>CM062820.1:521512064-522934752 GCA_031772625.1 Pinus tabuliformis
AACATGCTGCTGGGGAAAATTTGCACAAAACCTGTTGGGACGTTTCGCTGGCATGATTGCGCAATCCTGGAGCCCAGTAGGTTGAGAGAGGATAGGGAAATTCCTATAGGGAAGGCTAGTTTCCCTCCAAAAATGTGCAATTTTCAAGGGGAAGATGCTTAGCCTACATCTGGACCAAGTCCGGGGTGAGCGGCCTATGAGGGGAATGGATCAACTGTGATCAACAGGCTTCATTTGTGCAAGGAAAACACTTAAGCTTGAGTACTTGATGAAGCAAGAAAAAGTGTTGTGTAAGGTTATTAAGGAGGCTCCAAAATAGGCTAAGGAAAAAAATTGGCGGGTCATTGTAGCTGCTAGAACACTTGGCGACAAACTAGTAGAACTCCAGCTTTCTGCATAGACCTTTTTCGTGAAAAGAAAATCTAACACCTCTGGATGTATTGTTCATTTCTTAGCTCGTCTTTGTTTCACACTAAGTTGATTGTAAGTTGTAGCATCTACCAAGCCCTTGGTCGATTGACACACATTCCAAGCCAACGAAACGTAGTTGTTTCAATTGGGGTTGAGGGGTATATAGGTGCACAAGTAGTATAGTCATGAGAGTCTTAGTTTAATATATGGTGTTGCTCCACTGCAAGAAGGCCTAGATAGTACCCCGATGGAGTCACATAGGAACACAAGAATGGCTCCACTACCAGCGAGCCTTTCCATTCTTGCGCCTTATCCATTTTGATTTTTGATTTTTTAAATTTTTTTTGCTTTCATTTTCATTTTCACTGTGCATAGCACCTATTCATTTCAGAGACAAAAGAGGGATCCTAAATTATTGATAGCAGAGGAGGTTGTTTCAGTAGAGAAGTAGTTTATTGTATCTCTTGCATGCCTGTTATGGCTTTCCCCCTCACCTTACTCTACTTGTATAAGCTGACAAGGGTTAACCCAAAAACAACTGACTAGAGAAGGTGACACTAGTTAGCATGCAAGCATTATGTTTTCACCAAGGTTCACTACGAACAATACGTATTTTCCTTCGATGTATCATGGAGTAAAAGTAAAAATTTCATCACACAGAGGCAAGATGACAGATAACCAAATGGTAATAGCTATAAAATCCCTCTTGTACTTTACCCATTTTGCTTCAAGAGTCATACATAGTTTCATGCAAGACTAACCTACGAATGAAACAAATGAGCTAACAAACATCAAAGCAAAGAAAAAGAAGAAGCGAAAGTGAAAGCAAAGAAATTAAGCAAGCAAGCAAACAAACAAACAAGAAAATAAATAAGTAAACAAAGCATATAAGAAAAAAAGCACGCAACCAAACAACTGAAAGAAAACACTACTCCTACTCCTACACTAACAGTGCATGGGCCTGATCACGTGAAGTGATACTTCCAATGCAGCCACCGGTGCATTGGTAGACGCATGTTGATGAAGGCTTGGTCTGCGAGTAACCCAATTGTGTGAACCAGTAAGAAAGAAAGATATAACAATGAAGACAACCACACTTTGTGTTTCAAAGTGCCCACGGGACATAAGTGAGTGCATGTACATGACGGGTAGTCTGTGGACTTACCATGGTGTTGTGTGACACTACGTGAAACTTTGAATCATAAGCGCACTCTTGACTATGAATGCAAGAAAATGAAATAAACAAAGTTAACTTACGTCGTGCACGAGTGCTTGAAATGTAAGACACCTCCAATCCATGAGAAATGGGATAATGCAGTTCGAGTGGAGGAAGTGTGATCTTTGTGTGAGAAGGATCTTTAATGCATATAGATGAGTGATGAGGAGCCTTGGGTGATTGAAGAGTTTCATGATCGGAAGTGAGACTAACCCCAAGAGAGAGAGGGCCTAACATAACCATTAGCTTGGGCTGAAGTGCCTCGAAGGTCTTAGGTGTCTCAACTTCACCATCAGGTAGATCATCATACACCGATGGCTTTGAAAGATCAACTGTGATAGATTCATGACCATGATAAAAAATGGAATAAAATGGATCACAACCACCATGATCAAAAAAATCAATGAAATCCTCGACTTCCTCATGATTAGGTGAATCAAACAGAAGGGTAGATGAAAAGCGAACAAACTCATTCTTTGTGTTTATGGAAAAGATAGATAAATGATCAAGTGGATTTTCAATGAGTAACATATCCTCTTCATTGTCAAATGATAGACTAACATCTAATGATTCCTGCAAGTGATCAACAATGGGTGCACCTGTGGATGAAGACACACATGAAAAATCATGGATGGCAGGTTCCCCAAAGAGGTTAGGAAAGAACGGAGGGGGGTCAGATAGAAGTGATTCATCCTTCGTCGAGTGTTGATGTTCAAGCTCCAATTCATACTCTTCATGAATGATAGTGCATGTTGGTTGTGCAACACCAACTCCGTTAGTGGGTTCTTCCTCATTCACAACAAGTGAAGAGTCTGGAATGGACGAAGACAAGACAACATCATCTGGAGGAACACCTAAGTGCGAAGACAGAGGTCGAATAAAAGAATGCATATTAGAACTCGAAGGACTCACAACCAAACCTACACAAAAATTGAGTGGAGTGATGATGGGAGAGTGCGAAGGATGAATAGGTGTGTGAGCATGATCCTCAACATCACTAGGCAGTGGTGGAGTTACTGAATGAGAGGGTGGTGTAGCGTCAGTTGAGATAGTGCCCACTCCCACATGAGATTATGTAGTTCCATCAATGAAGAATGTTGAGTGAGGCTTGATCTCAAACATCCTCTTAGGACAGGCAGATTTCTTAAGGAAATACTTGAACTGCTCCCAAAGATAAGAAAATTTCATCTCGCTCCTCAGATATTGAAACCGCAAGTCATCGAAGCGCTGCCAAAAATCAATAATGGATTCATGTGGAGCCCTCCATTGTTGTAATAGTTTCCGGTCAAGATGGTCTAGATCAAAATGATAGAAGTATCTTCAATAAGATCATGGAAGTGCTCAAATGAGTGCACAATGTCAGCTAGTAGGATGAGCACCCAATGAATTGGAGATTCATGAAGTGTGTATGCAAGCAGCAAACTACCCTGTTCATCAGAAAACTCATCTTCCTCATGAATCATGGAAAGAAAGTTATGTAAGTCCTCAGGCTAGGCCACTTCACCTTCACCATAATACGTGTGAGTGGAAAAAAGATCAAAAAGCTTCCCCGAGATGAAGACATCTTCATGATTCAAAAACACCTCAGGGGAAGAAGAGTTCAAGACTCCATGAAAGATATGCAAAGGTTCAAAACTGGATGAGAGGACACAGCTTGTCATCAGGCCCTCCTTCTAGCGCCAGAAATGTTGATGGTGCTAGACCGGCCAACATGTCAAGGGGATCTGCTCGGTAAGAAGTCCCAATTAGACCTCACACCATTTGGTGTAGGAGTCCCAACAATGGGTCGTAAGGTAATGCCTTGACTGCAATCTTGCACAGAGGCAAGTAAGATAACTCTGTCAGCAGCAAGGGTGTGACTGAAATAGTGAGTCAAGGAAGGTGTATGAGAGGTTCTAACACTTCGAAGGGAGAAGAAGGTGAACGTGAGTTCCAGGTTGAAAGGGATCAGTCCCAACTCAGCTAGGAACACACAACACAAAAGGACATGCACAAATTCTGGCTGAGCAGTCCACTCGGATGCAACGGTTGCATCATACAAGGTAAGATAACACATACAACACTCACAGATCAATCCGAGATGAGTGAGACGGTTGTTACAGCAAGGTTTATGTGAAAGGTTTGTCTGATGTCTGGTAGAGTAGTTGACACGGATGGTGACAACATTAACAATATATATAACACATTAACAACAAGATTCATATAATTACATGTGAATCAGTTCATACACAAGTACGTAAGTTAAACAACATATATCATTAAGGCAACCAAAGCAGTCCAACGATAATAACAACATATTATGAAAATGTGTTGGCTCTTATTATATAAAGAAGTGTAAGTCTCAATCATAAAATACATCCATGTAAACCTGCTAGCCCCAACAGTGGAACATTACAGCCACATCCACTTGCTCCTCCAAATATAAGTACTAGATCCATCCAATGGAGAAGCTAAGGCATGTTACAATACTATCCAAGACTTCTTCATGGTAGTTCTGGTAGAAGCTCGGCTGAACAAAAGTCTGCACAATGAGTTATAAGGGTCTATTTATAGCAAAGGGTGGGGTGACCCTTGACATTCCCCTTTGTGACCATTCAACTACCCTCATGACTCTTCACCTACTCTATGACTATTACATCCACTATTGAGACTCGACTTACACTTGACATGGCTCAACATTACAATGCACATGTACCCATGTGAACAATGTCTTGAAAAAGCCAAACTAGACATCATTCAGACTTAGACAACCATAGAAATCCAACTGCTTGACATCCTCATGCTAATCAACAGTGACATATTGATGCCAAGATTGGTAGTCCTTGATAGTGTCTTTTTGTTCGGCTGTGACATCCGTCTGAAACCTAAACCTTTCCTCGTAGCATTTGGGTACATTACTCGGGCTCCTCTATCCAACTTGTCTAAGATCATGCACATCATAGTCTTCAATGTTTCCATACTAGCAATGTACTTGCACATGATGTCTGCACTAATAGGCAAGTCTGGGCTCGTGGTGGTGCGCATTAACTTGTCGAAGTAAAAGTCAAGTCCTATCGGACGTTCTTCTTTCTCTTCACCTAGGAAAGAGCCCCAAGTGATGGGATCATGTTGGTGTGCACAATAACATCCATGCTCTTAAATACTCATGTATGGGAAGCATGTATGCTAGTGATGAGTTGCAGTAGGTCTTCATAGTTTTGGATTTGACCCCAGATACATGCTTGCAACTTGACCGCATTGGCCTTCATCATCCTTGGCTAGTGAAGTGGGGCTCCCTTATACTTAATCATCCATGCTTGCATGTTATCAGTAGCAGCATGTATTTTCTTCAAGATGTGTTCTCTTCTCGTACATCACTGCTGCCATCCGCAGATATGGATGACTGCGTGGTGCACAGTACCAAACTTGGAGTAAAATGCTTGCATAATTGTATCCAGGGACAATACTTCATCTAGTATTTCCTTCTTCAGTTTTTCGTGAGTGGAAATCATCACCAAGTCTCCTCCCTACTTGGCCACCTATAGTTCTTCTCCGCCATTTGCTCATTCTAAGCTATGAGGAAACAAACACTTGAGATAGTGGCTTTGGCATACACTCTAGTTGCATTGGCCAAAGAAGATAGATGCTTGTGCACATCAGTCATGATCATTTGTTCTTCAACTTGCGAAGGGGATATTTGGTCCTCAAACGAGATGTTGTGCATCTCTGCTTCTGACTGACCACCAATGATCTCAGTGCCCCCTTGGTCATTTGAGACTTGCTCATTATCAAGATGCAATGAAGTGGGTGAGTTGACCTCTTTGTGGTGAGGCATGAGGTCAGTATCCTGTTCTAGCTACTATTGTTCCATGTCTGCATCCAACTTTTCAAGAGCTTGTTCTCTCTCATGAGAAATGTCTTTCCCCTATAATGGTTCACCCTGTTCACCTAATGCTAGTTGTTCAGACGAATCAACTAGTTGTATAAGCATTGCTTCATATGTCTGCACATGATGCACCTCCTACAAAATTTTCTATTGTTGCACTTCCTTCTCCTATTGGCACAACTCTAGTTATTTCTAGAGTTTCTCCCTCAACTCATGCAACTCCTTCTCTCCTTCTTCCATTCTCTTCTTATCCCTCTGCCTTCGTGTGATTCGCTTGTCGCATTGCTACCTCTTTTTTGGAATTACAATAGTTTCTTGTTCCACAAGTGGATCTACTTGAAACTTGGAGCTTTTCTCTTCTGCCATGTGGTCGACAATCTTCCTCTTCCATTTGTCATGCATAAGTATGCTTGGATCTGTTTCCTCTGCTCTTGCTACTATTGTTGCTACTACTGGTGCTCTTTGTGATGCTACTTCATGCTCCTTTGCTAACCACTCAACGAAGAAGCCGACCTATTCATTGGATCGAGAGGAATTGTAACAATACCTCCATGAGTCTTCCTCAACCTAATGAAATGCCCCATGGATCCAGCTGAATTGAAATCTCATGCAGTGATCCTTCACAATGCAATGTGGGTCATATTGGTTGAAGCTTCGGAGGTCGAATAGGTAATTCTTTATCTGTTTTATTTCAACATCTGCTTGCTTGATACTCCGGATCTCATATAACCCAATCCGCAACGGAAGAGTGGGCCAAGGCACTTTCTTATTCCGCTGTAGTCTATATGTCAATCCTGTTGAGATATGGTATGCTACTTCCTGAATGACGAGTACGTCCAAGGAAAACTTTGGCAAAACATGTGGAAGCTTCTCCACACTGAAAATTTGAATGAAAGTGTCGGACGGTGACACATACTAATTTCCAATGCCTAAAACTGCCTCCATTTCTTCCTTTGACATGTAGGGTGGATCCTATTCAAATATAAACATATACATTGGGGTGACAAAATGGTAGAAAAGTCGTATGATTACTCCCCTGAAGCTACCTTCGGACAACAACTCAAAATATGTATTCACAACAGTCTTCGTCGATGACCATGCCCACTCCAAGCCCTGAAACTCATATCAGGCACATACTACATCTAGGATGTAAGCAGACATATAAATATTTGCATGCATACCCTTAGGTGATTGTCAAGCCTTTGTGACTTGTTCCTTGAGCTGGTGAGCCAGTATGTCAGACCAGTTTCATGGTCTTCCTTCTCTAGCTAGTTGGTCCAATGGGATCACCCAACTCTAAGGAAAGGTTTCAGTGCTTGCTTGGCCACTCAGTCGACATGCGAATATGACGAAGTATTGGTACGCTTTCCTCAATATATTTGTTTTGTAGATCTAGTTGGGTGTCATCCTGAAACGAGTTGGCTCCTTTACCTAATCCTTCAGAATGTCTCTGGAGTTACCTCTGCTTCTAGGTAAGTTGAATGGAGGACTCATGATAGTCGTGGGCTTTGACATCTGATACATCTCATCATAATCTCGTGCCCAGAAGGTTGCAAGATTCGTCCCACTAAAACTGCTTAAGGTCATTGTCTCGATGTTAGTATGAGATATGATCCAGTGAATCATGTCTGCACATGGGAACATGGGTTATCTGCATGCAATCTGGTACAAGCCGAACCTGTAAATGTTCATGTACACCTGATGGTCTTCGAGGCCTTCCACAAAAGTTCCTGCGAATGCTTCATTAAGTGGTTGCCACTTCAGTTTAATGTCCTTGTCTAGATACAACTTTGTATCTTCGTAGATTGCCAAAACAAAAGACACTTGTTCAACTACTGCTCTAGGTGAAATACCATCAATGCCTTGAGATCCTGTTCTCTTGTAAGCCATTGAGACAGATGAACACCTGAAACATCTGGAAACAAGTTACATGCATGGCAAGAAATATGTCAGTGGAAACAAAGCAAATCTAAGAAAGGACACAACACATACATGGGAAACTGATGAGTAAGATTGCGCAAATTTTACTGGGGGTTTGGGTGACTAGTAGAAAAAACCACATAAAAGGCAGTCTGGGCTGTCTGGGAGGCAGAACTAGCTACTGGATCAACGAAATGCACAATCCAGTCAGGCAGATCACTGTTGGGATTGCGCAATGCACAATTCCAGCTTGGAAGGACTGCTGGCCTAGGGATAGATTTGCACAATTTCTTGGGCCATGAATCCATTTTCCTCCAGAAATGTGCAAAACAGTCCTGGAGGTCAGTGCTTGGAAAGAATTCGCATTTCTGGAGAGAAAGGTGACCTTCCTTCCCCAGATTGTGTAATGCAGCCTTGGTGAAGGCAGAGCTCGGGCCAAAGTTGGCCTGACTCGCCGAAGGGCAACTGAAAGGAAATAATACAATAAAACACATGGTGACACTAAGTTATATTAGAAGTGATTAACAATGCTTGCAAAACATGAATGAAATATTCAACAAACAAATTAACATGCATGTGGGTGAGGTCATTCATCAGTTGGGCGAATGTCCGTGAAAAATAGTTTCATGCATGCGACATCAATGAGATAGCAACGAAAACTAAAACAGAGCTAGGAAAAGCTAGAATACATGTAAACAATAGCATGCATTCAAAGAAATCAAACAAATAGCACTCACACAAGTGAATACACAAAAAGCAACAGAAATGTTAAAAAAGACAAGTTGAGGCCAGTTACCCATGAATGGCTAAGCCGGATGTGTCGAAGAGTCATGGATGTGCTGTGGTATGTTAGAGCTCCAAGATCAATGTGAATGAATGAGCTCTAACGCACCGAATAAATAATTTTGGTCTCATGACATGCATTCCACAAATCTAGGAAAAAGTGACACTTGGAGGAAAACTCCTAAAACAACTTTGCATGTAACCCCCATCTGCTAAAAATAACTCTCTGAATCATGGGATGCTTTTTGCATGTTGTACCTTGCTATTTTGGGAAGATGAAGTCATTAATGCATGCAATTCAAGTTTCCTCGGTCCTAGGTGCAACGGGTCAACCACGTTGTCCATGCATGCAAGTGCTCAACTGCTTGGGAAAAATGTGCATTCTTGGCTGGGAGCTGGGCTGACTGCCTAGGAGGTTTGGGCAATTTCTGGATAGAGTAGCTGACTACTGCCCAAATTTGCACAAATCCTGGGCTAAACAACCTATTTCTATTAAAATTTGCGTAAATCCTACTAGGAGGCTTGGCTGACAGGATTGTGCAATCTTGGAGCCCAACAGGCTGTCAGAGAGGATTGCGCAATTCCTGAAGAGAAGGCTAGTTTCCCTCCATAAATGCGAAATTTTCAAGGGGAAGCTGCTCAGCCTATAGCTGGACCAACTTTGGGTGAGCAGCTTGTGAGGGGAATGTATCAACTGTGATTGACTGGCTGCCTTTGTGCGAGGAAAATACTAAAGCTTGAGTACTTGATGAAGCAAGACAAAGTGTTCTGTAAGGTTGGTAGGGAGGCTCCCAAATAGGCTAAGGTAAAATTTTGGAGGGTGGTTGTAGCTGCTACAACAGGATAGTATGTTTTAAGCAGGAATGTAAACCCCCAATATATTTCAACAGTGTATATTGGGAATTCAAGTTTACTGCTAACAATAAAGCCTTGTTCCTAAACTCGTGGGTATAGCCTTGAACTGTTTTCCCCTTGAGTTTCCTAAAATTTTTACAACTCATAATGGCTTTTCACATATAGGCTAAAGGTTAAAATTGTCTTTTAATTGCATAAACAAATTTGAACTAAGAAATGGATATCTTAACATGAAATGACATTTCCTCTTAAGTCTTTGCTTCCCACTAGACTAATGCTACTCCTTCTATCCTCAATGAAGCCAACTGGATCTTTATGTCATCTTCTTGAAGGTTATGAATTCTGCAATAAACCTCTAATTGTCGAATCCAATTTTCTAACTTTTCTACATTGACCTCACCATTGTACATGTGTAGTTCAAACTTAATGTCCAATTTGAGTAAGGGAGATTTTTCCTTTGGGGTTTTTGAATGAGTATGAATAGTTTTTGTAGTGGAAGTGGAAGATGATGTTGTTTGAGATGATGAGGATGTTGAAGATGATGAGGAAGATGAAGATGGTGGATATGGAGGAGGCTTTCCTCCATTACCCTTTGAATCATTCTTTTCATCTTTTTTATCTCCTGAGCTTCCCTCTCCATACGGGGGCTTAGAACTCTCTCCAACCATTCTAGTATTCCTCTCTTCATAGAGTACTCTAACCATGTTAGTTAATTCATAGAAAGATTTATTGAATGATTCCTCTTCTGAAAGAACTTCAGTCTCTCTTGCTCCATACATGATGGCTTTGGATTCAAGCTCAGCTTCTGGTACTGGTTGTACCTCCTCAATCTCAATTGAAGGTAAAAATTGAGGTGCTTCAAGTGCAGGTGGGATTGGAACTTTGGGTGGATATTGTGGCCTTGTGGATCTCCTTCTTCTAGCCATTACCTCAAGAGTTGTAACCAATAGTTTCCCTTCTCCCTACAACTTTAACCATGTAAGCATCACAAATTTGTAACCATTAAAATCCCACTTGCACAAAACTCAAGAAATCAATCAAATAACCTTTGGTATGATACCAACTTGATTTTTTGTTGAATGTTAGTTTTGTTGTGCTAATTTCAGCTTCATAATTAAAAACAAATGCTTATCTTTTGCTTCATATGCATAGTTTCCCTTATGGTGTTTTTGAATCAAAATAGGTAAATTTTGTCAAGTTTTATGTTAAGCTCATGAGAAAAATAACATGAAAATAAAGTGTTGAGTAACAACAATTAAATGTACAACAAACCATCAAAATGAACACTTAACACAGTGTTTTGATGAAGGATTTCAGCCCTCCTTGGCTACATCTCCTTGGTCCATCTTCCATGGCTTGGCCCTCTGTATTAGCTCAATAATGGAAAAAATGATGTTTAAAATGCTCTACTCCTTTTGAAACCTACTTCAGTGTGCTTAGAACATCAAAATAATCTAGGAACACCTTTTCTTGATCCCAATTTGGTTAAATTTTGTAAACTCTATGGAAAAAATTGTTTGTCCTAGTAAAACTCCTCTAAAACTGGAGGAACTCCAGTTAGTCCCACTAAAAATGGAGTTTGCGCTAAAATTGGAGGGACCACCAAAAGTCCACCAAACTAAACTTGCAGTTTAATTATGTTAAGTGCAGCTTAATTAATTTAGACCTGGATTAGCACATTATAATGCGCAATTAGGCTAACCATTAGCATAAATATTGGTGGTTTTACATGGCGTGATCACATGTGGATTACCCGACACAGTTAATGCAAACTTGTTGGCTATCGGATGTATGGTGTGGTCACATGTTGGACATAATCGCCAATGTTTTACCCCAATTCTGCCACAGTTAAACTTTCAATATGTATGGAAACCGTTATATGTTAAGTTAACGTTGTGGCATAGCGGTAAGGCTCGTGGTTTGCTCAGAGCAGGTCATGGGTTTGACTCTGCCAACATGCCATAAAATGTTGTTGAAGCATGTCGTGAACCTAACCTTTGTGGATGGATATGTGGCGGCCTCTGGGCTTGCCACTTGTCCCCTTCTCATTGGTCCATCCTCCAACTAGTAAAAACATGCCAAATCACCACACCTGTGGACCAATTGCAATATGACACTTGGAAAAGCCTTACTGGCCCTTGACCATCTCATTGACCTACCCAATCACCTACCATGCTAGCAGTACAGATAACTCATTGGGCAGTGACTATACCTTTTTTTTAATATCCTCTGTTTGGGAAAGCGGGTAGAATGTGATACGAACTTTGTTTTAAGTGAAATGAGTTGCGTTGGGATTGTTTCACCGAGACGGGCGTAGTCATTTAGGTTTTGAGTGATTCTGAGCACTTTGATTTTTGAGCTAAACACTAAGCACCTGATCAGCTCTGGTATGATAACCTTAGTTAAGGTGTAGGAAACGATTACTGGGGTATGAGAATCAGGTTAGGTGAACCTCAAGGTGTATGAGAATTAGGTTATGAGTACTTCAATCCACTTCTTAAAACCTGTGAAACCAATATTACTGCTTCCATTTGTAAAGAATTTGAAATGTGTTTCTTACCTAGATAACTAATTACAAGTATTTCTCCAAATGAAAATTCTTACACTCTAGATTGGATAATGGGTTCATAAATATATTTTTCGTTCCCATTCCCATCTTCACATCCCACGCATTCTTGCATTCCCGCATTCCCACGTCCCTGCATTCCCACATTCCATTCAAATCGCACCTTCCAACACCTAATGAGAAAGGCATTACCAACTGCCACATCTTATGAGAGGGGTGTTATTGTCAGACACTTATAGATATCACGTACTAATCACAGTTGTATTCTAACGTATACACTAATCACGTACTAATCATAGTTGTATTCTAATGTATACACTAAATGACCCTTTTCACGACCATTTTTGTCATTAATTTTAATCAAAATATGATGGATATTTTAAAATTTTGAGTTTAAATTGTTTAATCTATATAATTCTAGTGCCCTATGGGTTTTCGGGATGCTAAATACATTTATGCATTAAAAATTGTATTTTAGAGAATAAAAAATCTTGAAATTGTATTATGAGATTTTGGTGAATTCTGGTGAAAAAGGTTATTTCTTCTATAAGTTAGACTTCGCCCTAATCATACACTTATCATGACCCCTTCATACCTTTTTTTCGTACCCATCCCACCTCCCGATCATACCCCTCTCACGTACCAATCATTCCCCATATCATGTCCCAATATGAGAGCCAATCACACGTACCCTTTATGAGAATTAATGAGTAATAGGGTAATTCATAGATAAACCCTACCATTTAGGGCTAGGGAGAAAGCGTAGAATAAAATATATTAGGTTGTGGTTGATCCAAACTTAGAGACATATAATAGATACTTGGGAATAACCCAATTATATCGAGGAATAGAATCTAGGGGATAAACCACAAATATAGGGGTAATATAGATCATACATTACTTGTTGTACATAAGGGTGGTAAGAAAAGTCATAGAATAGAAATTGAACAACAGATTAGGGGTAATCATATTAGGATACGAGAGAAACCATACAAATAGGATGGTACCGACAAGAAAAAGTGCTAGAGTGTTACCCCATCGCAATTAGAGAGAAGCACTAGAGTGTTACCATCTTGACCATCTATGACAACAATGTTATTGGTGATTATAACTGGTGGATTTTTGTAGGAGGATTAAACTAGGTTGTGGATTAGGATTTCTTGAATATCTAGTTCCAGTTTTCAATTCTTATAAGGTACGTAATTCTCTTATGAATTGCGTGATCCATTTCACTACTTTGATCATCGATTTGGGTCTTTTCGCACCATATTTAGATCTGCCCCTTTTTCGACCCGGAGTTCCCAGCAAATCCTTGACTCCTCGAATACGATGGAATTTCGCACCTGGCAGATCTTTCACTCTACCTCCTCTGATCAACACCATAGGATGTTCCTGCGGATTATGACCTTCACCCGGAATGTAAGCAAATATATCGTGTCGATTGCTTAACCGTACTTTGGCTATCTTACGTGGAGCTGAATTAGGTTTTTTTGGTGTTCTCGTCGGAACACGCGGGCATACTCCTCGCTTCTGAGGACATTTCTCCGAAGCTCGGGTACGGTCTGTGCGCCGTTTTTTCTCTACCATGACGAATCGATTGATTCGATGTAGGCATCGCTCTTCCCGTCCTTGACCCGCCCCCTGCCCCCCCTCTCGGATTATTGCCCTATCATTAACAGTTACTCTCGATCTGAATTTTGGTGAAGGGTGTGCTCCACAAGATAATTCATGCTCATGCCATTAACTTATTTTATTGAAGACATGCCATTTATTATGGGGGAGGCAGATGGTTAGGGTATTTGAATCCAAATCGCAGGATGTTGGTTGGGACCCGTACCGAATCAACTAATCAAGGTGGCCCTACAGACCATTAGAAATGATATTAACCATCTTCTAACATTGTTATGCTTGCTGTGCGACTTGTCAGAATAGAGCTTTTGCTTCTTGTCTAAACTAAGTGATCAATAATTTCCCATGTTAGCAGGAAAACAATCTCATGTTAACAGGCCTTCCGAACAATCCAATGACCTGGCCAATCTAACCGAAAAGAAACCAGATGATTTCTTAGACCAGAATGAAATCATACTCCTTTACTCAATCATATTCCATATAATACCTTAGATGGGATGGGACCCACTACCTTGGGTTCCCTCGGTCTCGATTTGCTGATAAGGGAGCTTCCTTCTTTCTGTCAGTCTTTGTTCGAATGGGTTTCAATTGACAAAGTAGTACTAGTTAAACTTGTAAATAACTTGTGTTATTACAAAACTAGTAAAAGCATATGCAACACTTACCTTGGTATTACCTTTAATTCTTCATAGTGATAAGAATCAAAGGAATAATGGATAACGTCGCATTATCGATCATTATTAAGGTGGATCAATTGATAGGATTTTTTTAAATATCTAAGGGAGGGACGTTGTTGAGTTATCATTTTTATGTATGTTCTAGTCATTACTAAACATCGTAATGACTCCTACAATCAAATTGAAAATGAGAGCTGGATGCTAGCATTTTGTTTGGAGAATCATCTGCTGAAAATGGGAAGATGTTTGTGCCTACCTTCTACTTTGGTAGTTGTGTTGAAATAGGGCCCAAACAAAATATGCAAGATGAGAAAATCTATATTGATAATCTGGTGGAGCATCTAAGTCCAAAATATGAATTCCCTTCTCCAAGTGCTTTCTACGAGGTGAGCATTTTCATATTCTAGGATTTGAATTCACAAATAGTGTGATTTCTTTCAATCACAACCATGATTATATTTACTATATATATCTAATGAAAACAATCTAACCGGGTGAACGGTTTCTTCGCAGTTTTAAAATCTTACACATAAATGTGTCCATAAAGTATGGGTTACATTATGTACTTACCATCATCTATCAACAAATACTTACCCTTCTATTGATTTTTGAATATCCATTAACAATACTACTAAAACAAGATAATTGTTACACAATTTAGAACATCTATTGTCATAATTTTTCTAAGCATCAAGAATAAATGATGAAGGTCGTGTTTTTGTGCTTTAAAATATGGCTATAAACGATTTCCTACACTAGGATATTTATCAGGTCCAACACTACCATAACTACCCCCATCTCCACCATAACAATCTATGATTCGTTCTTCACCATACCCATCTCTGTTTTGTTCTCCATAACCACCGCTGCTTCTATTACCACCTCTAGATCCATAACACCTTGAGGAACTAGAGCCCTTGGTGCATATTTTTGGGTCATTGCTACACCAATCTTGTGACCTCTCATAACATAGCCATTATAAAAGTCACTTGCAGAATGTGCAGCAGATGGATCTTCATAACTCAAAACAACATCCCCTTTGTTGTTACTTGCTTCATTTGTGCATATCTTACTGTGCCAATGCCACTGGACTTTACAACCACGCTTCTATTTTATTCTTCCAACCTAGCCAATTCCTCCAAATAGATCTCTGATTTCGTTAGAAGTCACATCAAGAGGTAAATTGGAGATATAAATTCAACAATTATCACAACTTTCTCCATAGTTTTCATCACACTATTTTATTGTCTCAAGCAGCGTACCATAACTATTGGTCATGTTTCTCGAGTCATTTCTCCTAATATTGACCCTTGGCTTTTGATATCCACCAGGCTTTTCTGCCCCGTAATTATCATATCCCAAAGGTCCCATGCCTCTACCAACACCCCCTTGTGCACTACAATTACATAATGATTTCTTGTGTGATAGAAAGAGTACTACAAGTTACAATTCCAACCTTGTGAGAAATCTTATTTGTTAGATTTACTTTGTTGAAATCATACATATTTAATTACCATGCTAATTTATCTCACAACTATAAAATTACAAATATTACAAGCATGCTCTTTAATTTATGAATGGTGTGTTGAACTCAATATGAAACACACCTAGACGATATTCTAAATTTTGGTCTACTAAAAAATGAAATAATTAATAATCTAGAACTACTACTTCTTCTTGCCCCAACAGGAATAGTTTCTTTTAATATACATGCAAAAACAATAACTCGACTCTAAAAATTCCAATTAAAGATATGCAACCACTACAGGGGTAGTTACTAGCAGTATTCCAAGAAGAAATGAGACATATTACATATATATTTATTGATGAAATGAGATTTCTAAGATCAAGGTTATTTATGCAAATAGATGCTCGATTACAAGAAGCATTTCAAGAGAACAAGAATTTTCCTTTTGGTAGAAGATCCATCATCCTTGTGGGCGACCTTGGCCATCTTCCTCCTATGAGAGATAAGCCTTTGTATGTGGGTAATACAGTAGGAAATTTCTTGTGGAACAAACTCAACATTATTGTCACTCTTGACACAATCTTTCACCAACAAGGTAATAATGAGAAACAATAGTGTTTTTGTAGAGTCCTCAATAACATAAGAAATGCAGAAACTATTCTTGAAGATTGGGAGTTTCTTATGTGACGGGTTGATATGAGGTTGCATCTTAGAGAAAGGGATTTATTTAGTGTAGCAATTCACGTGTTTCCAACAAATAATTTGGTCTCCTTCCATAATAGGCATATCTTAAAATCATTAAATTCTCCAATTGCACGATGTATTGTTGAGCATTCAAGGCATTCAAAAATCATTGGTGCTAATGATGATTAATTAAACAGTGAAGTTTTGTTGTGTTGTGGTCAGTGTGTTATGTTGACATGTAATTTGTGGGTTGAATCTGGCTTGGTGAATGGTGCACTTGGTTATGTTAAGGATATATTTTATACGCCTACCTTTAAGACACCTCTGCTTCCAATGTTCACAACTGTTGTTTTTGATAAGTATGTTGGTGTTCCATTTGATGCAAATAATCCAAACATTGTGCCTATCACATCGGTGATAAGAGGAAATTGAAAACAAATTCCTTTGAAGATGGCATGGGCTCTTACAATCCATAAGTCACAAGGATTGACCTTAGAATAGGCATCAATTGATATCAGGAAAAAGAGAAGTAAGGCCTAACCTTCGCAGCCATATCGGGAGTGAAATCAATAGATGGCTTACGGATTGTACCACCATTCTCTTTTAAACGTTATTCCAAGATGAAATATAGTGCATATGATACAATTAGGAAGAAAGAAGAGGAGAGATTGAAGTCCATATCGCTATGACATACAACTAATAACATTGTGACCTTTTTATAGAATGTTTTTTGAATTTATTTTATTGTCCTCTTGATTTACTTTTAATATAATAATCATTTCCATATATTTATGAGATTAATACATTCATCATATTCATAGTAATATTTGAGAAAGTTGTTTACATCATTTTTCATGTTGTTCAGTTTACTTTTTTTTTTAAGTGGCTATTTTTCTTTTGTTTACAACAAACCATTCAGACATAAACAATGATTTATATGAACCAATCATTCAAAATCAATTTTATAAATGGTTCATATTGATATTAATATTTTGGATTCATATTACATCATGAAATGAAAAATGGAGGTTTTGAATATTGGCCATCACGTGGCCAATATTCATTTTTTGAATATTGGCCACGGTTTTATTCTATTTCCACAGTTTTATCCATTGTATTGTGAAATGAGGTTTATATTTGTAGAATTTTTTATATCATTTGGTTCATGTAAAATTAAGATTATGTTTTTTAACATAAATAAAATTGGGGTATTATGTTTTATGTATATATATCTATATATGTGTATGATTATTTGTTTGTGTGTTTGTGTATTAATTTTTCTTTTTCTTTTTGTCTTTCAAATGCAAATGTGGACAATAATGATGTCATCTATTATGCCATAAAAATTGGAAATATTGTTGGAGGGATAAGTTTTCTTTCGTATCTTTGGAACAACTTTGATAGAAAACATGGGTTCCATCCTGCTTTTATTGATGAGCATCTTTGTGTGCTAGATGAAACGAAAACAAATGTAAAATACTTGTTACATGTGCACCAGAGGGAGTCTGGGAGGAGAACAAGAAGGAATTGGTTGGAAAGCGTTAAGTATCATGATCATTATCCTGTTGATTTGAATTGGTGCTTCTTTTTTCATCAGTCTGGTTGTGTTTTGGAAGAGGTTATTCCATAGATGACTTTTGATGGAGTGTTTCAAGTTCAATTTTGTAGTGGAATTATTTGATGTAAAGAAAACAAAAAATATATGTTAATTTCAATGTTCTTTCTGTGGTTGCAATGTTGGTGAAATTGATTTTTTTTCTCATTGTTGTTGTTATGTAGAAAATTGTATATCTCTGGTCTTAAAATGTCCTATCATGTTGTTCTTCTTTAAATCCAATGTGTGCAATTTAGATGTGTTTTTTGCATTTATGTTCCTTTGCTCCAATGGCGATGTTACTATTTTTTTTTTTCTCTTGCATTTGTAATTGTTTTCGTCTTTTGTATGGGTCCCTTCGCTTTGTTGAGGTCTTTTGTAACTGAAAATATTTGAGGTTTATAATATTATTGTTGGGCCTTCATGCTCTTAATTTTTATATCAATATTCTTGATATTTATACTATTAATATATTTGTGTATTGATATTAATGTATTATGCTTTAAATTTTATTTATTGTTTATAATGTAGCGATATAAATGTGTTATTAATTAATGTGTTGATGATTTATCATGTTTTAATGCTTTATAGTGTATTATTATTAATGTATTCATATTAATTTTTTGTATTGATGTCTTAATGGTTTACAATGTGGTTCTTATATTGATTGTGGTTTATGTTTATTATTATTGTTTTGTATTATAACATTATTTACGTTTATAATATTGATGCCATGGATTTAGGGCTTAGGGGGTTTAAAATATTTAATATGACATATATTCTCTCATTTTCAAAACCAATCATCGTGAGCCTTGTCAAAAGTTGTGTTATAACAAATATTGTCTTCAAATGAAAACCATAATCAACCATGGTGAATCATGGTCAACCTTGGTCCAACGTTGCATTGTAACAAAGATTGTCTCAATATGAACACCAATGATGGTTAAGCATGGTCATTGATGTTTATTTTTCGATTTATATTATTTATCTTAGGATTTAAATAACTTGGGTTTATAATATTAATCCATTGGGGTTAAAACGTCAATCCTTTTTGTTTTTAATATTGATCCCTTGCATTTTTTTATCCCTTAGGTTTATAATACTTTTCTCTTGGGTTTATAATATTAAACGCTTGGGTCTATTTGTTCTTTGAGTTTATAATATTAATAATTCCTTTGGTTTATGATTTTATCCCTTGGGTTTATTAATCCCTTGACTTTAAAATATTAATTGCTAGGATTTATTAATCGTTTAGGTTTTTAATATTAGTTTTTTGTGTTTATTTATTCTTTGGATTTATTGATTGCTCGGGTTTATTAATTAAATTTTTTTACAATATTAATGCCTTGGGTTTATAATATTGATAATGCATTGGGTTTATTCATCCCTTGTATTTATAATATTAATAATCCCTTGGATTTATAATAATAAGAATCACTTGAATTTAAGGGTTTAAGGGTTGGATTTATAATAATAATAATCCCTTCATTTATTAAAATCCAATATTAAGGGTTTAATAGTCCAACTATTTATGATTGTGCCAATAGATTAATATAATATGGAAATCAACCATGGTCAACCATGTTTATTTTAGGGTTTATAATAGTCATGTTAGGGTTTATATTCGTTGGGTTTATAATTTTTATCCCTTAGGTTTATTATTCCCTTGGGTTTATAATATCAATCCCTTGGGTTTATTGATCTAAGGGTTCATATTCCTAGGGTTTAATATTATTCAACAATGGTCAACAATAAACAACCATGTTCAACCATGGTCCAATGTCGCATCACACAAGGATTGTCTCAATATGAAAATCAACCGTGCTCAACCATGTTTATTTTAGTATTTTTAATATTTATCTAAGGGTTTTTATACCTTGGGTTTATAATTTTAGTCCCTTGGGTTTAATATTATTCCCTTGGGTTCATAATCCCTTGGGGTTTTAGTATTAATCCCTCGTGTTCATTATTCCTCTGTGTTTATAATATCAATCCCTTCGGTTTATTATTCCCTTGGTTTTATTATTCCCTTAGGTTTATAACATCAATCATGGTCAACAATTTTCAATCATACCCAACCATGGTCAACCATGGCTAGATGTCACATTGTCACAAGGATTGTCTGACAATGAAAATAAACCAATTTTGTTTTAGTGTTTGTAATATTTATATTAGGGTTTACCAATGTTGGGGTTATAATATTAGTCCCTTGGGTTTAATATTATTCCCTTGGGTTCATAATCCGTTGGGGTTTAGTACTAATACCTTGGGTTTATGTTTCCCTTGGGTTTATTATTGACTTGGGTTTATAATATCAATCATGGTCAACCATAACCAACCATGGTCAATCATGTTCAGATCTTGCATTATGACAAAAATTGTCTGCATATAAAAATCATGGACAATCATGGACAATCATGGACAATCATGGACAATCATGGTCAATCATGGTCAGCCATGGTTGATGATGGTCAACCGTGTTTTATAGAATCAAACATGGTTAACCATGGTCAATCGTGGTCAAACATGTTTGAACGTCACGTTGTGACAAAAATTGTCTCGATATGAAAATCAACCATGATCAACCATGGTCCAATGTTGCATTGCGACAAAGATTGTCTCGATATGAAAATTAACCATGATCAACCATGGTCCAACATGGCATTATGATCAGGATTGTCTCAATATGAAAATCAACCATGGTCAATCATGTTTATTTTAGTGTTTATCAGATATGAAAATTAACCATGGTCAACCATGGTCCAACATGTTATTGTAATAAGGATTGTCTCAATATGAAAATCAACCATGGTCAATCATGTTTATTTTAGTGTTTATAATATTTATATTAGGGTTTATATATGTTGGGTTTATAATATTAGTCCCTTGGGTTTAATCTTATTCCCTTCGGTTCATAATCCCTTGGGGTTTTAGTATTAATCCCTTGGGTTTGTTATTCCCTTGGGTTTATAATATCAATCCATTGGGTTTATAATATTAATCATGGTAAACCATGGTCAATCATAGCCAACCATGGTCAAACCATATGGATATGGAAATCAACCATGGTCAACCATGGTCCAACGTTTTGTTCTGACAAATATTGTCTCGATATGAAAATCAATCATGGTCAACCATGGTCCAACGTTGCATTGTGACAAGGATTATCTCTATATGGAAATCAACCATGTTTATTTTCGGTTTTATAATATTTATGTTAGGATCTATATACCTTCGGTTTATAATTTTTATGCCTTAGGTTTATTATTCCCTTGGGTTTATAATATCAACGCTTGGGTTTATTTATGTAAGGCTTCATATTCATAGGCTTTAATATTATTCAACAATGGTCAACCATAATCAACCATGTTCAGCCGTCGCCAATCATGGTCCAATGTCGCATTGTGGCAAGGATTGTCCCAGTATGAAAATCAACCGTTGTCAACCATGTTTATTTTAGTATTTTTAATATTTATCTTAGGGTTTTTATACCTTGGGTTTATAACTTTTATCCTTTGGGTTTAATATTATTCCCTTGGATTCATAATCCCTTGGGGTTCTAGTATTAATCCCTTGGGTTTGTTTTACTTTAGGTTTATAATATCAATCCCCTAGGTTTATTATGATGTCAACCTTGGTCAACCATGGTCCAACATAGAATTGTGATAAGGATTGTCTCAATATGAAAATCAATGATGGTCAATCATGTTTATTTTAGTGTTTATAATATTTATATTAGGGTTTATATACATTGGGTTTATAATATTAGT
Organism: Pinus tabuliformis; assembly: GCA_031772625.1. NCBI lineage: Eukaryota > Viridiplantae > Streptophyta > Pinopsida > Pinales > Pinaceae > Pinus > Pinus tabuliformis. The sequence goes on from CM062820.1 coordinate 521,533,503, forward strand.
CCTATGGGTTTAATATCATTCCCTTGGGTTCATAATCCCTTGGGTTTTTAGTATTAATCCCTTGGGTTTATAATATCAATCCGTTAGGTTTAAAATATTAATCATTGTCAACCATTTATTTTAGTATTTTTAATATTTATCTAAGGGTTTTATACCTTGGGTTTATAATTTTAGTGACTTGGGTTTATTATTATTCCCTTGGGTTCATAATCCCTTGGGGTTTTAGTATTAATCACTTGGGTTTATTATTCCTTTGGGTTTATAATATCAATCTCTTGGGTTTATTATTCCCTTGGCTTTATAATATCAATCATGGTCAACCATTTTCAATCATAGCCAACCATGGTTCAATGTCGCATTGTGACAAGGATTGTCTCCCCATGAAAATAAACCATGTTTGTTTTAGTGTTTGTAATATTTATATTAGGGTTTACCAATGTTGGTTTATAATATTAGTCCCTTGGGTTTAATATTATTCCCTTGGGTTCATAATCCCTTGGGGTTTTAGTATTAATCCCTTGGTTTTATGTTTCCCTTCGGTTCATAATATCAATCCCTTAGGTTTATAATATCAATCATGGTCAAACATGGTCAACCATATGGTCAGCCATGGTCAAACATGGTCGGATCTCGCATTATGACAAAATTCGTCCCATATAAAAATCATGGAAAATCATGGAAAATCATCGCCAACCATGGTCAACCATGGTTGATGATGGTCAACCATGTTTTATAGAATCAAACATGGTCAACCTTGGTCAATGGTAAAAAATGTTTGAACATCGTGTTGTGAAAAAAATTGTCTTGATATGAAAAGAAACCATGATCAACCATAGTCTAATGTCACATTGTGACAAAGATTGTCTCAATATGAAAATTAACCATGGTCAACCACGATCCGCCATGGTCAGCCATGGGCAATCATGGTCTGATCTCGCATTATGACAAAAATCGTCTCCATATAATAATCATGGACAATCATGGTCAACCATGGTCAGCCATGGTTGATGATGGTCAACCATGTTTTATAGAATCAAACATTGTCAACCATGGTCAATGGTAAAAAAATGTTTGAACATCTTGTTGTGACAAAAATTGCCTTGATATGAAAATCAACCATGATCACCCATGGTCCAATGTCACATCGTGACAAAGATTGTCTCAATATGAAAATTAACCATGGTTAACCACGATCCAACATGGAATTATGATAAGGATTCTCTCAATATGAAAATCAACCATGGTCATTCATTAGTTGAATTGAGGCTTCTGTGATCCATGTCAATATTAAGAGAATTCTTCGACTAAAATGACATGATAGAATTTTTGTCGACACGTTTTGAACCAACAAGTGTGGTTCATCATCAGGACAAGTTGAAGAATCAGATCTAGAATGCATGTTAAATTGTTAGAGTAGAACTTCCAACAACTATAATTGTTGACCAGGTAACGGCTAAATTGACTACCTAACGGCTAGGTATTCAATTTAGTTGTTACCTAGTCAACAATTATAGTTGTTGGAATTTCCGCTCTAACCATTTAACATGCATTCTAGATCTAATTCTTCAACTTGTCCTGATGATGAACCACATTGATTGGTTCAAAACCCATCGACAAAAATTCTATCATGTGATTTTAGCCAAAGAATTTTCTTAATCATGGTCATTCATGCTTGTTTTAGCATTTATAATATTTATCTTAGGTTTTATATATGTTGGGTTTAACCTTATTCCCTTAGGTTCATAATCGCTTGGGGTTTTAGTATTAATCGCTTGGGGTTTTAGTATTAATCCCTTGGATTTTTTGTTCCCTTGGGTTTGTTATTCCCTTGGGTTATCATATCAATCCATTGGGTTTATAATATTAATCATAGTAAACCATGGTCAATAATAGCCAACCATGTTCAAACCATATGGATATGGAAATCACCATGGTCCAATGTTGTGTTCTGACAAAGATTGTCTCAATATGAAAATCAATCATGGCCAACTATGGTTAACCATTCTAAAACGTTTCATTGTGACAAGGATTATCTCTATATGGAAATAAACTATGGTCAACCATGTTTATTTTAGGTTTTATAATATTCATGTTAGGGTTTATATACCTTGGGTTTATAATTTTTATCCCTTAGGTTTATTATTCCCTTGGGTTTATAATATCAATCCCTTAGGTTTATTGATGTAAGGGTTCATATTCCTAGGGTTTAATATTATTCAACAATGGTCAACCATAATCAACCATGTTCAACCATGGTCCAATGTCGCATTGTGACAAGGATTGTCTCAATATGAAAATCAACCATGCTCAACCATGTTTATTTTAGTATTTTTAATATTTATCTTAGGGTTTTTATACCTTGGGTTTATAATATTAGTCCCTTGGGTTTAATATTATTCCCTTGGGTTCATAATCCCTTGGCATGTTAGTATTAATCCCTTGGGTTTATTGTTCCTTTTGGTTTATAATATGAATCCCTTGGGTTTATTATTCCCTGGTCCACCATAGTTTATTATGATGTCAACCATGGTCAACCATGGTCCAACATGGAATTGTGAGAGGGATTGTGTCAATATGAAAATCAATGATGGTTAACCATGTTTATTTTAGTGTTTATACTATTTATCTTAGGGTTTATATACGTTGGGTTTATAATATTAGTCTCTTTGGTTTAATATTATCCCCTTGGGTTCACAATCCCTTGGGTTTTTAGTATTAATCCCTTGGGTTTATTATTCCCTTGGATTTACAATATCAATCCAATTTGTTTATAATACTAATAATTGTCAACCATTGTCAACCATTGTCAATCATAACCAACCATGTTCAACCATGGTCAAACAAGGCTCGATATGGAAATCGGCCATGGTCAACCATGGTCTAATGTTGTGTTTTGACAAAGAGTGTCCCGATATGACAATCAATCATGGTCAACGATGGGTAACCATTGCCCAATGTTACATTGTGACAAGGATTGTCTCTATATGGAAATCAACCATGGTCAACCACATTTATTTTAGGGTTTATAATATTAATGTTGGGGTTTATATTCCTTGGGTTTATAATTGTTATCCCTTAGGTTTATTATTCCATTGGGTTTATAATATCAATCCCTTGGGTTTATTGATCTAAGGGTTCATATTCCTAAGGTTTAATATTATTTAGCAATGGTTGACAATAATCAACCATGTTCAACCATGGTCAAATGTCGCATTGTGACAAGGATTGACTCAATATGAAAATCAACCATTCTCAACCATGTTTATTTATTAATTTTAATATCTATCTTAGGATTTTTATACCTTGGATTTATAATATTAGTCCCTTGGGTTTAATATTATTCCCTTGGGTTCATAATCCCTTGGGGTTTTAGTATTAATCCCTTGGGTTTATTATTCTTTTGTGTTTATAATATCAATCCCTTGGGTTTATTATTCGCTTAAGTTTATAATATCAATCATGGTCAATTATGGGGTTTTAGTATTAATGCTTCGGGTTTATTTTTCCCTTGGGTTCATAATATCAATCCCTTGGGTTTAATATTAACTTGGGTTTATAATATCAACTATGGTCAACCATGGTCAACCAGGTCAACCATGGTGGGATGCCGTATTGTGACAAAAATTGTCTCCATATAGAAATCATGGATAACCATGGTCAACCATGTTTTATAGAATCAAACATGGTCAACCATGGTCAATCTTGGGTTTTTAGTATTAATCCCAATGGTTTGTTATTCATTTCTGTCAAACATGGTGAATCATAGTCAACCATGGTCAACCATGCTCAAATGTCACTTTGTGACAAAGATTGTCCCAATATGAAAATCAACCATGGCCAACCACGGTCAACCATGGCCAACCATGGTCAACCATAGTCCAACGTCACATTGTGACAAAGAATTAATTATTATTATGTAAAAATATATTAATTATTATTTTTTATTTAATTAATTTAAATTCATATTATTATTATTTAATAATATTTAATTAAAAAATATTATTATTGTTTAACCATAATTAACTACTACTACTACTACTACTACTACTACTACTACTACTACTACTACTACTACTACTACTACAACATAAAATTAAATTAAATTATTTATATTTTTTCTAAAAACAATATTAAAATTTATTTTATTTTTAATAAAATAAGTATTTATTTATTTACATTTTATTAAATATGAATAATAAATTATTATTATTATTATTATTATTATTATTGTTATTATTGTTATTTTTATTATATATTTATCAATGGTTTGTGTCATAGATAGAAATGAACCCTTATGCATATATCAACCACATTTACTAAAATAATTATTGTTTTTATTAAAAAATTATTGTTATTAATATTATTATTGTTATTAATCTTAATAATATTATTATAAGTTAATATCTTTATAAAATATTTAAATTATATTAAATAATTTAAAATTAAATAATATTAAATAAAATAAAATAGAGTAAATTAATATTATTTTTATATATAATGTAATAATCATAAATATATAAATATATAAGAATATGGTTGTTATTATTTATATAGTTATTAATAATTATAAATAGTTGGTTTTTAAAAGAATCCACATAATAATTATTAATGTGGTTGTATATATGCTTCATATAAGTTATCAATCAATGTATATCAACCACATTGTTAAATGTGATTGTGATAGTTTATAAATGATGTGTTGAGCTCAATATGCAACACACCCACAAAATATTCCAAATTTTGGTCTACTAAAAAAATGAAATAATCAATAATCTGGAACTACTACTCATAGTTGTATTGATATAAACATTGTAGGTAGCTTTATATGGTATGAAAGAGATTGCACACATATTTATATAATCATCGTGCTAATTGATCTCACAGCTATAAAATTACAAATATTACATGAATTCTCTTATATCTATGAATGGTGCGTTGAACTCAATATCCAACACACCCACCTAAATGATATTCCAAATTTTCCATATGAGCATGATCCATTAAGGGCTCTTCCACTTTGTCTTTACTACACTCTATTGCATGTCACAATTGCACTAAATGGTGGTCGTTGCAACATTCACTCCAGATCTTAATTCTCCAGATCTTCTCACAGTTGGCATTGTCTCTCCTTTAGTCTCAGCATGCCAACAATCATAGTCTTGAGGATGTCGACATTTCAATAGGGTGTTTGGCACTAATTATAGTCTCAAGGATGTTGTCCAAGTTTTAGTAGGGACTCATAGGTTTTTTGGTCTAATTTTGAGCAAGATAATTTTGAGCAAGATTATTTATACCTCAGAGCTGCTCAGGCTGTGATTTGTTCAGGTAAAAAAAAATCTAGTAAATCTTTTTATCCATATCTACCACAAAAATTACACCCTAACAAATGCACATTTATAATTGGATTGTAGATGCACAAACAAATTAAACGAACGGAAAACAACTCGATAACTTTTAAGTTATAGTATAGTTTATCAGATACATTCATTCTAAAAGAAGAAGCTGATCGGATGTGTAGTGTTGAAACAAAGAAGCTATTGGCCTCTTTCTTATCATGGAGTGGGGACCAACCTTTGATCTCGCTTTCGACAACATAGCCTATTTTAATATGTATACCTTGTGAGAAATATTATTTGTTGGATTTACTTTGTTGGCATTACTAAGACGTAATTCTTCCAGTTGTACATGCCACGGAGTTACATCTCAGTCATTAAGGGACTTATTCTAATATACCTATCCACTCCTCGTTTTATATATATATATATATATTGGTGTGGTTGCTGCAGTAAATTCTCCTAAATACTTATACGAGGTCAAGCATTATTAATGATACTAAGTGAGTTATGGGTGTTTGGACCTTCAGGAATTCTGGAAGCCATTCTTCACTGTTAGAATACCAATTCTTAATGGATTACTTGCAAGCCCTTATAAGTGTACAATATTTCAAATGTACATTAAATCCTTTTAGACATATACATTAGGTTGAATGAGATTATTGTAAGGTTAAGGATACTAATGTGTAAATCAAGTATTACTCAGTGGGAATATATTGTTGGAAGCTTTGGTGTATTGATATGTCAAGCATTTACAGCATAGAAAAAGTGATTGTGAAGATAAACATGATAGTTACATAGAATGGTTCACTTTATAAAATCCCCTAGAAATCAGGAGAGGAGAAGGGTTTGAGGATTCTATGAATCATGAAGACATTGTTAAAAACTCATAATTTTCAATGATTTCAAACAACAAGTGTATAACTATTTTTTTCCTTTGCCTCACTGTGCTTAGGCCCTTATGAAGAATAAGAGGGCCCTCATTGAGTAAGAGAAATCAAGTTTATAACTATTTTTTTTCCTTTGCCTCGTTGTGCTTAGGCCCTTATGAAGAATAAGAGGGCCCTCATTGAGTAAGAGTGGATAGCCATAAGATCCAAGGATATAGTTGACCAAACCTATGAATGAATTTATGGTTTTCATCCCTTTATTGGCTGAAATTCATTAAAAGTTTTGATAGATATACTTGATCTTTTCGGTTCAACAAAGGTAGTCCTCTCCAAGTTTTCTATTTGGAATTGTTGAAATGATGATGTAGCAATTTTTTGTGCTAAAAAATGATCATTTCTTGACATTTGCGGTGGATTCTTTTATATGTTTTAATCATGGTGTAGGTTTCTACAGAGATGATATGCATCTGTGTGCATTATTTTGGAAATGGCTAGGAAAAAATTGTGGAGAAACCCATTAAACCAACCATAAGTTGCAGAATATTTTGCATATGTGTGTGGTGATGAAGAAATATCAAATAAAGATTATTGTCAGGTATTATCAACAAAGCATATCTCCAAATTCCTACTCTAGTTTGGGATATCTTTTTGTTAATGCAAAAACATTTTATATATTTCAAAACCAATAAACAATGCACAAAGCAGTTCTGGGGATTGAAAAAAGATGAAACACCAACTATTTGCAAGGTCTGCACATATTTCCATCGCTTACCAAATTGTTTTCAAAATATTGGTATATACATTTATTTCAATTTTCACCAAAATGAAATGTTTTCTTGACATTGTTTCAAGCATCAACTGGAGAAAATAATTCTCGTTAAGCATGAGGATACCATGAGTAAGATGGGTGCAATTTTGGTTTCTAGTATTTTAGATGTAGGTGGCAGGAATGTAACTATTAAAGTACTTTCCAGGTCTAAGAATGATAGAATGACTGTTGTTATTGGAATGGTAGTCTTCACACAGTTTTGGTATTTGTATCTTCTTATCTACTTTTTGAGCCTGTCTTTTGCACCAACTTATTTTATTGGGCTTAACTATGACTTGAAGACCCCAAAGTTTGAATTTATATCTGATGCAAAACCTTCATTGTTTTAGTATCCTTACCCAATGGCACCTCCAACAACCACCTCAACTACAAAGTTTCCAACATGTTTTTTCAACATCAACAAGGGCTAATTAGTTACTAAAATGTGGAAAGGAATTTTTTCATATACAACGTTCACATTAAGAATTTTCAAATTTTCATTTTTTAAACTGTTCTTTCTTAATTTCTTTACTAATTATTTCTTTGTTGCTCTAGTTATCTAGGGCACACATAATTAATAAAAAAAAAAAAAAAAACTTTATTTATTCTACTTAAGCACACTTTGTGTACTTGAATCTGACTGTAAATATATGAAATGTTTATAACAAGTTTCTATACAGTAAACATCTAGGAAATGAATTAGCCTTACCATGTTTAGGTATGTTATTGCATGCTCAACTACCTTGGGATATGAAAGTAACCTTCTGTTGCAAAGTATCATAAACTTGTCTTCATTCTTGAAAGAGAGATAGAAGACTGCTATACATTTTCATGTTAAATAATAGTAGGTGGGTACATACATCTATTTAGGTATTTTTATGTACCCACCTATTTAGGTATTTTTATTGCATAAATACGAGATTAAAATGGAAAAATTATTCAAATGATTGAGGCATATAATAGATAGATACCATCTCTTGGCATGTGGGGAATTTTACACACCATTGAATATGCACTCAACCTTAGTTAGTTGGGATCAACCATGGTAGGAATTTTCCCCAGTGGGCTAATTTTCCATGACTTTTCCACAAAAAAGATTTGCCAATTTCCAATTTTATAAAAGACTACCAAATTTTAGAATATATAATTATTTTACCTTAAAAATCGGCAACATTAAATAGAGACTATATATAAAATCATTATAAATTTGAGTAATTTTACAAATATATAAATAAGAATTTTATAGTTTTCATATTAGGGATTAGTGAGATTTGCCAATGTTTCTAAACTTCAAGAAAAATTTCCATCCTTAAAATTTTCCTTGTAGGAAGGCCACATGTTCCTTCAAGTTGTGAGGGAGATGGGCCACATGTTCCTTCAAGTTGTGAGGGAGATGGGATTCCATAACGTCTGTCGAGTATGAAAGGGTGGATAATCATAGTCAAAGCCCATCATAGAATTTTGTGCTTGTATTGAATTAGGGTTAGGGTTTTGGGTTGGAGGTAAGGGTTTTGGGTTCTTTATTAGTTGGAAAGTACCTGAAATTGCAATGTGAATGAAAGGTGTACTTTTGAGGATGTTTTTTTGGTGGATAGGTAATGTTTGAAATAGTCTTTCGCTTTATAAAGTGGGTGTGGTGACAGTGCAGAATCTGGGAAAGAAAGGAGGTGGGTGAATTTATAGGAATCAAATTAGGAGACCCACAACACCAAAAAAAAGGTATTGCCTCTTATTCAAATTATGTATTTTTTCTCCCTCATTTGGGTTTTTATCAAGTCTTTGAATTCATGTCCACTTGCAATTACTTTCATATGACTTCTACATAGGTTATGTATGTTTCTTCAGAGTTTCTTATTGCATGCATTTCTATCGCAGAGTATAAGCTTGCATTTCGATTATTAAGCTTAGCAAAAATGCATTGTATGATTTCTTTGGACATTGATGATGAATATGAGAAATTGATCATCAGAATGAATCCTCCAAGGTCTGTAATTGAATTTGCAACAAATATGTCAAACATTCACACAAGTATGACTCCAAAGTTAGACCTGCTTCCTGCTTGACAAATCTTCTGCAAATATTTATGAGTAAGATCCACCGTATTTATGGATACATTTGCAGAAACAATTTTTGTACCATGCAGTTGCTTGACAAATATCCATTTTTTTTTACAAAAATATAAAATCTTTGAATATTAATTTCTGCAAATATATATATATATATATACCATGAAATTAACATTCTTTAAAAATCTTCAATATTTTCTACAAAAATATAAATTGACATCATGGTAAACATACTAATATCCCATTAAATATGACCTAAATATGATTCAAAGAATCTCACCTTTAGCCTAAGTACATGGCACAGTAATTTATGAGGTGAGTAGTTTTATTAGATGCACTGTTTATTTGATTTTCTGGTTACAAAAGGGTTTTCTCTTGGCTTTATGTGACTTTCAATTTATCATATGTAGCATGTTGAGAAACAGGAAATAATAATGTGTGATATTTATATTGCAGAATTGATGTTGAATGAAAGGATACAGAGTTAACCAACCTACAGCGTGCATTAGTAAAGGTAGAGGAAAATCTTAAAAAGCTGCCTAAGAATATACCATATACAAAGTTTGAACATAAGCATTATATGGCTTTTTATTTTGCAGATATGTTCTTTTTTCTACCCAAGATAATAAAACAAGATAAATATTGATATTGTAGAAATTCTTTGAGGACCTCATCGAGGTTGATTTTTCTAATGTCCCACTTGATTAATACCTTCTCATCACAGGAAGGCTTTAAATATGAATTACTATGTTCCTAAAACAAATCAGGTTCAAAGATTATAGATATAAAAGATAAAAAAATGTTAATGCCTTCGTTTTATTGTTACTTGACTCTGGTGTAGGTAGGTTACACGAAATGTTAATGGAAAAAGGATGGGGAGACAATGCAGATCATGTCTTGGATACGATTCATTTTCTATTGTAGATCATTCGAGCACTTGATCCATCGAATTTGGAAATATTTCTAGTAGGGATTCCTATTTTTTTTTAATGTTGTGATATTTTCACCTCATGGTCACTTTGGGCAAGAAAATATTTTATGAATGCGAGACAAGACATTGATGGACAAGTAAACAATTTTTTTATAATTGCAATGTCCATTCCATGATATCCTCTCTTTATTTTTTTATTGTATTTTGTGCGTTTATTTTGATTTTGTTTTGTCTTTTAACTATGAAATTGAAAATAGTTATCATGTCCATTTAAACAACAGCCAAATCTTGAAGATGAAATTAGTATTACATGATATTCATTGCAATCATTTTAGTTGCTTTGTGTTAAAATATTTTCATGACTATTAGAAAATTTTACATTCATGTTGTTATTTGAGCACATGTTGTTTATATACTTGACCAAGTTCATGCATTAGAGAATGAAATTTTGTTGCAAATAAAATGACAAGGATTAGACATGACACCTCAGATTATTTTTTTTCACAAGCTATCTACAGCTTGAGCATTTTATCATGTAACTCAGTTGGTCTGATTATGCCGAATCTTTCCGTGAAGGTTAAATACTAAGTTACTAGGGTGTTCTTTTCTATGGTGATGTTTTATTTTCTTTGTTTATACAAGTCATCTAGCCACATAGTGGCCACTATTGCCCAACTGAAGAAAACTTGTTCCAATTTCTTGGTTTTATGGGGGGAAATGGCTTTTACATTGCTCATGTTGAGATATATGTCTTATAATAGTCTACTTTAGTTTATATTCTATTGTTCATAGTCTTTCATGTCTTCCACTCTTAATTGTATCTTCTTCCTTTTTTAGAAAAGGAACTCAGTATTGATTGTTAAAAGAAGGAATTAAAGAAAGAGGAGAACAATAACCCTGGAGTGAGAAATGAAGAAAGAGAGAGAGAAGAGAATCGATCTGGTGATATCCATAGAGACAATATCCTGCATAAGATAGAGACATAGAGACTGATGGTCAAGTCTTCGGATTTGATGAATTCACCTGCAATGCCTTGGCAACACAATGATAATGTTTTGAATTGATAAAACAATATTTCATATGTAAATTGTAGTCCAACCAATATTAAGTTGGAAACTCATATTGTAATACTTGAAATTTCATATAATTTAATATATGTGGTTCAAATAATTTATACTTGCACTTGATATTGTTTAGTATTCTAATTAACATATGTAACTTTTCATTTTCATATTAGATGAATATGCACATTGTACGAAATTATTTTAATTTAGTCACAAAATCATACTAATTAATTTATGTTGATTAATAATGAACACTTTAAATCAATCTAAAACTATTAAATTAGTAGTTTATATTGATTATTTATAAACACAAATAAAATGAATGTACAACTAAATTAGTCGTTTATATAATGAATATCAAACTATCTAAAAAAGATAATGACTACTACAAATGATAAATTTGTGATTACAAATGTCGACTAAATTTTGCATATATATCGCTATTAGTAGCTAATTTACAGTAACCTATAACACGACCAAAATTTAGTCATATTTCTTTGGTAATTAATTGGTTTCAAACAATGACTAAAATTTTCATATATATGACTCTTAGTAGCTAATTTAGAGTGTCTTAGAACATGACTAACATTTTGGTCATATTTCTTTGGTCATTTATTGGTTTTCTCAGGTAATCATGTAGTAATATATTTGGTTGTATATTTGGTCATTTATTGTTGCAATTAATGACTAAACAACGACTAAATGAATGACCAAATTTATGAATAAATATATTACTAGACGATAAAATTGAGACAACCAATTATTGACTAAGCTAAAAATGACTAAACGTTTGTTGTGTTATAAGACACTATAAATTAGCTACTATTGGTCACCGACTGAAGATGGTTGTTGAGATGTAAATTTTAGTCCTCTTTTTAGTAATTAATTAGCCATTTCGTACTAGTTCACTAAGTAGTTTCCCAAAAATAATCTTTCACCTAAGGTTCTCTTCTTGTCATCAATAATCCCTTCTCAATCAGCATCAGTGTAGGCCTTCAACTTGTATTCTCTACTAATAGCATACCACAATCCATAATCCAATCTCCCTTATAGATATTTGAAAATCCTCCTGACATCGATGACGTGACTTTAACGAGGGAAAACATGAAATATGGCCACAACATCCACTGCTTATATGATGTTTGGTCTCGAAGTTATGAGATACAGTAAGATTCCTATCATGGATCTATATTCAATCTGATTTACCAGTGGTGTCTCATCTTCCTTGCATAATTTGCAGTCTTTAACCATAGGTGTGCTAGCTGGATTGCAAATTTCCAACCCAAACTTCTTCAAAGTTTCTCATAAGTACTTGGATTGGGAGATAAACACTCCATTTTGACACTGAGAAATTTGCAATCCCAAGAAGAAATTCAACTCTCCAATCATGGAAATTTCAAACTCTATCTACATACAGTTTGCGAATTGATGTCCCAATTGTTCCATGTCATTGCCAAAGATTATGTCATCCACGTATACTACTACAATTAGTAGATGATTGCCTTCAAACTTGATCTATAGATTGTTCTCTACAGTACCTTTCTTAAATCCTTGTTGTTGAAGGTATAAATCCAGTCTTACATACCAAGCTCTTAGAGCCTATTTGAGTCCATATAACGCCTTTTTTAGTTTGCACACAAACTCTTTATCTTCAGTGAGTGTCAATCCTTCTGGCTGCTCAATATAAACCTCTTCCTTTATATCTCCATTGAGAAAGGAATAATTCACATCCATTTGTTATACCTTAATATTCTTATGACTGGAAAAGGAAGGAAACATTTTGATAATGTCCAAACTCACTACTGGTGCAAAGGATTCCTCAAAATCTATCCCTTCTATCTAGGCATACCCTTTGTCGACCAATCGATCCTTGTTCCTAATTACTTGACCCTTCTCATTTAGCTTGTTTATGAAAACTCATTTGGTTCCAATGACATTTTTCTCTTTGGGTCTTGGAACGAGCTCTCAAGTTTCATTCTTTTCAATTTGGTCAAGTTCTTCATTCATAGGTCTCATCTAGAAATTTTCCTCACTTTCTTACCTAATAATTTTAGGCTCAATCTTAGATAGCAGAGCAAGATTTTCACAACTTAAATTTCCCACAAGTATCCTCCTCGTATGAACACCATGTCTTTGATCTCCAATAATATGAATCTTAGTATGTTCCTTATGCACATACCTTGAAGATGTTTTGGGTCTTGGACTTGCGCTCGCTTCTTTGCCATCATCATATGAATATGTTTCTTCTTGATCAGAGGGCCCCATTTCTAAATTTTATTCTCCATCTGATTTCATATTTCCTTTGGAGGCTTGAGGTTGTGAAGATATTTCATCTATTATTACATCAATGGAATCCTCAACCATAATTTTCCATTTTTTGTAAAACTTATATCCTTTACTTTGAGCAGAGTACCCAAGTAATATACCCTCATCAGTGCATGAGTCAAACTTTCCTGGATGTTTATCATTCATTTTGATAAAGTAGTTTCTCCCAAACGCCTTGAAGTTTTTAACTGATGCAGGTCTTCCCTTCCACAACTCATAGGGAGTTTTATCACTATTAGGCCTGAGTTGAGTTCTGTTTAATAGATACATTGTTGTTTGTGTTACTTCTCCCTGGAATATGTGATATACATATGCTTCATCCAACATAGCTCTGTCCATTCCCTGCATTTTTTCGTTCTTTCTCATAACCACTCCATTCTTTTGTGGAGTTTCAGCCACTGAATACTTCCTCTTAATGCCATGCTCTTCAAATAATTCTTCAAAATATCTTGAAGTGTATTCTCCTCCTTTGTCTAATCTTAAGCGTTTAATATTTAATTATTTCTCATTTTCTACTTGAGCTTTAAATTTTTTAAAATGATTAACTGCTTATGATTTTTCTTTTAAGGGCATGATCCAAGTGCCTCTAGTAAAATAATCAGTGAAAACATAAAATACCTTTCTCCTTTTGGGTATCTTTCTCTAGTTGGGCTGCAAGTATCTGTGTGAATTAACTCCAGTGGTCTGGATGAAGAGAATTATTTTGACTTGAAATCAGTCCCAGTCTACTTACCAAATTGGCATGACTTGCAAATTGAATTATCAAGTTATGACAATCTTAGCAAACCTCGTACAATTACCAGCTTGTTGTCTCTTACCATATTGTCAAAGTTAATATGACCAAGTCTCTTATGCCACAACCAGGATTCATTCTACTTGATCAAATGGGAGCTTACTCTTGAGCCATCAAACACATATACATTATTGTGAGTTCTAACTACTTTTCCCACCATCTTTCCATTTTCTTCACTTCGAATATTAAATTCCTTTGATAGAAAGGTCACTTTAAATCCATTATCACACATATCGCTTACAATAAGAAAGTTGGGCTTGATTTCTTCCATTTATAGAATATTTTGAGTTGTCGTCTCTTGATCCAGACTGGCTATGCCTTTACTCATAATTCTTGTTGGGGCATTGTTGTCAAAAGTGACATTGTTCCCTTTGTAGTTTTCTTTTAGCGACAAAAAATTGTTCCTATCCCTAGTCATATTCCTGGAACAACCACTATCCACATACCATATTTTCTCTTGATTATGTGTGGATAGAGAAAGTCCACATGCTCTTTTTAGTTTTCTGTTTCCAATTCTCCTTATTATTTTGATAGGTTGTCTTTCAAATATTCTAGGGCTTAGATAGGTACTCAAACCTTCTTATGCATTCATTTTCCTTGTGCCAAAACTTATTTCATTTAAAACACTCAACATCACTTAATAGGGGAGATAAAGCAATTCGATCTCTGAGAAGAGAGTTTTGAGATCTAAAATTTTGATAGTTATTATAATAGAATTTTCATCTCTTTCAACTTTGATATTTCTACAACCAATAGCCTTATGTCTAAAGATGTGACATTTATAAAAATAACCATATAATAAATAAGTGTACCGATTGTTGGAAGGTTTATGAGTTTGTGCATGTAGGTACCTATTTTTTCTGGTTGATTGATTCATTCTCCATTGTTGTGGCTCCTTCGAGCAGATGTAGTTATTATTCCAGTGATGATCTCCTCTTTGAATTTCTACCCTTTTATATTCATTGATTCTTTCTTGAATCTTCTTTTCATAGCACTATAGTTCCTCAAATCCTACAGACCTGAATTTTAACTTTCCCATAAAATATTTTTGTGTTCTTGATTATCCCATACATGTTTTGTTTCCTGAAGACTTTTGCATGTTTAGAATCTAGTCTAGATTTCTTGTGCCTTCCACAAAATTTTCATTTAAACATTTCTTGAGATCCATTCTGTTATGAAACCAGCTCAAGAAAAGATAGAAAAGATAGATCAACGCCTTAGAATTCAACCTCTTTGAGGGGGCAACCTCCTTTACATTACATAAATGAACAATTCTTGGATGATTCAAATGACAAAATCTCCTTTCTATATATAGGAGTCTAACGAGTCACAATATAATCCAGCCGACCTAACAATAATAATATAAAGCCACAAAAATAACAATAGAGGGATTCCATGGGGAACATAAATAACAATATGGGGGTAATAGGGGCACAACAATATAAATAAGGGGTATAACTACAATAGTAATGGGGTAATCACTAGTATTATAGGGACCCAACATGCCCCTGTCCTTCAAAAAAGTGTTGTCCTCAACGCTTGAGTAGTTCTGGATACTTCTGCATAAAATTCTCATCCTCCCATGTGGAATCTTCAGCGGATAAGTTCTTCCACTTGATAAGATACTCTGAAATTGATCGATTTCATAGCTGTCGAGTTCTTGTTTCTGTGACTGTTTTCGGTTCCAATATAATTTTTCCTTCCTCGTCAAGTTCTGGAAATATTGTTTGAACTGGGAGCTTGTCGCCTATAACCTTCTTTAAACATGAAACATGGAAAACTAGGTGCAATCAAGAAGCTGCAGGAAGCTCCAATTTGTATGCCATAGTACCAATCTTTTGCAACACCTTGTACAAACCATAATACTTTGGTGATAATTTATTATCCTTCTTAGCTTGCTTTAGGGACATTTGCTTATATGGTTGTAGCCGTAGGAAAACCCAATCACCTACATCAAAACTTCTTTCACTGCGATGTTGATCTGCCTGTTGTTTCATTCTATTTTGTGCCAACACGAGGTTATCCTTTAAGAGTTGGAGGACTTGTTGTTGATGTTCGATGTGATGTTCCACTGCCTGAACCTTAGAATTTTCTCTTAAATATGATGTGATGGATGGTGTTTGATACCCATAAAGTGCCATAAATGGGGTCATTTTTGTTGCTGTATGGAAGGAAGTGTTATACCACCATTCAACCAGAGGCAACCATTTGACCCATTGTGTCTGTTTATCAGATATAAAGCAACGAAGATATCCTTCCAAACATTTGTTTACTATCTCAGTTTGCCCATCAAATTGAGGATGATAATACGAGCTATGAGCTAACTGAGTACCAAGACAAGAAAACAATTCTGTCCAAAAATTTCCAGTGAAAATGGGATCTCTGTCACTTACAATAATCTTTGGGTTTCCATGTAGCATTTGAATTGTTTCCATAAATGCAGTAGAAAGTGTACTGGCTTTAAATGGATGTGATAATGCACAAAAGTGTGCATACTTGGTAAGTCTATCAACTACCACCATGATGACACTTTTTCCCTCAGACTTGGGTAAACCTGTGATAAAATCCATTGAAACCTCCTCCCAACGTTGGCTTGGAATGGATAAAGGTTGTAGTAGACCTAGTGTCTTAATTGTTTCAACTTTATTTTGTTGGCAAACCAAACATTCTGCCACAAACTTTTGAATATCTGATTTAAGGCCATCCCAAAAAAATTCCTTCTTAACCCTGTGGTAAGTTTTTAAAAATCCTGAGTGCCCTCCTAAGGGAGAAGTGTGCAATTCCATAAGAATCTTTTGTTTTAGCTGGGAATTCTTACAGAGGTATAAGCGATCTTTGTACCATAACGAATCATTTTGCCACCTAAATGTATTAGACGTACTGGAATCTTGTTGTATCTTTTGAATAAGTGCCCAAACTTCTTCGTCATTCTTCCATTCCTCCCTTGCTTCATTTATCCAATCTGGTTGGATAATAGAAATGGCGCACAACAATGCTTCCACATCCTCATCCTTTCTTGAGAGTGCATCTGCCACCACATTTTGCTTCCCTTTTTTGTAGATGATTTCAAAGTCATAACCCAACATCTTTGTGACCCACTTTTGTTGCTCTTCAAGGGATAATCTTTGTTCTAAAAAGTATTTAAGTCTATCATGATCCGTTTTTACCTTGAAGTGTCTTCCCATTAGGTAGGGTCGCCATTTCTTAAGTGCATGGAGTATTGCCAACATTTCCTTCTCATAAATAGCTTTGCTTAAAAACTTTCCCTTGATTGGATGACTTTCAAAAGCAATGGGTCTTTCATCTTGCATTAGAACAGCACCAATTTCATTTCCTAAAGCATCACATTCCACAATAAAGGTTTTTGTGAAGTCCGATGTAGCTAAGATCGGTGCTTGGCACATTGCCTCTTTAAGATGTTCAAAGGCCTTTGTTGGTTCCGGAGTCCATGAAAATGCATCTTTCTTCAATAATGTTGTTAGAGGTGCTGCTATTCTCCCATAATTCTTAACAAACTTGCGATAATACCCTGTCAACCCAAGAAATCCTCGCAGATGCTTTATGGATGTGGGGATTTTCCATTCCTTAATGGCTTTAATTTTGCTAGGGTCTACCTTAACTCCTTCATGAGATACAATATGACCCAAATATTCCACCTCCTGGATTCCAAAGAAACATTTGGATCTTTTTGCATATAATTGTTTCTCTTCCAATAGTTGTAGCACCCTGTCAACATGTTCAACATGATCCTTCCAAGACTTGTTGTAGATTAGTATATCATCAAAAAATACTAACACAAATTTTCTAAGGAATGGTTTGAAAATTGAATTCATCAAACCTTGAAATGTTGAAGGTGCATTGGTAAGGCCAAAAGGCATGACCAAAAATTTTGTTATATACCTAGGGGGGATAATATGGGGTACCAAGGGTGGTACCCAAGGTAATAATGTAATAATGGGATGGGCCATAGTAATAAATAAGGTGGTTAACCTATGTCATGTAAGGGACCACAAGTAGTTAATAATAATGTAAAGGGCCCATGGTATTAGTTGATGGTATGAGGAAACCATGGTAATGATGCATGGTATTGTATGTATGAGACCTATATAGAGGCTAGAGACTCCACATGGAGAGATATGAAGTGAAGTATTATTATATGAACAGGCATATGGCTTGTGGAGTGTTCTCCTTCCTTAAGGAGTGAATGAATGGTGTTGCCCTACCTTAAGGGTTTGATTAATAAAGAAGCATTTATATCTATTTTGATCTTGTTCTTTCTGAGTTTATTTCCATTATCATATATTTCTGGGTTAGATCTACAAAAATTGGGATCAGAGCTACAACAATTGGTATCAGAGCTACAACAATTGGTATCAGAGCTACAACAAGTGGTATCAGAGCTCTTTCTTGGGCAAACCGTGGAGAATTTTTTTTTCATTTTTGCAGGGTTTCTGGGGCGCCGACTTTGTAGGTCAGATATGTACGTTTTGGTGCAAGATCTGTAGAATCTAATTGCAGATCTGCATTCCTTGTGCAAAAATAGCCGAATTCAAAAAAAAATCAGTTGAATCAGAGTCCGGATGAAGGAGATATCACTGATCTAAAAATCAGTGGGGTTGCAGACAATTTTCAGGGCAGCGATTTTGCGGCACAGATCTAGACGTCCTGGTACAAGATCTGCAAAATCGAATTGCATATCTGGATTCTTTGGGAAAAAATACCCAACTTCAAAAAAAAAAATCAGTCGAATCGGAGTCTGGATGAGGGAGATATCGCTGATTTAAAATCAGCTCTTTTTGCAGAAATTTTGGGTGACGCCGGGAGAGTAGCAGCGCAGATCTGAAATTCCAGTGTCTAAATCCTGATTTCTATCACATGGGCAGATGCAGAGTGGTTGTTCCATTTCTAAAAACAGGTTATAATAGAGATTCTGAGCAATATTGACGGATTTGTGACCATTTCAAGTTTTCACCAATATTTTTGCGATGGCGGGCCTAGATCGGAGTCTGAGGGACTTGTATAAATTTGATGTCTCTCATCCAGTTAAATGGCTAGAACAAATGGAGAAATATTTCAAATCGGAAATCATCTATGATCATTATACTCAGTTGAGCAGGGGAGAAATGTATTTGGACCTTGAAAGATGCAAATGGGCGGAATGGCATCAGCGTTGCAATGGACCTTTTCAGAATTGGGATGCCTTCAAAAAAGCTCTTATAGAGCGCTTTGACCGTAAACCAAATTTTGTGGATAAGCACACACAGACAGACACATAGCCTAGCAAAGCTTTTATTTTTATAGGAAAGAAGGAAACCAAGGAACCAAAAGGGTTATTTTTGGCTGGTATCTCTGTATTGCAGGTT
Source organism: Pinus tabuliformis (assembly GCA_031772625.1). Lineage (NCBI taxonomy): Eukaryota > Viridiplantae > Streptophyta > Pinopsida > Pinales > Pinaceae > Pinus > Pinus tabuliformis. Next base: position 521,553,076 of record CM062820.1, read on the forward strand.
CATGGATTGATTCAGAAGGAGAAAATCATTGTGTCTATCAATCCGAGTTGCAAACAAAATCTTATAAATGTCAACTTGGCAAAGAAATTGCAAGTCCTAGCGAAAAAAATTGAACATACACAGGTTGATCATGAGGATGTTCAAGTGTACAAGGATTTGAAGCTTTCTATGGATAAGTATGTGTTTCATGGTGATTTTTACGCTTCAGATATGGATAACATGGATGTTGTTTTGGGATACCCTTGGATGGAATCCGTGGGTACTATCAATATTAATGTGCAAAAGAAATTCCTGAAGCTATGGTATAAAAAGAAGAAAATTACATTACAGGATATTTCCATCCATAAACAGGTAGAGCACATGGAGGCTGAAGCAGAAGATGTTCAAGGGACTGACATATCAGATGATGAGCAGTTGATGGTCGACAATCAAACACAAATAGAGGCTGAAGTAGAACAGGTTACAGGTGCTGACACATCTGATGAGGGTTCAGTGGTTGAAGTCATATTAGAAAAGAAGCCACGACAACAGGCACCACAACAGGGTAAATTAAAGAAAAAGACACCGTGGGTTAAAACTTCAACATATCATCACCCACATCACCCCGCAAGAAAACAACCAACAAGATGGCAACCAACTAGCCACAAGGACAACAACCCCCGTATGATGGATAGCAAGGAGCCTAGATCCACCTACTACATATCAACACAGAAGAGCTGCCATGGTCAACTTCCATCTCAAGCGAGTGAGGAACCAGCGAGATCAAGGGTTCACCTTTCTCTTGGATGGCTAGATGCACGTGCATGGTATCAGTGGACTACTCTTTTGAGTAGATCTTATTATTTGTGTTCTTCCCATGTTTCGGGGACGAAACATGCTTAGGGGGTGGAATGTTATATACCTAGGGGGGATAATATGGGGTATCAAGGGTGGTACGCAAGGTAATAATGTAATAATGAGATGGGCCATAGTAATAAATAAGGTGGTTAACCCATGTCATGTAAGGGACCACAAGTAGTTAATAATAATGTAATGGGCCCATGGTATTAGTTGATGGTATGAGGGAACCATGGTAATGATGCATGGTATTGTATGTATGAGGCCTATATAAAGGCTAGAGACTCCACATGAGAGATATGAAGATGAAGAGAAGTATTCTTGTATGAACAGGCATATGGCTTGTGGAGTGTTCTCCTTCCTTAAGGAGTGAATGTATGGTGTTGCCCTACCTTAAGGGTTTGATTAATAAAGAAGCATTTATATCTATTTTGATCTTGTTCTTTCTGGGTTTATTTCCATTATCAATTATATACCTAGGGGGGATAATATGGGGTACCAAGGGTGGTACCCAAGGTAATAATGTAATAATGGGATGGGCCATAGTAATAAATAAGGTGGTTAACCCATGTCATGTAAGGGACCACAAGTAGTTAATAATAATGTAATGGGCCCATGGTATTAGTGGATGGTATGAGGAAACCATGGTAATGATGCATGATATTGTATGTATGAGGCCTATATAGAGGCTAAAGACTCCACATGGAGAGAGATGAATAGGAAGAGAAGTATTATTGTATGAACAGGCATATGGCTTGTGGAGTGCTCTCCTTCCTTAAGGAGTGAATGTATGGTGTTGCCCCACCTTAAGGGTTTGATCAATAAAGAAGCATTTCTATCTATTTTGATATTGTTATTCTTGGGTTTATTTCTATTCTCATAGTATTCTGGGTTAGATCTACAACAATTGGTATCAGAGCTACAACAATTGGTATCAGAGCTACAACAAATTCATAATGACCCTCATGAGTTCTAAATGTTGTTTTCGGAATGTCTTCAATCTTCATTCTGATTTGATGATATCCCGAACGAAGATCCAACTTGGTGAAGTAAATTGATCCATGCAATTCATCAATGACAGGAATGGGGAACTTATCTTTAATAGTGAGCTTGTTGAGCTCCCTATAATCTGGACACATGCACCATGATCCATCCTTCTTGTGCACCAATACTACTGGAGCAGAGAAAGAACTTTGACTCGGTTGAATTATATCAGCCTCTAGCATTTCTGCAACCATATGTTCAATTTCACTTTTTTGGACATAGGGATATCTGTACGGCCTAATGTTTGGAGGAACACTTCCTGGAATCAGATGAATAGCATGATCATGATCACGAATAGGTGGGAGACCTTTGGGAGTCTCAAATACCCTGGAATGATTGTCCAGGACTTTTTGGAGATCTGGAGAAATAGATGATTCCGATGTGGAAACATCTAGCGAACATAATTGTGCAATTACACCTCTTTGCTCCCTTTTTAGAAGCTTTGTCATACCATTAGAGCTGATTATCTTTCCTGGTTTCCCTGCAATACCCCTTAATTCAACTTCCTTTCCTTCTGTAGAAAATTTGATGAAAAGTTCTTGAAAATTAAAAGCTATTGTACCCAAGGATTGTAGCCATTGGACTCCTAGTACAACATTAGCACCTCCCATTGGAATGGAAAGCATTGGGCTAGTCAATACATATTCTCCCATGGATAGCTTGATATTATGGCACCTTCCAGAGCAATTTATTGTTCCTCCATTTGCAATCATCACTTGACACTCTGGTGCTAGATATAGGAAGCAATTCAATTCTTTTGCTACCCTACAATGAATAAAATTGTGGGTGCTTCCTGAATCAATCAACACTATTACCTTTTTCTTCTTGATTTGTCCTTCTATCGTTATGGTTTGAGGAGTGGTAATTCCCACCAATGCATTACAAGATATGGTCGGATTTAATTGTTCTTCATCTAGGCTTTTTTCCTGGAGTATATCCTCTTCTTTTGACCTTTCTTGCTCCTTTTCTTCTTCTTCTTCACAATCTATGTAGAATAATTTCTTCTCGACACACTTATGACATTTAGTGTATTTGCTATCACAACTATAACAAAGTCCTTTTGCTATTTTTTCTTCCAATTGTTGTGGTGTCAACCTTATAGGTTGTGGAAGACTAGGGGCAACAACACTTCCATCTTTATAGTTGTGAGTGGTATGCTTCCTGGTTGCCATAATTTTGCTTTCCATTTTTCTTGCTAACCTGAATGCCTTCTCTAATGAATCAGGTTCCCAAAGGCGAACATCATGTTGGATATTATCCTTTAAAGACCCTATGAACACATCAACCCTATGCTCCTCTGGAATATATTTTACCCTTATGTTCAATTTTTGGAACTCCTCAATGTGCTCCATTACTGAACCCTTTTGTTTGAGACTTATCAATTGGCTAAAAAAAGTGTTGCTTTTTGTATCCTCATAATGTGCTATCAATTCTTCCGTAAAAATTGCCCAAGTGATAAATTGTTTACGAGAGCAAAGCCATTGATACCATACAAACTGATTTGGTTCCAAATATACAGTTGCCATACGTACCTTTTGTGTGTTTTGCACATTATTGAGATCGAAGAATTGCTCCATCTGTAATATCCATGTGGCAGGATCCTTGCCATCAAACTTCCTCATATCGATTTTTGGAATATGGTGAGTCTTAAATCCAACATTAGCATATATGGAATCATGATTAACATTTCTTTTATTCTGAACATGAGTTTCCTTTAGTACCCTTTCATCCTTAGTGCCCATTTCTTGTAGCAACTTATTCATATTTATCTTCAATTCGTCCATGTCTGTCTTCAAATCTGTCTTCAAATCTGCCATGTCTCTCTTCAAATATGTGTTCGAATCATCCATCTTAGCTTCCGTGCCCTTTATCTTAGATTCCACGCCATTTATCTTAGCTTCTGTTAGCTTTTGTGAGCGTGACATTTGTTGCACTTGTTCTTGTAATTTTGATATATCATGTATCATTTCTTCCTCTTCTTCATGAGTCATACTAGAGCTTTCAGGTTCCTTACTAGGTGTTTGCATTTTCTTTCCTCGGGGCATCAGTTACCGATAATAATGCTTTACTATGCCCTTTGAATTCCTTCAAACCAAGCTTATGCAAAAATTTAAAAAAAAAAATTACACACCTTTTTTCACTTTGTAGAAGCCTAATATTGAATCTGATGTATCTCTGTAATTTTGGATCATTCAGTTCTGAAATTTTGACCTGTAGTATCCTTCTGAGTCCTCTTTCCAATGCCACAAGTCTGACCCAAATTGGTTTGTCCAAGGAAGCGTTATGCGAAATCTTCCACAATGACTTGCTTATAGACTAGTTCAGTAGAGAAAACTTGTATGACATGCCACGAGTCATTGTTTCGACCTATGGATTTGAAAAATTCATACAAGAAACTACAGTCCGTCCTCTTTCTATACCTTCTTACGAAATTTCAATCCAATCCTCAGAGAGAAAGTTATGATGATTTCCCCAGGTCACATGTTTTGAATGTAATTTACGAGTCTGCAAAAAGACCAACTTCCTCAGATCATATCTCCAAACGTATCACGCGAAATGCTATGAAATTTGGACCCAAGGTTCAACGTGATTTCTTCTCAAATGGGTTTTTTTGTGACTTTTGAAACGTCACAGAAAAAAATTTATAGAGAAAATTCCACGATGACCTGTTTGGAGCAGATAAACCCTAGAATTCAAAGCTCTGATACCAAATGTTATGAAACCAGCTCAAGAAAAGATAGAAAATATAGATCAACGCCTTAGAATTTAGCCTCTTCGAGGGGGCAACCTTCTTTACATTACATAAATGAACAATTCTTGGATGATTCAAATGACAAAACCTCCTTTCTATATATAGGAGTCTAAGGAGTCACAATATAATCCAACCGACCTAACAATAATAATATAAAGCCACAAAAATAACAATAGAGGGATTCTATGGGGCACAGAAATAACAATATGGGGGTAATAGGGGCACAACAATATAAATAAGGGGTATAACTACAATAGTAATGGGGTAATCACTAGTATTATAGGGACCCAACACATTCTCTCAATATTTGCACTCAAGGAGACGACCTCTACCTTGAGACTCTGACATATTTCTTCCCATCCATGGATCAAATCATCAAGAACTTCTTCCTTTTGCTTAGCTTATTCTAATTTGACTTTCAAGGATATAATTTCATCTTTTCATGTTTTTGTGATTGTTTCCTTCTGCACCTTGAGAAAATCTTGTTTTAAATTCTTGTTCTCTTCTTCTATCTCTCATATGTTCCCTATTTTTCTTCTAGTAGAAGAGCTAAACTATCTTTTTTTTTAATGGCTTCTTCAATTTTTGCTTTTTGATAGACAAACCCTTCATTTTTTGAGTTGTACATACCTTCTTTAGCATGATGGAGTTGTTCTTTTAGTTGCCTGTTTTTTTCCTTACCATATTTAACTCATGAAGAGAACTAATGAGTTATCCTTCAAAGTCTACTACTTCTTCCTCCTCCTGCTCTTCAGAATTAGTAATATTTTGTTTCTTGGAGTTTCCTCCAAATTTCATAAGTAAGTACTTTTCTAAATCATCTTCTGAAGAGTTTTCATTTTTTGACTCTAGTGCTAAACTATCCTCTTTGGAGTAGAGCGCCTTTTTCTTATAGAAATTATTTTTTTGATGTTTCCGAGATTTATTTCTAAATTTTTTATCATCTTCCTTTTCAATTCTTTATTTGTAAGGGAACTTGGATGAGAAATTTCCAACTCTCCCACGGTCAAAGAATTTAAAGGGTAACTTCCCTTTATATTTTCCTGAGTCGCGCATTAGTTTCCTAGAAGATTTAGCCATCTCCTAATCAGATTCATGGCTAGTGCAATATTGATGATATTTGTTCTCCTTGGATTTCTTGGACACTTTGAAAGGTACCTCCTTGGGTTCCGACTTCTCTCTTCCTACTCTCATCTCATAGGTTGTGAGATTACGAAGCAATTGGTCCATCTTGGGACCCTTTAAATTATCCATTTCTTCAATAGCTGAGACTTTGGCATTAAATATCATGGGTAGGGATCTCAAGACTTTTTTAATAATCATATCCTCCTTGACTTCTTCACCAAGTCCCCTAATCATATTGGTTACTTCTTCAAATTTGTGGAAGTATTATGCTATGCTTTCTTCTTCACTCATTTTTAAACTTTCAAACCTTATTTTGAAAGTTTAAAGTTCGGCTTGGTTGACTTTGTCATCTCCTTCATGACTCTGATTGAGCCTCACCCACACTTCCTTTGCAGACTTACAATGCATAACCTTTACGAGTTCATATTGACTAAGGCCAAAGAGGATGGAATTCTTGGCTTTAGCATTATTTCCGTACATTTTTTTTCCATCTACATTAGTGAGAGAGACATGAGGGACAGCATAATCTACTAGTACAAAGCTCAAAACATCTACTCCTAAGGACATAAGATAGACTTCCATCCTAGCTTTCAATAAGGCAAAGTATGTCGCATTAACGGTAGATATCTTTCTTTAGTAAGCATATTGACTCTCTTTCCTAGACATAATTCATTATGAATCTACCTTCCAGTGGTTAGATTGTTCCTGACAGAACCTCTCTTTGAAACTAATTGTTGGAATAAGGAATTACTAGGTGGGTGAATTACTAATAGTGAGGTTCTTTATACTTTTTATGAATATGTATCTATTTCTATCCTCTATTGTCTATTACTTATGAGAGAATTCATACATAATACAAATGAGAAGAAATATGATACATTCACACATACATACGATCCATCACATGAGCAACATACACATATTGACACTAGTATTTTCACATGGAAACCCAAAGGGAAAAAACGACCAGTCTATTTGTAAATTCATGGCACCACCTACTCTAGCCACTGATGAACCAACCTCTTATGAATTCAGGCCACCACCTTCTCTAGCCATTGTTCTACTTTTCATACAATTTTCAAATTGAAAACAAAGGAACATACAAATACAAAAAAATATAAATCTAGTTTACTACAAAAACAGTTTTTTTCTCATTCCTCTACTCTTCCACATATTCTCTCCGCCTCACATAAAACTACCTTATCCTCTACTGATCTAATAATGAGATCTTAGACAATTATTAAGGTATTACAGACTCATGTGCATGGATTTTCCTATGTTACTTTGTGCAATGGATCGATAAGATTGTGAAATACATAAACAATGAAGTAGTTAAAGAAACATAATAGACAACACACATAAACACAACAACTTTAATATGGAGTTCACCCAAAAATCTTGGGCTACATCTCCTGGTCTAGTCTTCAGTGGTGGCCTCTCTATTATGTCTTCAGAAGCAGATTTTTTACAAAAGTGAGCACAATTTGAGTCTCACACAATAGATACAAAACAAAAAGGCTTTACTTGGATTCCCCAAGTCTTTCTGAGTACATAGACTCTCCTCACTGACTCTCTATCTCTGTTTGCTCTCTGTCTACTCTCCTCACTGACTCTCTATCTCTGTTTGCTCTCTGTCTCAGCACTGCTTGCCATGTTTTTTGTCAATCTGTGGCTTTAAAGCCAATTGGTGTTGTCTGTTCATTTCACCTTCTCGGTCTCTCTGGCTTCCCGACCTCTATCTGCTCATATACCCCTATGAGCGTTAAAAATCATTGCTAAATTCTTTTAGAGATGGTAGCCACTTGTTCTATAACGGAATGCGTCATCGGGCCTTTGAAATCCCCGAAAACAACATTCTCTATGTTCACAAAGAAATACATTAAAAACTATGAAAAATTGCCAAAATTCTGTTTATCAAATTTGAAATGTTATCAATTCTACCTTATAACTCATATTTGATCCACCTATATATCGGCATTGCATCTCCACCATTGATCTGGGAGATCCAGATCCAACAACTGTGGTTCATTTCAGGTGGCTCTTTCGTATGGGGGTTAACCGCCTGATAAGGGTGGTGTTCTTTATCCTCAAATTGGACATGTGGTAGCCAGTGTATGGGATCGGGTGGAGCTCGGTCCAAACCACTTACTACCTTTGGCCCGCCCAAAATCCTGCTTGTATCGTGATTTCCATTTTATATTTTAAAATACATTAAAATATGAAATCCCGCTTATATCGGACTTGAAACTTAATAAACCCTTTCAGGTTTTGTCTCATTGCATCGGTGCTTTATCCTTTTTATTTTGTTTAATAAATGAAATACACAAAATACACAGAAATATGTCGTTTGGCGAATCTCAAATTTTATGAAACATTGTTTATAGCCCTGTCGGGTATGACTATCGCATCGTGCATATATATATATATATCTATATATATATCTATATATATATATATATATATATATATATAGATATATGTGTATGTATGTATATAGCCCTAGTCCTCTGTGGTTTTCCAATGTGATATTGCAATGCAACGTGGGCCATCGATCTGCGTGCTTAATCGACGGTCCTCATTGACTCCGCTAATCATTGTCACATATACCATTCGGTCTCCGTCAATAGCCTCGACTTGGCACTGTCAATTGCAATTTTCCGATCGGATCTTAAACCGTTGATCGGCTAGATCCGATGGCTCTTGTGCATCACTCCTTTGACCAAAAATAAGCCTGTTTTTTATGCCGATAGTGTTTTCCGCCTGTTCTAAGGCTTCTTCCTCATGTGATAGTTTTGATCTTTTAAACAATTTCGAAGACTTAGAGGGTATTTGGATCCATTTTGGATCATGCCTTCCCATTGAAAAAGATTTTTCACCACCAAAAGTTGGTTTTTAAGCATCAATCAAGTGAAGATATAGCTTCCTCACTTGTCCAATCTCTATCCATCTTGCACTACTTGGTTTTGAACCTTTGAGTCTGATTTTGAGGTACTCAACATCCCCTCTGCATGTAGTTCTCACCTTTCTATCCAAAACTGTTTCTTCCTGCAACTCATTGAGATATTCAGGCAACAAATCATCAATAGAAGGCAACTGACTTTGCTCTTCAAGATATTCAATCAATGAAGGTTCAGACATTATCAAATTCTCTGCATTAACTACTAAATAGATGTGCATGTAAGCTGGCAAATCAAGGCGAAAAGCGTTCTCACCAATTTTCTCAAGTATCTTGAATTTCCCATACCTTATTGGCTTCGGCTTCTTACCTTCACCTTGCATTCTATCTTTGTTGATGTGTAGCCAGACTTGATCGCCAACTTGGAAGCTATGCTCAATTCGATGCTTATCATGCCTTGCCTTGTACTTGGCCTGGCTCTGTTCCAGCTGTTCTTGCACTCCCTGGTGAATTTCTTGGATTTGTTCAATGAACTTGGTTGCTTTGTCCACATCACTGTGTCCATCAACTACTATGTCTTTACTAAAGAAAAAATACAAGGGAGAGCTTTGTGTAAAACCAAAACAAGTCTCAAAAGGAGATCTTTGTGTAGAAGAATGTTTATCACGGTTGTAAGCATGTTTCACATAACATAAATGTTCATCCCAAAGCTTGGGATGCTTGCTGCAATAGCCCCTAAGCAACTGGATCACTATCTTGTTGACCACCTCTGTTTGGCCATCTGTTTGTGGATGAAAGGTTGTGCTCTTCTTCAGTCTGGTGTCCATCAACTCCCACAAACTTGACCAAAACTTCCCAACAAATCGGGAATCTCGATGAGATACTATGGAAGTGGGTAACCCAAAATGCACCCAGACATGCTGAAAGAAAAACTTCGTTGTTTTTTCAGCTGTAATCTATTTGTTACAAGGTATTAAAATACACATTTTGCTAAACCTATCCACAATAACATATAAATAGTCATGACCTTTTCTAGATTTGGGCAATCCCCCAACAGAGTCCATGGAAACACTTTCCCAAGGACGAGAAGGAACTGGTAGTGGAGTGTACAAGCCTAATTTTATATTGTTGGGCTTGCTTTTAGCACACATGGTACACCCTTTAATATATCTAGAAACTATTTCATGCATTCTTGGCCAATAGCAGAATCTTTGCAGCTGTGCAACTATTTTTCTTACACCAAAATGACCTGATATTAGAGAACTATGTTCTTCTTAGATTATGTTAACTCTTTCAGTTTGAGGAATGCATAAATTTCCCAAATGATACAAGAGTTGGTCCTTAACATGATAATCCAATTCTTCTACTTATATTTCCACGACTTAAAGTTGCATATACATCTTTAAAATCTACATCTTGAGCATATTGTTCAATATAGCTTTCATGAAATACTGAGTTATACTTGAGTATAGTAGATGCATTGATGATTTGTCTAAAAAACATATCTACAACTTTATTATGTATGCCTCTCTTATATCTAATGACAGGATGAAACTGCTGCAGAAAACCCATCCACCTATAATGTCTTGATTGTTGCAATTTAGTTTGTTCGTGCAAATACTGAAGTGGTTGACAATCTGTTTGTATAATTTTTTGTTTTCCCAATAGGTAATGTTTCCACTTTTTCCCACTCTGCACTAATGCATACAATCTTTTATGATATGTGGGATAATTAACTACTGCAAAATTAAATTTCTCAAAATGATAACATATGGGTTTACCATGTTGCATCAACACTGCTCCCATGGCATAGTCACTAGCATCTATTTCAATCTCAAATGGTCTTTGAAGATCTGGCAATGCTAGTACTGGTGTTGTACTAATTTTTTCTTTCAAGGAGTCAAAGGCTTTCTACTATTTGCATCCCCACTGAAACACCTTGCTCAATCCTGTTAAAGCATGTAAGGGAGCTACAATCAAGGAAAAGTTAGCAATAAACTTTCTACAATATTGTGCTGCTCCTAGGAAGCTCCTAACTTCTGTAGTAGATTTGGGTTTAGGCCAGTTCACAATGACTTCAACCTTAGAGGGATCTATCTTCAATTAACCACCCCCTACAATATGACCCAAATAATTTAAATATGTTTTGTCAAATTCACATTTTGATAACTTAACATAGAGATTTTCTTTCTTCAAAACATCTAGAGTCTGCTTTACATGCTTCAAATGTTCTTCCCATGTTTTACTGAAAACAAGAAGGTCATCTAAATATACAATTACAAAATCATCAATAAAAGGTCTGATTACATCATTCATAACTCTCATGAAAGTGGCAGGAGGATTAGTTAAGCCAAAAGGCATAACTAGCCATTCATACAGCCCTTGCTTTGTCTTGAAAGCAATCTTCCATGCATCTTGTTCTGCAACTATGACCTGATGGTAGCCGCTATGCAAGTCAAACGTGGAAAATTAAACAACTTCTTTCAGCTGATCGAATAGATCATCTATGCAAGGAAGAGGATAACAATTCTTTATCGTTATTTTATTCAGTGCTCTGTAATTAATGCACATCCTCCACGAACCATCTTTCTTTCTCACCAACATGATTGGAGATCCACATGGTGATGTGCTTAGCCTTATGAACCCTTTCTCGAGCAGCTCCTATACCTGCTTCTTAATCTCTACATTCTCTAAAGCAGATAACCTGTACATTCCGATGTTAGGAAATGGAGCATCTTGCTGCAAATGAATATCATGTACAATTTTGCTTTTGGGTGGAAAACCTTTAGGTTCTTGAAATAGGATATCATATTCTGAAACAAGTTTTTCTAAATTAGCTTTCTGTTTAGCATCACAGCCCTCAAATACATTGGTTTTATCAGGGGTCTTTTCCTTTACAACTATTATTAAAAATTTCTTGCATGAATTTACAATTCTATTCATCTGCCCTAAGTTTATGAGAGTGTAGTTATTTTTGAGCTGATGAGCTCTTACAATATATTCTATTCCATATTTTGTGAGTTTATACTTATTTTTAGTTATATAGAAAATGGCTTTTCTATCATACAAGGACTTCCCAAAACAATACCACATATATCCAAGGGAACTATATCTAACTCAACCTCATCTACAAAAGTTGACCCAAAATCAAACCTAAGTTTACAGTGTGTAATCACTTGTAGCTTTGCTTTATCACATACCCAACCTAATGGATATGGCTTCTTGTGATGTGTGGTTAGTAGTCCCTACATATTTACAATTGCTTCATAAATCAAGTTTACTTGTGAACCACTATCAAATAAATTATCGGTCTTTTGATGTATGGAAATAACTCTAATATGAAAAAGCTCATGTATTTTCCTCTCATTTTCTTCATTATCAATAGATTGTGTAAAATTACTAGTAGATGCTTCATAATTTTTACCTTTTATACCTATGGCCGTGACTGTTGTTTCATCACCTGAGCCTGACCCCAAATCTTTCTGAACAGTAGCATTCTTCTTCTTCTTGCCATCGAACTTCTTGGGTTTCAGCTCTAGATGGAAAGACTAGCAATGTTCATTATCATATCCATCCTTCTTGCAGTGAGTACATGAAGGTTTGTCTTTCTATACAGTGTTCTCCTTCCTCTCTTTCCATTTCTACTTCCTCTTTTCCTTGTTCTTACTTGCAATGGGTTTTGGTGATCCCCCAATCTTTGGGTTCACATTCTTGCCTCTAGCCTCCAAATGTGTATCCTGAATGGATACCTCATCTATGCTAGTGGGATTAAACATGAGAATGGTGTGCCTCAAATAGTTCTGCAAACCACCTATATACTTCAGCAAAGTTTCAGGTGAGTCTAGAGAAATGCCTAGAATTAAAGCTCTTTTTCTAAATTCCTGGGTACATCTTTGTACACTTTGCCCCTTTAATTGGCGAAGAGTTTGCCAACTCATTGTTATCGAGAAATCTAGTGTCCAATCAGATCTGCTAGTCCCACTAAGACTAGTAGCTATCTTAGAAACAAACAAACTAAAACCACTTTTGTTTTCCTTTATGAGAAGTAGATAAGAGTGGAATGAAGGACACCAACCTCAGTGTTGTGCTTGGTTCCTTGCTCGCTTCCTCTCCTTTCTGACAGATCTTTGCTGCTTCTCTTTCGTTTACCCAGCTTCAAAGAGCACCTGTGGAATCAAAGCAGCATAATACTATCGAAGAACAGAGATCTACAATCATAAACAATATAGGACTAGATATATATTTACCACATAAATGCATATATCATCAAACATACAAGAATGTGGAGGAAATCTTGAATTCCTTTATTAATAATCAAGAATAGCAAAGAGGATTACAACCAATTGTTCTGACCCAGCGTCATCCTCTAGCATGAAAGCCCTTCTTTCACCTCATGAAAAGCTTAGATCACCCAACACTATGATATTCCAACAAGAAACCAACAACACTTCCTTACAAGATACAAAAGTACAGCCTCTGGATCTCTGGGATGAGGGATCCATATATAGATGATTGTAGGGGGTGAGTCATTCTGGGACTTGATTAGTGTCCTCTCTCTGATATTTCTTGATTCCACTTCGAGATTGATGATCTCTTACTCATCCCTGGGCGAATTCAAAGAGGCAAGTGTCACAGGAGAAATTTCTGGAAGATTCCATGATCATCCACCTCGCAAACTGTCTCTTCCATTTGTCCACTCTCGCCCATCGCACCCCATAGAAGGGATTTTCAGTATGCATCGCACCTCCCGTGTGCATTTAGGTGGGATGCATCGCACTTTGACCATGGAGCAGGTGAGATGGTCCAGTTTTGACTAGTTCTTAGTAGTTTTTCATGGAGAACTTCTGGGAGATGATGTAATCAGCTGACCTTGTTCTTTTAGGGGATGGAACAACACTTTTAGGGACTTAGGAGCCCTTGGTTTAGGACATGTTTGATTGGGGTTGCAGTGGCCAAAAATGTCTATAACATCTGCCCCTAAAGCATGAGGTCGTTAATCTTTTGATGTCGGGTGAAATGTTTTATCATGAGGATCCGAAGTCTTTTCGAGCTGGAAGGTGACCTGTAATAAGATACAATACAATACATTATCTTCATAATATTTTTCATGATCTAACTGAGGTAGGCATTCCCATGCTCAGCTTTATAAATTCATTTCCATGTACATAAGACAGACAATCGTCTGTGCAGGAGACTGATGATTCTGATAGAATCATCATCCTTTGATTCGGATGATCATATGCGCAGCAAAAATGTACATTTGATGTATTTATTTTCATGAATATATCGTAGCCCGGATGGATGAAACTAGATCTGGGGTCTTAAAACTCATTCAATATTCACCCGGAGTACAAGTCGATCAATGTGAAAGATGTTCTGGAGTCGAACATGGAAAGACATCTCCTGATTACCAGCCAATTTTGTAAGTTGTTAACAGGCGCGAGAGGAATCACCGATAATGATGATGACCATCAAGGTACTACAGTACAATTTGCGGGGTGTGAATAAGGGATTTGGTGTCGAACACCATGCAAACTCTTTCGGCCGAAGGCCATTGATGTAAACCTATCGCCGGAAGTGAGAAACTTTCCATTGAGGCATGCAAGCTTCAAAGTACTGAAAGGGTTGTTCCTAAGTCGACTTCTTGGATAATGAGCTGATGTCAACAAGAAGTGACCCACTGTAGGAGGGATTTAATGAATCCCACATCTACGACATGGAACGGAGTAAATGATTTTGGAGGTGAAAACGATCTGATGATACAGGGTTCAGGGTGGCGGTCATGAAACAATGGAGCGTGAATGTATTGCACTGGATGAGACATAGGTGAATTATCTTAGCCACTTCTCTTGAACATACTGGTGACACTGACATGATGGATTGGTAGTGTTAACCCCAAATCTGGATGGTGTGATGGACCAATGGTGATATGACCAGTGAATGGAACAACCCAACCCGACTTGGATGTGGAGTGAAAGTGTCATGTTCAAGAGCGACTTGCTACCAATAAAGTTTCTTCAAGTTTTCTTCCCAATTTTTCCCCAGTCATTACTGACCAGTACCTCTTTATTTCTGTCAAGCTTGAGGAGGATAACATATGCTTGTTCTATAATTTTCCCTTCGGGCAAAGCCGTCGCTATATTTTAACGAGCCTAGCGACAGTGAAACTCATTCTTGTCTATATGGACACGTTTGTCGCTATTCGGTTTTAACGAGTTTAATGACAAAGATAACTCGGCACTTTTCAATTTTAGAGAGTCTGAAAAGGGATGTAAAGGAAACTCCAATGATCCTTTTTCTTCATATAATCCCTTAAGTCCGAAAAAGTATAAAATAATACAAAAGGGATGAATTTTTGGTAATTTTAACAAGGCGAACAAGACAAGCACTCAATATTTTTGTGTAATAATCCCCCAAGTCCAAAAAGATTAAAATCTAGAGGAGGTATAGCACTTCTGATCACTTTAACGAGCTAGAGAGGCCAATCGCTCAGCAATCTTTTCATATTTTACGAGTTAGGTGAAAAGAGCTTAAAGGAGACTCGTTTTTGAGGAACGAGTGATAATTTCGGGTAGTAGCTGATTCCAGGTAAGGTTTGGAATTTTCCAGTCACGGTAGTGTCACAAGGATGGCTAACAGGATCACTCTTCGCAACTGTTCCTCAAAAGGGGTAAACAATCAAATGGAGGTGAACAATCGGCTAAAACAGAGTGGAGGTGATGATGAGAACACGACCAAGGCTCAAAAGCTGATGATAATGCATTCACAATGGTTATTTACCAGAAATTGGTTCATTTTTTAGTGAGCTTAAACTCTCGGGGAACGTTTGCTCATTTCTTATGTTTAATTTTTAACGAGCTTGAACTCTGCATAAAAACTGCTCATGCCTAGGTTTATTTAACGAGCTTGAACTTTGCAAAAACATTGCTCATGATAAGTTTGCATGCCCCCAACATAATAACGCAAATCGAGGTACATGCCCCCCAAGATTCATTGCATTCATTGTGGTGGTTGGAATGAAGGTTTACCTTCGAGATCTTTGAAATACTCGACTTGGATTTTACGAGATCATAATCAAAGACTCGATTTGGAAAGGGAGTTGCTTCATTTTTTAATGAGGTTGACACAAGATAGGAATTGTCCTCAGAATTCACCATATTTATAGTAATTGATAGAAAATCAAAAACTGAAGGATGATTAAGGTTTCTAGAATAATCTTCGTGGTACTCTGAAAGATGGGAACAATGGTGGTAATCTTCCCATGGTGCCTCTCCTTTCATCTTTGACTAAATGATTCCTTCGTCTGTAGAATGTTCATGGGACCAAGGATTTGAAGAGGTGCCATATTCCTTAGACCTATCTATCCAAACACTCGATGAGCATTGATTTGGGTTTGCCACCCAAGCCAAGAAAATTGATTGCTACAATATTTCTATTAGGGCGATGATCCATGCTGACAAAATGTTCAGGAATCTTCTGAATCTAGAAGATATCATGTTGTAGGTTCCCACCATGGCCACTTCCACTAGATTGTTTGGAGGCAGTAGGGAAAAAGTCCCCATCAATGTAGGGTCTTTTAGTAGGCCTACTCTGATATTTTGAAGCGAATGAGGGCTTCCATGGATCATCGAAATGCTTCCCATAACTTGTGAACTATTGGGGAGAAATGTTTGTTGGTCGACAATTGTAATTCCTCCTTGAAAAGGAAATGCAATATTTCTAAAGTATGTTGACACAACTGCAGCCATAGCATAAATCCAGGGCCTTCCCAGTAGGATGTTGTAATCGAGGTTTCTGTCAATTACTTCAACATCTATTTCTACTATTTTTCCCCCCAGTTCGACTTGCAAGTTACTTAAAATCTCGTATTGGGTGTATGTGCGTCCATCAAATGCTTTTAATGTTGTTGAAGATCGCGACAAGGGTGGAGATCCTAAAGTTTTCCAGCAACTCATCGACATACTATAGGTAGATGCCCCCTCATCAATAATTGTCTGATGAACAGTTTTGTTGAGGGCTTTCACTTGAATGAGGAAAGCTAGTTGAGCTGGTAACTGAGGGTCATATCCCTTGTGATTAAAGGACACAAGATTGGAATCCGTTGGGACAATCCCACCTATTGCTGATAATAAATCCTGCTTTTGGGAGGGGCAATTTTGCAGTACCTCAAGTGTCGACATAGCAAATGGTGATTGGGCCAAATCTTCCACTATATTATAATGTTGCGCTGCTCTAGCACGAGGATTAAATGTCAATTTGTGTACTACTCCCTTTGGCGGCTTTATCGTTAGTTCAGGAATGATGGGTGGCACAGCTTCGATCGAAGTTGTTGTCGAACTACTGGGTTGATCATTGGCCTTGTTGTCCGACAACTATGGATTCCCGTAATCTTTATTCCTTGTCGATATCAAAGCATCGTTTTGTTGCTTTGTAACTGACAACATTAGCACTTGGGATGGGGAAACATTGTCACTAGCAACCAGATTTGTTCCTGGATTTGGAAACGGATTAGTCAATACTGCCGAGGTTTTTGAATTCTTGAAGAATTTTCTAAGCTCAGCTTTATACGAACATTCTCTTGTCCAATGATCCTCATCACATATTAGGCATGGACGATTTGGTTTCCTTTCTCCAGAATGGTTTGCAAAAGATTTTTCAAGGGATGACTCTTCCTGTTTTTTCTTCTTCCCTTTCCTTTTCTTCTTGCCTCCTGGTTGCTTGGCTTTGCCTTTGTCAGTTGATATGGCATTTACTTCTGAGGCGAGAAGTTCTTCATTTGCATTTTGACCTGAAACCGTACGGGCTTGCTTCGATTTAGCCTTTGCGGTTTTCGTGCTAGTCGTTCCTATCACACCGTCCTAGGCATGAGAGTCTTTGTTTGATTTAGGATATGGGGGGAACGAAAATTTCGGTCTAGGAGCATCAGGGATTTTCTCGTAGAGTGTGCCAGACTGAGTATAGATCAAGTCTAGATATTGTGCACGAGAAATTACTTGCTCTTCAGTGACGACTCCTCCCTTTGCCACATCTTCTGTTCTAGAAGGTAACATTGACTTAATAAACCATTCAGCCAATAGCTAATCAGGAACATATGTTTTTACCATTCTACGACGACATCACCACTCAAGAATATGATCGGATATTTGAGTAGCCATCGTTTTCTTGAAATTGGTAAGAAGCTCTATTCCCATTTCGTACCTTATAGGTAACTGAAAATGGGTTAAAAAGGTTGTGGCTAGGGCACTGAAGTTACCAAACGAAGCTCTAGGCAATTTGATATACCATTTTGCTACTGGACCAGTTAACGTTCACTGAAAAAGGCGAAGCCTATTCGAATCATCATTTAAGATGTCATATGAACACCACAGGTGAAAGGTCATCACATGATTCGACGGGTCTTCACCTGGATTTCCATTAAATTTAGGAATATCTAACGAAAGTTTATGAGGAATCACTGGCCACCAAGGGGCTTAAGCGATTGGATCGTTTGTTAGCCGATTTAGATCTGGTGACTCTAAAGTTTCCACGAAGGGCAATTTTTGATTCAAGTTCCGCGAAGCATACCCAGGATAAGATGGGATTTCCTTAGCAGTGGGTCTTTGCATACCAGCATAGTTCATTTGATGCTGATAACTTTGATAAGGTTGATGGGAATAACCACTATGAAATGGTTGATGTTGTCTATTTTGGATATACAGCTGCCCATTACTTGCAAAGACTTGGTGCTCAGATCCTTGGTAAACTTGTTGGAATTGTGGTTGTTGATATTGCACCAGCCATGGTTGTGAGACCATGTGTTGTTGCCCAATACTAGTTGTTTGACTGAGATGAGCAGTAATGGTACCAGTTTGAACCTGGGTCACTCCAGTTAAGGAGCCACTAACCGATGATTGTGGTGGCATCGCAGGGACAAGGGGCTATTGGATTGTGACCTGAGAGACCTGAGGTTGGCATACAATAGGTAACACTTGTACTTGCGACACCGTCACAATAGCTAGTGCAATGGGGATATTTGACATAGGAAAACTTTGTTTTATTGAGTATACAACTCCTGGTTATTGAGGAAGTATTTGCATCCAACCACTGGATGTAATTCTAGCATAACTTGAATTCTGTTGGGAACTCTCGTATCTTTGACCTCTTAGAGGAGACAATGAAAGGGCATATTGCCCCCCATATGGCGGTAATCCGGTGCTTAAGGGAATTATTTGCCTTTGAGGACTGGACTGCCCAAATCGACATTGCGAAGGATCAATTTGCTGAGACTCAAGATAAGAGATTCCAGATATTATTCCGGACGAACAAACGGGAACAGACCATATCGTCGAAACAGCCCCTGGATGGATCCCATCGAGTGATTGTGAGCTAGTTGCGACAGATGGTACGCCGATGAACATTATCAGAGTAGCAACAGGAAGTTCTATCACTGTTGTGTCAGATGACACAGTCCTAGATGTTGATGGTTGTTCAAACATATCTAGTCTATCCAAAAGGTTCCCTAGCGATTCTACAGGAACTTCCGATAATGGTAGACTAATTTCTGATGAAGAAGGATATAGAGTGACCCCTACTCCAAATTGCAATGGAGTACTAGATGGTGGATCCTCTACAATCTCTTCTATGGCAATCAAACCGGGTGGAAGAGGTAGACCGTCAGGTCCGTAAAATATTTCCAGTGCCGAAGAAGGTATAGATTCTATAGCGACTGATGTTTGGGGAACAACACCTTTCGAATCGGCTATGGATGTAGTCGGTTCAGGTATAGAAGTGTTTACCTTCACACTAGGATCGGTTCTACTATCCTCTTATGCCTGCGGAACTTCTTCTGTAAAGTATGGGGCACCAGAAATGTTTGGAGTAATCGGAGTCTCCGAGGGTGTCGGAACACTTGTTCCAACCCGACCAGGGGACTTTGAGCCGATTAAACAAGTTCGCTTTGTCTGGAATAGTTTTGATTCTTGGGACAAATACGATTGACTCATAAGTCACTGCGAACGATGGGGTTTCAATTGACTTTCTTCCACAATTGCGGATTACTCAATCAACTAAAAATAAAGGGGAAAATGTTTCTGAATTAGATGAATTTTAGACGCTTTGAAACAATTTTTTTTTTCAATTTTTAAGAGTCGAGAAAAAACAAAAGATGACTAGTTACCTTCGATTTTTAATGAGCCTGAAGTGACAAGTGCTCAAATGGACCTTTTCCTTTAAGGAGTCTAAAGAGGAACGAAAGATACTACTCTGGAAATCTAAACAGAGGGATTACCAAACCAATCGCAAAACTGCAGAATACTTTTTACTGTACGGCTGTCAATCTTCCTAAATGTTGTGTTCAGTGCATTACGATCGATAGGGTGGCAGACACGGCTTCCTATGGATAAAGGATATAGCCTATTGTGGTCTCCCAATATATACTCGACGGTACGTGGGAGCACAAGTCCGCACTAGCACTTGTCATCTCAAAGAGGAGGAATCACCCAACCAACATTGAAAGCGACAGTTACCAGGCTTTACGACACTGGAATACGTGTCTAGCCTAGACTTCTAGATGTTGTGCGTTAGGTTTCAAAGCGTTTTTAGGTTCATTAAATTTATTTTACAGTTGATCTTTCTTAAGAAATTTTCCTTTCAGGTTCACCGCATGATGTAGATGTACAATTCCTAAAATGCAATCTAAGATGATAAACAATCGTTTAATCTTCTTTTTGCAATGAAAATCCTAGCTACTAAAGAAAGAGAGATGATATTCTTTCAACATAGAGCAGAGAGCACACACTAGATGCACTGTCCTAAATCAAACCAACAATCTGTCTAAATTAATATGCACATGCATGTATTTGTTTTGAGCTTTCTTAATGCATGAATGACAAGAAGAATGCTAAGTACAAATCTGAATTATCTTTTCAAAGCAACAGTACTAACAAATTTCTCTTCAAAACGAAAGGAAGGTAATGACAACACTTTACTATTTTGAATTGAAAAATGCTTTTGACACTTGAAAAACTACTAATTCAAATCAAATACAAGAGTAACTATATAATCGACCATCAAGAACAATGGAATTCTTTTCTTTGACTGAAAATGACAGTTGCGACACTTTCAAATCAAAAGATGACAGTACGACTATGCTACTACTTTGCAAAAGAGAACTGAAAATGGTAGAAAATACATAAAAACATTCACAGTTCTTTGCACAATGGAGGTAGAATGATGGAAAGGAAGAGGGTTTCCACAGTGGTATACTGATCACAGACAGCAAAACTCGAGAATAGAGCTAAAAAGAGTGAAGAAAAACCAAGACCTAGAGGCAAAATTAGCCCTTTCTGATCATCGCACCTGTAACATAGGGAAATAGGGATGCATCCCACCTACTGCACATGGGAGGTGCGATGCATACTGGTTTCCTTGAAGATAGGGTGCGATGGTACCACGACGAGACTTTACTTGGCTCTTGGTCACAGTTTGCAGCTCAGTTCAGGGATTTAGGCCGAGAAAATGATGTACAGCAAATAGAAATCACAGGGGTTGATCTGATGAGGTTACTAAAGCCACCACTAGGGCAATTAGAAAGTTTTCAAATCGATTGTTCAGTTTATAAACAAAACTTGGAGATAGACTGAAGCAGCATTGATCTACTTTGCACTTGCATAGAAAATGCAGTTCGAAGGCTAGCTGGCTTGACTTCAGGCTCTGTCTGTAAGTTTATAAAATAAAAAAATATAGACAAACAATCAATCTATTCGTTCCCCAGTGGAGTTGCCATTTTGTTATAAGGAAATCTAGTGTCCACTCAGATCTGCTAGTCCCACTAAGACTGGTAGCTATCTTAGAAACAAACAAACTAAAACCAATTTTGTTTTCCTTTATGAGAAGTAGATAAGAGTCACAGAATGAAGGACACCAACCTCAGTCTTGCGCTTGGTTCCTTGCTCACTTCCTCTCCTTTCTGACAGATCTTTGCCGCCTCTTTCTTCTACCCAGCTTCAAAGAGCACCTGTGGAATCAAGGCAGCACAATACTATCGAAGAATAGAGATCTACAATCATAAACAATATAGGACCAGATACATATTACCACACAAACTCATATATCATCAAACATACAAGAATGTGGAGGAAAACTTGAATAGCTTTATTAATAATCAAGAATATCAAAGAGGATTACAGCCAATTGTTCTGACCGAGTGTCATCCTCCAGCATGAAAGCCCTTCTTTCACCTCATGAAAAGCTTAGAAAACCCAACACTATGATATTCCAACAAGAAACCAACAACACTTCCTTACAAGATACAAAATTCTAGCCTCTGGATCTCTGGGATGAGGGATCCATATATAGATGATTGTAGGGGGGTGAGTCAGCTTCTGGGATTTGATTAGTGTCCTCTCTCTGATAGTTCTTGATTCCACTTGGAGATTGATTATCTCTTACTCATCCCTGGGCGAATTCAGAGAGGCAAGTGTCATAGGAGAAGTTTCTGGAAGATTCCATGATCATCCACCTCGCAAACTGTCTCTGCCATTTGTCCACTCTCACCCATCGCACCCCGTAGAAGGGCCTTTCAGTATGCATCGGACCTCCCGTGTGTATTTAGGTGGGATGCATCACACTTTGACCGTAGATCAGGTGAGATGGTCCAGTTTTGACTAGTTCTTAGTAGTTTTTCATGGAGAACTTCTGGGAGATGATGTAATCCGCTGACCTTGTTCTTTTAGGGGATGGAGAAACACTTTTAGGGACTTAGGAGCCCTTGGTTTATGGACATTTTTGGTTGGGGTTGAAGTGCCCAAAAAAGTCTATAACTCATCATAGCTTGCTGCATATAAGCTAGTGGATAGAATTGTTTTTTAATGGCATAAACAAATTCACTCCGGGTAGAAAGAATTTTACCATGCTTCTTCAAATCGGCTTGTGTCCTACCTTCCCACCACACTAGGGCAGTTCCTCTAAGGCGAAGGCTAGCCAGCTGAATCTTTCTCCTTTCTGAATCGATGTTTTGCACCCTGCAATATACATTAATCTGTCTAATCCAGTTATCTAGCTTTTCTGCATTTAATTCTCCATCATATATTGGCAAATCAAATTTTACATATAATTTAATCAAAGGAAGGAGGTGTTGATAGAGGAGGCTCTTTCCCTTTCCCCTTGCCTTCTGAATGGCCATCTAGAAGAGGTTCCTCTATTCCTTTGTCTTGTTTGGAGGTTGAAGTATCTTCACCTCGACCTTTCTTAAATTCTCGATACATCTCTTCTACCATGGCTCTCATGGTCATGAAACTATCCATGAACTAAGAGTCTAATTCCAAGGGAATTTCTTCTGCCATTTTCCTCCTAGGATAGACTCTTCTAATTTCTGGGTTAGTCTCAACCAGTTCTCCTTCTCCTAATTTGAGCTTTGACCTAGTCAGCATTCAACAATCTAGTGCAAGCTTGTCTAACCTTAGCAAACCTAAAGCTCTGATACCACTTGATCTGATAATGAGATCTTATACAATTATTAAGGTATTACAGACTCATGTGCATGGATTTGCCTATGTTACTTTATGCAATGGATCAATAAGATTGCAAAATACATAGACAATGAAGAAGTTAAAGAAACATAATTAACAACACACATAAACACAACAAGTTTAATATGTAGTTCACCCAAAACTCCTTAGCTACATCTCCTGGTCCAACCTTTAGTGGTGGCCTCTCTATTATGTCTTCAAAAGCAGAGTTTTTACAAAAGTGATCATAGTTTGAGTCTCACACAACAGATACAAAACAACAAGGCTTTAGTTGGATTCCCCAAGTCTTTCTGAGTACACAGACTCTCCTCACTAACTCTCTGTCTCTATTTGCTCTCTGTCTCAGCATTTCCTGCCCTGTTTTCTGTAAATTTGTGGCTTTAAAGCCAATCGGCGATGTCTGTTCATTTCACCTTCTCAGGCTCTCTGGCTTCCCAACCTCTGTCTACTCAGATCCCCCTCTGAGAATTAGCAATCATTGCTATATGCTTTTAGGGATGGTGGCCACCTATTCTGTAATGGAATGGGTCTTTGGGCCTTTGAAATCCCCGGAAATTGTGTTCTTTGTTCACAGAGAAATACATTGAAAAATGTGAAAAATCGCCAAACTTTCATTTATCGGATTTGAAATGTTATCAATTCTGCCTTATAACTCCTATTGCGTCCGCCTATATATCGACATCGCATCTCCACAGTTGATCTGGGAGATCCAGATCTAATGGTTGTAGTTCATTTCAGGCGGCTCTTTCGTACGGGGGTTAACCACCTGATAAGGGTGGTTTTCTCTCTCCTTAGCCTAGAGATGTGGCAGCTAGTGTATGGGATCGGGCAGAGCCTATCCCAAACCACTTACCACCTTTGGCCCGCCCAAAATCCTGCTTGTATCGTGATTTCCCTTTTATATTTTAAAATACATTAAAATATGAAATCCCACTTATATCACTTGAAACAATATACAACAGCATTAATAAACCCTTTCAGATCTGGTCTCATTGCATCGGTGCTTTATCCTTTGTATTTTGTTTAATAAATGAATTACATGATATACACAGAAATCTGTCGTTTGGCAGATCTTAAATTTTATGAAATATTGTTTATATCCCTATCGGGTCTAGTTATCACATCATGCATATATATATATATAGATATATATATAGATATAGATATATATATATATATATATATATATATATATATATATATATATATATATATATATATATATATATATATATATATATATATATATATATATAGATATATATATATATATATATATATATATATATATATATATATATATATATATATATATAGCCCCGCTCTTGTGTGGTTTGCCGACGCGATATTGCGATGCAATGTGGGTCATCAATCTACGCGCTTGATCGACGATCCTTGTTGACCCCACTAATCGTTGTTGCATATACCATGTGGTCTCCACCGACAGCCTCTGCTTGCCACTATCGATTGTGATTTGCTGATCAGATCTTGGACTGTTGATCAGCTAGATCCGATGGCTCCTGTGCATCACTCCTTTGACCCCGGATAAGCCTATTTTTTATCATTTCTTAGTGTTTTTGGATGCCGATAGTGTTTTCCACCTATTCTAAGGGTTTTTCCTCATGCGATAGTTTTGGTTTTTTAAATGATTTCGAAGACTAAGAGGGTATTTGGATCCATTTTGGATCATCTACACTCCGCCTTCTATTCCAAGGGCTCTCTACAACACTTCGCTCTAGTTCAACACTTGGGTTAGTTGCTCAGCTCTCACACACTATGTTCTCCACTCTTCAACACCTACAAGAATATTATCTTCCCCCCACTTTTCTCAATGGAAATCACTTGTTTTGATCCTTTGCTACACTCTTCATAATGTTGCCTTTGTTTCTTGTTTCCACACTTACCGAGTGTACCTCTGTATGGAACATACATATTGTTGTTGTGTCTGCTACTTGAATTTTGCACCTGCATTAAATAGGAATATGGGTTCATGATCATTTCACCATCACTCTCTATGATCTCCATGTTGAGAATTTAATCCCATTCCACATGTGCACTCCAAAGAGGTTCCCCATGCTTGTTAATGGATCACAGAGCTTGACTAAGCTTTGGAATGCCTTCCATGTTCCTCATTTAAGTATATAAGATGTTCATGAGAAATAGGAGATGGATTTCTTCCAACATCAAGACCATCCCCATAGTTCTTCCCCAATAATCATGGTCCTCATTGCCTTGACCAAGATATGTCTGCAGTTGCCATTAACTCCATAAACAAACTTCTTTGCGCACATTTACTCAACAATTGTCGACCCATTCATCCTTTAACACGTTGTACAGGTGTATCATATTCATAACTCATCGTAACTTCTATTAAAAGAACATCACTAAATATCACAATGTTGATGCATTTAGCCCCTTGGTGCATATGCCTTATTGCTTTTTTTTTCATCATGGAACCAGGAGCTGTGACCGAAGACTTCTCATACCACTGTATTTTTATATCATAACCCATTCATATTGTAAATTTTATTGAATGGACCTTATGAAATTGAAAAGTCCCAATTTCTTTTAGCTCCCTGTGTATAACTCTTGCCCTTGGTTCTTTTGGTTCCCTTGACTAAGTGCCAACACATCGGAGCTCCTACATATCAAAACTCTCTCATAATTCAATTAGAGAGGTCCCTGAAATTTTACCTCTGAAATGTACATATCACATGTCTTTTCAACACTCAAGTGCTAAGGTCTTCTTTGCACCCTTGGTCCTTTGGATCTCCCATGACCACATGCTAGTCCACATCGCAACCCATTTATTAGTTCAGAACTTTTCGTAAAGGAATTAGATAGGAGTTATGAAGACTCTAACCTCCAATATGTCGACCACCAAGATGATGTCATGTTGTCTTCATCACTCTATGTGGTGCCTCCTTAATGGTGACACATGTCACCCAGAGTTTCCCCATTAGGCCACAGAAAATGATGAATCTCACTGCCATGTGTCCACCCTACAGTCACATCATGCTGACATCACTTACCTCATAAGCTCCTTAGGGGTCAATCCACTGCTATCATGTGTCTATTAGAGGAGAGAGAAAGGTTGTTCTTGGTCCTTGGTTTTTTTGTCGAATTCCTTTGTGATTCCTCTCCTTCGCAAACCTCAACACTTCCAAGGAAAGTAATTTTTAAGGGCTTATGATATTCCAAGGTTTTGATGGCCCTATGCTCTGAGGTCCCAATATGTTTCCATGTGTCCTATCTTGTCGAGGTTCCAACTTGCTTCTGATATGACCATCCCTCTGAGGTTTCAGGCCTTCATGTCATTTCGGGCCCCTTTTAAATAAACCATCGAGTTCTCAAACCTCTGACCTCACATATTCATCGTTCACTCTGTTTACCTCCGAAATTTCAGGTCCCGATATTTCATCTGCCTCTAATATTTTGGCCTTTGTAGGACTTCAAGACCATGATTTCGGCAATCCATAACTTTTGATCCAGGAGGCCATTTGTAGACTTCAACACATTGTTGGAAAGATATTTCAAAGCACTTTTCAGTGGAGAGGATCAGATGCAGCTTACCTGAGAAATGGATACAAACTCTACCTCAAATCTAGCTAACATCAATGACAACATACCAAATTCCATAAACCATCTAGACAATACAAACTATCAAACAAAAACAATAAATCAGAAGCACAAGGGTAGGGAAAGATTCACTAATGAACAAAATGAAACTCTTACTATATTAAAATATTAAACATAATGTTAAATTCTAAAATGACTATAAAAATCCATAAAAAATAATTTCCAAATTTTGCGATAGAGATCACACTTCACATTCACAATTGTTCATTAGTGCTGATAAAATTGCTTGATGATTTCTATTCACAATTATTCATTAGTAATACTGATAGAATTGTTTGATAATCACACTTGCCATTCAAAATTATTCATCAGTACTAATAGAATTGTTTAGTGATTCTCATTCACAATTATTCATTAGTACTGATAGAATTGTTTGACGATTCCTATAAACATTTCTTTGTATACCTATTTGTGGTCCGATAAGACTGGAGCAAGTTAATTTGACTATATTTTGATTTGTTTTTTGTGTTTTATGGTTGTACCATATTGTGTATCACAAGGAAGAGACCCATGTGCCATGGAAGGATATAAATGAAAGTAAAAAATACCAAAGAAACAATTATGCTAGCTAACTATTTTTCAAATTTCATAATTCACTTTCTCCTCTTTATTTCCTTATCTTTATAAAAAAAAATTATCATTATTTATTTATCAAATATAATTTTTCATGATTCTTAAAATATATTACTATAGAATTTCATATAATTATCTATAACTTCATGTATTTATTTAATTTAAAAATGTATCATTATTTGAGCTTATATATCCATTATGGTATTTGATTGAGTATATATTTCTCTAATTTAACTCTAATCAAAAGTAATATCCACTAATTTGATTTAAATAAATAATATATATTTTTCAATTCAGATATTTTTTTCATTTCATTCTTTAACATGTTGATTTCTGAATAATAAAGATATATTAACGTAACACAACCATATTAAGGTTATGTTATATTTGTATTTACAATTAGTCAATACAAAGAGTTAATTAATAAAAATTAGTTTGAATTATTGATTTGTTTTATTTTGATTATGTCAGTTTATAATTACATTTTTTTATTATATCTTTATTTAATTAATAAAAATTAGTTTGGATTATTAATTTGTTTTATTTTAATTACAAGATGTCAACCATGATCCCGTGAAAATTATGAAATTATCACTGTTTTTAACTTTATTAATATCATGTTATGTTGATATTTGCAATTAGTTATTTACATTAAATATAATTTTTCATGATTCTTAAAATTTCTTACTATACAATTTCATATAATCATCTGTAACTTCATGTATTGGGTTTTTAACTTTATTAACATTATGTTATGTTGGTATTTACAATTAGTTATTTACATTAAATATAATTTTTCATGATTCTTAAAATTTATTTCTATACAATTTCATATAATCATTTGTAACTCCATGTATTTATTTACTTTAAAAGTGTATCATTATTTGAGCTTATATAGCCATTATGTTATTTTTTAAAAATAATAAAAAGTAATATTCACAAATTTGATTTCAATAAATAATATATATTTTTCAATTAGAATATTTTCTTTATTTTATTATTTAACATCTAAATTTCTAAATAATAAAGATATGTTAACTCTAGACAATTATATTAACTAACGTTATGTTATGTTCGTATTTTCAATTAAAAAATACAAAGATTTAATTAATAAAAAATAGTTTGGATTATTGATTTGTTTTATTTTTATTACAAGATGCCGACCATGATCCCCATGAAAATTGGTGAATTGTCAAGGTGAGAAAATTTCATGGGTGACATGGGACACATGTCAAAAAATCTTAAATAAGACACCTAAACTTTTAAGCCAATCACATGGTAACAAATTACTTTTTCTATTAAAAAAATACTTTAATGATTTATAAAGTTAAATATTAGAAGTTTTCATGTTCAATGCTAAAATATTATTGGTCACCAAGAGAATCAATTGTTATAGTCTTGCCTTGACAAAGAATAATAATAATAAAAAAAGAAATTTCAACTTTTAATTTTTTATTCAAACTTTAAACCTTGCAAACCAGATTCACCCATTGGTTTTCTTTATATATATATACCAAAAATAATGGTCAAAGGCCTCTCATGATCAATTACACATGTAACAACAAAATAGATGGTTCTTATCACGGAAGGGAATTTTACACGCATTTTGACACTATTTGATGTTTAAAAAAATTTAATGACTATCTCTCGCCATGTGTTTGGAGATGTGGAAAAAAATATTTTTAATATTTTACTTTTTTCTGAAAATGTCATTAATGATCTATGTAGTAAATCCAAGGAACTCGAAACATATATATAATTATAGAGAAAGTAGGGTGTGTTACTGGCATCACCGAAGGGAGTAGAAAATGCTCACTCTTCTCATAAGGGATTTTTCAAAGATTTTCCTCACCTGAAATCATAAGTGGATTATCCTTAGAAAGACCCCAGAATTCAGATCCAGTCAATAAGGATGACCATTAGAGACTATAAATATTATTGATTAGAGTAATGTAGGTTAATCCATGGTCTTCAACCATCTGCATTAATTTTGTTGCGTGTAGAATAAATG
This sequence comes from Pinus tabuliformis, assembly GCA_031772625.1. NCBI lineage: Eukaryota > Viridiplantae > Streptophyta > Pinopsida > Pinales > Pinaceae > Pinus > Pinus tabuliformis. Next base: position 521,582,460 of record CM062820.1, read on the forward strand.
GAAATTTTGGGGATGTAAAGAATTTAATATCCAACATACAAATTCCCAAATTGTTGGGTGATTTTGAATTTAGGATCAGACATACAAATCACGGAGTTTTCCTTGACAAATATTCAATATCCAAAATGTTAGAATTCACATATGTCAACATTTAGGGGTGGTGTATGATGTGAGACAACCTACACATGGGATATTAATTTGAGCCTTCTATAAGCTGTAATAATTCTACTTAACATATTCTAGCAATAGTTATTTCAATCTTGGTCGGTAATTGTCTAGAACTTTTGGCCAATTAACAAAAACTAGATACCTCTATTGTATCACCTAATTTAACCTAATTTCCCCACTCATAATTTACATATAAACATGTCATTTATCTTTCTTATGTCAATGCAACTTTTTTATTTAAAGAAACAACTATAAGATTTATATGAAAGTAGTCTAGTCTGCAGGCCAAAAGATGTTACATATTTCTCTCTGATTTCTTTGTCTACATCCAAAATGATCCAAAAATGGTTGTATATTAAAATCCTATGTCTACATACTACTATTCAAAAAATGATAAGTTTATACATCCTCTAGAAAATTCGTAGTATTTCTATGTATTTGCAAAACATAACTTAAAATAGAGAACATAGCTATCAAAACACTCCTTTAAGGATTTGTGTTTTCAACACTTCAGAAATAACTAGTTGATTTCCTATCTTTTTATTCTGCTCAACTTCCCTCTCGAGAACAATTTTCTTAGGTGGTCCCCTTTCCCTTTCTTTCTACCTTTCGTCTTGTGGCTGCTTCCCTCATCTTCCCGGATAATAGATTGGGCCATGTTTAGAGTAGTGACCCCTATGGTGATTGGAACTCCTACAGTGTTTCCTAGAACATCATTGGGAAATTTTTCCTCATAATACTTATTAGGAGTTGACCTTGAAGCAAGAGGTACTTTTCCTTTTTCTAGGACTTGTTGTTTCTCATGCTCATTTATTTCCTCAACTTCTTGCTCCACTGGAGTTTCTATCACTGAAATTTTCTTATGTGAGTTAGGGTTTATAGTTGCCTCTTCAACACCTTTGTAATTATGCAAAATACTAAAAGGTTTTGTTGATGTGGATGCCCCAACTTTATTTTGGACAGATTTTTTGTTATCCCCTGAGTGATTTCCTTTATTTCCTCCTCTCCTATGAGTCTTCCATTGTTCAACTTGATCAGTGGGAGATTTTGGTCCTTTACTCACCGAAACTTTCTTACAATCCCTTGCAAAGTGGTCATATTCATGGAAAAATGTACACTTGAAAGGGATTTTTCATACTTTAGACACTGGAAATGCATCTAGTTTCCAAGTGTGAGATTGATCTTAAAGGGAAAACCCTTTTCCAGTTCCACCTCCACACATATTCTATCACAGAAAACTAAGAATGATCTGGTTTAGCCTGATCCAAATATTTTCCAACCCCATTTCAAATGGGTCCCAAGTAGTCATCACTCTAACAAGAAAGTAGCATTCCTGAGAGATTCACCCATACTAGGATCACATCTGGAATATCTTCATTCAGATTAAAATCCAAAGACCACTTATTTAAATACATCCCTCTTGAACCAAAAAAATATAGACCATTTATAAATACTATAATTTGATATTCTTTAAGTTCAAACAAGAAAGAAAAAACCCATTCCCATAGACATAAATACTAATGTTACCTTTCATCATTTGTCTCTAGGTTTTCTCGACCTAACCTTCGATTGATCGGGGAGACAGGTACATCCCTTTAAATTTTCTAACAAGGGTCTCTTGTAAGCGATTCATCATTATTTGAGTAACTGCCACAGATAAGGCTACCAAATGGATTTACTATGATTTATTTACGAACTTTGTTTGTGCATCCTTGTTTTTGGGCCTATTCGATAGAGCCACCACTACCTCTTGAAATGTGGAAGCCTTATAAGGTTAGGGTGGGGCTAGGGCTGGGGGTGCAGGAGAATCCCCCTTCAAGAAGGCCATCCTAACTAAAGGTGTAATACCCACGAGTTGAGGTTGGTAGATGAGCAAGGGTGCACCGGGCGAGGGCGCGGACGAGCGAGATGAGACGGGTGAAAAATTCGAAGTTTGGGCATTGGTATGTTTATACCGTGTGCGTGGTCCCGGGCGAGCCGACATGAGAACCACCACATGGGTGGGCGGTCCCAGGCGAGCCAGTGGGTGAGTCGACTTAACAATGGGTGGGCCAACATGTGAAAGAAGAAGTAAGCCGATGGATGTGCGATGGATGGGCGGGTCAGCCGGGCATTTGAACGATGGGCGTTCAAGTGTATAAGAAGGTGGAAGTTGGATGGTGGAGATCATCATTCGATCATTCAACCAACAAACACTTGGACGCAGATCACTTGGATGAACCAAGGAGAAGAGCGAAGAAGTGTGAAGGTTTTGCGTGCGGATGTTCCTACACAATGGGCGAAATGGGCGAAGGCGTCGTGCAGAGATGAACGACGGGCGAACCGTTCAGGGCGTTCATTCAGGACTAAACGACAGGTGACTCAGGTAGGGCATCCATGCAGAGCTGAACGATGGGTGACCCAGGAAGGGCGTCTATGTAGAGCTAAACAACGGATGGACTGTTCAGGGCGTTTGTGCAGCGCTAAACGACAGGCGACCGGGGTAGGGCATCCGTGCAGGGCTGAACAACAGGTTGATAGTTCGTGCAGGATGACATGGCAAGGGTGTTATCCAAACGAAGGGTGGTTGAACCGAAGGTCGTGAACGGGAGTTTGTGTAGGTGGTACTATGTGTGGCCCACCGAACGAAGGAAGGTTGAAACCGTGAACGAGAGTTTGGGCGAGTGGCGACACGAGTGCGTGTGCACCCGCCGAACGAAGGAATGGTTGGGCTGAATGATAATGTCAGGCAGGGTAACAAGGTTTGGGAATTTATTGAATGAACGGTGAACAAGCCGGGTGAGGACGTGCAATGAGTGAACGAAGTGTTGGGCGAGTCGTGTGGCGACCATTCAAAGGTGCAAACGAGCTAGGCAACCGAGTTTGCCGAAGTTGTGAAAATTTGGCTATGTGTAAATTTGAGGTTTCCTCCAAGATTTGACTTATACTTTGAAAGTTTAAAATTATATATATTGATATACGGGCAGACTCACATCGAGGAGTTGCCCCTCCCTTTATAGTGTTGTGCATTTATATGTGTAATGCTGTTTATGATGAATGTTCATGGTTTCATCGTGTATAAAGGATAAACTAATAGTTGGTAACGAGAAAAAAACTAAGTACAAATGTTAGATGTAGTCCACGATCATAAGTATTGGTGAAAAGAAAGTGGTCGGTGATGCCGCACCTCGCTATAGTGCAGTTGAAAGACTACTTCCAGTGTAGGAGCATGACAGGTGGTATCAGAGGCTGGTGTTGAAGTGTTGAAGCTGATACACACTTGCACTTCGTGACAAGTGGTATCAGAGCTGGTGAACTGAATCAAGGAGTTGATTCCATAGGAAGTCCGAAGACTTGGTAGGGAGTTCAAGTTTTACAGGTGATAGGTGGCATATCAGGGTGATTCAGGTGAACGGTGGAAGAAGTGTAATACTTCGTGACAGGTTTAGCAGAGGTGAAGCTTCATGCTTGGGCCAAGCTAAATGAAAAGGCATGGTAGGTTTGGAAGAATGTGAAGGGAAGCTCTTGCTGACCTTATACAAGTTGAAGCGGATGAAAGAAGAGAACCCACAGATTCAAGATAAACTTGTAGTCTTGGAAAGGAATGTTGAAGACGAACTTCTTCAACTTGGTTGGACAATGGAGCAGGATGAAGTTGCATATTATGCTGACAAGGAAGAGGAAGTTGTGATGATTGAGGATATTGTAGATGTGATAATGATGGAGGATGAACTTGAAAGGGTACAAGTTGGACCAGGATTGTGTAGTTTGTAGACATGGGTGTTACAGGGAAAAGTGTCTATATAGAACTGCTCTATCCCACTAAGGTGTGATAGCTGCCTTAGAAACAAACAGAGAAAAGCTACTTATGTTTTTCCTTTATGAATTATAGATAGAGAGGAATGGAAAGACCAACCTCTATCTTGCGCTAATCCTTTGATTCGATTCCTCTCTTCTTTGATAGTCCCCAGCTACCTGTTCCCTTGCACGCCCAGCTTCACAAAGTACCTGTAAGATCACAGAAGCATAGCACTATACAAAGACATGGATCTATATTCATAAACAATCTAGGATCAGATGTAAATTGACCATACAAATGTAACAAGCATCAATGATACAAAAGCATGGAGGAAAACTCAAATAGCTTTTATTGATAAACAAGAAAAGATCCAGGAGGAGTTACAACCAGTTGTTCCGACCCAACATCAACCTCCCAGCAAAGAAGCCCCTCTTCACCTCAAACAAAGCTTAGATCACCCAACAATCTGATGTTTGTCTCTAGAAACCAACAGCAATTCCTTACAATATGCAAAATTCCAGCCTCTGGATCTCTGGGATGAGGGATCCATATATAGATATCTGTAAGGGGGATGAGTCAGCTTGTGATTTGATTAGTGTCTTCTCTCTGACAGTTCTGGCTTCCACTTGGAGACTGAGGGTCTCTTACTCATCCTTGGTCGAATTCAGTGAGGCAAGTGTCATAGGGGAAGATTCTGGAAGCTTCCATTGCCTCTCCACCTCGCGGAATGACACTGCCATTTGTCATTTCTCACCCATCGCACCCCATATAAGGGACTTTTGAAATGCAACGCACCCTCACAGTGTATTTAGGTGAGATGCAACGCACTTAGCCAGTGGAGTAGCTCTAATGATCCTGTTTTGACCAATTCTCAGTAGTTTTTCATGGAGAACTTCTGGGAGAAGCTGTAATCCGTCGACCTTGTTCCTTTAGGGGTTAGAACAACACTTTTAGGGACTTAGGAGCCCTTGGTTTATGGAAATTTCATGCTTGGGCTTGTAGGGCACAAAAATGTTTATAACAGTTGCGCCCTAAAGTATGAGGTCGTTAACCTTTTGGTGTCAGGTGAAATTCTTTATTATGAGGATCCGAAGTTCTTTCAATGCTGGGAGGAGACCTGCAATAAGATACAATACAATACATTATCTTCAAAATATTTTCATGATCTAGTTGAGGCGGGCATTCCCATGCTCAACTTTATAAATTCATTTTCATGTACATAGGACAGACAATCGTCTGAGTGTCGACTGATGATTCTGGTAGAGCCATCATCCTTTTGGTAGGATGATTATCTATGCTGCAATGATATACATTTAATGTATTTATTTCCCTGAATATATATTGCAGCCCGAATGGATGAAACTAGATCTGGGGTCTTCAATCTCATCCGTTCTTCACTTGAAGTACAAGTCGATCCATGTGAGAAATGTTCTGAAGTCGAACATGGAAAGACATCGCTTGATTACCAGTCAATGATGTAGATTGTTAACAAGCGCGAGAGGAATCACCGATAATGATAATGACCCTCAAGGTACTGCAGTACAATTCACGTGGTGTGAATAAAGGACTTGGCGTCGAACACCACGCAAAATCTTTCAGTCGAAGGCCATTGATGTAAACCTGTCGCCAGAAGTGAGAAACTTGCCATTGAGGCATGCAAGCTTCAAAGTACTAAATGGGGTGTTCCTAGATCAACTTCTTGGATAATGAGCTGATGTCGAAAAGAAGTGATCCGTCACAGGAGGGCCTTAATGAATCCCACATCAATGACATGGAACAGAGTAAATGATTTTAATGGAGGTGAAAATGATCTGGTGATATAAGGTTCAGGGTGGTGGTCATGAAAGAATGGAGTATAATGTATGGTAGTGGGTGAGACATAGGTGAATTCTCTGAATGACTTCTCTTGAACATATCGGCGACACTGATGTGATGGATCGGTAGCATTAACCCCAAATGTGGATGGTATGGTGTGACCATGGTGATGTGACCGGTGAATGAAACAACCCAACCCGACTTGGACACGGAGCGGAAGTGTCATGTTCAAGAGCGACTTGCTACCAACAAAGTTTCTTTGAGTTTTCTTCCCAATTTTTCCCCAGTCATTGCTGACCAGTACCTCTTTATTTTTGTCAAGCTTGAGGAGGATAACATATGCTTGTTCTATAATTTGCCCTTCTGGCAAAACCATCACTATGTTTTAACGAGCCTAGCGATAGTGAAACTCGTTCTCGTCTATAGACAAGTTTGTCGCTATTAATTTTTTTAACGAGTTTAACGACAAATATAACTCGGTCCTTTTCAATTTTAGAGAGTCTGAAAAGGAACGTAAAGGTAACTCCAAAATTACTTTTTCATCATCTAATCCCTTAAGTCCGAAAAAGTATAAAACAATACAGAAGGGATGGATTTTCGATACTTTTAACGAGCCGAACAAAACAAGCGCTCAATCTTTTTGTGTAATAATCCCTCGGGTCCAAAAAGATTAAAATCTAGAGGAGGGATAACACTTCTTGTCCCTTTAACGGGCTGGAGAGGCCAATGGCTCGACAATCTTTTCATATTTTACGAGTCAGTTGAAAAGAGCTTAAAGGAGACTCGTCTTTTGAGGAACGAGTGTAAAATGGGTAGCAGTTGATTCCAGGTAAGGTTTGGAATTTTCCAATCACGGCAGTGTCACAAGGATGGCTAGTGAAATCACTCTTCACAACTGTTCCTCAAAATGGGTAAACAATCAAATGGAGGTGAATGATCGGCCAATGGAAAAGTGGAGGTGACGGTGCAAACACGACCAAGGCTTTAACGGCTGAAGTAATACATTCGCGATGGTTATTTACCAGGGAATAGTTCATTTTTTAATGAGCTTAAACGCGGGTGGAAACATTTGCTCATGTCTTATGTTTATTTTTTAACGAGCTTGAACTATGTGCTAAAACTGCTCGATTGAATGGTCCCTCTTTAATTTTACCATAAATAGCTCTGTTCTTTCAAAGATTGTACTGTATCTTTAATTGCTTCATCAAACTAGTCAAAAATGAACAATATATGCTTGAAAATGAGTTAGAACACAAATATTTTACTTTGAACTACGTAAAAAGTAATGAAAAAGTGTTTTTACCTCTCATTTTACCATTTCATTTGAACTTTGGTTTGTTGGAGCTTTGGAGGTGCTTTTCCCCCTTGATTTTCACCAGCTGATTTCGGGAGATTCTGTGGACGATTCTCGGTGCCGTCTGGACCAGGTAGGAGCTAAACCTGAGCTCTTTCATTTCATGGTTTCCATTTTGCATTTTGAGCTTGATTCCTAGCTTTTCTGAGCCCCTGGGGTTTGAAGAACTCGTTCTACCTTCAGCGCACCCTCTATGTATCAAAAACTGCATTGAATGTTGGCCTGTCTAAAGGTTATTTGACATTCAACGCACCTAGAACACTGCTGCAGGTGTGTTGGGCGCAAAAAGGGAATTTGATGCACAATTTTTTGATGGAAATTTTGCCTGTTTCTTACCAAAATCAAGATCTAACTCTTCTCTTGTTTGTTTTTCAGAGATCTTTGGAGTAAGATGACCATTACATGGCGAGAACGTGAGCATGAAGAAGAGGACATGCTTGCCCTACATGATCCGGTTACAGTGAACGCAATGTGGAACTGTGGCTTGCTGAAGTTCTTCCACATTTCTAGCATGAGACAGCAGATCAACTTACTGCAGTATTTGCTCGATGCTTGGGATCCTACCAATCAGGTTTTCCACATCAGGGGAAAATCTATCCCCTTGACTGTAGTAGACATCTATTTCTTGACTGGCTTGTCGAGGTGGGGTGCCCCCATCTCCTTGTCAGGTTCGGCCCGAGGAGGCGACTCTGTGAGAGATTATGTTCGCCGGTACTGCAGAGAAGGATCTCAGCCAAGTAAAGACGGCAAGATCATCATTCGTGATGTCACTGACAGGTCCCTTAGGACTATTCTGTTTACTTTTGGTAGGATGGTTGGTGGTGTGGCTCTTCATGTAGCCAACCGATCTTATATGCAGCATGCCTTGGAATGCCTCCAACCGAAGGTGTTCAACTGGTGCGACGCAGTACTTCTTGTAATGAAAGAACAGTTGACCAAGATAAAGAGTGGGAAGTTGAAGAACTTTGGGTATGGTTCTATTTTGACCGCCTTTGCCTTGGAGAAGATACCACTGATGCAGCCGCAGTACATTGCACTCGATTTACCTTCTCCTACTGAACCACGTATGCAGAGATGGGTTGACCATATGTCTAGGCATGCTGGCCAGTCTCAGATTTCATTTTCTGATACCTTCTTCAGGTGGTTTGATCGTCAGGAGATGGTTTATTCTGAGTATCCATACATTGGCATGGACTTCCGGGGTGATCCATATTTAGTACTACCGGATGGCGAGCAGTGGGACGCCATTGGTAAAATCTTTGACCATATCCCTGTTTATCGTTTTTTGTTTATAATGTCCTTGTGCTTTATTCTATCAAGACTTTAATCAAACTCATGTGTACATGCATATGTTGGTCATGTTCATCCAGTAGTTTGCCTGACAGTACCAGCTGTTGCCCCAGCAAGAGAGGCCGTCGGAAGGGCTATCCTTCGCGACCTCGACGTGGCCGAGACTCTCACAACATTACAGGAGCAGGTTGAGGGCCTCACTCTTGGTATTCCAGATGTGAGGACTGACGAGCTACCTTTGAGGTTACAGCGGCATACTACTGGTGTGCCCAGACGATGGACTCGTCTCTTACGCATGATCGCACAAGCTGTGACTTGCTATCACAAGCATCATTAGACTAGGGTGCCCCCTAGCATTTTGAGTTTTTGGGTCATTTGACCGATTTTGTCTTGGTTACAGAACATTATGTGTAAACCATAAACAGTTATATATATTTTTGATTTTCGGAGTTTTACTTTGGTTAAGTTACATGATCCAAATGCAAACATTGATGGTATGTTTCTTTTTATAAATGTTGCAAATGTCTATCTAACACATAATTTGCTAATGAGTCAGTTAATGTGTTTAGGTTTCTGGAAATATGTTGATATTGAATAAAATCAAATCGTCTTTCCAAAATCTTAACCCTTAGGAACATGCGATAAATAGCTGGGTTTCGGACGGAATATATACCGTTGAGTTGTAGTATTACGAGCTGTGAGTCTAGCCTGACAATTAGTCAGTGTATACCATGTGTGATGGCATCAGAGAGAAGTTCTATCAACGCGCTATATTCAGTGATGTTATTTGTTGATCGACCAATACATACCCCTCTAAAACTTACTAACTCACCGCTTGGATCAAAAATAGCTCAGGCTGCGGAAGATAGGTTCTGCGAACTACGACTCGCTCCATTGGCATATCCAACACATGACTCCAATAGGTTTGACATCTGCAATAAATGTAAAAAGTGGATTACTTGACCAAAATAAACACTTTAGCAAAAACGAAAAACATAACAAAAGCATACATGTTACTATTACGCATAGTAACGCTTGAGGTACAACCCATTACGAGGTTGCGCCAGTGGAATTTCGTCATAATCCATCAACTCGTAGGCTCCTTTTGCTAACACTCATTTAACAATAAAGGGGCCCATCCATAAAGACTTAAATTTACCTGCTCCCAATTTATCGGATTCTTGGTCGTAAAGCAAGACCAAGTCACCTTCTGAGAAGACACGGGGTTTGACATTTTTGTCGAACTGCGCCTTGACTCGTTTCTTATGGGCTTCGTTATCCAAAGCGGCATCACGACGGGTTTCATCCAATTGGGTTAATTCCAAGAAACAAGCTTCTTCTTCTGAAGTTCCGGGGAGGAGATCAATTGCGAGTTTGAGAGACGAGATTTCACACTGGATTCGTAAGACTGCTTCCAGGCCATATACCAGTTGGAAAGGTGTAAACCCAGTTGCATTCCTAACCGATGTTCGGTAAGCCCACAAAGCTGAGTACAGGATTAGGTGCCATTTTCTCTTGTGAACTCCAATCATCCTTTGCAGCATGCGCTTTAGGACCTTGTTGATTGCTTCAACTTGTCTGTTGGCTTGCGGATAATATGGAGTGGAGCTATCGTGAGACAACCCTAGTTTGGCAGCTAATTCGACCATCATGTGATTGCGAAAATGCGATCCATGATCTGTGACTATAGCTTGTGGTACGCCGAATCTGGTGACTACATGATTGAAAAAGAAGAGGGCAACTGTTTCACCAGTATTATCTAATGTAGGCATCGCCTCAGTCCATTTGGTAAAATAGTCAACTGCGACTATGATATACCCATGCCCCCCGGTCGAGGTGGGGTTACATGTCATGAAATCGATGCCCCATTTGGCGAATGGCCCAACAGCAACTATTGGTTGCAGAGGTGCGGGTGGTCTTCTCATTTTGCTATCGAAAATTTGACAAGCATGGCAACTTCTGACTGTGGTTATGCAATCTTTGAACATTGTTGGCCAGAAGTATCCTACTGGTAAGATTTTTTGCGCTGTAGCATATCCAGACTGATGCCCCCCACACGCGCCTGAATGACATTCATTCAGGACTTTTTCGGCCTCCTCATGGGTGAGGCACCTTCTCAGAACTGTATTGATACCACGATGGTAAAGCGTATCACCGAAGATCATGTAGTCTTTTGCTTAGTATTGAATACGTTTTTGTTCAAAGTGGGAGGTGTTTGGCCTGTATTTTTGGGTTTGGAGATAAATGATTATATCTCCATACCATTCATTGCTTGCAGATATTAGAAACAAATTTTCATCTATGATTGTCTCTTCGGATGTTTCATCGTTGGACGACGATGAGAGATCGCACAATAATTCTTTGAAGACTAGAGCTTTCTTCGATTTGGATTTTATAAATTCCAGATCGAAATCTTGTAGGATTGCTATCCATTTTGAATATTTTCCCCCAAGCAACTGTCGCGACAATATATAAGTTATGTGGTTGCAATCTGACAGAATGGTAGTTTTCCAAAAGAGGACATAGTGTCGAAATCTCTGTATCACTTGAACAGCTGCCAGTGCTAGCTTTTCAACGTAAGAATATTTGCTTTCTGTATCATTTAAGTTTTTACTTAAATAATATATGGGATGTTCTATTCCATCGGTTTCTTGAACCAAAACCATTGCGATTGTCATATCCACTGCAGCCAGATACAGGTTAAAATCTTTTTGATAATCAGGAGCGTACATTAATGATGCTTTCATTAGTGATTCTTTTAAAGTATTAGAGGAAGCTTGTGCAACTTGATCCCAAACAAAGGGCACTTCCTTTTTCAAAAGACGTGTATAACCTTTAGCAAGTTCGGCGTAATTTGTAATGAACCTCCTCAGAAAATTCGCTTTCCCTTGGAGTTTCTGAATCTGAAGCAAATTTGAAGGTGGAGGCAAATTTATGATTCCCTAGACCTTACATGGGTCGAGACGAATCCCGTTCTTTGAGATTACAAAGCCAAGCAAACGACCAGAACTGACACAAAATACACATTTGTGTGGATTGAGTCGTATCTTGTAGTGTCGACAACGTAGAAATATCGCTCTTAAATGTTGTGGATGATCAGTCCGCTTTCGCGAATGAGCTGGAAGGTCGTCGATGTATGGTTGAATGATGTTCTTGATGTCATGGAAGGCATAATTCATTGCCCTCTGAAATGTCGCCCCTGCGTTCTTCAAACCAAAGGGTAATTTTCGATATGTGAACATGCCCCACAGACAAATAAATGCAGTCTTTGACTGGTCCTGTGGGCGGATATTTATTTGATTATACCCAGAGAATCCATCCATGAATGAAAAGATTTCGCATCCAGCGCATTCATCAATTATCTGGTCGATGAAGGGTGTAGGGTAGTTGTCTTTTGGACAAGCTTTATTTACATCCCTATAATCGACGCACACTCTAATTTTTCCTTGTTTTTTCATAACAGGGACAATATTCGATACCCAATTGGTTAGAGGAACTGGGTAGATGAAACCAGCATGGAGAAGTTTTTCTACTTCTGCCTTAATGGCAGCGGCTTTCTTGGGGTGCACTTGCCTTAGCCGTTATCATACTGGTTTGACATCTGGATACATCTTAATTTCATGTTCAATGATACTCGAGTCAATGCCTGGCATTTCACTATATGACCAAGCAAAGACATCTCTAAATTTGTGAAAAAGAGCGTTATACATTTCCAGTTCTGAAGGAGAACAACATTTGCTGACATAAATATTCTCTACAACATCTGTTTTGGTCAAGATATTTATAGCGATAGTCTCTTCAATGTCGGAGAAGTTTCGCTCAGAATCCACCATGTTTACAGTGTTTGATAGGAAATCAAAGACTGAAGGATGATAAAGGTCATCTTTAGTATCTTCTCCACAATCCGGAAGAAGGGAACGATGGTGGGAATCATTCCATGGTGCTCCTTCAATTACCATTGATTGGATAATTCCTTCGTCGGTGACATGCACTCGCAACCAAGGATCTAAAGGGGTACCATATTCTTTAGACCTATCTATCCAAATGCTTGATGAGCATTGATTTGGGTTTGCCTCCCACGCTAGGAAAATTGATTGCTACAATACTTCCATTGGGCTTGGGGGAAAAACCATTGCATGATCTATGTCGATATCGTTTTCTGAGATCTTTTTAGAAGATATCATATTGTAGGTTCCTATCAACGCCACTTCCGCCAAGTTGATTGGAGGTGGAAAGACGAAATTTCCCATTAGTATAGGATCTTTTAGTAGGCCTACTCCGATATGCTGAAGTGAATGGGGGCTTCCATGGATCATGGGAATGATTCCTATAACTTGAGAATCGTTGGGGAAGAAGTTTTGTTGATCGACGATTGTAATCCCTCCTTGAAAAGGAAATGTAATCTTCCTAAAATAGGTCGACACAACAGCTGCCATAGCATATATCCATGGTCTTCCTAGTAGGATGTTGTAATTGAGATTTCCGTCAATGACTTCAACATCTATTTCTATTGTTTTCCCTCCTAGTTCAACTTTCAAGTTACTTAGTATACCATATGGGGTATATGTCCTTCCGTCGAATGCTTTTAATGTCATCGAAGATCTCGACAAGGTTGGAGATCCTAAAGTTTTCCAGCAACTCATCGACATAATACATGTAGATGCTCCCTCATCAATAATTGTTCGATGAACATTTTTGTTGAGGGCTTTCACTTGAACAAGGAAAGCTAGTTGAGCTGGTAATTGAGGATCGTATCCTTTATGGTCGAAGGATACAAGATTGGAATCCTTTGGGTCAATCCCACCAATGGTTGATAATAAAGCCTGCCTTTGTGATGGGCAATTCTGTAGTACTTCAAGAGTCGACATAGCAGATGGCGATTGGGCCAAATCTTCCACTATATTATAATGTTGTGCCGCTCTAGCGCGGGGATTAAACGTCGACTTGTATACTACTCCCTTTGGCGGTTTTATTGTCAATTCAGGGATGATGGGCGGCGCAAATTCTATCGAATTTGTTGTCGAACTACTGGGTTGATCTTTATCCTTGTTGTTCGACAGCTGTGGATTCCCATAATCTTTGTTCCTTGTTGATATCAAAGCATCATTTTGCTATTTTGAAACCGACAACATTAGCATTTGAGACGGGGAAGAATTTTCACTTTCAACCAGATTTGTTCCCGGATTTGGAAACGGATCAGTTAACACTGCGGAGGTTTTTGAATTCTTGAAGAATTTTTTAAGCTCAGCTCTGTGTGGACAATTCGCGGTCCAATGATCCTCATCGCATATAAAGCATGGATTCTTTGGTTTCCTATCTCTAGGAGGGTTTGAGGAAGATTTTTCAGGCGATGATTCCTCTTGTTTCTTCTTCTTCCCTTTGCCTTTCTTCTTGCTTCCTGCTTGCTTGGTTTCTTTGCCTTTATCTGTCGATACGGCATTTACTTCTGAAGCAAGAAGTTCATCTTTTTCATTTTGACTTGAAATCTTACGGGCCTTTTTGGATGTAGCCTTTGTCAATTTCGTGTCCGTTGTGCCAATCACGCCATCGCTGGCATGAGAGTCATTGCTCGATTTAGGAGGAGGAGGAATTGAGAATTCCGATCTAGGGGCATCAGGTATTTGATCGTAGAGCATGCCGGACTGAGTGTAAATCAAGTCCAGATACTGCGCATGAGCGATAACTTGCTCTTCTATTATGAATCCCCCCTTTGCCACATCTTCCGTGATGGAAGGTAGTAATGACTTGATAAACCATTCAGCTAAAAGCTGATCGGGGACATATGTCTTTACCATTCTATGATGACGTCGCCACTCATGTATATGATCAGATATGTGAGTGGCCGTTGTCTGTTTGAAGTTGGTAAGAAGTTCTGTTCCCGTTTCGTACCTTATTGGTAACTGAAAATGGGTTAAAAAGGTTGTGGCTAAGGTACTGAAGTTGTCGAACGAAGCTCTAGGTAATTCAATGTACCATTTTGCCGCCGGACCCGTTAACATCCTCTAAAAGAGGCGAAGTCTTATCGAATCATCATTTAGGGTGTTTGATGAACACCATAGATGAAAGGTCATCACGTGATTTGATGGATCTTCACCTGGATTTCCATTAAATTTAGGAATATATGATGGAAGTTTATGCGGAATCGCTAGCCACCAAGGGGCGTAAGCGATTGGATCGTTTGTTAACCTATTTAAATCAGGTAAATCTAAGGTTGCCATAAAGGGTAACTGCTGATTCAGGTTAGGTGAACCATACCCAGGATAAGATAGGATTGCCTGAGCAGTTGGTCTTTGCATACCGGCATAATGCATTTGATGTTGGTATGTTTGGTAAGGTTGGTGGACATGACCATTGTAAAATGGTTGATTTTGACCGTTTTGAATGTATGGTTGCCCACTATTAGCAAAGATTTGTTGCTCAGAACCTTGGTATACTTGTTGAAATTGCGGTTTTTGGTATTGCACCAGCCATGGTTGTGAAGCCATGTGTTGTTGCCCGATACTAACAGTTTGACCAAGATGAGGGGTAACTGTACCCGTCTGAACCTATGTCGTTCCACCGGTTGGCGATTGTGATTGAGTCGCAGGGTCGAGGGGCTGTTGCATTACAACCTGAGAAACCTGAGGTTGGCATACAACAAGCAGCGCTTGAACTTGTGATACTGTCACAATAGCTGGTGTAGTTGGGATATTTGACATAGGTAAGCATTTTTGCATCGAATATACAACTCTTGGTTGTTGAGGTAGTATTGGTACCCAACCGCTTGAGGTGATTCCAGTATAACCTAAATGTTGTTGTGAACTCTCGTATGGATATCCTCCTGGAGGGGATAATGAAAGGGTATACTACCCCCCATACGGTGGTAATCCAGAACTCAAGGGAATCATTTGTCCTTGGGGACCGGACTGCCCAAATTGACCTCCAAATGGATCAATTTGTTGAGACTCAACATAAGAGTTTCTGGATATTATTCTGGATGAACAAACAGGAACAGACCATACTGTCGAAATAGCCCCTGAGTGGACTCCTTCTAGCGGTTGAGAGCTAGTCAGGACAGATGGTATACCGACGAACATTGTCGGAGTGATAGCAGGGAGTTCTGTCGTCGCTGTGTCAGATGACACAGTCCTAGATGTTGACGGTTGTTCAGACATTTGTAGTCTATCCAAAAGATTACCTAGTGATTCTACAGGAGCTTCCGCTGGTGGTAGAATAACTTCTGATGAAGAAGGATATAGAGTGATCCCGACTCCAAATTGCGATGGAGTACTCGTTGGAGGATCTTCTACAATTTCTTCTATGGCAATCAAACCAGGTGGAAGGGGAAGACTGTCAGGTCCGTAGAATATTTCTGGTGCTGAAGAAGGTATGGAATCGATAGTGACAGATGTTTGAAGAGTGAGACTCTCTGAACCAGTCGAAAGTGGAACTGGTTCGGTAACACAAGTGTTTACTCTCAGACTAGGATCAGTATCACTATCCTTCTGTGGCTGTTGAACTTCTTCTGTAGAGGCAGGGATTCCAGAAATGTTTGGAGTAATCGGAGTCTCTGATGTCGTTGGAACACTTGTTCTAACTTTAATAGTAGATTTAGAACCGGTTAAACGAGTTCACTTTGTCTGTACTGGCTTCGATTCTGGAGACAAAGACGGTTGACTCGTAATCCTCCGCGAACGACGGGGTTTCAATTGACTTTATTCCACGATTGCGGATTACTCGATCAACTAAAATAAAGGGGAAGTATGTTTCCGAATTAAATGAATTTTACACGCTTTGACACAACTTGTTTTTTCAGTTTTTAAGAGTCGAGAAAAAACAAAAGACGACTCTAGTTGCCTTCGATTTTTAATGAGCTTGAAGTGACAAGTGCTCAGATGGACCTTTTCCGTTAAGGAGTCTGAAAAGGAACGAAATGGACTACTCTGGAAATCTAGGTAGAGGGAGTACCAAACCAATCGCAAAACTACAGAATACTTTTTACGGTACGACAGTCAATCTTCCCAAATGCTTTGTTCAGTGCATTGCGATCGATAGGGCGGCAAACACGGCTTCCTATGGATAAAGGATTTAAGCCTATAGGGGTCTCCCAAAATATACTCGACGGTACGTGGGAGCACAAGTCCGTACTGGCACTTATCGTCTCAAAGTGGAGGAATCACCCAACCATCAGTGATAACAACAGTTACCAGGCTTTATGACTCTGGAATACGTCTCTAGCCTAGACTTCTAAATGTTGTGTGTTAAGTTCCAAAGCGTTGTTAGATTCATTGAATTTATTTTAAGTTGATCTTGTTTATGAAGTTTTCCTTTCGAGTTCACCATGAGATGTAGATGTAATTCCTAAAACGCAATCTAAGATGATAAACAAAATTTTTATCTCTTTTATGCAATGAAAATCCTAGCTACTAGGGAAAAGAAAGACAGAATCTTTTCACAAAGAGCAAAGAGCACACTGTAAATGCACTTTCCTAAATCAAGCCAAATAGACTGTCTATATGCAAATGCACATGCATGTATTTTTTTTCGACTTTCTTAGTATATGGATGCTAAAAAGAAAGCTGATGCACAAATCTAAATTTATTTTCAAGCGACAAATATAAACAAGCTTCTTTTCGAAATAAAAAATCGAGACGATTACGACACCTTACAATTTTGAAATGAATACTCGTTCTTGACACTAGAAAATTACAAATTTAGACCAAAAGCAATAGTAACAGGATAATCGACCATCAACAGCAATCAAACTCTTTCCTACGATTGAAATCGACACTTGCGACAGTTTCAAATCAAAGGGCGACAGTAAGATTATGCTACTTTTGCAAAGGAGAACTGTCAACGACTCAACAAACACACAAAAACATCTACAGTTCTTTTGTACAAAGGAGGTGGAATAACAACAAGGAAAAGAGGTTTCAAACAGACATATACTGATCATAGGCAGCAAAATTCAGGAATAGAACTGGAAAGAATGATCCACAGAAACCACAACTGCACAAAGCTAGTCTGATCAGCGCACCTGTAACACAGAGAATCTGAAATGCAACGCAGGTTGCCCACTCGGGAAGTGCGCTGAAATTCAGAACCTTTGAACAATACCTGCGCTGGGCCAGAAACGAGACTCTGTTCGGTCTCCGGGTCACAGTTTGCAGTTCAGTTCTTGGTTTTTGGCCGAGTAAAAAGCAATCAGTAATGCAACAATCAGGGGTAGATCTAAGGAGGATCTAAGAGCTATCACAAGGGCAATCAGATAGTTTGTGAATCAGTTGTTTAAATCATAAACAGATCCAGTGGATGGATTGAAACAGCAGTTATCTACTTTGCATTTGTTATGGCAAATGCAGTTCGAATGCTACTTGTAGGTTTATGAAATAGACAACAAAGAATGATAAACAAACAAACTAATTATCTCCCCAGCGGAGTCGCCATTTTGTTACAGGGAAAAGTGTCTATATAGAACTGCTCTATCCCACTAAGGTGTGACAGCTGCCTTAGAAACAAACGGAGAAAAGCTACTTATGTTTTTCCTTTATGAATTATAGATAGAGAGGAATTATAAGACCAACCTCTGTCTTGCGCTAATCCTTTGATTAGATTCCTCTCTTCTTTGATAGTCCCCAGCTACCTGTTCCCTTGCACGCCCAGCTTCACAAAGTACCTGTAAGATCACATAAGCATAGCACTATACAAAGACATGGATCTATATTAATAAACAATCTAGGATCAGATGTAAATTGACCATACAAATGTAACAAGCATCAATGATACAAAAGCATGGAGGAAAACTCAAATAGCTTTTATTGATAAACAAGAAAAGATCCAGGGGGAGTTACAACCAGTTGTTCTGACCCAGCATCAACCTCCCAGCAAAGAAGCCCCTCTTCACCTCAAACAAAGCTTAGATCACCCAACAATCTGATGTTTGTCTCTAGAAACCAACAGCAATTCCTTACAATATGAGAAATTCCAGCCTCTGGATCTCTGGGATGAGGGATCCATATATAGATATCTGTAAGGGGGATGAGTCAGCTTGTGATTTGATTAGTGTCTTCTCTTTGACAGTTCTGGCTTCCACTTGGAGACTGAGGGTCTCTTACTCATCCTTGGTCGAATTCAGTGAGGCAAGTGTCACAGGGGAAGATTCTGGAAGCTTCCATTGCCTCTCCACCTCACGGAATGACACTGCCATTTGTCATTTCTTGCCCATCGCACCCCACAGAAGGGACTTTTGAAATGCAATGCACCCTCACAGTGTATTTAGGTGAGATGCAACGCACTTAGCCAGTGGAGCAGCTGCAATGATCCTGTTTTGACCAATTCTGAGTAGTTTTTCATGGAGAACTTCTGGGAGAAGCTGTAATCTGTCGACCTTGTTCCTTTAGGGGTTAGAACAACACTTTTAGGGACTTAGGAGCCCTTGGTTTATGGACATTTCATGCTTGGGGTTGTAGGGCACAAAAATGTCTATAACAATGGGTGGATGAGGATACTCACATGGAGGACCCTCATGGTGATGAAGTAAGTATTATTGATACTTGTGTTTCAGTTGAGCATTTGGTATATGAACTGTATGCAGGGAAGAGCAAAGACAGTTTGCCGATGCAAGAGGGGATCTTACCATGGATGTCTACAATGAGACCGTGTATGGAGAAGCAAGGGCTATTGATTGTTGCGAGACTTTTTGGGTTGGTTGTGACCTTATGGTAGAAGGTGCAAAGGCCCGTGACAAGGGAAGAACATGATGATAATTGCGAAGGAATGGGTCATGCTTTAGCCACATGGAGAATTAGCTAAGTGCTCGGCATGACTCATGGATAGATTGGAGGAGGGAACACACTTGAGTATGATGATACTTGGGTGGACTTCTCATGGCTGAGACCAAGAGGGAGTCTTGGTGGAACCTTTAGTGGGGGAGCTATGATGGAAGAGACTCATATGTGATGATGATATGGTTGGGTGACTGACTTCACTAGACCAAGATTTGCAGGCTTGGATGAGGATGGTCGATTGTTGTGATGGGTCTACTTAGTGGGACAACATGGGTAACTTAGTCATGGACATTAGGTTGGAGACATGGAGCATGGCAGTCTTATGCAGGGACATTATGCAGGAGCACTTGTAGAGGTGTCACTTATGGGCATCCAATAAGGAGTGCCAAGGCAGGGATGTTGTGTAGGTAGATTTTCTGGTATGACATGGAGATGTTTTATTTATGAGCCAATGGAGATGTTGTGAACTCTTGTACAACAAGGCCATGGACTTGGATGGATTTGTGAGCAGACCATGGAGCATTCCTACTACATGGAGAGCTGAGGCATCTTGCAGAGACCTTTGGGACGAGACATGAATGTTTGTTGGATGCTAGTTGGAGATGACTCATGGAGCTCATGATGACATGAGGTTGTGACTTTCGAGGACTTCATATATGGTGGACTTAGAGGATCTGATGCATTGAGAAGTTGAGGTCAGAGACTTTGATGCAGGATGGGGTGCATACCTTTGAGTACATATGGGTGTGCTTGAAAGAGTGACTTGATGTGGAGGATTGATATGAGACACTTTGAAGTGATGGAGTTACAGTGATGATGATGCCTTGGTGGCAACACTTGGGCATGGGTTGAGACAAGACTTAACCACTTTTGAAACATGGGAGCTGACTGATCTATGATCATGGGCAACACATGGGAGATGAGACAGGTATATACTTGTTTCTATGGCAGACTTGAGGGATGGCACATACATATATGATGGAGGTTGCTTCATGGACCTCGATGTGGCACATCGAGAGTCGGGTTTGATGAGATGATCTCTTCACTTTGAGGAGATGGATGTTTTGCAGATGGATGATGATGTTGGATAGATGCGGCTAATTTCATGCAGCACATTGGTACCAAACATCATGGACAACATGTTTCAGATGAGATGGAGACTACTTCATGGACCTGAGCATGGCTTACACTTATATGGAGATGGATTCTTGATCGAGTTGATGTTGTGATGAGAGGTTGAGAAAATATTGATGATGGAATAAGGATGTGCATTCTTATGGTTTGAGCGTGATAGTGGGACTGATCACCCGACTAGTTCGAATCATGAGGGCTAGCAGTGTACAGAGATGTGTTGGCATTGTGTTGGAGTATCATGGCAGCAGTTCACACGATGATGATACATGATGGGGTCGACACGATATGTTGTAGTGGGCATGTAGCTTGAGTTGGAGGGGCCAGCCTTCCATGATGGGAGCTACATGTGGAGATTGCGACGAGGTGGTTGATGATCATGGATTGAGGAGACATTCCGATGTATGACATACTGATGGGGTGTATACCTTGGTATGGAGATCTAGTGATAGATGGTTGTCAGGATGAGATATTTTCGAGGACGATGATGATTTCTAGTGGAGGAGAATATAACGCCCACGACCTGTGGTTGGCAGATGAGCAAGGGTGCACCAGGTGAGGGCACGAACGAGCGAGACGAGCCGAGTGAAAAATGCGAAGTTTGGGCGTTGGTATGTTTATATTGTGTGGGTGGCCCCAAGCGAGCCGACGAGCGAACCACCAAAAGGGTGGGCTGTCCCGGGCAAGCCAGTGGGTGAGCCGACTTAATAATGGGTGGGCCGACGTGTGAAAGAAGAAGTAAACCAAAGGATGTGCGATGGATGGGCAGGTCAACTGGGCATTTGAACGATGGGCGTTCAAGCGTATAAGAAGGCTGAAGTTGGATGTTAGAGACCATCATTCAATCATTCAACCAACAAACACAAGGATGTAGAGCACTTGGACGAGCCAAGGAGAAGAGCAAAGAAGTGCGAAGGTTTTGCGTGCAAATGTGCCTGCACGACGGGCAGAATGGGTGAAGGCGTCATGGAGAGCTGAACGATGGGAAGACCATTTAGGGCATTCATTCAGGGCTGAACAACGGGCGACCCATGTAGGGCATCCATGCAGAGCTGAATGACAGGCAACCCAGGCAGGGCATCCATGTGGAGCTAAACGACGAGTGACCCGGGCAGGGCATCCGTGCAGAGCTGAGCAATGGGCGGACCATTCAAGGCATTTGTGCAGGGCTGAACAACGGGTGACCCGGGTAGGGCATCCATGTAGGGCTGAACAACAGGTTGATAGTTCATGCAGGACGACATAGTGAGGGCAGTAGCTAAACGAAGGGTAGTTGAACTGGAGGTCATGAATGAAGTTTGTGTAGGCAGTACTATGTGCGGCCCACCGAATGAAGGGAGGTCGAAACCGTGAAAGAGAGTTTGGGCAAGTGGCAACACGCGTGCGTGTGCACCCGCCGAATGAAGGAATGGTTATGTATGGAACTATGGTCCGTACGACAGGCAAGGCGACTCCACCATGCGAAGGGCATGCGAAATGTGAAATGAAATGAACCTTGGACAAGTTTATACAATGTTGGGTGAGAGAGGGTGGTCCCACGAGATGGGTGGGCCGACCCTCCACTCAGGCGAAGGCAACATGTTGAATGAGTCGACTTGGGCATTGGGCGTGGGTCGGTCGGGTGACATAACTTGCCACCCACCTATATATATTGGAGGGTGTTTAGAGGAAAACAATCATCATTCGATCAATGAGAGTTCGAACAATAAGTTATGCATTGCATGGATGAACCCGCAAAACTCGAGCAAAAAACTTGTGCAAAAAACTCAGGCAAGGTCGTCGGGCAGAACTTGGGCGAGGTAGTTCAGGCAGGACTCGAGCGAGGTCATTCAAGCAGAACTTGGGTGAGGTCGTTCAGGCAGAACTCAGGCTAGGTCGTCAGGCAGGAAACTCGGGCAAGGTCGTTCGGGAAAACCGGGTGAGGTCGTTTGGGCGACCTGGGTGAGATCTTCAGGCGAGCTGGGTGAAGTCATGTGGCGACCCGGGTGAGGTCATTTGGGCGAACCGGGTGAAGTCGTGTGGCAACCCGGGTAAAGTCATGTGGCGACTCAGGTGAAGTTGTTCGGGTGAACGAGTTTGGGTGAATGGGTGGACGTGCGGACAGGCGGGTGGGCGAGGGCACACCGTGCACGCCGAAATGAAGAATTGTGCAGATGGGCGACTTGGGTAGGGCACGCTGTGCATGATGAAACGGTGGAAACAGTGAAGTGTTGATGTTGTGAACGAAGGTGTGACTCGTGCGGAGGTGCCTGTGTGTGGCGACTTGGTTATGACGAGGCACGCCCAAGCTGGGCAAACAACACAATCATGTGACGAGGTGAACAAAGAGTTGGTGAGTCATGCGGCAACCGTGCGGAGGCACCAACGAGCTGGGCAATCGAGTTTGCCAAAGTTGAAAATTGGCTGTGTAAATTTGGGGTTTCCCAAGATTTAACTTGTACTTGTAAAAGAATATTATATATATTGATTCGGGTAGACTCATATTGCAGGGAGTTGCCTGTCCCTTTATACTGTTGTGCATTTCTATTGTATAATGTTGTTTATGTGAATGTTATGGGCTTTCACTTGTATAAAGGATAAAAATAATACTTGGTAATGAAAAATAAACTAAGTATGGAATGTTAGGTGTAGTCTACAATCATAAGTATTGGTGAAAAGAAAACGGTTGGTAGTGCCGCACCTCACTATAGTGTGGTTGAAAGATTACTGCTAGTATAGGGGTGTGAGAGGTGGTATCAGAGCTGATGATCAGGAATCTGATCGAGTTGACGATGAAGTGCTGATCCCACTGCACTATCGTGACAAGTGGTATCAGAGCTAGTGCCGGGGAGCTGGTGCTGGTGTTGAAGCGTTGAAGCTGATACACACCTACACTTTGTGACAGGTGGCATCAGAGCTAGTCGAAGTTTTGCAGGAAACTTGGTGAACTAAATCAAGGGGCTAATTCTACGAAGACTGAAGCCTTGGCAGGAATTTCAATTTTTGCAAGTGGTAGGTGGAATATCAGGGTGATTTAGGTGAATAGTGAAATAGGTTTAGCAGAGGAGAAGCTTTGTGCTTGGGCCAAGCTGAATGACAAGACATGGTAGGTTTAGAAGAATGCGAAGGGAAGCTCTTGCTTACCTTATGCAGGTTGAAGCGGTTGAAAGAAGAGAAACCCCGGATTCAAAAGGAACTTGAAGTCTTGGAAAAGAATGTTGAAGATGAACTTCTTCAACTTGGTTGTACAATGGAGTAGGATGAAGTTGCAGATTGTGCTAAAAAGGAAGAGGAAGTCGTGATGATTGAGGATGTTGTAGACGTGACAATGATGGAGGATGAACTTGAGGATGATCAAGTTGGACCAAGATCATGTAGTTTGCTTACATGGATGGATGGGGATACTCACATGGAGGAGCCTCATGACGATGAAGTAAGTATTAATACTTGTGTTTCACTTGAGCATTTGGTAGATGAACCATATGCAGGGAAGAGCAAAGTCAGTTTGCCGAAGCAAGGGAGCATCTTACCATGGATGTCTATGATGAGACCTTGTATGGAGAAGCAAGGATTGTTGACTATTGTAGGACTTGTTGGGGTTGTTTGTGACCTTATGGTAGAAGGTACAAGGGCCTGTGACAAGGGAGGAACATGATGATTGTTGTGGAGGATTGAGTCATGCTTTAGCCACATGAGAATTGGCTAAGTGCCCAACATGACTCATGGATAGATTGGAGGGCACACTCTTGAGGTATGATGATGATACTTGAATGGACTTCTCATGGCTGAGACCAAGAGAAAGTCTTGGTGGAACCTTTAGTGAGGGAGCTATGATGGAGAGACTCATGTGATGATGATATGGTTGGGTGACTGAGTTCACTAGATCAAAGATTGTAGACATGGATGACGATGACCGATTGTTGTGATGAGTCTACTTGGTTGGACTACATGGACAACTTAGTCATGGGCATCAGGCTAGAGACATAGAGCATCACAATCTTATGTAGGGACATGATGCAGGAGCACTTGTAGAGGTGTCATTTATGGGCATCCAATGAGGATCGCCAAGGCAGGGATGTTGTGCAGGTGGATTTGCTAGTGTGACATGTAGATGTTTTACTTATGAGCCGATGGAGAGGTTGTGCACTCTTGTACAACAAGGCCATGGACTTGGATGGAGTTGTGAGCAGACTATGGAGCATTCCTACTACATGGAGACCTGAGGCATCCTGCAGAGACCTTTGGGCCGGGACATGAATGCTTGCTAGATGTTGGTTGGAGATGACTCATGGACAGACAACATGATCATGTGACTAGGTGAACAAAGGGTTGGTGAGTCGTGCGGCGGCCGTGCGGAGGTGCCAACGAGCTGGGCAACCGAGTTTGTTGAATTTGAAAATTGGCTAAGTTTAAATTTGGGGTTTCCCAAGATCTAACTTGTACTTGTAAAAGAAGATTATATATATTGATTCAGGTAGACTCATATTGTAGGGAGTTGCCCCTCCCTTTATACTATTGTGCATTTCTATTGTATAATGTTATTTATGTGAAGGTTATGGGCTTTCACTTGTATAAAGGATAAAAATAATACTTGGTAACGAAAAATAAACTAAGCATGGAATGTTAGGCATAGTCTAAAATCGTAAGTATTGGTGAAAAGAAAACGGTTGGTAGTGCCGCACCTCGCTATAGTGTAGTTGAATGATTATCGCCAGTATAGGGGCATGACAGGTTGGGCTGAAAGATAATGTCAGGCAGGGTTACACGATTTGGGCGTTTGCTGAACGAACGATAAGTGAGCCAGGTGAAGACATGCGATGGGTGAATGAAGTGTTGGTCGAGTCGTGCGGTGACCGTTCGGAGGTGCTAACGAGCTGGGCAACCGAGTTTGCTAAAGTTGTGAAAATTTGGCTAAGTGTAAATTTGGGGTTTCCTCCAAGATTTAACTTATACTTTGAAAGTTGAAAATTATATATATTGATATACGGGCAGACTCACATCGGGGAGTTTCCCCTCCCTTTATACTGTTGTGCATTTATATGTGTAATGCTGTTTATGATAAACGTTCATGGTTTCATCGTGTATAAAGGATAAACTAATAGTTGGTAACGAAAAATAAACTAAGTACGAATGTTAGGCATAGTCCACGATCATAAGTATTGGTGAAAAGAAAGTGTTCGGTGCTGCCGCACCTCGCTATAGTGCGGTTGAAAGACTACCGCCAGTGTAGGGGCGTGATAGGTGGGGTGCGGGAGAAGCCCTGTATGGACCTGTGGTCTGTGCGACGGGCAGGGTGACTCAACCACGCAAAGGACGTGTGAAATGTGAAACGAAATGAACCTTGGACGAGTTTATAAGGTGTTGGGCGAGTTGAGTGGGTGGTCCCATGAGTTGGGCGGGTTGACCCTCCTCTTGGGCGAGATAACACATTGTAAACGAGCCGGCTTGGGCGTTGGCCGTGGGTCGGCTGGGTGACATAACCCGCCACCCGCCCGTATATATTGAAGGGCGTTTGGAGGCAAACGACCATCATTCGATCAACACGAGTTCGAACAAGGAGTTCTGCAGTGCATGGATGAGCCAGCATAACGAGCAGAACTCAGGTGAAAAAATCGTTCAGAAAAGTCATTCAGAAAATTCGAGTGAAAAACTCGGGTGAGAAACACGGGCGAAAAACTTGTGCAGAAAACTCGGGTGAAAAACTTGTGTAGGAAACTCGTGCAGAAAACTCGGGCGAGGTCGCAAGCAGAACTTGGGCGAGGTCATTCAGGCAGGACTCGGGCGAGGTCGTTCAGGCAGGACTCGGGCGAGGTCGTTTAGGCAGAACTCGGGCGAGGTCGTCAGGCAGGAAACTCGGGCGAGGTCATTCGGGCAAACCAGGTGAGGTCGTTCAGGCGACCCGGGTGAAGTTGTTTGGGCGAGCCAAGTGAAGTCATGTGGCGACCCGGGTGAAGTCGTTCGAGCGAACCGGGTGAAGTCGTGTGGCGACCTGGGTGAAGTCGTGTGGCGACTCAGGTGAAGTTGTTCGGGTGGACGAGTTTGGGTGAACGGGTGGACATGCAGACGGGCGACTGGGCGAGGGTGCGCCGTGCACGCCAAAACGAAGAATTTTGCGGATGGGTGACTTGGGTAGGGCGCGCCATGCACGATTAAATGGTGGAAATGGTGAAGTGTTGAGGTTGCGAACAAAGGTGTGACTCGTGCGAAGGCGCCCGTGTGTGGTGACTTGGTTACGACGAGGCACGCCCAAGTTGAGCAAACAACACGATCGTGCGACGAGGTGAACAAAGGGTTGGTGAGTCATGCGATGACTGTGCAGAGGTGCCGACGAGCTGGGCAACCGAGTTTGCTGAAGTTGGAAATTGGCTAAGTGTAAATTTAGGGTTTCCCAAGATTTAACTTGTACTTGTAAAAGAAGATTATATATATTGATTCGGGCAGACTCATATTGCAGGGAGTTGCCCCTCCCTTTATACTGTTGTGCATTTCTCTTGTATAATTATGTTTTTTGAATGTTATGGGCTTTCACTTGTATAAAGGAAACATAATAATACTTGGTAACAAAAATAAAACTAAGTATGGAATGTTAGGCGTAGCCTAAAATCATAATTATTGGTGAAAAGAAAATGATTGGTAGTGACACGCCTCGCTATAAGCGGTTGAAAGAATAATGCAGGTGTAGGGGTGTGATAGGTGGTATCAGAGCTGGTGAACTAAATCAAGGAGCTGATTCTATGAAGACCGAGGACTTGAAAGGGAGTTCAAGTTTTGCAGGTGACAGGTGGAATATCAGGGTGATTCAGGTGAATGGTGAAATAGGTTTAGCAGAGGAGAAGTTTAGTGCTTGGGCCAAGCTAAACAACAAGGCATGGCAGGTTTGGAAGAATGTCAAGGGAAGCTCTTGCTTACCTTATACAGGTTGAAGCGGATGAAAGAAGAGAATCCTTGGATTCGAAAGGAACATGAAGTCTTGGAAAAGAATGTTGAAGGTGAACTTCTTCAACTTGGTTGGGCAATAGAGCAAGATGAAGTTTCAGATTGTGCTGACAAGGAATAGGAAGCCGTGATGATTGAGGATGTTGCAGATGTGACAATGATGGAGGATGAACATGAGATTGATCAAGTTGGACCAGGATTGTGCAATTTGCAGACATGGATGCATGAGGGTACTCACATGAAGGAGCCTCATGATGATGATGATGTAAGTACTATTGATACTTCTGTTTCACTTGAGCATTTGGTATATGAACCGTATGCAAGGAAGGGCAAAATCAGTTTGCCGATGCTAGGGAGGATCTTACCATGAATGACTATGATGAGACCTTGTATGGAGAAGCAAGGATTGTTGACTGTTGTAGGACTTGTTGGGGTTGTTTTTGGCCTTGTGGTAGAAGGTGCAAAGGCCCATGACAAGGGAGGAACATGATGATCGTTGTGAAGGATAGGTCATGCTTTAGCCATATGAAGAATTGGCTAAGTGCCTGACATGACTCATGGACAAATTGAAGAGGGCACACACTTGAGGTATGATGATACTTGGGTGGACTTCTCATGGTCGAGACCAAGAGATAGTCTTGGTGGAACCTTTAGTGGGGCAACTATTATGGAGAGACTCATGTGATGATGATATGGTTGGGTGACCGAGTTCACTAGACTGATGATTGCAGACTTGGATGAGGATGACTAATTGTTTTGATGGGTCTACTTGGTTGGACTACATGGGAAACTTAGTCATGGACATCAGGTTGGAGACATGGAGCATGGCAATCTTATGCAGGGACATGATACAGGAGCACTTGAAGAGGTGTCACTTATGGGCATCCAATGAGGAGTGCCAAGGTAGGGATGTTGTGCAGGTGGATTGCTGGTGTGCCATGGAGATGTTTTACTTATGAGCCAATGGAGAGGTTGTGAACTTATGTACAACAAGGCCATGGACTTGGATGGAGTTGTGAGAAAACTATGGAGCATTCCTACTACATGGAGAGCTGAGGCATCTTGAAGAGACCTTTGGGCCAAGACTTGTATGCTTGCTGAGATGTTAATGATGACTCATGGAGCTCATGATGACATAAGGTTGTGACTTTTAGGGACTTCATATATGGTGGACTTAGAGGATCTGATGCATTGAGGAGCTAAGTTCAGAGACTTTGATGCAGGATGGGGTGCATACTTTCAAGTACATGTATGGGAATGGCTTGAAAGAGTGACTTGATGTGGAGGATCGATATGAGACACTTTGGAGTGATGGAGTTACAACGATGATGATGCCTTGGTGACAACACTTGGGCATGGGTTGAGCCGAGACTTAACCACTTTGACACATGGGAGCTGGTTGATCTATGATCATGGGCAACACATGGATAGATGAGACAGGTGCATACTTGTTTCTATCACAGACTTGAGGGATGGCACGTTACAGATATGATGGAGGTTGCTTCATGGAAATGGATGTGGCACATCGAGAGTCGGGTTGATGAGATGGTCTCTTCATATTGAGGATATACACATATGGATGATGATGTGGGGGTAGATGTGGCTGATTTCATGCAGCACATTAGTACCAGACATCATGGACAACATGTTACAGATGAGATGAGGACTACTTCATGGACCTGAGCATGGCTTACACTTATATGGAGATGGACTCTTGATCGAGTTAAGGATGTGACGGGATGTTCTGAGAAACAACTGATGATGGCATGAGGATGTTCACTCTCATGGTTTGAGCGTGACAGTTGGATTAGCTACCCAACTAGTTCAAACATGGGGACGCATAGTGTGTAGAGATGTGTTAGCATTTGTTGGAGTATCATGGCAGCGGTTCACACAAGGACGATACATGATGAGGTCGACACAAGATGTTGCAGGAAGCATGTAGCTTGAGATGGAGGGGCCAGCCTTCCATGATGGGGAGCAGCATGTAGAGATTGTGACAGGGTGGTTGATGGTCATGGATTGAGATGATTTCCGATAGATGACATACCGATGGGGTGTATACTTTGGTATGGTGGTCTTGGTGACAGGTGGTTGTTGGGATGAGATATTGTCGAGGATGACAATAACTTCAAGTGGGGGAGGATGTATGGACCTGCGATCCGTGTGATGGGCAGGGCGACTCAACCATGCGAAGGACGTGCGAAATGTGAAACGAAATGAACCTTGGATGAGTTTATAAGGTGTTGGGCGAGTTGAGGGGGCCATCCCATGAGTTGGGCGGGCTGACCCTCCTCCTGGGCGAGATAACACATTGTAAACAAGTCGGCTTGGGCGTTGGGCATGGGTCGACCGGGTGACATAACCCACCACCCACCCGTATATATTGAAGGGCGTTTGGAGGCAAACGACCATCATTCGATCAACACGAGTTCGAACAATGAGTTCTGCAGTGCATGGATGAGCCCGCACGATGGGCGGAACTCAGGTGGAAAACTCGTTCAGAAAAGTCAGGTGAAAAACTCGGGTGAGAAACTCAGGCGAAAAACTCTTATAGGAAACTCGTGCAGAAAACTCAGGCGAGGTCGCGGGCAGAACTCGGGCAAGGTCGTTCAGGCAGGACTCGGGCGAGGTCATTCAGGCAGGACTCGGGCGAGGTTGTTCAGGCAAAACTTGGGCGAGGTCGTCGGGCAGGAAACTCGGGCGAGGTCGTTCGGGCGAACCGGGTGAGGTCATTCGGGCGACCCGGGTGAAGTTGTTTGGGCGAGCCGGGTGAAGTCGTGTGGCGACCCGGGTGAAGTCATTTGGGTGAACCGGGTGAAGTCGTGTGGCGGCCCGAGTGAAGTCGTGTGGTGACTCGGGTGAATTTGTTTGGGTGGATGAGTTTGGGTGAATGGATGGACATGTGGACGGGCAACCAGGCGAGGGCACGCCCTGCACTCTGAAACGAAGAATCGTACGGATGGGTAACTTGGGTAGGGCACGTCGTGCATGGCAAAATGGTGGAAACGCTGAAGTGTTGAGGTTGTGAACGAAGGTGTGACTCGTGCAGAGGCGCCCGTGTGTGGCGACTTGGTTACGACGAGGGACGCCCATGTTGGGCAAACAACATGATCGTGCGATGAGGTGAACAAAGGGTTGGTGAGTCGTGCGGCGACCATGCGGAGATGCCGACGAGCTGGGCAACCGAGTTTGCCGAAGTTGAAAATTGGCTAAGTGTAAATTTAGGGTTTCCCAAGATTTAACTTGTACTTGTAAAAGAAGATTATATATATTGATTCGAGCAGACTCATATTGTAGGGAGTTGCCCCTCCCTTTATACTGTTGTGCATTTCTCTTGTATAATGTTGTTTATGTGAATGTTATGGGCTTTCACTTGTATAAAGGAAACATAATAATACTTGGTAACGAAAATAGAACTAAGAATGGAATGTTAGGCGTAGTCTACAATCGTAAGTATTAGTGAAAAGAAAACAACTGGTAGTGCCGCATCTCACTATAAGTGGTTGAAAGACTACCGCAGGTGTAGGGGCATGACAAGCCCCCTCCGAGAAAGCCCTCCCGACCGGCTCATAATTATCTAGGATTTCGCTAAATTTTCAAATTGTGAACATCTTAATTTAATATAAATATTATACAAAACAAGATGAAATTATTATATTTTCTTTTAAGAATTGGAATATTATATAGATAAGTATCTTCGTTTTCATAGTTTTTCATTATATTTGATTCCTTTTTAGACCTAACTTATATATGCATAAATAAAAAATTATCCAACACAATTTTCTCTAAAAATAAACAAAAATACTAAATAAAATACGCATAATATATAAATAAACAATATATGCTTCATAAGGTTATATCATATGGAGAAAATACTAATCCTTTTAAAGGAAAACCACACAAAGTTAATGTTGTGCCCTGGACTTGCTTATAAATTAGGATTTGAGGAATCTTAAATATCGTACCATAATTATGTGAATTCAATAATGCAAACTTGCTTGTTGAAAATCAAGCATTTTCCTCCCTCGGAATAAAATAATAAATTTATTTAAGATACAAAGTTTTTTTAATGTTAAGATAATTTTGAATAAAAGAAAGAAATATATTGAGAGAATTAAAATATTTTTAATTAAATGTAGAAAAATATTGGATAAGTCTTTTCACTTATAATAAATATAATCTATTTTGAAATAACGTTATAAAGTATTTTTGCATTTGCATGGAACTTAGTTTATTGGGCATCTAAATATTAAGTGTCATAACATAAATTGTTTCTTTTAATAATAGTTTAAAGATATAAAGTGGATAGTCATCAAGCATGTTATCTCGGATTTTTTATATATTTTCAATAAACAAAATAAACATCTTTCACATCTAAAATAGTTTTTGTTGAAACTTTGACAATTGTAGTTGTAAGAGTATTATAATTTAAATATATTTTATTTTTGGTTGATATGTTTACAAGTTAGATTAAAGGGAATGGACTCTAAATAATACACCAAGGTGAATATTATTTTTCAATTTTCAATGAAATTCTTTTGTCTAAAAAATAAATTATTTAGATACAACATGGAGTCCTATTAGGGTGAGTTTGTTATGATTTTATTCAATGTTACTTTAATAGATATTGGTTTTGGAGTGTGTGTATATATATAAACACCAAAATGAATGTATCCTCTCTCTCTTGCTATATATATACACACACACACACACTAAATTTTGATGGTATATAGAATGATTCATCAAAGCGTGTTTTTAGCACATTTAATACTTATAAGTGTTTGCTATAACATGATCCTATAACATGTTGCTAAGAGATCCATAATGTCCATTTATTATAAGTTTAGTCTTTTGAATTGTAAAAGGTTCACATAATATCCATTTAATTTTGTTAATATTAGTTTATATCTCATGATCCAAAACAATGCTAAAATATATACAGTAAAATGTATACTTTATATCTAGATCCAATAGTATATATTAGATTATGTAAATCATAGCATAAACTATATTAATTAATCTAATTTTGAATTATTATTAATAACATTCAATAGTTTTACTAGCCATTTATATTTTCTTTTATGATAAATATATGATTTTTTTAACATAACTATATTATTAAAATATAATTTTTAAATCAAACATTTACTGGTAAAAAAAATTAATTTATTAATATCATTATTGAAAGACAAAATTTTAAACATAATATTCTTTGATGAAGCACCGATCGATCTAGCCATGAGCAGGTTGAAGAGAGCTCCAACAGGCCTTGGAGGACCGAACCCACGTATGTGGCAAAATACGGGGATGACTTGTGGCTAGGGGTGAAAGGCCAACCAAGATCGGATATAGCTGGTTTTCCGCGAAATCTATTTCAGTAGAGCGTGCGTATAATATGGCCCGAGGTAGAGCACTCAATGGGCTAGGGTGGCCCAAAGCTTGACCAACCCCAAGGAAACTCCGAGTACAGGCTTAATCAATCGTACAGACAGACTTTGGGTGCTAAGATCCAGAGTCGAGAGGGAAACAGCCCAGAAAGATAAGTAACGAAGAATCCAAATACCTGCCGACAAACAATTTAGGGAAACGACAATCAAACAATAGTGAGATGTGGTAGAGTACGATAAAAAGAAAATGAAAGTTAATAATACAAAATTTATGTATTTATCATCATCTGATTTAAGGACAGACAACGAACAGTTAATATGAACTCTCCCCTTAAACGATACCAAATAAAATGAGTAGTTGTCATTTAATTAATGAATGGACCTACAACCAACTGATTTACTGTGACAACTTACACTGTGGAAATATTGAGAAATTACACTGAAGCTCCAGCTTACGAGCACTAGCAAACGAAGTGTGTATATATATAGACTTTGAAACACGAGCTAAAAACATGGAGAAATAAAGTAGGCAGCATGTATAGATAAAAGGTCTAAACACAGTTATTTTTCATCGTGGTTTTCTTCCAATTTCTTAAAAACGGAATAGTAATTTTGATCTATGGGCTTGAGGCTCAGTAACTCGTAATTTTATCCATCACCATTTCTAAATAAAAATAGCCATATTAAATTAATCACATAAATTTTATTTATAATTATATTTCTATTTTGGTCCCAGTAATAAAATATATAAGTATTACTTTATTAATCTATGCTAGACATCGTTCAAGATCTATTGAGTCTTTCAAGGGACATACTACCAATACATTTTCTCTGATAATGCAAATGTAAAACAAAATACCACAGAAATTATATTGAAACCCGAGCTTACAACACTGCAAAAAGAAATAGACATTATATATATATATATATATATAATATGTTAGAGTTTAGACATGTTTAGCGCCTATCAATGAGTTTGGTTGAGCTCTATTCAAATTTAGTATTAAATGGAAGAATAATTTCCTTATTATTGATATACTGTCATTATAATTTTGGAAACTAAATTGAATTTGGATGCCCTCTAAAATAACTTAATTTCTCATAAATGACTTTGTTATATAGATACACTGAAACTTTTGATATTGGGAAACGAATTAGCATAACATTTACTGTCTAAAGTAGCTGTTGTTCGACATGGTCTTCTTCTATCTCCACATAATGGAGGTATACATCCTCGTAAATTTAGGAATCTCTATTTCTCTAATTTGGTCTATAATCATCATACAAACCTTTTCTTTCATACCTCATGCCTATAATTTCCACAGATAAGCAACATACACCTTTTCTTTCATACCTCATGCCTATAATTTCCACAGAGAAGCAACATACTATGTTAGAAGAATGTCACTCGTTAGACTCTCCAAGGAAGGCCACTCATGATATATATGTTAGGAATTTGAATCCTCTTCCTCAAATATGGGTTTGCAGCTTTTGTGGCTACACTCTACTAATATTCATGCTAATGTTACTAACCTATGAAATAATGTCATTATAGGGAGATGGTCATGAGAGGCTCAACCCATCTCCATAACTTTACATGACACGAAACTCTATTTTCTTGTTGGTCTTGATCTTTGTGACAAATTCATCATCTGCAAACCACCACGAGATAATATATGACATTCGATAATCCCCCTAATCATATTATATTAATTTAATTTCAAATTCTTTGTGAAGAAATTGATGTACTGCAATGGAAAGTTACCATAAATTTGTAGAGTTTTGTGCCCCATTTGACGGATCAATAAGGAATTTATATCCTTATACGCAGACTTTGCATAAGAGAAGGAAATTAACTTCCATACTTTCAATTCTATCGAATTATATGGTCATTATGTATATTTGTATCCTTTTATTGCAAGGTTGAAAGGGAAACCAACAATCTCCACTATTTCCTATATGGTTTATTTTAACTAATTTTTCAGATTAGTTCTTCCCTCAACCTGGATATGGAAAATAAATCCCCTTACATCAATTCTTATATTCTAAGGTCTATTTTAAGGTTGAGTGGGAGGATTTGTTTATATATACAAAACCACTAGATTCAACAACCATATAGAAACCCCTCTACATGGCCAAGACCACATATAATATATATATAACATAGGGGAACAGACTAGTCCCTTTTTAAATACCACCATTTTCAACACTGGGTATATATATAACATATGTACGAGTGCGGGAGGAACTTTACCTTCCATTTAAACTAACACAGGCATATTCTATATAGTAGCCCCTTTCCATTTGTCGAAACTCACTAATAATGGAACTTGCAACAACGGCATGATTGTAACCTCAAATGCTAAAATTTTCGTTTGGTGTGAAATTCCTTAGCACCAAGCTTACAACAAAGGCTCACACGACCATACCCAGGACTTGGACTTCAAACCCCAAAAGTTTAGTACCGATTCACCCCAACGATTATGTATTAGGTCACCCCTTCTGTTTCTAAGAAAAAGCCTTTGGAATGGGAATATTTTCCATTAACTGTTGCACTCCAAAAATATGTCCTAGTGATAATGTTTTTCCTCAACGCTTTGACATCCTATGTTTTTTTTACCTCCGGGATGGGAAATATAATGTTTAGTGTTGAATCCTCCTCATGTCAATGTTAAGTACTATCCTTGGACCCCACCGTTAATAAAGTTTAAGAACCCAAATCTTAATAGAAAAAGGCCCATAAGACTATGTTTTGTGACCATTATTTCAGCTGGTTTGATGCACAATTGGACTACCCCAAAAAATTCCACAAAAACTTCTAGGGCGAATCCATTCTAAGATGGAAAAATATTCTCATCACTTGTCTCTTTGCCAATGTTTGTCCCAGACATAAATCTATGTCCCAGAGCTTGACTTTCCTACACAAATTTGACCTATGGGATAAAAATTTCTCAACAAAATTATATTATGTCTACACAATCTCCATTATATGGCAATCTTCTCTTAGTTTAATTTAAAACTAAGTCTCAGGCTCCTGACATTTAGATTCAAAGGGAAATAGTTCCAGAACAAGCTTTAACATAGAGATTTAAACAAGGTTTTGATGCATACCCATGTAACACCTTTTCTAATTGAACTCAAGGTCCTCCTTGTAACTTATTTTGATCTCCTTTGGAGCATTGATAATACCTTTGATCAATGATCAATGTCCTAGTCAATCCTAAAAGAAAAGGTTTCCCACCTTCTCTATATTGATTCCAGCATCGCTTCTCCAAAGCGCACTCCCTCCTAAGCTTTAGTTACGAAACATCTCTATGTAAATTTCTTGTGCAATCTATGAACACACACTCACTCCTAAGCTTTCAAGTAACAATAATGCAACACACTTAAGCTAATATAATTACAAAGGCTAATTTCAAAACATGAATATAGGTTTTCACACAATCTATCCACACCCTAATAAAAATTATTTTTCTATTAATAAATATTCACATGTGTCCTATACAAATTTGCAGAAGGCTTCTCTTGGCTTGATTTACTTTGAATGGCCTCTGATTTATCCTTGGGCACACTAGGCCTCACATTAGCACCTCTCCTATCTAATATCCTCTCCATGCCTCTTGGGATACATAATTATACAAACATGATTTCCAACCATAATTAGTTCAGAACCACAAAATCCTCAACCCCTATCTCTAGGATCCTCTAGATCCACATATTTCTCAAGAGATCTAACTTATCCCAAAATCTCTCTAACCTCATTCATAGATACTCGAAATCTACTCAAATACCAAGTTCAATTACATCTCACTCATATACAACTCTTCAAGAATTATAGGAATATACATTTAATCCAACTTTAGGGAACCAACTCCCTTGGTAAATGAAATATCCCTAGGTATAGTCAAAATGTTTTTCTACTTAGCAATAAGATGCTCCTACATCATACTCTCAACGAACAAAATATTCATGATCTCCTCATCATGAGTTTCTTTGATGAAGTCCCCTAGATCCCAAACTTTAGTTTGTAGCCATCTATTTACTCTGCTACACTAATGTTGTTTTATTATCTTTGATTCTCAGGGCTTCAACACCATATGTTGTTGTTTCCCATTTCCTTTGTTGATGCAAATTAATTCAGACAATTGAATTTATTTACTGGTTATCCTCCTTTTTATGCTGTACCTTCTCTTCGATGTCTTCCTCATTAACATCCACAAGCCATCGATTGCATCATCGAGCTTTGTCTTCTGCTAAACTTCACTGCTGTTATTAATGGGCTATTGCGTATCCTCCTCTGGTGTAAGAATTATAGGCCTCTTATTTATTTTTCAGTTTACATATCTCCCTTTTAGCATGTTGATCATACTTTGTAGTCCTCTCCTAATTATCTTTGAAAATAATTTTTTCTTCTACCAGTTCTAATTTTCCATGTTGAATATGCAATATTTGACTTATTATCCTTTCCTCCAAGAAATTCAGCTCCTCATACAATTCAACAAAATAATTTTTAATTGTATATGTAACCTTTGTGCAATATCGATCTCTTGGATCTTCTACCAACTACTCCTCCAAAAGTTCCATATCATCTTCATTTGTGCCTCCTTCATTTAGTATAATGTTTTCATTTAGTATCCCAATGATTAATCCTCAATCATGTCTTCATCAAGTAACTTTGTTGCTTCATCTTATTTTAGAACATAAACTAAGACCTCTCCTTCTTCAGCTTCTTTGGTTATGGAAAAATTCTTTTCTAAATCCACCATATTCAAGGTCAATAAATACATGCTTACTTAAAAATATTTCCATCTCATCCATCTCTTCATCTAGAAGCCTCATTTCTTCATCGACCTACATAAGCATAGTATCTAATTGTTGGTCATCACTTTCCAAACCTTCAATCACAATCAATGTATCAAAAAAAAAATAAGGCTTGTCATTTGATGCCTCAACTACCACATCTCCATGTTGATCTAAAATAATCCAATAGTTCATCAAGTTGTCAATAAATTATCCCTCAATATCTCTAGCTTCTTCTTCATCAAGGAATAATCCATGTTCAAGGTTATATATAAAAACATTTATTTCATACTCAGATTCTCTGAGTTATTCTTTTAACTTGGCATACATCCTCTTCCTCAACTTCCTTTGCAATGAATTCCATGTCACCTTCTTCTTCTTCATTATCCATCCATGTCTTTATTCTTCCTATCTTTCTTGTAGCAATTATTTTATTTTATTGAGCTCTACTCTTAAATCAACCATCTCCTTGTCAAATTCCTCATCGCTCATCCTCTTTATGCTAGTTGACTTGGCACTCTTATTCATTTAATTGTGACTCCTTTCTAAACCCTTGACATGACTATCAATAGCAATCCTTTCCTTCTAATGTGGATTATCTTTTTCCACTTATGAGATGCAACGAACCCTCTCCATATTTGTAATAAGTCTATCACTTGTCACTAGTACTAAGTCATCCTCTTGGTATCTTCTCATTTTCTAGTTCTTTGTAATAGAACCTCTTCTCAAGCACCTTTTCTCTTCAGCTTTCAAAGTTGTTGGTTTCTACATGTTTAACTACTTAGTTCTCTCTTTCTCCTAAGAACTCATGTTGTCCTCTTTTCTTTATAGTAATTTCATTTTTTTGTCGGGGTTCCGTCACAATATCTTCACTTGAGAGCTCTGGTTGCTCCCTTTTCCTTTATCACAACTTTGTTGCTATAATGCTTGTGGCCAATCTATTACCTGTAACATGATTCTTCATGACTAGACTTAATATAAAAAAAGCATTATATTCACCTTTATAAGATCTATACCAAGATCTTAGGTTTAGTAATCTTCCTTTGATCTGCTTTATTGAACCAATTACTTTTCAAGAGCACATCTTCTCTGTATTTCCTTGAAACAGTCCTTCTCAAGAGTGTGTCATCTATTTAAATCTTCTGCAATCATCTCCAATTTCCAATAACTTTTTCCTTATAAATTTTAAAGAAGCTCAGTGTTCTTCCTTTTACTCTCAAATATTAGTTTTTGCAACCTTCAATCAAATTGAAATGAAAAATATTTATCTTCCATGCTTCCCAAATATGATTTAATGCAACATTATTTAATGAGAAAACCTACTTCATCTTTCCTCCCAACTAGAATCTCATATTGAGTTTCATCTTCAAACAATGGTTTAATAACATAAAAAAAAGACATGAACAATCATACTAAAATTTTTAGTAAATTC
This sequence comes from Pinus tabuliformis, assembly GCA_031772625.1. NCBI lineage: Eukaryota > Viridiplantae > Streptophyta > Pinopsida > Pinales > Pinaceae > Pinus > Pinus tabuliformis. The sequence goes on from CM062820.1 coordinate 521,621,299, forward strand.
CCCAAGATTTGATTTCACAGCTAATAGTTTCAACGTCAAGATCCATACCATGATCTTTTCATCTAATCTCCTCTTCTTGATCCAATCTTTGAATCCAATTGCTTCTCAAAAGTATATTAGATTACCTAATACATGTGCTCACTCTATAGTCCTTTAATATCCTTTCAAATCAGAACATTCTTCTTTAAGGCTTCATTTTGTAATCATCAAACCCTGAACTCAATATGAATTGCAAAACAAAAATAAATTTTACCTCAATTGAATTCCTCCAAATATCATTATGTTATAAGGTTTGAATCTCCTTCATTTTAATGGGTAAATTTGGCTTTGTCTCCTTTTTACAGAGAACATACTTCTTTTCTTCCTATGACACAACTTCAAAACATTGACTCCATGTCACTTATTCCAGTTTTCAATTAATCCTTTCCAACTCCATATCATTCTTTAATGCTTCGTATCCTCTACATTATCCAATTACATTATCGGTCATAGACTTGCTCCGCCATTTCTTTGTCTTAAATAGCTCCTCTACCAATGTCTCATGTGTTAACTTGCTTCCTATGTTGTCATCCTTATCAAAATTATTCAATTATTAAACAAACAATTTTTAACCTACTCTGATAACAAAAACAATGCAACGTAAAAAGGTTGACCAACAGTCCCTACTCTTTTATATATGGTTGGTTTTAACTGATTAGTCAGATTGGCTCTTCCCTCAATCAATCTATGGGAAATAAATCCCCTTATATCATTTTTTCTATTTTAAAGTAGAGTGGGAGGATTTATTTATATATACAAAATTATCAATCTTTGGGTCCATGATCTGGATGGGAAAATTATTTTTGTTGTGATAAATTCCTCTTCAAAATATGATCCAGGTGGATGTTGGTGGCCACCCACCTATCCCATTTGGACCCCCACAATTGTCTCTTTCAGTCTTTTCAGTTTCCTAAATTGCAGCACAGTTTACTATTTTTAGCAGTTTTTCGGGTCCTGAACTTCCGGAGCCGTTTTGAGGCCCTAAACGATGTTTTTTTGGGAATCTTGGGGCAACATGGGTCCATGGACCGATGTTTCCCTTCCCAAAGTGGTAGTTCTCAGATAGATCTTTCTAACGAGCTATCGTACGCGTCAAACGGAGATCGTATGCCAAAGTTACGACCCCGGGAAATTGATGTACCAATTTACCCAAACGGGCCCACAATTTGGCGTTTCATCTTCTAGGGTTAGGTTTCGGGATGTGAAGGGTTTTCCATTGTTTCTCAACAATAAATAGGCCTTCGAGCCTCATTGTAATACAGTTTTTAGAACAGTTCAGAGGCATGTAGCCGACACATCTCTTCTCAGAGATAAGCTACCATCGCCCTAGCTGGTTTATTTCCATTTCTGGTTGTAAGCATATTTCGGTATTTTCCATTAATGAAATGAAGTATTATTTCCGCTGCATCTCTGTATTTATGGTTATCGCATCTCTGTATTTATGGTTATCTCTGTAATATATTGCGTTCCTGTCTAAATCCGGATCAGTGATCTGCCTCCCTTTGTCGTTCCTCTTGTCGGGTTCTGGTTCAGGGTCGGAACATGCATCTGATTCAGAAGCCTTCAACTCGGCCACCAGCGACTGCTTGGTCCGACACTCACTTGTGTTATGAGTGGGACTCTTGTGGAACTCACACCACTTTCCTGTGTCCTTCTTCGGCTTCGTGGTGTTGTTCTTTTCTTGCGGCTTCGACGGGTTGTCTTGGGTCACCCTGCCTTGGCTTTGTCCTTTGGGCTTCGGATTTGCAGATCCAAAGTCTTGCTTCTTCTGTTTGAACTTTTGTTCGATTTTGACAGCGTATCAGTATGCTGTGCCGAGTGAGGAGATGTTCAAGAACCCCATCTCTTCTTGGATGTATCTATGTAGGCAGCCACGATATTTGAGTACCAGATGCAGCTCAGAATATTTGATACCCAACTGTGTGCGAAGGGTGTGAAAAATGTTTGTGAACTCCGGCACATCTTGGTCTCGTCCCTGCCGCAGTGTGGTCCATTTGATGTATTTGTCCTCATAGCTTCCGACAGGGTAGTACTGCTCCTTGATGGCATCCCGGAAGTCATTCCAAGTGGGTGCGGCTGAAAATAGTGAGCCTGTACTTTCATCCTTCTGCTCGCAGTAGGTTTCCCACCAGTCCTTGACGTGGGGGGCTGCTTTGAGAAGAGCAAAAACAATCTTTTCCCGATTTGAAAATTCATGAACAGAAAAATACCCATCTAGCAGATTTAACCATTTATCTACAGCATCTACGTCTATTTGACCCTCAAAGATGGGGATTTCAAAATTAACTTGTACCTTGAAGGGTGTGGCATTTCCAGAGTCGCTGTTGGAAGCCGATGCGTCGCCTCTGGGTAGCCGCTGAAGGATCTGCGCAAAGCTATCCATCATCGCGTTCCTTTGCCACTCGAGTGCTTCTTCGAGCAAGATTTTGATAGGATCTCCTGCCCCCTCGTCTTTCTTCTCATTCGCCATGGGAGGCCGTCGGGATTTACGAGGCTGGTCTTGCAAAGGTTGGACCAGTTCAAGCCCTAACTCCTTATATCCCGACCTCGTTGGGGACATGCAAAGAAAAACAGAGAAAAAGCAGACCGCTATGATACCACTGATCCGGATTTAGACAGGAACACAATAGATTACAGAGATAACCATAAATACAGAGATGCAATAACCATAAATACAGAGATGCAGCAGAAATAAGACTTCATTTCATTAATGGAAAATACCGAAATATGCTTACAACCAGAAATGGAAATAAACCAGCTAGGGCGATGGTAGCTTATCTCTGAGAAGAGATGTGTCGGCTACATGCCTCTGAACTGTTCTAAAAACTGTATTACAATGAGGCTCGAAGGCCTATTTATTGTTGAGAAACAATGGAAAACCCTTCACATCCCGAAACCTAACCCTAGAAGATGAAACGCCAAATTGTGGGCCCCGTTTGGGTAAATTGGTACATCAATTTCCCGGGGTCGTAACTTTGGCATATGATCTCCGTTTGACGCGTACGATAGCTCGTCAGAAAGATCTATCCGAGAACTACCACTTTGGGAAGGGCAACATCAATCCATGGACCCATGTTGCCCCCAAATTCCCAAAAAAAAGTCGTTTAGGGCCTCAAAACGGCTCCGGAAGTTCAGGACCCGAAAAACTGCTAAAAATAGTAAACTGTGCTGCAATTTAGGAAACTGAAAAGACTGAAAGAGACAATTGTGGGGGTCCAAATGGGATAGGTGGGTGGCCACCAACATCCACCTAGATCAAAATATGTAAGAAGTGCTTAAGGATTCATGAGATTAATCGCAAGTTTAAACATGAGTTTTTGAGTGTTTTTATGTAAATGTTATGTACAAATTAACATAAACAAATGACTGAACAACAACACATAACAGACATAAACATCACCAAAATAGTATCACAGTAGCACCTGATGAAGGGGTTCACCCCACCTGGGCTACGTCTCCTTGGTCAAGCTTCCAATGGCTTGGCCATCTCTATTATGCTCAAAAGTGTGAATACATCAGTTTGCAATGCTTAGAAATCTCTGAAACCTATTCCAATGGCTCTAGAATGCCCAAAAATTCCTATCTAGACTCTTCCTACTCCTGATGTGGTAAAAAACTGAAGAATTTATGCCTTCCCCATGTCTTTCTACTAATCACAATGCAATTTCTCCAAAATCTGGCACCATCCTAAAATTTCACCCTAAATTGTGCTAATAGAGCATCGATTTCGAGGATTTTCGAGTGAAATTTTCGGACACATTAAATTTCCTCTAATGCCTAAAATCAACAATTCTTGGGCCACATGGGGGCCACATGCCTAGGGCTAAGGCCAACGACCCACCCTCGTCGGCCATGCCCCCGCTTTGTTCCACAGTGGTGCAGTGGGTTGCGATATGGCCAAAGGCTAGCCCTGTGGGCTGGCCCCTCCCTCTGAATGGTGTTGACATCGCATTTAAATATACATCGACACCTATAGTTATTAAGAAATATTATGTTGCCACGTTGGTAGGAGTTATGGCTTGTTGATTGGTGGTTGCAAGTTCGGCCTCCACCGCTATTGCACGGACCTTAACCAAAATTTTGGTGGCCCTCGGGTTGCCATGTGGCGGCCTCTGGCTGGGCCACATGTCAACCTATGGTTGAACACCTGCAACCCAATAAAATTTGTCCAAAAATCAACCAATCACATCATGCCACTTGGCACCACAACATTCACATGAGTGGAATAGTCACATGCACAGTCACCCTGCCATATAGGCATGCCCAGTCAATGCCACGTCAGTTGTACGGACTGCTGACAGGGTTTTCTGCATTTTATTTTTAAAATTAATCTATTTAGGAAAAGGAATAGAACATGTTTTTGGGAACATACAATGTTTGTTTCGTGAAAAACGAGTTTGCACCAGATTCAAGATGATGAACACTACGCGGTCGCTCAGGTTCCACACCGATCTCACAACTTTGAATTTTGAGCTATTTTTTGAGCACCTGATCATTCCACTCCACTGGAAGCCTCTTGGACCCCAAAATATCACTTTCAGTTGTCTAGTATGTGAGGGTACATTTCCCTCATGTTTCCAATCTCAATCCATTTGACCTTGGAAGGATTTGTTCCCTTGAGCCCCACACGAAGGTAACCCACATTCCCTCATTTTGAAGACCTTGTTCTTATATCAAGAATGGTGTCTTGTTGGAGTTCATCAAGGTATTCAGGAGAAAAATCCTCAATGGAAGGAATTTGGACATTTTCTCCTTCATCTTCAATCCAAAATGCACCCATACATTCTGAAAGAATAACTGAGTAGTTTGTTCATCTATAATTTTATTTTTACATGGCATCAAAATACACATTTTGTGGAACCTATCCACAACTACATAAAAATAATCGTGACCTATTTTTGACAATGGAAGACCTCCTACAAAATCCATAGAAACACTCTCCCATGGTCATGAAGGTATCGGAAGTGGTGTGTACAATCCTAACTTCCTGTTGTTAGGCTTACTTACTGCACATAATGAACATCCTATAATAAATCATGACACACTTTCAAGCATATGAGGCCAATAACAATACCTCTGTAGATGTGTCAGCATCTTACTTACACTGGAATGACCAGCAATAAGAGAAGTATGTGCCTCTCTTATGATGTTGACTCTTTCTCCCTGTGGAATACAAAGGTTACCAAGATGGTACAACAAGTTATCATGCAAATGATAATCCAATTCCTAATCTTTTGTCGACGCGTTTCGAACCAACCAGTGTGGTTCATCGTCAGGACAAGTTGAAGAACCAATCTGGCCTAGCTTGCTTAAATAGAGGTGCAGAGACTCCAGGGTTAAAAATACCAACGGCTAATTTTGACCAATGACCCTAGTCAAATTAGTTAAATTAATATTTACCTATTTTTTGTAACTTTTTATAAAGGCGTTAATTAAAAATATAAATAATAAATCAGTCTAATATTAATTAATTAATAAGAGAGTTCTAAGTAGTACCCTATCTAATAATCTAACGGTTATATCGCATTTATTTATTTCTACAAAGTAATAAACCCTAATAGGTATGGTAAGAATGGTAATAACTTTTTAGAATATATTATTTCTATCTATTATTTACATATAAAGGTTTATTCCAAAATTAATTTTAATAAGTTATATATGCTTATTAAATGATATATAATTCCAAATAAATTGTTAACTCTTAATTCTACCTAGAATTTTGCTCCTTATGGTAAAAATCATAAATTAGGGTTATTAAAGACCAAACCAATATATCGTAAATATCTATAAGACCCCATGGTTAAATACTTAATATTTTAAGTTTAAATATACTCACACTAATACTATTAATAAAATACCTTACCCATAAACCTACCTTAATAATCCATATTTAATTTTGATGATAAATCTTTAATATTATGATATTAAATATTAATACTATTAATCTATCATAATGATATTAAATATTAATACTATGATGATAATACTATCATAATATACCCATAAACATACCTTAATAATCCATATTTAATTTAATATTATGATATTAAATATTAATACTATTAATATATCTTATTGATATTAAATATTAATATTATGATGATAATACTATTAATCTAACATAATATACCCATAAACCCACTTTAAAGATCCCTATTTAAGTTTGATGATAAATATTTCAATAAAATTAATTACTCGACATAAGCTAAAGGCCAACTCAATTCTAGGAAAATAATAGAATACTAATGAAATAAGGAAAATCAAAATTTAATCAAAAGACCGCCCAAAAGAATGAAAAATGGGTTAAGGTTAATTCACCAGGAAGCCCGAAAGACTAAAATACACCAAAATAATAGGATAAACATGCCAAAAGAGAAACAAGGAGGACAGAAACCTAGAGACAAAATACAAAGGAGAATGAGGAGGCTAGGAAGACAGGGCTGGGACCCAGCAACGGCTAATCTTCCAGCCATCATCCCTATTGAGATTGCTCGGCCTTTTCTCAATCTCCAGGGCCTCTCTAAATTTGCGATGGTGAAACTGCGGAATCTTGGCAATGACTTGAGCCTCCTCTATGCATACATGATGCATAGTCTTCCCTGCATGCTCAGCCAGGGCCGAGGACTTGGTCCTACCATGTCTTAAGTCAGCAGAATGCTCGCTGATATGCATAGAGGAGGCTCAAGTCATTGCCAAGATTCCGCAGTTTCACCATCGCAAATTTAGAGAGGCCCTGGAGATTGAGAAAAGGCCGAGCAATCTCAATAGGGATGATGGCTGGAAGATTAGCCGTTGCTGGGTCCCAGCCCTGTCTTCCTAGCCTCCTCATTCTCCTTTGTATTTTGTCTCTAGGTTTCTGTCCTCCTTGTTTCTCTTTTGGCATGTTTATCCTATTATTTTGGTGTATTTTAGTCTTTCGGGCTTCCTGGTGAATTAACCTTAACCCATTTTTCATTCTTTTGGGCGGTCTTTTGATTAAATTCTGATTTTCCTTATTTCATTAGTATTCTATTATTTTCCTAGAATTGAGTTGGCCTTTAGCTTATGTCGAGTAATTAATTTTATTGAAATATTTATCATCAAACTTAAATAGGGATCTTTAAAGTGGGTTTATGGGTATATTATGTTAGATTAATAGTATTATCATCATAATATTAATATTTAATATCAATAAGATATATTAATAGTATTAATATTTAATATCATAATATTAAATTAAATATGGATTATTAAGGTATGTTTATGGGTATATTATGATAGTACTATCATCATAGTATTAATATTTAATATCATTATGATAGATTAATAGTATTAATATTTAATATCATAATATTAAAGATTTATCATCAAAATTAAATATGGATTATTAAGGTAGGTTTATGGGTAAGGTATTTTATTAATAGTATTAGTGTGAGTATATTTAAACTTAAAATATTAAGTATTTAACCATGGGGTCTTATAGATATTTACGATATATTGGTTTGGTCTTTAATAACCCTAATTTATGATTTTTACCATAAGGAGCAAAATTCTAGGTAGAATTAAGAGTTAACAATTTATTTGGAATTATATATCATTTAATAAGCATATATAACTTATTAAAATTAATTTTGGAATAAACCTTTATATGTAAATAATAGATAGAAATAATATATTCTAAAAAGTTATTACCATTCTTACCATACCTATTAGGGTTTATTACTTTGTAGAAATAAATAAATGCGATATAACCGTTAGATTATTAGATAGGGTACTACTTAGAACTCTCTTATTAATTAATTAATATTAGACTGATTTATTATTTATATTTTTAATTAACGCCTTTATAAAAAGTTACAAAAAATAGGTAAATATTAATTTAACTAATTTGACTAGGGTCATTGGTCAAAATTAGCCGTTGGTATTTTTAACCCTTGAGTCTCTGCACCTCTATTTAAGCAAGCTAGGCCAGATTGGTTCTTCAACTTGTCCTGACGATGAACCACACTGGTTGGTTCGAAACGCGTCGACAAAAGATTGGTTATGTGATTTTGCCGAAGATTATCTAAACAATGTTATGGATCACAGAAGTCTAAATTCCTTAATCCAATTCCTCTATTTCATTACCTTGACTCAAGCTTTCATAAACATCTTGAAAGTCATTGTCTAATGCATACTACTCAATATAAGTTTCATGCAAAATAGAATTACGCTCAAGTAAAGTAGTTGCACTAATAATATGCCTAGAAAGCATATCCGCAACTTTATTGTAGATACCTTTCTTATACCTTATTACCAAGTGGAATTGTTGAATAAAACCCATCCATCGGAAGTGCCTTGATTAATGCAACTTAGATTGACATTGCAAGTATTGCAATCTCTGATGATCAATGTGAATGATTATTTCCTTACCCATCAAGTAGTGTTTCCACTTTTTAACACTTTTCACCAATGCATACAATTCCTTGTAATATGTAGGATAATTAATCACTGCACCATTGAAAGTTTCTGAATGAAAACAGATAGGCTTACCATGTTTCATGAGGACTGAACCCATGGCATAGTCTCTAGCATCAGTCTAGATCTGAAATGACTGTCTCAAGTCTAGAAGTACAAGTACTGGGTCTAAACTGATATTTTCCTTCAATGCATCAAAGGCCTTTTGTAGTTTTCCTCCCCACTGAAAAACCTTTTTGGCACTAGTCAATGCATGCAAAGGAGTTTCTGTAGAATAAAAGTTAGCAACGAATGTCCTATAATATTGGGTTTCTCCCAAAAAACTTCTTACCTCAGTGACTGTCTTGGGCCTTGGCCAATTCAAAAGGACAACAACCTTGGAGGGATCTATTTTCAACTCACCTCCTCTAACAATATGACCCAAGTAAATGAAAAAAGTTTTTCCAAACTCGCACTTTGACATTGTTAAATACAACTATTATTTATTTAAGACATCAAGTAATTTTCTCACATGCATGTCATGTTCATCACGAGATTTACTGAAAATTAAGATGTCATCTAAGTAGATTATAACAAAATCATCAAGAAATGGCTTCAAACACATCATTCATCACACACATGAAAGTAGCATGAGCATTACATAAAAAAATGGCATAACTAGCCATTCAAACAAACCCTGTTTTGTTTTGAATATTGTCTTCCAAATGTCTCCATTAGAAACTCAAATTTGATGGTAGCGACTCTTAAGTCCAGCTTAGCAAAATACTTTACATCTTTCAATTGATCAAGTAAATCATCTATTCTAGGCAGTAGGTAACAGTTATGTTGATGGTGCTGGACCCGCCAACATGTTAAGGGTATCTCCCTGGTAAGAAGTCCCAATTAGACCTAAAACCATTTGGTGTAGGAGTCCCAACAGTGGGTCGTAAGGTAATGCCTTGACCATGTGTCGTACTGAGGAAAGTATAATAACTCTGTCAGCAGCAAAGGTGTGATTGATCCAGTGAGTCAAGGAAGGTGTATGAGAGGTTCCAACACTTCAAAGGGGGAAGGAGGTGAATGTGAGTACCAGGTTGAAAGGGATCAGTCCCAACTCGACTAGGAACACACAACAAAAAGGACATGCATAGCTTCTGATGGAGCTGTCCACTCAAATGCGACAATCACATCATACAGGGTAAGATAACACGTACAACACTCATAGATCAGTCTAAGACGAGTGTGATGGTTGTTATAGCAAGGTTCAAGTGAAAGCTCTATCTGATGTCTAGGAGAGCAGTCGACACGAATGATGATAGCATTAACAACATATGCAACACATTAACAACAAGATTCATAAAATTTCTTGTGAATCAGTTCGTACACAAGTACGTAAGCTAAACAACACATATCATTAAAGAAATCGGAGCAGTCCAACTACAATAACAACATATGCATGAAAATGTGTTGGCTCTTATTATATAAAGGATTTTAAGTCACAATATTACAATACATCCAAGTAAACCTACTAGCCCCAATAGTGGAACGTTACAACCACATCCACATGCTCCTGCAAAGATATGTACCAGCTTTGTGCAGTGGAGAAGCTTAGGCGTGTTACAATACTATCCAAGTCGTCTTCAAAATAGTCTTAGTAGAAGCTTGGCTGACCAAAAACCGCTACAATGAGTTATGAGGGACTATTCATAGCAAAGGGTGAGGTGACTCTTGACATTCCCCTTTGTGACAATTCAACTACCCTGATGACTCTTCACCTACTCTATGACTGTTACATCCAACTATTGACACTTGACTTACACTTGACATGACTCAACATTACAATGCACATGTACTCATGTGAGACAACATGGCTTGGGAAAGCCTTGCAAGACATCACTGGCACCCGGTCTATTGTGGTGAGACAAACTCCCTGACATGCTTGTGATGGTGAAGGTGGTGAGCTCATGCCAAGCTTGGTCGTCCATGATGGTGTGCATGCACCTCATGGTGACATCTTGTTGAAGTGAACTCTTACCTCTATTGAAACTTATACATTGGTTCGGCCCCTTCATCCAACTCGTCTTCCAACATGCGCATGGTCTTCTTGGGTACAGTTGAACCGGCAACACACTAATGCATAGTGTCTATGTTTATCTTCAAGTGTGTACTAGTGATCATGCACATCAACTCGCTGAAGTACATGTTCAGCCCCAGTTGGACTTGCTTCTTGTCTTTACCTTGGTGAGTGTCCTGAATAGGTTGGATTGCATGCGTGTGCACGATGTCATGCATGCTGTTGAATCGCTTGCATGTGATCAATGACACTGCTCACCATGTCTACTTCGTGTTAGCTACTGGGATGGATCTTTAACTTTTTCGAGCGTAGTTTCATCTGTGAGCACGTGTTGCGTCCACTTTTGTTCATGATCCTGCTGCAACTTATTCATCTGTCTGCGCAAATTCATGTTCTTCCTGAGTTGTTTCTTCAGCACATGCAACTCCCTCTTTGTTACATCTTCTGCCTTCGCATGATCTTCATGTTCCGATGTCACTCCACAGCCGAAGTCTCCAAAGTTTCTTTCATCATCAATGGATCTGCTTGAGCTTGCAGCCTCGTTCTACCTCCGTGTTGTAAACAACCCTCCTCTTGCATTAGTTGCATTTATTATGTTGTCTTCAGCTATCATTCATGATGTTGATAATTGTGATGTTGCCACTTGATGTCCTTGTCTTCGAACAGATTGATGTCTTCGTGAGTAGGCAAGCTCATAGACACTTGATCAACTACATCCCTAAGCATGCTCTGAACGATGTCCTCATCTCTGCTCTCATGGAAACCATTGTACCTGTACTTATGAGAGGAATATGAACACATGCGATACCTGGAGGCATGGAAACACTCATAGAAAGAAATTTGTCAATCAAAAACCAAAATGAACATGAGAACTGACTTGCAACATACCTTGTTGAATGATCATGGAGGTTGCCTAATTTCGACTAGGAGGTCAAGAGACTGACTACCAAGACTACTCAAGGCACAGTCTAGGCTACTCGGAGACTGGCTGACTACTAAAACTGTGCAATGCACAATCCAGTCTGGCTGCTGACTACTGGGATTTCACAATGCGCAATTCTATCTGGGAAGGACTGCTGGGCTAGGAACAGATATGCGCAATTTCTTCTGCCAAGTAGCCACTGTCCTCTAGAAATGTGCAAAACAATCTTGGAGGCTATAGTCAGGTAGGAATGTGCAAATCTAGAGAGGAAGGTGAGCCTTCCTTTCCTAGATTTCGAATGCAACCTTGGTGAAGGCAGAGCCCGGGCAAAGGTTGGCCCGACTCGCCGACGGGCGACTGAAAGCAGGTAAGTTAGTGAATGCATGGTGACACTATGTGATTTCAAAAGTGATTGAGAGTGAATGCAAAACATGAATGAAAGATTCAGCAAACAAATCAACATGCATGTGGGTGAGGTAATTTGTTGGTTGGGCGAACGTCCATGCAAAATAGTTTCATGCATGCGACAGCAATGAGATAGAAAAGAAAAATGAAACAAAGCTAGGACAATCTAGTATATATGTAAATGACAACAAGAATTCAAAGAAATCAAGTAAATGGTACTCCTACAAGAGAAAACACAAAAAGCGACATAAATGCAGCACAAGGCATGGGAAGTGGGTTTACCCCAAAACAACTGAGTTAAATGTGCCGACTGCTCCTAGATGTCATGTGGGATGTTATAGCTACAAGGTTGATGTCAGGAATGATCTCTGCATTGTTTGGTTGATGAGTTTTGATAACATCGAGGTTGTGATGCAAATGCCACAAATCTAGGGGAAGTGACACTTAGTGGGAGGTTTCAGAATTTCTCCTTGCATGTAACCTCCAACTATTAAACATAGATCCCTGAAACAAGGGATGCCTTTGCATATTGCATTAGGAGAAGCAACCCATGCATGCAAGTCTGTTTTTCTCATTCCTAAAGGAAACCGCTCAACTCAACTACACATGCAAGAGACTGCTAGAGAAAAATGCACATTTCTAGCTGGGAGATGGGCAGGCTGCCCAGGAGATTTTCACAAATCCTAGGTTGAACAGCCTGCTTCTCGGAAAATTTGCGCAAATCCTATTGGGAGGGTTGGCTCGTAATATTGCACAATCTTGGAGCCCATCACGTTGTCAAAGAGGATTGCACAATTCCTCGAGGGAAGGCTGGTTGCCCTCCAAAAATACACTATTTTCAAGGGGAATTTGCTAAGCCTGCAGCCAGACCAAGTCCGGGTGAGCAGCCTATGAGGGGAATGGCTCAACTATGATCAACAGGCTCCCTTTGTGCGAGGAAGAAACTTCAAGCTTGAGTACTTAACGAAGCAAGACAAAGCGTTGTGTAAGGTTGGTAGGGAGGCTCCAAAACAGGCTAAGGAAAAATTTTGGAGGGTGGTTGCTGCCTCTACAACACTTGGTGACACACTGGTATAACTCCAACACTCTGAATGGACCTTGTTTGTGAAAAACAAGTCTAACACCTCTGGAATTATTGTTCAGCTCTCACCTCATCTTGGCTTCACACTAGCTTGATTGTAAGATGTAGCATCTACGAGACTCTCCCTCGATTAACACACATTCCAAGCCAAGGAAACACAGTTGTTTCGATTAGGGTTGAGGGGTATATAGGTGCACAAGCATTATAGTCATCAGAGTCTTAGTTCCATCTCTGGTGTTGCTCCACTGCCAGCAATCCTGGATAGTACCTTGGTGGAGTCACATAGGAACACAAACATAGCTTTGCTGCCAGCGAGCCTGGTCAATACCCTGGTGGAGTTAATTGCATCACCTCCCTTTGCAGGAAACCTCTCTCTTCTTTTGCCTTAGTCATTTTTCATTTTGAATTTTTTTGAATTTTCATTTCTTTCATTTTTCACTATGCATAGCACCTATTCCTTTCAGATACGAAAGAGGGATCTTGACATATTGAGGGCATATGAGGTTGTTCCAACAGAGAAGTAGTTTATTGTATCCCTCAGGTGCCTATTAAGGTTTTCCACCTCACATTACTCTACTTGAGTAAGCTGACAAGGGTTAACCCAAAAACAATCGACTAGAGAAGGTGGCATTAGTTAGTGCATAAGCGTTGTGTTTTCACCAAGGTTCACTTAGAACAGTACGTATTTCCTTTGATGTATCATGGACTAAGAGTAACAAGCTCATCATATAAAGGCATGATGACAGATAACCAAGTAGTGATAATTGTACAAGCCCTCTTTTACTTTACCCAGCTTGCTTCAAGAGTCATACATGGTTTCATGCAAGGCTAACCTACAAACGAAACAAAAGAACTAACAAACATCAAAGCAAAGCAAAAGCATAAGCGAAAGTGAAATAAAAGCAAGTAAGAAAGCAATCAAGGAAACAAACAAGCAAACAAAGCATGTAAGCAAACAAGCATGCAAGCAAACAACTGAAAGCAAATACTAGTCCTACTCATACACTAACAATACATGGGCTTGATCACATGAAGTGATACTTTGAATGGAGCCACCGGTGCATTGGTACACCCATGTTGGTGAAGGCTTGGTCCATGATCAACCCAGTTGTGCGAACCAGAAAGCAAGAAAGATATAACAATTAAGACGACCACACTTCATGATTCAAGGTGCCCACCAGAGATAAGTGAGTTCAAGTGCATGACGAGCAGTCTGTGAACTTATCATGGTGTTATGTGACACTACATGCAATTTCTAAGCACAAGCACACTCTTGACCGGGACATGCAAGGAAACGAAAGAAACAAAGATAACTTGCATTGTGAACGAGTGCTTGCACTGTAAGACTCCTCCAATGCATGATAAATGGGATCGTATAGTTCGACTGGAGGAAGTAAAATCTGAGTGTTAGATTGATCTTCAGTGCATGCATATGAGTGATGAGGAGCCTTGAGTGTTTGAACAATTTCCTGATCGTGAACAAAACCAACCTAAAGACAGCGAGGTCTTCACATAACCATCAACTCGGGCTGAAGTGCCTCGATGATCTGTGGAGTTCCAACTTCGTTGAAAGATGTATTTTCATAGATGAATTTCTTAGATGGATTAATGATGAGTGGATCAAGATCATGATCAGATGATAAGGTGAAGAGATCACGACTACCAAGATCAGAAAATTCAGGATATTAGTTGGCAACCTCATGATTTGATGAATCACACAGAGGGGTAGATGATAAGGAAGGATGTTCACCCTTTGCATTTGCGGAAAGAGAAGATGAAATATCAAGTGGATTTTCAATGAATGATTGGTCCTCTCCATTGTTGGATGATGGGCTAACATACGGTGTTTCCTGCGAAAGTTCAATAATCGGTGCATCCATGGATGAAGACACACATGCAAAATCATGGATGGAAGGTTCACCAATGATGTTAGGAAAGAACGGAGGGGGCTTGGATGGAAGGGAGTCATCCTTCTCCGAGTTTTGATGCTCAAGCTCCCACTCATACTCTTCATCAATGATAGTGCATGTTGGTTGTGCAACACCAACTCCGTCAGTGAGTTGTTCCCCATTCACAACAATTTAAGAGTCTGGAATGGAAGAACAAAAGACAACATCATCTGGAGGAACACTCAGGTGTGAAGACAAAGGTTGTAGAAAAGAAAGCCTATGAGAACTCGAAGGAATCACAACCAAATCTGTGCGAAAATTGAGTGGAGTGATGTTGGGAGAGTATGAATATTGAACAAGTGTACAAGCATGATCCTCATCATCACTAAGCAATGGTGGAGCTGTTGAATGAGAGGGAGGCAGACAGTCAGTTGAGACAGTGCCCACTCCCACATGAGATTGTGTAGCTCCATCAATGAAGAAGCTTGAGCAAGGCTTGATCTCAAACATTCTCTTGGGACAGGAAGATTTTTTAAGACAATACTTGAACCAGTCCCAAAGTTAAGAAAATTTCATCTGGATCCTTGAAGCTTGAAACTACAAGTCATAGAAGTGATGCCAAAAATTAATAACGGATTCATGCAGAGCCCTTTGTTGTTGTAAAAGTTTCTGGTCAAGATCGTCTAGATAAAAATGATAGAATGTGTCTTCAATAAGATCACAAAAGTGCTCACATGATTGCATGATGTCATCTGGCAGGCTGAGAACCAACCAAAATGGAGATTCGTGAAGTGTGTATGCAAGCGGCAAACTAGAATGTTCATCAATAAACTCATCTTCCTCATAAATCATGAAACTAAAGTTATATAAGTGCCTAGTCCAGGCCACTTCGCCTTCACCATCATACATGTGTGTGAACAAGAGATCGAAAAGCTTCCCTGAGATGGAGACATCTTCACGATTCGAAAAACACCTTGGGGGAAGAAGAGTGCAAGACTTAAAGAAAGATATGCAAAGGTTTAAAATTGGATGAGAAGACACAGCTTGTGATCAGTCCCTCCTTCTAGTGCCAAAAATGTTGACGGTGTTGGACCCATCAACATGTCAAGGGGATCTCCCCAGTAAAAAGTCCCAATTAGACCTCAGATTGTTTGGTGTAGGAGTCCCGGTAGTGGTTCATAAGGTAATGCCTTGACCGCGGTGTCACACAAAGGCAAGAATAATAACTCTGTCAGTAGCAAGGGTGCAATTGATGCAGTGAGTCAAGTAAGGTGTATGAGAGGTTCCAACACTTCGAAGGGGGAAGGAGGTGAATGTGAGTTCTAGGTTGAAAGGGATCAGTCCCAACTCAGCTTGGAACACAAAACACAAAGGACATACACAACTTCTAGTGGAGTAGTCCACTCGGATGTGGAAGTCACATCATACAAGGTAAGATAACACGTACAACACCCACAGATTAGTTTGAGATGAGTCTGATGGTTGTTATAGCAAGGTTCAAGTGAAAGGTCTGTCTGATGTCCTCCAGACCAGTCATCACAGACGATGACAAAATTAACAACATATGCAACACATTAATAATAAGATTCATATAATTGCATGTGAATCAGTTCGTACACAAGTACATAAGTTAAACAACACATATCATTAAAGAAACCAGAGCGGTCCAACTACAATAACAACATATCGATGAAAATGTGTTGGCTCTTATTATATAAAGAAGTGTAACTCACAATCATACAATACATCCATGCAAACCAGCTAGCCCCAGTAATGGAACATTACAGCCACATCCGCCTACTCCTCCAAAGAGATGTATTAGCTTTGTGCAGTGGAGAAGCCAAGTCGCGTTACAATACTATCCAAGTCTTCTTCAAAATAGTCTTAGTAGAAGCTTGATTAACCAAAAGCCTCTACAATGAGTTATGAGGGACTATTTATAGTAAAGGGTGGGGTAACCCTTGACATTCCCCTTTGTGACAGTTCAACTACCCTCATGACTCTTCACCTACTCTATGACTGTTACATCCAACTATTGACACATGAATTACACTTGACATGACTCAAAATTACAATGCACATGTACTCATGTGAGACAACATGGCTTGGGCAAGCCTTACAAGACATCACTAACACTCGGTCCGTTGTGGTGAGACCAACTTTTTGACATGCTTGTGATGGTGAAGGTGGTAAGCTAATGCCAAGCTTTGTCATCCATGATGGTGTGCATGCACCTCATGGTGACATCTTGCTGAAGCAAACTCTTCCCTCTATTGCAACTGGTGTATTGGTTTGACCCCTTCCTCCAACTCATTTGCTAACATGAGCATGGTCTTCTTGGGTACAGTTGAACCAGAAACACACTAATGCATAATGTCTGTGTTGATCTTCAAGTGTGTGTTGGTGGTCATGTGCATCAACTCGTCGAAGTACATGTTCAGCCCTAATTAGACTTGCTTCTTGTCTTCACCTTGGTGAGTGTGTTGAATAGGTTGGATTGCATGTGTGAGCATAATGACATGCATGTTGTTGAATCCCTTGCATCTAATCAACCACACTGCTCACCATGACTATTCCGTGTTAGCTGCTAGGATGGATCTTTAACTTTTTCAGGTGCAATTTCAACCGTGGGCGCACATTGTGCCCACTGTTGTTCCTGATCCTGCTACAACTCATTCGTCTGTCTATGTAGCTTCATTTTCTTCCTAAGTTGTT
Organism: Pinus tabuliformis; assembly: GCA_031772625.1. NCBI lineage: Eukaryota > Viridiplantae > Streptophyta > Pinopsida > Pinales > Pinaceae > Pinus > Pinus tabuliformis. The sequence goes on from CM062820.1 coordinate 521,638,839, forward strand.
GTTTTAGCACATGCAACTCCTTCTTTGTTACATCTTTTTCCTTCATGCAATCTTCATGTCGCGGCATCACTCCACAGCCAGAGTCTCCAAAGTTGCTTTCATCATGAATGGACCTCCTTGAGCTTTCAACCTTGTTTTACCTCTATGTGGTCAACAACCCTCCTCTTGCATTCGTTGCATTTGGTATGTTGTCTTTAGCTATTGTTCATGATGCTGCTTGGTATGATACTGTCGCTTGATGTCATTGTCTACAAACATCTTGATGTCTTCATGAGTAGGCAAGCTCATAGATACTTGATCGATTGCATCCCCAAGCGTGCTCTGAACGATGTCCTCATCTCCGCTCTCCTAGAAACCATTGTACCTATACTGCTAAGACGAATATGAACACCTGTGAGATTTGGAGGCATGGCCACACTCGTAGCAAGAAATCTGTCAGTCAAAAACCAAAATGAACATGAGAACTGACTTGCAACATACCTGGGTGAATGATTATGAAGGTTGCGCAATATCGGTCAGGAGGTCGAGAGACCAACTACGAAGAATGCTCAAGGCACAGTCTGGGCTGTTGGGAGACTAGCTCACTATGTAATGCACAGTCTAATCTCGCTACTAACTATAGGCATTTCACAATGCACAATTCCAGTTGGGAAGGATTGTTGGCCTAAGGATAGATTTGGGCAATTTCTTGGGCCAAGTAGCCACTGTCATCCAGAAATGTGAAAAATAGTCTTGGAGGCTAGTGCCGGGCAGGAATGCACAAATGTAGAGAGGAAGGTGAGCTTTCCTTTCCCAGATTGTGCAATGCAGCCTTAGTGAAGGCAAAGCCCGAGCCAAGGTTGGCCTGACTTGCCGACGGGCAATTAAAATCAAGTAAGTCAATGAATGCATGGAGACACTAAGTGATAGCAGAAGTGATTGACACTGCATGAAAAACATGAATGAAAGATTCAGCAAATAGATCAACATGCATATGGGTGAGGCAGTTCGTCGGTTGGGCAAATGTCCGTGCAAAATAGTTTCATGCATGCAACAGGAGTGAGATATCAACGAAAACTAAAACAGAGCTAGGAAAAGCTAGTATATATGTAAACAACAGCAAGTGTTCAAAGAAATCAAGTAGACAATACTCCTCTAAGCGAAAACACAAAAATCGATAGAAATGGAGCACAAGGCAGCGGGCTTACCCTAAGACAGTTGAGCTGAGTGTCCCTACTACTCCTAGATGTGATGTGGGATGTCAAAGCTGCAAGGTTAATGTGAGGAATGAGCTCTGCAGCGTCCAATTGATGATTTTTTATAACATCGAGGTTGTTCCACACATGCCATGAATCTAGGGGAAGTGAAACTTGGTGGGAGGTTTCAGAATTGTTGCTTCTAGGTAACCTACAACTGTTAAAAATAGATCCTTGAAACAAGGGATGCATGTGTATGTTGCCTTGGGAGAAGCAACCCATGCATTCGCCTTGGGAGAAGCAACCCATGCATTCAAGTTTGTTTTTCTCAGTCCCAAAGGAAACCGGTCAACTTAGTTGCACATGCAAGAGACTTCTCGACTGTTGGAGAAAAATGCGCATTTTTGGCTGAGAGCTAGGTTGGTTGCCCAAGAGATTTGCACAATTTTTGGGTAGAGCAGCTAACTGCTACCCAGATTTGCGCAAATCCTAGGCTGAACAACTTGCTACTGGGAAAATTTGCGCAAATCCTGCTGGGAGGATTGGCTCGCAGGATTGCATAATCCTAGAGCCCAGCAAGCTATCAGAGAGGATTGGGCAATTCCTAGAGGGAAGGTTGGTTTCCCTCTATAAATGTGCAATTTTCAAGGGGAATCTTCTTAGCCTGCAGCTGGACCAAGTCTAGGTGAGCAGCCTATGATGGCAATGGATCAACTGTGATCGACAAGTTTCCTTTGTGTGAGGAAGACACTTGAATCTTGAGTACTTGATGAAGCAAGACAATGTGTTGTGTAAGGTTGGTAGCGAGGCTCCAAAATAGGCTAAGGAAAAATTTTGGATGGTGGTTGTAGCCACTACAACACTTGGTGACACACTGGTATAACTTTAGCAATCTGAATGGACCTTGTTCATGAAAAGAAAGTCTAACACCTCTGTAAGTATTCTTTAACTCTCAGCTCATCTTGGCTTCACACTAGCTTTATTGTAAGATGTAGCATATTCCAGACTCTTGATCGATTGACACACATTCCAAGCCAAGGAAACACAATTGTTTCAATTTGGGTTGAGGTGTATATAGGTACATAAGCAGTATAGTCGTCAGAGTCTTAGTTTCATCTCTGTTGTTCCTCCACTACTAGCAGGCCTAGACAGTACCCTAGTGGAGTTACATAGGAACACAAGCATGGCTCCACTACCAGCGAGCCTGGTTAGTACCCCAGCAGAGTTACTTGCATCACCTCGCTGTGCAGGAAGCCCTTCTCTTCTTTTGCCTTATTCATTTTCCATTTTTCATTTTTTTGACTTTTCATTTTTTTTTATTTTTCACTGTGCATAGCACTTATTCATTTCAAAGGAGGAAGAGGGATCCCGACTTATTAAGAGAAGAAGAGGTTGTTCCAACAAACAAGTAGTTTATTGTATCCCTGACATTCCTGTTAAGGTTTTCCCCCTCACTTTACTCTACTTGACTGAGCTGACAAGGGTTAACCCAAAAACAATCGACTAGAGAAGGTGACACTAGTTAGCACACAAGTGTTGTGTTTTCACCAAGATACACTTCGAACAATATGTATTTTCATTCGATGTATCATGGACTAAGAGTAACAAGTTCATCATACAAAGGCAAGATGATAGATAACCAGGCAGTGATAGTTGTACAAGCCTTCTTGTACTTTACCCAACTTGCTTCAAGAGTCATACATGATTTCATGCAAGGCTAACCTATGAATGAAACAAATGAACTAACAAGCATAAAAGAAAAGCAAAAGCAGAATCGAAAGTGAAAGTAGAGCAAGTAAGCAAACAAGTAAGCAAACAGACAAGCAAGCAAAGAAGCAAACAAAGCATGTAAGCAAACAAGCATGCAAGCAAAGAAATGAGACAAATACTACTCCTACTCCTACTCCTACACTAACAGTACATGGGCCTGATCATGTGAAGTGATACTTCCAATGCAGGCATTGGCGCATTGGTAGACCCATGTTGGTGAAGGCTTGGTCCACGAGCAACCTAGTTGTGTGAATAAGCAAGCAAGAAAGATATAACAATGAAGACAACCACACTTCATGATTCAAATTTCCCACAGGAAATAAGTGAGTACATGTGCATGACGAGCAGTCCATGGACTTGTCATGGTGTGCAACTTTGAAGCACAAGCACACTCTTGACTATGACATGCAAGCAAATGAAAGAAAAAAATATAACTTGCGTTGCGCACGAGTGCTTGCAATGTAAGACTCCTCCAATGCATGAACAATGGCATCATATAGTTTGAGTGGAGGAAGTAAAATTTGAGTGTTATATTGATCTTGAGTGCATACAGATGAGCGATGAGGAGCTTTGAGTGTTTGAACAATTTCCTGATTGGGAGCGAAACCAACCTCAAGACAGCGAGGGCCTGACATAACCATCAGCTCGGGCTGAAGCGCCTCGATTGTCTGTGGGGTTTTGACTTTGTTGACAGAAGTATCTTTGTCAACGAGTGGCTTAGATGGATTAACAATGAGTGGATCAACATCATGATCAGATAATGAGGTGAAAAGATCACGACAACCAAGATCAGAAAATTCAAGATATTGGTCGGCATCCTCAAGATTTGATGAATCACATAGAGGGGTAGATGATAAGGAAGGATGTTCACCCTCTACGTTTCTAGAAAGAGAAGATGAAATATCAAGTGGATTTTCAATGAATGATTGGTCCTCTCTATTGTTGGATGATTGGTTAACATATGGTGTTTCCTGCAAAAGATCAACAATGTGTGCATCTGTGGATGAAGACAGACATGAAAAATCATGGATGGCAAGTTCACCAGCGATGTTAGGAAAGAATGGAGGGGGCTGAGATAGAAGGGATTCATCCTTCACCGAGTGTTGATGCGAAATATCCCACTCATACTCTTCATGAATGATAGCACATGTTGGTTGTGAAACAAAAACTCCGTCAGTGGGTTATTCCCCATTCACAAAAAGTGAAGACTCTGGAATGGATGAACACAAGAGAGCATCACCCATAGGAACACCCGAGTGGAAAGACGGAGGTCCTAGAAAGGAAAGGCTATGAGAACTCAAAGGACTCACAACTAAATCTGCATGAAAATTGAGTGGAGTGATGTTGGGAGAGTGTGAAGGTTGAACAGGTGTACAAGCATGATCCTCAGCATCATTGGGAAACGATGGAGTTGTTGAATGAGAGGGAGGAAAATAGTCAATTGAGACAGTAGCCACTCCCACAAGAGATTGCACAGCTCCATCAATCAAGAACATTGAGCAAGGCTTGATCTCAAACTTTCTCTTTGGATGGGCAGATTTCATAAGACAATACTCGAACTGGTCCCAAAGATAAGAAAATTTCATCTAGCTCCTCAGAGCATGAAACTGCAAGTCACAGAAGCACTGCCAAAATCAATAATGGATTAATGCAGAGCCCTCCATTGTTGTAATAGATTCCGTTCAAGATGCTCTAGATCAAAATGATAGAACGTGTTTTCAATAAGATCACAGAAGTGCTCACATCAGTGCACGGAGTTAGCCTGTAGGTAGAGCTCACAACAAAATGGAGATTCGTGAGTTGTGTATGCAAGTAGCAAACTAGCTTGTTCATCAGTAAACTCATCTTCCTTATAAATCATGAAAACAAAGTTATATAAGTGCTCAAGCCAGGCCACTCCACCTTCACCATCATACGTGTGAGTGGACAAGAGATCGAAAAGCTTCCCCGAGATGGAGACACCTTCATGATTCGAAAAACACCTCGGGGGAAGAAGAGTGCAAGACTCCATGAAAGATATGCAAAGGCTCAAAACCAGATGAGAGGACATGTCTTGTCATCAGGCCCTCCTTCTACTGCCAGAAATGTTGATGGTAGTGGACCCACCAACATGTCAAGGAGATCTTCTTGGTAAGAAGTCCGAATTAGACCTCAAAATTTTTGGTGTAGGAGTGCCAGCAATGGGTCGTAAGGTAACGCCATGACCGCAGTGTCACACAAAGGCAAGTATAATAACTATGTCAGTAGCAAGGGTGTGACTGATGTAGTGTGTCAAGGAAGGTGTATGAGAGGTTCCAACACTTCGAAGGGGGGAGGAGGTGAATGTGAGCTCCAGATTGAAAGGGATAAGTCCCAACTCAGCTAGGAACACACAACACAAAGGACATGCATAGCTTCTTGTGGAGAAGTCCACTCGGATGCGATAGCCACATCATACAAAGTAAGAAAATAGGGACAACAATCACAGGTCAGTCCGAGATGAATGTGATGGTGGTTATAGAAAGGTTCAAGTGAAAGCTCTATCTGATGTCCGACAGAGTAGTCGACACGGACAATGACAACATTAACAACATATGCAACACATTAACAACAAGATTCATATAATTTCATGTGAATCAGTTCATACACAAGTATATAATTTAAATAACATGTATCATTAAATCAACCGGAGTAGTCCAACTACAATAACAACATATGCATGAAAATGTGTTGGCTCTTATTATATAAAGAAGTGTAAGTCACAATCATACAATACATCCATGTAAACCTTCTAGCCCAAATAGTGGAATGTTACATCCACATCCACCTGCTCCTCCAAAGAGATGTACAAGCTCCGTGCAGTGGAGAAGCCAAGGCGTCTTACAATACTGTCCAAGCCTTCTTCAAAATAGTCTTCATAGAAGCTTAGCTGACCAAAAGCCTCTACAATGAGTTATGAGGGACTATTTATAGCAAAGGGTGGGGTGACCTTTGACATTCCCCTCTATCATAGTTCAACTACCCTCATGACTCTTCAACTACCCTACGACTGTTACATCCAACTATTGACACTTGACATGACTCAACATCACAATGCACATGTACTCATGTGAGACAACATGGCTTGGGAAAGCCTTGAAAGACATAATTGACACTTGGTCGTTGTGGTGAGATCAACTCTTTAACATGCTCGTGATGGTGAAGGTGGTGAGCTGATGCCAAGCTAGGTCCTCCGTGATGGTGTGCATGCACCTCATGGTGACATCTTGCTAAAGCGAACTCTTGCCTCTGTTGCAACTGGTGCATTAGTTTGTCCCCTTCATCCAACTCGTCTGCTAACATGTGCATGGTCTTCTTGGGTACGACTGAACCAGCATAACACTGATGCATAATGTCTATGTTGATCTTCAAGTGTGTGCTGGTGGTCATGTGCATCAACTTGCCAAAGTACATGTTCAACCCTAGTTAGACTTGCTTCTTGTCTTCGCCTTAGTGAGTGTGCTGAATAGGTTGGATTGCATGTGTGCGCACAATGACATGCATGCTACTAAATCCCTTGCATGTGATCAACCAAACTACTCACCATGTCTTCTTTGTGTTAGCTGCTGGGATGTATCTTTAACTTGTCTAGGTGCAGTTTCATCCGTGAGTGCACATTACGCCCATTATTATTCCTGATCCTGCTACAACTCATTCATATGTATGTGCAGCTTCATGTCCTTCCTGAGTTGTTGCTTCAGCACATGCAACTCCTTCTTTGATACATATTCTTCCTTCATGCAATCTTCATGTCGTGTCGTCACTCCATAGCCTGAGTCTTCAAAGTTTCTTTCATATTCAATGGACTTGCTTGAGCTTGCAACCTCTTTTTTCCTCTGTGTTGTCAACAACCCTCCTCTTGCATTCGTTTCATTTGGTATGTTGTCTTCAACTGTTGTTCATGATGTTTCTTGTTGTGATGTTGTCGCTTGATGTCCTTGTCTACGAACAACTTGATGTCTTCGTGAGTAAGCAAGCTCATAGACACTTGATCGACTGCATCCCCAAGCGTGCTCTAAATAGTGTCCTCGTGTCTGCTCTCCTAGAAACCATTGTACCTATACTACTGAGAGGCTTATGAACACCTTCGATTCCTGGAGGCATGGCAACACTCATAACAAGCAATTTGTCGATTGAAAACCAAAATGAGCATGAGAACTAACTTGCAACATACCTGGGTGAATGATCATGAAGGTTGCACAACAATAGTTCCATGCATGCAACAGTAGTGAGATAGCAACAAAAATTGAAACAGAGCTAGGAAAATCTAGTATATATGTAAACGACAACAAGCGTTCAAATAAATCAACCAAACAGTACTCCTACAAGAGAAAACACAAAAAGCAACAGAAATGCAGCACAAGGCATGGGAAGCATGCCTATCTCAAAACAACTAAGGTGAATGTGCTGACTGCTCCTAGATGTGATGTGGGATGTCAGAGCTGCATGGATGATGTCAGGAATGAGATTTGTAGTGTCCAGTTGAAGAGTTTTGATAACATCGAGGTTGTGACGAACATGCCACGAATCTAGGGGAAGCGACACTTGGTGGGAGGTTTCAGAATTTCTCCTTGCATGTAACTACCAACTGCTAAACATAGATCCCTAAAACAAGGGATGCCTTTGCATGCTACCTTGGGAGAAGTAGCCCATGCATGCAAGGATGTTTTTCTCAGTCCCGGAGGAAACTAGTCAACTCAGTTGCACATGCAAGAGACTGCTCGACTGCTGGAGAAAAATATGCATTTTTGGGTAGGAGCTGGGCTAGTTGCCGAGAAGATTTGTGCAATTTCTGGGTAAAGTAGCTGACTGCTACCCAGATTTGCACAAATCCTGGGCTGAACAGCATGCTGCTAGGAAAATTTGTGCAAATCCTGCTAGGAGGGTTAGCTGGCAGGATTGCGCAATCCTAGAGCCCAGTAGGTTGCCAAAGAGGATTGCACAATTCCTGGAGGGAATGTTGGTTTCCCTTCAAAAATGCGCAATTTTCATGGGGAAGCTACTCAGGGTGCAACTGGACCAAGTCTAGGTAGCAGCCTGTGAGGGGAATGGATCAATTGTGATCAACAAGCTACCTTTGAGCGAGGAAAACACTTGAAGCTCGAGTACATAATGAACCAAGAAAAAGTGTTGTGTAAGTTTTATAGGGAGGCTCCAAAATAGGCTAAGGAAAAATTTGGAGGGTGGTTGTAGCTAATACAACACTTGGTGACACATTAGTAGAACTCTAGCTCTATAAATGGACCTTGTTCATGAAAAGAAAACCTAACACCTCCGAAAGTATTTTTCAGCTCTCAGCTCATCTTGGCTTCACACTAGTTTGATTGTAAGATGTAGCATCTGCCAGACTCTTGGTAGATTGATACACTTTCCAAGCCAAGGCAGCATAGTTGTTTCGATTGGGGTTGATGGGTATATAGGTGCACAAGCAATATAGCTGTCAAAGTCTTAGTTTCATCTCTGGTGTTGCTCCATTGCCAGTAGGCCTAGACAGTACCTTGGTGGAGTCACATAGGAACACAAGCATGGCTCCGCTACCAACGAACCTGGTCAGTACCCCGACAAAGTTACTTGCATCACCTCCCTACACAAGAAGCATTTCTTCTCTTTCACCTTATTCATTTTTCATTTTGAATTTTTTTCACTTTTCATTTTTCATTTTTTTTTCGCTTTTCACCATGCATAGAACTTATTCATTTCATAGGTAGAAGAGGGCTCCCAACTTATTGAGATCATAAGAGTTTCTTCAAGTAGAGAAGTATTATATTGTATCCCTGACGTGCCTGTTAAGGCTTTCCCCCTCACCTTACTCTACTTGACTGAGCTGACAAGGGTTAACCCAAAAACAATCGACCAGAGAAGGTGACACTATTTAGTGCACAAGCATTGTGGTTTCACCAAGGTTCACTTCGAACAGTAAATATTTTCCTTCGACGTATCATGGACTAAGATTAACAAGATTATCATACAGAGGAAAGATGACAGACAAGCAAGTAGTGATAGTTGTACAAGCCCTCTTGTACTTTACCTAGCTTACTGCAAGAGTCATGCATGGTTTCATGGAAGGCTAACCTACGAATGAAACAAATTAACTAACAAATATCAAAGCAAAGCAAAAGCAGATGAGAAAGTTAAAGCAAAGAAAGTAAGCAAACAAGCAAATAAAGCATCTACGAAACCAAGCATGCAAGCAAACAACTGAAAGCAAACAATACTCCTACTCCTACACTAATAGTACATGGGCCTGATCACATGAATTGATACTTCCAATGTAGCCACCGGTGCATTGGTAGACCCATGTTGGTGAAGACTTGGTCTGCGAGCAACCCAGTTGTGCAAACCAGCAAGCAAGAGAGATATAACAATGAAGACAACCACAATTCGTGATTCAAAGTGCCCACAGGAGATAAGTGAGTGCATGTACATGACGAGTAGTCTATGGACTTATCATGGTGTTATTTGACACTACGTGTAACTTTGAAGCACAAGCACACTCTTCACTGTGACATGCAAGCAAATGAAAGAAACAAAGATAACTTGCGTCACGCACGAGTGCTTGCAATGTAAGAATCCTCCAATTCATGAGCAATGGGATTGTATAGCTCAAGCAGAGGAAGTAAAATTTGAGTGTTAGATTGATCTTGAGTGCATACAGATGAGTGATAAGGAGCCTTGAGTGTTTTAACAATTTCTTGATCGGGAGTGAAACCAACCTCAAGACAGCGAGGGCCCGATATAACCATCAGCTCGAGCTGAAGTGCCTCGATGGTTTGTGGGGTTTTGACTTTGTTGATAGATGGATCTTCGTAGACCCATGGCTTAGATGGATTAACAATGAGTGGATCAACATCGTGATCAAATGATGAGGTGAATAGATCACGACAACCAAGATCAGAAAATTCAGGATTTTGGTCAGCATCCTCATGATTTGATGAATCACACAAAGGGGTAGATGATCAAGAAGGATGTTCACCCTCTACGTTTTTGTAAAGAGAAGATGAAAGATCAATTGGATTTTCAATGAATGATTGGTCCTATTTTTTGTTGGATGATGGGCTAACATACAGTGTGTCCTACGAAAGATCAACAATGGGTGCATCCGTGGATGAATACACACGTGCAAAATCACAGATGACAGGTTCACCAATGATGTTAGGAAATAACAGAGAGTGCTTGGATGGAAGGGAGTCATCCTTCACCGATTGTTGATGCTCAAGCTCCCACTCATACTCTTCATGAATGACAACGCATGTTGGTTGTGCAATACCAACTTTGTTAGTGGTTTGTTCCCCATTCACAACAAGTGAAGAGTCTAGAATGGACAAAAGCAAGACAACATCATGTAGAGGAACACCTGGGTTCAAACATAGAGGTCGTTGAAAAGAAAGCCTATGAGAACTCGAAGGACTCACAACCAAATCTGCGTGAAAACTGAGTGGAGTGATGTTGGGAGACTGTGAAGGTTGAACAAGTGTACAAGCATGATCCTCAGCATCACTTGGCAATGGTGGAGTTGTTGAATGAGAGGGAGGTAAATAGTTAATTGAGACAGTGCCCACTCCCACATGAGATTCTGCAGTTCCATCAATGAATAAGGTTGAGCAAGTATCGATCTCAAAATTTCTCTTGGGACGGGTAGATTCCGTAAGACAATACTCAAACTGGTCCCAAAGATAAGCAAATTTCAACTGGCTCCTCGAAGCTTGAAACTACAAGTCACGGAAGTGTTGCAAAAATCAATAACATATTCATGTGGAGACCTTCATTTTTATAACAGTTTCTAGTCAAGATGGTCTAGATCAAAATGATATAATGTGTCTTCAATAAGATCACATAAGTGCTCACATGAGTGCACGGAGTCAGCGGGTAGGCTAAGCACACAACGAAATGGAGATTCATGAAGAGTGTATGCAAGAAACAAACTAGCCTGTTTGTCAGTAAACTCATCTTCCTCATAAATCATGAAAAGAAAGTTATATAAGTGCTCAGGCTAGGCCACTTCACCTTCACCATCATACTTGTGAGTGGACAAGAGATCGAAAAGCTTCCCCGAGATCGAGACATCTTCATGATTTGAAAAACACCTTGGGGGAAGAAGAGTGCAAGACTCCATGAAAGATATGCAAAGGTTCAAAATTGGATGAGAGGACACTACTTTTCATCAGGCCCTCCTTCTAGCGCAAGTAATGTTGATGGTGTTGGACCCGCAAACATGTCAAGGGGATCTCCCCGGTAAGAAGTCACAGTTAGACTGCAAACCATTTGGTGTACGAGTCTTAGGAATGGCTCGTAAGGTAATGCCTTGACTGCGGTGTCACACAGAGGCAAGTATAATAACTATGTCAACAGCAAGGGTGTGATTGATGCAATGAGTCAAGGAAGGTGTATGAGAGGTTCCAACACTTTGAAGGGGGAAGGAGGTGAATGTGAGTTCCAGGTTGAAAGGGATCAGTCCCAACTCATCTAGGAACACACAACACAAAGGACATGCACAACTTCTAGTGGAGCAGTCCACTCAGATGTGGCAGTCACATCATACAAGGTAATATAACACGTACAACACTCACGGATCAGTCTGAGATGAGTGTGATGATTGTTATAACAAGGTTCAAGTGAAAGGTCTATCTGATGTCTGGTAGAGCAGTCAATAATGATGGTGACAACATTAACAACATATGCAACACATTAACAACAAGATTCATATAATTGCATGTGAATCAGTTCATACACAAGTACCTAAGTTAAACAAAACATATCATTAAATCAACCGGGGTAGTACAACTACAATAACAACATATGCATGAAAATGTGTTGGCTCTTATTATATAAAGAAGTGTAACTCACAATCATACAATACATCCATGTAAAACTCCTAGCCCCAACAGTGGAATGTTATAGCCACATCTGCGTACTCCTCCAAAGAGATGTACTAGCTCCGTGTAGTGGAGAAGTCAAGGCGCATTACAATATTGTCCAAGCCTTCTTAAAAATAATCTTAGTAGAAGCTTGGCTGACCAAAAAGCCTATACAATGAGTTATGAGGGACTATTTATAGAAAAGGGTGGGGTAACCCTTGACATTCCCCTTTGTGATAGTTCAACTACCCTCATGACTCTTCACCTACTCTATGATTGTTACATCCAACTATTGACACTTGACTTACACTTGACATGACTCAACATTACAATTCACATGTACTCATGTGAGACAACATGGCTTCAGCAAGCCTTGCAAGACATCACTAACACTCGCTCTGCTTTGGTGAGACCAACTCTTTGACATGCTTGTGATGGAGAAGGTGGTGAGTTGATGCCAATCTTGGTCATCTGTGATGGTGTGCATGCACCTCATGGTGACATATTGCTAAAGCCAACTCTTTCCTCTATTGCAACCGGTGCATTGGTTTAGCCCCTTCATCCAACTCATCTACTAAAATCTGCATGGTCTTATTGGGTACGGTTGAACCGGCAACACACTATTGCATAGTGTCCGTGATGATATTCAAGTGTGTGCTAGTGGTCATGTGCATCAACTCGCCGAAGTACATGTTCAGCCCCAATTGGACTTGCTTCTTGTCTTCGCCTTGGTGAGTGTGTTTAATGGGTTGGATTGCATGCATGTGCACAATGACATGCATGCTTCTGAATCCATTGCATGTGATCGACCACACTTCTCAACATGTATGCTTTGTGTTGGCTGCTAGGATGGATCTTCAACTTGTCCGGGTGTAGTTTAATCCATGAGCCCACATTGTGCCCACTGTTGTTCCTAATCTTGCTGCAACTCATTCGTCTGTCTGCACAGCGTCATGTTCTTCCTGAGTTGCTTCTTCAACACATGTAACTCCTTCTTTGTTACATATTCTGCCTTCATGCAATCTTCATGTCGCGTCGTCACTCCATAGCCGAAGTCTCAAAAGTTTCTTTCATCATTAATAGACCTACTTGAGCTTGCAACCTCGTTCCACCTCTGTGTTGTCAACAACCCTCCTCTTGCATTCGTTGCATTTGGTATGTTGTCTTTAGCTATTGTTCATGATGCTACTTGCTATGACACTATTGCTTGATGTCATTTTCTATGAACATCTTGATGTCTTCATGAGTAGGCAAGCTCATAGACACTTAATCAACTGCATCCCCATGCATGCTCTGAACGGTGTCCTCGTCTTTGCTCTCCTAGAAACCATTGTACGTATAATACTGAGACAAAGATGAACACCTACAACACCTGGAGGCATGGTGACACTCATAGCAAGGAACCTATCAGTCGAAAACAAAAATGAACATGAGAACTGACTTGCAACATACCTGGGTGAATGATTATGAAGGTTGTGCAATTTCGGTCGGGAGGTCGAAATACCAACTGCCAAGAATACTCAAGGCATAGTCTGGGCTACTGGGAGACTGGCTCATAGCTAGAACTGCACAATACACAGTCCATTTTGGCTGCTGACTGTAGGGATTGCAAATGTGCAATTCCATTTGGGAAGGACTATTGGCCTAGGGACAGATTTGTGCAATTTCTTGGGCCAAGTAGCCACTGTCCTCAAGAAATGCGCAAAATATTCTTGAAGGCTAGTGCTGGGCAGGAATGCGCAAATCTAGAGAGGAAGGTGAGCTTTCCTTTCCCAGATTGCGCAATGCAGCCTTGGTGAAGGCAGAGCCCGGGCCAAGGTTGGCCCGACTTGCCGATGGGCGACTAAAATCAAGTAATTCAGTGAATGCATGGAGACAGTGATAACAAAAGTGATTGACAGTGCATGAAAAACATGAATGAAAGATTCAACAAACAGACCAACATGCATGCAGGTGAGGAAGTTCGCCAATTGGGTGAATGTCCGTGTAAAACCGTTTCATGCATGCAACAGTAGTGATATAGCAATGAAAATTGAAATAGAGCTAGGACAAGCTAGTATATATGTAAAGAACAATAAGTGTTAAAAGAAATCAAGCAAACAATACTCCTACAAGGGAAAACACAAAAAGCGACCGAAATGTAGCACAAGGCATGGGAAGCAGGCTTACCCCAAAATAGTTTAGCTGAATGTGTGGATTACTCGTAGATTAGATGTGGGATGTCAGAGGTACAAGGTTGATGTGAGGAATGAGCTTTGTAGTGTCTAGTTGATGAGTTTTGATAACATAGAGGTTGTGATGCACATGCAACGAATCTAGGGCAAGAGACACTTGGTGGGAGGTTTCAGAATTTCTCCTTGCATGTAACCTCCAACTGCTAAACATAGATCCCTGAAACAAGGGATTCCTTTGCATGCTGCCTTGGGAGAAGTAGCCCATGCATGCAATTCTGTTTTGCTCAGTCTCAGAGGAAACCGGTCAACTCAACTGCACATGCAAGAGATTTCTCGACTGCTCGAGAAAAATGCACATTTCTGGCTAGGAGCTAGGGTGGCTGTCGAGGAGATTTGCACAATTTCTAGGATAAGCAGCTGACTGTTTCCTAGATTTGTGCAAATCCTAGGCTGAACAGCATGCTCCTGGGAAAATTTGTGCAAATCCTGTTGGGAGAGTTAGCTGGTAGGATTGTGCAATCCTGGAGCCCAGTAGGCTATTAGAGAGGATTGCACAATTCCTAGAGGGAATGCTGCTTTCCCTTAAGAAATGTGCAATTTTCAAGGGGAAGTTGCTCAGCCTGTAGCTATACCAAGTTTGGGTGAGCAGCCTGTGAGGGTAATGGATCAACTGTGATCGACAGGTTACCTTTGTGTGAGGAAAACACTTGAAGCTTGAGTACATAATGAAGCAAGACAAAGTTTTGTGTAAGGTTGGTAGGGAGGCTCAAGAACAAGTTAAGGAAAAATTTTGGAGGGTGGTTGTAGCCAGTACAATAGGTTCTTTACCATAATCTTCATTAATGCATGGAATTCCACACACATGCGCCATGTTCCATCCTTCTTTGGCACTAAAACAATAGGTGACCCACATGGCAAAGAACTTGGCCTGATGATCCCTTTATCCAACAACTCTTGAATTTTCTTTTTAATTTCTGCACTTTCCATCACTGACATCCTACACATGCCAATGTTAGGAAGAGGACTATCTTGCTGCAACTTTATCACATGCTGGATTCCTCTGTTAGGAGGCAATCCTTTTGGTTCCTGAAACATCTCATCATATTGGTTAACAACATCAACCAATTCAGATTTCAATCTTGAGTCATAACCTAGAAAAACTTCATTATCAATATCATTCTTAAGTTTGATCATTAGAAGCACAAAATTCTTGCTAGAATTCACTAGTCTTTTCATCTGCCCCGCATTAACAAGTGACAAATTTAGTTTCTTTCTATGGGCTCTTACAATGTATTATACTCCATCTTTGAACAAATGGTATTTGTTTTCATGTCTATGGAAGATATATTTTATGTCATAGAGGTACAGTCTCCCCAAAACTATACCACATATGTCTAGTGGCACAACATCAAGTTCCACTTCATCTACGAAATTTATAGTAATGGTGAATTTCAGTCTACACTTTCTAGTTACTTGAAATTGTGCATTGTCACACACCCATCCTAATGGATATGGTTTATGATGTGGAACGGTTTCCAATTTTACACTTTTGACAATGTTTTTAGAGATGAGATTGGCTTGAGAGCCACTATCAAAAAGAGTATCGATTTTTCTATGTTTTTAGATTACCCTTATGTGAAAAAGTCTTGTCCTCTTCTTTTCATTTGGAGTTTCATTGTGTAAATTTGAAGTACTTGTGCTAGCAATGGATTCTTTTCCTTTCATACCCATGGCTATAATTTTAGTTTCATCATTCGAATCGGATCCCAAATCCTATTGAATGGTTTCAATTGTCTTTTGTTTTCTCTTGTTGTTGAATTTCTTTGGTTTCATATCGAGATGAAGCTTCCAACTATGAGCTTCATCATGAACCTCTTTGGAACAATGCTTGCATGTTAATTTCTCTCCTTCCTTCTTAATGGATGCATTTTTCATTCCTTTCCATTTGAAACCCTTTTCTTTTCCTTTACCCTCAAATGGATTTTTACTACCCTCTTCTGGAGTATTTTTTCCTCTTGCCTCAAGATGAGTGGCTTGCACAAACACCTCATCTAGATTAATGGAATTAAACATAAGGATAGTATGCCTAAGGGAATTGTGTAAACCCCCTATATACTTTAGCAAAGTATCTTAGGATTGCAAATTTACACCTAACATTAGAGACCTTCTTCTAAATTCTTCAATGTAATCTTGCACATTTTGACCTTTAAGTTGTCTAAAGTCCTACCAATTCATGATGAGTTTCTCATATATGCTAGAAGGTAAAACTATCTTTTAATTGCAGCAATGAGATCAGACCAAGAAATTGAGATCTTGCCATGTTTTTCTATCTCTTCTTGTGTCTTGGATTCCCACCATACTAATGTTGGAACCTCCAGCCTCAAGGAAGCTAGTTGAATCTTTATGTCATCATCTTGAAGGTTTTGAATTCTACAATAGACCTCGAACTGACAAACCCAATTGTCAAACTTCCTTGCATTCACTTCACCATTATAGATGGGCAGTTAAAATTTAACATCAATTTTTAACAGGGGTGTTTTACCAGTTCCTTTTGAGGTATGTTGATGAGTATGAGTAATGTTTGTATTAGTGCAAGAGGGTGAAGATTCATGTGAATATGAGGATGAAGAAGATGGTGGAGAGGGTGGATATTTACCTTCATTTCCATTGCCTTCTCCTCTTAAAGAACCTTCTCCTTTTGGAGGCTTGGAGATTTCACCCTGCAGTCTGGTATTCCTCATTTCATAGAGGGCTTTCACTATCTTTGTCATGTTAAAGAAATCATTCCTAAATACCTTCTCATCCTCTATCATATTTGTAGGCTCTCCTTCATGTGACATGCTCAATGAAGCTTCAGCTACAACTTGAGGAAGAACTAGTGGTGGAGATTATGGTAATCTTGCACTCCTTCTCCTTGAACCAACTTCAAGACTTTTAACCAACTTCCATTCTCCTATCTTGAGCTTCAACCTTGTAAGCATTACATTCACTTGAAAATAGTTAAATCTTCTTGCGGAAAGAAAACCAAGAGCTCTGATACCAAACTTGATCTGAATCGGAAAATTAGTTTTGTTGTGCTAAATTCCTCTTCAGAATATGTAAAAAGTGTTGTGCTAAATTCCTCTTCAGAATATGTAAAAAGTGCTTAAGGATTCATGAGGTTAATTGCAAGTTTAAACATGAGTTTTTGAATTTTTTGATGTAAATTTTAAGTACAAATTAACATAAACAAATGATTGAACAAAAGAATATAACATACATTAGCATCACCAAAATAGTATTACAACAACACATGATGAAGGGGTTCACCTCGCCTAGGCTATGTCTCTTTGGTCCAGCTTCTAATGTCTTGGCCCTATTTATCATGCTCAAGAGTATGAATACATCAGTTTACAATGCTCAAAAAGCTCTTAAACCTATTCCAATGGCTCCAAAATGCCCAAAAATGCCTATCTAGCCTCTTCCTGCTCCTAATTTGGTCAAAATGTGAAGAAGTTATGGCTTCCCCAAGTCTTTCTACTAATCAAACCATAATTTCCCCCAAATCCAACACCATCCTACAATTTCACCCCAAATTGTGCTAACGAAGTGCCGACTTTTCCGATTTCCGGACGAAATTGTCGAATGCATTCAATAGCCTCTAACACCTAAAATCTACAATTTTTGGGCCACGTGGGGGGCACATGCACGAGGCTAAGGCTAACGGCCTACCCTCACTGGCCGGGCCCCTGCTCTGCTCCACCGTGGTCCTGTGGGTGGAGAAATAGCCAAGGATTCGCCATGTGGGCTAGCCCCTCCATCTCAATGGCATGAACATTGCATTTAAATATACATCGACACTTATAGTTGTTAAGAACTATTATGTTGGCGCTTTGGTAGGAGCTCTGGCTTATTGCTTGGTGGTTGCGAGTTTGACCCCCATTAATGCTACTTAGACCCTAACCAAAATTTTGGTGGCCCCTAGGCTACCACATGGTAGCCTCTGGTTGGGCCACATGTCAGCTGGTGGTTGCCCACCTTCCAACCAATAGAATTCATCCAAAGTTTAACCAATCACATCATGCCACTTGGCACCACACAATTTTCCAGAGTTGCATAGTCACCTTGTTGCATAGGCATGCCTAGTCAGTGCCACATTAGCTGTACAGACTGCCAACTGGGTTGTCTGCATTTTTTTTTAAATTCGTCTGTTTAGGAAAACAAACAAAACATGTTTCTAGGAGCATACGGTGTCTGTTTCATGCAAAATGAGTTACACTGGATTTAGGATGATGAGCACTCCATGGTCATTCAAGTTCCACATTGATCTGATAACTTTGAATTTTGAGCTATTTTTTGAGTACCTAATTAGTCCAAGACTAAAACCACTAGATTCAAGAACCATATAGAAACCACTCTACAGGACCAAGACCACATATATATATATATATATAATAGGGCAAGCGACGAGTCCCTTTCTAAAAATTAGCAGGTTCAATACTAGGTATAAATATATATACAAGCATGGGATGAACTAGAATGGGCCTATTCTATATCATAGCTCCTTTCCTTTTGTTGAAACCCCCTTGCAGTGACACTTGCAACCGCAGCATGACCGTAACCTTAGGCCCCAACATTTTCGTTTGGTGCACGATTTCTTAGCATTAGTGCTTACAATGGAGGCTCACACAACCATACCCATGACATGTACTTCAGACCCTAATGATTTAGTACCAAGTCACCTCGACGACTATGTACCAATGCACCCCTTTTTATTTTTGGGGAAAAACCTCCGGGATGTGAATATTTCTCGTTAACTACTACACTCCAAAAATATTTCCCGGTGATAAATTTTTCTCTTGATATGTTGACTTCCTCTACTGCTTTAACCTCCATGATAGGAAATATAATGTTTATTATTGAATCCTCCTCCTATCAACGCTAATTGTTGTCCTTAAACCCCATCTTTTATAAAGTATAAGTGTCTGAACCTTAATAGAAAATACCCACAACATCATGTTCGCGACCATTATCTTAGCCCCTGCTGATTTAGTTTGATTGACATTTGGCCTGACCCCAAAACATCTGGAGTGAATCCATTCTCGGACGAAAAAAAATCTTGTCACTTGCCTTCTTGCTAAAGTCTATCCCAACCTTAAATCTTTGTGTAATGTCCCTTCCTAAATTATTTTGAAACGAGATTAATTTCTACATTTTGGGGCAAATGTTGGAGGTGACAGGGCCCATTTTATTTTTATTAGAAGACTTAGGACATATAAGTAAGTTACATTTGGATTTTGTTAGTAGCATGTGGGGCCACCCACATAAGGAGATATGTGCACCCTAAGCCAATGGTTCAAAATGCATGAGAGAGAAAATCGAAGGCATAGTGAGGGACCCATGAAGGAGGGAAAAAGAGGGGAAAAGGCTCCATGAAATCTATAAAAAGAACTCTTCATTTGACATCATTGGCGTATCGGATTTCTTCTTAGCTGCTCGAGATACTTAGTCGGGTCACTTGTTGTTTAGCACTAGTTTTCTGAGCAGAGAAATGACCCTTTCTTTGGGGGACTTCGAGTGCCACCCTAGATAGGTTCTTCCATAATCTTCCGGATGTGATTTTCAGTGTGATTTCTAGCATTTTCATTTAGAGTTTTTCTAGTGGTGCATATTTCTAGAGGATGTAGTGGGGAAATCAAGTTGAGGTCCTTTGCATTCCTCAGAGGTGCTATTGTTGGGAGAAATTCTGAGAGGGAAGCTTTGGTGATTTGCTGCTCACTTGGGTGAGTTTTTGAGCTGAAGGTGATAGCTTTCTTATTACATTTCTGGTTGGGATCTGGGCTAGATTCCCAGGAGATTTGTGCAATTTCTAGGTAGAGCAGCTGACTGCTACCTAGATTTGCGCGAATCCTAGGCTGAACAGCCTGCTCCTGGGAAAATTTGTGCAAATCTTGCTGGGAGGGCTAGTTGGCAAGATTGCGCAATCCTAGAGCCCAACAAGCTATCAGAGAGGATGGCGTAATTCTTGCAGGGAACGCTGGTTTCCCTCTAGAAATGCACAATTTTCAAGGTGAAGCTTCTCATCCTGTAGCTGGACCAAGTTTGGGTGAGCAGCCTCTAAGGGGAATGGATCAACTGTGATCAACAGGCTACCTTTGTGCGAGGAAAACACTTTAGGCTTGAGTACTTGATGAAGCAAAGAAAAGTGTTTTGTAAGGTTCATAGGGAGGCTCCAATACATGCTACGGAAACATTTTGGACAGTGGTTGTAGCCGCTACAACAGGTTCTTTACAATAATCTTGGTCAATGCATGGAATTCCACACACATGCACCATGTTCCATCCTTCTTTGGCACCAAAAAAATAGTTGACCCACATGGAAAAGAACTTGGCTTAATGATCCATTTATCCAACAACTCTTGATTTTGATTTTTAATTTTTGCACTTTCCATTGCTAACATCATGTACATGCCAATGTTAGGAAGAGGATTATCTTGCTGCAACTATATCTTATGTTGGATTCCTCTCTTGGGAGGCAATCCTTTTGGTTCCTGAAACATCTCATCATATTGGTTAACAACGTCAACCAATTCAGCTTTCAATACTGAGTCACAACCTTTAAAAACTTCATTATTAATATCATTCTTGGGTTTGATCATTAGAAGCACAAAATTTCTTGCTAGAATTCACTAGTCTTTTAATTTGCCCCGCATTAACGAGTGAAAGATTTAGTTTCTTACTATGGGCTCTTACAATGTATTTTATTCCATCTTTGAACAAATGGTATTTTTTTTCATGTCTATGGAAGATATATTTTATGTCATAGAGATATGGGCTCCCCAAAACTATACCACATATGTCTAATGGTGCAACATCAAGTTCCACTTCATCTATGAAATTTGTAGTAATGGTGAATTTCAGTCTACACTTTCTAGTTACTTGAAATTGTGCATTGTCACACACCCATCCTAATGGATATGGTTTGTGATGTGGAATGGTTTCCAAGTTTACACTTTTGACATTGTTTTCAAAGATGACATTGGCTTGGGAACCATTGTCAAAAAGAGTATAAGTTTTGCTACGTTTTGAGATTACTCTTATGTGAAAAAGTTCTATCCTCTTCTTTTCATTTGGAGTTTCCTTGTATAAATTTGAAGTACTACAACTAGCAATGGATTCTTTTCCTTTCATACCTATGGCTTTAATTTTAGTTACATCACCCAAATCGGATCCCAAATCCTATTGAATGGTTTTAGGTGTCTTTTGTTTTCCCTTGTTGTTGAATTTATTTAGTTTCATATCGGGATGAATCTTCCAACAATGAGCTTCATCATGACCCTCGCTGTTATAGTCAAATTTGTGCCTTACAGCAATAAGCATGAATTGTCAATAATCCAAGGGATCCAAAGTTCCCTAAACATGATGTTCCTACCCCTAGAGGAACAAGGTCAGCAAACCAACAGCTCTCAGATCAGTTCTCCACCTGAAAACACTCAAAAACAAGCAATCCTGAAATCAAAGCAGGTGCTCCACTAGGTTTCTGCGCTGAAACTCAGTTGCTCCATGGTGTACCTGCGTTGCAAAGCAAGTGGAACAAAGGCCACCTGCGCTGAGCGAGATGGGACAAGTGGCACACTGAGTCATTGCTTTGGAATCTTCCAAAAATGACACTTGGATCAGGTATTTCGCCTTGTGATGAGTCAGAGGCTCTGTTTCTCCAAGTGGAAGCAAGGTTCTCCAAGTGGACTCAAGAACTGAAGATCAACTAAAGATTAACTGAAGAGAGAAAGGACACAAGGCAGCTACACATCAGTTGCAAGCTGACTCATCCTTTCTCAATTCATCTATATATTGAGCTCTCTCCTATGAGCTCAGGAGGCTGGAATTTTGTGCAAAGTAATGATATGCTATTGGTTTCACTATAGAACTATTGGGTGATTGTTTGAGAGAGGTGAAGAGGAGAAATTCTTTCTGCTGGGAGGTGTTGCTGGGTTGGAGCCTTCAATGGTTGTAATACTCTCAGAACCTTTATTTCTTCATTAATAAAAGCTATTGAGGTTCTTCTATGTGCTCTTGTTTCAATGATATATTGTGATAATTGCATGTTTGGTTTACACTAATCCATGAACCAGTTATGATTGCATGCCTCTTGTAGTTTCCTTCTTTGTTATTTTGCAGGATCTCACTGTAGCTGGGCAAGCAAAAGAACAAGGAGCTAGGAGCAAGCAGCCAAAAAGAAGAGTTTGGATTCGACATTAAGCGCAAGGCAACGGTTAGTGCTTTTCTCCATTCTCTATTGCTTTCATAAAGAAATAAACCTTGAGTAGTTTGTTTTACAGTTGTTGCTAAGGAACTATCACCCTTAGAGTGGGATAGGGTCATCCGAGTCGGATACTTTTCCCTACAACAAACTGGCGACTCCACTGGGGATCGTATCCGTTTGATTGTGTTTGTAGTATTTTGCTATTCATTTCCTGAACAAAAGAGTACCAAATCGAAAAGCTTTTGACTATATCAAAAGCGAAGTAGAGGGCAGCTACTCTGGCTCATTTCTGAGCAAGTTCATGATTTGAAAAGCTGATCTACAAGGATCCTTGTAAGCTCTTAGTGATAGCTTTTTACCTTCCTAATCATCCCTTTGAGTGTGCTTGACTGATTGCTTCTGATTTGAGCAAAAACTGTGCATTTTTGAGAAAATTATGACCCGGAAACTGTGAAAACGCAACTTTCATTTTCCAAAGCAGGTAGTACACAGGCTACCTGCTTTGCAACGCAGGTCCTGAAGGGGCTACCTGCGCTGAGAGCCAGACTGGCTGTGCAGCACCTGCGTTGGCCCAAATTTGCTTAGTGCATTTGGGGTTTCCTCCCTTTTTCTTGCCTGTTTTCACTATTGATTTGGCTGCCAGTTACCAGTCTTGCACCTGTTCTGAAACCAATATTACTTGCCATCATTCTGCCTCTGTTATATAACGAAATTGTACTTGTTCTTTTGTATTTCTTACATCATTTACAATTTCCCATAACGAAAAGTAAACTAGTCTTGCTTTTGGCCTCTTAGATCTGAACCTGTGTTAGGCATTTTGCTGGTCTAAAGAGTTAGCTTGTTTGCTGTCCATAGCTGATTAGTCATTTACTTTCGTCATTATGGTTTGGTTTCATGCATTTCCAGTGATTAAGCAAGTGAATCTTAAGGTGTCTTTTGATTTTGGACAAGCTTGTTTACTTTCGCTTTAAATCGAAATCAAAGTTATATAACAACTTTCTTTTTGTAACCCATCCACATTAAGAAAGGGAAAAGAAAATACATGCATTGTGCATTTTGCATTTGATTGTTTGCTTGACGATTTAGGAAAAATTTGCATTTAGTGTGTGCTCTATGATCTGTGTGAAAATATTTGCCTTTCTTTTCCCTCAGTAGTTAAGGTTTTCAAAGTTGAAAGATTGAAAAGTTTGCTTCTCATCTTAGACTGCATTCAGGAATTTGTTACATACATCTCGTGGTGATCCTTAAAGGCAAACTGCTAAGCAAGATCAACGTTAAAATAAATTCAATTTACATAACAACGCTTTGTAACATAACGCAAACAAATAGAGGTCTAGGTAGAGACGTGTTCCGGCGTCGTTAAACATAGTGACTGTCGATCTCTACGAAGGTGGGTGATTCCTCCTGAGAGTCGGTGGCACTAATACGGACTTGTGCTCCCACGTACCGTCACGTATATATTGGGAGACCCCTATAGGCAATTATCCTTTATCCATAGGAAGCCGTGTCGGCCGCCCTACTGATCGCGATGCAGTGAACACAGCATTCACGAAGATCGACCACCCGTACCGTAAAACGTATTCTGTGGTTTCGCGAAAAGTTTGGCACACCCTCTGCCTAGAACTCCAGAGCAGTTTCTTTTGGCCTTTTTCAAACTCTATAACTGAAAAAGTCCATCCGAGCATTTGTCACTTCAGGCTCGTTAAAACATCGAAGGGGACTAGAGTCATCTTTAGCTTTTTCTCGACTCTTAAAACATGAAAAAGCAAGTTTGTGTCTAAAAGCGTCGTTAATAAAATTTATTTTAAACGGAACATAATCACCTCTTATTCCCACGTTGATCTTTCAGTTGAAAAGTATGGAGCCCACCAACCAAGGAAGTAACCTTGGTGGAAGTCCAAATCCCTTCTCCTCTTGGGGAGATGTTGGTGCGCCTCATATGGCCACATTGTCACTTCTAGGATTGACAATTGGCCTACCTGTATGGCTCTTTTCAACTAATATAGTCCAGATTGCCACTAATCCTGAGCAGTCGAATCAACAGTCAGAACAGTCTAGAGCTACCCACCAGCCTTCCACTTCTTACAATTCTTCCTCTGATCCTTCATCTTCACAAGGTAGAGCCGGCAAAAGTCAGCCTCCCATGGAGAAGAAGGAAAAGAAGAAGAGAGAAAAGAAGCAGAAGGGGCCTATGGCGAAGGCGACTGGGGGCAAGCAAAAGACAGCTGACAAAAACCCACACACTGCACCGACCGGGCCTAAATCGCCATGTGTCATTTGCAAAGGGGCCCACTTCCATCATGATTGTCCTTGTATTCCCCGGATACTAAGGGACTGGTCCCCAAGGCTGCACAATCCGTTAGCATCAACCTCTAGTAGTCATGTTGATTGCAGTCCGTCAACTAGCGAGAGTGAAGGATGAAGAGGGAGACCAAGATCACCCTGTATATTGTGTGAAGGCGATCACGCCATCCACAAATGTCCATTCTTAGATGAGGCAAAGAGAGTTTTGGAAGATCGTCCGGTATCACCGTTACGACTTCCTCCTGGATACCAAAAACTCGTGCCTAATCCCTCGATAGTTGAAAATCCAGCTGGCCCGCTCAAGTGGTCAGCTGAAGTGTTGGTCATTGAGAATGAACCAACTGAATCCAGACCAGACGAAATTCTAAAGGTCGAAACGGCAGTTGACCCGGTTCTTCCTTCAGAGGTTTCATCCTCAAATGACACCGTCGTTGAAGATTCACCTTCAAATGACACCCTCACTGAAGAGAATAAGGATGACACCGTCCAGATTCTTTTCATCAACACAGACTCTGATGAGCATTAGGGCAATGCGCCCATTCCTTTATCGCAGGAAGGAACATCGTCAGGGTCGTATCCGGCCGTGTATTCGGTCCCACCACCAAGCAACCTGGTTGTATCCTTTGATTGGAACCAACTAGGCAGACCCCGGTTACCAGCCAGTATACCATTAAGAATCATTGTCCAAATCTATAGAATGGTAATGGTTGGAACCATAATTGATGAAGGGGCATCTGTGAGTATCCTTTCCTCTATTGCTTGGAAAGCACTGGGTTCCCTGGCGCTTTTACCTGAGATGAGAAATCTATCAGGTTTTGATAAAGGAACCAGTCGCCCTTTAGGGATCCTCCCCAATGTTCCCATTACATTGAGGAAGAAGACAGTTCATATGAATGTCATGGTCGTCCAAGGACCCTTGGATTATAACCTACTCCTTGGACGGGACTATATATATTGCATGGGAGCTATAGTCTCCTCACTCTTTAGAGTAATGTGTTTTCCACACGAAGGAAATATGGTCAAGCTCGTAGACCAACTTTCATTTCCGGGATCTCGCATCGCAAATAGTCAAATACCAACCCTAAACGGCTTATTCACTCAAGAAATGCCTCCACCCCCGGTTCTACTTCCCGATGAATGCGAGTGATTCGGAAGAAAGAACTGGGACCCAGGGGGCATGCACCCTGGCCTGCCTTGGGCAGAGGAAACCTTGGGTATAAAGTTGATTTCCGCAGAAGAATATGACTAGTCCATACCCCGTCCGAAAGAAGGAAGAGAGGGTTGTTCTAGAATAAGATTCTTTTGTCAAAGTTATGTGAGCAAAAAGATCGTCTCCCTTTGTCTAGAAAAGTAGGCTCTCCTAAGGAGGAGATCCATTTGTGGCAGCAAGTAGCCACCATCTTTGAATGTCAAGCCTCACCCATTAAAACAATATGTTTTGAAGGATAAGTAGGGGCAGTCTTCAAAGAAAGAGATGAAATTGCTGCAACAAGTAGTCACCATCCTTAGCAACCTAATGATAGACACCGCCGAAAAGAGAGTTTAGTTTGCGGCAGCGAACAGAACCATTTTTCGGATAATAAGTAAGAGGAAGAGCCTAGAAATTATACTTTATACCTGGGGGCATGCGAACCTTTTGGAGTGCAAGCACGGGACGACTATTTATTTTTTAAATTTTTAGGTCCTCCCTTTAAACCTGTAGGTCTAACCCGTTAAACTCGTAGGATTAGCCGTTTCCAGCTTGCATAAAGAAAGGATGTGGGGCAAAAGTTAAAACTTGCCAAATTGGAGTAACTAGTGAGGTATAGCTCCTTAAAAATGACTACCTCACCTGAGGCATTTCTTGTATTATGACTGGTATTTTCGAGCAGTTTTAGCACACAGTTCATGCTCGTTAAAAAATAAACGCAAGATCCGAGCAGTTTTAGCGCATAGTTCATGCTCGTTAAAAAATAAACATAAGTTGTGAGCAATCTTCCCCTAGAGTTCAAGCTCACCCAGAAAAAATGAACCGGTAAATAACCTTGGTAAATGTAACCTTTGACAGCCATATTAAAGCCCTTGGTCGTGTTCTTGCAGTCTCACCTCCATCCGTTCATTTGGCCAATTGTTCATCTCCATATGTTTGTTTACCCATTTTGAGGAACAGCTGCGAAGAGTGATTTCACTAAGCCATCCTTGTGACACTGCCATGATTGGAATATTCCAACCTATACCTGGAATCTGCTGCTGCCCTGTTAATCACTCGTTCCTCAAAAGACGAGTCTTCTTTGAGCTCTTTTCACTGACTCGTAAAATATGAAAAGTTTGCCGAGTTTTGGCCTTCCAGCTCGTTAAAGCGACCGGAAGAGCTATCCCTCCTCTAGATTTTAATCTTTTTGGACCTGAGGGATTATTGCACAAAAAGATCGAGCGCTTGTTTTGTTCGGCTCGTTAAAGCAATCGAAAATTCATCCCTTTTGTATTGTTTTATACTTTTTCGGACTTAAGGGATTAGAAGACGAAAAAGGAATTTTGGAGTTAACTTTCCGTACCTTTTCAGACTCTCTAAAAATGAAAAGGACCGAGTTTTCCTTGTCGTTAGACTTGTTAAAATGATTAAATAGCGACAAACTTGTCTTTAGACGAGAACGAGTTTCCCTATCGCTAGGCTCGTTAAAACATAGCGATGGGCTTGCCCGAAGGGCAGGTTATAGAACAAGCATATGTTATCCTCCTCAAGCTTGACAAAAATAAAGAGGTACTGGTCAGCAATGACTGGGGAAAAATTGGGAGAACCTCACAGCATTAATGGTAGCAAGTCACTCTTGAACATGACACTTTGTCCTCCGTATCACATCGGGTTGGGTTGTTTCATTCGCCGGTCTCATAACCATGGTCCTCGCCACACCATCCACAATTGGGGTAATGCTACCAATCCATCACATCAGTGTCGTTATATGTTCAAGAGATGTGGTTCTGCAAAGAGTCAACCGTGTCCCATCCACTGCCGTACATTATCCTTCATCCACTTCATGACCGCCACCCTGAATCATACATCACAGTTTGTTTTCACCTCATCACAATCACTAGCTCCGTTCCGTGTCACTGATGTGGGATTCATTAAGGCCCTCCTTTGACGGATCGCTCCTTGTCAACATTAGCTCATTATCCAAGGAGTTGATCTAGGAACAACCCCTTCAGTACTTTGAAGCTTGCATGCCTCAATGGCAAGTTTCTCACTTCCGGCGACAGGTATACATCAATGACCTTCGACCAGAGGATTTTGCATGGTGGTCGACGCCAAGTCCTTTATTCCCACCATGTGAATTGTACTGCTGTACCTTGAGGGTCATCATCCTTATCGGTGATTCCTCTCGTGCTTGTTAACGGTTTACATCATTGGCCGGTAATCAAGCGATGTCTTTCCATGTTCGACTTCAATAAATTCTCACATGGATCGACTTGTACATCGAGTGAAGATCGGAAGAGATTGAAGACCCCGAATCTAGTTTCATCCATCCGGGCTGCGATATATATTTAGGATATAAAGACATTTGATATGTACATCATTGCAGCAGATGATCATCCTTCTCAAAGGATGATAATTTCAGCAGAGAATTATCAGTCTACAATCAGACGATCGTCTGTTCTATGTACCAAAATGTATTTATAAAGCTGAGCATGGGAATGCCCGCCTCAGCTAGATCATGAAAATGTATGAAAAATAATGTATCGTATTGTATCTTATTACAGGACACTTCTCAGCAGATTGAATGAACTTCGGATCCTCTCAATAAAGCATTTCACCCGATAAACGACCTCATACTTTAGGGGGCATCTGTTATAGACAAATTTGTGCCTTACAGCAATAAGCATGAATTGTCAATAATCCAAGGGATCCAAAGTTCCCTAAACATGATGTTCCTACCCTAGAGGAACAAGGTCAGCAAACCAACAGCTCTCAGATCAGTTCTCCACCTGAAAACACTCAAAAACAAGCAATCCTGAAATCAAAGCAGGTGCTCCACTAGGTTTCTGCGCTGAAACTTAGTTGCTCCATGGTGTACCTGCGTTGCAAAGCAAGTGGAACAAAGGCCACCTGCGCTAAGCGAGATGGGACAAGTGGCACACTGAGTCATTGCTCTGGAATCTTCCAAAAATGACACTTGGATCAGGTATTTCGCCTTGTGATGAGTCAAAGGCTCTGTTTCTCCAAGTGGAAGCAAGGTTCTCCAAGTGGACTCAAGAACTGAAGATCAACTAAAGATTAACTGAAGAGAGAAAGGACACAAGGCAGCTACACATCAGTTGCAAGCTGACTCATCCTTTCTCAATTCATCTATATATTGAGCTCTCTCCTATGAGCTCAGGAGGCTGGAATTTTGTGCAAAGTAATGATATGCTGTTGGTTTCACTATAGAACTATTGGGTGATTGTTTGAGAGAGGTGAAGAGGAGAAATTCTTTCTGCTGGGAGGTGTTGCTGGGTTGGAGCCTTCAATGGTTGTAATACTCTCAGAACCTTTATTTCTTCATTAATAAAAGCTATTGAGGTTCTTCTATGTGCTCTTGTTTCAATGATATATTGTGATAATTGCATGTTTGGTTTACACTAATCCATGAACCAGTTATGATTGCATGCCTCTTGTAGTTTCCTTCTTTGTTATTTTGCAGGATCTCACTGTAGCTGGGCAAGCAAAAGAACAAGGAGCTAGGAGCAAGCGGCCAAAAAGAAGAGTTTGGATTCGACATTAAGCGCAAGGCAACGGTTAGTGCTTTTCTCCATTCTCTATTGCTTTCATAAAGAAATAAACCTTGAGTAGTTTGTTTTACAATTGTTGCTAAGGAACTATCACCCTTAGAGTGGGATAGGGTCATCCGAGTCAGATACTTTTCCCTACAACACTCACTGGAACAATGCTTGCATGTTAATTTCTCTCCTTCCTTCTTAATGGATGCATTTTTATTTCCTTTCCCTTTGGAACCCTTTTCTTTTCCTTTACCCTTAAATGGATTTTTACTACCCTCTTCTGGAGTATTTTTTCCTCTTGCCTCAAGATGAGTGGCTTTCGCACACACCTCATCTAGATTATTAGGAGTAAACATAAGGATAGTATGCCTAAGGTAACTGTGTAAACTCCCTATATATTTTAGCAAAGTATCTTATGATTGCAAATATACACCTAACATTAGAGACCTTCTTCTAAATTCTTCAGTGTAATCTTGCACATTTTGACCTTTAATTTGTCTACAGTCCTGCCAATTCATGATGGATTTTTGCCTATATGCTAGAGGGAAAAAATTTCTTTTATTTGCAGCAATGAAATTAGAACAAGAAATTGAGATCTTGCCATGTTTTTTTATCTCTTCTTGTTTCTTGGATTCCCACCATACTAATGTTGGACCTTCTAGCCTCAAGGAAGCTAGATGAATCTTTATGTCATCATCTTGAAGGTTTTGAATGCTACAATAGACCTCCAAATGACAAAGCCAATTGTCAAGCTTCTTTGCATTCACTTCACCATTATACATGGGCAATTCAAATTTAACATCAATTCTTAATAGGGGTCTTTTACCAGTTCCTTTTGAGGTATGTTGATGAGTATGAGTAAGGGTTGTATTAGTGGAAGAGGGTGAAGATGCATGTGAAGATGAAGATGAAGAAGATGGTGGAGAGGGTGGAGATTTACCTTCATTTCCATTACCTTCTCCTCCTGAAGAACCTTCTCCTTTTGGAGGCTTGGAGCTTTCACACTGCAGTTTGGTGTTCCTTTCTTAATAGAGGACTTTCACCATCTTTGTCATATCAATGAAAGCCTTCATAAAGACCTTCTCATCCTCTATCATATTTGTAGTCTCTCCATGTTACATTCTCAATGAAGCTTCAATTGCAACTTGAGGAAAAACTAGTGTTGGAGATTGTGGAAATCTTGCACTCCTTCTCCTTGACCCAAATTCGAGATTTTTAACCAACTTCCATTGTCCTATATTGAGCTTCAACCTTGTAAGCATCACATTCACTTGCAAATAGTTAAATCCTTCTTATAGAAAGAAAACCAAGAGCTCTGATGCCAAACTTGATCTGAATCGGAAAATTAGTTTTGTTCTGCTAAATTCCTCTTCAGAATATGTAAAAAGTGCTTAAGGATTCGTGAGGTCAATTGCAAGTTTAAACATGGGTTTTTTTATTTTTTTGATGTAAATTTTATGTACAAATTAACATAAACAAATGACTGAACAACAACATATAACATACATTAACATCACCAAAATAGTATCACAACAGCACATGATGAAGGAGTTCACCCTACCTGGGCTACATCTCCTTGGTCCAACTTCTAATGGCTTGGCCCTATTTATTATGCTCAACAGTATGAATAGATTAGTTTAAAATGCTCAAAAGGCTCTGAAACCTATTCCAATGGCTCTAGAATGCCCAAAAATTCCTATCTAGCTTGTTCCTACTCCTGATTTGGTCAAAATATGAAGAATTTATGGCTTCCCCAAGTCTTTCTACTAATCGCACTGTAATTTCCCCAAAATCTGACACCATCCTACAATTTCGCCCCAAATTATGCCAATAGAGCACTGACTTTGCCGATTTTGGGTGATCCAGGTGGATCTTCAGATACAATTGCATGGAAAAAATCAAAATTCAAAGTGGTAGAAAGGCAAGTATCCTGACACCAAATCGAAGTGCTCGTCACCCTGATTCCAATTGTGTGAAAGACACTCCAATCCGAGTCCAGATGATGAAGTTATGGCAGAAAGAAGGTCACCATGTTCCTTTGGAAAATGAGGGTTTTTCCCTAAAAAAATGGAATTTTTAGCTTTAAAAGGGAATCGCATCAAAAATCATGCAAAGGGCGGACTTTAAGACCCCGATCAGTGATTTCCAATATATCAGGTTGGAGAAGTCCAAGGCAGAGAAGCAAGGGTAGCGGAACCCCGATTAGCAACCTCCGACTAATCGCAATCGGGGGGAGGAAATCAACGATATCGGAGACATAAAGCGGTAAGCATCGGTGGATTGGGTCGGCAAAACCCAAGGCATAAGACCCAGACCTTTGGGCCATTGTGATTGCGATTGCCGATTAGTGACTTGCAATCTTAGCCGTCGGATCGGGAAGCAGATTGACGGCCAGGATCTAATCGACGATCGACGAATCAGAAAATTGGCGATCGGCGATTGGCGATTCCCCGATATATAGGGCCATGGACCTCAGCGATAGCAATTTTGCGATCGGATCATACCCGATGGATTTATAGGGCCGAATAATATATTTGAAGTTCGTTTTAAAGGTTTTTGTCAGCTTTTCAGTGTTTTTCAGGTTTTTTGTATTATCGCTTTTAAATGATAAAAAGGCTATTTTAAAGGGTTGTTGTGCCCACCAACACTTCCACCTGAATGGTTTCCATTCTAACAAAACCAACCTCTGATTATTAAGCAGCCTTTTTCCTAAATGACACATATAAAGCCCAATGATTGGAAAAGGGACAGGGACGGATGATTTTCGACATGTTATTCGAGGCAGGAGAGTTTTCAAGTGGCCGATAGTACACTGTGTCTAATTTGGACAAGTTTTATATGCTTTCAACCCCTCTCGATGCCACGGATGCATCAGTGCTATCCATTTCTCCATTTGAGGTCTCCATTTCATAGCCATTGTCCAGAATGGAGGTATAAGCCTCTTTTTATGTAACTGATGATTGTATTCTCCTCTTTTCATGCCATTTAATATAAGAAGGCCTCCCCATTGATCGAGCAGGGCCCAGAGATGTAGTCTGAGTTGGACGAACTCCGTTATCAAGTCTTGGTGTCTTCTTGACATGCTTTTATGTGTTTCTGCTTCTTTTCTCGTGTGTACATTATAATTTTGTGTTAAGCTGCAATTTTTACATGTGATTCTTTTTATACATCTATAAGCGGAAGTATCCTGGATCAAGTGGTATCAGAGTAGGGCTTTTTAGATGTGAATTACATGTTTGTATGCTAACAAGAAACAAGCTCCAAAGAGGCAAAGGGGGACTAGAACCTTTCAATCCCAAAGCGGTGCATGCACATCGAAGGAGAAACATGGAAGACGAGCCTCATCTTGAAGAGGAGCGTAATTTCAGAAAGACCTTCTATTCAATGGAAGAGAATATCAGTCAGATGGTTTTACGGTTGGAGAAGGCAGAAGAGAGAAACCTAGAAGGACAAGGTTCAACACATGGGAATGGTGGAGAAGAACCCCCTCCTTCTCCTTTCGGGAGTGAAGGTTCTCCTTCCTCTCACCACCATAATCGCATAAATTCAAAGGATGCATCTAAGAAACCTTTCTTTAAATTAGATGTGAAATTTGATCTTCCCATGTTTAATGGTGAAAGTAATGCAAAGAAGCTTAATCATTGGATTAGGTAGATTGAGGTCTACTGCAGGATTTAGAAGATCATGGAGGATGAGGCAAAGATTCAGCTGGCCTCTCTATGGTTGAGTAGCACCACCCTCATTTGGTGGGAGAGCAGATTGCAGAGTAGTAAGAATGTGGGTAAACTCTTTTCCTCATGGCCTGATTTTATTTCTGTGTTAAAGGAACAATTTTATCCCTTAGGATACAAGTAAAAAGCATTAATGAATTGGTAGTATTTAAGGCAAGGCAAAGGTTAGGATTTTTAGAGTTTTACAGAGGAATTTAGCATTGAATTTAGGTATTGCACTTGATACACTTGAAGTTGTGACTAAGTATATTGGCTCATTACATAGCTATATTAGGCATTCATTGTTGTTGCTTGAACCAGCCACCATTGACTCAACCAACGTGAAGGCAATTCATATTGAGAACAGGGGAAAAAATGAAAGGGATGATCAGTCCAGAAAGCCACCGTTCAAACCTCCCAATGGCAAATCCAAA
This sequence comes from Pinus tabuliformis, assembly GCA_031772625.1. Taxonomy (NCBI): domain Eukaryota; kingdom Viridiplantae; phylum Streptophyta; class Pinopsida; order Pinales; family Pinaceae; genus Pinus; species Pinus tabuliformis. The sequence goes on from CM062820.1 coordinate 521,672,252, forward strand.
GCAAAATGGAAAGGAAAGGAGAAGAAGACGACATCAACCAAAGAAGGAGAACGGCCATATTGCAATCATTGCAAAAAGGAAGGCCACGATGACAATCACTATTGGAAACAACACCCAGAAAAGTGTCCAAAGAAGTATGGAGGAAAAGGGAAGCAGAAGGCAGTGGCAACAACGTAGCAAGACCTTGGATCAGATTCTGGAGATGAAGCACTGATCACAGCAGCAGGAACAAAAGGTACTCTTACACCTCATGTTAATTCTGAATCACATGAAGGCACCAGTTCTGTAAATGAGTCCCTTCCTAATGACCGAAAGAGAATTGAACTATTTCATATCAAAGTTGTTGTAAATCACACTAAAGTTGAAACTCTGTTTGATACTGGGTCCCAAGGAATTTAATTGCAGAATCCCTGGTAAAGAAACTTGGCTTAGAAACCAAACGACACCCAAAATCTTACCTACTTGGATGGATACATGATAAAGCAAAACTGAATGTAACCAAATAGTGTAATGTCAAGTTTGTAATTGCTTCCAAGCTAGTAGACGAAGTAGAACTAGATGTAATACCGTTGGATATATGTGGCATGGTGTTAGGGAGCCTATACCTGTATGATAGAAAGGAAATCTTCTTTCACCATGAAAACAAATAACAAATCACAAAAGATGGGGTAGAGTACATAGTAAGGGCTCATCAAAATGAAATCAATGCTAGCCTTGTAAGCGTTGGACAAATTAAAAGACTGGTGAATTCTAGTAAGGGTTGCATGCTTATGGTCATAAGGGAAAAGGAGGCAGAATTCGTTGATGCTTTCCATGGCTGCGATCAGGAACATAAACAAGAATTATCTGAATTAATTACAAATTATGATGAGTTGTTTCAAGAACCGAAGGGATTACCTCCGAAGAGGGAAATCCAACATGAAATCCATTTGCAGCATGATGCTCCTTTGCCAAATATTGGCATGTACAAGATGTCGACTATTGAGATGGAGGAAATCAAGAAAAAAGTGCAAGAATTGCTAGAGCAAGGGGTCATCAGGACAAGCACCTCTTCGTGTGGTTCACCGATTGTCTTAGTGCCAAAGAAAGATAGCGCCTGGAGGATGTGCGTGGATTACCACGTGCTAAACAAAATTACGGTGAAAAATCGCTATCCTCTTCCACGCATTGATGACTTATTAGATCAGTTAAAGAATGTTGTTTATTTCACAAAATTGGATTTGCGTAGTGGTTATCACCAGGTCTAAATTGAAGAGTAAGATGTGTGGAAAACTACCTTCAAGACCAAACAAGGGTTGTTCGAATGGATGGTGATGCCATTCGGGCTTTGCAATGCTCCAGCCACTTTTATGAGGGTCATGAATGATCTCTTTCGGCCTTTCATTGATGAATTTTTTCTTGTATATTTAGATGATATACTTGTCTTTAGTAAGAGTTGGGTTGAACATGTGTGTCATGTAAAGAAAGTGCTTGATGTACTAAAAAAAGAAAAACTCTTTGTAAAATTATCAAAGTGTGAGTTCGAGAAAACCTATTTGGGTTACCTAGGTCATATTGTTGGTCATGGTCAGTTAAAAATTGATCCTTCTAAAGTTGAAGCAATTGTAAATTGGCCAAAGCCTACTAGTGTAACCGAGGTCCGTAGCTTTTTAGGTACAGTCCAGTATTGGAGGAGATTTATTGCATATTCTCTATTATTGCAGCACCTTTGCACATATTGACAACTGTGAAATAAGTCTTCCAATGGGGAGGAAGACAACAATAGTCCTTTGAAACATTGAGGGAAAATATCAGCACTACGCTAGTCTTAGCCTTACCCTATCTCCAACAGCCATTCGAGATCGAAACCGATGCCAGCGGTTATGCCATTGGAGTTGTACTGATTTAGCAAAAGAAGCTAATTTGTTACCATTCTAAGAAATTTTCTCAAGCTGTGATAAACTATCCCACTTATGACAAGGAGCTTTATGCCTTGGTGCAGAGTGTGAAAAGGTGGAAACACTACCTGATCGGCAAGGAGACCATCACCCATATGGATCATCAGCCCTTGCAATACCTTTAGTCATAAACCAAGTTGCAGCAATCTAGCTATTTCAGGTGGATGGGTTTTCTTCAACAGTTTCATCTGGTAATAAAGTATAAGAAGGGCACTAGCAATAAAGTGGCTGACATACTATCTCACCCTCCTATTTCTGCTTCTATTATTTTGCATAATGCTTCGTTATCTTTTGAGAGTTATGCTGAATAATATGCTAACGATGATGACTTTAAGGAGATTTATGAAAAACTAACCCATGGTTCATAGGTGGACAACTATCACTTGCAGGGGAAACTGTTGTATCACCTTGGTAAATTATGTATTCCCACAGGGGAAAGAGTACATGTAATTCGAGAGGCCCGCACCTCTCTTGTGTCTAGACACTTTGGTGTCGAAAAGACTTTATGTCATGTAAAAATATTTTTCTTTTGGCCTCATATGAAAAACATTGTGACTCGCTATGTAAAGGGTTGTGTGATGTGTTCTGTTTCAAAGCCCTCTAGTAGAAAACTCAGGCTCTACGCACCACTCCCTATTCTGAGTTGTCCATGGGAAATTGTGTCAATGGACTTTGTAGGAGGTTTTCCTTTGTCCAGAGAGAGTCACGACTACTTGTATGTTGTCGTTGACCATTTTAGCAACATGTGTATTCTTATGCCTTGTAAAAAGCAGATTACTACAGAGCATACTGCTTCTCTTTTCTTTTAGCATGTTTGGGTCCATTTTGGATTACCCACATCTATTGTGTCAAATCAGGATTTTTGCTTTCTTAGAGAGTTTTGGACTAGTTTATGGAAGATGATGGGCACCAAATTGAAAAGAAGCATGACATTCCATCCATAGACTGACGGACGGGCAGAGGTTGTCAACTGTACCATGGTACACTTGCTACGAGGCTATTGTGGGAAACATCCCAAGTTGTGTGATGAACATCTCCCATATGTGCAACATTCCTACAACCAAGCAGTGCATTCATCTACGTAGCATTCACCATTTGAGACATGCTTTGGTTGCCTTCCAAAGGACCCTTTTGGTATGGTCTTCGGAGGGGAAGATGGCTCCAGGGGGCATAATGATAGGGACAAAGCTCAACAGTTCATTCAACGAATCCAACTGATTCACCAAGTAGTGCAAGAGTAGTTGGAGAAAAGTAAAGCCTGTTACAAGGCTTGACATGACAAACACCAAGTCGACCACCAATTCTAGGTGGGCGACAAAGTGTTGTTCCACATTAGCAAGGACAGGATGAAGGGAGTGTAGGAATTTACAGGGTAAGTTCCTCAGAAAGAACACCAAAAGGACACCGCTCACAACCAGATCTCAAATCAATACACCAGTATTTTTGACGTGGTTAAAACCCTCAAAGAGGGAAATAGTCCATGGCCTGAGCCAATGTGGCCACTTCAGGCAATTTATTAATCAAAGAATGAAAATTTACATAAGCTTTCTCTCATAGATGGATTACCCGAACAATGACCCTCCATGCGCTTTAAGTAGAACTCATGGACCAATCGGGTGTCAAGCCACGGATCAAGTGTCGGTAATACCGAGGAGAGAGTGAACTGTCAGATCACTACATATCGTGACTGTCAGATTGTAAGTTACAAAATGTACAATGGTAAAGAAACACACTTTACCTAACTCTATACCTAACTCTATACTAGACCAAGTTGAACTTAACTATTTCCTATGTGTCGGAATATCCTAACATCCCCCCTTGAGAACAACTTGGGATAGGATTGAAGGATTTACAAATATGACACAATAGGAGAAGGAAGGAGGCACTAGAGCCTATCCCCCCTTAGTGACAACTTCCTGAACTCCAAGCATATATCGAAGTTTAGTGAACTTCGCCTCTGTGAGAGCCTTTGTGAAGATGTCTGCAACCTGATCATCTGTTGAACAATATTGCACTTCAAGAACATGGTCATGAATGAGCTTTCTGATGAAGTGCATGTGTAGTTCAATGTGTTTGCTGCGCTGATGCTGGACTGGATCTTTGCATAGTTGAATGGCACTTTGATTATCACACCAAAGTGTGGTTGGTTGCTGCTGCTCAAAGCCAAACTCTGATAGGATCTGACGAAGCCACAAGGCTTCCTTACTAGCTTCCACGGCACCACGATACTCTGCTTCTGCTGACGAAAGAGAAATGGCAGCCTGTTTCTTACAAGCCCATGTAATAGGTCCTGAACCAAGAGTGAAGACATAACCGGCAGTAGACTTCCGATCATCAGGGTCACCAGCCCAATCAGAATCAGTGAAACCAACTAATAGAGGAGCTGATTTGGCACTGTAATGAATCCCAAACTGTACTGTACCTCGAACATAACGAAGTATTCTTTTAGCTGCTTTCCAATGACTTTCACGGGGGTTTTGCATAAAACGAGCAACAAGGCCAACAACAAAGGAAAGGTCAGGACGAGTATGGGTTAAATACAAGAGTTTTCCTACAAGTTGACGGTATAAGGTAGCATCAACTTCAGGAGAAGTACAAGAGACTGAAAGTTTGACTCCAGACTGAAAGGGAGAAGGGGCTGGCTTACAGTCTTCCATGTGAAAATGACAAAGAATATCACAAGCATACTTGGACTGGGAAAGGGAAATACCCTCCTTGGATTGCAAGACTTGAAGACCGAGAAAATAGTGTAAGTGTCCTAAGTCTGTCATTTCAAATTTCTTTTTAAGGCTAGACTTCACATGGTTTATAAGGTTGGGATCACTACCAGTAAGAATAAGATCATCAACATAAAGAGCAAGGATGATAAGAGAGTTGCCCACTTTCTTGGTGTAGACAGTATTGTCAGAATAACACCTAGAAAAGCCAGATTCTAAAAGAAAGCTATCCATTTTGGCATACCAAGCCCGAGGAGCTTGCTTGAGACCATAAAGGGATTTCTTAAGTCAACATACAAGGCTGGAGTCTGTTTGGATGAAGCCAATGGGTTGTTCCATATAGATTTCTTCATGCAAGTCCCCATGCAAGAAGGCAGATTTAACATCCATCTGATGGACTTCCCATTTTAAAGAGGTAGCAAGGGAAAGAACAAGGCGGATAGAGTTCATTTTGGCAATAGGGGAGAAGGTTTCAGTGTAGTCAATGCCTTCAACCTGTGAAAATCCCTTAGAAACAAGACGAGCTTTATGTTTATCTACTTTCCCATCTGGTCCATACTTGGTTCTGTAAACCCATTTACATCTAACAAGTTTGTGTCCCTTTGGTAGAGGAACAAGATCCCATGTATCATTTGCCAATAATGAATGATATTCTTCATTCATAGCTGCTTCCCAATGTGGATGGCCTGAAGCTTCTGCAAAGTGTCAGGATCATGATTTACTGGAGCTTGAGTCAGTAAAGAAGAGGCTCTTTCAAACTGAGAACGTGTACGTCGCTGATCTGTAGGATCACCGACAAGATCACCTGCTGCATCCCGAGTAGCACGGACCCATCTTGGAAGTTGAGGATCCTGAGAAGGTGGGGGAGGATTTTCATCCTCACTTTCATCATCTGAAGAAGAAATTTTTTCAAAAGTAGAAGAGATAGGAAGAGGTGGCACATCCGCCGGACTAGGCTCGCAGGCCGATTTATTTTCATCAAATTTTACATATCTTCTAATGATAACATTTTTGGACTTAAATGGAATAAGTCTATAACCTTTTACATCTTCAGAATATCCAACAAAAGTACATTTCTCACTCTTAGGTTCTAAAGCTTTATGCTTTTCATCTGGAATATGGGCCCATGCTTCACTTCCAAAAACACGAAAGTGACTTACATCTGGTTTAATGGAACTCCAAGCTTCTTCTGGAGTGATATTCTTTAGAACCTTAGTAGGAGTGCGATTGATTATATAATTTGCACAATTAATTGCTTCGGCCCAAAAACTAAGACTGAGTCCTTTAGATTGCAGCATACAATTAGCCATTTCCTTTAAGGTGCGATTTTTCCTTTCAGCTACACCATTTTGTTGTGGAGTGTATGGAACAGTATGTTGCATTTGAATTCCATTTTCGGTGCAAAAGTTGATGAATGTGTTTTTAACATATTCTCCACCATTATCAGTTCTTAGCTTAAGAATTTGATGTCCAGATTGTTTTTCAACAAAGGCTTTGAAGGCCAAAAATGTGTTAAATACTTCGCTCTTGAGTTTTAAGAAGTATACCCAAGTGCGTTTGGAGAAATCATCAATGAAAGTTAAGAAATACTTGCAGCCAGAGAATGAAGAAATAGGAAGTGGACCACATAAATCACTGTGCACAAGCTGTAAAGGGGCTGAGGCGTGCCAAGAGGCACGTTTTTCAAAACTGTCCCGATGATGTTTTCCGAGTACACATCCGGAACAAACACCATCTCTGCAAGATACCATAGGAAGACCTGTCACCATATTTTCTTTACATAGATGCTGAAGGGAGCGATAGTTTAAGTGACCAAATCGCTCATGCCAAATTTTGCTCACTTCATCATTATGAGCAACAAATACTGAGGGAAGATTTGATGACCCAAAGTTGTGAAACTTATACAACCTTGTGGAATCATCAGCAATACCAGTAGCTAGAATCTGTTTAGGATCTCTTAGATCCTTGATTACAACATCATGAGGTGAAAATTCAACAATTTTACCTTCACCTGAATGAGTTATCTGATATACAGATAGAAGGTTGCAGGATAAGGTTGGAACACATAATACATCATTAAACTGACCATTGTCTAGATGAACAGTTCCAGTCCCTACAACATTAAGAGATCTATCATCACCAACATATATATTTTTGGTGTTACAATCATTTAAAGAAGAAAACATGGCTTTGTTTTTGGCCATGTGATAAGAGGCTCCAGAATCAATGAGCCACTCATGAGAATGAGAAGAAGAAGATACATTTAATGCATAACCAAACTGAGATGATTGACAACGACATGCAAAAAGTGCCATTCCTGAAGATGAAGTTGAAGTTGAAGTTGAAGAATGCTCTACATGGATGTTATGTTTCTTCATTGCGGCTTCCAAGGCTTCCATCTTCTTAAAGCATTTAGATTCTAAGTGGCCATCTCGATTACAAAAGTTACAATGTCTATCAGTCTTCTTCCATTTGTTTTTATTGGTCCTATCATTTTGCTGAAATGATCTTTCATTTTGAGGCTGAGTTTATTTAGGATCCTTGTTTGGTTTAGGACCATTATTTTTAGGATATGACTTCTTAGGATTCTTTGAATTTGGTTGCTGCTGGGCGGCTAACGCTTTCTTGGAAGAGTTTCCAAGATTAAGAAGACCAAGGTGTAAGAGTTTTTCTTGTTCTCTTATTAAAGAATCACAAAAAGAGTCAAAGGAAGGGGCCTTGTAGTCTTTTCCTTGACAAATGAAAGCTTCCCTTGTAGAATGGAAGGTGGAAACAAATACAGAGTAGGCTGGTCCCAACTTAGTAAGGATGGAATAAATAAGGTTACTATCTTCTTTCTTAACCTTAACACCTTCCAAGAGATATCTAGGGGTCTTGAATTTGGACAAGAAATCTTCAATGCAAGAAAAATTGTTAGGATCCAATGTAAGCAACTCATTTTCAAGTTGATGGGCTCTAATTTCATTTTTAATCCCAAAAACTTTAGTGATTTGTTCCAATGCTTCATGAGGAGTATCAAGTTCTGCAATATGGAATCTAAGATCAGGAGAAATAGACATCCCTATCAAACCACGTGCTTGATCTTGTCTATTTTCCCATTTTGCAGCCTTGTCTTCATCTTTTGGTTTCTTCTCTTGGCCTGTGGCTATTCTGTAGAGACCTTTACTTCTAAGTAAATCTTCCATGTAGGCTATCCATTGGAAGTAGTTAGTGCTGTCAAGAATGACTTGGCATGGAATTTCTATTTTTTTTTTTTAAACTGAAGCTGAAGATGCTGAAAGTAAGTGTTCCAATGGATAGATCTCGAAAAATTAGGCTGTTTTAAAAAAAACGGCTCTGAAAAAGGCTTCCGGATGAAGAAGTTATGGCTTTTTGAAAAAAATTTGTTGAAGTTGCCGGCAAAGTGCGCGAATGTGCGGGAATTAAAAAAAACGCCCCCACAAAATGGAGATTTGAACCCAAGACCTCTACTCTCTTAAAATAGCTTTGAACCAATTGAGCTATACAAAAAATTTGAGAGAGAGAGAGAGGGGGGGGCGGGGGGGCTTGGGTTGCGTGCTTGCCTTGAGAAAGCTCTTTTTTCCTACAAAACAAAAACACAAAACCCAACACGAATATGCAAAGAAAAACGAACCTTACGGCTCAAAGTTAGCTTTAGCTGGAAACTAAATATTTTTCTCAATGTTTCTGATTTTCCAAGATCACACTAAGGTGCAGGGAAAAGAGCATACGCATGAGAAAAAAACTTCCTTTCTGTTTCTGATTTGCCCAGATCGCACAGAGTCGCAGGGAAAAGAGCATACGCAGAAATGAAAGGTATAGATCCGGTAATAAAAAAAAGCTAAATAAACAGAAACCGAAATAACCAGAGAGAAAATAACAGTAAACTGCAGATAAACACTGTATACCTCCAGATCTTAAAAATGATGCAAATAGGGCTACCGGAAACCTTTTCGCGTGAAACGAAAGGGGTTCCTCACTGGAACAGATGCTCCGAACACAACAGAGCAATCCTCTCAGCCCGAAAGCAGCCAGAAACAATAGATCTAGGAAACGACAACCGCATGCAGTTCTACCGGCTTCAGATTTGGATCACCAACGGACGCGGCCCTCAAATAGCTCTGATACCATGTAGGAATTTACAGGGTAAGTTCCTCAGAAAGAACACCAAAAGGACACCGCTCACAACCAGATCTCCAATCAATACACCAATATTTTTGACATGGTTAAAACCCTCAAAGAGGGAAACAGTCCACGGCCTGAGCCAACGTGGCCACTTCAGGCAATTTATTAATCAAAGAATGAAAATTTACATAAGCTTTCTCTCATAGACGGATTACCCGAACAATGACCCTCCATGTGCTTTAAATAGAACTCATGGACCAATCGGGTGTCAAGCCATGGATCAAGTGTCGGTAATACCGAGGAGAGAGTGAACCGTCGGATCATTACATATCGTGACCGTCGGATTGTAAGTTACAAAATGTACAATGGTAAAGAAACACACTTTACCTAACTCTATACTAGACCAAGTTGAACTTAACTATTTCCTATGTGTCGGAATATCCTAACAGGGAGAAGGGAAGAAGTTAAGACCAATCCGATATGGTCCATTCACCATATTGGAGAATATTGGAAACAATGCCTTTTGTCTTGACTTTCCGATTTATATGCAGATGTACTCAGTAGTGAACATAGAGAACTTGAAGCTGTATGAGCCACCATTAATCATGGACACATATGAGGTGGGCACAGTTCCTACAACTAATGATGTTACACCTGAATAACTCAATGAGTTACCGGAAGACATCATTCTTAAGAGAAGGACAAAGACTTTGCGGTGAGGAGATGTGGAATACCTTTGAGTGGGTTTTAAGGGAATGCACCCCAGCAAGGCCAAATGGCTAGAGAAGGAAAAAGTCAGGGAACAATTCCCTCACTTGCCAATTGACTAATGAAAGCTTTTGGTGGTCCAAAAGCTCCTCAATGGGGAGGATTGATCCAGGTGGATCTTCAGATAGAATGGCATGGACAAACTCAAAATTTAGAGTGTGTGGAAAAGCATGTATCCTGACATCAAATTGAATTTCTCGTCACCCTGATTCCAACAGTGCGAACAACACTCTAATCCAAGTCCGGAGGATGAAGTTATGGTAGAAAGAAGGTCACCTTGTTCCTTTGGAAAATGAGGGTTTTTCCCTAAAAAATTGACTTTTTAGCTTTAAAAGGGAATCATATTGGAAATCGTGCAAAGGGTGGACTTTAAGACCCGATCAGCAATTGCCAATATATCGGGTCGGAGAAGTCCAAGGCAAAGAAGCAAGGGCAGCGAAACCCCGATTAGTGAACTCAAACTAATCACAATTGGGGGCAGGAAATCGATGATATCAGAGACATAAAGAAATCGACATCAGTGGATCAGGTTGGAAAAACCCAAGGCACAAGACTCGGACCTTTGGGCCATTGCGATTGCAATCACCGACCAGCGACGTGTAATCTCAGCCGTCAGATCAGGAAGCAGATCGACGCCCAGGATCTAATCGGAGATCAGCAAATCAGCAAATCAGCAAATCGGTGATTGGCGAATCGGCAAATCAGCGATCGTCGATTCCCTGATATACAGGGCCATGGATGTTAGCAATAGCAATTTGTGATTGGAATGCACCCGATGGATTTATAGGGCCGATTTGATATATTTGAAGTTCGGTTTTAAAGGTTTTGGTTGGATTTTCAGTGTTTTTCGGGTTTTTTGTATTATCATTTTTAAACGATAAAAAGGCTATTTTAGAGGGTTGTTGTGCCCGCCAACCCTTCCACCTGAATGGTTTCCATTCTAACGAAACCAACCTTCGATCATTAAGTGGCCTTTATCCTAAATGACACATATAAAGCCTGATGATTGGAAAAAGGACAGGGAGGGAGGATTTTCAGCACGCTGTTTGAGGGAGGAGAGTTTTTAGGTGGCTGATAGTGCATTGTGTCTGATTTGGACGAGTTTTATATGCTTTCAACCCCTCTCGACACCACGGACGCATCAGTGTTGTCCATTTCTCCATATGACGTCTCCATTTCACATCCATTTTCTAGAATGGAGGTATAAGCCTCCTTTTATGCAACTGATGATTGTATTCTCCTCTTTTCATGCCATTTAATATAAGAAGGCCTCCCCATTGGTCGAGCAGGGCCCAGAGACGTAGTCCAAGTTGGACGAACTCCGTTAGCAAGTCTTGGTGTCTTCTTGATGTGCTTTTATGTGTTTCTGTTTCTTTTCTCATGTGTACATTATAATTATATGTTAAGCTGTAATTTTTACATGTGATTCTTTTTATAAATTTATAAGCAGAAGTATCCTGGATCACCATGCGAAATTTTCGAACGCATTAAATTGCCTCTAACGCCTAAAATCCGCAACTTTTGGGTCACATGGGGGCCAAGTGCACAGGGCTAAGGCCAACAGCCTACCTTGCTGGCCGGGCCCCTGCTCTGCTCCACCGTGGTCACGTGGGTGGCGATATAGCCAAGGGTTGGCCCCGTGGGCTGGCCCCTCCCTCTAAATGGCACAGACATTGCATTTAAATATACGTCGACACTTATAGTTGTTAAGAACTATTATGTTGGCACATTGGTAGGAGCTTTGGCTTGTTGCTTGGTGGTCATAGGTTCAAATCCCATTGTTGCTACCCAGACCTTAACCAAAATTTTTGTGGCCCCCAGGCTACCACGTGGTGGCCTCTGGTTGGGCCATGTGTCAACTGGTGGTTGGCCACCTTCCAACCAATAGAATTTTTCCAAAACCAAACCAATAACTTCGTTCCACTTGGCGCCACACCATTCACCAAAGTTGCGTAGTCACATGCACAGTCACCCTGCCACATAGGCATGCCCAGTCAGTGCCACATTAGCTGTACGGACTGCTAACCAGGCTATCTGCATATTTTTTATTGAATTTGTGTGTTTAGGAAAATGAACAGAACATGTTTCTAGGAGCATACGGTGTCTGTTTCATGCGAAACGAGTTTCACCAGATTCAGGATGACGAGCACTACATGGTCATTCAGGTTCCACATCGATATGATAACTTTGAATTTTGAGCTATTTTCGAGTCCCTGATCAGACCAAGACTAAAACCACCAGATTCAAGAACCATATAGAAACCATTCTACGCGACCAAGACCACATATATATATATATATATATATATATATATATATATATATATATATATATATATATATATAGATATATATGTATGTATATATATATATATATATATATATATATATATATATATATAGATATATCTATATATACATATATATATACATATACATATACATATACATATATACATATATATATATATAGATATATACATATATATATATATATATATATATATATATATATACATATATATATACATATACATATACATATACATATACATATATAGATATAATAGGGGAACGTATGAGTCCCTTTCTAAAAATTACTAGGTTCAATACTGGGTATAAATATATATAAAAGTGCAGGAAGAACTAGCATGGGCCTATTCTATATCATAGCCCCTTTCCTTTTGTTGAAACCCCCTTGTAGTGATGCTTGCAACCGTGGCATGACCGTAACCTTAAGCCCCAACATTTTTGTTTGGTGCACAATTTCTTAAGCATTAGTGCTTACAATGGAGGCTCACACAAGCATACCCATGACATGTACTTTGGACCCTAATGATTTAGTACCAAGTCACCTCAACGACTATGTACTGAGTCACCCCTTTTTATTCTCGGGGTAAAACCTTTGGTATGGGAATATTTCTCATTAATTGTTGCACTCCAAAAATATTTCCTGGCAATAAATTTTTGTCTTGATACGTTGACTTCCTCTGCTGCTTTAACCTCCATGACTAGAAATATAATGTTTATTATTGAATCCTCCTCCTGTCAACGTTAATTGTTGTCCTTGAACCCCATCTTTTATAAAGTATAAGTGTCTGAACCTTAATAGAAAATACCCATAACATCATGTCCGAGACCATTATCTTAGCCTCGGGTGATTTAGTTTGATTCACAATTGGCCTGACTCCAAAACATCTGGAGTGAATCCATTCTTAGATGAAAAAAAAATCTTGTCACTTGCCTCCTTGCTAAAGTCTATCCCAACCTTAAATCTTTGTGTAATGTCCCTTCCTAAATTATTTTGGAACAAGATTAATTTCTACATTTTGGGGCAAATTTTGGAGGTGACGGGGCCCATTTCATTTTTATTAGAAGACTTAGGAGTTAGAAGTAAGTTATATTGGGATTTTGTTAGTAGAATGTGGGTCCACCCACATAAGGAAATATGCACTCCCTAAGCCAATGGTTCAAAATCCATTTGAGAGAAAATCGAAGGCTTAGTGAGGGACCCATGAAGGAGGGAAATAAGAGGGGAAAAGGCTCCACGGAATCTATAAAAAGGAGGTTGCACTCTTCATTTGACATCTTTGGCATATCATATTTCTTCTTTGTTGCTCGAGATACTTAGTCAGATCACTTGTTGTTTAGCACAATTTTTCCGATTGAAGAAATCACCCTTTCTTTGGGGAACTTCGAGTGCCACCCTAGATAGGTTCTTCCATAATCTTCTTGAGGTAATTTTCAGTGTGATTTCTAGCATTTGCATTTAGAGTTTTTCTAGTGGTGCGTATTTCTGGAGGACGTAGTGGGGAAATCGAATTGAGGTCCTTTGCATCCTTTAGAGGTGCTATTATTGGGAGAAATTTTGAGAGGGAAGATTTGGTGATTTACTGTCCACTTGGGTGAGTTTTTGGGTTGAAGGCGATAACTTTCTTTAGTGAGGATTTCATAGCTCATGGGGCCAACGGAGAGGATAGAGAGTGGGCACACGTGGGTTGTGGAAATTCAACCATTAGAGTTGTTCCTTGCTAAGAGAAATAAGGGAAGTATTGGTGGAGGTGATTTCTACCTTTCCAGAGTTTTCTTAATAGGATTTCACTGGAGTCTTGACAGTCAGTGTGTTTCAATAGTTCTGGACAGCATAGGACTTTTTGGGGGTTGATTTTGGAAGTTCAAAATCCAACCAAATCATTTATGAGTTTTTGTGGGTTTATTGAGAGGAGTCTCGAACTAATTTTACATCATTTTTCGAGCGATATTCGGGCTTGAAATCCTAATTCTTATAATAGTGCAAATTGCTAGTTAGCTAGGGAATTTGCACCATTTTGTGGGTTCAACTTTGGCTTGGAGATAGGCCAAACCCTTTGTGGGTTTTTCTAGGTTTTTGGTGGAGAGCTCAAGATTAATTTGGCATAATTTTCTAAGCACTTTTGGAGGCTCAAACAAGTGTTTCTTCTAGCAAGCAGTTGCAAAATTTCTAGGGCCAACACAGAACATTGAGGAGAAGTCTATCATTTTCATCCGGGGAGAATTTTTCTCACCTGGGATTGTCTAGCTTGCTTTGGCAAGCTAGGTGCACACATTCCATGCACTGTACTCTCCTTTGACAATAAAACAAATCAGTTTAGCGCAGTTCTAGTGATATTTTATGGGTGTTTAATTGTTGTCTGAATTTTTTGTGTGTTGCATGTGTATTTTGCTTGTTTAGCGTTGTTATTTCCTTTTTCTAACGTTACGCTTTTTCCCAACACTTGACCTTCCAACACAACTTTGACCTCTAAGACAACAATTCCTCGACGAAATTTAATTATGCCTACACAATCTTCATTATATGATATTCTTCTCTCAGTTTAATTTAAAACTAAGTCTCGGGTTCCTGTCATTCGAATTCAAACGGAAATAGTTCCGATGTAGGCTTTAACACAAAAAGTTAAGCAAGGTTTCAATTTGTACTCTTGCAACGCCTTTTAACCAATCTCAAGCTCTTCCTTGTAACTTTACGATTTCCTTCGATTGTTGATCGTACCTTCGATCAATGATTAATGCTCTCAAATAATCTTGAAACAAAAGGTTTCTCACCTCCTCTATATTGATTCTAGCACCACTTCTCCAAAGCGCACTCCCTCCTAAGCTTCAATTATAAGTGTGTAGGTTACTTCTGCTATCTACAAACAAGCACTCTCTCTTAAGCTTTCATGTAACAAGTTTGCTACAAACTTAATCTAATATAATTATAGAGACCAATTTCAAAACATAAATAGAGGCCTTCATACAATCCATCCACACCTGAATCGAAATGTTTTTCTATTAATAAATATTCACATATTCTGTATAAAATAGCAGAGAGTTTCTCTTGCCCTAATTTACTTTGAATAGTCTTTGATTTAGACTTGGCCACACTTAGCTTCACTGTGATACCTCTCTTATATGACATTCTCTCAATACCTCTTAAACTACACAATTATACAAACAATATTCAAAATCCTCTCTAAACCCCTCTCTCTAATAAGAGATCTAATTAATTCCAAAAACTTTTTGAACTCATTCAAACATTCTCAAAATCTACTCAAACCCCAATTCAATAACATCTCACTCAAATATATCTCTCTTAAAATTATAAGAAAATATTGAAGAATACCAAATCAACTCCAAGATTCAATTACATCTCACTCATATATAACTCTCCTAGGATTATAAGAAAATATAGAAAAATACCGAATCAACTCCCTGACCCTAAGCCTAGTCAAAATGTCTTTTAACTTAAAAGTAAGATGCTTTTGCATCAGGTTTTAATATGATAACTCTTTCTATGTTGGAGAGCGGAGCGTGAACAACTAGGGTTTCAGATTGTTGAAGAGGTTTTTCTCCATGGAAGGGCACAGAGGAGGGAGCTCCACTCCCTCCTACAAGGAGGTCGTGGCCAATAAGGGCAAGAAACCTCCAGAAAATGGCAGAGGTACTATTGAGGAAGGAAGAAGAAATAGGGAAGAGGAAATAGAAGGAACCAAAATGAAGGAGAATAAAAGCACAAAAGACAAGGAGGAAGATGACAAAAAACAGGGAACAAAAGACAAAAAACAGAAGGGACCGTGTAAACCCAAAGCTGAAATCACACCTAGAGTAGTTTTAAATGATCCAGCGCTGCAGGCGCACAGGGATCACATGCGGACTTATGCAATCATCTGCAAATTCATGGGATTATGGCCCACTGAAAAAGCTTTACAAACATGGATCAAATACCATTGGAAGCCTAAAGGGAGCATTGATCTACATCTAGGGTCCATGGGATTCTTCACTGTGGTGTTCACTAACATTGAAGATAAAGACAGAGTGTTTGAAGGCGGGCCCTACTTCTATGCAGCAATAGGTCTCTATATGCGGCCATGGATGATGAACTTTGTACCAGAGCGGGAAACTTTTACGTCGGTCCCTGTATGGGTAAGACTCTATTCTCTACCACTTGATTATTGGCAAACGGAATCGCTAGCTGCCATAGGCAATAAATTAGGTCGGTTTGTCAAAGCTTCTGAAGCCACAAGGAGGGGAAAATACACCTCCTTTGCAAGGATATGTGTGGAGATGGATCTATCTGGAGCTCTTCCGAATGAGGTTATCTTGGAGGTTTTTGATGAAGAATGGGTGCAAACAGTAGACTACGAGCATATTCCATTTAGATGTCATAGATGCCATGAACATGGGCACCTACTAAGAGACTTCCCTCTCAGTAAAGCAGAAAACAAAAGCAAAACTAACACAATGAAAGACACTGACAGCTTTCACAAAGTAGTACATAAAGGAAAAAGCGGAAAAAAAGGGCCAAAGCAACACCAAAATGAAGGACAAAAGGTTAGTCAAAACCAGTTCCAAGTTCTCAAAGAGGATGAAGAAATAACAGTAGAAGATCAAGTAATGAATGGAGGTCATGAAGAGAAGGAGAAAGAAGAAAATTGTGATCATACATAGGAAAACAAAAAATAGAAAGGGATCATGATGAGTGATACAGAATTGGAAATGGATCAGGAAATGACCTAGAGTGAGATGGAAATGGAGGACCATGAGCTATAGGAGATTCTTGACAGAGAAAACCTAGATCTAGAAGGGTTCTTGATTCAGGGAACAACTGGCGGGGTAGAATCACTACCGCAAGAAGAGTTCAATAGAATACAGTAGTTATTCTTATGGAAAACTCAGGCAAAGCGTTTGGAGGGAGAAAACAACATTGAAATATAGAGTAATGAAGGTGTGAAAACAGTAAAAACAACTCCGGGATTAGCACTGAGAAATCCAAGAAAAAAAGAGGCAGGAAAAAGTAGAATGAGCTATTGATGGAGTGTGGAAACCTTATGATAGACTCAGGTAAGATGAAATATCTAACCAGTTACTCCTTTATCAATCTTTAATTATGAAGTTCACAACTTGGAATATTAGAGGTCTATGCAGCACAAGAAAACAGAGAATGCTAAGTAATAGAATGAAACAGGCAGCTCCAGATATAATTTTCATCCAAGAAACGAAATGTTCCATTCAAAAGTTAAGGCAAATCCATAGTAAATGGCTCAGTAGATTTGAGTTTCTAGAAGTTAAAGCAGAGAATACAGCAGGGGGTATCCTCACTCTTTGGAATCCCCAAAAGATAGGCATAATTGATACGGAGGCATCGAGGAATTATTTATCAGTGGTTATACAACCTGTAGGAGATAGGGACACTTATCTAGTCACGAATGTTTATGGCCCTCAAAGGATAGATGACAAACTCAGGTTTATAGAGTCCCTGGTGGATCTCCGGGTCAGACATGCAGGAATACCTTGGATCATGGGAGGGGACTTCAATATGATCAGATCTCTCTCGGAGAAAAAAGGGGGTACAAGAGCTCTAAGTAAAGATTCTTTAGCCTTCCAAATCTTTTCAGAAAATATGAAGCTTGTTGACATTGAGACAAACAATGGCCTCTTCACATGGAACAATAAAAGAGGAGGGGATTCCCAGGTAGCCTCCAAGTTAGATAGATTCATGATCTCTGAGGATCTCATGCTTATAGACAAGGAAATAATAGCAGGAGTTCTTCCTTTTGGAGGCTCAGATCACTGGCCGGTTCAAATGGAGATCCAAGGCATAGGCACCCCTAGGAATAGACCTTTCAGATTTGAGAATATTTGGCTTTCACACCCAGAATTCATCAGCAATATTGAAAAATGGTGGGCAGAGGATTTGCAGATTCAGGGATCAATAATGTTCCTTCTACACAAAAGATTAAAGCACATCAAGCTGAGGCTAAAAGCTTGGAACAAGAATGAATTTGGTAATATTTTTGCAGGAAAGATATATGTGGAAAATAAAATTCAGGAGCTCAACCAAGCTATGATCAAGGAAGGCTTTGATAAGAACAAAAATGATCAAGTAGAGAAGCATCATCAAGAATGGGAAAATTTGTGTAAACAAGAGGAAATTTTTTGGAGACAAAAATCTAGAGTTCAATGGCTAAAAGAAGGAGAGTGTAACACTAAATTTTTCCATAGATCCACTATTGCGAACAAGACTCACAACAGGATCTCTTCGATCAAGGACGAGGATGGGTAGATACATCAATCCCATGAGGAGATAGAAGCAGTGTTAGTTCAACACTTCCGAGGCATAGCTCAGGAAAACAATCCAGTAAGGGAACCTTTCATCAAGGACTTAACCAAACATATACCTAAGCTGGTATCCAGAGAGGATAACATTAATCTTAATAGACCTGTGACTGAAAAGGAGGTCAATGAGGTCCTCAAAGAAATGCAAAATGGCAAGGCTCCAGGTCCAGATGGATTCAATGTGGATTTCTTCAAAGCTTGCTGGAATATTGTTAAACAGGATATTTTAAAGGTAGTGGAGGATTCCAGGCTGAATAGAACTATTTTGAAGGCACTCAATACCTCCTTCATCTCCCTGATTCCCAAACAGGACAATGCTCAAACACCAAAAAGGTATAGGCCCATTGCTTTATGCAATGTAGTATACAAGATAATATCCAAGGTAGTGGCCAACAGACTCAAACCTCTACTGCCTATGCTTGTTTCGGGGGAACAATCTAGTTATGTGGAAGGCAGACAAATACTAGATAACATCATTCAAGCTCACGAGGTGGTTCACTCATTAACTAGTAAAAGGAAAGTTGGTATGATCATGCAATTGGACATAGCCAAAGCTTATGATAAAGTGAACTGGACATATATCAGGAAAGTGCTTACTGTGTTTGGATTTGATCATAACTAGGTCAGATGGGTCATGGCCCTGGTGACTTCTTCCAGCTTTTCAATACTAGTTAATGGCTCTCCCTCTGAGATTTTTCTTCCTTCTAGAGGCCTCAGACAGGGAGATCCGCTCTCTCCTTTTCTCTTCATCCTCATGATGGAAGGACTGGGTCGGTCCATCAAGCATGCTAGAGTAATAGGCAAAATTCAAGGACTCCAACTATCGGAGAATGGACAGGTTCTGACTCATCAACAATTTGTAGATGATACCATGTTACAGGGAATTCCCACAATCAAGGAGGCTCTAGCATACAAACAAATTTTGAATGACTTTTCTATGACAATAGGTATGGAAGTTAATCTTTCCAAATAAAAAATATTTTTCTTTAACACCCATATTTCCATTCAGAGAAATGTCTCCAGAATTCTTGGCTTTCAAAGAGAGTCCCTCCCCTCTAAGTATTTGGGAGTTCCTCTAATGGCTAAACCTTTGCACAAGAGCATTTGGGAGTCGTTAATCATTAAGATGCAAGATAAAGTCAGGAAATGGACCATCAGATCTTTAAATTTGGCTGGTAGATTGGTGCTTACAAAGGCGGTGCTCCAAGCTATCCCAGTCTTCAAGCTATCAGCACTCCCAGCTCCAAAAGGAGTCTTACAACAATTTAGAAATATTCAAAGAGATTTTCTTTTGGGTGAGGAAACAAGGAAAAAATGGGCTTTAGTCTCATGGGAGAAGATCTGTAAACCCAAGGACCAAGGAGGCCTAGGATTGGATGATCAAGAGATTCTCAGTAATGTTCTAGGGGCCAAACTTTGGTGGCGGTGGGTCAAGGATCTAAACGCTCAATGGGTAAGCATCTGGAAAGAAAAATATGCCAGCTCCTGGCATTCTTCTGATATCATAAGGATGTCTAAAAATATAAAGGGCTCACCCATCTAGAACAAGGCCTCGGAGAATAGATGTGTGGCTCAAAAAAACAGTTTCTGGGAAATCAAAGAGGGAGATCTAGCACTATTTTGGGAGGACAGATGGCAACAAGAACCAAAACTATTGAAAGAAGAATTTTTGGGCCTTAAGCAGGAGACAGACACCCAAGGATTAGTAAAGGTAAAGGACTTTTGGGAGCATACTCACAATACAGGAAAATGGAGAACCTAGAGAAAAATAGATGGCAGGGAGGACAGAACCCTGAACATGAGAGCAGAGACCCTTAAGAGAATATTGGATCAGAGGATGATTTTAGTAACTGAAGGGCAGGATCAACTAAGATGGGGCAACAACAAAGAAGGCAACTTTAATATTAAGGAAGCAAAAGGTATTCTCCTTGGGCTGGAGTCCCATGCTCCGGATAGGATCTGGTAGAATCTATGGAGGCACCAAGGCTGGATGAAGATTAAACTCTTCATGTGGCTGGTTCATCACAAGAAAATCTTGACCTGGGATAATATTAGAAAGAGGGGTGTGCTAGGACCCTCTAGATGCCAGCTCTGTGAAGCCCAAGAGGAGACAATGGAACATCTTCTCAATAGCTGCATTTTCACCTCCAGGTTATGGGACACTTTTGCCACCATCTTCAAATAGTCTGACAGGGACAAAGAGAGTATCACTAACACCCTAAGTAGTTGGAGGAAAAAAATTTCGGATTATGAAGTTCTTAACTCTGCTTGGGCTCTTTTGCCAAGCTTCATTATATGGAATGTGTGGAAAGAAAGAAACAAAAGGATCTTCAAAGAAGAGAAAAATCCCTCTCTTCGCCTGTTGGAGCAGATCTTAAAACAGCTTAAGGAGACGGTCGACACCATAGTAAGGGATCTCCCCAAAAATCCTCCCTCAGAAGCTGAAATAAGGATTCTCAGGCAGTTAGGCATGCAGGGTCTCATTCCACAAGGTCTGGAAAAGAAAGTAATCATGATGGAAATGGTTAATGAGTTCTGGAATCCTCCTCCGAAAGGTTTTTTGAAATACAACATAGATGGAGCTTCAAAAGGTAACCCGGGAATGGTAGGCTTTGGAGGAGTTCTTCGGGATGAAACCAGAAACATTCTCTTCCTCTTCCATTGTCATTTAGGGAAAGCCACCAACAACATGGTGGAATTAATGGCTTTGGAGCAATGCTTAGAATTTCTGAAACAGGATAACTGCCTAAATGTGATAATAGAAGCTGATTCAGAGTTAGTCATTAACTCGACCAAGAGAATTAGTCATGGAATAGGGCCGGAGAAAGTTTCAAAACACTGGAGGTTGATACATGTTCTAGATAGAATACAGGGTCATCTTCAGGGACTACGCACGGTTAGATTCAACCATGTGCGTAGAAAGGCCAACAAATTGGCGGACATTCTAGCCAACCAAGGTGTCAGCTGTAAGGATAGCAGAATTTCGATGGAGTGGCAAGTATTGCCTCAGGGCAACCTAAAAGAACTTTGCCACAACCAGGCGGAAGAGGATAAAGAAGTGTATAGGAACAAAGCTAAGGAAGCTAAGTTGCAATGAGCAGTTCTCTACATGATTCACAAATTTTGGTCAGACAGGTCTATGGTGGGAGGCTGGCCATGGTTGGCCTCAGCAGCAATGGTAATTTCAACTCCAAAAATTCCCGGTGTTTGTCGGGAGGTTTTCTCAGTGTAGCGAAAGGTTATGAGAAAAGACCGGCAGCCACTGTTACAGCGGCAAAATTATCCAAATTTCCATAGTTGGGAGACAAAACCGCTTCTCGAGTGGTTTATGGTTGATCGCACTGCTCTCAAGCAAAAAGTGGTTTTGGAGATTTGGCAGCGATGCCATACAGCTTCTGACATGTGGATGAAGGTCGGGACTGAAAACCACCCTCATCGCACACTAAAGTTCGGTGACAATAAGCCGTGCGATATTTATCTCAACTGTCTGATTTTGCAAGGCCGATCAATGATCAAGAATGATCATGCAGTTTGGTGGGGTCGGGGGGTTAACGAACATGCATCTCCCAAGGGCAATATGCATCTCCGACATCAGATTAAGAAAGGAGAATGGACGACAGCGATTAAAGAGGTAGGTGAGGAGATCGATTGCACAGGTATTTGTGGGGATTGTTCACGTGCCCTGCTTTTCTCGTAGCATAATTTTTGTATGTACTCTAAAGGGTTTGGAGGGTACATTTATAGGGTTAGAGGGTTTTGTTTTAAACGAGTAACTTCCTGTTTTGCCTAAGTCCACAGAGTCTAGTGGACATTTGTATATAATGTAAAATAAGCTTGATTCAATGAAACAAAAAGTACGACTCTTGCTTTAGCAAAAATAAAGATGCTTCTGCATCACCTTTCATTGATGTGAGTTTGAAAACTAAAAATAGAAAAAAGAAAAAGTTGGATTGGACATGTGAACTTAAAATAATACTTTCATTATAATGCTCTAGCGCATGGTTGAAAGTTACTCTTTGGATAATATTTAAATATTTTTTTACACTGACAGTGGGGGATGGATTTTCTGTATGTGTCATCATTTGTTTCGTTGCCTAAGGAGTCAGAAACTCTCCCCTTAAAAACACTTCGGTGTAACTAATGAGCTTTTAAATGGTGGGGAGAGAGAAAGGTACCGCCCAGCCAAACAAGTCCGGAACGAAATAATAAAAATTAGCTGGGCACATGGAAAAGTCGGCCCAAAATAACGCCATCCACGATTCCCAAGGCCGTATACCTATAAAATCATATCTGATTCTTATTTTATCCACATTTTCTGCCCGCGAAGTAGGAACAGTGATCATGGATCTTCTGAATTCGGGACTGAAAGCTTTGATGAACGGTCATCATATGGTTTCAGAGATGGTGTCAGAAATCTTTCTAAACAACGATGAAGATGGGCAAAGCTACGTAGGTCTTGAAAATCTGGGTAATACCTGCTACTTTAACAGCGTTGTTCAGGCCCTTTATTTCTGTGAGCCTTTCAGAATTAAGTTACTCCAATATTATAGCAATGGTGGGAATGAAAATGAGAATGATAATCTACTGAAGTGCCTGGCAGAATTATTCTATCTCATGGACTCCAGAAACATGTCTCGCATTTGTCCCCAACGATTCGGAGAGCTGGTAATGAAAGGGAACGAGATTTTCCGTTGCAGTGAAACCCATCACGATGCACATGAGTTTTTGATATTTCTTTTGAATAATCTCGACGAAGAAATCACAGGATCTAATAGCACGCAAAGTCCTCTCCTGCAGAATAAGGAGGCTGAAGATCAATGTGGGGCGCAAGGAGACCAAAAGAATAATAGTAAAAGTAGTATTATTCGCCAGATATTCGGAGGCACATTCACAAACGAAACTCGGTGTTTATGTTGTGAGAGTGTAACCTGCAGAGAAGAGCCATTTATGGATCTCAGCGTGGAGATACTTGAAAATTATTCTCTGTCAAGCTGTGTAAACGCATTCAGCACTGTGGAGAAACTGAGTGGGAAAGACAAGTACTGGTGTGACAAGTGCTGCCATCTGCAAGAAGCTGAAAAGAGATTGAAAATCAAGTCTCCGCCTCAAGTTCTCATTTGCCAACTGAAACGTTTCAAGTACACAAATGATGGTGAAGTGGTGGGATTGAAGAAGTTGTTGTATAGAGTGGCGTTCTCCAAGGAGTTTAGACTGCCTATTAACAGTTGTACAGATCAAGATGCAGCTGATTCTTTGTACTTTTTATTTGCCGTAGTGGTGCATATGGGATGCGGGATGAATTATGGGCATTACATTGCTCTAGTGAAGAGTGGTGACCAATGGCTCAGGTGTGATGATCAGAAGGTGGAAACTATAGACGAAAGTGCATTGCATAATTTTTTTGGGTCATCCAAAACAGTAACATCTGATACAAAAGATGCAATGAATGCCTACATCTTGTTCTATCAAGCTGTTAATGGCTTTGAAGCAACAGACTTGCAGCACTAGTACAGGAGTTACAATTGCAGTTGCACAAATTTAGTTGAATCGATTGTAGTTAATAGGTGAATGTTCAGTATTACCAGTTCGGCTTCCCAATTTTGTAACTAAGACAAGCGTTGAGTAAGACCTGTTCAACCTCACCACTTAGTTTTAATTAAGATAGTGGCCAAGATAACGGAGAGGGATATAGAAGTACAATTAATGTATCCACATGTTTACTGTTTTAAGTTTACTTATGTTTTTGCATTTAAGGCCAATGGTGGTAGTTGTTACCATTGAAGACCAATGTTTTGTTTCAACAATTGCAAGAGCAAATTATTGGCATCATTGAGAATAATTGTACTGTCACTGTGCCCAAGTGTGTCAAAGGAACTTTGTCCTAAAATTAGCTATTGAGATGGTCATAATCAAAAAGGGACTTCCGATAAATTTAATTATTACTATTAGGAAAGCTATTTAATGAAATCTCTATTATTAATCTGGATATATAAATAATTTCTCTATTATAATTTTAATAAAAAAAGGCACTTGGATGCCAGATCAATAAATTTAATTATTACTATTAAGAAAGTTATTTAATGAAATCTCTATTGTTAATCTGGTTATATAAATAATTTCTCTATTATAATCTTAATAAAAAAGGCACTTGGATGCCAGATCAAGAAATTTAACTATTACTATAAAGAAAATTATTCAATGAAATCTCTATTATTAATTTAGATATATGAAAATAATTTCTCAATTATTCATCATATACATTTGGTGCAAAGTACAACTCATCTCTCGAACAAAATGATAATTTCCAAAGATATATAAAAGAGTTGATATTATGTCTAAATGATGGATGATGGTTCTAGGGAGTAGGAAACATTGGCTGTTTCTTTAAAACAAATGTTTGCATTATAGAGAAATGGAACTATTATAAGAAACTCAATGAAGTGGGTCTAGTTAAATTTCAAAAGGAAAAGATAATGTAATAATGTAATGCATTCCTGTGTCAAGATATTGGAGGTAGAGCTGGTACATACTTGGAATATAACTAATAATTTCACAAGGATATCATTATAAAAAAATAGATGGTTTTTTAAATTTTGATATTCTTCCTTTCCTATTTAAAGTTTGATATTCTTTCTCATTTAGATTTACAAGTTTTTGACCATTTGAAAAATTAAATATGGAGAAAGGAGTTATATAAAATATGGAGAAAGAAGTTATATTTTTAAAAATCTTACAATTGAGGTAATTGTCTAACTTTAGATTTGTGTCACTTTTTTAGAAGACAAATATGAAAAAATTAAGACAACACCAAGTGTTTAGTATACCACCCTAGATCCAATTTATCAAGTGCTTAGAAGGATCAAATTTCTTGAGGTGCAAACTTGAGGAAATGTTTGCACTCTAGAGATTTGATTGCTCTTGGAGCTTGATAGATTCAGAGTTAAGATGGGGCATGTGGTATTGATGAGCCATGGTATTGGCCCATGGTATTGTAACAAAGTTAATAATATCCATGGTAAAGTCAAAGTCAAGGTGAGTATCCATGGTTCAAAGTCCTTTTATATTATAAATATTAAAGTTTTATGTGCTTATCAATGAAATTTAAAAGTGGTTACAAAATTATTATTTTAATTTATATGGTAAAATGGATCGTAATTTGACCAAGTCCACCCAGAAACACATAAAATTAAATTATATATATATATATATATATAACATATTTTTATTGTGAAATGAGAAATTGTTTTTGGGCATGTTGTATTGATGAGCTATGGTATTGGCCCATGGTATTATAACAAAGTTAATAATATTCATGGTAAAGTCGGGATGAATAACCATGGTTATTCATTTTTATATTGTAAATATTAAGTTTTTATGTGGTTATTAATGAAATGTAAATGTGGTTACAAAATTATTATTTTAATTTATATGCTAAAATGGATCATAATTTATAGGTACTATTATATCTTATATATCTTAATGTGATTTTGGATTTTTATATATCTTAAAAGTAATTATAATTGAGAAATTATTTCGGCATAAATCACATAATAGAATAATTGTCTACGCGTCTCGAACCAAATAATATTATAAATTAAATTCAAATAAAATGTTAATGAAATATTTTGATTGTGAAATGAGAGATGGTTTTGGGGCATGTGTTATTTATGAGCCATGGTATTGTAACAAATCCTATTTATAACTAATAATATCTATGCTAAAATTGGCGTGAATATCCATGGTTAAAACTATTGTTATATGGTAAATTTATTATATTAAATTAAAGTATTAAATTTTTTGTGTGCTTATTAATTAAATTTAATTTTTATTTTAATTTATAAGGTAAAATGGATCTTAATTTATAACTAATATTTATATGTTATATATTTAATGTGATATTCATATTATTATTATTTTATTTTATCAAAAAGGTTATTTGTAAACAAAATTAGAATATACCAAAAGAATTTATTATTTTTATTACTTTTAATTTTTTTAGTGATACTACAACATCTCTCGCGGCTCTATATTACTTTAACTTTTAATTTTTTAATTAAATGATTGCAAATCTAGATAATAGTCTTTCCGATCAATCACATTGTAAGGATTGGGTCGAGGTTTAGAACCAACTAATGTGGTTCATCCTCAGGACAAGGTGAGAAACCAATCAATCTGACAGAATAAATAGCAGGGATGCATCAATGTTCAGGTAAGCCGTTCAAAATTAGCTGTTAGTGAAATAAAATTATTTAGAAAATAGTTGTTATATAATAATTAATTATTTAATATCGAATATGGAAATAATTTATCATTTTAGATAATAAAATAATAGTATTAGCATTGACCTATTCAATGTGAGTTAGGTAGAAGATTAGCAGTTACCATGACATAATAGCCTTAACATTAATTAATATATATATATAGATTAAAATGCTAATTATTTTATATAATATTAATATTATTTAAAATAAATTAAATAATAATATTAGGTTGAAGATTATTTATTATGTAATGAATTAGTTAGTGATAGTATTAAAAATAATTTATTTACCACTTCAAATAATAATATTATCTCTGAATAATTTATCATTTTAGATAATAAAATAATATATATACATAATATTGTTAGGGTTGACCTATTCAATGTGAGTTAGGTGGAAGATTAGTAGTTATCATGATATAATAATCTTCATTAATTAATATATTTATCGATTAAAATGCTAATGCTATTTATTCTCTCAGGATCAATTGGTTTCTCTCCTTGTCCATGAGATGAACCATATTAGTTGGTTGGAAACGTCAACCCAATCCTTACAATGTGATTAATACGAAAGGCTATTCTCTACATCATGGATCACAAAAGTCTTAGATCTAACATGATTACAAATCCTTTACATTCTATAAATTCAACATACTAAGCCTATATGTAAAACTCTATACAAACTTTCTTACATTATACCTACACATCTACCTGGTCCTAAAGCGTCAATGCAATAAAGTCAAAGGATGGTAGGGATTTAACCTCCATAGAATATTTTTAGTGGTATAGGCAAATCAAGTATTTAGATTTATCTCCAAATTAGTTATTCCTTTTTTTTTTCTCTTTTAAGTACATTTATTAATCAGATAAAATGTCTTATGGACAAGTGTCATATGAAATGATTTATGGTTTTTTGGCATGTGGTATTGGCAAGCCATGGTATAGGCCCATGGTATTGTAATAAAGTCACATTAAGAATCTCCATAGTAAAGTGAGGTTATATGATTTCTTCCGAAAGTGTTTAATTATAAAAGTATTGTGTTATGTTTTTTCAAATCTATATATTTTTAAATTATTATTATTTATTTTTATAATTATTATTAATAATAATATTTTAAAATACAGTTATAAATTAGTTAATTTTATAATTCTTTTAATTTTAATTTTAACATTAGATGTATAATGAAGTGATTTTATGGATTGATGTCTATCAATATTTATCAGTCATTTAATTCATATGAATACCTTTATATTGTTATTATTATCTAATTTTAAGATCGCGCCAAGCCAGACACCAAATTGGTGTATGAGACCCCCTTGTTTGTGGGACAAGGGACCCACCTCCGTGCAGTGATTTGACTGTTAAGTCTACAAAGGCATACATACTCTACCCCCCTCTGGTTTTGAATCGGTGACCTCTTAGGAGGAAACACATTCTCGTAACCATTAGGCCCACTCAAGTTGTATAAAGTAGTTTTAGATTATATAATTGTACATATTTCATTTTGGTACATATTTCATTAACCAAAATTACAATATATATTAGGACAATCTTTTCTAGGAAAACTAGGAGGTGGCAAATGCAAAGTGCGAGAGTTTGCTTTATGTTGTCTTGGGGGTGGGTGTAATGGTCAATGGGGTGGGTTACTACACTCCAAGCATCTAGCTAAGTGAACGGTAAGGTTTTCACATTTACTCGGATCCCTGGCTATAAACTGGTGATGGTGGGTTCATCACGAAACCTCAAATTTTGTAGTGATGCTTCTCTTATCGCAAACTATGAGGAATTTTCAACAAATATCTTTGGTTTGGACGTGGCCGGCTACCATGGGATTTTTGATACCTAGAGGGAAGTTGGATTCAATAGTAGCAAGGGTAGTAAGGTTGTTGGGAAAATGTTTGTTGAAATGCCTAAAAGAATTTTTATTGAGCTATGGAAATGTCCTCTCCCCCTTGTTTCCACTTGGGCTTTGACCTCTTCTAACTCTTTCGCGTTATGGTTATATGGGATGTATGATCTCCATTTAGTGTCCTCAATAGTTTGTTCATTGTTCCTGCTTGGATTGAAGACATTGTTTCTATATCAGTGTTATAGAACTTTTGTCATGGTTAAAGATGGGTTATTGGAGGCCATTAGATGTGGTGTCATTAGGAATTTGTTCTTGCTAGAAAACATTGGTCCTTTTGTTCCATGGCTAGGGAAGTGGCCAACATTCTGTGCATTGTGTTTTAGTGCCTCCAACAAGGATTCTTGGCCCTTTGTTTGTGGGACAAAGATAGAGGGTTAAATATGTCATCAAATTGTTTATTGGAAATCCTCTAAAAAATACCCCGAGTAAAGATCACAGAGTGTTTAATGAAATTCTTCTTCCAGGTGATGGGGACATTGATCCTAAAAAATTTCCAATCTTTGTTAGATCTGCGTCAAGAGTCTCTTTGCTTCCAGGTCAGGGAAACAATTGTGCTTGCACTCGCTAACAACATTCATGTACAAACATGAATCCATGTGATGAACTTATAACTCCTCTATGGAGGGAGACAACTAAATATGACAAAAGGTCTTGGATATTATGGTGTCAAGAGGGATGCCACCATATTTATAGTTGCAAGCTTGAAAGGTTTATCCATGCGTAACAGAGCTTCCTTGGAAATAAATTTTAGGTCTTTCAAGGATGCCCTCAATCCGAGATCCAATTTTTAAAGACCTGTGGATCTCTCAAGAAATATCATTTATGGTGGAACACTTTTGGAGTCTCCTTTGTTGGGCATGGATGATGATATCATTAAGCTAAGGGTGGAAGAGTATAAATAGCGAACAATCATGTGCAAGTTGAATGGGCTTTTTTCATTGTCTTCCATCCTTTGGCAGTTGCTTCACCTCAACTGGTCCAAGAATATAGAGTTGTTTTTTGTTTGAAAGCTTATTTTGTGTTTTTTTCAGAAAACTTGAAGATTGTTAGAAGGTTTTTAACAAAGTCCCTTGGTTTTAGGGAAGAGTTAGCCTTCCAATCTAGTCGTTCTTCCATGTGTTTAACCTTCTCACTATGAAATCTATGCATCTTCCCATGTGAGTTAGACTTTCAAATTTTCCCCTTATATGGATATAGCAATAGATAGGTTGATTCATCAAAGTGGATAGTGATATATTAAGAAATGGGTTCATAAACTTCATGTGATGGTAAGGATTATATACAACCATTAGATTATGAAAATACATCATTTAGGTTAAGAAGGTGCCAACAAATTGGGCTCCTTTAGAACACATGTCCTTTTCCTAAAAAGGTGTTTTGTCCCTAGTTGCCAAAGAAAGCTAGTCATAGTTGGAGAGATATGAAGCCGCCAGCTAGTTTAAAGAGCTCTAGTGGTAAAAAAAAAGAGGGTTCTCAACATATGAACTCACCAGTAGACAATTCACTCTCTAGAGGAAGAGGATATCTAGTGTATTTTGGATTCCCTATCCTTGATGAGGATACAAAATTAACAATGAAAAACATCTCGCCTTCTATCCTCCCTAATTTTCATGGAATAAGAAGTGAAGACCCAAAGACATTTCTCTTTGAATTTGAAGTATTATGTAGATCATATGATTATCTGCAGGATGCTCAAAAACTAACATTGTTCCCTGCCACCTTAAAATATTCCGCATTAAAATGGTTTATGAGTTTAGGAACCAATTCTATAAGAACATGGGCACAAATGAAAGAATAATTCTTGGAGAAATACAAGGATTATTGTATGCCTCATAACATTAAATATGTAGTCTTTAAAATGGTACAAAAAGAAGATGAAAATCTTGAATATTTTGTTGAAAGATTTGTTTATAATATCAAAAGGGCAAAAATGAATAATCTGGATGAGGAAACTTTGAACTCTCCCTTACTAAAATCAATTAGAGATGAGTGGATTGATATTCTCAATCTAATGGGGAAAGAAGATATTTCTCAGTTACCATTTGAAGATATTTGTGATCTATGTGTACATATTTCAAGGGGTAAAGCTAGAACCAGGAAAAGTCCAAGGGATCCTCTTTTATCAAGAGTAAATAAATATGCAGTCGGGACAGTGAGTAGGGCGGAATTAGGTAGTTTTCTTGATAATTTTAAAATAGATATTTTTGGGAGCCTTAGTGAGCAAATTGACACCCTTAAAATGCAGAACAAGAAAAAAGCTGAAAATGTTGCATTATGCATCTTCTACCCTAGGTGTAGAAAGAAACATGCTCTAAGAGAATGTCCTTTAGATTTAAAAAGCATAGAAAAATGTGTTATATGTGTGTAAAATCATGATACAAAAGAATGTTCTTCTATACCAGGTCTTAAGGCTGTGTTCAATGAAGAAGGAATACCAAATCAGGTAGACCCTCTTTGCTTTATTGCTAAAAGGCCATGGAAAAACCCTCAAACAAATCGAACTCAAGACTTTAATACTCAACAATTTGCACAATCTTCACAAAATCATTGGAATCTACCTATGCCATGGTAGCCTTGAGCACAACCACAACCATAATCTTCAAATCAAGGATGGAAAAATCCTTATGGAAGATATTCTCAATATCAACAATAGCTGTCACCTTATCCAAATTTTCCACCACAATACTTCCCTCAACCCAACCAATTACCCCAAACTCAAGCTGAAAATGAAAATCCACAACTTTCTTTGCCATTTCCACAATAACCAAATCAATTACCTGTTGAACCACTCCTAAATCCAAACAATAAAATTTCACACCCTGTTTACAACGTAGAAGGACAGAATCCTCAAACTTATATGATAACTCCATTAGATCTAAATAATGTTCAATTAAGATCTCGTAGAGTATTATAAAGGAAGAAACCATATGTTGTTATTTAGGAAATAGGAAAGAATTCCCAAAAAGATAATAATGAATCTGAAGAAGAGATTTTTGATGAGCCTCATCATTAGGCAATTATATGGGCCTAAATTCACCTCTTAGCTTAGAAAACCAACGTTTCTCACATGTATTACATGTTTTTTATTATATTTTGTTTGTGAGATGAGTTAGAGTTGGATGTTATGCCTAGTTGACTGATATGCATTGAATGCAGGATTGAAGGAGAAAATCAAGGAATTTTTGCAAATACTAAGTGTTATAGACATTTTTGTGCCTTACAGCATTGAGCATGAAATGTCCATAATCCAAGGGATCCAAAGTCCCTAAATGAGTTGTTCCTACCCCTAAAGGAACAAGGTCAACCAATGACAGCTTCTCCCAGAAGTTCTCCACCAAAAACCACTCAGAAACAGTCAATTCAGGATCAATTCAGAGGCTCCACTAGCTGTATGCGCTGAAATGCAGAGATTACACTGGCTAGGTGCACTGCAACGCAGGTAGAAGCACTACCAGGGTGCACTGAGCGGGAAATGACAAATGGCAAGTTCATTCAATGAGGTGGAAAGACCCTGGAAGCTTCCAGAATCTTCTCCAATGACACTTGCCTCAATGAATTCGACTAGTGATGAGTAAGAGGTTCTCAACCTCCAAGTGGAAGCAAGAACTGACAGAGAGAAGCCACAAGTCAAAACATGAGCTGACTCATCCTCTCTGCTCACATCTATATATGGATCTCTCACCCAGAGGTTCAGGAGGCTGGAATTTTGTACTTTGCAGAGAATTGTTGTTGGTTTGAGATTGACATTAGCACATTGGGTGATTTATGCTTTGTTGGAGGAGAGGAAGGGATTCCATCGCTGGGAGGTAGATGCTGGATCGGAACTCACTTGGTTGTATCTCCTCTCAGACTTTATTATCTTATCAATAAATTATTTGAGTTTCTCCTACATGTTGTATACCAATGATGTTTTGTTATGCTTACATGTTTAGCTTAATCTGATCTTGAGCTTTTTATGAATGTATATCTGTATCTTCGTGTAGTTTCTCTCTCTTGTGATCTTGCAGGAATTCGGTGAAGCTGGGCCGGTGAAGGAGCAAGAAGCTGGGAGCTACTGAAGAGAGGAGTGTTCTGGATCGACAAACTAGTGGAAGATACAGGTTAGTTAGATCCTTCTTCCTCACTTGCATTTCATAAAGTAGAATACTCAAATAAGTTTACCTGTTTGTTGCTAAGGCACTATCACCTCTTAGAGTGGGATAGGGGCATTCCGTATTGGATACTTTTCCCAACAACAAATTGGCGACTCCGCTGGGGATCGTATCTTGTTGGTTTATTTGTGTTTCTGGTCTTGTTCTTCTCATAAACTCAGGAGTGCTGAATCGAAATGCACTTGCCATTTTCAAGTGCAAAGTAGAGATCTGCCTCTCTAGTCCACTCACTGGGCCTGTTTTTATGATCTGAACAAACTGATCCACAAGTGCTCTAACAGCCCTTTGTGATAGATCTTAGTCCTATAAATCATCCTCCTAATTGTACCTAATTGATAGCTTTGATTTGGCCAAAAACTGTTGATTTAACTGCAAACTGTAACCCAGAACCCAGAAACAACTCTCGTTTCTGCTTCAGCGCAGACTCTATGAAGAGGTTCTGCATTTCAACGCAGGTCCCGTGAAGGCTACCTGCGCTAAATGTCAAAACCTCTGTGCTGAGGGTGCGCTGATCAGTCTTTGCCTTGTGCAGCTGTGGTTCCCTGCTTCCTTTTGCTCAGTTTCATCTCTGTTTTTTGCATCCTGTTATCAGTCAATGTACCTATCTGAAACCCCTTTTCTTTGCCTCAATTCCGCCTCAGTTGTATAAAGAAACTGTATTTTTTCTTTGTGTATTTGTTACATCATTTGCAGTTTCCCATTACAAAAGTAAACTAGTCATATTGTCGCCCCTAGATCTAGACCTGTCGTAAGTGTTGTTTTGATCTTAGGAGTGAGTTTGTTTGTTGTTCACAGTTGATTTAGCTTTTACTTTTGTCGTTTGGTTTGAATTTATGCATTTCTAGTGTCGAAACAAGTAAATCATAAGGTGTCGTAATCATCTTTTTTATTTTGAAAAAGGAACTTGTTTATGTTTTCACTTGAAATCGAATTCAAATTTATACAACAGCTTTCTTTTTAGGCATCAATATTAAGGAAGAGAAAACAAATACATGCATTTGTGCATTTGCATTTTGATAGTTTGCATGCTTTGATTTAGGGAAAAGTGCATTACAGTGTGCTCTATGCTCTTTGAGAAAAGTTGTATCTTCCTTTTCCCCTTGTAGCTAGGATTTTCATTGTTGAAAAGATATAAAAGCTTGCTTATCATCTTTAGACTGCATTTAGGAATTGTATCATACATCGCGTGGTGATCCAAAAAGGCAAACTTCTAAGAAAGATCAACCTAAAATAAATTGAATGAACTTAACAACGCTTTGTAACATAACGCACAACATAGAGGTCTAGGCTAGAGACGTGTTCCGGTGTCGTAAAACCTGGTGACTGTCGATCTCGTTGATGGTTGGGTGATTCCTCCTTAGGGACGATAGCGCCAGTACGGATTGTGCTCCCACGTACCGTCGAGTATATATTGGGAGACCCCTATAGGCATAAAACTTTTATCCTTAGGAAGCCGTGTCGGCCGCCCTACTGATCGCAATGCACTGAACACAGCATTTGGGAAGATTGACCGCGCGTACCTTAAAAAAGTATTCTGCGGTTTTGCAAAAAGTTTGGCACACCCTCTACCTAGAACTCCATAGCAGTTCCTTTTGGCCTTTTTCAGACTCTATAACGGAAAAAGTCCATCCGAGCATTTGTCACTTCGGGCTCGTTAAAACATCAAAGGAGACTAGAGTCATCTTTAGCTTTTTCTCGACTCTTTAAAATTGAAAAAGCAAGTTGTGTCTAAAGCGCCGTTAAAATTTATTTTAAACGAAACAATCACCCCTTTTTCCTGCGTTGATCTTTAGGTTGAGAAAATGGAACCCACCAACCAAGGAATTCCCCTTGGTGGAAATCCTAGTCCTTTCTCCTCTTGGGGAGATGTTGGTGCGCCCCATATGGCCACATTGTCGCTTCCAGGACTGACAATTGGCTTACCGGTCTGGCTCTTCTCAACCAATGTCGTTCAGAACACCACTATTCCTGAACAGTCGAATCAACAGTTAGATCAGTCCAGAGTTTCCCACCAGCCTTCTACTTCCTCTAATTCTTCCTCTCCTCCTTCCTCTTCGCTTGACGGAACTGGTAAAACAAAAAACCAAGTTCCTAAGGAGAAGAAGGAAAAGAATAAGAAAGAGAAGAAGAAGAAGGAGCCAAAAGCAACTGGGGGCAAACAAGTGTCATCTGACAAAAATCCACACACAGCACTGACTAGGCTTAAATCGCCATGTGTCATATGCAAGGGAGACCACTTCCACAGAGATTGTCCTTGCATCCCTCGGATACTAAGGGACTGGTCTCCCCGTTTGCACAACCCGGTAGCATCAACCTCTGATAGCCATGTTGAGTGCATACCGTCAACTAGCGAGAGTGAAGTCCTTGGACAAAAAGGGAGAGCTAGATCTCCCTGTAGACTGTGTGAAGGCAATCATGCCATCCACCATTGTCCTTTCTTAGACGAAGCGAAAAGAGTTTTGGATGATCGTCTGGTTTCACCGTTACGACTTCCTCCTGGATATAAAAAAACTCTTGCCGAGTCCTTCGGTAGTTGAAAATCCAGCTGGCCCGCTCAAGTGGTCAGCTGAAGCGCCGGTCATTGAATATGAACCAGCTGAATCCATACCTGACGAAAGTCAAAAGGTCGAGGCGGCAGTTGACCCGGTCTTGCCTTCAGAGGATTTATCTTCGAATGATACAGTCACTGAAGAGAATAAAGATGACACCATCCAAATTCTCTTCATCAACACAGACTCCGACGAACACAGGGGCACTCCCCCCTTTCCTTTATCGCAGGAAGGAAGTTCGTCAGAGCGATACCCGGCCGTTTACTCGGTCCCACCACCAAGCAACCTAGTTGTCTCCTTCGACTGGAACCAACTAGGCAGACCCCGTTTGCCAGCAAGCATACCATTCAGAATTATCGTCCAAATATACAAAATGGTCATGGCTGGCACCATCATTGATGAAGGGGCATCTGTGAGTATCCTTTCCTCCACTGCTTGGAAGGCGCTTGGTTCGCCAGCGCTTTTGCCTGAAATGAGAAATCTGATAGGCTTTGATAAAGGAACCATTCGACCTTTAGGGATCCTCCCCAATGTGCCCATAACATTGAAAGGGAAGACCGTTCAAATGAATGTGATGGTCGTTCAAGGACCCTTGGATTATAACCTACTCCTTGGACGAGACTATATATATTGCATGGGAGCCATCGTCTCATCACTCTTTAGAGTAATGTGTTTTCCGCACGAAGGAAGAGTGGTCAAGCTCATGGACCAGCTTTCATTTCCCGGATCACGCATCGCAAATAGTCATATACCATCCCTAAATGGTCTCTTCATGCAAGAAATGTCTCAACCCACGGTCCATCCTCCCGATGAGCGCGATTAATTCGGAGGGATATGACTGGAACCCAGGGGGCATGCGTCCTAGTCTGCTTCGGCAGGAAAACTTTAGGTATAGGGTAGGTTTCCGCGGGAGAATATGACTAGTCTGTACCCCGTCCGTCTTGGAAGAGGGGTTATTCTATAATAAGATTCTTTTGTCAAAGTTATGTGTTTGACAGAACAGAGTCACTCACCTTTGTTTATCTCGGTAGACATCGCCGAAGAAGTGTTTTGTTTGAAAGATTAACAGGACAATCTTTGGGTAACCTGAAAGAGGTAGGCCTCTCTCGGTAAAACAATTGTTTTGGCGGAAGTGAAGTAGAGGTAACCTTGAAACTCTGTTTTATACCTGGGGGCATGCAAACCTTTTGGAGTGCAAGCAAGGGGCGACTATTTATTTTTTTAAATTTTTAGGTCATCCATTTAAACCTGTAGGTCTAACCCTTTAAACTCGTAGGATTAGTCGTTTCCGAACTTGCATAACGAAAGGATGCGGGGCATAGCTTTGTAAGGCGCAAGTTCCATAAAAAATGGAATCTTACATGAGACATTCTTATCATATGACTGGATTATTGAGCAGTTTTAGCACATAGTTCATGCTCGTTAAAAAATAAACATAAGATTGAGCAGTGTTTTTCTGCGTTTAAGCTCGTTAAAAAATGAACTATCTCCCAGTAAATTACCACCGTGAATGTAACATTATCAGCCATTAAAGCCTTGGTCGTGTTTGCACCGTCACCTCCACTTTTCCATTGGCCGATTGTTCACCTCCATATGATTGTTTACCCATTTTGAGGAACAGCTGCAAAGAGTGATTTCACTAGCCATCCTTGTGACACTGCCGTGCTTGGAAAATTCCAACCCTTACCTGGAATCAGCTGCTAACCCGTTTTATCACTCGTTCCTCAAAAGACGAGTCTTCTTTAAGCTATTTTCATCTCACTCGTAAAATATGAAAAGATTGTCGAGTTCTGGCCTTCCAGCTCGTTAAAGCGACCGAAAGTGCTATCCCTCCTCTAGATTTTAATCTTTTTGGACCTGAGGGATTATTGCACAAAAAGATCGAGCACTTGTTTTGTTCGGCTCGTTAAAACTATCGAAAACTCATCCCTTCTGTATTGTTTTATACTTTTTTGGACTTAAGGGATTAGATGACGAAAAAGGAATTTCGGAGTTGACTTTATGTACTTTTTCAGACTCTCTAAAAATGAAAAGGACTGAGTTATCTTTGTCGTTAGACTCGTTAAAAACATTAAATAGCGACAAACTTGTCTTTAGACGAGAACGAGTTTCACTATCGCTAGGCTCGTTAAAACATAGCGATGGGTTTGCCCGAAGGGCAAATTATAGAACAAGCATATGTTATCCTCCTCAAGCTTAACAAAAATAAAGAGGTACTGGTCAGCAATGACTGGGGAAAATTGGGAAGAAACTCAAAGAACTTTATTGGTAGCAAGTCGCTCTTAAACATGACACTTCCACTCCGTGCCTGAGTCGGGTTGGGTTGTTTCATTCACCGGTCACATCACCATGGTCTCGCCAATACCATCCATCTTTGGGGTAAATGCTACCAATCCATCACACAAGTGTCGCCGATATGTTCAAGAGAAGTCATCCAGAGAAGTCAACCGTGTTCCATCCACTACCATACATTATCCTTCATCCTTTCATGACCGCCACCCTGAATCATATATCATCAGATCGTTTTCACCTCCATCAAAATCATTTGCTCCGTTCCGTGTCACTGATGTGGGATACATTAAGGCCCTCCTTTGACGGATCACTTCTTGTCGACATCAGCTCATTATCCAAGAAGTTGATCTAGGAACAAACCCTTCAGTACTTTGAAGCTTGCATGCCTCAATGGAAAGTTTCTCACTTCCGGCGACAGGTATACATCAATGACCTTCGACCGAAAGATTTTGCGTGGTGTTTGACGCCAAGTCCTTTATTCACACCACGTAAATTGTACTGCAGTACCTTGAGGTTCATTATCATTATCGGTGATTCCTCTCGCGCTTGTTAACGGTTTACCTCATTGACCGATAATCAAGCGATGTCTTTCCATGTTCGACTTCAGAACATTTCTCACATGGATCAACTTGTACTTAGAGTGAAGATCGGACGAGATTGAAGACCCCGGATCTAGTTTCATCCATCCGGGCTGCGATATATATTCAGGAAAAATAAAGACATTGACATGTACAGCATTACAGCAGATGATCATCCTACCAAAAGGATGATGATTTCATCAAAATCATTAGTCTACCATCAGACGATTGTCTGTTCTATGTACAAAAAAATGAATTTATAAAGCTGAGCATGGGAATGCCCGCCTCAGCTGGATCACGAAAGCAGTATGAAAAATAATGTATTGTATTGTATCTTATTACAGGTCTCCTCCCAGCATTGGAAGAACTTCGGATCCTCCTAATAAACCATTTCACCCGATAAACGGCCTCATTCTTTAGGGGGCAACTGTTATAGACATTTTTGTGCCTTACAGCATTGAGCATGAAATGTCCATAATCCAAGGGATCCAAAGTCCCTAAATGAGTTGTTCCTACCCCTAAAGGAACAAGGTCAACCAATGACAGCTTCTCCCAGAAGTTCTCCACCAAAAACCACTCAGAAACAGTCAATTCAGGATCAATTCAGAGGCTCCACTAGCTGTCTGTGCTGAAATGTAGAGATTACACTGGCTAGGTGCACTGCAACGTAGGTAGAAGAACTACCAGGGTGCGCTGAGCGGGAAATGACAAATGGCAAGTTCATTCAACGAGGTGGAAAGACCCTGGAAGCTTCCAGAATCTTCTCCAATGACACTTGCCTCAATGAATTCGACTAGTGATGAGTAAGAGGTTCTCAACCTCCAAGTGGAAGAAAGAACTGACAGAGAGAAGCCACAAGTCAAAACATGAGCTGACTCATCCTCTTTGCTCACATCTATATATGGATCTCTCACCCAGAGGTTCAGGAGGCTGGAATTTTGTACTTTGCAGAGAATTGCTATTGGTTTGAGATTGACATTAGCACATTGGGTGATTTATGCTTTGTTGGAGGAGAGGAAGGGATTCCATCGCTGGGAGGTAGATGCTGGATCGGAACTCACTTGGTTGTATCTCCTCTCAGACTTTATTATCTTATCAATAAACTATTTGAGTTTCTCCTACATGTTGTATACCAATGATGTTTTGTTATGCTTACATGTTTAGCTTAATCTGATCTTGAGCTTTTTATGAATGTATATCTGTATCTTCGTGTAGTTTCTCTCTCTTGTGATCTTGCAGGAATTCGGTGAAGCTGGGCCGGTGAAGGAGCAAGAAGCTGGGAGCTACTAAAGAGAGGAGTGTTTTGGATCGACAAACTAGCGGAAGATACAGGTTAGTTAGATCCTTCTTCCTCACTTGCATTTCATAAAGTAGAATACTCAAATAAGTTTACCTATTTGTTGCTAAGGCACTATCACCTCTTAGAGTGGGATAGGGGCATTCCGTATTGGATACTTTTCCCAACAACACTAAGGTCAAAAATAGAATGGGATAAGGGAGAGGGATTGTAGGAGGTAAATCCTTCTCATTTACTTATCCCCCATTCGAATATTCCTCTAGCCATCACACCAGCTTGCAGTGGAATAAGCCAAGCCCTAAGGATTAGAAGGTAGCCGAGCAAGTGAGAGAAAAAGAGCTAGTTTATCTTGAGTTCGAGAGCTGAGCCTGCTTGATTTTAAGGAATTCGTTGGGGACTTCAGTTGTATAAGTAGAGAGGCCTAGAGCCTCATTAGGATTTGAATTTTTGTTGTAAAACTCTAAGCTATTTTCGAGCTCCAGACTTGTGAAAGTTTTATTGATGTTATTTTCAGTTTTGGTAATAAGAATGAGTTTCGAGTCAACACTGAGTTAACTCAGAGGGCTAAAGCTCTTGGATTAGGTCCCAACCCTAGTAGCCAAGTATCCTCTTTCTTGTATATGTATGTTTAGTTTAGTTTCATAGCTTCATTGTTAATTTGCTTTTAGATGCATTTCCATTGCAAGTAATGTAGATTGGATTGGTTGTTTATTAGTTTGCTTCCATTTGTGCCTTACTTCAGTAGCAGGTTAGTAGGGATAAAAGGAGCACCACAACGTTGTCAGCAAGTGTCTCAGCCTCACTTCCTCCCTCTGGGATCATGAATTGAGGAAGGGACCCTTATGCAACCCCAAAAAAACAAATTTATATTTCTTTTATAAGCTTTGGAGTTTGTTGTCTTTAAATTAGCATTTGGTAAATTTTGCAAAGTATGACTTCATTGTCATCTTTTTCATCTTCATTTTTGCGGTAGATCTCATCCATTCTTTCATTCCTTTCAGTAACTTTCCTCATGCATAATGTAGGCAGTTAGTTCATTAATTCTGCTTTTCTAGTTTATGAGAATGTTTCTTGTGTACATAGCTTTTTGGAAAATATACATGTTTTATGCAGAGTAGGTGCTTCAGGAGGAGACAAAGACTTCATAGCCAACAACCACCTTCCACCACGTCCACCATAGTCATTCCTTGTTTTCACCATCACCTTCACTAGTTTTCATCCTTT
Organism: Pinus tabuliformis; assembly: GCA_031772625.1. Classification (NCBI taxonomy): domain Eukaryota; kingdom Viridiplantae; phylum Streptophyta; class Pinopsida; order Pinales; family Pinaceae; genus Pinus; species Pinus tabuliformis. The sequence continues at coordinate 521,712,693 of CM062820.1, forward strand.
TTCATAGAAATTCTTCCAAGCACATTGAGCGAATCCAACCATCTCCTATCTTTTTTGTTGACTTCTGAGTAATCCTGGACCATCTCCCACTCCATTCCACCCATCAACCACCTTTCCTAAGCCTCTCATCACCTCCAACACCTCACATTTTTCTCTCATATGTATCCTGTAGGTTTACAAGGAATCTTGTATGTTTCTAGTACATCCTGTAGGTTTTCCTGAAATGGTCTGTTTTGAGGCCGAATTGAGGGAAAACCTATAGGAAGTCACCAAAATCCTACCAAGGGCCTCCCACACCATCCAACCATCTCATAACCCTTCCAACCATCCTCCAACATCCTTAATTCACCTACCACATCACCAAAAGAAATTAGTTTTCATACTTGATTTTGCATGAAAAGACAAAAAGACAAAAACATATTTATTTCAGTCCCTTTACTTGCACATTAGTGATGTTTGTTGATTCTTACTTCCATGCCTAGATAGTAGCATTTGGTTCATGATACTTTAGCATTATTTCAAAGCATAGTTTCTTGGAAGTTAATTAGGAAATGGTGTGATTTAGCATTGAATTTCAGTCTTTCCCATTATTGCAGTAGAGTAGCTCTCCCTTAGAGTAGATTTCCATTTCTTCCATCAAGAAACCAAGCTTCTTATGACTCCATAGAAGTCTAGCTTAAAAAACCCAATGGTCTCTTTCCAGCTGAACCGTGACAAAAGGCAGAACCATCATTGTTACTTGTGTATATAGCACTGTCACCTCCAAGTTTGTACAAACCCTGGGTTGATAAAGTAAAGTTGGTATCCCAGGAGTTGCAGTATTCTTGCTGCAATATTGTGCTCATCACTTTTAGGTGTTGTTGCCACGGAGGTGTTTGAGTAATATGTGAATATTGCTTCTTTCTTCTATTTCTTGTCTCTAATATTCTGCCATTAGTTTATTTCTGCAAAAGTAATTTAGTTGCTTCCATTTTCATTCTACATTTTCTGCTTTCCTTTTCATTTTTGCAAGCAAGATTTCAATTCAGTAAGTAGTTTTCACTCAATTAGTAATTTTCATTTAATCAGCAATTTCAATTCTGCAAAGTACTTTCCAAGTTTGAAAAAAAACACAAAGCCAACCCAAAAACATTTTCTTTCATGCCTCGTAGGAATAGGGATAACTTAGGGAAAAATTTTCCAAATACCCCCACTGCATCAAATAGCCAACCTTCCCTCTTCTTCCGTGGTTGTGAACTGGAGGAACCCTTAGGTGAGAAACCTAACAGAACCTACAAGGGAAGAAGAATAAGAAGAACCCATTCCTACTGAACCAATGGCTGAAAACAAAAATGACAGAGGGAATAGAGAGAGAGTTGAGGGTGCCTTCCCCATCAAGGAAACCAATGGGGACACTAAGATGAAAAATATAAGCCCCTCTTCACTACTTCCTTTCCCTGGATTGACCACAGAAGACACTGACACTTTCCTATTTGAGTTTGTTGTTATATGTCGAACCTATGACTATAGAGATGATGAGTAGAAGTTAAAACTATTTCCATATACCCTCAAGGATGCAACATTATGTTGGTTCATGGGTTTACCTGGGGATAGCAACACAACTTGAGCTTAGATGCACCAAGCCTTTAACAACAAATATCGAGACTACTTTCGGTCAAAGGATACTAAAGAGGAAAGTTTTAGGATGACCATAGGCAATGATGAATCCCTAGAGGATTACGAAGAAATATTCCAGCTTAGTTACAAAAGGGTCAGGTGCACACTTGACCTTGAGTCACTAAAGCTGGTCCTGCTTAGGGGAGTAAGGGAAGATCTTCTAGATACCCTACACTTGTTATTAGGAGGAGATATCTACCAATTACCCTATGAGGATATCAAGACTGTCTTTAGAAACCATTCTAGGGAAGCTAGGAAAAAGGGTAGGGGTAGTCAACCTATGGTTAGTACATCCTCTTCCAACTCATCCATCATGGGTGAAATTGGAAACATGCTAGAAGATTTCAAAAGTGAGATGTTGTAAACCCTTGCCTTGCAAATGGACACTATGCACATTAAAAGAAAGTAGGAGGAAGCAGAGAGAGCCTTGGCCATTTTTTGTCCTAGATGCACCAGGGGGCATCCTAGGAATGAATGTCCATTGAATTCTATTGAAATTTGCTTAGTCTATGAAGAAAACCACTCCACGGGTAAGTGGCCTTATTTTCTTGGACTCAAAGCTATATATCAAGGAGCTAAAGGGGTCACTAAGCAACTCTTCTACATAATCCAAAGGAGACCACATGGGCCCAAACCATACTAGTAGGGCATGCAAGGGTCATCCCATGCATATTACAACCCCAACTAAACCACAGCCATACCTTCTTGGGGACCCCCTACTCATCCTTCTTGGTCTACACCCCCTCCTTGGTCCTTGGCATCTCAGTATCACTCCCAGCCAACAAGCCAGTCATTTCAACCATATGCTCCGCCACAACCTAAGTGGAATGCACTACCCCAGGGGTGGAGGCCCCAATACAAAAATTCTCCAGATTTATTGCCTCCACCACCTGCCCAACCACAGCTGCTACACTCTACTCCACCCAAGCAACCCGAGATGCCTACCCAGCCAAATCCGAACCTGAACAACAAACAAGCTCAGCAAGTATATAGTGGAGATACATCATATCTAGCTTATGCTGTGGAAATCCAGGAGATTAACCTGAGATCTGGGAGAGTTCTCCCAGATAACCAACCTCCACCTCCCACTAGGGAGGTTTAGGAAGAAAGAAAGAAAGGAAATCATTCTTAAAGTGAATCCACCCTTTCTTGAGAGATTAACCCAACCACTCCATCCTACCCTAGAAGAGACTGAACTTCTAGGAGAATTGAAAAATCTATGTGTAAAGATTCCACTTCTCCAAGCAATAAAAGGTGTTCCTATTTACAATAAGTTGATTAAGGAGAACCACTTCAATCATCCAGGGAGGTGAAGAAGGGATGCCCCTACCATTAATGTCATTGGACAACTTTCCGACTTAATGTTGGGGCAGGTAATCTGTCCAAAGTATTTGGACCCTGGAAGCCATGTACTAGATGTGCACTTCAATGGCACCATTGTCCCACACACTTTGATCAATCTTGGGGTTGCCATTAATGTGATTACCAAGGAAACCGTGGTCAAGCTCAACTTCCAAGGTTCATTAAGGAAGACCACAACAGTTCTGCAACTTGCAAATTGCTCCACAGTACCCTGCAGATTTCCTAGTTCTCCAGCCTAAGGCTAAGCTTTCTAGTTACCCTCTCATCCTTGGGAGACCCTGGTTGGCCACTACTGATGCTTACATTAGCTGTAGAGCTGGGAATATGACCATCAAGAATGGGCATATGTCGAAGTAGTTATTCATATACCCTCCTGCTCAGCCATCTCTAGAGCATGATTTACCTTTATGGTTAGAGAAGGAGGAAGAAGATGAAGTTTATTCTGCCCAACTTTATACTTTAGAAGCAACAATAGGAGGAGGACAACAGGATGAAGATGATTTGATTGGACACCTAGTCCAAATTCCAACTCCTAGAACATTTCCCTTAGAAGAAGTAGTAAAAGAAACCCAAAGCAATCATCCAATTGAGTTGTGCTTGGCCATTTTCAACCCCCTCCATGTCAAAACCATAGAATTCAGCCCTCATAGAACCTTGAAAATCAATCCATCTCTTTCTGCTCTCCAAGAAGAGAAGTTATGCAACATGCTAAAGGAACTTCTAGAATCCTTCGCTTGTAGTTACAAAGAAATGAAGGGAGTACACCCCTCAGTGTGTACTCACCACATATACATCCAAGAGGGTTGCAAGCCAGACCAGCAGCCCTAAAGGAGGATGAATCCACCTCTTAAATAATAGTCAAAGAAGAACTGCAAATATTGCTAGATGCAGGATTCATTTTGTTAGGGTCCCACCCTAACCCCCTTATTTATGTAGTAGGATCGAGTCATAGTTATAGTTAAGTAAGGAGTCAATAAAGACCATATTAATAATTGTGAGTGGTTAACCCGCAATTAATGACAGGACCACAGTTAGTTGCAAATGGGCCATGGTATTAGATAGATGGTATTAATAAGAACCATGGTATTGATCCATGGTATTGCATGTATGAGTCATATATAAAGGATAGAGACTCCCTGCGAGGAGCATCATGACTTATTTTGTAATCGAGCTCTGCTCTATTGGAGGTTGCCCCCTCGAAGAGGCAAGTGAACATTGCTTTCTGAATAATAAAATACTTGTTCTTGTTTCTCACTATTCTATGTTCTGGGTATATGTCTTCGCATATTTGGTATTCTGGTAACCATCTTGCAGGTTGAGAGCATAACAAGTGGTATCAGAGCTATAACAAGTGGTATCAGAGCACTTTCCAGGGCAGGTGGGATCTCCATTTCTTAGCAATTTTATTTTTTTGGCTAGAGACGTGTTCTGGCGTCTTTAAACCACGGGATCTGTCGTTGAGCGCATAAACCTGCAGATTTGGGGAGGCATGCATGTAGGAAATACAAGAGGTGGTCATGCTTGTTGGACTCCCTTGTAACCCCGGTGGGTACCCCTTCGAGTAGTAGCGCATTAGACAGAACCGTGCACGGACTGTCTTCCAAGTACCCTCTGGGTATATCGGAAGCCCCTTAGCTCCTTTGAAACCTCGCCATAGATAAATTGTCGGCCGTCTTGCTGCTACAGTACACTGGGAACAACACTCGGAGAGATTACTCACCCATACGATAGGGTAGTCGGGTTGTACGAATAAGGGTACGGTTGATCCTCCTTAGTTAGAGCCCTGAAACATTGGGCCGAGTACTACTATCAAACCCTTATGTATATTGCGATCTGTAGCACCTGACACTCCTCGAGACCATAGTTCCCTTTTCTATCTTGGGATCATGCATAATCTCTGCTAGATCAGATCTTGCAAGGGGGTTGGTAGTAGTAGCAGACATCAGTCCCGTAGTTCCGAGTTAGCAGACCAGCCTTTCCGATCTATTAGATCCATCAAATCCATAGCAGCAATCTTTCCACTGATCAGAGCTATCTGATCAGCCATTCAGATCTCTCAGATCCACCAGATCTGAGTAGTTGTGTGGGGTTCCTATACCGAGGTGTGATTTTCGCAAGACTATTGGCAGCATTGAAATTTTGAGGATTCGGCTACTGCAGTATTCCTAAGGAAGGAGTAAAACTCTGTTAGGAGTTTTCAGAAAAAAAAAAAAAACCCTAGGGCACTTATTGGTGATCTAGCCCATAAGAATCAGGACGACGAACTGAGCAAGGTGGTACCATTCAATTGTTAGTTAAAAAAATTCGGGCGGTCCCAAATTTCAAGTACATTGGATCAGTGCATGGTAGAAACTAGAGCTCAAGCTATGGCCAATGAGAAAATCGACAAACTTGAACAATCCTTGCAAGCCATCCAAGCTCAGCTTGACAAACTATCGGATGCACTCTCTAAGGGCAAGGAGGAAGCCCACGAGGAGGCATATATTGGCAATGGGCACAGTGAGGGTGAGTCGAGCCGCTCTCTTCACCTCTGGGGTACCCCCCAACAATCCCTTCCACGACCTCCCAAGTTGGATATGCATAAATTTGATGGTTCTCACCCGGCCGCATGGGTAGCACAAATGGAGCAGTATTTCAATCTGAATAACATCTTAGATAATGAGATTCAGCTTATGGTGGGGAGAATGTACTTGGACAATGAAAGATGGCAATGGTGGGAATGGCATCAACGTTGCAATGGAAGTTTTATGACTTGGGCCACCTTCAAAAAAGCTCTTACAGAGCGCTTTGACCAGGAATCTTCTTTTTTGGGTCGTCTCACTAAGTGCCGATAGACTGGCACAGTGGATGAATATGTTACAGCCTTTGAAGCCTTAGCTTTCTCCACTAGGGATCTCCCAGATGCGTTCTACATGGAATGTTTTATTAGCGGTCTTAAAGAGGCCATACAAGCCCATGTCCGACTACACCACCCTCCCACATGGTCGGAGGCTTGCAAGGTAGCTCGTAACATGGAACGTGCATTAGCAGCCCAGTCCATTCACCCAAATTTCACCGCCAAGGGTCGCCCCCCACAGGCTCAAAGCATGACTCAAACACTTAAGGTTCAAAAGGTGTCACCTGCAGAAATGGCCAAAAGAAGAAAGCAGGGATTATGTTACTACTGTGATGAAAAATACTCCCCGGTTCATAAATTCAAGGAGCCTAAATTTTTTCAAATTGATGCCACTGATTATAGCTCATCAGAGGAAGCCCCACCACTTGAGGAACCAGAGGAGGTAGAAGAGGAGAACCAGAAGGACAATGTCTCTGACGAACCAGTTATTTCGCTGCATGCTTTGGCAGGGATTTATTCACCTCAAACCCTCAAAATCAGAGGTTTTATTAAACATCACCCAGTAGTAGCCTTGATTGATAATGGAAGTACACATAATTTCATCCATCAAAAAGTCGCGGAAGTAGTGCATTGTTTTGTATGAGCGATTTCTAACTTCCAAGTCCAAATTGCGGATGGGGGAACAATGAAATGTGAAGGCCGCTGTGAAAATGTCAAACCTCAAATGGGGGATTATCAGTTGAAGACCCACATGTTTGCCATACACATGGGAGGGTGTGACATTGTCCTCAGTGCTGAATTGCTTCGCACTCTTGGGCCAATCACAATGGATTTCCAAGAGTTATATATGAGCTTTAAGCAGAACAACTCCACACATACCCTCCATGGACTCCAGGCGGTAGCTCCCTCTATCATCAGCTCACATAGGATGGAAAAATTGCTAAAAAAGGGCCATCATGGAGTTATAGCTCAATTTAATGCCATCAAGGCCATTGAACCCAATTCTCTGCCGATTCATCCTGAGATGCAACAGATTTTAAATAACCATCTACCAGTTTTTGACAAGCCTCATGAGCTTCCACCCTCGCGAGGGGAACATGATCATAGCATCACCTTGGTTCTAGGGGCCCAACCACAAAATGTGCGCCCATACAGATATCCGTTCACCCAAAAGAATGAAATAGAAAAAATAATCAAGGAAATTTTGGAAGCAGGTGTCATTCATCCCAGCATTAGTCCTTATTCATCACCGGTGGTCATGGTGCTCAAGAAAGATGGGGAATGGCGGATGTTTCCAGACTCTAGGGCCCTCAATAAGTTGACCGTCAAAGATAAATTTCCCATCCCGGTTGTTGATGATTTGCTGGATGAACTCAATGGGGCTCAATTCTTCACTAAGTTGGATCTTCGCTCAGGCTATCACCAAATTTGCATGAAGGAAGTCGACATTCCAAAGATTGCTTTCAGAACTCATGAAGGCCATTATGAGTTCTTGGTCATGCCATTCTATCTTTGTAATGCCCCATCTACTTTTCAGAGCCTTATGAACCACCTTCTCAAACCATATCTCAGGAAATTTGTCCTTGTCTTCTTCGATGACATCCTCATCTATAGTTGCACTTGGGCTGCACACCTTTAGCATGTAGATCTGCTCTTGCAACTGCTCCGCAAGCATAAATTATTTGTTAAGATGACCAAATGTTCTTTTGGCATGGAAGAAGTTGAGTATTTGGGCCACATTGTGGGGCGTGAAGGTGTCAAGGTGGACCCCAAAAAGATCCAGGCAATGCAAGATTGGCCTCAACCTAAGACCTTGAAGAGCCTGAGAGGATTTTTGGGTCTCACAGGCTATTATCACAAATTTGTTTGCAATTATGGTCGCATTGTGAAGCCCCTCACTCAACTCCTCAAGAAAAATTCATTCTTCTGGAATGATGATGCACAACAGGCATTTACAGCTCTCAAAAATGCCATGTGTTCCACTCCAGTCTTAGCACTACCTAATTTCACCAAATATTTTGTCATTGAATGTGATGCTTCAGGTACGGGTATTGGGGCGGTCTTAATGCAAGAAGGTTGACCCTTGGCCTTCACAAGCCAACAACTAAGTGGGAGGAATCTGGGACAATCTACCTATGAGAAGGAAATGATGGCCATCTAACATGCAGTAGATACCTGATGACCTTACTTACTGGGGCGACGTTTCCAAATCCACACAGACCATCACAGTCTTAAATATTTTTTGGAGCAATGCCTATCCTCCCCACAACAAAATAAATGGCTCACCAATGCTGGGATATGATTATGAGATCATTTACAAGAAAGGGCGCGAAAATAGTGTAGCAGATGCATTATCTCGCCAATTTAAGGAGGAAGTACCCTACTCGCAATTTCCCTTCCCATTCCAGAATGGATTGAAGAGGCTCACAGGGAATGGTTTTCACATCCCTGGCTCTCCCAACTCATTACTCAATTGCAGGCCGATCCAAATTCCACCAAGGGCTACTCGTGGCAGGATTAGATTCTTCGCTACAAGGACAGAGTCGTAATATCACCAACATCCACCCTCAAAAGTTGCATTTTGGCAGAATTGCACTCATCCCCCATTGCAGGACATTCAAGCTTTCAGAAGACATATGCTCGCACTAGAAGATCATTTTTTTGGACAGGCATGAAAAAGGAAATCCTTACTTTTGTAGCGAAATGAGATGTCTATCAATGCTACAAAGGGGAGATAGTCAAAGCACCAGGCACATTACAACCGTTGCCCATCCCGGCATCTATATGGACAGAGGTTTCTACAGATTTCATTACAGGGCTTCCAAAGTTAGGAAACAAGTCAGTCATGATGGTGGTTGTGGACCGACTTTCTAAGTATGCTCATTTCTGCACCCTACCCCACCTATTTACACCGAATTTTGTCGCTCAATCTTTCATGGATCAGATCTTCATATTGCATGGCATGCCCACTTCTATTATGTCTGATCATGACCCGATCTTCAACAGTAATTTTTGGCAGGAGGCTACAAGGCACCCAACTAAAACTCAGTACTTCCTATCATCCACAAATGGATGGTCCAATTGAAGCCGTCAACAAATGTCTGGAAACCTACCTTAGGTGTTTCACTTCAGAAAAGCAACATCTATGGGTATAGTGGTTGCCTCTAGCTGAATGGTGGTATAACACCAACTATCATGCCACCACCAAAGTGACTCCCTATGAAGCAGTTTATGGTCAACTCCCTCCTTCCCCTACTTCTTATATCAAGGGGTGCTCAAAGGTATAAGCAGTGGATCAACTCCTACAAAATTGCACAACCATTCTCGCCCATCTTAGAGAGAATCTTCATCAAGCTCAAAACCGCATGAAGCAATAGGTAGATCAGCATCACTCAAAGCGCCAATTTCAAGAAGGGGATCAGGTATTTTTGAGGCTGCAACCATATAAGCAAACTTCACTCAAAGACAAGGGTTGTCATAAACTATCTCCAAAATTCTACGGACCATATCAAGTACTTCAGTGCATTGGAGAAGTGGCCTACAAGCTAGCTTTGCAACCCACTGCAAAAATCCATCCAGTTTTCCATGTCTCATGCCTCAAGAAAGTGATTGGGAACAATTGCAGAATTCAAACCAGTCTACCTGAATTGGATGAAGAAGTGTCAATCTGGCTCCAACCTGAACAGGTCTTAGACACACGAGAATGGCACCTGCGTGGCCGCATGATCAGGGAAGTCCTCATCAAGTGGAAAGACACCTCTCCGGAAGATGCAACCTAGGAACCATCCACTATTCTTCAGCAGTTTCCGTAGCTTCAGCCTTGAGGACAAGGCTATTCTTAAGGGCGAGGGCATGTTAGGGTCCCACCCTAACCCCCTTATTTATGTAGTAGGATCAAGTCATAGTTATAGTTAAGTAAGGAGTCAATAAAGCCCATATTAATAATTGTAAGTGGTTAACCCGCAATTAATGACGGGACCACAGTTAGTTGCAAATGGGACATGGTATTAGATAGATGGTATTAATAAGAACCATGGTATTGATCCATGGTATTGCATGTATGAGTCATATATAAAGGATAGAGACTCCCTGCAAGGAGCATCATGACTTATTTTGTAATCGAGCTCTGCTCTATTGGAGGTTGCCCCCTCAAAGAGGCAAGTGAACATTTCTTTCTAAATAATAAAATACTTGCTCTTCTTTCTCACTATTCTATGTTCTTGGTATATTTCTTCGCATATTTGGTATTCTGGTAATCGTCTTGCAGGTTGAGAGCATAACAAGTAGTATCAGAGCTATAACACATTTACCTTATCTCCGACAGTGAGTGGGTATCCCCTTTAGTGTTAGTTCCAAAGAAAAATGGTAAGTGGAGGATTTGTGTCAATTACATGGAGTTTAACAAAGCCACAAAGAAGGACCATTTCCCTCTACCCTTCATTGACCAAGTTCTTGATGGCCTGGCAAAGAAAAAGTTTTTCTCTTTCCTAGATGGATTCAGTGGGTACAACCAAATCCAGATCAGCCAGGAAGACCAGGATAAAACCATCTTCACTTGTCCTTGGGGTACTTTTTCCCATAGGTTCCTTCCTTTTGGCCTATGCAATGCTCCTGCCACTTTCCAGAGAGCAGTCTTGAGTATTTTTTCCGAGTTAGTCCATGATGCGGTGGAAATTTATATGGATGATTTTACACCTTATGGCTGTGATTTTCAAGAGGCTCTCAGTGCCAAAAAATGTGAATCCTTGATGACTGCAGTGACCGTGCTAGGTCATTCAATATCTCAACAAGGACTGCAGGTGGGCCCAAACAAAATATCTATCATCTAAAGGGTCCCACCTCCTCAAAAACAAAGAGATGTCAAAAGTTTCCTAGGGTTAGCTGGACACTACTAAAGGTTCATAAAGGACTTTTGTAAGTTGGCCTCTCCTTTATTTGGTTTGTTGGCCAAGGACTCTAAGTTTATATGGTCAAAAAGTTGTCAAGAGGCCTTAGACACCCTAAAGGACAAGTTAACCACTACATCGATTATCTGAGGCCCAAACTAGGCCCTCCCCTTTCATATTCATGCTGATGCCTCACACAAAGCCACAGGAGCAGCCCTAGGTCAAATAGATGAAAAAATTTCTTATGCTATTGTTGATGCCTTGAAAATCGCTGCATCAACATCGGGGATAACCACTCGGTTCGGACCTTAAATGCAGCTCCTTTTCCGTTCGGTGTGGTGGATCCGACTGGATGTAATGGGACCAATTTCCCAATGATTGGTATATAGGATGGATAAATGATTGATTCTCTAATATATAATGATAATGGATGAATGATTTAATCTAAAAGTAAAATTAGAAACAACTATCCTATCCCGAGAAATTGCTGCTTTTAGCGTAACTTTTGATGGTCTTCATCCACAAATAGGCATATAGATGACTCTTATTGGTAGACGAAGATATTTATTCATATGATAATTACTAAGCCCAAATAGTTGAACAAAGTAATCAAGCAAACATTATTATACTATTCCTCATATATATCATAGTGTTATGAAACCAGCTCAAGAAAAGATAGAAAAGATAGATCAACGCCTTAGAATTCAGCCTCTTCGAGGGGGCAACCTCCTTTACATTACATAAATGAACAATTCTTGGATGATACAAATGAAAATACCTCATTTCTATATATAGGAGTCTAAGGGGTCATAACATAATCAGAGCCGACATAACAATAATAATGTAAGGGCACAATAATAACAATAGTGGGCTTCTATGGGGCACAATAATAACAATAGTGGGCTTCTATGGGGCACAATAGTAACAATATGGGCACTACATGGGTACATCAATATAATAAGTGGGTTATACTAATAACAATAAGGGGTTACACTAGTAGTATAGGGGCCTAACATGACCCTCTCCTTCAAAAAGCGTTGTCCTCAACGCTTGAGTAGTTCTTGATGCTTCCGTATAAAATTCTTGTCCTCCCATGTGGAATATTCAGCAGGTAAGTTCTTCCACTTGATGAGATACTTTGAAATTGATCGATTTCGTAGCTGTCGGGTTCTTGTTTCTGTGACTACTCCAGGTTCCAATATGATTTTTCCTTCCTCTTCAATTTCTGGAAATATTATTTGCATTGGAATCTTTTGCAACTTTTGAATAAGTGGCCATACTTCTTTGTCCTTCTTCCATTCATTCCTTGCTTCGTTTATCCAATCTGGTTGGATAATAGAAATAGCACAAAATAATGCTTCCACATCCTCATCCTTGAAGAGTCTTCCCATTCGGTAAGGTTGCCATTTTTTAAGTGCATGTAGTATTGCCAACATTTCCTTCTCATAAATAGCTTGCTTGAGATGTAGCAGTAAAAATACCCAATCACCTACATCAAAACATTTTTCACTACGATGTTGATTTTGCACCGAAGTGGCATTATCCTTTAAAAGTTGGAGAACTTTTTGTTGATGCTCGATGTGATCTTTCACTGCTTGAACCTTTTTCTTCTTGATATGTCCTTCTATCTCTATAGTTTGAGGAGTGGTAATTTCTTCCAATCCTTTACAAGATATGGTCGGATTCATTTCTTGATGCTCGATGTGATCTTTCACTTCTTGAACATTTTTCTTCTTGATACGTCCTTCTATATTAATAGTTTGAGGAGTGGTAATTTCGAAAAATGAATTACAAGATATGGTTGGATTCATTTCTTCTTTCTCAATGTGATCTTTCACTTCTTGCACCTTTTTCTTCTTAATATGTCCTTCTATCTTGAGAGTTTGAGGAGTGGTAATTCTTGCCAATGCTTTACAAGATATGGTCTGATTCATTTCTTCTTTCTCTGGGGTGGGGTCCTGATGTATATCTTCTTCTTTTGATTTTTCTTGATCCTTTTCTTCCTCCTCTTCATATTCTATGTAAAATAATTTCTTCTCAGCACACTTATGACCTTTAGTGCATTTGCTATCACAATTGTAACAAAGCCCTTTTTCTCTTTTTTCTTCCAATTGTTGTGGTGTAACCCTTGTAGGTTGTGGAAGGCTAGGAGAAAAAACACTTCCATATTTATAGTTATGAGGGGTACGCTTCCTGGTTTCTATAATTTTGCTTTCCAATATGTCACAAAGCCCTTTTACTCTTTCCAATTGTTGTGGTGTTGCTCTAAAGAAGGTTTTGCTCTTTGTATCCTCATAATGTGCTATCATTTCCTCCATGAAAATTGACCATGTAACAAGTTGTTTACGAGAACAAAGCCCTTCGTACCATAAAAATTGATCTGGCTCTAAATATGAAGATGCAATACATACCTTTTGTAATAGTTGTACACCATGTAGATCAAAATATTGCTCCATCTGAAGTATCCAATTTACCGAATCCTTGCCATCAAACTTCCTCATCTTGCTTTTTCTTGATTTTAGGAGCTCAACCTTGAAATGACTGTAACTCTGTACTTTCGGATCTTTATGTTATGAAATTGTGTCCTATAGTAGCCCTCTGTGTCCTCTTTTCAATGCCACTACTCTGATCCAAATTGGAATCTCCAAGAAAGAGTTATGCACAATCTCCTGCAGTGACCTGATTGTAAACTAGTTTAGTAGAGCGAACTTGTATGAAGTGCCACGTGTCACTATTTCGGCCTTTCACTCTAAAAAATATATGAAAGAAAACTATAGTTCGTCCTCTTTCTGTACCTTCTTACGAAATTTCAATCCGATCCTCAAAGAGAAAGTTATGACGATTTTCCCCAGGTCACCTGTTTTGAATGTAATTCAGGACTCTGCAAAAAGACCAACTTCCTCAGATCATATCTCCGAAAATATCGCGCAAAAAGCTCTGAAATTTGGACCCAAGGTTCAGTGCGATTTCTTCTCAAATGGGTTTTTTTTGCGGTCACTTTTGAAATGTCACAGAAAAAAAGTTATAGCGAAAATGCGACGATGACCTGTTTGGAGCAGCGAAACCCTAGAATCCAAAGCTCTGATACCAAATGTTATGAAACCAACTCAAGAAAAGATAGAAAAGATAGATCAACGCCTTAGAATTCAGCCTCTTCGAGGGGGAAACCTCCTTTACATTACATAAATGAACAATTCTTGGATGATACAAATCAAAATACCTCATTTCTATATATAGGAGTCTAAGGGGTCATAACATAATCAGAGTCGACATAACAATAATAATGTAAGGGCACAATAATAACAATAGTGGGCTTCTATGGGGCACAATAGTAACAATATGGGCACTACATGGGTACATCAATATAATAAGTGGGTTGTACTAATAACAATAAGGGGTTACACTAGTAGTATAGGGGCCTAACACATAGACATAGATATGATTGAAAGAATAACAGTCCTTAGACATTCAATAGTGAAAAGTACAAGGATTGTTGTTAAAACACATACATATATTCAATGATAGCAAAATTTAAACAAATGTCGATTCACATAAAAAATGACACAAGAGCATAGATAATAGTACCATATGTTATTTTAATCACTCTTGATATCAACCGCATTCAAATTCCTTCTTTTAGCTTAGAAATACTTCCACAAAAGGCAATAGTGCACATGTCATCAAAGCTTTCTTCATCAAAATTCAGAATACTGGCCCAGTCTTCATAAAAAATAGATTAGAAGCACAATAGTGTGACTTACTAATTTGAGTTTATACAAAAACTGAGGACCCTTTCCAAATGCATGAAAGGGCCCATAAATACTAATTAAGCTAACTAATTACAAAATAAAAGTGCTATTTAATTGGTACAACTATATTATGATATCTCCTCAAAATCGGCTTGTCTTCAGTCAACAACATGATTCATTGTTTCAGATGATATCCCTTCGACTTGAGCTGGCAGATATCTAGCATCGGTTGTAACTCTGGAGGGTGACTTAGGCGAGAATTCAGTTGAGCTGCATATGTGGAATCTTGGATCTCGGGGGATCATGCAACTAATGGCATCAGTTAAACATTTGAGTACGACCCTCTGACTGTATGGCTTGATTAAGAAAAACCAAAAGTCATCCCAAGTTAAAATTTGGATGCCAGTGATTAGTCTTCCATTCTTTTCCAATTCCTGCTTGCATGTTTGTTCCAAGGCTTTGGCCGATGTCAATTTACCTGGATTACACTGTGAAATCATATTAGACAAATAAAGAGTGTCATTGACAAATTCAATTAAATTGCTAGTAGATAACCGACATCTTGAGGTTTCTCTTTCTGCCTTCATTAGTTGCGACTGCCATTCTAGGAACAAGATGTCTTTGTGTGACTCTAGAATTTTGGGCAGATCCGAAGCCTGTCCTTCACGGGAGTCTTGCCAAGCAAGAAAACTGGTTAAGGTCTCATCGGCCTGTTATAAATCCTACCTAGCTTCAACTGATTTATCAACTATTGATGTAGTAATCTCCCAAAGAGGTTCAGCTAGAGAAATGTTATGACATAGCAGTTTTAGCTGTGGCATTATGATACATATGTTGTACTTGATGGCAACCCACTCATCTCAGATAATAAATTATAGTTCACGCACTTATATGCAGAGAAAAGTTTATTTCATATAGAGAAAAGTTCACGCACTTTTATGCAGAGAAAAGTTTATTTCATGTAGAGAAAAGTTCACGCACTTTTATGCAAAGAAAAGTTTATTTCATGTAGAGAAAAAGTTCACGCACTTTCATGCAAGGAAAAGCGCGTATATGTTGGAGAACTTACCTTTGGTCCATGGTAGTTAGTCCTTGGTATTTGAACCTATGAGGAAAAGCGCGTATATGTTGGAGAACTTACCTTTGGTCCATGGTAGTTAGTCCTTGGTATTTGAATCTATGAGGAAAAGCGCGTATATGTTGGAGAACTTACCTTTGGTCCATGGTAGTTAGTCCTTGGTATTTGAACCTATGGTTTTGGACCATGGTACTTCGTCAAAAGTGTTGATCTCACGTACTTTCATGGTTGGTTCATGGTATTAGTCCAACAGTTTTTGATCCTATGGTTTTGGCCCGTGGTATTGTGAAAGGCCTAAGCCTATATAAAGCAAAGGAGATCACTTGGCTAATTCATTCTTGCAAATTGAATATCTTAAGATCTGAAATATTGGGTTATTGTTTTAAAAGTTTGATCTATGAAAGGGAAGTTGAAAGCGAATCTGTGAAGGGTGATCTCTCGAGCGTTACAGCTGCGGAAGTGCGGAGGCACCACAGAAGGTGCAGTACAGAGGCGCCACAGAAAGTGCAGTGCGGAGGCGCCACAGAAGGCACAGTACAGAGGCGCCACAGAAGGCGCAGTGCGGAGACGCCGCAGAGGCGTCACAGAAGGCGCAATGCGGAGACGCCACAGAGGCGTCACAGAAGGCGCAGTGTGGAGGCGCCACAGAAGGCGTAGTGCGGAGGCACCACAGAAGGCGCAGTGCGGAGACGCCACAGAGGCGTCACAGAAGGCGCAGTGCGGAGACGCCACAGAGGTGTCACAGAAGGCGCAGTGCGGAGGCACCACAAAAGGCGTAGTGCAAAGACGCCACAGAGGTGCCACAGAAGGCGCAGTGCGGAGGCGCCACAGAAGGCGCAGTGCAGAGGCGCCACAGAAGGCGCAGTGCGGAGGCGCCACAGAAGGCGCAGTTTGAAAATTTATGAAAAAGTGGTCCTTGAAAGAAAAGAAGTAGGGGGTTGTAGCTCCCTTCCAGGAGAGACTGGAAAACAAGAGAGAGTTGTAGCTCTCTGCAGGTTGCAGCCTGCGTACTGGTAAAGGACTGCACCAGTACAAAACCATTGTAAAAGGAGTTTCTAATTTGAAAGAAGATAGAGACATATTGCAGCAAGTGGTTTTCACCCACATTGGGTTTCCACCTTACATCTTGTGTTCTTTGGTGTGACTATCTGTTTTCTTTGTTCATGCTCATTATTTTATGGTACTGACATGCAAAAATAATTCAAAGAATAAATAAGGGAGATTTATTAAAAGAACTTGATAATACTGATTCACCCCCCCTCTCAGTATTATTTCCAACAATTGGTATCAGAGCAGGTCCTTCAGAGAAGCTTGATCGCTTGAAGGAAGATCATTCATCATGAGCAACTACGAGAGGGAAGCATCAATCAGGCCACCAATTTTTGATGGGACAAACTTCAATTATTGGAAGGGAGGTCCATCAGACAGAAGAGAAGCTGCTTTCAAGGCGTCAGGCAAAGAAGATTATTATGAAGCAAGTCACGTGCCAGAAGAAGAAGAAGAAGAATCAAATTTTGTCAGAAATCTTCAAAGGGGTTCTGGAAGATTCAGAGGTAAGTTACCTTTTAAATGCTTTGCTTGTGGAAGAGTAGGTCATTATGCTGCAAAATGTCCTTATAAGGATAAAGGAAAGGAACCTGCTAGATGGAACAAGAAACAAAGGGCAAATAAGAAAAGTTACTACACTCATGAAGATAGTGATGGTCTATCAAATAGTGATGAAGATGAACGAGGTAATGACTATAAACTGTTAATGGAATTTGAAGATGATGATTATATGGATGCTATAGATGTGGATAGCCTTTATGAAGAAATTACTAGACTCAAGAGATGTGTAGAAGAAAAGAATATGATCATGGATACTCTACAATTTCAAATTGATGAAAAGGAAAAACATCTTGAAAAATTAGAAGGTGAAATTGTTGGTCTTAGAAAAGAAATTGAGAAAACAAAAGCTATTAATCTTAAGTTTGTCAAAGGATCTGAAACTTTGGATGAGATTATCAATGTACAACGTTCTCCACTAAACAAGACAGGTCTGGGCTATAATGAAGGAACTTCTCAAGCATCCACCTCAAAAAGTTATCTTGATGCAGCAAGAAGGAATGAGCAAAAGCACAATGAAGACCATCAGGTAAAGCAGGGACGAATTGCAAACAGAGACTATCAGGGGCAATCCATCTTAAGGATGAACAAAAGCTACAACCAGCCACAGGTAAAATCTTCTCAATTTGGTTCAAGAATGGATGAAAATAGAAATTACAATCATTTGGCCAGAAGATTTGATAACCGCAGAAGTTTCTTCAATGGACAATGCTTTTCTTGCCATAACTTTGGTCACAAGGCAGCTCAATGTGTTGCATATAAAACAATCATGACTAGAGAAGCTCAAAAACAAAGAAGTATGACCGGGATTACAAAAAGGACCTATAACAACTTTTCGGTTCTTGAAAATGAAGTTGAATGTTCTATTTGCAATAATTTTGGTCATGAAGATTCTGAATGCAGGAGCAGGTTTCAACAGACAAAGGAACAAGCATCAAGCACCAAAACATGGAGAATAAAGGAACCACAAACAGAAAGATGTGGGATAGCATTTTATGCAGAGGGACAGGAAAATATATGGTACATTGACAGTGGATGTTCGAAGCATATGACAGGTGATAAAGAAAAACTTGAGTCATTTTCTGCTCTTGAAAAAGGAAAGAAAGTTTCTTTTGGAAATGATACTCCTGCAACTATAAAAGGAAAAGGCATTGCTCAGTTAAAAGAAAAGGTCAAGGCTGGAAATGTTTTGTATGTTGATGGATTGAAACATAATCTTCTAAGTGTCAGCCAGATGTGTGATCAAGGAACCGAGGTGATATTTAGATCAAACGGATGTCGTGTTCGTGATCTTGATACAGGTGAAACAGTGATCAAAGGTAGAAGAACTCCAAATAATCTATACATATTTGAAGAAGGACAACAACAATGCTATCTAAGCAAGGATGATGAACACTGGTTATGGCATCGGAGGTTGGGGCATCTAAGCTTTTCACAAATAAGGAAAGCATGCAAATATCAAGCAGTTCGCGATCTTCCAGATATCAAAATTCCAGACAACACCATATGCAAATCATGTCAGTTTGGAAAGCAAACCAGAACTAACTTTCCAGAGAAGGAAGGATCAGCTAGCATGCCTCTTGAGCTAGTACATACAGATACATGTGGTCCATTCAGGAAAAGGACACCTCGAGGAGAAGAATACTTGATATTATTCATTGACGATTTCTCCAGGTTTGTCTGGTTAGGACTTATGAAGCACAAAGATGAAGCATTTGAAAAATTCAAATCCTTCAAAGCCTTGGTTGAAAATGAATCAGGATACAAAATTAAGTGCCTCAGATCCGAGAGAGGTGGGGAGTTTACCTCAAATTAATTTTTCGATTTCTGTGAAGAACATGGGATAATAAGAGAATTCTCTACATCTAGAACTCCTCAGCAAAATGGAGTTGTGGAAAGAATGAACAGAACAGTCCAACAAATGGCTCGTGCTATGCTTGATGAGTCGGGAACTCCCGCAACTTTTTAGGGTGAAGCTGCACATGCTGTGGTTGTTATTCTCAACAAAACAAATGTCCGGGTGAACAGCACTCAAACCCCTCATGAGCTCTGGTGTGGTGAGACTCCTTCGGTAAAGAACTTCAAAATCTTTGGGAGCAAATGTTATATTAAGAACACTGATGAGCAACTTGGCAAACTTGAACCTAGAGCAAATGAAGGCATTCTTCTTGGTTACTCTCCACATAGCAAAGCATACAAGTGCTACAATAAAAGACTTGGCAGAATTGTTGACAGCATTGATGTAGTGGTTGATGAGAAGGGATACATTCCTAGGCAAGTACATCATGAAAACATCGAAGAAGATGAAGGCTACCCTCAAAGACAGAATGATGAAGAAGAAGAACCTCAAGAAGAACCAGAGGAGCAGGCAAGAATAGAAGAAAAGACTCCATCCAGATATGTTCAGAAGAATCATCCAGAATCTCAAACTGTGGGACAGAAAGAAGCAGGTGTACAAACAAGAAGAACAGTTGCAGAAGCTTCAAGCTATTTGGCATTACTCTCCTCCACTGAACCACAAAATGTGAAAGAGGCATGCAAAGATGAATTTTGGGTGAAAGCAATGGATGAAGAACTTGAGCAGATCGAAAAGAACAACACTTGGGAGCTGGTTCCTAGATTAAAGGATAAGAATGTTATCGGAACAAAATGGGTCTTCAAAAATAAATTGAATGAAAATGGAGAAGTAATTAGAAACAAGGCCAGACTTGTTTGTAAAGGGTATGCGTAGCAAGAAGGAATAGACTTTGAAGAAACCTTTGCTCCGGTTGCAAGACTTGAGGCCATCCAAATGTTCCTTGCTCTCTCAAGCTTTCAAAACTTCAAAGTATTTCAAATGGACGTGAAATCAACCTTTCTGAATGGAGACTTGGAAGAAGAAGTATACATCGAGCAGCCAGATGGGTTCATTCTTGGAAATGATCCAAATCTTGTATGCAGATTGAAAAAGGCTCTCTATGGTCTCAAACAAGCTCCAAGGGCTTGGTACTATCGTTTGGACAAATATCTTCATCAACAAGGTTTTTTAAAAGGATCAATAGATAGCAATCTTTATATAAAAGTTGAAAATAACAAATTGCTAATACTTGTTGTGTATGTAGATGACATTATCTTTGGCAGCAATGAAGAAGCTATGAGTCAAAGCTTTGCCTTGGTGATGCAGAAAGAATTCGAAATGTCCTTGCTGGGAGAATTGACATATTTTCTTGGTTTGCAAATCCAATAAAAAGAAGGAGGGATCTTTTTGTCTCAAACCAAGTATCTCAAACAGATTTTGAAGAAATATGGCATGGAAGATGCAAAACCAGTATGTACACCTATGGTCACAGGATGTAGCCTCAGTGCAAATGATGAATCTGCAGCAGTGCATCAACCAACCTACAGATCTATGATTGGAAGTTTACTTTATTTGACAGGTACCCGACCGGATATCATGCATGCAGTCGGAATAGTTGGAAGATTTCAGGCAAATCCAAAGGAAACTCATCTTCAGGCAGTAAAGAGAATCTTCAAATATCTTCAAGGGACTCAAAACTATGGCTTATGGTATCCTAGAGATACAGATCTCACACTTCATGCTTATACAGATGCAGATTGGGCCGGAAGCGTGGATGACAGGAAAAGCACAAGTGGTGGTGCATTCTTTATGGGTTCCAGATTAGTATCTTGGTTCAGCAAGAAACAGAGTTCGATTGCCTTGTCTACAGCTGAAGCAGAATATGTTGCCGCTGCATCTTGCTACACTCAACTCCTTTGGATGATGCAGACCTTGCAGGGTTTTCAAATCACTTGTACACCACCCATCTCCATCTTATGTGATAATACAAGTGCAATCAGCATTTCAAAGAACCCAGTCATGCATTCAAAAACCAAGCACATACCAATTAAGTATCACTTTCTCTGGGAACAAGTGCTTGAACAAAAGGTCAAGTTGGAGTATGTTCCTTCTAAGGAACAGGTTGCTGATATACTCACCAAACCATTGCCTAGGGAGACCTTCGAATAGCTCAGGAAAAAGTTGGGGGTTGTTGATGCATCATCTTGTTATTGAATCTCTTCTGATTGTTGGTTGTACGCAAGGTTCATCTGAAGTATATGCGTACATGTGCTGGGTTGCGGATTGGTCAAAGATCGAATGGCACAGGTTCAGGGGGAGCATATCATGCATTGTTGGCATTATGGAGGAAGTACAGAATGACATCATGGATGCTGGTCTGAATATTGCTGCAATATGTCTCTATCTCTTTCATGGTCATGGATTATGGTTCTTCTTTGCAGATCTGGTTTATAGTCAGGGGGAGCATGTCCTTAGGGGGAGCATAACCCTTTGCCCTTGATGTCAAAGGGGGAGAGTGATTGGTTGTTGTTGCCATCAAGTCCAAAGGGGGAGATTGTTGGCATTATGATACATATGTTGTACTTGATGGCAACCCACTCATCTCAGATAATAAATTATAGTTCACGCACTTATATGCAAAGAAAAGTTTATTTCATATAGAGAAAAGTTCACACACTTTTATGCAGAGAAAAGTTTATTTCATGTAGAGAAAAGTTCACGCACTTTTATGCAGAGAAAAGTTTATTTCATGTAGAGAAAAAGTTCATGCACTTTCATGCAAGGAAAAGTGCGTATATGTTGGAGAACTTACCTTTGGTCCATGGTAGTTAGTCCTTGGTATTTGAACCTATGAGGAAAAGCGCGTATATGTTGGAGAACTTACCTTTGGTCCATGGTAGTTAGTCCTTGGTATTTGAACCTATGAGGAAAAGTGCGTATATGTTGGAGAACTTACCTTTGGTCCATGGTAGTTAGTCCTTGGTATTTGAACCTATGGTTTTGGACCATGGTACTTCGTCAAAAGTGTTGATCTCACGTACTTTCATGGTTGGTTCATGGTATTAGTCCAACAGTTTTTGATCCTATGGTTTTGGCCCGTGGTATTGTGAAAGGCCTAAGCCTATATAAAGCAAAGGAGATCACTTGGCTAATTCATTCTTGCAAATCGAATATCTTAAGATCTGAAATATTGGGTTATTGTTTTAAAAGTTTGATCTATGAAAGGGAAGTTGAAAGCGAATCTGTGAAGGGTGATCTCTCGAGCACTGCAGCTGCGGAAGTGTGGAGGCGCCACAGAAGGCACAGTACAGAGGCGCCACAGAAGGCGCAGTGCGGAGGCGCCACAGAAGGCGCAGTACAGAGGCGCCACAGAAGGCGCAGTGCGGAGACGCCACAGAGGCGTCACAGAAGGCGCAGTGCGGAGACGCCACAGAGGCGTCACAGAAGGCGCAGTGCGGAGGCGCCACAGAAGGCGCAGTGCGGAGGCACCACAGAAGGCGCAGTACAGAGGCGCCACAGAAGGCGCAGTGCGGAGACGCCACAGAGGCGTCACAGAAGGCGCAGTGCGGAGACGCCACAGAGGCATCACAGAAGGCGCAGTGCGGAGATGCCACAGAGGTGCCACAGAAGGCGCAGTGCGGAGGCGCCACAAAAGGCGCAGTGCAGAGGCGCCACAGAAGGCGCAGTGCGGAGGCGCCACAGAAGGCGCAGTTTGAAAATTTATGAAAAAGTGGTCCTTGAAAGAAAAGAAGTAGGGGGTTGTAGCTCCCTTCCAGGAGAGACTGGAAAACGAGAGAGAGTTGTAGCTCTCTGCAGGTTGCAGCCTGCGTACTGGTAAAGGACTGCACCAGTACAAAACCATTGTAAAAGGAGTTTCTAATTTGAAAGAAGATAGAGACATATTGCAGCAGGTGGTTTTCACCCACATTGGGTTTCCACCTTACATCTTGTGTTCTTTGGTGTGACTATCTGTTTTCTTTGTTCATGCTCATTATTTTATGGTACTGACATGAAAAAATAATTCAAAGAATAAATAAGGGAGATTTATTAAAAGAACTTGATAACACTGATTCACCCCCCCTCTCAGTATTATTTCCAACAGTAATCAATGCCTTATTTATTTGTAGAGCTTCTGTTCTGAACTATGCTACTTGAGGAAGGCTCCTGAACTTTTCTACTTCTTGTGACAGTTGAGCGATTTGCTCATCCTTAGTCTTGCTCATTTGTTCATTCATCGCCTTTAATCTGGCCAATGCTTCAGACAATTCCTTCTGTTTCTGTACCGCGCTCAAATCTCTCCTCTGTTTCTCTTTGAGCAATTGCTCATTTAATTGGCTTTGGTTTGCTGCTGTATTGATAGTTGTTGTTCCAATTGTTGTATTTTTCGCTGTGCTTCAGACACCTGCGACTGCAATGAACCAATCATTTGATCTTTTTCCCTAAGGAGACTGCTCACTTCCGAGGCTTTATCCATGGTGGCTGCCGAATATGCTCCGGCATACTGGGATAGTTTTGTAAGGTCATCGGAAGGGTTCAATTCCTTCTTCCACACCATATTAGCCAACTCTATTTGATCTAGCAAAAGGGAAGATTGATCAAGTCTCCTCCTTTTCCTCTGCCTTTCCACCACAGCCCTATGTTTAGGACTATAAAAGACATCTAATGGTGGTATGTCTTCTATCTGCAAAACAATCTGATCGAATGGATCTTTAGGAATTATTTCTGCATCTCTGCTACTGGGTAGGTCGCTAGTCCCTTCACTTGGAACCGTAGTTGTGGTTGTTTCTTGACTGACTGTCACTTGGGGTGTGCCAAATCCTTGTGAAGTCTTGGGATTATTTATAATAGAGTCAAATTGTTGCCACTCTTTGAGGAGTTTGGGATCAATTTGAGTCTCTAAATCAATAACTTCATTGTCTTGCTTCTTTTCTTTCTCCTGCTCTGTTTCCTTCTCTTTTCCTCTCTCTGGCTCTTTTCCCTTTTCGGGAATTTTCTCTGTAGCAGGAGGCTCGCTTGACTTAGTTGTTGGTGTAGTAGCCAATAAGTCCAGAGGAAAAGTTTGCAACCTCTGTTCTCTGAGCCTATTGAATTCTACCAGTCCTTCATCATTATATTTCATCTTGGCCAATGTTTTAACCAGAGACAAAGATTCTGCTGAAGAAAATAGATCATCATATTCATCCTTTTCATTGTCAAACTTAGTAAGTTTGGCCTGTTCAAGCACATTATAGGCAACCTTCCAGGGATCGAATTGCCTATTAGGGATGGTCGCAAGATTGAGAATATTTATTTTTCCTGTCTCCTTCTCAGCATGTTTGTAATCAAGTATGGTATAAACACCGCATCTCAAAGGGAATATGGGCCATAACTGCTTTTTAGAAGTCCTCAGAGTTTTGGATGTTCCAGCGGTTGTGATTTGGTAAGCTAACTCTCATGCCAACAGTTTATCAGGTACATACAATGGGAGGACATGGGGTCTTGTGGCACTACCAAACACCCTTATATATGTGAATTTATCTTCCCCGAACCAATTCCCCACAGCAGTCAAGTCAACTTCTGCCTCCTCTGAAATCCTTGGGCAGGCTTATCAGAAATGGCATAATAGGTAGGCAAAATGAAACCATTACAGATTTGATACAAGTGGTCTTTATAATGTGCCTTCCATAACATCTGATGATAGATGTGGATTGGCTTAGGGTCCTGTGGCGTCCACCTCCACCCGAGTATCGGGTATTCAAAATTAAAGCAAAGCATATCCATAACATAAGCACTGTAATAGAAGGGGGGAATAGTCCTGGTGGTTTTGCGTGAATTGAATCTAAAATCAAGAATTGCAGAGGCTAATTTATCAGACAATATATTCGCCCAATCCATGGCATAACTACTAATAGCCACTTCCATTAAAGGAACCATTTTGATAGTAAATTTTGTTGAATCATGCATTCCCCATATCCTACACATCATTACCCCAGCGTAACAGTAAGGAGATGCCAGGGAATCCATGGAGTACTTACCCGATGATTCATGTTTGTGCTTTGCGGGATTCTGTCTCCATTTTCTAATCGGGGCTGATTCTGTCTCATTCTCCTCTGCGAATTTCTCGAGAAAAGCTTTGTTGTATATCTTTTCAGGTTCGGGCAAATGGTACATTTTCCTCAAGTCGTCAGGCTCAAATGAACCAAAAAATATTCCATCAACTGTGCAAAACATTCTATTAGAAACCGGAATTTGTTCGACCACCCATCTGACTACATCAGTGTAAGGAAGAATTTTCTCCCGAGCTGCTATCCTATGCAAAAATGAGTCAGCTAAATCTTTTAGGGAGGCGTCTGATTTATTAGTTGAGCCTGCAGTAGCTTCTTCCGACACTTCCTATGGTTCTTCTGCCTCAATTAAATTATAGATGCTTTGCCAGCTTGTATTTCTAAGGCCGAGACATGTAGTGTCTAAAATTAGGCCCTTTTTGCTGGGTCCTGGGTCACTGGTGGGCTGGACTGTTACTGTAGGGGCCGCTGCCGCAACGGATCTCTTATATTTCTTTCCCATTTGCTTAAAACTTGATACTTTGGCGAAATTCTACACAAGGAAGAAACCAACGTGATATAGAGAAATAGATAACATGAGCCAATATGAAAGAGTTATATCTTTTAACGAATAATCAAAGATCATAGTGAAATTGCCGCAGATAGAATCTAAGTGGAAAATCTCGGCATAACTGCTTCATTAATTGGCCGCTTCACCTGTCAATCATGATAAGGGAGCTTTTAAATATCCATCATAATGTCTATATGGTGAATAATTGATTCAAGCGTGGCTTAGATTTTTGGCGGCTAATCGCATTTGATGATTGGCGACGTGAAAGGGAGGGTTTTAATAATAGTCCAAAATATCGTTCAATCACCAAAGGTGATATAATGCATGCCAATCTTTAATATGCTTAGAAACACGCGCCTTGATTTAATGTATCGCAATCAGGACAGGGCTCGGGTCACTTTACTTACGCTATTGCGAAATCGCCGATCGCCGATGGCGATACGCCTTATCGCATCGGGGGATTTGAAGGTGTCACAGTTAATGAATTGATTACCACAGCCGATTGCTGATAGCGATACCTTTTATCGCATCGGAGGAATGGGGGGTGCCTTATATACGATGCACTTTTCCTTTTCCCGATATTTGATAGCGGTTTCCCTTTTCAGATCGGAGTAATTCAGTAGGCCTTTATTTATGTTTCTCTTATTATTGCGATATGCGATCGCTTTATCGTAATAATAAAAAGCTTTATGATTTGTTTAAAAGACCTATTTTATCATTGTTTAAAAGGGATATCATATTTCAGTCGAACCTTTTGATGAGGGTTTTTAATAATAAGTTAATACCAATTTATTCACACATCTATGTTAAAAAGGGACCCATTTCATATTATGATTTTAAAAGAAAAATTTTATGAAATGGGGGGTTGTTGTATAGCACAAAAATTGGCGATTCACTGGGAGAAATAGTTATCTCTGGGAAAAGTTAAAATAATTAAACTTTTTAATCTGAAAATCTTATCGGAGCGAAAAATTCTAATGTAACACGCAAACATAAATTCTGAATGTAATGATAACTATTTTTGCTATCCTCTTCTCATGTTACAATTAAATACATTCTATGTTTCAAATTAGCCTTAATTGGTTGCTAATGATTAAACAAAAACTTTTCCAATTTAGCTTTATAATGACTCCTTTGTCATAGGTAGAGCCTCTGCTGCCAGCAAACGTCTATAGTCTCGACAGGGATACCTTTTAACCATTTGATCGTTCATTATCCCATCCATTTCGGAGTCTAATTAAAAAGAATGAATCCAGAAATATGTTTTCATATTTTTGTATCATTTTTTCTTTGCTTTTTTTTCTTTATTTTGTAAGATAAAAAGCCATTTTCCTGGTTTGGTAGCCATCTATTTGACAATGCCATTCACTGGTGATAATTTAACTGAACAAGCTGGCTTGTGATGAGACCCCTTGTCTTATAATTATAAGTCATTACCCTGTTTTGATATGCAGTATTGGTAATGTCAGTTGAACTATTTCCCTATGATCATGGTAAGCAGGCTTGTAATAAGACCTCTTATCTTTTACCTTAAATATATTTTAGAATTACTCTCTGAGTAATTATAACCCTTGATGAATGGGATGAACAATTTTCTCCTTAAGAGAAGATGGATGACAGGATAAGAGTTGAAGATGCTAAGATTGAATCAGTATCTGTTTTGTATTGATAACCATTTTCAGGCTTCTTAAAAACATTAAAATGGTTTACAGTACTTCTAATCTTTGAGAAGAGTTTACAAAAATAAAATGGGGTTTCAGAATCTAAATATACCTAATTTCCTAGAAATCTTCCTTTCGTTTAAGGTTTCCATTTTAAAAGCAAATATCATAACTGTTTCTTTTGAGAAAAATTTTCAATATAGTAAAGACCAATGGAAGGCTACTTTTTTTTTCCAAAATCCTAAAAATCTAAGCTATGTACAAAAATTTAGCTGAAAATTGAATATTTACAAAGGGAGAAGGGGTTACCTCCTCAATTGAAGAATTTTTCAAGATAAAGTCATTAACGGGAAGAGAGTTTATCTTTCCTAATAGATCTTGCAGTATGCAAGTAGAAGGGCCTATCTTCTCATTGATTTGAAATGGTCCGAGCCACATTTTCTGGAACTTTGTGTGTTTTCCTTTATCCTCATGGGCTTTGTCCCATTTCAAAACTAGATCACCAACTTGTAATTGTTTTGAACTGGTTGAAGTTGTATCAAAAGATGACTTGATAATTTGTTGATGTTTTGCATGTATAATTTTGGCTTTTTCCCTTTCTTCTTCTAGTTTCAAAATTTGATCGTGTCTTAATTGAACAGAAGATGAGGGACTTTCTTCAATAAACTGCATTAAAGCTAAGGATGGAAGCACTAAGTTAGCTGGCATGACAAATTCCTTTCCATACATACATAGAGGCTTTTTGAGTTATTTTATCAGCCCATAGTGCAAATATCAAAGATTTATGCCACTTTTTATGATTCTGTTCAATAGTTCGCTTAATAATTCTAATAAGGTTTTTATTGGTGGATTCTACCAAACCATTGCCCTGAGGGTAGTAATTTGCAGAATACC
Source organism: Pinus tabuliformis (assembly GCA_031772625.1). NCBI lineage: Eukaryota > Viridiplantae > Streptophyta > Pinopsida > Pinales > Pinaceae > Pinus > Pinus tabuliformis. The sequence goes on from CM062820.1 coordinate 521,740,851, forward strand.
TCAATTTCAATCCCCTTTTGATAGCGAACTCAAACATAGAATTTCCAAAGAAATAAGACGCATTATCAAAAACAAGAGCGTTCGGGACACCAAACCCGGTAATAATGAATTGGTCTATGAATTCCATAATTGCCTCAAAGTTTGTTGTCTTTAAAGGAATCGCTTCAACCCACTTAGTAAAGTAATCAGTGGCAGCAAGGATACACTTATGCTCTTTGGATGAATGTGGAGTGATTTCTCCAATGATGTCCAATCCCCATTGCTCAAAAGGTTGCTCAATGTTGACTGGTTGCAAAGGGAAAGCTGGCTTTCTTTGTCTTCCACTGGATGTTTGAAAAATTTGGCATTTCCTTACATATTCATGAGTATCTCTGAACAAGGTGGGCCAATAATACCCAGCATGAATGATTTTGTGAGCTATGGTGTCAGCTCCAAAATGTCCTCCTGCTGGTCCATCATGAAGTTCCTGCAAAACTTTTTGTGCTTCAGGTTTTTCTAAGCATCTTAATAAAATTGAATCATAATTTCGCCTAAACAATACATCATCTATAATTGTGCAGTTTTTTTCTTTCAATCTAATGGCACGTTTGTTTTTATAGGAGATATTGGAAGGAGCGTACCCATTTTTAAATAGAAAATCAGATCTGTATATTGTGATTCAGAACCTGTGGTACTTATCTGATTGATTTCTTCAGTATCTTCTGTACCTTCAGGTTCTTGAATGTTGGATGCTCCTGCTAACAACCTGCGAAATCCTTGGTCTTTGACAATCTTTGCTGGCTTGATTTCCATGTCATATTCTTGTAATGCTGTGACCCAATTCGCTCTCTTTTCTCCTAGTTCCCTTTGAACTAGTAATTGTCTTACTGTTGAAAAAGGAACTATAACTTTTGTGTGAGATTTTAAGAGGAAGGGCCTGTAGTGTTTTATGGCTTTGTACACAGCAAAGGCTTGTTTTTCAACTTTCAAATAATTTAGTTCAGCACCTTGAAGATTTGAGTTGTAAAACGAAATTGGTGCTTCCAAGTTTTGATCATTAATTTGAGTCAACACTGCTGCATATGACGAAGTGGATGCGAGGGTATATAGTATGAAATGATTAGAAAAATTGGTAGTGCTTAAAGCAGGGGAATTATTTATTGATTGTTTAATGGAATCAAATGCCTCCTTTTGTTATAGACATTTTTGTGCCTCGCATCATGGAGCATGGAATGTCAATCATTACAGGGATCCTCAGTCCCTAAACATGTTGTTCTTACCCCTAAAAGAACAAGGTCATCAAACAACAGCACTTCCAATCAGTTCTCCACCTGAAAACACTTCAAAACAGGCTTATTTTGGATCATGTCAGCTGCTTAACTGAGCTTCTGCGCTGTAATGCAACTGTCCCACTCTGTACCTGCGCTGGAAGTCAAAAGTAATGAAGGCTACCTGCGCTGGGCGAGATTGGCCAAGTGGCACAGTCATCCTGCAAGGTGTCAACTGCCCAGGAAGCTTCCAAACTGACACTTGGTTCATCAGATTCGCCTTGTGATGAGTAAGAGGTACTTGATCACCATGTGTAAGCAAGGATCTCCAAGTGGACTCAAGAACTGAAGATTAACTGAAGAGGGAGAGGACACTAGTCAGCTCTATGCCAGCCTCAAGCTGACTCATCCTCTCTTCTTCTCTCCTATATATAGAGCTCTTCTATGAGGTCTAAGGAGGCTGGAATTTTGTGTAAAGCAAGGAGGTGCTATTGGATTACAGTTAGAGCTATTGGGTGATTGTTTTACTAGAGGTGAAGAGGAGAGTTCTTGCTGCTGGGGAGGTGCTGCTGGATTGGAGCCATCATTGGTTGTAACCTTCTCAGAACCCTGTTACTTCTATCAATAAAGTTTTGCATGTTCTCCTATATACTTGTATTGCATTGATGTATTGTATTTACATGTATATTTGATTCACTCTAATCCATGCATCAGTTATGAGTACATGTATCTTGTAGTTTCCTCTCTTGTTTTGTGCAGGATCTATGTGTAGCTGGACCGGCAAAGAGAGCAAGGAGCTGGGAACAAGAGACAAAGAGAGAGGATCAAGATCAACTAAGCGAAGGACACCAGGTTAGTTAATCATTTCTTCCCCCTCTCTGTACTTTCATTAAGGAAAACATCAAAGCTTTACTTTCAGTTGTTGCTAAAGACTGTCACCTTTAGAGTAGGGATAGGGTCATCCGCATCGGATACTTTTCCCCACAACAAACTGGCGACTCCGCTGGGGAGCCTAGTATCTTGTTGGTGTTTGTAGTATTTTTCTATTCATTTCTTGAAGAAAAGAGTACCAAATCGAAAAGCTTTTGACTATATCAAAAGCGAAGTAGAGGGACTGCTACTCTTGCTCATTTGCTGAGAAGATTCAAGATTTGAAGAGCTTATATACAAAAGACTCTTTACTCTTTGTGATAGATCTTCATCCTCTTGATCATCCCTTAGCCTGTACTTGACCTATAGCTTTTTATTTCATCAAAAACAGTGCATTTTTGAGCTTTTTATGACCCGGAATTCTTTGTAGACGAAACTCTCGTGAGTCAGTGCAGGCTGTACACAGGCAGCCTGCATTACAGCGTAGGTACTCCCTTCGGGAACTGCGCTGAGAGTGAAATTGGCAGACTAGGACCTGCGCTGGTCCAGTTAGCCCTTGTCTTGCTCAGCTTTCCCTTTGTGTCTTGGCCCTGTTTTCACTGATTTTTAGCTGATTGCTTGCTGGTCATTGTACTTGCTGTAGACCACTTCTCCTTGACATTATTCCGCCTCAGTTGTGTGATGAAACTGTGAATGTTCTTTCAGTATTTCTTGCTTCAGTTACAGTTTCCCATTGTGAAAAGCGAACCAGTATAGCTGTGGCCTCTTAGATCCTGAATTGTAAAAGTGTCTTTGTGATCTTATGAGCTAGTTTTATTACTGTTCGTGGCCGTTTGAGTTTGTTTGATTTTCACTTTATGGTTTGAATTCATATATTTTGAATGTTGAAACAAGTACTTGTAAAGCATCTTTTCATTTAGACAAAGCTTGTTTGTTTACGCTTCAAATTGAATTCGAAAATTATACAACAGTTTTCCTTTTGTCTACATCAACATTAAAGGAAAAGAAAAGAAATACATGCATCTTGCATTTGCATTTTTGATAAGTTTGTGTGTCTGATCTAGGAGAAAGTGCATTAGTTTGTGCTTTGTGCTCTGTGTGGAAAGATATTGTTTTTCTCTCCCCTCAGTAGTTAGGATTTTCAAAGCTAAAAAGATTGTGAAAGCTTGCTTATCATTTTAGCTGCATTTAGGAATTTGTACCAATACATCTCGTGGTGATCCTGAAAGACAAACTGATAAACAAGATCAACTTAAAATATATTGAATGAATCTAAAAACGCATTGTAACATAACGCTCACAATAGAGGTCTAGGTAGAGACGTGTTCCGGCGTCGTTAAACGTAGTGACTGTCGATCTCTACGAAGGTGGGTGATTCCTCCTGAGGGACGATAGCACTAATACGGACTTGTGCTCCCGCGTACCGTCGCGTATATTGGGAGACCCCTATAGGCTTTTATCCTTTATCCTTAGGAAGCCGTGTCGACCGCCCTACTAATCGCGATGCAGTGAACACAGCATTCACGAAGATCGACCACCCGTACCGTAAAACGTATTCTGTGGTTTCGCGAAAGGTTTGGCACACCCTCTGCCTAGATCTCCAGTGCAGTTTCTTTTGGCCTTTTTCAAACTCTATAACTGAAAAGGTCCAGCCGAGCATTTGTCACTTCGGGCTCGTTAATACATCGAAGGCGACTAGAGTCATCTTTAGCTTTTTCTCGACTCTTAAAACATGAAAAAGCAAAGTTGTGTCTAAAAGCGTCTAATAAAATTCATTCAATACGGAAACATAATTCCCCTTTTTATTTTAGTTGATCAAGTAATCCGCAACCGTGGAGGAAAGTCAATTAAAACCCCGTCGTTCAGGGAGGCTTGCGAGTCAACCGCCTTTGTCTCCGGAACCGAGAGTAGTACGGACGAAGCGAACTCGCTTGACCAGGTCAAAATCTCCTTTTAAAGTTAGAACGGAAGTTCCAACAGCATCTGAGATTCTGGTCACTCCCAATATTTCTGGAATCCCTGCCTCTATTGAAGAAGTTCAACGGCAACAGAGGGACAGTTGTACTGATCCTAGTCTGAAGACAAGTACTTGCATAACTGAACCAGTTCCATCTGAAACCGGTACACAGAGTCTTGTTGTTCAAACAACTGTCGCTGTCGAAGCAACCCCTTCTTCGGCACCAGAAATCTTTTACGGACCTGACGGTCTTCCTCTTCCTCCTGGTCTGATTGCAATAGAGGAAATCGTAGAGGACCAGCAAGCAAATACTCCAATTCATTTTGGAGTGGGTACCACTCTTTTTCCTTCTGCATCAGAAGTTTGTCCATCGCCACTGGAAGTTCCCGAAGAATCGTTAGGAAGTTTATTGGATAGACTTAAAATGTCTGAACAACCGTCGACATCTAGAACTGTGCCAAACGACACAGCGACAGCAGAAGCTCCTGCTGCCACTCCAACGATGTTTGCCGGCATACCATCTGTCCCAACTAGTTCTCATCAACTAGAAGGAGTCCACCCAGGGACTATTATGACAACTTGGTCTGTTCCAGTTTGTTCTTCCGGTATAATACCCGGTAATTCTTATGTTGAAATGAGACAAATTGATCCCTTTGGGAATCAGTTTGGGCCATCCAGTCCTCAAAGGCCATCTATACCCTTGAGATCCGGATGGTTACCGTATGGGGGGCAATATGCCCTTTCACTTCCCCTTTCGGGGGGATACCCATACGGCAGTTTTCAACCACATTCAGGTTTGACAGAAGTAACGACGAGTGGTTGGGTACCTATGTTACCTCAACAACCAAGAGTTGTATATTCCATGCAACAATGTGTACCTATGTCTAGTATCCCGACGACGCCAGCAATTGTAACCGTGTCGCAAGTTCAATCGATGCCTGTTGTATGTCAACCCCAAGTTGTAATGCAACAGCCTATTGACCCTGCAACACAACCACAATCGCCAACTGCCGGAATGACACAGATACAAACGGGAACCATAACCCCGCATCTTGGTCCGTCGGTTAGTGCCGCACAACAAAACATGGCTTCACAACCATGGATGGTGCAATACCAACAACCTCAGTTTCAACAGGTGTACCAGGGATCTGAACAACAGATCTTTGCGAATAGTGGGCAACCCTGTATTCAGAACGGGTTAAATCAACCACTTTATAGTGGCCAAGCCCACCAGCCATATCAGTCATATCAACATCAGTTGCATTATGCTGGTATGCAAAGGCCTACTGCTCAAGCGATTCCATCATATCCTGGGTACGCCTCACCAAACCTGAATCAGCAGTTGCCATTCGTGGCAACTCTAGAATTACCAGATTTACATCGATTGACGAACGATCCAATCGCCTATGCCCATTGGTGGCCAGCGATTCCTCACAAACTTCCTTCGGACATTCCTAAATTCAATGGAAATCCTGGCGAAGACCCGTCGAATCATGTGATGACATTCCATCTGTGGTGTTCGTCGAATACCTTGAATGATGATTCGATAAGGCTTCGCCTTTTCCAGAGGACATTGACTGGTCCGGCGGCTAAATGGTATATTGAGTTACCTAGAGCCTCTTTCGACAATTTTAGTTCCCTAGCCACGACTTTCTTAACACACTTTCAGTTACCTATAAGGTACGAAACTGGAACAGAGATCTTGACCAATTTCAAGCAGACAACGACCACACATATATCAGATCATATACATGAGTGGCGTCGTCGTCGCAGAATGGTAAAGACTTATGTTCCAGATCAGCTTTTAGCTGAGTGGTTTATAAAGTCGCTTCTTCCTGCTATAACAGAAGATGTGGCCAAGGGAGGCGTCGTAACAGAGGAGCAAGTTATTGCTCGTGCCCAGTATTTAGACTTAGTATATACTCAGTCTGGCACGCTCTATGACAAGATACCTGACGCCCCTAGACCGGAATTTTCAATTCCTCCCCCTCCTAGATCAAATAGTGACTCTCATGCCAGCGATGGTGTGATTGGCACTGCAAATGCAAAGTCAACACGGGATTCGTCTAAGAAAACCCATAAGACTTCGAATCAAAATGCAAATGAAGAACTTCTTGCCTCAGAAGTAAGTGCCGTGTCGGACGACAAGGGAAAACAACTGAAGCAACCAGGAGACAAGAAGAAAAAGAAAGGGAGAAAAGGGAAACCCCCTTCGGGGTGTCATATATGCGATGAGGATCATTGGACAGCAGATTGTCCATGCAAAGCTGAGCTTAAAAGATTCTTTAAGAGTCCGAAAACCTCAGCGGTGTTGACTGATCCGTTTCCTAATCCTGGTCAAAATCTGGTTGCTAATCAAAATGTTTCCCGATCCCAAGTGCTTATGTTGTCTACCTCAAAGCAGCAGAATAATGCTTTGACAAGGAATAAAGATTACGGGAATCCATGGCTGTCGAATAACAAGGCTAATGAACAACCTAGTAGTTCGACGACAGCTTTGACCAAAGTTGTGCCACCCATCGTTCCTGAGCCGATGATAAAGCCGCCAAAGGGAGTAGTACACAAATCGACATTTAATCCTCGTGCCAAAGGAGCACAGAATTATAATATAGTAAAGGACCCGGCCCAATCGCCGTCCACTATGTCGACACTTGAAGTACAACAAAATTGCCCCTCCCAAGAGCAAGCTTTATTATCAGCAATAGGTGGGATTGGCCCAATGGATTCCAATCTTGTGGCCTTTGATCATAAAGGATATGACCCTCAGTTACCAGCTCAACTAGCTTTCCTTATTCAAGTGAAAGCCCTCAACAAAACTGTTCATCGAACAATTATTGATGAGGGGGCATCTACATGTCTTATGTCGATGAGTTGCTGGGAAGATTTAGGCTCACCACCCTTGTCGAAATCGTCAACGACGTTAAAAGCATTTGATGGACGATCATACACTCCATACGGGATTTTAAGTAACTTGCAAGTTGAACTGGGGGAAAAACAGTAGGAATTGATGTTGAAGTAATTGATGGAAACCTCGATTACAACATCCTACTTGGAAGACCATGGATCTATGCCATGGCCGCAGTTGTGTCAACCTACTTCAGGAAGATTGCATTCCCCTTCCAAGGGGGAATTACAATCGTTGACCAACAAACTTTTCTCCACGACAGTTCACAAGTTACAGAGAGCATTCCAATGATCAATGGAAGGAATCATTTGCTCCAAAATATTGGAGTAGGTCTCCTAAAATACCCTGCCTTAATGGGTACTTTCGCCCTACCGCCTCCAAGTAATCTGGCAGGAGTGGCCACAGTGGAAACCTACAAAATGAAATCTAATCCAATCTTCGGGTTGGATTCGGAAGATTCCTAGATATTGTGTCGGCTCCGAGGATAGTTCCTATCTTGTGTCAACCTCATTAAAAAATGAAACAAATCCCCGAGGTAAACCTTCATTCCAACCACCGAGTTGGATGCAATGAAGCTTGGGGGGCATGCACCTCGATTTGCATTATTATGCTGGGGGCATGCAAACTTATCATCGAGCAGTTTTAGCGCATAGTTCATGCTCGTTAAAAAATAAACATAAGTTGTGAGCAATCTTCCCCTAGAGTTCAAGCTCATTCAGAAAAAATGAACCGGTAAATAACCCTGGTGAAAGTAACTTTTGACAGCCATATTAAAACCCTTGGTCGTGTTCTTGCAGTCTCACCTCCATCCGTTCATTTGGCCAATCGTTCCTCTCCATATGTTTGTTTACCCATTTTGAGGAACCGCTGCGAAGAGTGATTTCACTTAGCCATCCTTGTGACACTGCCGTAATTGGAATATTCCAACTTGTACCTGGAATCTGCTGCTATCCCTGTTTATCACTCGTTCCTCAAAAGACGAGTCTTCTTTGAGCTCTTTTCACTGACTCGTAAAATATGAAAAGTTTGCCGAGTTTTGGCCTTCCAGCTCGTTAAACGACCGGAAAAGCTATCCCTCCTCTAGATTTTAATCTTTTTGGACCTGAGGGATTATTGCACAAAAAGATCGAGCGCTTGTTTTGTTCGGCTCGTTAAAGCAATCGAAAATTCATCCCTTCTGTATTGTTTTATACTTTTTCGGACTTAAGGGATTAGATGACGAAAAAGGAATTCTGGAGTTGACTTTATGTACCTTTTCAGACTCTCTAAAAATGAAAAGGACCGAGTTATCCTTGTCGTTAGACTCGTTAAATTCATTAAATAGCGACAAACTTGTCTTTAGACGAGAACGAGTTTCCCTATCGCTAAGCTCGTTAAATCATAGCGATGGGCTTGCCCGAAGGGCAGGTTATAGAACAAGCATATGTTATCCTCCTCAAGCTTGACAAAAATAAAGAGGTACTGGTCAGAAATGACTGGGGAAAAATTGGGAGAACATCAAAGCTTAATGGTAGCAAGTCGCTCTTGAACATGACACTTTTCCTCCGTACCACATCGGGTTGGGTTGTTTCATTCACCGGTCTCTTCACCATGGTCTTTGCCAAACCATCCACATTTTGGGGTAATGCTACCGATCCATCGCATCAGTGTCGTTATATGTTCAAGAGAGGTCATTCTGAAAGTGTCAACCGTGTCCCATCCACTGCCATACATTATCCTTCATCCATTCATGATCGCCACCCTGAATCATATGTCACAGTTTGTTTTCACCTCCACTAAAATCATTAGCTCCGTTCCGTGTCATTGATGTGGGATTCATTAAGGCCCTCCTTTGATGGATCGCTTCTTGTCGACTTCAGCTCATTATCCAAGAAGTTGATCTAGGAACAACCCCATCAGTACTTTGAAGCTTGCATGCCTCAATGGCAAGTTTCTCACTTCCGGCGACAGGTATACATCAATGACCTTCGACCAGAAGATTTTGCGTGGCGTTCGACGCCAAGTCCTTTATTCACGCCACGTGAATTGTACTGCAGTACCTTGAGGGTCATTATCATTATCGGTGATTCCTCTCGCGCTTGTTAACGGTTTTCGTCACTGACCGGTAATCAAGCGATGTCTTTCCATGTTCGACTTCAGCGAAATTCTCACATGGATCGACTTGTACTTAGAGTGAATATCGAACGAGTTTGAAGACCCCGGATCTAGTTTCAACCATCCGGGCTGCGATATATATTCAGGAAATATAAAAGCATTTGCCATGTACATCATTGCAGCAGATGATCATCCTATTCAAAGGATGATAATTTCAGCAGAAAATTATCAGTCTATCTTCAGACGATCGTCTGTCATATGTACCAAAATGTATTTATAAAAAGCTGAGCATGGGAATGCCCGCCTCAGCTAGATCATGAGAATAATGATGAATGAAAAATAATGTATTGTATTGTATTGTATTACAGGGCACTCTCCTCAGTACTGGAACGAACTTCGGATCCTCTAGATAAAGCATTTCACCCGATAAACGGCCTCATACTTTAGGGGGCAACTGTTATAGACATTTTTGTGCCTCGCATCATGGAGCATGGAATGTCAATCATTACAGGGATCCTCAGTCCCTAAACATGTTGTTCTTACCCCTAAAAGAACAAGGTCATCAAACAACAGCACTTCCAATCAGTTCTCCACCTGAAAACACTTCAAAACAGGCTTATTTTGGATCATGTCAGCTGCTTAACTGAGCTTCTGCGCTGTAATGCAACTGTCCCACTCTGTACCTGCGCTGGAAGTCAAAAGTAAAGAAGGCTACCTGCGCTGGGCGAGATTGGCCAAGTGGCACAGTCATCCTGCAAGGTGTCAACTGCCCAGGAAGCTTCCAAACTGACACTTGGTTCATCAGATTCGCCTTGTGATGAGTAAGAGGTACTTGATCACCATGTGTAAGCAAGGATCTCCAAGTGGACTCAAGAACTGAAGATTAACTGAAGAGGGAGAGGACACTAGTCAGCTCTATGCCAGCCTCAAGCTGACTCATCCTCTCTTCTTCTCTCCTATATATAGAGCTCTTCTATGAGGTCTAAGGAGGCTGGAATTTTGTGTAAAGCAAGGAGGTGCTGTTGGATTACAGTTAGAGCTATTGGGTGATTGTTTTACTAGAGGTGAAGAGGAGAGTTCTTGCTGCTGGATTGGAGCCATCATTGGTTGTAACCTTCTCAGAACCCTGTTACTTCTATCAATAAAGTTTTGCATGTTCTCCTATATACTTGTATTGCATTGATGTATTGTATTTACATGTATATTTGATTCACTCTAATCCATGCATCAGTTATGAGTACATGTATCTTGTAGTTTCCTCTCTTGTTTTGTGCAGGATCTGTGTGTAGCTGGACCGGCAAAGAGAGCAAGGAGCTGGGAACAAGAGACAAAGAGAGAGGATCGAGATCAACTAAGCGAAGGACACCATGTTAGTTAATCATTTCTTCCCCCTCTCTGTACTTTCATTAAGGAAAACATCAAAGCTTTACTTTCAGTTGTTGCTAAAGACTGTCACCTTTAGAGTAGGGATAGGGTCATCCGCATCGGATACTTTTCCCTACAACACCTTTTCTGCAGATCCCCATTTAAACACCGAATTTTTCTTTATCATCATTTGCAATGGTAAAATAATCTGGGAAAAATCTGGAACAAAACATTTAACAAAGTTAATTTGACCCAAAAATGACTACATGGATTTTTTATTATGAGGGAATGGAATTTCAGAAATCTCTTTAATTCTGTCTGGATCAATAAAGATACCATCTTTTGAAACAATGAAGCCTAAAATCTTTCCTTGATTAAGAGAAAAAAAGGACTTCTTTGGATTAAGAGAGATACCATGCCTTCTACAACTTTCAAAGATTTGTTTTAAATCATGTAAGTGATTAGACATTTTCTTGGAAAATACAGTAATATCATCTAAATAGACAACTACTGATTTATTGAGAAATCCTTTGAACACTATGTCCATGGCTCTCTGAAATGTAGCTCCTGCATTGATGAGTCCAAAAAGCATTTTTTGGTAGGCATAAGTTCCCCACTTAATTCTGAAGGTAGTTTTAAGCCTGTCATCAGGATGAACCAGAATTTGGTTATATCCTAAAAAACCATCTAAAAAGGACATTAGTTCTGAACCAGCTACCGAATGTAATGTCTGCTCCATAGTAGGTAAAGGGAAGTTATCCTTTTGGCTTGCCTTATTAAGATTTCTGAAATCAATGCAAATCCTGATATCGCCATTTTTCTTTCTAACAGGCACCATGTTGGAAACCCAGTTTGAATGTCTCACAGGAAAAATTATCTTAGCCTTCAAGAGTTTATTTAATTCAACCTTTATTTGACTCTCTAGGTTAGGATGAATCTTTCTTAACTTCTGTTGCACTGGTTTTTGTTCAGAAAGCATTGGAATAGTATGTTGAATGATTGATGCATCGTATGTTTTCAAATCATCATATTTCCAAGCGAAGACATATTTGTTTTTTGTTAACAGCCTAATGAATGCTGTTCTTTCTTCTAAAGAAAGTCGTAGTCCCAAATTGATGTTTTGAGTGTTTTCCTCAGTACCTAGGTTTATCAATTCAAATCTTAAAGTGGAACTCTGGAGTTTTGAATTGGTCGCCCGTTTAAACCTGTCTTTAATATCATAAAGATCTTCAAGCTTGACCACTGGTTTTGGTATTGAGTTTTCCTCTTGCTTTTCTTTTATCTGAAGGTCATGATCACTTTCATCAATGATTTGGTCATCGTAGGACTTGTCAGAAGTCAAGAAGTTTAAAATGTCTTCATCATGATTGAACACTCTCCAATTGGTGACGTTATCGGGAATTGATGGTCTAGAAATTAACTCTACTGAAAATCTATCCGGGCTGTAATCTTCGGATGGTAGGAGTCTGGAAGCAACATTAGCTAGCAGGTCTGTTGCTCCATTCTGGGACCTAGGGATGGGAGAAATATTGAATGCTAAAAGTCAAGAGATGAGTTCCTATACCAGAGACTGATAGTGTTTGAGATGACTAGAAAGGCAATAAATTGAATTTCTAACCTGTTTAATAACAATTTTTGAATCACCAAACACTTTTAGATATTGAACCTTGAGGCCAATTGCTTTGTAGAGTCCTTGAACTAGGGCCTCATATTTAGCTGTGTTGTTTGTGCATTCAAATTCCAATCTGCATGATAACATAGTTTTTTCTCCCTGAGGACTAACTAAAATACATCCTGCTCCTGAACCTTCACTAGATTTAGACCTGTCAAAATATAGTGACCAAAATAAAGAATTATCAACAATTTTATTTACAGTTTCCTCAGCAACATTAATAGATCTTGAGCTATCTGTTTGTGAAAAGTTTTCGATCTGAGATGTGAAATTATTAACTGGGAAAGGAGATAGTTGGGCAGTGAAATTGCCAAAGAATGATTGAGATGAATAATTCCCCAAAATATTGTTATTGAATGCTATTGGTTGGTTTTCTTGTTCAAACTCGGTAACAGTATGGGTCATGTGTTTCTCCTGATCAATCTTGATCTGATTTGGTTTTCCTTTATAAGGTAACCACATATGAGACCAATCGGTGGAAATATAACCATGGAGTTTTTCAGACCAATCTCTACTTAAAATCAACCCATAGAATTCAGGTATATCGGTGATCAAAATATCAATTCTTTGGACCACTCTAGGATCAGCTGATAACCTGATAGTTACTGAGTTGATTTCCCCTAAAACCTGGACCTTAGTTCTATCCAACTGTACAATATGAATTGTAGACTTTTGGGGTTCGATGTTCAGTTTCGAACAAACTGAAGCTGGCATTATATTAGAGGAAGCCCCTAAGTCAATCAAATAGTTGTGTAGATTTCTATTATAGATCTCATAGGTTAAGAGGAAAGGAGGAGTATGAGAATTTGATCTATCCCCAATTAAGACCGCATTAGTAGCTTCCACTCTACCAGAAGGTGGTTGGCCTGAATCATTAGCAGCTTTGGACAATACAACATTAGGAAGAGGTGAAGAAGGAATGACATTTAACTCCTTAAGAAGTAATTTCTGCTGATGTTTGAGTTTGCTAAGTTCAAACATAGTAATATTCGCCTTAGTCTTCTTCATATCTTCGAGGTGGGTAAAATAAAATCCCACATCCCATGACATTCGACAGTCTCCTCTTCTTCGGGTTCCTCAGATGGCAAGATTATTTCATCTTCTTCTTATTCTTCAGAATCTAAATCAGCCTTGGATATAACATTTGGTGGTTTTGATTCAATTTTCTTAAAATTTCTAAATGGCTTTTTTGTTGAGGTTTCAGCTACTTATTTCTTGATTTCGACCATTTCATTTGACATAGTCTTGAGGACTTTTTGTAAACCTTCCATATCATATGGATCTTTAGGGGTTTTCTTCTTTGAATCATCCTTGAAAGAAACTTATTTGGATTTTCTATCTTCGAGAACAGCTTTCTTTTCTAAAGCAATAATATGTTTCTCTACAGCAAGCGCCTCTTTCATGTTTTCAGCTAAAGTTGGTTTTGCAGCCCCGTCTACAAAAATAGCTATATTTGAGGGTAGGGCAGTTATATACCATTCGCTTCTAATTTTCTCACTTGGTTTAGAGGCGATTGGAATCAAATTCAAGAGTTTATTAAATCGTGAGTTGAATTCCTTAATAGGTTCTTTGGGCTCTATCCTAAGATTGGAGAGATCATTGATTAATGTGGCTAAAGATCTATCATTGCTGTACTTAGTAAGAAATTGTTCTTGGAAAATGTTCCAACTAGTAATGGATCCAGAGGGCAGTTAAAAATACCAAGACCCAGTTGATCCTTGCAAAGTATAAGGGAAAAGCCTAACAACAACATCTTCCTCTGTCACTCCTTTCAAATTAACTGATAACTGAAATTATTAATATGTTCTTCGGCTTGTGTTCCAGCATCTGGATTAAACTTGGGTAACCATTTTTTAGGAAAATCGGGAAATGGGTGTAATGGTGCAGGCATGGTGACTGCACCAGGACTATTCCATGGATTCTGAGCCATTGAAAAACTGGTAGTGGATGATATTGCTGATGAAATTCCAGATGTTTGGGAAGGAGTTGATATTGAGGATTGAATAGGTTGGCATGTTGAAGTTCCTGATCCCTATTGAACAACAATATGTAATGGAGGAGTGGATGGCTAACTTCGTGCTGGGGAAGATGAGATGGAAGATGATGATGAGAAAGTTTCACTGTCAGATCCTTTAGTATTATTCTTTGCCCTTTTCCTTTTAGGTAAAGGCAACTCAGTAAGTTCGATACCGAGCTTTCTGCTCTGAAGTCTGGTGAGAGGCTGAGGTAGATTGAATTGCGAAGTCTCACTGCCTTGGGATACCTCAGATTTCTGTGGTGATATCGAAAAGCCTTGAAGTTTATGGATGAGAGACTGAACTTCAGAGGACTTAGGACTTAATCATTCTGAAGTATGGTGGGTTTGAGTAGTGGTAGTTGATTCCTCTTCTTCTCGCTTGAATACTGGAGTTCCAGCATGCAAATGGGAGGTACGAGGAGAGGTGGAGGGAGATTTACTCTTAGAATGGGTTATAGGTTTGGGTTTGCTCGCCATTCACAGTTCATGCCCTCCTTCTAGCGCCAAAAATGTTGATGCCTCGAAAATCGCTGCATCAACATCGAGGATAACCACCCGGTCCGGACCATAAAGGCAGCTCCTTTTCCATTTGGTGTGGTGGCTCCGACTGGATATAATGGGACCAGTTTCCCAATGATTGGTATATAGGATGGATAAATGATTGATTCTCTAATATATAATGATAATGGATGAATGATTTAATCTAAAATTAAAATTATAAATAACTATCCTATCCTGGGAAATTGTTGCTTTTAGCGTAACTTTTGATGGTCTTCATCCACAAACAGGCATATAGATGACTCTTATTGGTAGATGAAGATATTTATTCATATGATAATTACTAAGCCCAAATAGTTGAACAAAGCAATCAAGCAAACATTATTACACTATTCCTCATATATATCATAGACATAGATATGATTGAAAGAATAACAGTCCTTAGACATTCAATAGTGAAAGGTACAAGGATTGTTGTTAAAACACATACATATATTCAATGATAGCAAAAATTTAAACGAATGCCGATTCACATAAAAAATGACACAAGAGCATAGATAATAGTACCATATGTTATTTGAATCACTCCCGATATCAACCGCAGTCAAATTCCTTCTTTTAACATAGAAATACTTCCACAAAAGGCAATATTGCACATGTCATCAAAGCTTTCTTCATCAAAATTCAGAATACTGGCCCAGTCTTCATAAAAAATAGATCAGGAGCACAATAGTGTGACTTACTTATTTGAGTTTATACAAAAACTGAGGACCCTTTCCAAATGCATGAAAGGGCCTATAAATACTAATTAAGCTAACTAATTACAAAATAAAAGTGTTATTTAATTGGTACAACTATATTATGAATATCTCCTCAAAATCGGCTTGTCTTCAGTTGGCAGCATGATTCATTGTTTCGAATGATCTCCCTTCGGCTTGAGCTGACAGATATCTAGCATCGGTTGCAACTTTGGAGGGCGACTTAGGTGAGAATTCAGTTGAGCTGCATATGTGGCATCTTGGATCTCGGGGGATCATGCAACTGATGGCATCAGTTAAACATTTGAGAGTGGCCCTCTGACTGTATGGCTTGATTAAGAAAAACCAAAAGGCATCCCAAGTTAAACTTTGGATGCCAGTGATTAGTCTTCCATTCTTTTCCAATTCCTACTTGCATGTTTGTTCCAAGCCTTTGGCCGATGTCAATTTACCTGGATTACACTGTGAAATCATATTAGACAGATAAAGAGTGTCATTGACAAATTCAATTAAATTGCTAGTAGATAACCGACATCTTGAGGTTTCTCTTTCTACCTTCATTAGTTGCGACTGCCATTCTAGGAACATGATGTATTTGTGTGACTCTAGAATTTTGGGCAGATCCCAAGCCTTTCCTTCACTGGAGTCTTGTCAAGCAAGAAAACTGGTTAAGGTCTCATCGGCCTATTCTAAATCCTGCCTAGCTTCAACTGATTTATCAACTATTGATGTAGTAATCTCGCAAAGAGGTTCAGCCAGAGAAATGTTATGACATATTAGTTTTAGCTATGTAATCAATGCCTTATTGATTTGTAGAGCTTCTGTTCTGAACTCTGCTACTTGAGGAAGGCTCCTGAACTTTTCTACTTCTTGTGATAGTTGAGCGATTCGCTCATCCTTAGTCTTGCTCATTTGTTCATTCATCGCCTTTAATCTAGCCAATGCTTCAGACAATTCCTTCTATTTCTATACCGCGCTCAAATCTATCCTCTGCTTCTCTTTGAGAAATTGCTCATTTAGTTGGCTGTTGGTTTGCCGCTGTATTGATAGTTGTTGTTCCAATTGTTCTATTTTTCACTGTGCTTCAGACACCTGCGACTGCAATGAACCAATAATTTGATCTTTTTCCTTAAGGAGACTGCTCACTTCTGAGGCTTTATCCATGGTGGCTGCCGAATATGCTCCGGCATACTAAGATAGTTTTGTAAGGTCATTGGAAGGGTTCAATTCC
Source organism: Pinus tabuliformis (assembly GCA_031772625.1). Classification (NCBI taxonomy): domain Eukaryota; kingdom Viridiplantae; phylum Streptophyta; class Pinopsida; order Pinales; family Pinaceae; genus Pinus; species Pinus tabuliformis. The sequence continues at coordinate 521,757,465 of CM062820.1, forward strand.
TCCTTCCACACCACATTAGCCATCTCTATTTGATCTAGAAAAAGGGAAGATTAATCAAGTCTCCTCCTTTTGCTCTGCCTTTTCACCACATCCCTGTGTTTAGGACTGTAAAAGACATCTAATGGTGGTATGTCTTCTATCTGTAAAACAATCTGATCGGATGGATCTTTGGGAATTATTTCCGCATCTCTGCTACTGGGTAGGCCACTGGTCCCTTCACTTGGAACCATAGTTGTGGTTGTTTCTTGACTGACTGTCATTTGGGGTGTGCCGAATCCTTGTGAAGTCTCAAGATTATTTATAATAGAGTCAAATTGTTGCCACTCTTTGAGGAGTTTGGGATCAATTTGAGTCTCTAAATCAATAACTTCACTGTCGTGCTTCTTTTCTTTCTCCTGTTATGTTTCCTTCTCTTTTCCTTTCTCTGGCTCTTTTCCCTTTTCGGGAATTTTCTCTGTAGCAGGAGGCTCGTCAATACTCTTCTGTTCAGGATCACTTGACTTAGTTGTTGGTGTAGTAGCCAATAAGTCCAGAGGTAGAGTTTGCAACCTCTGTTCTCTGAGCCTATTTAATTCTACCAGTCCTTCATCATTATATTTCATCTTGGCGAATGTTTTAACCTGAGACAATGATTCTGCTGAAGAAAATAGATAATCAAATTAATCTTTTTCATGGTCAAACTTAGTAAGTTTGGCCTGTTCAAGCACATTATAGGCAACCTTCTGAGATCGAATTGCCTATTAGGGATGGTCGCAAGATTGAGCATATTTATTTTTCCTATCTCCTTCTCAGCATGTTTGTAATCAAGTATGGTATAAACACCGCATCTCAAAGGGAATATGGGCCATAACTACTTTTTAGAAGTCCTCAGAGTTTTGGATGTTCCAGCAGTTGTGATTTGGTAAGCTAACTCTCGTGCCAACAGTTTATCAGGTACATACAATGGGAGGACATGGGGTCTTGTGGCACTACCAAACACCCTTATATATGTGAATTTATCTTCCCCAAACCAATTCCCCACAGCAGTCAAGTCAACTTCTGCCTCCTCGGAAATCCTTGGGGCAGGCTTATCAAAAATGGCATAATAGATAGGCAACATGAAACCATTACAGATTTGATACAAGTGGTCTTTATAATGTTCTTTCCATAACATCTAATGATAGATGTGGATTGGCTTAGGGTCTTGTGGCGTACACCTCCACCAAAGTATCGGGTATTCAGAATTAAAGAAAAGTGTATCCATAACATAAGCACTGTAATAGAAGGGGGGAATAGTCCTGGTGGTTTTGCATGAACTAAATATAAAATCAAGAATTGCAGAGGATAATTTATTAGACAATATATTCTCGCAATCCATGACATAACTACTAACACCAGCTTCCATTAAAGGAACCATTTCGATAGTAAATTTTGCTTAATCATGCATTCCCCATATCCTACACATCATTGCCCCAGCGTAACAGTAAGGAGATGCCAACGAATCCACGGAGTACTTACCTGATGATTCATGTTTGTGCTTTGTGGGATTCTGTCTCCACTGTCTAATCGGGGCTGATTTCGTCTCATTCTCCTCTGCGAATTTCTCCAGAAAAGCTTTTTTGTATTTCTTTTTAGGTTCGAGCAAATGGTACATTTTCCTCAAGTCGTCAGGCTAAAATGAACCGAAAACTCTTCCATCAACTGTGCAAAACGTTCTATTAAAAACCGGAATTTGTTCGACCACCCATCTAACTACATCAATGTAAGGAAGAATTTTCTCCCGAGCTGCTATCCTATGCAAAAATGAGTCGGCTAGATCTTTCAGGGAGGCATCTGATTTATTAGTTGAGCCTGCAGTAGCTTCTTCCGACACTTCCTCCGGTTCTTCTACCTCAATTAAATTATAGATGCTTTGCCAGCTTGTATTTCTAAGGCCAAGACATGTAGTTTCTGAAATTAGGCCCTTTTTGCTAGGTCCTGGGTCACTGGTGGGCTGGACTGTTACTGCAGGGGCCGCTGCCGCAACGGATCTCTTAGATTTCTTTCCCATTTTCTTAAAACTTGATACTTCGACAGAATTTTGCACAAGGAAGGAAACCAACGTGATACAGAGAAATAGATAACATGAGCCAATATGAAAGAGTTATATCTTTTAACGAATAATCAAAGATCATAGTGAAATTTCCGCAGATAGAATCTAAGTGGAAAATCTCGGCATAACTGCTTCATTAATTGGCCGCTTCACCTATCAATCATGATAAGGGAGCTTTTAAATATCCATCATAATGTCTATATGGTGAATAATTGATTCAAGCGTGGCTTAGATTTTTGGCGGCTAATCGCATTTGATGATTGGCGACGTGAAAGGGAGGGTTTTAATAATAGTCCAAAATATCATTCAATCACCAAAGGTGATATAATGCATGCCAATCTTTAATATGCTTAGAAACACGCACCTTGATTTAATGTATCACAATTGGGACAGGGCTCGGGTAACTTTACTTACGATATTGTGAAATCGCCGATCGCCGATGGTGATACGCCTTATCGCATCGGGGGATTTGAAGGTGTCACAGTTAATGGATTGATTACCACAGCCGATAGCCGATAGTGATACCTTTTATCGTATCGGAAGAATGGGGGGTGCCTTATATACGATGTGCTTTGCCTTTTCCCGATATCCGATAGCGATTTCCCTTTTCGGATCAGAGTAATTCAATGGGCCTTTATTTATGTTTGTCTTATTATTGCGATATGTGATCTTGCGATTGCTTTATCGTAATAATAAAAAGATTTATGATTTGTTTAAAAGACCTATTTTATCATTGTTTAAAAGGGATATCATATTTTAGTCGGACCTTTTGATGAGGGTTTTTAATAATAAGTTAATACCAATTTATTCACACATCTATGTTTAAAAGGGACCCATTTCATATTATGATTTTAAAAGAAAAATTTTATGAAATGGGGGGTTGTTGTATAGCACAACAGCTATCTACTTTATCAATAAGAATCTGTCAAAGGCTGAACTAAATTACACAGTGACCGAAAAGGAACTCCTGGCTGTTGTGCATTCATTGAACAAATTTAGGAATTATGTTACAGGCTATCAAACATTTGTGCATACTCACCATGTTGCAATCAAATATTTAATGAACAAACCAGATGTGAATGCTCAGATTATAAGATGGTTACTTTTATTATAGTTGTTTGTTCTAACTATTGTTGATAAGCCTGGTAAGGAAAATGTTGTTGCAGACTTTTTGTCTAGATTAAATTTGCCTACAGGTGAAGAAGGAATGGTTAATGACCAGTTACCGAATGAGCACTTATTTTCTATTTCATTTCTCTCTCCATGTTTTGGTGATATAGCAAACTATTTGGTATTTACACAGTTCCCACTGAACTTGTCCTCCAAAGAGAAGTACAAGATCGTGAGGAAGAGTTCACTTGGATTGGGGGAAATCTCTTCAATCTTGGCCCAGATCAAATCTTGAGAAGGTGTGTCAGGGAGGAGGAAGTCTTTGACATCCTTCTGACCTGTCATGATGGGCCTTGTGGAGGTCACTTTGCAGCAAAGAGGACAGCATTCAACATGTTACAAGTAGACTATTATTGGCCCACTCTTCATCAAGATGTGAAAATATATACTAGTCAGTGTGATTGGTGCCAAAGGATGGGAAGGCCTACTCTAAGAGATGAAATGCCTCTGCAACCTCAAGTGACTTTTGAGCCATTTGACAAGTGGGGCATGGACTTCATTGGGCCTATTGACCCTCCTTCCAAGAAAAAATAGTACATCATTGTGTGCACTAACTATTTGACTAAGTGGGCTGAAACCAAGGCAATTAAGGCAACAACAAAGGAGAAGGTAGCTGAGTTCCTAAGGGAGAATGTATTCTACAAATTTGGGTAACCTAGAGAGCTGGTCACAGACCAAGGTAGATAGTTTACCTCCAACATGATTGAAGACTTGCTTAACCAGCACAAGATCAAGCATAGAACCTCCACTCTCTATCATCCACAAGCTAATGGGCAAGTGGAGGTGACCAATAGAGCACTGGAGGGCATCTTGACCAAAGCGGTAAGTAACAACAGGAAGGATTGGGAAGATAGACTAGTTGAGGCACCTAGGCCTACACTACCACCTGGAAGACCACCATTGGGTTCACACCCTATGAGCTGGTCTATGAAAAAAAGGTCGTGTTGTCCATTGAGTTTGAGTATAACAAATTAAGGATGGCAGCACAACTAGATCTAGATCTCAACAATGCACAAAAAGAGAGATTGTTCTAGTTGAATGGTTTGGATGAGTTCAGAATGCAAGCCCTCCTACATATAAAGGTAACTCAACTTTAGAGGAAGATCTGGCATGATAAGAACATCAAGGAAAAGTAATTTCAAGAAGGTGATTGGGATTTGTTATATGATTCTAGGTATAAAGACTTCAAGGGAAAGTTAAGGACAATATGGCTAGGACCTTATGTTGTAGAAAGAGGCCATGATAATGGTTAAGTACAGATCAGAACCGTAGATGAAGAGGCCATTCCTTTTCTTGTTAATGGACACCGACTGAGAATTTACAAGAGACCATTGTCAAAACAAGAATTCATTGATGATATCAATAAAACAGTGATGGTAGTGGAGCAAGTTTCAGCTCTTACCTCATCAAATAACTGAGAGAAAAAAGAAAAAGAAAAAAAGAATAAGGACTCAAGTGAAAACCTCCATGAGGTGCCTGAGTCCCACTATCGGGTTGAAAATCTCTTGGGGCGGCCCAATGGTGTCAATATAAAAAAAAAAAGAGAGAAAAAAATAAGAATACAAATATCCCTGGGTGAAAACCTCTCTTGAGGTGCCTAGGGAAAGCAAATAGGATGAAGACCTCTTAGAGGCAACTTAGTTGTTTTCAAACAAAAACAAAAACAAAAAAAAAACAAAAAGAGAAAAGAAAAGAGAAAAATCATGAAAATTTATATTTTGCAGGTCAGCAGCAAGGACAATCAGAGAGCAAAGGAGGATCACCAAGAGACCTATTTCACTCACATTTTATTTTTCCACTCATTTTCATTCATCACTCTACCATTTCTCTCATTTTTTCCATTGCTTTCCTTTAGTTTACAAGGGGACTGTGTTTTCTATAGGATCCCATGAAAACCTACAGGATGTTCCTATAGGAATCACAATGACCCAGAAATTTGACAGGAGGTGACCCTAAAGGAAAAAATGACCTGCTTTGTTGATGAAATAACACCCCGTTCATCATCATTCCATCACCATACCTTACCCACCATCATCACCCCTTCATTCACCCTTAAAAACAAAATCAGTTTCAAAAAAATTTGATAGTCTTCGAAAAAAGGGAAACTGGGAGAAATACAGAGCAACACCTGAGTATTCCTCATTCTCCACACTCCTAGTCTCTCTCTCCATACATGTCACCATCCCCACAACCCCACAAAAGAGTATGATTAAGATTTCTGAGGGAGAAGCAGCTATAGGACATCCTGTAGGAAATACTGTAGCAGCCTATCCCAAAGAATACAAATAATAAGAGCAGCAAGTCTCCATCATGATGATCCAAGGGCAGAAGGATTTCCAAAGAAGAATCACCACCACCATCTTCAACAACAGGTACCTGCACAAACAAAGGGATCATTAGAAAACAATAAGAAAGGGAAGAAGAATAGCATGCAGCCAATATGCACAGCAAGCACCTCTAGTCTTCAACAATTGTAGCAAGGTATTGGCACCACAAGTAAGTATCCTACTCGCTCTCTCATATGCATCATGTAGTAAAAAAAATGTAAAGGTTATGAGTAGGCTTGTAAGAAAAAAGGTGGCCAGTTAACTTAGCCACCTTCGCTTAGTCAACAAAGACCAAACAGTGTGTCCTCTCACACGTGGTAGCAGTCAACTCGAAAACAGAGAAGGAGAAGGACAAAAGTAGTTAAAGATATGGATGCATAAGGTGGGAGTTGATTACGAGGAGTGGGAAATGATGTGGTGGTAGTGGGGAACAATGGTACAAAAATGGAAACGTACCTCGGCTGCCAACACACCACCTCACCCCAAATGACCATAAGAGGAAATAATCATCATCCCCATGCATTCTATTAGCGCTTGAAATTTCACCTCAGGCTGAGAAAGGTAAACCTCAAGGCAACATCAAACCATTTAGCCTCGTAGCTAGCCCTACGGGGCAGGAGAAGGCTCTCTCCGGTCTATCTCGGTAAAATCTTCAATAGGTGAGATGACCAATAACGTAGCACTGATATTGGGCTAGTAAACTGATCAAAGAGTTTTGATTTGGGGTTTTTTGGGTTTTTGGTGGCAAAATGAGGAGAGGGCAATTTTGGGTGCGGGGATTGGACACAGTTTCTGCAGGGGGTTCCTTGGGGCGAGGTAGGAGACAGTGTTGATGCCTTTAATTGAGGTGGATGGTCAGGAATGAAAGGTGAGGAGCTAAAGAGAGCAAACAATAACTTTGAATTCTCTTTAGACAGTAGAAAAAATTGAAATTAAACAAACTTAAAAGCAGAGCATGGCAGACATGAATTCTTACTTTAACACTTCATTTTTTTAATGTGCAGAAATAAAAGAAAGGAAATGAGTCACATAAAAAGCTTACAAGTACATTAAGAAACACACCATCAACACATGAGTCCACAAGAATCCCAAAGAGGACTGCAAAACCCTGGTCTTCCTTAGCCAAAAATTGTAGAGATATAGTGAATAATACAATGATAGCTTCTCCCTCAAGAGTCCAACCATGAAAATGAGAAAGAAAGTACATAATATAGATGATCTAACCTCTTTCCCTGCCTCCATGGGTCGAGCTCACTATCCTAGGAGCTGTTTCAACCACTTCTAAACTAAGCACTACAAACTAGGCAGTCAAAACAACTTGCCTCTATAAGCTAGGAAACCAATTCATTCATTTAATATTTACCCTTTTCATGAATGAATCTTCTAGAAATGTTACATAAGAGTAAAAGTGTCTAAAAAGTACAATAATTACATCAAAGAGGATCACAATTCACCCCAAAAAGTCAAACTAGGTCAAACTGCGCTTTTCTGAGCTGTACAGTGCATTTTTGGAAAAATCTGCCTGACGGGTCGCATGCCCCTGCCTGACGGGTTGCGCGCCTTTGGAGCCATCTTTTGGGCACTTTCAGGTGGCCACATTGAGCAAACGTAGACTTGTTGGAAAGGTCTATGAGTCTACTTTCCAACCCAACTGGAATTTCTGAATTTGGAGTTCATTTTCCTTGTCAAAAATCAAATCTCCCAAGACTGCTTTCTGCAATTCAAAAAAGTGGCAGAAAGTCAATTTTTACTAGTTTTTTGACTTTCTGGAGGCCCAAAACTTCACCAAATCTCAAGTCCATCCATGAGCCTGTGTAACTTTGCATGAAAAATCTAGAAATGCTAAGTTTTTGTCAAAAGGAGTTGCCATGATGAAGGGTCGCGCGGGGGGTGAGACCCGTTAATGGGAAAAACCTGCAAATTGCCTGAAAATGCCAAAATTCACCCAAAATTCTCAAAATTTTTTGGGATTTGTGCTGTGGCTAGGCTATTTAGTGCCTTGATCCTTGAGTGAAGCCTCAGCCAAGATACGGAGGGGATTGGGCCTCTTTCTCCGTTTTAGTGCCTCGATCAACCGCCTTTGAAACATCTTCATCTTTGCCTTGCACACATGCATTCTTGCCCAGTAATGGTTCTTCATGTTCCTCAGCAATTTCTTCTCTTGGTTGGCCTTAGCCAACAACCTCTCCAAGTGTGCATTTACCTGGATGAGCATGGACTCTCGGTCAGCGGGCAATGGGTCACCGGGTCTTCTTCGGTTCAAGATTCGGTCACTACGAATCCTCCACAGCTCATCAAGTGCTTTCTCATCCTCCAACTATTTGTTGCGCTGCTCCAGGTATGAGATTGTCCATTGTGCACCTTCTAGTCTCTTTTGCAATACCTCATTTTCAGCTCTAAGGTGCTGAATGACCTCCTTTGCCTCTTCGCTCGGAGAAATGGCCTCAAGATCAACAAGCTCAATATCTGGAACTCCTGATGGCCCCTCATCAATCTTGGGCTGCTTGCCCCTCTGTGCTGCCTGTGCTGCTGAAGAGAACGAGGCCCCTTCCACCTGATGTGGAGATAACACTCGCTGAGCTGATGATGAAGGTGAGACCCCTTCCACCTGCTGTGGAGATAGTACTCGCCTAGCTGCTGCAAATAAGGCCCTCGGGCCTTTCTGATAGGTAACCAGAGGTGAGGAGTTGACATGTCTAGTGACAGGGATGTCATGCTGCTGGGATGGTCCTCCCTCCTCGTGAACAACCTCAGGATGTGGCGAGGGTGGTGGTATGAAAAACTCACGAGAGATGAACTCCTCCCATGAGATGCCCTACTGAGCCAACTGATGCAATACTACAAGCTGAATCAAACCATAATGGTACAGGCTCCTATACTGATGTGTCGGGCTCTTCCTCTGCAACATGGGCACCATCCTCTGAATGTTCTGATAGAAGAAAACAGGGATGTTCATCATCCTCACTCGGGTGAAGTGCATCAAGAGGCGAATATGATATGAATATACCTATGAAAATCTGCCCTCACAGGTAAAATAGTGCATGATGACCCTCATCATGGGAGCATACTCGCTCCTGAGAAACCTGAATGGAAACACACCTGCCAAATGTCTCATGAATGGTGGCCGGACAAAAGGCTCAAAGTGAACATTATCCAGCACCTTGCGCTTATTCCACACCTCCCCAACATTAGGTATCCCTGTGGCATGTGAGATCACCTCGGGTGTCAATGTAAAGTTCACCCCTGCAAGGTTGACATGTCCATCATGCAAGTGTAAAACAAATAGGTGAGCCAACTCTCTGTGGTGTTGAATCTGAGAGATCCTCTCACAAAACTCATAGCAAGACATATACTGGAAAGATGTGACTGCCATAGGACAAGCCTGTAACTCTACTAAAGAGGTGGGCTCCTCTCGCTTATGATGTCCACCCTTACCACCCTTATGAGGCCTTCTCTGTACCTCAATCTCTGAAGTTGATGACTGGTCATCACTTTGCTCATAGGTTTCGGTTTCTGACATTGTTTAAAGAGAAAAGTGGACAAACTGTGCTGCTGTTTCTGCCTGTAAAAAGCTGATTTATATGTTGTTTCAAGGGGACAAGGAACATGAGGGAAATGTTAGGGGAGGGACATTTTTACAAGGAAAATGGGAATACATGTATATAACAGGGAATTTAGGGAAAAAACACTGCAAACATCACTGCACATGCATCATCAAATTCATGTGTTTACATGGGTATTATGAGGGGTAGGGTTTAGGGCTTGATTTTTTATTTTTTTAGGGAAAAGGGGTAGGGTTTATTTTCTTTACAAATTTAAAAGGGAAATTTATATGGACATATAGGGAAAATGAAATGGGAATGAGGAAAAATGAATACAAGGGAAAAAACCATTGAAACAGCAACAAACCCTAGCAAATTTTTACAAATTTACATACAGCCATATGGAGCGTTCTCTTGCACAATTTGATCATTAAAAACACAATCATGATGACCTTCAAACATAACCAGCAATCATTTCCAAGTTTGGAGAACCTACCTCAAGCAATTTGATGATTTGGCGGGTGCTTGAACAAATTTGCAAAGGGTTTGGAAGGGAGGTCGCTGACGGGTCGCGCGCCTCACCCAACGGGTCGCGCGGGCCTGACGGGTCGCGCCCGTTATAAAAATACACTGCAGGAACCCTTCTGACGGGTCGCGCTCCTCTGACGGGTCGCGCGCCTGGCCTGACGGGTCGCGCTCCTCTGACGGGTCGCGCGCCTGGCCTGACGGGTCGCGCGCCTGTCAATCGCCCGAATTCGCTCAACTTTCACTCCTTTCACTCAATCACTCGCCCAACTCTCTTGCAACTGTCTTGGATGCACAATGAGAGTAAAAGGAGGGAGATTTGGTCTTTATAGGTTTCATTTGAATAAATTTCATGCTCAAACCCACTTTCTAATGTTTCTCTTTGACACTTTATAAAACTGACTTTTTGGTTTCCTTTGTCCTGAAATTGACTCATTTAGTGCTTTGGCTTGATTCTTTTTGCAGGGAGATCATCTGAGGGATCTTGGCAAGGGGACCAGGGTTGCATACTGTCCACTGAAGTCTTTTGAAATTTCATCACTTTTTACAAAAATTTGAAAAATGACCTTGGCTTTAAAAACAGAGTTTTTAAATCCAAGGTGAAAATTAACTGTACAAGATAAAAAATTTCGAAGAAACATCTTTACAAACATCCCTCTGGCTTGCTGAACACTTATTGACCTTTAGAAACATGACCTTGTAGACATACTTGACCAAAACCCTAGACCTAGGAATTTGACCTCAAGACAAGACAAGACATGCTTGAAAGAGCTTAATGACTGAAATGACCTGATCCAGCAATGCCAAGAGGGGTATAAACACACCAGCTCCTCCATCAGGGTTATGGCATGCCTAATGGGATGCAAAAATTGACACTGATGAGACACCTACTTATGAAAATGCAAAGAGTTTTGATCGCTGATGGAGGGCTCAAGACCGACTCTAACACATTCATGCATTCACTTCCTCAAGGCTCACTCTCACAGGTCACTCTTATACCCAGGAAAGCTATAGAAAGAAAAACTCCATCATTTTACTCCACAGGAATTCCTACTGGATCGTGAATAGGAATTCCTACGGGATACACAGAGACAGTCTACAGGATAGGCTGAGAGGAGTTTCAGAAGGGAAATCTCGGGGGTTGACCACAACAAACATTGAAGAGGTAGGCTCTGTAATTACATTCCTCTTTCCAAGTAAAATGATAAAAAAAATCCTCTACTTTGAGTGAATTTGGCAGCTATGCAAGACAATTGTCCACATAGTCATCTCAGTTTTTTTACTTCTGAATTTGAAAATTATATCAACCATCTCATCTCCTCAAAACCTCACCAAACAAGATGACAGGACGGTTTAATAAGAGGGAGCCCACAAACACTGTGAGAATCCAACAACACCCTCAGGTACTAGAAATCTTCACAAGGCATAATTGGATGGGGTTTTTTGAAAAATTAAGGGGGTATGATGATGAGGTGACATGAGATTTTTCTCTCTCCCTCATTCCACTCACCAAAGTCCATGCCACTATTGTGGTAAGAGGCCTCTCGATAGAAATCACTCTTAAACTCATCAGCAGAGTTACTACACTTCCCATAGGAGTGCCATGGAGGAAGGAATACAAAGGAGATAACCAGGTTGCCAAAAGGAAAATATTTTTAGAAGGTGAGGAACCTGCTAAGGACAAAAATGGAGTAAGGAGAGAAAGTCTTCCATATCCCTAGAATGAGGTAAGCTACCAACTAATCAAATACATTTCATGTGAGGGTAGGTATAGTGTGGTATATGGTTATCATTTTAGGCTTCTTGAAGAATTGAGATTTGGAGCAGAAACACCCCCTCACCATAGGCTCAGCATACCATACTCCCTGCTGCAATCACTAATAGACTCGAGCATCAAATTGCAAGAGGGAAATTCCCAACAGTTAGCTCACCACAAGTTAATTAGAATCCTTATAGAAGATGCCCTCCAAAACCTCAGAATTCTTATGTGATGGTCAGTTTTCAGAGACATGCAGGAAGAGGAAGACATCAAAGCTCTCACATATGATGTTAGTCCTACTATCAATGAAGAGGAAGAGGAAGAGACTGAAGCAGAGGAAGAAGAAGTAGAGAAGGAAGAAGAAGAAACAGAAGGAGATGAAGATGAGATGGATGAAGAAGAAAATGAAATAGAAGAAAATGAGGAAGATGAAGAATAGGAGGAGAAAGAGAAGGAGGATGATGAAGAAATAGAGGAGGATGTTAAGGAGGAAACTGATAAAGATGATGAGGATCTATAAGAGGAAGAAGAAAGGAAATACATAGGTGAAGAAAGAAATGGAAAAGAGGGGGTAGAAAACAAGGAGGAGTCACCTAGGGTGTCTCCATAACCCACTGAGAGAGAGGCAATAGCTACCTTCACTGTTCTTAGCACACCCATCAAGCAAAAAGGCAAAAGACATAGGCAGACCCCCTTCTATTTCAGGACAAGGAAAAGCACAAGAATAAGGTAGGGAAAAACCCCAAACACCAACCAAAATTACCATTGTGATTGAAGACTCACCTAAACAAAAGGAGAAATGCCTTCCCCTAAGTCTCTTATCACCTAAGTTAGAAGGACTATGACTAGATCAACCTCCTCCAAGGGAAAAGAAATCCTACATGATACACAGTAGAATCTACAGGAAGCAGAAGCAGTCCTACAAGATACTTTGTTGAACCTACAGGAGACACAAAAATTTGAAAAGGAGGTAGGACAACAGCAATGAACTAAAGAAGAGGACCCAGAGTCAAAAGAACCTAGCGCCAAACCTAACCTTGACTCCCACTATAGGTTTATTGAAGGAGGTAGGGTCATAACTCAAAAATTTACTATTCCACTATTCTTCGAGCTTAAGAAGGAGAGAGCTAGAACTCACCGATGGATGAAGATCACCAAATACGAGGGGGTGGAATACATTGGACACATGGAGGAGAAGCTCAAGGAGATGGGCAGAGAGCTAGGTAGCTTGAGAGATAGAGAGGCCATAATGAAAAATAAACTAGAGATAGAAAATGCATGGTTGAGAGGACAACTGCAAGAAAGAGAGAATCAATTGGCATGTATGGCCAGTATCACTTTGGAAGCAATCCAGTGTAGGATGGTAGCTAAATCTTATGCCCTATACCTCAAGGAACAATGGTTGCAGTTCTAGATCAAGACCCTAGTGCAGAGAGCCACCATGCCATTTCAGGAATATAGGTAATTCATTGATCTTTGTGATCATAGCACACTAGAAGATAGGGCCAAGATGTCTAAGTTTTATTTGCACAACATGGCCTTAACATGCATGAATTTATGGGACCCTAATGCCAAGCTATGATATTTACAGTTGATAGCGTTGGCATCATGGATGAACCATGAGGAATCAAGGGCTGCAGAGATGAAGAAGATAGTAGCAGGAGAGCAAACTGAACCTCTTATGATCAGAGTTGAACAGTCAGATCCCATGGCCCTCATTAGTACCCATAATTTGATTGCAAATGATCCTTAGCTTGCACCTAGATATCTTACTACCCAAGAGCAAGCAATTTCACATTTTGAAGACATGTTCAGGTTGTTAGGGGATGATATCATACATGCTTCCCTGAGGAGATCGGACACATTTCCATACAGCTTAAAGATAAGAGAGTAACACTCTCCTCAAATATTGAGAGAAGCACTAAACATGACACCCATGTACAAGAAATCTATGCAAAGGCTGAAAGTCAATTGGATTGGCTTGAAACTCAGTCCACCACTACTCTTAGGAATGCTAGAAGGAAGGAAGGAAGAAGAAGAGAAGAGGTAGTGGGAGGAGGTAGAAAGGAAAGCATGATTCTATGAACAAGAATAGGAAACCACAACAGAGGCATGGGATGTCAAGGAGGCCACTAGAGCTATGAAGGATATGGATATTAATTGAGCTTCTCAGAGGAGAACAACACTTTCAGTAGGGGGGTGATGATGAGCCTCATCATTGGGTAATTATATGGGCCTTAATTCACCTCCTAGCTTAGTCAAACCAACTTTTCTAACAACTTATTACATTTTTTTTATTATATTTTGTTTATGAGATGAGTTAGAGTTGCATATTATGCCTAGTGGACTAATATGCATTGAATGCAGGATTGAAGGAGAAAATCAAGGAATTTTTGCAAATACTAAGGTTAAAACTCAAATGGGACAAGGAAGATAGATTGTAGGAGGTAAATCCTCCTCATTTACTTATCCCCCATTCTAATATTCCTCCATCCATCACACCATCTAGCAGTGCAAGCAATCAGGCCATGAGGATTAGAAGGCAGTGAAGCAACTGAGAGAAAAAGAGTTAGTTTATCTCAAGTTCAGGAGCCGAGCCTCCCTAAATTTAAGGAATTCATTGGGGAATTCAGTTGTATAATTAGAGAGGCCTAGAGACTCATTAGGATTTGAATTTTTGTTGTAAAACTCTAAGCTATTTTCGAGCTCCAGACTTGTGAAAGTTTTATTGATGTAATTTTTTGTTTTGGTAATAAGAATGATTTTTGTTTTGAGCCAGCACTGAGTTCGCTCAGAGGGATGAAGCTCTTGGGTTAGGGCCCAACCATAGCAGCCAAGCCTCCTCTTTCTTGTATATGTATGTTTATTTTAGTTTCATAGCTGCATTGTTAATTTGCTTTTAGATGCATTTCCATTGAAAGTAGTGTAGATTGGATTGGTTATTTATTAGTTTGCTTCCATTTGTGCCTTAATTCAGCAGTAGGTTAGCAGCGATAAAAAGAGCACCACGAGGTTTTCAGTAGGTGTCTCGAGCTTACTTCCTCCCTCTGGGATCATGACTTGAGGAAGGGACCCTTATGCAGCCCCAAAAACATAGATTTCTATCTCTTTTATAAGCTTTGCAGTTTGTTGTAGATCTCATCCATGCTTTGATTCCTTTCATCAACTTTCCTCATGCATAATGTAGGTAGTTAGTTCATTAATTCTGCTTTTCTAGTTTATGAGAATGTTTCTTGTGTACATAGCTTTTGGAAAATATACATGTTTTATGCAGAGCAGGTGATTCAAGAGGAGACAAATAATTCATAGCCAGCAACCACCTTCCACTCCATCCAACATAGTCATACCTTTCTTTCACCATCACCTTCACTAGATTTCATCATTTTCCATAGAAATTATTCCAAGCACATTGAGTGAATCCAACCATCTCCTATCTTTTTTGTTGACTACTGAGTGATCTTAGACCTTATCCAACTCCATTCCACCCATCAACCACCTTTCCTAATCCTTCCATCACCTCCAACACCTCACATTTTTCTCTCGGCTGTATGCTATAGGTTTATACAGAATCATGTAGGTTTACAGGGAATCGTGTATGTTTCTAGTACATCCTATAGGTTTTCCTGAAATGGTTTGTTTTGAGGCCGAATTGAGGTAAAACCTCTAGGAAGTCACCAAAAGCTTCCCAAGGGTCTCCCACACTAGCCAACCATCTCCTAACCCTTCCAACCATTCTCCAACATCCTTAATTCACCTACCACGTCACTAAAAGAAATTAGTTTGGATACTTGATTTTGCATGAAAAGACAAAAAGAAAAAAACAGATTTATTTCAGTCCCTTTACTTGCACATTAGTGATGTTTGATGCTTCTTACTTCCATGCTTAGATAGTAGCATTTGGTTCATGATAATTTATCATTATTGCAAAGCATAGTTTCTTGGAAGTTAATTAGGAAATAATGTGATTTAGCATTGAATTTTGGTATTTCCCATTATTGTAGTGGAGTAGCTCTCCCTTAGAGAAAATTTCCCTTTCTTCCATCAAAAAACCAAGCTTCTTCTAACTCCATAGAAGTCTAGCTTGAAAACCGCAGTGGTATGTCGCTAGTTGAACTGTGACAAAAGGCAAAATCATCATTGTTACTTGTGTATATAGCACTGTCACCTCCAAGTTTGTACAAACCCCGGGTTGATAAAGTAAATTTGGTAGCCTAGGAGTTGCAACATTCTTGCTACAATACTGGCGCCCATTAATTTCCCTTCCTCAGAAAGAAAATATGCAAACAGAAAAAAGTTCTATACATTCTCATAATACTCCTATAATAGAATAACCTTCAGTATCTGTCTCAAGACCACCTTTTCCTAAAAGGTTGAAAATCGATAAAGGAGTAGAAAAAAAATTCATATTGCCTAATTATGATATGTTAGATGAATTGAAAAATGTCTATGTAAACATTCCATTATTGCAATCTACAAAAGAAATACCAATTTTTGCAAAAACAATTAAGGAATTGAGTACTCAAAGATCAGGAAAAAAAATAAAATAAATGAAAAGAATTCAACTAGTCTAGAAAATTGCAAACATCATAATGGGGAAGACAATAATTCAATAATATTTAGACCCAGGAAGCCCCATTGTCAAAACACACATAAATGGAATTGAAATACCAAATAGACTGATTGATCTAGGAGCAACCATAAACATAATGAGCAAACAAACTATGGATCAATTCAAACTTCCTAATCTTCAATACACACCAACATTGTTACAATTAGCAGATAGCTCTGTAATCAAACCTTATAGTGTGTTAGAGGATATATATGTATCCTTATATCTTGTGAATATCTTCTTGATTTCATGATTTTAAAACCCAATAATAATTTAGGAGGACATCCATTAATTTTAGGAAGACCATGGTTGGCTACAGTCGATGCTTTTATCAGTTGTAGATCAGGTGACATGTTTATCTCAGATGGAAGCTCAACAAAGAAATTTACATTGTACCCACCTACAAAAACAATGATAGAAGTAGAAATTGAATAATAGATATGATGATAATGATATACAACATGTTTTCACTATTTCACAAACAAATGAAGAGGATCAAAATTTTAAATTCAATAGAAAATAATGAACCCTCTTTACATTGTGAGAATAGTCAAAATTTTCAAGAACAATGTAATATTGAATATCTATCATCTAGGCAAATGTGAATTCAGTTGGAACTCTGATTGTGAAAATGCCTTTGAAACTTTTAAAAAGAAGATCTCTAAAGCCCCTATCTTCAAAGGACCCTATTGGAAATTTCCTTTTCACATATCAACTGATGCTTCAAACAGAGCTCTAGGAGTTTCTTTGGGACAAAAATATCTCACTCCTTATGCCATTTATTATAGCAGTAAACATTTAACTCCTGCAAAGTTAAATTATATTGTAACTGAAAAGGAGTTTTTAGTTGATATTCATGCCATTAATAAATATAGACAATACATCATTGGCTATGAAACTTTCATTCATATAGACCATTCTATCATTAGATATTTAGTGAACAAACTAGTCACTAATGGGAGGGTAACAAGATGGTTGTTACTGTTACAAGAATTTAATATCACCATTCTCGACCAGCCTGGAAAGAAAAACAAAATTGCTGACTTTTTATCTAGAATTCAAATTGATAACAATGATACACCTATAGAGGATAAATTTCTTGATGAGTATCTTTTTGCAGTTTACTAAATCGCCTTGGTTTGCAAATATTGCTAATTATTTGATTATAGGGAAATTACCATCCTATTTGTTTCCTAGAGAAAAAAGGAGAATAATCCAAACAAGTGCATCTTATTCGTGGATAAACAAAAAATTAGACAAGACAAAACTAGATCTCATCATCCGAAGGTGTGTAAGAGAAGATGAAATACCTGATATAATTAAAGCATGCCATGATGAACCATGTGGAGGTCACTTTGCTAGCAAAAGAACTTCTTATAAAGTCCTTCTATTAAGATATTATTGGCCTTAGCCTTTTAAGGATGCTAACTAATATGTTAAGAGATGTGATAGCTGTCAAAGAATGGGGAAACATGTTCCTTCAAATGAAATTCCACTACAACCTCAGGTACTCATTGAATCTTTTGAAAGATGGGCTTTGGATTTTGTTGGGCAAATTAATCCACCTTCAAAACAAAAAAATACATTCTTGTATGCACTGATTAAGTTACTAAATGGGTAGAAGATATATCACTTTTTTTTGCTACTCAAAATGTTGTAGTTTCATTTATTTTTTATGATATTTTTACTCATTTTGGTGTCCCAAGAGAAAGTGTGACAGATCAAGGAAAGAAATTTACATCCAGAGTAGTGCAAAATATAGTGGAAGAATATAAAATCAAGCATCAAAAATATACTCCATACCATCCACAAGCAAATGGACAAGTAGAGTCTACTAACAAAGTGATTGAAGAAATCATCACCAAGGCAATACACTTGCATAGAAGGGATTGGGTAGAAAAGGTTCCAGAAGATTTAAGGGCCTACCATACCACATGGAGAAGCACCATAGGACATACTCCCTATGAACTTGTTTCTGGGAAGCAAGTCTTATTTCCGATTGAGTTCCAAATCCATACCTATAAGACAGTAGTCAAGTTGGGACTTGACTTATCAGAAGCACGAAAGAAAAGAATGAGACAACTCAATGAGCTTAATGAGATAAGAAAAGATCCTATCCAGAAGACTCTTTTAGTCCAGCAACAAAGATCCAAATGGCATGATAAATACATCAAAGAAATTGTTACACAAAAATATCGTCACCATGACTATTTGCAGTCAGTATGGGTATATCATCACTTGTTCTATCCTCCTAAGCAAGTCTCAGAACTCAACTCTTCAAGTCAAGCTTTGAAAATGAGAGAAAGACATTGAAAATTAACAAAGCTCTAGTTCCGCACTTTCTCTCACTGTTGCCTACGGTCCCGCACCCCCTGTTCACAATACCTGTGGACCTGCCCACTCTGTCCCTAAAGGAGTGGGTGCGAACCCCTGTGAAAGTCAAAAAGGCGCAAGTTTATTCTAAAAAACTCACTTTGGGTTAATTCTAGATGATTCTAGAAGGAATTTTGATGTGGATTGTTCACTCTTAGGTGGTTCATGCATCCCAAAAGAGAAGGAGCTAATCCCTTGATGAGAGGAGCTATCCCTTTGAAGGAGGGCTTTATCCCTTTGAAGGAGGACCTAGTAACTTCCCTCCATTGCACTATAAATTAAGGCATTGGGCTGGTTGCTAGGGACGTTAGAAACTGAACTTTTTTTAGGGTAAATGCTGGTGGAATTGAGACTTCCTAGTTAAGCTTGAGAGGAGAGATCACATACCTTTTTGGCTTCATTGGGAAGAGAGTGAAACTTGTCAAAGTAGAGGAGACTTCTTGTTGGACCCTGGGAGGATCTTGTACAACATCAAGGCACAGGTTGTAAAGTTCTTCTTTGATTTGAATTAATACAATCAGATTCATTTTTCTCAACAAATTGTCTTATGTCATTTGTTTCATGAATTCCTTGATCATCATGTTAAGTATGCTTTATGATATTGGCTTTTCAGGTGCTATTTAATTTGTTTTCTTGTTTGTGTTTGCAGATTCACTACAAGGGAGCTCATTTGGATCAAAGGAGCGAGGCTTCCACAAACTTGCATTGGACCCAAGGTAGCCTAAACACTTGTTTGCCTTTGTTTATAATTGCATATTTAGAGAAAGATAGTTTTTGATTGGCTTGCTTGTCACTGGATATCGTTAGATTCTAAGAAGGTCTATCTTGTCCGCAAGATCGACTCATTCTGTGACAAAATGGCGACTCCGCTGGGGACTTGATTTTTTTTCCTTGTTTTTACTTTGACCTAAGAAACTGTGTTTTTGTTTCTGTTTTTGGCTTGTTGCGTGTGGAATTGGGTAGATTTAGTAGATCTAGGATTATTTTGTGCTTTTCATAACTTTGGGAGAGGACCGCACCCTCAGTTTGAAAAACTGTGCGGACCTATCCGCACTTTTGCTTTTCACACAGTGCGGTACCGCACCTGTCTGAACTGGGAGCCTGCGGACCCTGTCAAAATTTTGAAAAACTTAAGGTTTTCTCTTTCAGTCAGCTTGGGATTTGTTTAGGTGTTTTTAGCCTCTGCCCAGATCTGCACGTGACTTGTCAGGAACTTTTCTTAGGTTAATTCCATTGGAATTCCTTTTTTAAGCTTTTATCAATTGGGTGTTTTAAGTCTCTTTTTGAGAAATTCTTAATTTGATTTCCTTTGGTCATTACTTGGAGGTTTGTCTCAGTCTTTTCACAATTTTGCATCTTTTTTCTTTTGTTTTTGCAAAAAAAAATTCCCCCTATGAGTGTTAATCGCCTTTGAGTGTTTTATTTTTTGATCTTTGGAACTCTCACCCTATTTTCTTGACTTGCACTTGCTTGGTTCTTAGATTTCTTTAGAATCATCTTGTGTTTGAGAATTCTCTTGCATAGATCACATTTGCATAATTAGAATTCTCATTTTAAGAATATGAATGAAAAATGTGCATAGATTACATTTGCATACTTTTCAAGTGAATTGTGCATAGATTACAATTGCATAGTTTACATTCTGAAAAATCAATCATAGATTAAGATCAGCTTTCTTTTATTTGAATTTACATATTTTTATGCTTGTTTTTAACACACAAAAATAAAAATAAAAATAAAAAAACGTTTTGGAATTGATTTGCATTAGTTTTTCTTGATGAAATTAGTGCATTAGAGAATTTGTTATATTTTCTCTTAGTGATCAATTTTTTGCATTGTTAGAAGTGAATGGAAACTCTCTCCTTACTTTAGTTAGGATTCATTGAATTGAAAGGATTACATTATCATATTCAATTGCATTCAGTTTTGAGTCAGGTCATAACACCATTGGTTTCGTATCCATTTACCCTTTTGAGTAATAACAACCTAAATAACATAGCGCTTAATTAAAATTCATCTAGTAATTTTTACATTTTTAGGGCTCTTTCCACCAGTCTAGCTTAGGCTATTGCCTTGGAATAGGTTTTAGTTAACTCTCCAAGACAGTAAAACAAACAAGTAGCTGTATCTTGCGGTAGGAGATAAAGTCCAATTGTTACATCTATGCTCTGGGAAAGCTCCTCTTAAAGGAGAATCACGAGATCATATCTGAACCAGTGTGGGAATCAATCCTTCCTCATTGGGAACGATAGAAGATATTCACATATTAAAAATGGTAAACCTCGGATTGACCATTGTCGAGGAGCCTGGGGTCACTTGTTGGTAAACCTTGGATTATGTCAAGGAGCCTTCAAGGGGATTGAGCTTCGTTACTCTGCCCTTGCGTGTGTATCGGATCGTAGACTGTTTCCCTAGGTATATTTGTTTCCGTTGGTAACCTTAGTGGCCATAATCTATAGGATTCTTTCCTAAGGTGACGATGGAGGGAAGATCCCACTGTACCTGGAGCAGATGTCGACTAGACTCACTTGGATTTTCTAGGGGGTTCTCTTCACTCGAGACGGTTTAGTGGAGAAACTTGTGCTAGTCTATTTATTAAGTAGGTTGTCGGGGTAACTGTTCCAACCACCATTTCTGTATTGAATTCTGCGACATTGGATTTCATCACCAACTAGTGTTTTTAGTACGGAAAGTCACTGTTTGTGTGTGGTTTGACTCCTAGATTTGATAGCGCGTGTTAATTTATTTATTTTTACTTTTAGAGACCATAGGTGTGAATTGTGAATTTAAATTGTTAGGTGTGAATTGTGAATTATTAATTTTAGTTTTAAATTGTTAATAAAATTCACTGAAGTTGAATATAATGGCAAGTGTTCCTGAATTTACCGACCAAGGAACCCCTCTTAACGAGAATCCCAGTACTTTTCCTTACTTTGGAAATGTTGGTCCTCCTTATATGGCTACTTTGTCATTACCTGGATTTACAATAGGTTTACCGATATGGTTATTTTCAACTTCGTTGGCCCCGAATACTCCAAATGTTCCACCTCAACCGAATGCTTAACCTCAATAGAGTTCACCATCTCAACATGACCAACCTTCTATTGACCCTTTACCTTCTTCGCCTAATTTTTCTTCCTCCATTTCTTCCTCTTCGCTTGGTAAAAGCCTTGAGGCTAGTAACCAGGTGTCTAAGAAGAAGAAGAAAGGGAAGAAGAAGAAGAAGAAGAAGAAGCAAGATAAAAAAGAAGTCAACCAACCAACCACGACTGTAAGTGTTAGTTGTGTTGAGGAAAACTCTGACATGCATCATAAACCCAAATACCCTTGTAGGCTTTGTAAGGGTGACCACTTCCTTATCAATTGTCCTGGTATTCCAAAGGTCTTGGAAGTATGGTCAGAAAAATCTCATGAACTTTCCATTGATCCATCAACCAGTGATAGTCAGGTTCCTGGGAAAAAGGGTAAAGTTAGGTTTCCTTGTAAGTTATGCAAAGGGAGTCATCAAACTCACATTTTCCCTCACATGGATGAAGCCTCAAAATTGTTGGAAAACCTTACTGTTCCAGAGCAAGAATTTCCAACTGGTTACCGTAAACTTTCTCCCAACCTACCGTCAACTGACAGAGTGATTGATCTAATTTCAAGTACAGTCGATCCCACTCTTCCATTGGAGAGTGAAACTCATATCACTCAGGTTGATGATCCATTAGTTGATCAAGTGGTCGATTCAATTTCACATTCGGTCAATCCCACTCTCCCTTAAGAGAGTGAACTTCATACCGCTCAGGTTCTTTTTGTTACATCAAATTCTTCTATGCCGGGGGGAATTTCACCTGTTTCTACAGAACCCCCTCCAAGTACTGATGTCTTTTCCTTTGATTGGAATAGACTGACAGAACCTCATCTTCCTTCCTCCATCCCTTTCCAAATCATTTTCAAGGCTGGTGGTAGGGACATACACCGTACACAGGTAGATGAAGGTGCTTCTGTTAGTATTTTATCCTCAACTGCTTGGAAAGCTTTGGGTTCCCCTCAGCTCGCGCCTATTACGCAGAATCTGAAAGCTTTTAACAGAACCATTAGTGAACCTTTAGGGACCCTTCCTAAGTTTGCTATTACCTTGGAAGGTAAAACTGTCTGTATTGATCTTATGGTAGTTCGAGGTCCCCTGGATTTCAATTTACTCCTTGGGCGAGACTATGTTTATGCAATGAAAGCTGTCATATCGACACTCTTTCGCATGATGTCTTTCCCTCACAATGGAAATATTGTGACTGTAGACCAGCTTTCATTCCATAGTCTTGTTTCAACTACCAATAATATGACAGCCCTAAATGTTCCTAATTCTAAAGTGGTATCTACCCTGCCACGGGTTAATTATGTGGCAACTGGTCCCATGTTTTCAGTTACCGATGTAAGTGAGCCTCTCACTGTTTTCTCATCGTCCTTTGATTTAGATCCGGTAATTGACATGGAAAACTCTATGGGATTACTTGAACAC
The DNA here is from genome assembly GCA_031772625.1 of Pinus tabuliformis. Taxonomy (NCBI): domain Eukaryota; kingdom Viridiplantae; phylum Streptophyta; class Pinopsida; order Pinales; family Pinaceae; genus Pinus; species Pinus tabuliformis. The sequence continues at coordinate 521,780,345 of CM062820.1, forward strand.
GATGTTCTTATCTGTTTTGAGCCCCTTGACATGTGTTCCTTCCAGAGAACTATTCTTCCTTCTGATGAAGACCTCTTGGAAGCCATGATCAAGGTGTGTCCATTGACATGTCTTTATTCCAGTTGGAAGCCATGATCAGTGAGCGCGAGGATAGTTTTTTCCTCTGTCAACCTCGTTAAAAAATGAATCAGTAAGTCTGAGGACAGTTCTTTTCCTGTGTCAACCTCGTTAAAAAATGAAACAGGGTGTTTCGAGGAAAGTTCATTTTACTGTGTCGAGCTCGTTAAAAAATGAATCAGTGAGTATTAGGACAGTTCTTTTCCTGTGTCAACCTTGTTAAAAAATGAATCAGTTGGTTTGAGGAAAGTTCCTATTACTGAGTCAACCTCGTTAAAAAATGAATCAGGTTCGAGGATAGTTCCTTGTCTTGTGTCAACCTCGTTAAAAATGAAACAAGGATAGGTTATATAGGTATATTATAGAGAGTAGACTTGAGCATAGTTCCTTGTCTTGTGTCAAGCTCGTTAAAAAATGAATCAAGGATTTTACAGCATAGTTCCTTGTCTTGTGTCAAGCTCGTTAAAAAATGAATCAAGGATTTAGAGCATAGTTCCTTGTTAAGTAGATTGTAGAGAGTAGTTATGAGCATAGTTCTTTGTCTTGTGTCAAGCTCGTTAAAAAATGAAACAAGGAGTCATGAGCATAGTTCCTTATCTTGTGTCAAGCTTGTTTAAAAAATGAAACAAGGGTTTTGAGGATAGTTCTTTTCTTGTGCCAACCTCATTAAAAAATGAAACAACTCCCTTTTCAAGTCGAGTCTTTCCAAGATCTCGAAAGTAAACCTTCATTCCATCCACTTCGTTGAATGCAATGAAGCTTGGGGGGCATGTACTTTGATTTGCATCATTATGCTGGGGGCATGCGAACTTATAACAAGCATAGTTTTTCGTTTCAAGATTGCGTAAACATGAAACCGAATCCGAGAATAGTTCTTTTCCTGTGTCAAGCTCGTTAAAAAATGAAACAAATCCTCCTCTAATTGAGTCGAGAGTTTGACTAGATCTCATAAATGTTAAGTTGTATATTTAGGTTAGTTATTTCAATTTTTTGCATAATTTTCTTATAGTTGTAGGGCGAGTCTTTCAATGATCTCGTAATAGAAATTTCATTCCATCCAGCTATTAATTAATGTACTTAGTTCAATGAAATGAAGCTGGGGGGCATGCGCTCTAGCAGTTACGCTTAGGGGGCATCAAGCACAATTTTCTCTCTGTTTCAAGCTTGTGTAAAAATGAAACTAATTTTGAAGTATATTTTTTCTATGTTTCAAGCTTTTGTAAAAATGAAACCTATCTCGAGTCAATTTCAGTTATTTTCAAGACTCGTTAAAATCATGAAAATCCCGAGATTATTTTGCTATCTTTCATTCTTGTAAAACAAATGAAAATGCTGAGTTCTTTCTGTTTTTTCCTGCTCGTAAATTAAATTGAAAGTCGGCCATATGAGTACATTTTTATCATTTTTTTGAACTCGTTAAAACTTACGAAAAAGTGAAACCTTAGAGTCACCTTTAAGCTCTTTTCTCACTCCTAAAACATGAAAAGATCACCGAGTTTTTCTTTTTAAACTCGTTAAAACGGAACTAAAAAGATGGTCCACTTACAACCCTTTTCTGACCGTAAAAACATGAAAAGATTGCCGGATTTTTGTCATTTCAAATTCGATATTGGTTATAAAACGACGTGTCATTGATCGTTTTTTTACTTTTTTGGATCAGAGGCACTAATTATGAAAATTACTCCTTGGTTGTAATGATCAAGCGGTTCTCTCAAGTACTATTTTATACCTTTTCGGGCTTGGGAGACACAAATTTACGAAAAAGGACAATCATGGAGTCTTCTTAAGGTTTTTCAGACTCTCTAAAATTGAAAAATGTTGAGTTTCTCCTATACTGGACTCGTTAAAATGTAACAGTAAAGGACCTGTTCAATTACAAATAGGAACGGACCACTCCTTCTTAGGGTTCGAATTTAAAATAAGTTGGACTCATCTGAAGGATGAGCTTATAATCAAGCAAATGTTATCCTCCTCAAGCTTGTCAAAAATAAAGAGGTACTTGCCAGAAATGGTGGGGGAAAAGAGAGAAAAATGAGCTTGCTTGTCATACTTTGTAACCACTCTTGAACACAACACTTTTTATTCACCTGGGTTGGGAAATCCTTTGCCTAACAGTTGATCAAACCATATTGAAAGTCTTAAGATGGTTTCTGGGTATTAACTTTGGGTCAATTGTCACCAAACCATTTGCTGTGTCGTTATGTGTTCAAGAGGTTAGTGCAAATAAGCCATTCATCTACAAAATATCTGTCATCCATCTTGACCATCCCTAAGTCAGTCCTTGCAACTAAATTTCTTCAAACTTGATCTATGATTTCGTGTTGTGGGTTTGCCTATGACGGATCGCTTTCTATCGACTTCAGCTCATTATCTAGAAAGATGATCTAGAAATTGTTAGTACCTTGGGATCTGCATGCCTCAATGGCAGGTTTCTCGCCTTCAACGATAGGTTGCATCATTGACCTTCGATCAAAGGACTCCGTGACATGTTTGACATCAACACATCTATTCACATCTCATGGATTGTACTGAGTACTTTTAGAGCCATTGACATTACTGGTGGTTTCTCTCACACTTGTTAACAGTTTACATCATTGACTGGCAATCAAGTGGTTTCTACCATGTTCGACTTCAACACATTCATTCGCATGGTTAGAATTGTACTATTTCAGGAAGTAGAAATGAAGATCCTGGATCTAGCTTCCACAATCCAGGCTGCGAGGAATTTTGTATTCATTATATTATGGACTATTCATAAACAGATGGCTGCGTCCATACTGTGTCTACATGTGTCTATACTTGTGATGTATTACAAGATCATTCCTATGTCTGAGCAGTAGTTAGTTTTCTAGTCAGTTTTGATCTGAGTATGGGAATGCCTACCTCAACGATGATATGATCTCATATATATATTTTGCATTGAATGTTTTTACAGGTTCCAACCGGGCTCTCCACAAAATGATCCTCGGAATGATAAAGTACTTCACTCTTCCTAAATGATAAATGAAATCCTCATCTACTACAGACTTCGCACTTTAGGGAGCAATCTGTTACACAAAAATATCGTCACCATGACTATTTGCAGTCAGTATGGGTCTATCATCACTTGTACTGTCCTCCTAAGCAAGTCTCAGACCTCAGCTCTTCAAGTCAAGCTTTGAAAATGAGAGAAAGACATTGAAAATCAACAAAGCTCTAGTTCCGCACTTTCTCTCACTATTGCCTGCAGTCCCGCACCCCCTGTTCACAATACCTGCGGACCTGCCCGCTCTGTCCCTAAAGGACTGGGTGCGGACCCCTGTGAAAGTCAAAAAGGCACAATTTTATTCTAAAAACTCACTTTGGGTTAATTCTAGATGATTCTAGAAGGAATTTTGACATGGATTGTTCACTCTTAGGTGGTTCATGCATCCCAAAAGAGAAGGAGCTAATCCCTTGATGAGAGGAGCTATCCCTTTGAAGGTGGGCTTTATCCCTTTGAAGGAGGACCTAGTAACTTCCCTCCATTGCACTATAAATTAAGGCATTGGGCTGGTTGCTAGGGAGGTTAGAAGCTGAACATTTTTTAGGGTTAATGCTGGTGGAATTGAGACTTCCTAGTTAAGCTTGAGAGGAGAGATCGCATACCTTTTTGGCTTCATTGGGAAGAGAGTGAAACTTGTCAAAGTAGAGAAGACTTCTTGTTGGACCCTGGGAGGAGCTTGTACAGCATCAAGGCAAAGGTTGTAAAGTTCTTCTTTTATTTGAATTAATACAATCAGATTCATTTTTCTCAACAAAATGTCTTATGTCATTTGTTTCATGAATTCCTTGATCATCATGTTAAGTATGCTTTATGATATTGGCTTTTTAGGTGCTATTTAATTTGTTTGCTTGTTTGTGTTTGCAGATTCACTACAAGGGAGCTCATTTGGATCAAAGGAGCAAGGCTTCCACAAACTTGCATTGGACCCAAGGTAGGCCTAAACACTTGTTTGCCTTTGTTTATAATTGTATATTTAGAGAAAGATAGTTTTTGATTGGCTTGCTTGTCTCTAGATATCGTTAGATTCTAGGAAGGTCTATCTTGTCCGCAAGATCGACCCATTCCGTGTGACGGAAATAAAATTACAGCCTGGAGACTAGGCATTACTCTTTGATTCAAAGTTCAAAAACTTCCAAGGAATGTTTCAAACTCACTGGCTTGGGCCTTATGAGATTGAATATTTTTTTATAGTGGAGGAGTCAAAATTAGGACTATTGATGAAGGAAAAGTTCCTCTCTTAGTGAATGGACATTGACTCAGGATCTATCATAAACCAATGACAAAGAAGGAATTTGTCAAGATTTTCTATAACAACTTCAATTTGAAGTTGGTCAAGAAGAATTATTCTTCTTTTCCATCTTAAAAACTTTATTTTTCATATACTAAATAAATAAATAAATACATGAATATGTATAAACGTGAAAACCAACAATTTTTGGCATGTTTATACAAAAAATTCAAGGTGAAAACCATTTTTTTTGGAATCTTAAATTTTCTTTGTATCCAATTTTCTAAAAATTCCATTCTTCTTGCATCCCTTTCTTTAAAAATAAATGCCTACAGAATTGTTGATTTTCTGTAGCTCTAACAAATTTCTTCAACCGGTTTGGTAGAAACTTATGATGATACAATTGAAGGAATGATTGACTTCCTCCACTGCAAAGTGCATGAACACAGAATAAAAATGGAAACCAAAGGTTAGCAAACAAACAATTCAAAGGTATGCAACTCTTTAATTTAATAATAGGAATCAAAACATTACATATATGAATTATATAGACACAGTACTACTAAGAATCAAAATCATTATTGCTAAGAGTTGATAGTGTCATGTCAAATCGAGTATAATCCGCCATTCACTCCTCGTTATTATAATTCATACCCCAAATCAAATCTCGATCCATTGATCTGATTTCCCAAATCATAAACATGAATGCTATTAATGGTTAGATTCTTCCACACTCCTTTATACCCTCACTACCTATTTTCTAATTATTCCATCACTCACACTCTTGGCCTTTCCACTCTAAAAATCGTATTAAGCCATCCTACATTGTCAAATAAAATAGTTTTCAGATGAAGATTCTCAACTATGGGAGTGATAATCAGAAAAGAGCCAACAGGGAAGAAATTTTTGGAGGGGTATCCACAAACAAAATAATTGTTTCAGAGGGTGTAGTGGCTAGAATTTATAAAAAAATTCGATGGTTTCCACAAAGAAGTGAAAAAATACTTTGCCAGGGCTTTTGATGGGTTGAAGTAGATATAGGAGACATCAAATTCATAGTGAGAGAGTCGTTTATAGCTGAAGCTATTGGACTGCTTCAGATTGGAGAAAAAAGTTTCAAAATTAGAGGTATTGAAAGGGAATACTAGAAGGTTTTCCTGAAGAAACCAAGCATGGACACCACCATTTTCAATAAGGGCATCCCAAGAATGACATTGAAAAGTAAGTGGATGAATTTTATTTTGATAATCCAAAATTTTGTTACTTGCGAGGGAATGTTTGGATGTATGTTTTTCTATCATATTCGGCTGTTAATGAATATTCTTGAAGAAAATGAGATAAACCTTCCATATTTCTTGTTGAATAGTCTAAGAAAGATGTTAGGGAATGTTCAAAGGAGAATTCAGTCCATAGATAGTACAATGTACCATCATGGTCTAGTCAAAATACTTGTTGAATTTCATCTCCAAAACATAGGTGATAATTGGGAAGGATTTTTAGTAAGGAATCACTTTAAGGAGGATACTCATGAGCAACCAAATAGCAGTAGAACTAAGAGAGGGAGGAAGATAAAAATTGATAGAACACTAGAACAAGAACTATACCAGCTATAGGAACTGTCAGAGGATGACATCCCTCTTACAGAAATTTTAGAGAAAATAAACAAAAGAGATGTTAGAAGGAAGAAAGCTAGCACAGAGACAGAGATTTTACCTCAAACAAAGAAGCCTAAAATAGAAAAGAAGAAAACTTAAAAGACCCCTACCATAGGTCTAACAAGGAGTATGAGACTCAATCCAACAAAAGAATTACCCTCAAAAAGTAAAGAACATATTGATGTAGAAGCAGAAGAAAATTTAGGGGCAAAAAAAGATTCAAGAATTTCTCCAAGAGCATCTCCAAGGGTTTCATCACCAACTTTCACCTCGCCTCCTCAGAGTCCAGGTCGAAGAACGCCAAAAATTGATCTTTTGCAACAAGATATTTATGATTATATCGAATCCCTAGAGGAAAGGGATGTAGCAAGAACATTAATTACAAATCAATAGGAGGAAGAAGTCCAATTTAAAGAACCATAAGAACCTCCAATAATCAATGTATTAAAACAAGAAATTTTCGAACTGGAGACATTAAATAGGTACATTAAAAATGAAAATCAAGCCTTGAAAGCACAAAATGAAATCTAAATAGCTAAGAGTGACAACCTCCTTTTACATCTAAGTTTGTGGTATAAGAAAGTCTATGGTATAAGAAGAATAGGAAACTGAAGAATAAAAACAGGGCTTTAGAGAGACAAGCTATAAACTTGAAATACAAGATCCTCATGAGAAAACCAAGGATGGCAATGACTGGTAAGAAAGTGAAAATGATGAAGTTAGATGTTCTAGCAAAAGTGTCCAAGGAAATGCAGTAATTAAAAAAATATATCAATTTTGTGTTTTGTATGAGGACATACAAAATCTTCAGTTTGGGGAATGAAGAGTTCCATAATTGCTTTTTTTTTACACCCCTTTTCATCCATTTTCCTCTTTTCATCATTGCTATCAATTAAGTAAGGACACCATGAATCTTTTGAAGCTTGGGAGTATGATGCAGGGGCATCTTACCTCCAATTCAAAACTCATTTTGATTGGGATACATATATTTTCATTTACCAAGGGAGTTGGTTCCCTATGTGTGTGGAATTATTTAAATTATTGTATTTCTTATATTTTTAAGAATAATTGTATATAAATGATTAAATGTAAGAATTAGTGTAATCATATCTTCTCTAATGAGAAATATTCAGAGTGTTTAGGAGAGTTTGAGAGAATATTGAGTGAGTTAGAGAAATCCAAGGTTAGGAGTTAAAGTAGTCCTAAGTTAGAGAGTTTAGTTGAGGATTTTGTGGATCTAGGAGGAATTCTTGGATCTGAAACAAAAAGTGGTTTCAATCCATTTTTGTATATAAATATTTTATGTAATTAGAGTAGGGAGGATAGAGTAGACGAGCTTGAAAGGAGACAAGCGAGAGGCTTGTGAGAGCCAAGAACTGGCTTGAGGCCAAAATGGGCTTATTTGTAAATTAGGCCAATAGGGTATTTTTAAATCCTTATAAATATATATTTTTATTGGAATCAAATGTTGAATGGATTATGTGTGGAGGGTTTGTCTTTAATTGAATGTGAATGCATATTTTATTTAATTAAATAAGTGTATGTTGTGTATGTGAGTGGAGAGAGTGGAATTATGACCATAGCAGAGGAAGGACTTTGATTTAAAGCTTAGGAGGGATAGAAGCCACTGATTCACATAGGAAACACATTAAACTTATGTAAAAAAATCAGTAGGGATAACCTTTCTCATATGTGGGAGGCATATGAAAATGTGTTATAATGCATTCTGGAAGGATTGAAATTGATCAGAGTGGTGCAACAGAAGCATGAAGAAAGCAAGAAAATACACAGATCAACTTAAAGAGAATTGTAGGACATAGAGATGAAGAGTAGTTACCTTGCCGAAGACTTATAGAGGAACAAGAGGGTCATTAGATCAAGTACAAAGGGATAGTATAACACAGAGGAGAAAATATTTTCAAAAGGGACTTAGTTGTAAAACAAAGTTGGAGGATAAAAAGAGAAACATAAGAATTCTCATTTAGAAACAAATCTGGAAGCCACATGGAAGGATTTAACTGGTTTGGATGAAAAGGGAAACCCCGGAGAATACCAACGAGTTGAACCCGAAATAACGAAAGACAAGAATCCTGTAACTCATTTGCAATTAGCACCAGGCTCCGGGATATGTCAATTGATAGTGCTATGATACGACAATAAATAGAGTCGAGAGACATAAATGGAGAGCGCTTGGTCAGGATCTCGAAAGATGGGAATCCCCTAACTTATTTTAATAAAGAGCTGGGATTAGAAAGGAGGCAAGTTCTGAGATTTAAAGGAGTGTCGGGATGGAGGGTTGTACCTCGTTGATGTTATTATAGTTATCCTTTTTTTGTGTCGGCATACAAAGGAGAAGACTTACGTGGAACTGTGGACTTTCCCAGAGGTTTGAGCACCTGAAGGTTTCATATGGTGCACAAAGTTGTAATGCTAAGTTGGAATGGAGTGGGAGGAGCCCACCTGACCAATGCCTAACTTGGTAATAAAAGTGAAGAGGCAAGGCTACGCACCGATATTTTAATGCCGGGACATGACATCGTGTATAATGCTTGATTCCATCACGCATGAATGGGACACAAAGGAGCTTGAATCTAGGGGCTATAAAGAAAGGAGATAGATTGAGATGGTTCTTTGGGGCTTTTATTAATGCCTCCATTTGAGTTTATTTATATAAACCAGTTCAGCCGAAGGAATGGTGGCATCACTTAGCTCTGAGGGCTATTGAAAAGAAATAAGCTGCGAGGCTTGGCTTCAGGGGTTTTTTGAAAAACTCTTGAACTCAACGGGATTTATCTCCCACTTAAATTTTAGAAGGGGATTATTTTCCCAATTTTAGGATTGAAGGAAGCACCTGTTGACACAAAGGACGGGGTTGTGTGGGTTCTAAGTGAACCTATGCTAGAATACGAGGCCTAGTTTTCATCAGAGAGGCACATGGTCTATGGGAATTTTTTCATGACTCTTGAATATAAAACCTCAATATAGAGCAATATGGACCTTCTCTAAAATTTTAGTGAAGCCTTGAGCTCTAGGATTCAATGGGAGAAGACTCAACATTATCGAAAATGAGAAAATGAGCTCATCTTTCCTCTATATAATTAGTGATTGTGTTGTATTTAGCCTAAATATACCTTTAATTTTATAGGGATCATGTCTTCCTTCTAGTCCTCCCTAAAGGAACTTTGGGATATTGTTATACAAATGGTTGAAAACAAGTTTCACAGATATATCACATGATTTTATCTTCAAAATTCTAGATGCTATCTTATTTGTACATGTATTACTTCTCCTACTTGGTTTCTTTGGATAATTCTCATTAAAATCTAGATGATATCTGTCATAATTTCCTATTGCCTAACATTGATGGGAGTAGAATCTTGCATAGGGTTAATTACTTATGTTTTCCACCTATATAATGAGGGGTACATGGACTATTAATACTTACACTTAGGATTAGAGTTTTTGAATGATTGGAAAATAATACTTGAGATATCCATGATCATAATAGATTAATGAAGAGCTAAAATAGTTAAGTGTTTAATTATCTTGTTGATGTTGTGCTTCAGAGCCCTTGTAGTCATGTTTAAAACCTATGTTGGAAGTGTTGTGTAGAGATCGTGTTCATGCCATGAGAGTCTTAGGGAGTCCAAAAATTAGTTAAGGAAAAATCAATGTGATGCTTTAGGCTATACAAAGGTTTGAATTCTATATGATTGTAGAGGAGCATTGGACCACCTAATTTTCCTTCCACCCTACACTCCACACACTACATTATTTTTGTGTGAAGATACAAATCTATGTAAAATAGAGAGGTTGTTTCAATATGGATGGATCCTAGCCCTACCCTACACTTCACACTTAGAGAAGAAAATAATTAATTAATTCTGATCACTTGCATATATATGCATGCAAAAATTGAAGGAGTTGGATAAAATACTACCTCTACATCCCACACTCCAAAAAATTACATAGAAACAAGGAAAATATATACAAGCAATGCAACAATAGACCCAAAACTAGATAGAAAGTGATATGGCCATGTCGTATGACACCACTTATGAAGGATAACACATTAGAAGGTGCCACATGATAGACAAAGAAAGCACAAAGTTCCCAAATTGTGTAGAATTTTGAATGCTAAGGGAAGGCGAGCGATGGGAGACTTATAACAATTTCTTAGGGAAAATATTTGGTTGTTTGTCCTACATTTACCCTTTGAGAATATGAATGAAAGACATGGTGACAAATGAATAAGGGTAAAATATTTGTGTAGAGACATGGAGGTTGGGATGGAGGTTCACTTTGAGAATAGAGAATAAATAAGACATTCCACAACTTGGGTTGATGATAGGTATTTCATTTTTACACTTGTAGAAGATGTCAAATTAGGGGAGAGTTGATTTATTAGTTTGTGGAAGAAGTATGAGGAGTAGCAAGGAAATTTATATTGTAAATTATATTTTTTGTGTGTAAAATTAAGAGAGCCTTGTAACCAAGGGAATAATTACTTAGAAAAACCAAAGCAAGATAACCATTTCAAAGCTAGACTTTTTCTTAAGATGTATTTCTCCATGATTATTTTGTTTTCTCATGAAGATTTGTGTTAATGATCTCTAAGCCCATAGGCTTAAGATTATGGATCACCATATCACATGTGGAGTATTCCTTTGAAAATAACCATGGAATAACTTTAATATTTAGACCTTGGTCATCTCCCCATATTGGGTGAAGATGAAGGGAACCTTATGTGATATCCCCTAGTTAACATTTTCTCTCTTGTAAATAGTTGTAATTATTTTAAGTAGTTGAGAAAGGGACATGGATTCCACTAGTTGAGGAGAGGTTTCTTGAGGAAGTGGTTTTAAATATCAGTCCTAGTTGTCTAAAAAGAATTTAATGTGTTGACTGTGCATTGAATCTAACTGAAAGAGGAAGGAATGGTCCAAGTGTCCTTCAACTAAAATAATAAGAAAAGAAAGGACACAAATTTAAGAGCAGCATGGGGTTTCTGATTTGATTAAGAATATTAGTTTTGTTGTGCTAAGATCCCCCTCATATTAGAAACAAAATGCTATTCATGTGCTTAAGGATTCATGAGTTTTGCAAGTGAAAGATGAGTTTTTATGTTAATTTTATGAGCTATTTAACATAAAATAGAAACTAAACAACAAGATATAGATGTAAAGAACATCCCAAATAACACATCACAATAGGAACATGATGAAGGAGTTCACCCCTCCTAGGCTACGTTTCCTTGGTCCAGCTTCCAATGTCTTGGGCCTCTCCATTATGCTCAAAATGTGTAAAAATATATGTTTACAATGCTCAAATGCTTCTGAAACCTGCTCCAATGAGTCTATAATGTTAAGAAATGGCTACCTAATCTCTTTTTGCACCCAATTTGGTCGAACATTAGAGAAGTTATGACCTATCCTAGTTTCTCCACTATTCGCTCTACAATTTGCCCAAAATCTGACACCGAACCCCCATGTTCACTCCATTTTCCGTTAATGGGCCACCAAATCCATTGAAATCCGAGCGGATTTATGGATTGTTATTTTGGGTACCCACGAGGCCTAAAACTGAGGAGAATGGTCATATGAGAGGCCATGTGCCCAAGGGCTAGCCCTCGATGCTGGCCCCTTCCCTCTAACAGTCACATAAAACGCTGGCGGTTAGGCTTAAAGTGTTCACATGCTAGGGGTTAAGTCCAGCGGTTAAGCTCCAACAGTCATGTAAAATTCTGGTAGCTTAAAGGATAAACGTTGTTCACATGGCGCGGTTATATAATCATGTGGGCTGGCCCGTTCCACTGAACTCTGTACCCATGTCCTTTAAATATAATGCACCGCCATACATTGTTAAGTCATATCTACATGTTGTATTGGCTTTGGACTTTGTTGTGCATTAGGAGGTTGCGAGTTTGACCCCCACTACCTCCAACCGGTCTATGCAACATTTTGGTGGCTTCGTGGGATGCCACTTGGGGGTGTTTGGCTGGGCTATGTGTCAATCCATGGTTGGCCATCATTCCAACCAATCATAAAATGTGAAATTTTGACTAGTACGAGTGTGCCACTTGGCACGATATAATTTACCAAGAAATTATTTGACCAAGTCAATGTCCACCTCACCTGCCCAGTCATCACCATGTCAGCAATACAGACTACTTACTAGGTTGTCCTTTTTTTTGAAAATTTGTCTGTTTGAGAAAGTTGACAAAACTCTTTCTAGAGTCATACTTAGTTTGTTTTGTGCGAAATGAGTCGATTCAGGATGATGAGCACTACATGGTCATTTAGGTTCCACACCATTATGATGAATTTTATTTTTCAGCATAATTCTGAGCACCTGATCATTCCTCCCCACTAGAAGCCTTTTGGATCTCAAAAGTTCTCTTTCAGCTGTCCAACAGGTGAGGTTACAATTCCCTCACCTTTCCAATCTCAATCCATTTGGCCTTTCAAGGATTTGTTCCTTGAACCCCACTCAAAGATAGTTGACACTTCCTCTTTTTGATGTACTTGTTCTTCTATCAAGTATAGTGTCTTGTTGAATCTCATCAAGGAATTCTAGAGAAAAGTCTTCAATAGATGGAATTTTAACATTCTCTCCTTGATCTTCAATCAAAGGAGACTCATACAACCTTAAGTTCTTAACATTAACAACAGAGTAAATTTGCATGTATGAAGGCAAATCCAACCTGAAGGCATCGTTACCAATATTTTCCAAAATTTTGAATGGACCATATCCAATTGGTTTTAGCTTTTTACCTTCTCCTTGGAGCCTCTCTTTTCTAATCTGAAGCCAAAATTCACCACCAAATTGGAACTTGTGATCTACACGATGCTTGTCATGCCTTGCTTTGTACTTGCCTTGGAATATTTCAAGTTGTTCTTGAACTCTTTTGTGTACCAATTGGATTTTTTCAATGAACCTTCTTGCTTTTTCTATGTCACTATGACCATCAATAGCAACATCTTTGCCAAAAATTAACTCCAAAGGAGATTTAGGAAAGTATCCCAAACATGCCTCAAATGGTGAGTTTTGAGTTGAAGAGTGCTTGGCTCAGTTGTAAGCATGTTAAATATAGTGAACATGTTCATCCCACAACTTAGGATGCTTATTGAAATACCCGCAAAGAATATGTATCACTATTATGTTCACCACCTTTATTTGACCATCTATTTGTGGATGAAAAGATGTACTTTTTTCAATTTGATGTCCATGAATCCTCACAAGCTTGACCAAAAATTCCCAACAAAGTGATAATCTCGATCACTAACAATGGATGTGGGAAATCCAAAATGCACCCATACATTCTGAAAGAATAACAGAGTAGTTTGTTCAACTGTAACTTGATTTTTACATGGTATCAAAATACACATTTTGCTAAACCTATCCACAACTACATACAAATAATCATGACCTTTTTTGAAAATGGAAGACCTGCTACAAAATCCATAGAAACACTCTCCCATGGTTATGAAGGAACCAAAAGTGGTGTGTGCAATCCTAACTTCCTATTTCCAGGCTTACTGACTACACATAATGAACATATTTTAATAAAATGTGAAACACTTTCAAGCATGCATGGCCAATAACAATACCTCTATATCTGTGCCACCATCTTCCTTACACCGAAATGACCAGCGATAAGAGAATTATGTGCCTCTCTTATGATGTTGACTCTTTCTCCTTGTGGAATACAAAGCTTGCCAAGATGGTACAACAAGTTATCATGCAAATGATAATCCAATTCCTCTACTTGGTTACCTTGACGCAAGCTTGCATAAACATCTTGAAAGTAATTGTCTAATGCATATTTATCAATGTAACTTTCATTCAAAACATAATTATGCTTGAGTAAAGTAGCTGCACTAACAATAGGCCTAGAAAGCATATCAACAACTTTATTGTAGATACCTTTCTTATACCTGATTACTAAGTGGAATTGTTGAAGAAAACCCATCCATCAGAAGTGCCTTGATTGACGCAACTTTGATTGAGATTTCATGTATTGCAATGGATGATGATCAATGTGAATAATTGTTTCCTTTCCCATCAAGTACTGTTTCCACTTTTTCACACTTTGCACCAATGCATACAATTCCTTGTCATATGTAGGATAGTTAATCACTGCACCACTAAAAGTTTCTGAAAGAAAGCAGATAGGCTTACCATTTTGCATGAGAACTGCACCCATGGCGTAGTCACTAACATCGGTCTGAATCTCAAATGACTACCTCAAGTATGGAAGTGAAAGTACTGGAGCTGAACTGATCTTTTCCTTCAATGCATCAAAGGCCTTTTTCTGTTTTCCTCCCCACTGAAAAATATTTTTCACACTTGTCAATGCATGCAAAGGAGTTGTTATAGAAGAAAAGTTAGCAATGAATTTCCTCCAATATTGGGTTGCTCCCAAAAAATTCTTACCTCAGTAACTATCTTGGGCCTTGTCCAATTCAAAATGACATCAACCTTGGAGAGATCTATTTTCAACTCACCTCCTCTAACAATATGACCCAAGTAAACTAAATAAGTTCTTCAAAACTCACACTTTGATATCCTAAGATACAACTGTTCTTTCTTCAAGACATCGAGTAATTTTCTCACATGCATGACATGTTCATCACGATATTTACTAAAAACTAAGACGTCGTCTAAGTAGACTATAACAAACTCATTAAGAAATGGCCTCAACACATCATTCATCGCACACATGAATGTAGCAAGAGCATTACATAAACCAAAAGGCATAAATAGCCATTCAAACAAACCTTGTTTTGTTTTGAATGTTGTCTTCCAAATGTCTCCTTCAGAAATTTTAATTTGATGGTAGCCTCTCCTTAAGTCCAAATTAGTAAAATACTTTGCATATTTCAATTGATCAAGTAAATCTTGTATTTTAGGCAGCGGGTAACAGTTCTTTACCGTAATTTTGTTCAATTCACAAAAGTCCACACACATGCGCCATGTTACATCCTTCTTTGGCACCAAGACAATAGGTGAACCACATGGTGAGGAAGATGGCATGATAATCCATTTAACAACTATTGAATTTTCATTTTAATTTATGCAATTTCCATCACTGACATCCTGTACATGCCAATGTTAGGAAGAGGACAATCCTGTTGCAATTGTATCTCATGTTGGATTCCTCTCTTGGGAGGTAATCCTTTTGGTTCCTGAAACATCTCATCATATTTGTTAACTACATCAACCAATTCAGATTTCAATTTTGAATCACACCCTTTAAAAGCTTCATTATCAACATCATTCTTGGGTTTGATCATTAGAAGCACAAAATTCTTGCTTGAATTCACTAGTCTTTTCATCTGCCCTGCATTAACAAGTGAAAGATTTAGTTTCTTGCTATGAGCTCTCACAGTATATTCTACTCCATCTTTGAACAAATGGTAATTGTTTTCATGTCAATGGAAGATATATTTTTTGTCATAGAGGTACGGTTTGCCCAAAAATATACCACATGTGTCTAATGGCACAACATCAAGCTCCACTTCATCTATGAAATTTGCAGTAATGGCAAATTTCAGTTTACACTTTCTAGTAACTTGGAATTGTGCATTGTCACACACCCATCAGGGTGGATATGGTTTATGCTATGGAATGGTTTCCAAGTTTAAACTTTTGACCATGTTTTCAGAGATAAGATTGGCTTGAGAGTCACTATCGAAAAGTGTATAAATTTTCCTATGTTTTGAGATCACCCTTAAGTGAAAAAGTTCTATCTTCTTATTTTCATTTGGAGTTTCATTGTGTGAATTTGAAGTACTAGTGATAGAAATGGATTCTTTTCCTTTCATACCCATGGCTATAGTTTTAGTTTCATCACCCAAATCGGATCCCAAATCCTGTTGAGTGGTTTCAGTTGTCTTTTTTTCCCTTGTTGTTGACTTTTTTTTGGTTTCATTTCGAGATCAAGCTTCCAACAATGAGCTTCATTGTGACCCTCTTTGGAACAATGTTTGCATTTTAATTTCTCTCTTTCCTTCTTGATAGATGCATTTTCTTTCCCTTCCCTTTGAAACCATTTTATTTTCCTTTACTCTTAAATGGGTTTTTACTACCTTCTTCTAGTGTGTTTTTCCCTATTGCCTCAGGATGAGAAGCTTGCACACACACATCATCTATATTATTGGGATTAAACATTAAGATAGTATGCCTAAGGTAACTGTATAAACCCCCTGTGTACTTCAACAATGTGTCTTGTGATTACAAATCTACACCTAACATTAGAGACCTTTTTCTAAATTCTTGGGTGTAATCTTGCACATTTTGACCTTTAAGTTGTCTAAAGTTCTTCCAATTCATGATGGTTTTCTGCATATAGTATAGAGGATAGAATTGTATTTTAATTGCAGCAATGAAATCAGACCAAGAAATTGAGATCTTACAGTGTTTGTTTATATCCTCTTGTGTCTTTGATTCCCACCACACTAGTGCTACACCCTCCATTCTCAAGGAAGCTAACTAAATATTTATGCCATCCTCTTGAAGGTTTTGAATTCTACAATAGACCTCCAACTAACAAATCCAATTATCAAGCTTCCCTGCATTCACTTCACCATTATACATGGGCAGCTCAAATTTAACATCAAGTTTTAGTAAGCATGATTTCCCAGTTCCTTTTGAGGTATGTTGATGAGTATGAGTAAGGGTTGTGTTAGTGGAAGAGGGTGAAGATGCCTGTGAAGAAGAATATGAAGAAGATGGTGGAGAGGGTGGAGGTTTACCTCCATTTCCATTACCTCCTCCTGAAGAACCTTCTCCTTTGGGAGGTTTGGAGCTTTCACCCTGCAGCTTGGTATTCCTCTCTTCATAGAGGACCTTTACCATCTCTGTCATATCAAAGAAAGCCTTCTTGAAGACCTTCTCATCTTCTGTCATTTTTGTAGATTCTCCTTCATGAGACATGCTCACTAGAGTCTCAACTACAACTTGAGTATGAACTAGTGTTGGAGATCTTGGCAACCTTTCCCTTCTTCCCCTTGACCCAACTTTAGGGCTTCCAACCAGTTTCCCTTCTCCTGTTTTGAGTTTTAACCTTGATAGCATGACATAAACTTGCAAACAGTTAAATCCTTCTTGCACAAAGAAAACCTACTGCTCTGATACCAAAATGATCTGATTAAGAATATTAGTTTTGTTGTGCTAAGATCCTCCTAAGATTAGAAACAAAATGTTATTCACGTGCTAAAGGATTCATGAGTTTTGTAAGTGAAAGATGAGTTTTTATGTTAATTTTATGAGCAATTTAACATAAAATAGAAACTAAACAACAACATATAAATGTACATAACATCACAAAAACACATCACAACAGGAACATGATGAAGGAGTTCACCCCTTGTGGGCTACGTCTCCTTGGTCCAACTTCCAATGGCTTAGGCCTCTATATTATCCTCAAAATGTGTAAAAATATGTGTTTACAATGCTTAAATTCTTTTGAAAACTACTCTAATGAGTCCAGAATGTCCAAAAATGGCTACCTATCTTCTTTCTACACCCAATTTGGTCGAAAACTGGAGAATTTATGACCTCTCCTAGTTTCTCCACTATTCACTCTACAATTTGCCCAAAATATGGCACTAAACCCATTTTTGCCCCATTTTCCACTAACGGGCCACCAAATCTGCCGAAATCAGGTTGGATTTGTCAGACGGTTAATTTGACCATTAAGGCCTAAAAATTAGGAGAATGGTCATATGGGGGGCCATGCACCCAGGGTCTAGCCCATGACGCTGGCCTCTTCCCTCCGACGGTCACATAAAACGCTGGCTTTTAGGCTTTAAAGTGTTCACATGCTGGTGGTTAAGCCCAGTGGCCAAGCTCCGATGATCATGTAAAATGTTGGCGGATTAGAGCATAAATGTTGTTCACATGGCGCGGTTATATAACCGCCTGGACTGGCCCACACTCACTGGCCTGTTCCACCGAACTCTGCTCCTATGTCCTTTAAATAGAACACACCACCATACATTGTTAAGTCATATCCGCGTGGTGTATTGGTATTGGACTCCATTGTGTGTTGGGAGGTCGCAGGTTTGATCCACGTTGCCTTCTCCTAGTCTATGCAACATTTTGGTGGCCTCCTGGGTTGGCACGTGGCTGACCCTTGCTGGGCCACGTGTCAGCCCGTGGTTGGCCATCATTCCAACCAATCATAAAACACAAAATTTTTACTAGTACCAATGTGCCACTTGGCATGATATAATTTGCCGAGAAATGATTTGACCAAGTCAGCATCCACCTCACCTACCCAATCAACGCAAAGGTCAACAGTACGGACTATTGACTGAGCTATCTTTTCTTTTGAAAATTTCCCTGTTTGAGAAAGTGGACAGAACTCATTTCTGGAGTCATACAAAGTTTTTTCCATGTGAAATGAGTTGTGATGGATCAAGATGGCGAGAAATACGCGGTTGTTCAGGTTCCACACCATTATGATGACTTTGATTTTTGAGCATCTAATCAGTTGCACTGTTAGGTTGTATAATGTTGTACAAATCATGGGAATCGGGGTAGTTAATCGGTTGGGAAAAGGAAGGAATGGGGGGCATTGACAAAGGAATTTTTTTTCATAGATGCTCTCTTGAATTTCATTTACACGGAGAGAAGAAGAGGAAATTTTGTAGAGACGACACTATTTTTGGAATTACTGTGTAAGAACATATATCTGAAATGGATATTGAGTGATCTATAACATTGAATTGAATCATGGAAAGGGAGAGAACCAACTGAGGAACCCTCTGAAGGAGGATTATCGGTTGATTATTTTAGAGAGTTTGTCTTCCCTGTAAGGTTGAAGATACCATTGGAAGCTTGTGGATTGATGAATCTATTGGATTTTTGAAGAGTCACTCAGGTGTTTGTGAGGGATGAGGAACCACCAAGAGTTTCCTTGGAGATAAATATGTGGTTCTTGAATCACTGATGATCCACCTAGAGAAGTGATTTAATTAACCCATCAATAACTTACCCACTAAAGAACCTTCCTTATAATGGAATCTCTTATCCTTAAGTGAGATAAAGTTATCTATATTGTGAAATGTTGGCATGACTGTGAATATTCTTGAAAAGTGTGAGTTATAATGAGCATAATTTATGGATGAAGGAAACATGACCTTTTTACATCCTATTTCTTTTATCTTGCTGGTTGAAGGCCCTAAGAGGCACCCCACCTCGAGCTTTGGAATCTAGCTCGGGGGTGGAAATTGTAAGTAAGGTTTGGTTGCAACTGTCTATGGTTGGGTGGAGAGTTGTAGTATTGATATAAGTTTCTCAACTCCAATGTTGATTCAAGGTAAATTTTGTAAATGAAATTATTGTTATTGAGTTCATGATGAACTATTGAATAAATGTTGTATTATTTGTTTGAATGGTTCATGCTTCGTTGTAAGTGGAATGGTGAAATTCTGATGAATGTGTGCCTTGCTATTGTAGTGTTTCACTAATTCTATTTATGAAGGAAATACACATATATAACCCTCCATGTGAGTGTTTTACAAAATGAGTAATAGGGTATGAAAATTTGATGTGCAACTGTGTGATTTATGCCTGGAATTCGAATTGGCTTGGATGTGATAATTGTAGGATGGTAATATTGATAACCTTTGATGTTCAACTGTATGTTTTATGCATGTAGTTTGAACTAGAAAGGATGCTTCCTAATTAACTTTTATGAAACCAGCTCACAAAAAGATAGAAAAGATAGATGAACGCCTCATAAATAAGCCTCTTCGAGAGGGCAACCTCCTTTACATTACACAAATGAACAATTCTTGGATGATACAAATGAAAATAACTCCTTTCTATATATAGGAGTCTAAGGGGTCATAATATAATCAGAGCCGACATAACAATAATAATGTAAGGGCACAATAATAACAATAGTGGGCTTCTATGGGGCACATTGATAATAACAATATGGGGACTACATGGGCACAACAATATAATAAGGGGGTTGTACTAATAACAATAAGGGGTTACACTAGTGGTATAGGGACCTAACATGCCCCTCTCCTTCAAAAAGTGTTTTCATCAATGCTTGAGTAGTTCTTGATGCTTCTGTATAAATTCTTGTCCTCCCATGTGGAATCTTCAACAGGTAAGTTCTTCCACTTGATAAGATACTCTGAAATTGATCTATTTTGTAGCTTTAAATTTCTCGACTCTATGACTGCTTCAGGTTCCAATATGATTTTCCATTCCTTGTCATGTTCTCACAATATTGTTTGAACTGGGATCTTCTGCAACTTTGGAATGAGTTCCCATTCCTTTGGGCATATGGATATATGTAAGGCTTGATGTTTGGAGGAACACTTCGTGGAATCAAATGAATAGCATGATCATGATCAAGAATAGGTGGGCGGCCTTTGGGAGTCTCAAATATCTTGGAATGATTGTCCAAAACGTTTTGGAGATTTGGAGAAATACATGATTTCGATGTGGGATCCTCTAGTGAACATAATTGTGCAATTACACCTCGTTGTTCTTTATTTAGAAGCTTTTTCATGCTGTTAGAGTTGATTATCTTTCCAGGTTTTCCTTCAATACCCCTAAATTCTACTTCCTTTCCTTCGTAGAAAAATTTCAAGAAAAGTTCTTGAAAATTAAAATCTATCATACCAAAGATTGTAGCCATTGGACTCCTAGCAAAAAATCAGAACCACCCATTGGAATGGAAGGCATTGGGCTATTAAATACATATTCTCCCATGTATATCTTGATATTATGGCACTTTCCAGAGCAATTTTGGTTCCTCCACTTGCAACCATCACTTGACACTCCGGTGCTGGATATAGGAAGCAATTCAATTCCTTGGCTATCTTACAATCAATAAAATTATGGGTACTGCCTGAATCAATCAACACTCTTACCTTTCTCTTCTTTGATATGTCCTTCTATCTTGATAGTTTGAGGAGTGGTAATTTCTTCCAATACATTACAAGATATGGTCGGATTGATTTCTTGAGACTCGATGTGATCTTTCAATTCTTGAACATTTTTCTTCTTGATATGTCCTTCTATATTGATAGTTTGAGGAGTGGTAATTCCATCCAATGCATTACAAGATATGGTTAGATTCATTTCTTCTTTCTCGATGTGATCTTTCACTTCTTGAACCTTTGTCTTCTTGATATGTCCTTCTATCTTGAGAGTTTTAGGAGTGGTAATTCTTTCCAATGCTTTACAAGATATGGTCGAATTCATTTCTTCTTTATATGGGGTTGGTTCCTGGTGTATATACTCTTCTTTTAACATTTCTTGATCCTTTTCTTACTCCTCTCCACAATCAATGTAAAATAATTTCTTGTCAGCACACTTAGGACCTTTAATGTATTTGCTATCACAATTGTAACAAAGCCCTTTTTCTCTTTTTTCTTCCAATTGTTGTGGTGTAACCCTTGTAGGTTGTGGAAGGCTAGGAGAAACAACACTTCCATCTTTATAGTTGTGAGGGGTAGACTTCCTTGTTGCCATAATTTTACTTTCCACTTTGTAACTTTCTTCCAATTGTTGTGGTGTTTCTCTAAAGGTGTTTCTCTTTGTATCCTCATAATGTGCTATCATTTCCTCCACGAAAATTGACCACGTAACAAGCTGTTTATGAGAACAAATCCCTTTATACCATAAAAATTGATCCGGTTCTAAATATGAAGATGCAATACATACCTTTTGTAACAGTGGTACACCATGTAGATCAAAATATTGCTCCATCTGTAGTATCCAATTTACTAGATCCTTTCCATCAAACTTCCTCATATCACCTTTTCTTGATTTCAGGAGCTTGATCTTGAAATGACTATAACTCTGTACTTTCAGATCTCAAATTTTTGAAATTTTCTCCTGCGGTAGCCCTCTGAGTCCTCTTTCTAACCCCGCAAGTCTGATCAAAATTTTATTCTCCAAGAAAGAGTTATGCCCAATATCCTAAGATGACCTAATTATATAATGTTTCAGTAGAGCGAACTTGTATGACGTGCCATGTGTCACTATTTCGACCTTCGGATCTGAAAAATATGCATAGAAAACTATAGTCCGTCCTCTTTCTGAAACTTGCTATGAAATTTCAATTTGTTGCTCAGAGAGAAAGTTATGACAATTTTCCCAACGTCACCTGTTTAGGATGTAATTTGGGAGCCTTCAAAAACTCTAAATGTCTCAGATTATATCTCTGAAAATATAGTGAGACAAGATCTAAAATTTGGACCCGAGCTTCACCAAGATTTCGGTTCAAATGGGTTTTAATTTTAGAGTCTGAACCTTCGTAGAAAAAATATTATAGCGAAAAGTTCACGATGACCTATTTGAGATGAAATTCTAGATCTTGCAAAAACCCTAACTTCCTAAAATAATATCTCTGAAAATATAGCGAGACAAGATCTCAAGTTCAAATGCACGATTCAGACTGATTTCTTCTAAAATGGGTTTTTTTTATCTTCTGAAACTTTGTAGAGAAAAAGTTATAGTGAAAATGCCACGATGACTTGTTTGGAGCAGCAAAACCCTAGAATCCACAGCTCTGATACCAAATGTTATGGAACCAGCTCACAAAAAGATAGAAAAGATAGATGAACGCCTCAAAAATAAACCTCTTCGAGGGGGGATTTCCTTTACATTACACAAATGAACAATTCTTGGATGATGCAAATGACAAGACCTCCTTTCTATATAGAGGAGTCTAAGGGGTCATAATATAATTAGAGCCGACATAACAATAATAATGTAAGGGCACAATAATAACAATAGTGGGCTTCTATGGGGAACAATAATAACAATATGGGGACTACATGGGCACAACAATATAATAAGGGGGTTGTAATAATAACAATAGGGGGTTACACTAGTAGTATAAGGACCTAACATTAGCTATAGAATGCTAATCTACTTGTGGTCTTCTTGAGCACTATACGATCTCTAGTTTCTTTTATTAGTTTTGGTATGCTTAACTGTCTCTCAAAAAATACATGTAGATATTTGGGATGAGATCAACCATTCCTTGTAAACCGTTAAGAATCAAAGGGACTGTAGACCTCTGAGAGATTGAATGCATAAGTCCTTGTTCAACAAATTACACCCAACCAGCGAGAACCCATAGAGGGTAACCATGTTACAATCTTAGGAGGGATAGCCCTAATATGTTCCTCACACAACCTTAATGGAAATATTTGGGTTTAGGCATAAGTCCAAACGATTATAGAACCACCATATCAGATCCATAGTCGAGTCTCTTAGAATGACTCTATATGGATTGAATGGCTAAACTTCCTAGAAGAACCATCATGGCTTTGACTAGCTATTCCTAAATGTGTGCATAGGGATGAATTCCATTTACCTTAGCCACAAAAAAAACACGTTAATACAATGTGAATCAAGGTGCATGACAAGCCTTTATTGGATCCTTATCGTTATATGACCACCTTTCTATAGCCTCCATGACTAGGCACATAATCATAGTCACTAGATCATGGATCTCAAATTTTATGGATGAAGCCACCTCCAAAAACTTTTGAGATAGAAATTCTGATATTTCTATAAAGAGAAGAAATGAAAATCCTATCAAATGCCATGCCCAAAACCTCAATCCTGAAGTGTGATAGCGGAAGGTATCCCCCCATGATGTCAGCAGAGAGGGGTGGTGGGGGGGTATCCTCAAAGGAGGATTATTGGATCACATGCATGAGCCTCATGTAAAGAACAAGAGTTTTATCTGAGATGATTCCAATGAGAGTTTTCTCCAAGATGACATGGCGTGAGTGGGATTGAGCAAGAGTTTCTCCCGAGGATGTTTCTCTGAGGTAGTATATTCAGGGGAATTTATTCTCAAGATGACGTGGTGGAAGTGGGCCCAGATGTGAGTTACTGCTAAGCTTCTAATTCCTTTGAGAAGGTGTTTCTACCAGGGAAGGATTTACACAAGGAGGAGTTTCTCTCAAGAATGAGTTTCACTGAGAAAACATGTTTTCCATGAGTGGGTTTCCACTAAGAGGATATTTTCTCTAATATATTAGAAATCAAATATTAGAAGTTCCTGTAGTGATTCCCATACAAAACCTATGACATTATTATCTCTGAGAAGGGATTTCCTCCAGGGTGACATGGCTTGGCAAGACCCGCACTTGCCTAATGGTATTGTGAGAATAATGTGGAAGGATGGATGGGTCAACAACTTGCACATGGGCTTGCATGTGTGTCACGAACCCAATAATGAATGGGTCGGAAGCTAATGTACGAATTCCAAGTGGTAGTGATGGGTTGATGTGGATAGCCACGAGGGTACCATGTGGGGAAATGTGGATGCCACCTGGAAATTCAATGGCATGGCATCAAAATTTCAAGTGGCCATAATTTTCAACCTGGGTGTTAGATCGAGACAAAAATTGTATCATAGAAATTGTCTCAACAAGACAAAAGAAATGAGATCGTCCAATTGGAGTTTTAAATAAGTTGAAAAAGATTGAATTTTTTACACCCCATTTTCATATTCTACTTTTGATCTTGGGTCAACATAGTAACCACCTCCTCTCAACTTGTGCTTTGATTGAAATTAGGAGGGGATACATTAATGAGTGGTATTAGAGCATCTGGGTCCAACACTTGGACTGGATGGGATCTATCATGGGAAAGTAACAACAAGACTTTTGCAAGGGGGTCTTATAATGAGTTTTACGAAATTAACTAAACTAATGTTTAGGTTTCAAAATCTTGTTTGGATTGATTGGTTTTATGGATGATTGATGTGATTTCCTTGTGATATGGACTAATATACGTCGTTGGCTATGAAAGAATATGTATTGATGCTCATAATTGATGTTTGATTGATATTGACGTGCTAACATATTGTTGTTACAACTAGTTTACTGTAGCATTTCCATAACCAACTCATGGGCATGATTTTTCCATTTGATATATTATGTTGTAACTACCATTGTTTTTGAATTAAAACACATCGCAAGAAATAAAGGATAGTGAGAAACAAAATAAATGAGGACATGAATAGTGCAACATATGTCTAATAAATCACAACATGGATATGAGGAGGCAAGGACAAATGAAGAAGAAAGATCAGTTGGCCAAGGGGGGAGGGGAAAACTCTCCCCACTGGATGGATAGATTCAAGAATCTAAGGGCTGAGATTAGGAGCTATAAGGTATACAATGAAAGATTAGTAAAGGTTCAAAAGATACAGGATAAAGTGAATGCATCCATATTGAAAAGCCTCTTAGATTTGCAACGATAGAGGAAACATGAGATGGGGGCTAGTCATAGAGATAGGCAGAGACCTTTGAGATCAGAGGAGAGAAAAAAATGGGGCATATGGTAGCGGGTCCAGAAAGAGGCACAAAAGGGAAAGTGAAGACATAGTGAGAGGGAATTTACCACTAAGTAACCTAGAAATAATAACTAGCACTCATGGACATCATTCGGATAGACATTCTAGTTTTACTACCACAAGATATCATCACAATTCTCATCATCACCATTAGATATAGAGATAAAGGGACCACATTCCCGAGGAATTTAAAAAGGCCAAACCACTTATTTTCACTCCTAGAGGCAATGCCCAGGTTGAGGAGAAGGGTCAATGCCTAGGAAATCTTAGAGTCTCTTGTAGATGAATTATTATTGCTCAAGAGTTTAAATATAAAATGATTTAAATATGGTTCAATAATCATACTTAGAGACCAACCACATTATACACATTGACTACATTTCGTTCCAAAGAATCACAACTCATCCATGGTGGCCTACACATAAATAGTGAAGCTTCTTTAGCTGTTGTAGTATAGGTGAGGGAAGAGATAAATAAAGAAATCTAGTGCAAAGGTCTAGAAATAAAATCCTATGCACTAAACTTCAGGAGAATAATGTATAGAAAAAGGAAATGAAATTAGAAACCATGGAGCACATTTTAAGGCTTTCAATCTTACATATACAAGTACCATCTGCCATAACATGACATAGATAAATGATCCAAAATGGATCCTAAAAACCTCTAAGTCTTTCAATACTTAAACACTATCACAAAGGATAAACCTTCAAGAATGGCAGAAAACACTATCGGATGGAAAAACATGAAGAAGTGGCGAAAACAGAGTCTATCGGAGGCTTAAGCAACATCGCAAAGGAGCCATCGGATCTGGCTGATCAACGGTCTAGATCTAATCAATGTATCACAATCGGAGGTGGCAAGCGGAGTTAATCAGAAGTGGCCTTATGGAAATCACGATAGCAATCAAGCGCGATTAAACAAGGACCATCGATCAAGCACGCAGATCAATGGTCTAGATCTACTCGCGCAATATCGCATCGCTCATATGCATACACAGAAGGACTTAGCCCATGGTTTGAAGGATTGGTGATATGCGATTGTGATATATCGCATCGCAGCTTTGTAAGGGGTGATGCCAAGAAGGCCAGCGACCATGTGATAGCGATGTGCTGATAGCCGATAAGGCCGATTGGTGCAATCAACGATTGAAAGTCAAAAGGGATATGCAACATGCGATATAATCAGACCCAAAAGGGTTTATGAATGTGATATGATATATTTTGAAGTCTGATATGGAGCAATTTGTCGGGTTTTCCTGTGTATTTGGGGTTTTTCGTTAAAAACCCAAATACAAAGGAACCCGCGACTAGCAACTTGCGATAGTGATATAAAGGTAGACCCAATGGAGTTTAGGGGGGATTCAATAGTATTTCAATTCTGATAAAAGTCATTTTGGCAATTTTTTTAGTGTTTCTGTGTATTTCTCTGTGTAAACAGAGAAACGACTGTTTTGGATTTCAAATGCGTTGATGGTCCCTTCCATTTAAAAATAGGTGGGCACCATACCTGAAGACGTTACACCATGATTGGTTAATGCTCAGAGGGGATTTGAGCTGACAGAGGCTAGGAGCTAGAAAACCCGAAAGGAAAAAAAAACAGACAAGCACCATAGGCTTAAAAGCCACTCAATGTCAGAGATAGAGGCAAGCAGTGCTGAGATAGAGAGAAAATAGAGAAAAAGAACGAGAGGGAGAGTCTTTGTACTCAGAAAGACTTGAGGGATTCAAGCAAAACCCTGTTGTTTGTTCTTGTTGTGTTGAGACTCAATTTGAGCTCACATTTGTAAAAAATCTGCTCTTGAAGACATAATAGAGAGGTCACCATTGAAAGCTGGACCAAGAGACATAGCCCAAGAGTTTTGGGTGAACTCCTTGATTATTGGTTGTGTTATGTGTGTGTGTCTATTATGTTTCTCTAACTGCTCATTGTCTATATTATTCGCAATATTTTCGATCCGTTGCACTAAGTAATATAGGCAAATCCTGCACATGAGTTTGTAATACCTTAATATTAATCTAAGATCTCATTTTCAGATCAAGTGGTATCAGAGCTTTTGGTTTTGGTTTTGTTAAGGTTAGACAAGCTTGTGCTGGATTTTTGAATGCTAACTAGGTCAAAGCTCAAACTAGGAGAAGGAGAACTTGTTGAGGCTAATCCAGAGATTGGAAGAGTCTATCCTCAGAGGAGAATGGTAGAAGAAGCTCCATTGGAATCAAAATCCCAGTTCATGAACAGTTTTATGGCCATGCGAGCCATGGTGGAAGAGATGTATCGAGAATTTAAGAAGGGTCGAGGTGAAAGCACTTCAACACCCAAACAAGACAAAGGGGCAAAGGAACTTTCTCTAGTTGACCTTCCAGAGGGAAAAGGGAGAGGGGAAATGCCTCCTCCATCATATCCGCCACCTTCGCCTTCATCATCCTCATCTCCTAGCCCTGATAATAAAAAAAAGAAAACATCTTTGATTAAATTAGATGTGAAATTTGATTTGCTAATTTATGATGGAGAACTAAATTCAGAAAAGCAAGATAACTGGATAAGACAGATTGATGTATATTGTAGGGTGCAGAACATTGATTCAGAAAGGAGAAAGATTCATATGGCTAGGCTTCAACTTGGAGGAATTTCCCTAGTGTGGTGGGAAGGCAAGACACAAGCTGATCTGAAGAGACATGGTAAAATTATTTCTATCTGGAATGAATTTGTTTCTGCCATCAAAAAACAATTCTATCCTCTAGCTTATATGCAACAAGTAATGATGAGTTGGTAAACTCTTTTCCAATTAAAGGGTTAAAGTGTACAAAGTTATACCCAGGAATTTAGAAAAAGAGCTTTAACTCTAGGCATATCTCTAGACTCACCTGAAACTTTGTTGAAGTATATAGGTGGTCTGCATAGCTATTCGAAGCACACCATTCTTATGTTTAATCCCACTAGCCTATATGATGTATCAATTTAGGCTACACATCTAGAAGCTAGAGGCAAGAATGTGAACCCATAGGTTGGGGGATCATCTAAACAATCTGCAAGCAAGAACAAGGGAAAGAAGAAGCTGAAATGGAAGGAGAGGAGGACAAACACTGTATAGAAGGACAAACTTTCATGTACTCATTGCAAGAAGGATGGACATGATGATGCACACTGCTAGTCTTTGCATTCAGAGCTAAAACCTAAGAAGTTCAGTGGTAAGAAGAAAAACACTGTTGCTGCTATTCAGAAAGACTTGGGGTCAGACTCAGGTGATGAAACAATAGTCACAGCCATAGGTATAAAAGGTAAAAATTCTGAAGCATCTACAAGTAATTCTGCACAATCTATTGATAATGAAGATAATGAGAGGAAAAGACATGAGCTTTTTCCTATTAAAGTTATTTCCAAGCACCAAAAGATTGATACTTTATTTGATAGTGGATCACAAGTAAACTTGATTTCTAAAAAAATTGCAAAGAAGTTGGGATTACTAACAACACATCACAAGAAGCCATCTCCATTAGGTTGGGTATGTGATAAAGCAAAGCTACAAGTGAAAAGACAATGTAAACTTAGGTTTGCTATTGGGTCAACATTTGTAGATGAGGTTGAGTTAGATATAGTTCCCTTGGATATATGTGGTATTGTTTTAGGAAGTCCTTACTTGTGTGATAGAAAAGCCATTTCCTATAGAGCTGAAAATAAGTATCAACTCACTAAAGATGGAATAGAATATATTGTGAGAGCTCATAAACTCAAAAATAACTATTCTCTCATAAACTCAGGGTAGATGAAAAGAATCGTAAATTCATGCAAGCAATTTTTTTCTGATGGTTGTAAAGGAAAAGAACCCTGATAAAACCAATGTATTTGAAGGCTATGATGCTAAACATAAAACTAATTTAGTTAAAGTTGTTTCAAATTATGATATCCTATTTCAAGAACCTAAAGGTCTGCCACCCAAAAGGGAAATAGTACATGATATTCATTTGTAGCAAGATGCTCCATTACCTAACATCAGAATGTATAGGTTATCTGCTTTAGAGAATGTAGAGATCAAAAAGCAGGTATAGGAGTTGCTCGATAAAGGGTTCATAAGACCAAGCACATCACCATGTGGATCTCCAATTGTACTGGTGAGAAAGAAAGATGGTTCGTGGAAGATGTGCATTGATTATAGAGCACTGAATAAAATAACAATCAAGAATCATTATCATCTTCCTCGTATTGATGATCTATTATATTAGTTGAAAGAAGAAGTTTACTTTTCCAAGTTAGACTTGCATAGTGGCTATCATCAGGTCAGAGTAGCAGAACAAGATTCATGGAAGACTACTTTCAAGACAAAGCAAGGGCTGTATGAATGGCTGGTTATGCCTTTTGGCTTATCTAATGTTCCTGCCACTTTCATGAGAGTTATGAATGATGTACTCAGACCTTTTATTGATGATGTTTTAATTGTATATTTAGATGACATTCTTGTTTTCAGTAAAACATGGGAAGACCATTTGAAGCATGTAAAGGAGACTTTAGATGTTTTAAAAAGAGAAAATCTCTATGTGAAGTTGTCAAAATGTGAATTTGGCAAAACATATTTAAATAATTTGGGTCATATTGTAGGGGGTGGTGAATTGAAGATAGATCCCTCTAAGGTCCAAGTCATTGTGAACTGGCCTAAACCCAAATCTGCTACAGAAGTTAGGAGTTTCCTAGGAGCAACACAATATTGTAGAAAGTTTATTACTAACTTTTCTTTGATTGCAGCTCCCCTACATGTTTTAACAGGATTGAACAAGGTGTTTCAGTGGGGAGGCAAACAACAGAAAGAATTTGACACCTTAAAAGAAAAATTAATACAACACCAGTACTAGCACTGCCAGATCTTCAACGTCCATTTGAGATTAAAACAGATGCTAGTGGCTATGCCATGGGAGCAGTGTTGATGCAACACAGTAAACCCATATGCTATCATTCTACGCCATTTAATTATGCAGTAGTTAATTATCCCACATATGATTAAGAATTGTATGCATTAGTACAGAGTGAAAAAGTGGAAACACTACCTAATGGGAAAAGAAACAATCATACATACCAATCATCAACCACTTCAATATTTGCACTCACAAACTAAATTGCAGCAATCAAGACATTATAGGTGGATGGGTTTCCTACGACAATTTCATCTTATCATCATATATAAGAAGGGCATACACAATAAGGTTGTAGATACGCTATCACGACCAATCATAAATGCATCTACTATACTTAAGCATAACCAGTAATGCATGAAAGTTACATTGAACAATATGCTCAAGATGTAGATTTTAAAGATGTATATGTAACTTTAAGTCATGGCAAGCAAGTCGAAGAATTGGATTATTATGTTAAGGACCAACTCTTATATCATTTGGGAAAGTTATGCATTCCACAAACTGAAAGAGTTAACATAATCCGACAAGAACATACTTCTCTCATATCAGGTCATTTTGGTGTAAGTAAAAAGTTGCATAGTCACAAAGGTTCTGTTATTGGCCAAGAATGAATGAAACAATTTCTAGATATATTAAAGGGTGTACTATGTGTGCTACAAGCAAGCCCAGTAATATAAAATGAGGCTTGTACACTCCACTTCCAGTTCCTTCTCGTCCTTGGGAAAGTGTTTCCATGGACTTTGTTGGGGGATTTCCAAAATATAGAAAAATTCATGATTACTTGTATGTTGTTGTGGATAGGTTTAGCAAAATGTGTATTTTGATACCTTGTAGCAAGCAGGGTGCAACTGAAAAAACAACGAAGTTATTCTTTTAGCATGTATGGGTTCATTTTGGGTTACCCACTTCTATTGTATCTAATTGAGATTCCTGATTTGTTGGGAAGTTTTGGTCAAGTCTATGGGAGTTGATGGACACCAGATTGAAGAAGAGCACAACATTTCATCCACAAATAGATGGTCAAATAGAGGTGGTCAATAGGACAGTGATCTAGTTTCTCAAAGGCTAGCAAGCATCCCAAGCTTTGGGATGAACATTTGTGTTATGTGCAACATGCTTACAACCATGCCAAGCACTCTTGTACTTAGAGATCTCCTTTTGAGACTTGTTTTGGTTTTATACCAAAGTCTCCCTTGGATTTTGTCTTTGGTAAAGACATAGTAGTTGATGGACACAGTGATGTGTACAAAGCAACCAAGTTCATTGAATAGATCCAAGAAATTCACCAGGCATTGCAGGAACAATTGGAAAGAAGCCAGGCCAAGTACAAGGCAAGGCATGACAAGCATCGAATTGAGCATAGTTTCCAAGTTGGTGATCAAGTCTGGCTATACATCAGCAAAGACAGAATACAAGGTGAAGGTAAGAAGCTGAAACCAATAAGGTATGGGCATTTCAAGATAATTGAAAAAATTGGTGAAAACTATTTTCGCCTTGATTTTCCAGGGTATATGCATATCTATTCAGTTGTTAATGCAGAAAACTTGAGACTGTATGAACCTTCATTGATTGAAGATCCCAAAGAGAAAAGTCAGTTGCCTTCTATTGATGATCTGTTGCTTGAATATCTCAATGAGTTGCAGGAAGGCACAGTTCTGGATAGGAAGGTGAGAACTACGCATAGAGGGGATGTTGAGTACCTGAGAATTGGACTCAAAGGTTCAAAACCAAGTGGTGCACGATGGATAGAAATTGGGCAAGTAAGGAAGCTGTATCCTCACTTGATCGATGCCTAAAAACCAACTTTTAGTGGTCCAAAAGCTTTTCAATGGGAGGGTGTGATCCAAAAAAGATCCTAAAAACCTTTAAGTCTTTCAATACTTAAACACTATCGCAAAGGATAAACCTTCAAGAATGGAAGAAAACACTATTGGACAGGAAAAACATGAAGAAATGGCGAAAACAGAGTCTATCGGAGGCTTAAGCAACATCGCACAGGAGCCATCGGATCTGGCCAATCAACGGTCCAGATCTAATCGGCATATCGCAATCGGAGGTGGCAAGCGGAGTTAATTAGAAGCAGCCTTATGGAAATACTGATAGTGATCAAGCAAAATTAAAAAAGGACCGTCGATCAAGCGCGTAGATCAACGATCCAGATCTAGTAGCACCATATCAAATCGCTCATATGCATACACATAAGGACTTAGCCCGCGGTTTGAAGGATTGGCGATATGCGATTGCGATATATCACATCGCAATATCGCATCGCAACTTTGTAAGGGGTGATGACAAGAAGGCTAGCAATCATGCGATAGCGATGCATTGATAGTCGATAAGGCCGATCGACGCAATTGGCGATCGGAAGTCAAAATGGATATGCAACATGCAATATAGCCGGATCTGAAAGGGTTTATGAATGTGATATGATATATTTTGAAGTTCGATATGGAGCAATTTGTTGGGTTTTCCTGTGTATTTGGGGTTTTTCATTATAAACCCAAATACAAAGGAACCCGCGACTAGTGACTTGTGATAACAATATAAAGGCGGACCCGTTGGAGTTTAGGGCGGATTCAACAGTATTTCAAGTTCGATAAAATGCGTTTTGGCAAATTTTTCAGTGTTTCTGTGTATTTCTCCATGTAAACAGAGAAACAACTGTTTGGGATTTCAAATGTGCCGATAGCCCCTTCCGTTTAAGAACAGGTGGGCACCATACCTGAATACGTTACACCATGATTGGCTAACGCTTAGGGGGGATTTGAGTGGACAGAGGTCGGGATCCAGAGAGCCCGAAAGGGAAAACAAACAGACAAGTGCTGATAGGCTTAAAAGCCACTCAATGTCAGAGATAGAGATAGGTAGTGTTGAGACAGAGAGAAAACAGAGACAGAGAGCGAGAGGTAGAGTCTATGTACTCAAAAAGACTTGAGGGATTCAAGAAAAACCCTGTTGTTTGTTCATGTTGTGTTGAGACTCAATTTGAGCTCACATTTGTAAAAAATCTGCTCTTGAAGACATAATAGAGAGGTCACCACTAAAAGCTGGACCAGGAGACATAGCCCAAGAGTTTTGGGTGAACTCCTTGATTATTTGTTGTTTTATGTGTGTGTGTCTGTTATGTTTCTCTACCTGCTCATTGTCTATATTATTCACAATCTTTTCGATTCGTTGCACTAAGTAATATAGGAAAATCCTACATGAGTCTGTACTACCTTTTTTTTCTATGTAAGGCTAATTCTATTAATAAAAACAAAAATATAATTACACCGAGGCCCTGTCTCAACCACTGTTGCTAGAGTTCGTCAAGAAGGTCTAAACTGCCCCATATTGGGGAAACCAGTTTGTCATGGCAAAAAGACCAATCAAATATCTCGGGACTGTTACCAAAGGAAACCCATACATAGGACTTGGATCCATGTTTTCAAGCAAAACCCCAAAAAAAATTCAACACAGCACCACCAAAAGTGACAACAAAATGACAGACCCGCTGGTCAATCATACAAATAGCAAGAACAAATATTTATGAGAGGTTCTTCGGTGTAAATCACATGATATTTAATTTGAAGAATCTCTCATAAACTTGATATGGATCATAGAAGCCTCAATACAACAAGAACAAATATTATCAAATAATATTTAGAATACCGTTGGGTCCGCATTATCACATCGCACATATGAAGGGTAAAGGCTCTGCCCCTTGGATTCCACCAATGCGATATTGCGATGCGATCCGATCACAATCAGATATTGCTATCAATAAAGGCTCCGCCCCTTGGTTTTTGCTGATGAGAAATTGCAATGTAATCTGATCGCAGTCGCATATTGCTATATGAAAAGGCTTCGCCCCTTGGTTTCTGCCGATGCGATCGCAATCACACATTTCCATAAGTAAAGGCTCCACCCCTTGGTTTTCACCGATGCGATATTGCGATGCGATCTGATTGCAATCACATATTGCTATATGAAAAAGCTCCGCCTCTTGGTTTCCGCTGATGCGATATTGCGATGCGATCTGATCGCAATCGCAAATTGCTATATGTAGAGGTTCCGCCCCTTGGTTTCCGCCGATGCGAAATTGCGATGCGATCTCATTGCAATCACATATTGCTATATGTAAAGGTTTTTCCCTTTGGTCTCCCCTTTCTACGATCACTGATAGTCCGTTGGGTGGCCATTAATGTTCTTGGAGATCACCCGCCTCCGGGTGGAGTTTGTAGTACCTTAATATTAATCTAAGATCTCATTTTCAGATCAATAAATTTGGCATATAAAATTGAGTTCCGACAGCTACAATTACACAATTTCTAAGAGGAAAAAAACACATATGAAATGATAAAAAATACAGGAACGTGTACTCCACATATCAATGCTTGGAATCACCAAAATATTATTCATTAATTTTTCAGAAAAACATACATGTCATTTAGCCTCAGAACTTGCAAAACTTACGGAAATTTTGCAGCCTCTTGAATAGAAAATCAAGCCCTTAAAAATGAGTTCCTCCCTTTTATAAGGAGAGCCCTAACAAAAATAGTTAAAAAATATCCCTTAGTCAGACAACTGTCTAAATTAATCAGCTATACGAGCGTGCCGAAGGCCTGACTATTCTAATCATTAATTAAGAACTTGTTTCTTTCTTTAAAATAAAATATATACAAAATTTCCAAAATGGTGGAGATATGATATGATTTCAAATCAGAAAACATATTCAATGCTAGGTCGTTTGATCCTTCGAAGTAGAACTAGGGCCCACCACCTAGATTCGTGGTGGGTTGATCAGGTGGTCGCACCTTTGCCATAAACCTGGGTCTGGTACAAAAGTTTTAATAAGGGTATGGTAGGCCATCCTTAGATTCGTGAGATCTATGTAGTTTGGCCTGGTAACAAACAAGGTCCTCCTTGTCCAGGTAGCAGCCATAAAATTCGAAACAAAGGTGGAGAGGTTTAGAGGGTAGAAGGAATCATGAATTCCCCCCTCAATGTCCATGAGGGGTTTGGTGTGGCTCAAGGGTTTTGGTTGTTGCTTCTTCAAAGTTTTTGATGAACCCTTTTTCAACTTGATAATGGTGACAATTGTGAAAGGACAGATGGACTATGAATTACCTAGTAAGAAGAGGAAATTGAATGATGATGGTGTGCAAAGGTCCTTATGCAAGATGACAATCAAGCCAAAGCAAGTGTAGACATATGGAGTGGTTAGAGACTAGGTAGACTTAAATAAAAAAAATTGAATTGCAACGATTAACTCATGGGTATTTCAGGCAGGAAAGGGAAGAGATGGCACGGGGGGGTGGGGAGACACGTGGAGAAACCAGATTGGGTGGAGGACAAGGAATGGGGAGATTCATACAATGGTCTCACATTCACTTTCCATACTTTCCTAATAATGATCCCAGTTTCTGACTTGGTCGTCGTGTTGGCCTTATAGGTGGTAGGCCTATTTCATCTCCATTGGTGGGGTGTTTGGGTAGAGTTGGAGGCAAGGCTCGAGCCCCCAAAATTAATGGCAACTTTCAATTTGCGAATGGTATTTTATTGACTCTTACTTTCTAGGGGAAGTGATGGCTTAACAACCAGACTTCTTTATCCGCCAGAGCTTCTCCTAGGTGAGGTTGCTTCGAGATGGGCAATGATACGCTCCACAAGTGGCCACTCTTTAATAATTTGTATTTGAAAAATGGGGATCTCCCACTTCCACTTGGCGAGTTCTTCACACCGAAAATGGCACTTCTTAATGATGAGATGGAACCCAAATGCCTTGGCACTCTAGTCCTCTAGTCCCTGGAAGCCCAACTCCTTTTGAAATACAATTAGAAATTGTTATGGAGGTTTTGAACTTCCGAGGTATACCTCTAGGATGAAGTCATGCTGAGTTTAAACAAGCCACATGTCAACCTATGATTGATCCATGTGTCATCCATATATGGGCCCTTTTGGTACTTGAAAACTTAAAAACTTCCTGCCACGTGTCCATCCCCCAATCGGTGGTTGCCAACATCACTTTTTCCAAATGATACGTTTCCACCTGTTCAGTCGGAGGAGAGAGAAAAGGGTCCCCAATCCTTTATCATGCTATATATTTCTTCTGTAAATGGTTCAATCCTGGCACCTTAGAGAATTGCTTTAGCAAAAGGTTACGGGGTTCCGGGGTCATAGGGTCTAGGCCTCCAATTTATGTTATGGGGTTATGCCAATAGACTATCATGACTTCGAAAATTGACAAATCCCTGGTCCCTGGTCCCCATAGCTTTTTTGAAATTGATTTTATAATGAGTCGCGGGATTCCAGGTCGCGAGGTCTTTGGGATCTGGCTTTTCTAGGCCAAACACCACCCACATTTGATGGAGAGATGAATAAATATGAAAATGTAGAAGCTTGGATCTTGGAATTAAAAAGTTCTTTAAGATCCATAACTATTTTGAGAACATGAAAGCAAAAGTGGCCACCTACAGTCTGAAAGGAAAAATAAATATATGGTGGGAAGAATGGAAGAATGCCAAAAGGCATAACTAAAGAGGAATTGAGTTGGAATGAATTTGAAAGGCTCTTTAGAGAAAAATATTGATTAGACATCTATTATGACAACAAAGAAAAATAATTTTATGAGCTCATGATGGGAAAAATGTCGGATGAAGAGTATGTTACCAAGTTCCTGGAGTAGCTGAGATATGTGCCACAATGAGATGGGAAATTTTCAGAGGTTTATCAGTGGGTTTACTCTATCATTCAGAGATCTCATTAAGATTCATGAAACTTAGACATTAAATGATGCCATTAAAATGATGAAACAATTCTATGTTCAATCTAAGAATAGGACAAAGTATAAATTTGACTGGAAGTCTAATAACAATGTCAAATTTAAGGGGAAAACATAGAAAATAATTTAGGAGTCACATACTACCCTTATGGCACAAGAATGTCAATGAAGGTTCAACATTGCAAGCAAGGACAATTTTTCTCAAGAAGAGGTCAAACATGATGGGAAGGGTCCATACAAGTGCTGAAAGTGTGGAGTAAATCACTTGAGGAAGGATTTCCCACAACATAAGCACACTGGTCTGAGGCTGTAGAATGCACAAGAAGCATAGAAATACCACATGAGGAACCCTGAATAGTTCAATTAAACAGGGGAATAAAGAAGAGGGTCAAGTATTAGGTGAAGGCTTGCCCAATTGAATTGAATGATTCCAATAGTGGGAAATCTCAATGTACTACCATTGGGTGTGTACAACATGTTGTTGGGCATGGATTGACTATATGAACACAAGACCAAAGTTAACTATTTTGAAAAATTAATGGAGTGCTTGGATGATAATGGATAAATAAGGATATCGCGTGGGAAGCAGAAGCCTACTTCAGTGAGACTGATCACAACCATGCAAGCTAAGAGAACTAGCAGGGATTTTTTCCATTTGTTTGCTATACACACACATGAACTTTACTGGGGGAGCAATACTATACCATGTGGGTTCATATTAGGGTATATATATTGAGGAAAAAATGGAATAATATATTGGGGGATATATAGGGGGCAAAGGGTTTTTATATTGGCAAGTATAAAAGAATGGATCTCAAAGTTAATGAAAAAATATAAAGGGGTAGAAAAAATGTTAATGAAAAAATGGATACATACAATATCTAGTGGAAGTAGGGTTTTTTAAATTGGGAAGGTGTATTTGGTTCATATTGGTAGGGGGTTAAATAATGTGATTTTTAGAGGTATTTTCCAATATGTAGTCAAATTAAGGGTATTGTTTAATATGCCATGAATGCATGTGATAGGTCATAATTTCATTGAGTGAAGGCCCCATGTATACACGTCTCCAACAATGAAAAATCCATTAGCAACACTAATGAAGGGGAAAATGAATTGCTAAAGCAATATTTGGTGTTGGAGTAGTATGTGTTAGAAAATTATATATTACGGAGCAATGGAACACATAAAATATTGCAGAAATATAAACACAGAAAATGCACAAAACAAGAGAGACACAGATATACGTGGTTCACCCATTTTGGGCTACGTCCACCCCGAACAGCCAGTCCTTCCTTTCTATTATCCAGCTAATGAAGAGACACAACCTACAGCAAATCCACTGTAATATCCTCTATTTTCTCTCACAGTCTCACCTCTCTGTTTCTCGCTCACTGAATACACATCTATTTCATAGCCTCAAATACAATACCCTCATACAAAGAGAGGGGTTGCCTTCTAGGGCAAAAAAACCCTAAACTAAACATAAGTTCTACCATCAGATCATCTGCCTAATGAATGGCCCAGTTTGACTAGAAATTACTATACTTTTACAAGGCAGTTTTACATTTGTTTTTAGCTTTGGGGGCGTCACCCCCGAGCCCCCGCCGGGGGACCGCTGGCCCCCGGACCCCCCAGCCGGGGGGGATCAGCCCCCCCGGACCCCCGCAGGGGGGACAAGTCCCCCCCGCACCCCCCCGCGTGGAGGGGTGTACAAAATTCCTGGGGTATACATCCGGCTGAAACAAAGACCTCTGAACAATCATGCTCCACACACAACAATCTCCCACTTGGAGAATGATTGTAGAAACTCCACCGCTACTTCATTTGCTGGACAATGACTCCTCTTTGGACCTGGCTGTTTCTCATCTTCATCGTCATCCTTGAAGACAACTTTTGTTAGCATATCTGCAGGATTCTGGCTAGTGTGTATCTTTTCCAGCTTCAACTCTCCATCTTCCAACACTAATCGTATGAAATGGTACTTGAGCTGTATGTGTTTAGTCCTATAATGAAATGCTGAGTTCTTTGCAAGATGAATGGCACTTTGGCTATCACTGTATAACGTGCCCATATCATGCTCCTTACCCAATTCACCCATAAACCTTTGTAACCAGATCATTTCTTTACTAGCCTCTGTAGCAGCAACATACTCTGCTTCTGTTGTTGAAAGTGCAACAACACTTTGGATTTTTGAAACCTAACTGACAGCTATTCCTCCAACAGTAAATACATATCCTGTAGTGCTCCTCCTGTTATCTCTGTCACCTGCCATATTTGCATCAACATATCCTTGTAGGGAGATGTTTGAACCACCAAAGCATAATGCTTTATTTGTGGTACCTTTCAAATATCTGAGAATCCATTTCACTTCCATCCAATGTTCCTTTCCTGGATTGTTCATGTACCTGCTTACAACTCCCACTGCATGTGCAATATCAGGCCTTGTGCAGACCATTGCATACATTAAGCTTCCAACTGCTGATGCATATGGGACTTTAGACATATAATCCATGTCTTCTTGGGTCTTTGGGCACATTTCCTTGCTAAGTTTGAAATGGCTAGCAAAAGGTGTACTAACTGGTTTTGCATTGTGCATGTTAAATCTTTTCAACACCTTTTTTATGTACTCATTCTGAGACAATGTTAATTTACGATTTTTCCTTTCTCTAGTTATTCTCATACCAA
Organism: Pinus tabuliformis; assembly: GCA_031772625.1. Taxonomy (NCBI): domain Eukaryota; kingdom Viridiplantae; phylum Streptophyta; class Pinopsida; order Pinales; family Pinaceae; genus Pinus; species Pinus tabuliformis. The sequence continues at coordinate 521,820,079 of CM062820.1, forward strand.
GGATTTCTTTTGCAGCTCCCAAATCCTTCATTGCAAATGAATTTGCCAATTTTCTTTTGAGCACATTTATTTCCTGCATGTTAGATCCTGCAACAAGCATGTCATCTACATACAATAACAATATAATATAGCTTCCATCATTTTGCTTTTTCAAATAAACACAATGATCAGAGTGACATCTAGTATAACCTTGTTCAGACATAAACTTGTCAAATTTTAGATACCACTGCCTTGGAGCCTGTTTTAAGCCATACAAGCTCTTCTTCAACCTGCACACTAGTTTCTCCTTCCCTTTCACCTCATATCCTTGTGGCTGCTGCATATATATCTCTTCCTCCAAATCCCCATGGAGAAAGGCTGTCTTTATATCTAATTGCTCAAGATGCAAATCTTCAGCTGCTACAAGACTTAAAATAGTTCTGATTGAAGTCATTTTAACAATAGGAGAAAATATTTCATCAAAATCAATACCTTTCTTCTGTGCAAACCCCTTCACCACAAGTCTAGCTTTATACCTCTGTTTTCCTCCATCTTCTTCCTTCAGCCTGTAAACCCATTTATTCTTCAATGTAGTTTTTCCTACAGGCAACCTGACTAAATCCCAAGTCTAGTTATGCATTAAGGAGTCCATCTCTTCTTCCATGGCTACCTCCCACTTCTTCCTGCTTTCAACCTGCATTGCTTCTTCATAACATTCGGGTTCACCGGAATCAGTCAACAATAAATAATATAATGAAGGAGAGTATCGTTCAGGGGGTCTACTTATCTTGGTAGATCTTCTAACACCACTTTCAGGTGTTTGGGGTGCCTGTTGTTGTTGTGGTGGTTGCTGTTGTTGTGGTTGTCGATTATTATTATTTTCAGGCACCTTTACTTTTTCAGTGATTTCATCAAGAACTGCGTATTCCTTGTTTTCTTTTTCCTGTTTCTTTTCCTGCAACTGATTCTTATACAAGACCTTTTCATTGAATATTACATCTCTGCTCCTAATTATTTTGTGATTTTCGTAATCATATAAGCGATAACAAAAATCATTAACACCATATCCAATAAAGGTACATTTCTTTGACTTTGCCTCAAGCTTTGTTCTATTTTCTTTATCAATATGGAAAAAGGCCTCACAACCAAAAGGCTTTAAAAATGAGTAGTTTACCTTTTTACTTGTCCATGCTTCCTCCAGAACACCACCATCCAAGGAACTTGAAGGCCCTCTGTTTATTAGATAAACAACAGTATCTACAGCATCTGCCCAAAACTGTAAAGGCAATCCTGCATGCAATCTCATGCACCTTGCACGCTCCATGATTGTTCTGTTCATCCTTTCTGACACACCATTTTCTTGTGGTGTTCTTGGAACTGTCTTCTCTCTACGAATTCCATGTTCTGAACAGTACCTATCAAACTCTTTGCTGCAATATTCACCTCCATTATCTGACCTAAGACACTTCAATTTCTTTCCTGTCTCAATCTCAACCAAAGCTTTCCATTTCTTGAAAATATCAAATACATCAGATTTATTCTTAATACAATAAATCCAAGTTTTTCTAGTTGCATCATCAATAAAAGTAACATAATAACAAGAGCCACCGAGAGATGATACCTGAGCAGGTCCCGATACATCTATATGCACAAGCTCTAATTTTTCGCTCTTCTTTTCCTTCCCAACTCTGAGAAATCTGACTCTCTTCTGTTTTCCATAAATGCAATTCTCACAGAAAACCAAATCAACATTCTTCAAACCCGGCAAAAAATTCCTTGAGTGAAGAATCTTCATCCCCTTTTCACTCGTGTCTGAGCCTATGATGCCATAATGCTGCATCTTCTCCTTTGGAAGTTAAAGAATTAACAGAATTAGAAATACCATTGCATAAATATAATGTACCAACCTTTTCGCCTTTCACTATTACCAGGGCTCCTTTGGTGACCTTCCAAGCTTTATCTGTGAAAGTTGTCACACAACCTTCACCACCTAACTGCCCTGTTGAAATCAGATTTTTCTTTAGATCTGGAACATGCCTTACCTCCTTTAATAGCCATTGGTTTCCATTCTACTATTTTACAAGAACCTTACCCATTCCAACGATTTTATAGGGTTTATCATCACCCAGACGAACTTGTCCAAAATGTCCTTGAACATAGTCATGAAAGTATTTCTTATCAGGTGTGGCATGGAATGAAGCCCCTGAATCTACCACCCAGGAATCAATATTATTTTCGAAAGAAAGAATCAAAGCATCTTGTAACACCTCACCTGTCACATTTGCTTCATGATTGTTTTCTTGTTGTGCATCTCCTTCTTTTCCCTTCCGAGATCTACAGTCTTTCTTTAGGTGCCCTTTCTTTCCACATTTCCAGCACACTATCCCCGATCTGGACTTGGATCTGCCTTTCCTTGATTTACTGTGATATCCTGAGCTCTTTCCTCTTTCCATTTTTCTTCCTCTAGACTCTGCACTCAAAGCATTTCCCAATGTCTCACCGGAGCTTTTCCGTCGCATTTCCTCGCTAAGGATAGCACCGACAACATCAACAAACTTTAAAGTACTAGATCCAGAAATGGAGTTACTAATGGCCATTACCAAACCATTCCAACTTTCTGGTAATGAGCACAAGAATAAAAGAGCTCTAACTTCATCATCAAAGTTTACCCCTACAGAACTTAACTGACTTGTAACTGTATTAAAATCATTTAAATGGTTTGCAACAGATCCACCTTCCGACATATTCATATTAAATAACCGTTTCATAAGAAATACCTTGTTTGAGGCCAAGGATTTTTCATATAGTGTCGACAACGTCTGCATCAAACCCTCTGCCGTGGTTTCCTTCGAAATGTTGAAGATGACTGACGCAGCAAGGCACAACCGTATTGTTCCGAGTGCCTTTCTATCGAGAAGGTTCCATTCTTCATCTTTCATACCCGTCGGCATCTTTGTTTTTCCGCCCAATGGTAGGTATAGATCTTTTTGATACAGATAATCTTCCATCTGCATCTTCCACAGCGAGAAGTTTTGGCCGTTAAATTTCTCGACCCTAAACTTACCATCTTCCGCCATTGCTCCCACTCGAACCAGCAACCCTTCTTCCCTGCGAGTTTATCAGCCAAATAGACCTTCGGCTCCAATACCAGTTGTTAGAAAATTATATATTACGGAGCAATGGAACACATAAAATATTGCAGAAATATAAACACAGAAAACGCACAAAACAAGAGAGACACAGATATACATGGTTCACCCAGTTTGGGCTACGTCCACCCCGAACAGCCAATCCTTCCTTTCTATTATCCAGCAAAATGAGGAGACACAACCTACAGCAAATCCACTGTAATATCCTCTGTTTTCTCTCACAGTCTCACCTCTCTGTTTCTCGCTCACTGAATACATATCTATTTCACAACCTCAAATACAATACCCTCATACAAAGAGAGGGGTTTCCTTCTAGGGAAAAAAAACCCTAAACTAAACATAAGTTCTACCGTCAGATCATCTACCTAATGAATGGCCCAGATCGACTAGAAATTACTATACTTTTACAAGGCAGTTTTACATTTGTTTTTAGCTTCGGGGGCGCTGCCCCCGAGCCCCCGCCGGGGGACCACTGGCCCCCAGACCCCCCCGCGTGGAGGGGTGTACAAACTTCCTGGGGTATACATCCGGCTGAAACAAAGACCTCTGAAAAATCATGCTCCACACACAACAGTATGCAGATGTGTTTCCAACAGAATTTATAGGATTACCTCCTCATAGAGAGGTAGATTTTTCAATTGAGTTGACACCCAGAGTAGCATCAACATCCAAAGCACCATATAGGATGAGTACTCCTGAATTGATTGAGCTGAAATTACAGCTTAAAGAAATGTTGGATACAAGATACATAAGGAAAAGTGTGTGTCCATGAGGAGCACCAGTTCTATTTGTTAAGAAAAATTATGGTATACTCTGATTATGCATAGATTATAGGAAACTGAATAATGTGACCATCAAGGATAGGTATTCATTGCCACAGATTGATTATTTATTTGACTAGCTGAGAGGAGCGACAATCTTCTCCAATATTGATTTGAGGGCAGGTTATCATCAAGTGCACATCAAGGAAGAAGACATCCATAAGAATGTGTTGCATACTATATATGGGCATTACGAGTTTGTGGTGGTGTCCTTCAGTCTTACTAATTCCCCTGCAACTTTCATGTGTTTAATGAACAATGTATCATGTCCTTACTTGCATAAGTTTGTGATTGTCTTTATTGATGACATATTGGTGTACTTGAGCACTGAAGAAGAACATGAAAAGTACGAGGCTACAACGCTAAAGTAGCTAAGGGAACACAAGATTTATACAAATCTCAACAAATGTGATTTCTTCCCGTCATAGATACACTATGTGGGAGACATTGTCTCCAAGGAAGGGATATCAGTTGACCTAGAGAAGATAAGGGCTATAATGGAGTGGCCAACACTGAAGAATGTGAATGAGATTAGATCATTAATGGGGTTGGTATGATAATATAGGGGGTTCATCAAAACTTCTCCAAGTTAGGCCACCCCACCACTTCCTTGCAGAGGAAATGAAATAAATTCGAGTGGGAAGCTACATGTGCAACAAATTTCGAGCAGTTGAAATAGTTGCTCACTATTGCATAAGTATTGAGAATTGCATATCCAGATAAGGATTTCATGGTCCGTACCGATGCCTGCAAGGAGGGTCTTGATGGAGTCTTTATGCAAGAGAGACATGTAGTTTTCTACGAGCCACAAAAGTTAAATGAGCATGAGACAAATTATGTGACGCATCTACATTTATTCATGCAATGAAGATATGGAGGCATTACCTCCTTAGCAGAAAATTCACGCTCATGCCAGACCATGGAGGACTTAAGTATTTTTTTGAGCAACCAAAGTTTAATGCAAGACAAGCTATGTGGCTGGCTATACTTAGTGAGTTTAACTTTGAGATCAAGTACATTAAGGGCAAGGAAAACAAGGTTGTTGATGCATTGAAGGATTCAAATGAATCATGTGGCAACCATAAGTTCTTATGATATGGACCTAAGATAGTGAGTAAAAATTGCAGGAAAACTTGATGAAAGGTATCAACAAATAAAAGAAAAGCTACAACAAGAGGGTGAGGATGGAAATATGAAGAATATCAACTTTTAGATGATGGTCTAGTTAGATTCAAGGGTAGAATCTATGTACCAAAAAATTCTATTTTGAAGAATCATAATGAAATAATTTCATGCTAAGCCATATTCCGACCACCTCGGATACCAAAAACCCTCACAAACATAAATAAGTTTTACTATTGGCCTAATTTAAAGAGATAAGTAGCTGATTTTGTTGCTAAGTGTATAGAGTTTCAACAGGTGAAGGCTAAATATAAACATCCAACAGGTTTATTGTAGCCCATTCCCATTCTATAATGGAAGTGGGAGATGATATCAATGTATTTCATTACTATGTTGTCAGGAACCTCTAGACAACATGATGCGATCATGGTGGTTATTGAAAAGTTGAGAAAAGTGGCTCACTTTATAGCAGTCAATTCCACTAATTCAGCTAGTGAGGTGGCACATATCTTCATAAAATAAATTGTGAGGTTGCATGGAGTTTCAAAGAATATTATCTCATATAGAGATACCAAGCTAACTTCAAAGTTTTGGAAGGAACTATTTGTAGGCTTGGGGAAAAAATTGGCCTTTAATACAACTTATCATCCACAAACGGATGGGAAAACAAAGAGGAAAAATATAATCCTCTAATACATGTTGAGGATGTATGTGATGCACCAACCAAAAATTGGGAAGATTATCTTCCCCTTGTCGAGTTTTCATACAAAAATGGGTACTGGGAATCCTGAAGATGAGCTTATTTGAGGCACTTGTTGGAAAGAGTTGTAATACTCCCATCAAGTAGATTGATCCAGTAACCAAGGTTCTTATTGGGCTTGATATACTAAAAGAGATGGAGTAACAAATGTAAATTTTCAAGAAGAATTTAAATGTGGCACAATACATGCAAAAAATCTATGTGGGTTGACATAGGGTGCATAAGGAGTTCCAATTTGAGGAACATGTTTACTTGAGGGTTAGACCTAAGAAAATATCCTTGAAAATTTGGTCATGTGCCAATTTGGCACCATGATTCTGTGGGCCTTTTGAGATACTTGAAATGATTGGGCCAATGGCCTATATACTAGCCTTACCTCCATTGATAAAGGTCCACGATGTTTTCCATGTTTCATTGCTATATATATATATATATATATATATATATATATAGATATATATATATATATATATATATATATATATAGATATATATATATATATATGTATGTATGTATGTATGTATACATATATATATAGGAAACTAATCATGTTATCAAGTGGACCATGTTATAGGTGGAACTAGAGGGAGAGTTCTAGCTAGAACGTCTATGCATCCTAGGTCAAAGACAACTCACACTTTGGAAGTGAGTAATAGAGCAAGTCAAAGTGTAGTGGAGGCACTTTGGGTCTGAGGAAGCCACATGGGAAATGGATGACCAGATGTGAGAAATATATCCTTTCTTATTTTATGAGTAAATCAAATTGTAAATACATTATAAATGTTGTACAAATCTATGTGTATAAAACTCCATATCAGTTGCGATTGTTTTGTTTATGGTTAATGAACACTGAGGATGGTGTTCCCCCTAAAGGGGGAGGGGACTATGGTGTACCCTAGTTAACATTATATCTCTTGTAAATAATTGTAATTATCTTAAATAGCTAATAAAGGGACACATTCTATTGCTTGAGGAGGGAGGCTACTTGAGGAAGTGGTTGGTTTAAATATCAACCGTGGTTGGATGAAAATAATTTAATGTGTTGATTGTGGATTAAATAAAACTGAAAGAGGAAGGACTGGTCCAAGTTTCCTTCAACTCAAATACCAAGCAAAGAAGGGACAAAAATTTAAGAGCATCATGGGGTTGCATTATCAGGTTGTAGATTGTTGTGCAAATCATGGAAAGTGAGGTATTTAATCAGTTTGGAAAAGGAAGGAATGGTGGACATTGGTGAAGGAATTTTTTTCATACATGCTCTCTTGACTTTCCTTCACATGTAGAGAAGAAGAGGAATTTTTATGCAGAGGATGTTGTTTATAAAATCATTGTGTAAGATCATATATCTAAAAGGGAGATTGAGTGATCTCTAACATTGAATCAAATCTTGTAAAGGGAGACCACAACTCAGTATACCTTTGAGGGATATTTGTTGAGTGATTATTTCAGAGAGTGTTGCTTTCTTGTAAGGGTGAAGATACCAATGTAAGCTTGTGGATTTATGAAACTATTAGATTTAGGAAATGTCACTCAGGTGTTTGTGAGGGCTAAAGAACCACCCAGAGTTTCCTTGGGGCTGAAGCCCTGGTGCTTGAATCATCGATGAACCACCTAGAGAAGTTATTTTTTTAACCCATAAACAACTTACCCCACTGAAGAACCATCCTTATAGTGGACTCTCTTCTCCTAAAAGTGAGCTAGCATTATCTTTATTGTGAAATGATGGCATGAATGTGAATATTCTTGAAAAGTGTGAGTTATAATGATCATAACTAATGGATGAAGGAAGCATGGCCTTGTGACATATTGTTTCTATTGTCTTGGTTTAAGGCCCTTAGAGGCACCCTACCTCAAGATTTGGAATCTGAATTGGGGGTGATAGTTGTAAGTAAGGCTCGGATGCAACTATTTATGGTTGGGTGGAAACTTATAGTCTCGATCTCAGTTTACCAACTCTAATGTTGATTCAAGATAAGTGTTGTAAATGCATTTCTTGTTATTGAGTTCAGGGTAAATTGTTGAATCAATGTTGTATTCTTTTTTTGAATGGTTCATGGTTCACTATGAGTGGAATGGTGAAATTCTAATGAATGCATGCCTTATTAATAACGAAACCCTTTCTTTAGCCTCTGTGACTAGGTGCATAACCGTAGTCCTCAGATCATGGATCCCATAGTTTATGGATGAAGCCACCTCTCAAAATTTTCGAAATAGGAATTCTCATATTTTTTTCCTGAGATGAAATGAAATTCCCATCAAATTTTGCACCTGGAACCTCAATCTGGAAATGTGATAACGGAAGGTTCCCCCCCATGTTGTCAACAAAAAGGGGTGGGGTGGGGGGGGGGGGGGGGGTTAGCACTATTAATATGAACCATTAGATGGGTTCAAAGGAGGATTGTCATATCACACACATGAGCCTTATGGCAAGTGAAAGATTTCTCTCCAAGATGACGCCAGTGAGAGTTTCTTATGAGATGATGTGGTGTGAGCAGGCCTGAGCGAGAGTTTCTCCCAATGAGGTTTCCTTTGAGTTACTACATTATAGGGAAGTTATTACCAAGATGAAATGGAAGGAGTGGGCCCAAATGTGAGTTATCAAGAAGATTCTAATTCCTCTAAGAAGGTGTTTCCACTGAGGAAGGTTTTACACGAGGAGTTGTTTTTCCCAAGTATCAGTTTCACTGAGAAGAGTACCCGTCGAGAACAAATGTTCACTGTGAGTGGGTTTCCGTCGAGAGGAGTTTTTTCTCTAAGATCTCAGAACTCAGATCTTGAAAGTTCTTGCAATGTTTCCCATGCAAAACCTATGATATTGTTATCTCTAAGAAGGGTTTTCCTCTAGTGTGATGTGGCTTCGTCGGACCCGTACCTACCTACAAGTATTGTGAGAATAATGTGGAAGGATGTGTGGGTTGGCATCTGTCACGTGAACTTGCTGGTGTGTTATGAACCTAATCATGAATGGGTTGGCAGCTAATGTACTAAAACCATGTGGTAGTGATGGGTTGATGGGAACAACCACGAGGGCTTCATGTGGGGACACGTGGAAACTCGATGACATGCCATCAAAACATTGTTGGCTTAAGGGGGCTTGACCTAGGTTTAGAGTGTGCTACACACCAAAAAAGATCCTCAACCACTGGCCCTTTCAGCAACGACCTGCAAGTAGGTCGCAATATCACCCGAAGCGATTATGGTAGGCTGCAGAACCAAGTTTTTTGCAACCAGAGGGATATGTAGGCTTTTGCGTCCATGTATTTACTTGTGTTTTATATGTACCCAAAACTTCATGCACATGAATAACCTCACGCTGATGATTAACTTTATAGAATTACCTTTATTGTATCAAATAACAGAAAACAATATAACATGTATTCTTTCGTGCAATTCAATAAAAAGCATGCATGATGATAATAACAACAACAAAGAATGAACACAGAAAGATACATAATATTTCACCAAAATTATTCTTTATTAATAAAGATCTTCAATACATGCTCTTATTTGACCTACGCACCCAACTATAGGTGGTCTGCGCACTCAGCTACAGCCTCTTCTAAGCCTTCGCGCACTCAGTTGCGGAGCCTTCCCCAAACTACAGATACGAATACAGAGATTCAATTCACTTATGAGGACATTATTCGATAAAAAATTATTACATCTCCTTATATACATTACATGACAAGAACCACAGTACAGATACCATGGATCCAACAAAACAATGGCTAACACCTGAAACCCATTACAAAATAAGGGGTTTTAACCGCCCTAAAGCCCCTAAAACACCATACGATGAATATAACTTCGTCGGATCTGCGTGCTCTACTCCTCAAAATCTGGAATCTTTGACCCAAAAATTAGACCAAGTTGGGCTACGCCCAACATGCCCCCAACACTCACCTGTGACTCATCCTAAGTCACTCAGCTTCGATTCCCTTGATCTTCACTGCAATTCCATTGTATACTGTAATATACTATTGGAATGTCTATGCCATTTGTTTCTCATGTTTGTGCGTCTCTTCCAACAATGCCTCTGTGGTTGGGCCAAAAAACTTCTCCAGTATCTCTACCTCCCTTTTCTTTAATTCTTTGAGCCTGTTATTCACTGCCTGAGACAGTTTAAGCACCTCATCTTTCCGTGGCTAAGTTATTGCTTGTAATATCTGTATATTCCTATGAATCTCATCTATCTTCTTTTGGAGGTTCATTCCTTCAGTAATGCTAGCGAGTCTCTGCAATAATGGTAAGGTATATACAACTACCAGGATCTCGTTGTGCTACTTTTGCTTCACCTATAATTATTCCCTGATTTTATAGATGTTTGGATCCTCTTGCAATGAGGTCCAAAGCTGCATCATGTTCTCCATTAGCTTCCTGTAGTCTGCGATTGTGTCATAGATTGCTTTCAATGCTTCCTTTAAATATTTCTATCTCTACTCCCATACTTCTGGTGGCATGGCTAGCTGCAACCTTATTCACATCTCTAATATCTTCACTTCATAATACAATTTGAGCTTCGCCAATGTATTCTTCAATTCCTTGATCGCAAGGGAGAGCTTCGAAACCTTTTTTGCTGGTGGTTCCTCGTCACCGATCTTCACATCTGGGACTGTGTTGTAACTCTCTTGGATGGCTTTTTCCAACTGCTCTTATTGCTAGATTACATAATCTTTGTGCTTAGCCACCTCCTTCAACTACTTCTTCAGTGCATCTTTCTCCTTTTTCATCTGCATTATTATCACCAAAGTTCGTTGCTCCCGCTCCTTTAGCTCATTTGTTAGACTTTGATGGACTTCGTGCAGCATCTAAATGGGAAATGCACCAATATTTATGCTGGCATTCTTCCATACTTTATATCACTCTTTGTCCTTCGGTGAGTACCAGTGAAGTGTCCTAGATAGCACCTACACAATTCTAATGCCAAATTGTGTTTCTATCCTTTGCTCTCCCTGCAATGACTAAGATTTTTGTTCTGGTTGTTTTGCTACTTGCGGAAATGCCTTCAGCTCCACGATGCCCTTCTATACATCAGTCAACATCGTTCTATAATGATCATCAATTCTGTCCCAGGTCTCCAACATGATCTCCTGGACCTTCTCTCTAATCTCGTTGATGTCCCCATCAGTGAGGACAAGCGTTTCTATGCCCTTGGACTTAATCACCTTATTCTTTTTCCTCTTTCCTGCCGTAGTTATATCTCATGTTATTACAATGAAAGGAAATTTCTATGATACTCCTACATGGCTGAGGGGATCCTCATGCTCCTACTCAGTTTCCTCTATTTCCATCTGTGCATCTTTTCCACTTGTACCTACATCCTGCGGGGTACCCTTCTTTGTTCCAACTGATCCACCCAATGGAGTCATCCATTCTTCTAGCCACTGCTTTACTATGGAGAGAAAATCATCTTCAATCACTAAATATGGAAATGGGTGCCATGTCTCAGTTGGGTCTTTCGCTGGCTTCACATAAGCTTTATGAAAGTCTTCTTTGAAATCTGCAATGTGACAATATTACTTATACAAACTAGGTGACCACCTTCGATGTTGATTCACCACGATGTGTAGATCCATTTCCTTCACCATAAAGAAAATACTATTGTCTGTTGCATGTGTCAACTCCTTAGAAACCAAAGGGAGGCATACCTTGATGCCTCACAAACATCCACCTTGACATATGGAAATTGCGAGTCTTCTAGTTCTTTCCATGTGATCAATGCAATGAGTATTAACAACTAGGCATAGTGGAATGACTTCCCTTCTTCTTGTGCTTCCCTGCAATCTATGAAAAATTCTTCGCACAGATAGGAAACCTAGTTGAACTAGACTCCTGTGTTGCATTGCACAGCCAAAGATACTACCGCTATAGGCACCTTTCCCTACACTTCCTCATTATATTTCCTGCAAAGACGTGTGCGAAAAAACACACTCCTTGGTCATCAACGGAGTTGATGTCGTATCCCCGTGAATTCTTCACTAAGAAAAACTTTTCCTTCATCATCCGTGCCATATCCTTATCCTTATTCTTTCCCACAAATTCTTTTGCGGGGTCATTTCCTTGATGAGGAAATGCCATGACTTTTCTGATTAACATCTCGTCAATCAAGATCCTCATCCCTAGACAAATGCATCCGTCGTGTACCAATGCGAGGAGCTACCGAAAACAAATTTCACTAGATGTTCTTTGACTAAAGTCTGGAACATTCAGCATGTTTAGGATGGCCGCTCTTTGTAATATTTCAACCCACTGGAATGGCTCCAACCTTTTGACTCCACTATTTAGGTACCGAACTTACTTTAGATACCTGCTTGGTTTAAATTGAGGGTATTTTCTTCGATTGTTGAAGTCCAAATATTCCATATTTAGCTGGAGGATCCTCCCCAACACTTCACCCTCAAACGACACTTCCTCCAGCATCAACGAAGTGAACAGGTCCAAATTTCCATCCTTGGGTTCCTTAATCTGCTTGACGTTTGGTTTTCTAGGTGGCATGTAATGTGGGAGCACAACGAGAATCTCTTCATTCCCTGTCTGCATGAGTTGAAACTCGGCCTCCTCTTTGCTATCATTGATATGCTAAGGTACCTTCTACTGTATCAACTTCTTTCATTTCTACATTGACTTCTTCCTCTTATCTTCTTTGTTCTTCATGTGGATTTTTGTCTGTGTTTTCTTCCTTATGGATGTTTTGAGTTCCGCTGCAGAGACCTTAGCTGGCCTCTTCTCTTGCTTGTTCTGTGGTTGTGGTTCTATGGGAACTTGCTTTCTCAGTGACCTTTGGAATATTGGGGACATGGGTACCTTCACTCCTTGTGCCTCCATAATACCCACTAATCCTTTATTTTCAAATCTCCAAGCAAGTTATTCAAAACTCCTCTCAGACATACAACATCTCTCTTCTCTGTAATTTCTCAATTTCTTTAGACAACAAAGTATCAAATGTGGCGTGGGATGTGGTTTTTATAACAAATTTGAATTCCATCCTCATGATTGCTTCAATATTTTCTCATTTAATGCAGGTATGGGGCTAGATACAACCAACCGTGCTTCATACATTCTCTTTTCCCACATCCCTTTTAATGGTAGTTTTTTCTTCCAACAGTCATATTTCTGGCCAACTTTGACGAACCCTTCCCCATGGCACAATCACATTTTCTTTGTCCCATTTCCTTCAAACTTCGTCATATTCCTGAGTATCACGTAGTAATCTTCCTTCGATGAAGTCCCTTTCTACAGAGTAGTTTATAGTTTTGTGCCCACTTTCAACTACAGGTGGCACTAAGAATTCATTCACTTCAATTTTCAGTGCAAAATTCTAGGGAAAACTTCATCCCTGTATATCTTCAATATACTACCATTCACTCATCATGGAATCAGCTGGCCATTCAAATTCACGAGTTGAACTGCACCACCATCAATGATGTGCTTGATGATATATGGTCCTAACTAATGTGTTTTAATTTTTTTTGGGAACTTTCAGAATTTCCTATCATATAATAATACAAGATCTCTTTCCTTGAATGTCTTCTTCTTAATATGACTATCATGCTAGGATTTCTACCTTTCTTTCTATACTTGTTGATGGAACCCTGCTACAAACCTACCTTCTTCTAGATCTAGTATCTGCGACATTCTTTCCTTCATAATTTTAGGGTCTACCATATCTATGACAGTTGCAATTCTCAAGCTTGGCACAATGTATTCCATAGGCATAACTTCCTCTTATCCATATACCAACCTAAACAGTGTCTGCCCTAGTGGATTGATAGGTCTAGCAAAGTCAATCACCCATTTGTCAAAAGCCTACAAAGTTCACTGTGGTACTAGCGACATATCTTCTCTTCTATATGCCTCTCCTATCCTCTGACATACATCACATGTTTGGCATAATTATTTTTCATCCTTATGTACCGTGGGTCACCCTAACCTAACTCTCAAGATCTTCTGCGTAGTGTCTTTCCCTTCATAATTCCCTCCTATGACTCCATGAGATTTTGTCAGAATACTCTGCCATTCATGTTCAAGGACGTATTTGCGCAGTACTTCATCCGGTCCCATTTTGTACACGTTTCCAACAATTAATGAGAAATCAGCTGCTCGGATGACCAACTCCTTCTTTTTCTTCATAGTGTACTCCACGGGCACCATTCTTTGATTGGAAACTGAATAATATCTGCGAAGTGATCATCTGTGACTCTAATTGTGAATAGATATGCATCAGGCAGGTTATATTCGATACTTATAAGTTCTTCCCCTGTCTATATTATTGATAGATGATCAGGTCCAACATCCAATTTCCCCGGCTTTACTATAAATTCAAAGTCATATTCCTGGAATAATAACAACCATAGACAAATCTTTCCTCCTAAAATAGGTTTATTCACCAAATATTTCAGCACAAAGTGATCAGTGAACATTTTCAAATGCGCCCCCAACAAGTAGTGCCTGAACTTTTGTAATGCATACACCATAGATAAACCCTCTCTTTCTGTCGTGCTATAGTTCTTTCCACATTGGACATTTTTTTGCTTGCAAATGCTATGGGATGATCAATTTCCCCAGCTCCTGGTTGTGCTAGCACTACACCCTATGCTATGCAAGATGCATCAACATGTACATGGAACTCCTTCTTCCAATTTGGGAAAACTAGAATAAGAACAATTATGATCTTCTCTTTCAGTACATCCAAGCTCTTCTGGCACTCTTCGCTCCATCGAAAAGTCATGTCTTTCTTCATCAATTTTTTCATCGGTGCAATTATTTGCGTGTACCCCTTTATAAAATTCCTAAAGTAGCCAGTGTGTCTTAATGTCATGCACAATTGTTGTATTATTTTTGGTGCTGGCAGGTTCACAATAATTGCGATCTTCATGGGATCCAACATTAATCCCTGTTTATAAACTACATGTCCCAATCATATACCAAATGGCACACAAAATATGCACTTCTTCAAGTTCAATGATATATGGTGCTTCCTACATGTATCTAGCATCAACCTTAAGCTTACCACATGCTTCTTTAAGAGACCGAAGATTGTCCAATTGTCAAAGTATACTTCGATAAAATTATGTATATATTCTTTGAAAGTCGCAATTAAAACTATAGAAAATATAATAGGTGCATTCTTTAATCCAAAAGGCATCACCATGTACTATAAAATCCCCACTCTCTTGCAAAAGTTGTTTTATGTCTATCCTCTAGTGCAATTATGATCTGATGGTACCCTGAAAAACCATCTGTGAAAGAATAAACCTCCTGTCCTCCTACATTGTCCAATACTTCATCTGTAAATGGTGTAGGGAAGGTATCAGGTAGGCATGCATCATTCAAATTCCTTACGTTAACATAGATTCTGATTTCTCCTTTTTCCATCTTTTCCTGAACTACCATGGGACTTACCCATTCAAACTCTTCGACAGGTTCGATAATCTCAGCTATTAAGATTTTTTCTAATTCTTCTTTCACCTTCTCCTTGAATTTTGGATTCAGTCCATAAGGTCTCTTCTTGACAGGATTCACATCTAGCTTAAGAGGAATCCTCATGACTCCCAAATCTCCTAATATTCCCTTCATATTGGAAACATTAGTAGGGAACAAATCCTGATATTCATGCAAGAGATCCATTATCTTTCTGAATATGTCTTCATCCCAGTAATATCCTATTTTTGTGTACTTCAGTTCAACCTCTGATCCTGTATTCACCTTCCTCGACTTCAATGGATTCATTATATTAGGCATCTCTATCTTAGGTCCATTTACTTCGCGATGACCTTCTGACTCTTTGATGTCAATTTTGCGAGGACCTTCATCCTCTTCTACAATGAGATTATAGAATTCCATTAAATTACAGATTTGTGCAACCTAATCAGGTTTCCAGATAACTAGAACTTCATTTTCAAAAATATTCTTCTTAAATATATTCAGAGCTGCATCTATATGTGGATAGTCATCTTCAAATATGAATGTCATTATGAATCCATCAGCCATCTATGTCCAGCTAGTAGTACCATGTCAAAGCTTGGTTAACATATACCAATTATGAGGAATTGTCTCCAAGGTATGGATGAAGCCATGCACCCATTCTTCTCATGGAATTTCTCCCCAAGATTCCATATAGAACTGTATGTGGTCTCTAGGATCATTCTGGCCATCATACTTGTCTATGAGCTCTGTTTCTACTTGTCCAAATCTTACCCACGTCAACCTCCTACATTTTTTCCAATCTCCTATATTATTCTATTGACTACCCCACCATCTAGTAGGAGTAGCCCTCAACGTTTGATCCATAGATAATAGTCTCTAACATTATGGTACCCGTCTTTCATAATCTCTAAAGAAATTATTTACATCACCCAAACCATCATATAAAGGTAATTCACGTACCTCAGCTGTCATACATCACACTACTTTAATGATCCTTGTACATCGCCTTCTATACACTTCATGCAATATGTTCTAGTAGTTTTCCAATTCCTCTTCTGAATCTAAAGTGCAGGAAATATTTTTCTCCCAATTCAGTATTCCATCCACAGTAGGGTTGATCCATTATTCTTCTTTTGATGTTATCTTATAAATGTTGTCGATGTCATCCACACTGTATTCTTCTTTGTTAGGTTTAGTGTATCTCGCTCCCTCCAATGGATCTAATGGCACAATAACTCTCATATTATTTATTTAAAATATCATTCACCTTTTCTTCAAGTTAATTACGACCATATTATCAAATTCCCAATCCAATCCAAGCAACACAGGGTAGGGATTAATATCATCCACCATCTCAATCACTTCGAAGTCGGTGGTAGTGCACAATCCATCAATGTCTACTATGATTCCTGACAATCTTCCTAGAGTGACGATCTTCTATTGATTCACCATCTTCAGCT
Organism: Pinus tabuliformis; assembly: GCA_031772625.1. NCBI lineage: Eukaryota > Viridiplantae > Streptophyta > Pinopsida > Pinales > Pinaceae > Pinus > Pinus tabuliformis. The sequence continues at coordinate 521,836,797 of CM062820.1, forward strand.
GGATAGTTTACCATTGCAACTTTGTCTTACCCATCAATTCCCAATTTTTCTTTGGCAAGATATTGGCATTAGATCCTATATCCAAGATAACCTTATCCATGTTGCATTCCCCAATCTACGATGTAATCCTCATTTCCTTCCCAGTCTGCTTCTTGTGTCTATGTAGATTATTCACTGCGTGCATATCGCTCTACAGTACTTATTTAGGAGCACAAGAATCTATCAATTTCTGCAATCCCTCTATGACATTCTGATTTCTTAATAACTTCATGCAATTCTGTAGAAAAGACTTCAAAATATTCAGATCCACATCTTGTGGCGCAACTGGTACTATCTTGCGGTTATCCTTTTGATTCAACTGTGTGGTAGAGGTTGAGGCTCCATCATCCATAAAGATTCACCTCGACTCCATGAATACTTGTTTTTCCTTCAGGATACCAAATGTTAGATATTTTTTAGTAGTTTTTCTTACCCATGTAGGTTCATCTTCCTTTTCCCCATTGGATTTATCACTTCTTGTCACAACTCCACTTCTTGTTATAATTCCGATTTGCGGTTGATATTCCCTTGGCTCAACTGTCATCATTTAGATATTTGTTGCAGGCTTCTAGTTTCTTTTCTCCTGTATCTTCACAATAAGGATGGGGAATTATTCTATCACATGATTAAAACAATTACATTAACTACAGGCTATCGTAGGGTTATGAAAATATCTTGCGAAGTATTCAACCTGTCCATAGTTGTAACATATAATTTGGCCACATCCTCGACCAAATCCTCCTCCTCCTCCTCGTCCTCATCCTTGAAATCATCCTCGACTAGCATGATGGCCTTTCTCCTCATGTGTATGTCCTTCAGCTTGCAATCTATAACTCTCAGCAGTGCGCTCCATCATTAAGCCATAACTTCAGAATTTTTTCTCATCATGGCCTATTGATCTACAAAAGTTACAAAACAACTGCTTTGGGGTCTGTGCATACTTCTGTAATTGGTAGTAGTCTTCAGAGCGATGTTAGCCTCTTGTTCTACAAATCTTGCACCACAGACCTGGATTTACTAGATTAGGCACTCCACTTGCAATATAATCCCTGAATACAAGGCAATGATCCTTATAATTACCCCCTGCTGTGCATTTTGTACACCATACTTCTAATCTGGTCTCTTTACCTTTATTGAGGTATTTCAATTCCAAGGTCAAATTGGCTATCTAACTCTGTATCTGCTACACTTCTGCATCTCCACTGATAAAAACCCATACTTGTATCCCCAATTGATGAAGCTTCCAGCTTCATCGCAATATCCAATGCTTCAACTTGAGTCACGATCTTCTGTTGTGTCAATGGTAACCTAATATGTGGCACTAACGTGACTATGAACCATTATTTATGCTATTGTGGGGGTATATCAAAGCTTACTTGAACCATCAACACCTTGAATCGCTGATCCAACTCCCACATAGATTTAGTTGTTGTCTGTTTGATTTATTTTAGCTTTGTGATACACTGTGATTCTGATTTCGGCTTCTTGAATTCTGATACCAATTCTTTCTTAAGTTCATCCAATGAAGAAGTAAGGTTAGTAAGAGAGTAATTCATATACCAGGTCAGTGCTATTTCTCATAGATACGTGACAAGCTGCACCTTATTTACACCATCATTAGTGATCTATCTTGCTTTCCATACTGCATCAGCTAAAAAACATAACTAATCAAGATCCTCTGATCCCAATCCTATAAAAATAGGCAACTTAATGTCGTCGAAAATGTTTCTTTTTTAGGGCCTAAGTGGAGGGGGAGGGGGTGGAGGTGTAGGGGAATTATGGGGAGGGGGATGGGGTGTAAGTGGGGTGGATGGATGGGGAATTCCAAATATGCCATGATTCTTCTCAGCTCCTAACTTCGACGCGCCTTCAGGATGGGCGGGGGAATGTCATGGGGTTGTAGGGTTACTTATTTTTTCTTCACTCTCAAATCCTCCTAAGAGGGGGCTATAGTCAGTTTCAATAAAATTATTTGGATCTATTATGCATTATTTTCCACTTCACGTATACCCTGGTTTAGGCTTATTTCCTCTTTGCCCAAACATTAATCTGATTGCATTCGAAAAATCCCTTTTTCACACAGTAAAATCTTAATCTAGAGATTAAAAGATTTTAAGAACTTAACACGCAGTTCCTTAAAAAATATTTGTTCAACTTCACTATAGGATGCAATCACATCTATCGTGAACTCAGTGATAAACCATCCCAAAATTCTATCGATCCATAAATCAACAACCCTAGAGATACTGTTACTGACATTCTTGAGTCGTTGTATCAATTCGGGATTCCACTCCTTAGGTTCGTCGTTCTTGAAACAAGTCTTATGCTCGGTCAAATTAGGTACCCACTAGTACAATTCAATGTGGAACAAACCAAATAAGATTTTGTATTTCTCTTCGAAGATATACTTCTACAACCAATCTTCAATTGATAATCAAGGGTTTTTGTTCTGCTTTTCTGCAAATTCTCTTTCTTTCTGTTCAACCCACTCGTGGATTTATTTCTTCGATAGGTGCCAAAACATATCCCTTAAGCAAATCCCAGTCTTAGAAATAGAATCATTTGTTGGTTTAATGGGGCTTGACCTAGTTTTAGAGTGTGATGTGCATCAAAAAAACCCTCAACCAATTGCCCTTTCGGCAACGATCTGTAAGGAGGTCGCAGTCTCACCCGAAGCGGTTATGGGAGGTTACAAAACCAGGTTTCCACAACCAAAGGGATATGCGCGCTATTGTGTCCATGTATTTACTTGTGTTTTCTATCTACCCACAACATCACATACATGAATAACCTCACACTAATGATTAACTTTACAGAATTACCTTTATCGCATTATATAAAAGAAAACAATATAACTTGTATTCTTTCGGGCAATTTAGTAAAAAGAATGCATGACGATAATAACAACAATAGAGAATGAACACAGAAAGATACACAATATTTTGTTAAACTTATTCTTTATTAATACATGCTCTTCTTCGACCTACACACCTAGCTGCAGGTTGTTAGAAACTTATATATTATAGAGCAATGGAACACATAAAATATATTGCAGAAATATAAACATAGAAAACACATAAAACAAGAGAGACACAGATATACGTGGTTCACCCAATTTGGGCTACGTCCACAGGAACAACTAGTCCTTCCTTTTATATTATCCAACAAATTGAAGAGATACAACCTACAACAGATCCGCTGTAATTCCCTCTTCACTCTCACACAATCTCCTTACTCTTTCTCACTCAAAATACATATCTACCTAGACACAATAAAATTCCCTCATATATAGTGAGGGGTTGTCGCCATATTACGAATTGTGGTCCAATGTGGTAATACCTATGAATAAAGAAGATAATCAAGCACCACACCCAACATAGGTGGTCCGTGCACTTAGCTACAAACTCTTCCAGGCCTTCACGCACTCAGTTGCAGAGCCTTCCCCAGACTACATATACAAATATATAGATTCAATTAACTTATGATGACAATATTTGATTACAAAGTATTACATCTCCTTATATATATTACATCTTGACAAAAACCATGGTCCACATACCATGGATCCAACAAAATAATGACTAATACTCGAAACCCATTACAAAATAAGGGGCTTTGACCCACCCTAAAGCCCCTAAAACACCACGTGATGAATATAAGTTCTTTGGCTCTGCACACTCCACTCCTCAAAATGTGGAGTCTTTGACCCAAAACTTGGACCAAGTTGGGCTGTGACCAACAAACTTTAAGGGGCTATAATTTTCGACCTCGGGGGTTGGATCGGGGAAAAATTCATATCATCGGAATTGTCTTGAAGAGATGAACACAATACGATCAAAAGTTTTAGACCCCATTTCTATAACACTAATTTGGATCTCGTGTTACCATTCTAACCATCTCCCCTCAACCTCTACTTTTATTGGAATTAGGAGGGGGTGTGTTACACCTTCATAGGTAAGAATATTTGGAAATATCTGTAGTTGTTAAACACAGTATAATTTAGAAAAAGGAATCACTTAGATCAAATTTATATTTCAATGACCACTATCTATGGTCTCCTCTAATTCTTCCCTGTATATGAAAATTTTTAGTTGACAATGCTTGGTTCTGATCCATTTACCTTTTTACAAGATGCATTAGTAATACTAACAAATTTTAGGATTCTTGGATTTGTGACTGTTACCATGGCTAGAATTAAAGGCTATGGTTCATTGGGAAAATTCAGTCAGGTTTGTATTAAATTGAATTAAGGAGTCCCCTCTACCTGGATGGGGATATTTAAGATGGAACATAACATATTTCTTTAACTACAAGCCATATGGCCTAAATACGAGTTCAAATCACTTTGTCAAAAACTTATTCTCAATGGGTGTCTAAACAAGATTTGTTGAAGGTTAGATTCAGAGTATAACACTAGCTCAAATGTGCATTGATTATTTGAATATAGGCCTCATAAATCGCTTTTTGTGTCCCTATATAAGTTTGTAAACTTCCAACTTCCAACTTCCTAGGACATGAGAATGGATACTCTAGGTGACATTCTTTTTCTCCTCAATTGTGCATTTTTGGGTTTTTTGTTGCATTGATTGTGTATCAATTTGTTTCTAAATAGCAATGGTTATGCATCTTTGTTTAGTGTTTCATCATTTGCACATATTTTTCACATTATTATTGCATTTATTTTTAGTCTCATTTCCCTCTAAATTTTGTCTAATTTTCATTTTCTTCACCTTATTTGCACCCATTATTTCTCATATGTAGGATTTTAATAAACTTTTGCATCTTAATTGTGTCTCTTTTGCATCTTCAATTTATCTACAACATATTTCTTGTGTATTGCGTGGATCTCATTTGCATCACACTTGTATCTCATTTTCATGTAATTATTTGCAACTTAGTCACTTCTTATCCATGCCTTATGCTTTTGTGTAGTATGTTAAGTGTGTTTTCTTTGAGAATTTTAACTTTTAATTGCGTCTACTTTGTCCCCTTTGGTTTCATGTTTTCCTCTTTTTAGTGCCTTATTCAAAGCCTTGTTTGCATCTAAATGAGTCTTTATTGCATCTAATGTTTGTCTCCTATGCATTCATAATTTTCATTGTTTATGTGGAGGTGAAATAATTAATGAAAAATGCATTATAAAGGTTTCTAAATTGATGATTCAATTGATATATTATTTCTTACCTTTATGGTGATTTCTTGTGTTGTTTTATAGGAAAATTGTCCTCAAGATTGTCTCTCTTGATGATCCTTTTCCTTAATTGTGATATAGATTATTATACCTTTCAATACTTGCTTGTTAATATTCACAAGTTTGGTTTCCCTTCTACGCCAGTTTAATGGGTCCTTTATAATGTTATATTAAATGTGTAAAAAAAACATTGAAAGTGAAAACAAGTGTAAATATTATTGGGAGAGTCATGATTGACTTTAAAAAAGAAGAGGACTACAAAAACCAATGAATAAAATGAAGATACATTGAAATTTTACCTTATTTGATTTCTTCTTCTTCTAATAGTATGTGACATTTAAATCTTTTCCCGTTTTTTAAATCATAAACCTTATAAGATTACGACTCTCTTCCATAGAATATGTAGATGGAGAGCATGTCAATTGCTAACCATAATAATTATTGATAATTTCTTGTGGCCATAACAACCACCCCTTTTATTTTTCTTAGATAAGTAAAATAAAAGGCCCTCCCCACCAAAATTTCTAATACCTAATCTTGTGACTAATTTTAGTTTTTAGGATTGGAGCTTAGAGAAGTTTCATGTCATAATTTTACATAATGGGAAACCCAATGTTTGATTTCACAATTCACTTTTCGTTTTTTTATAATTTCATTTTAATTTTCATAGTTTTTATTTTAATATACTATTTTGTTATGATAATTATTGTTCGTTCTCTCATTTTTCTATTTTTTCTTATTTGGTTTTGGATTGGATATGTATGTGTTAATATTCTTTTGGTTTTGATTTTTATTACATTCATTAATTTTCATAGATCATGGATTAGTGTGAAATTTTTTTTTTTTTTTTTTTTATAAGAGAGTAAAATTTGTGTCAAATTTGTTCCTTGCCACAACATATACACAGTAAATTGTACATTGTGGTACCCCTCTTTTACGTTTATGGGTTGAAATTTTGTAATAGAATTATTATATGGCTACATAGTCTAACAAAATTCTGTACATTCGAGGTGGTGTAAATTGTGTCAAATTTGTGCCTTGCCACAACATATACACAATAAATTGTACATTGTGGTACCCCTCTATTACGTTTATGGGGTTCAAATTTTGTAATAGCATTATTATATGGCTACATAGTCTAACAAAATTCTGTACATTCGAGGTGGTGTAGATTCTACATAAACAACCTAGGAAAAAATAGAATTTGTAGGACAACATATATCAATTAAAATTATCTATTTCCTTAGATGTCGGCTAGTTAAGGTCCAGACGCTACCCACTTTGTCTCCAAGTTTCAATATCATTTTCATTGAGCCTAGTATTCAAAAGGTTTATCTGACCTTGGATATTCACTATCTAGCTATGGTGAGCTTCCATCTCATCTTCGTTCTTGGATAATTTTGTTTTCAAAGTCTGAAGCTCCTCCAACACTTGCACGTTGGTCATCATTTGATATTTGATTTTTTGGTTGGCTACGATCAAGTCCACCTGGAGCACATCTACTTTATTCATCATTTGATTGACATTATCCTAGTAGTCACAATTAGTTTTCCTAATGCCACTGGTGTTTCCTGCTGTTTCTATTTGACCTCTCCACATTGTACTTCCTATCCTCCTCTTGGCTTCACAAAGTGAATTTCGATGGATACCATGATATTTTCTGTATCCAAAGACATTTTTTTTACTCGAGTGAAAACTAAAATGGAAGGAACCCTCTTCTTGTGTGAATTCTGGTCCATGGATTTATGGCTCCACATCTCTAACCCACATGAAAGAGGAGTTATGGCTACATCACTATTCATAATCTCTTGTATACGATTTGGAATTATCATTCTAAGTGGGTGTACTGTTCTGTAATCATACTATGGCTGCCAAATTAAACTCATGTGCAATGGATATGGATTTGTGTCACCTGCACGTTGCAAATATTTACAAGAAAACATGATGTCATGTAGGATCCCTTCCTCTTTTTGTTTAATATTCTACATAATCATTTTAGTGTAATTGAAGCTATCCCTTTTGGGAGGGACTATTGTTTGTACATAGGCCATGGAGTTCTTCATTTGATTGTTAAGTACTTTGGTGTTATGGTAGACTCCATCATCCTTGTTCTCCATTAGTTTCAAGTTTCCCAACCAGGAGTTGACATGCATGATTGACACTGTGATCATCTTCTATATTCTTGTTTCAGGGGATGTGGAAAAATATTTTGTGAGAAAAATCATCTATAAGCCTTGTTATTTGCTTCAAGAAGCTTTCTAAGTGATTGTCTCTTGGCCAAATTCTTGTTTTAAGATGTTGAATAGTAATAAGTGAATCTCAAAATATGATAATGTTGGTCAGTCAAATAGCTTTAGCCAGGAGTAGACCTTGTAACATGCCATGCATTTCATCTTGGTTATTGGTCACACTTCTCAAACCCCACGCATATCTTATTACCAATTTTCCTTCAGGGATATACAATACTCCTCCCCCTTTTTCCACCCTTGGTGTGCAATTTAATTTTAATGCATTGAGACGCTTATATAATTTTTTTGCTTCTTTTACTTTCATCATTTCCTAATTTTAAGGCCACCATCATCTTCTATTCATCGAGAACTTTCTATGATATAAATTTTCTCATTCCAAGTTCTAGACACAAATTTATGGCCCTTATATTTTTTTTAACTATTATCATGTTTTAATGACATGGTGGATGACATGTCCCCTATATCCACATGGTCATTATTTGACATGTTTAAAAGGTAGGTGATATGGCATGCTAACTCCGTAGGGCATTAGATATAGATCTAGGAAATAGTATGTTGGAGCATTCAACCGATAGTACCAGACGCCAAATGGTATTTGATGGTCCTTGATACCAGATGATGGAGATATTCTAGATATATCTGGATCTAGATGCCTCTTGGGTGTACTAGATCCCATATATATCTAGATCTAGTTGTCTTTTGGTTTTCATTTTTAACTTTATTTTTACTGTTTTATTTTGAATTTCTTTTAAATTTTGTAATTTTATCTATTTATTTATTATTATTAGTCTATGCCTCACCAGGACTATGACATCCACCTCACTATCAAGGTGCGTTGAATTTGTATTATTTTGCTGATTTTTTGCAATTTTAACCAAAGTTTTCAGAAAATGTTGAATATTTCTATTTTCCAGTAAATTTAAAAATAATTTTCTAATTTATGGAAATCTTATTTCTAATTTTCCATTGGTTAAGAGAGCCTTGAGAGCTTTGATTTAGCTTTCCGGGAGAATAATTGCATACAACTGTAAATCTATGTGGAATGAAGGATGTGCAGAGGACGGGATATGTGTGGGATGAAGGGGCGTGTGTGGGAGAATGAGGTTGTAGAGGGAACTTTGTTCCACATACATGAAATTAATTTTACTCTTTCCATTTAAAACTTTTGCAGATTTAGCCATGCAAGAGAACAATTGCATATAACTGTGAATCTGTGCGGAATAAGGATGTGTAGAGGACGAGGTATGTGTGGGATATCGAGGGTGTAGAGGAAATTTATTCTTCATACACCAAATTAATGTAATAACCAACAACATAAACTTTAATTGGTAGTGTAACAAAAACTTTTCACGCACAATATTGCAGTGTTTTGCATAAATTTCCCGTCGACAAATTTCTTCTGCATACTTGTTGTCCTGCATTTATTCTTACATTTGTGAATTAAATATCTATTATCAAATATTCAATTAAGAGTATTTTTAATATGTTTGAGGAAGAGGTGTTGTGTGGGGGAATGGGTGTGTAGAGAAAGGACAAGAAATATTGATACATTATGCGACCCCCTTACTTCATTTGCATTATGGTACATTACTATTATTAGACCAATAATAATGCAATTATGTCAGTTCTTGCGTCATCAAGAGAGTAGTGGGGTGTTTCTTTGGTTAGTGCTCTGACACTAATAGTGAGATAGGTATTTCTAGTGTGTTTATCTCTTATTATTTCATTTTAAGCTCTTTTCCATTTAATTTTTTTAGAAATTTAGTTGTGTGGGAGAAAAGTTTCATATATTTCTGAATCTGTGTAAAATAAAGGATGTGTGGGGGATGGGGTATGTGTGGGATAACGGGGGTGCAAAGGGAACTTTATTTAATAGACACAAAATTAGTTTTTCTCTTTTCCATTTAATACTTTTACTGATTTAGCAGTGCAAGAGAACACTTGCACATAGGTATGAATTTGTGTTGAATGAAGGATGTACAAAGGACGGGGTATGTGTGGGATGATGAGGTAAGTGTGGGAGCATGGGGGCACAGAGAGATATTTATTCTACAAACACAAAATTAATTTTAAACTTTAGCTGTGCAAAAGAATTATTTAATAGAGTTGTGAATCTTTGTGGAATGAAGGATATGCATAGGATGGTGTATGTGTGAGATATCGAGGGTGTAGAGGGAAATTTATTTCGAATAAAAAAATTAATTAAATTATGAACATAAATTTTAATTCGTAGTGTAACAAAAAATTTCATTCACAATCTTGTGGTCTTCTGCATAAATTTCCTATCAGCAAATTTCTTCCACACACCTTTATGAATTAAATACTAATTATCAAATATTCAATTAGGTGTCTTTTTAATGCATGTGAGGAAGAGGTGTTGTGTGGGGGAATGGGTGTGTAGAAAAAGGATAGGAAACATTGATACATAACTCACCCCCTGACTTCGCCTACACCTCGGTACATTAATATTATTAAACCAATAATAACGCAATTGCCGACGTTTTGGCATCATCGGGAGAGTAGTGGGGCATTTCTTTGGTTAATGCATTGACAATGATAGACATATATGTATTTCTAGTGTGTTTATCTCTTATTATTTCACGTTAATCTCTTTTCTATTTAAAACTTTTATAGATTTATTTGTGCGAGAGAAAAGTTGCAGAGGGTTGTGAATCTATGTGAAATGAAGGATGTGCAGGGGATGAGGTATGTGAGGGAGAATGGAGGTGCGGAGGGAAATTTATTCTGTAGAAAAAATAATTTAATTCATAATGTAATAGGAATTCGTTATAAAGATGGTCCATTTGAGACTAGAAAGAGTGGTTTGTAAACTAGAAATAATGAATCTTGGTATTCAAGGTTTTCGAATACTATGTCCATTTGTGATTTCACAATTGTCTTTTAATGCATGTGAACAAGTAGTGTTGAGTGAGAGAATGAGTGTGTGGATAAAGGAACAAAAACTTCAATTCATAGTGTAACATAAAATTTCATATGCAATGTTGCAGCCTTTTAGATGAATTTCCTATTAGTGAATTTCTTTTGCACATCCATTTTGACTTCTTGCACTTGTGAATTAAATACTAATTATCAAATATTACATTAATTTTTTTAAAGCATGTGAGAAAGATGTGTTGTGTAGGAGAAAAGGTGTGCGGAGATACGGCAAGAAACATTGATACATTGTGTGTTTAGGGCTATGAAATATTTATGCAATTGCGTAAGTTCTAGTATCATTGGGTAGAGTGTTGGGGTGTTTTTCTGGTTAGTGCTCTGACACTGATAGAAAGACAAGTATTGCTAGTGTGTTTATCTCTTATTATTTATTTTTAAGCTCTTTTCCATTTAAAACTTTTATAGATTTAACTGTGCAAAAGAAAATTTTCATAGAGCTATGAATCTATGCAAAATGAAGGATGTGAGAGGGATGGGGTATGTGCAGGAGAATGAGGGTGCAGAGAGAAAATTTTTCTATAGATAAAAAATTAATTTAACTAGGAACACAAACTTTAATTTGTAATGAAATAGATGCTCGTTATAAGGATGGTCAATTTGAGACTAGAAAGAGTGGTTTATAAACTAGAAATAACAAATCTTGGTATTCAAGGTTTGTGAATACTATGTGCATTTGTGATTTCACTTTTGTGGATTAAATTCTTATTATTATTATGGTATATTAGATTAATTTTCATTTTAATTTGTGTGAACAAGTAGCATTGTGCGGGAGAATGAGAGTACGGAGTAAGGACATGAATTAACATTGATGAGTTTTGGCATCATTAGGCAAAGAAATAACATAATAATAATACAATGTGAAAATCATGCAAATATATTTTGGGCACACATGCATAGTCAGTGAATTGAATGCTGAAAATAATGATATTTACCCATATTTGTGTTTTCTATTAATCAAAGGACATACATTGGGATGATAAAAAATATGGATGACAACTTTATCTCCGATACAAATATTCTGTAACATGTTTCAGATGAAAATAATAGCAGGTGGTGATTTCTATGGAAATGAGTCAAAAAGCATTTGAAATGGATAATAGAGTGAGGAAAGTGTATTTTTAATACGTGTGAACAAGTAATGTTGTGTGGGAGAACAAGTTTGTAGAACAATGAACAAAGACTTTCTCTGCACAAAATTAAGAGGGACTCATTAGCAAATGGAAAGCTAGATATTAATCCAATAATGCAACAAATGGAAGCAAAACATTATGAATTTCTCCGTTTTGAATTTTGATATTTGTGAATTAAATACTAATTCTTGAATATTTTATTAAGTGTATTTTTATGCATGTGAGAAAGAGGCATTCTGCGAGAGAATGGGTGTGTGGAGCAAGGATAGAAAACATTGATACATTGTGCATCCCTCTCACTCCGTCTGCACCTCGGTACTTGGTACAATGTATCAACATTGGGTATCATTAGGGAGAGCAATCAAAAAATACTGATATAATGTGAATGATATGCAAGGAGATAACATGTGCACATGCATAGTTAGTGAATTGAATGCTGAAAAGGACTGATATTTACCTGCATCGATGTTTTCTATTAATCAGAGGACAAACATTGGGATGATAAAAAATCTGGATGCCAACTTTATCTCTGACACAAGTATTTTGTAACACGTTTTAGACGCAACATATTAGTAGGTGGAAAATTCTAGGGGAATGATTCAACAAGTATTTGAAATGGATATTATCTGCTGATATTGATAGGATAGTTCACTGATAAACTACATATTTTGAGTAGCAGAGTTTTTGATGTTTTCTCTTTGCATAATGCATTTAAATGGGAATATTGTTGGAGGTTTTGTTGCCTTACATAACTGTTATCTCTGAAGCTGAGGTCACATAAAATCACATCTTTGACTTTAAATGGTGTCTGAATGACGTCTCTAATTGTCATATGAAATGTACGAAATTATAAACATAAGGTCATTGAGAGACAATATTAATTCACTATTGATGACAAATTAGGGTTCAAGAAGTAGCGTGTCATTACAAAGGGATAAGTGTATCTTAGAGAAATGTAGTGTGATGTTCCTTGTTATCAATAACTATTACAAGTTAGAGATGTCATTCAAGATTAATTGGAAGTCATGATGTGATTTTATGTGATGCAAGCTATGGCATAAACTATAAATTCATGTTTGGCCACATTAGTCAGAGAATACTTTAGTGTATGGTGATAGATTTTTGTCTAGTATTTCATATTATGTTCAAATATTTGGGATTTTTTATACATTATATATGATGACTAACTATTTGAGATAATGTATGTGGAGGTATAGAGTATCCCAAAAGAGAGTTTATATTCCTTGAATTGTGCAAGTCACTTGAAGGCATTAGTTTTTTTATTTCCATTGTGTGTAATGTTAGCATTTTTGTTACCAAAATCAATTGACTTGAATGCATTGAACATAAAGTTACTAGCATAAAATAATAATTTGTGGTTGGTGGAATTAGTGCGGGAATACTTATTTTGTTGCTTTATTTCAAATAAAATTGAATTATTGAAAAAGACTGTGGAACTTGTGGAGCTAGTTTGCAACTACAAGGATTCTTAATAGTTTCACATAACTATCATCATTTGGCATGAACATGTCATAAGAGATAAAAATTTACGATATTAAACAAATATGAATTATTTTTCTTCATGACAATTAGCTTAGAGACTATTAGTAATAACTTTAAATAGAAAACTATGCAAGGACAATCACAAATAAATGTTATGCAAAGACGTGTTCTGCTACCTCTACCATGAATTGGCTTCATGGATGAGATGATCCCCACTAATATGTCAATGTAAATTCATTTTATTTGATATCAAACCTTAAACAAAAATAAATAAAATTGGACCAAATCTGATTTACGAATCACCTGGCACTTGGTTTTGAAGAAATAGTTGCATGGAGCAAGGAATATAAACTTTCTTATAATATTAATAATTCGGAACAAGTTTTCATGCAAATTGTGAAGGAAGCTGTGAAGAGTGTGGATGTGCATAAAAATATTCCATTGTGCTTCTTCTGTAATTGCCTACAACCACACTTGTTCCTTGTTGTGCACATCCGTTTTGTCCCATAACACTTATTCTTGACACACATTAAAAGGAAAAGTAATTGAATATTGCATTATAAGCATTTAATATTACATAATAAGTATTTAGAAACATTAGACACTAATAGTAAAAGTTGTGAATATATGTGGAATGAAGGATGTGATGAGGATGGGGTAAGTGTGGGAGAACAAGAGTGTAGAGGGAACTTTTTTATGCAAAGATGAAATTATTTTAACTAGAAACAAGAAATTTAATTTTTAATGTTTGGTGTATCGACAAGGTATGTACAATTTTCAAAACTAGAAAAAATGGTTTACAAATTAGAAATAACGAATCTTGGTATTCAAGTTTTCTGAATACAATGTGTATTTGTCTATGTGTTTGAAGAAGTAGCGTTGTGTTAGAGAGCATGTGAGTGGAGCAAGGAGAAAATAATTTCTTATCCACTATTTTAGTCTTGCTTATGCACACGTATCAGTTGCATGACAATAGATGTTATTAATCAATTAATAATGTATGATGCAGTTGTAGAGAGAACTTTATTCCGCAAACATGAAATTATTTAAACTTTTATTAAAAACTTAGTATCCAATATAGCATGAACTTAGTATCTAATATAACTTTATACTAAGTATGTGGAGCAAGGAAAATACATTTTAATTCCTATTGTAACAAAGACTTTCACATTTAATGTTGTTGTCCTCCACATAAATTTTCTGACGGCAAATTTCTTCCGCAAAATTGTTTTTTATGGATGCTTTCAAATATTATGTGCATTTGTGATCTTACACTTGTGAATTAAACAAATATTATTGAATATTCAATTAAGTTCTTTTTTTTATGCATGTGAGGAAGAGGTGTTGTGTAGAGAGAATAGATGTGCATTCACTATTATTGCATTTCATAGCAAGAAAAATTGGAAACGATTATTATTTGGCTTCAATGGGTGTGTGGAGCAAGGAACATAAACTTTTTTTCACAATGTTCCAACTATCCAGATAAATTTTTTGACCACAAATTTATTTCAAACATCTCCTCCCTATAAAGATTGAATCTATAAACATTTAATGTGATGCATTTGGCATTAAAATTCCAAATGTTATCATGGATATGCATAAACTATCATGGAAAATTCAGAGGAATGTTGATTTAATGAAATTATTGCTACCAACAGGTAACATTTCTTCCTCGTTTTTGAATTTACACATCCTTGTTTACATAAGTGACTTGCCATTGCATAATTTTTGGCATCATTGGGCAAAGAAATATCATAATACTAATACCATCTAAACTATATGCAAGGATATGACCTACAAATACATGTATTTGGTGAATTGAATGCTGAAAATACTGATATTTACTGGTAGCAATGTTTTTTATTAATCATATATACTATTTAACTTTAGTCACAAGTTATTGTCAATGTTTTTGTGACAATGAACAAGAAAATTGGTTATATGAAGCTATTAACATGAAATGTACGAGTGATTAGGACACATATATATCAATGCTAACACAACATTCATCAATGAGGATAGACATTGGAACGATAAAAAATATGGATGCCAGCTTTATCTTTGACATAAAGATTTCATAATGTGTTTCACACACAAAACAATATTAGGTGGTAACTATATAGGGAAACAAGTAAGAAATCATTTCAAATGGCAAGTATAGTGCGGAAAAAAGCTATTTGTAGTGATACAAATAACTAATTTGCTCATATCGAATGCTTATTTGGAATGCCGAAGTGTGTAACATTTTCTCTTTGCAGAATGCATTTAAAAGCTCAGAGTATTGTTCAAGCTTTTGTTGCCTTACATAAATCTCCAAAGTTGATGTCACATAAAATGACAACCTCATATTTTAATTGTATTTGAATGGTGTGTCTAAATATCATGTGAAAACTGTGAAATTATGAACATAAGGTCATCGGGATATATTAGTAATTCACTATTGAGGACAAATAAGTGTTCAGGAAGTAACGTGTCACGACAAGGGGATAAGCATATCTCAAGGCAATGTAGTGTGATTTTCTTTATTATTAATAGCCATTACAAGTTGGAAATGTCTTTCAAGCCCAATTGAAAACTGAGATCTAATAGATCTGACCTACAAATATATTAAATTTTCTGATAAAATAAATCCAAGAACCAATACAAAAATACGATAGAAATGCTTCTCTTTATTAATCAAACCCTTGAGGTAGGGAAAAACCATATAATTACTCCTTAAGTAAGGAGATCACTCCACAAGCCATATGTTTTTCAATACAAACAATACTCGAGATCTCTCAGTGGAGACTCTCTAGCCTCTATATAGACTTCATACATACAATGACATGGGTCTCTTAATACCATACATCCAATACATTGGTCTTATCACATTATTTCCTAATTACTTGTGGTCCCTTGCATTATGCGGGTTAACCACTTTATTTATTAAATATCTTTATCATCCTTATATTATTACATCACATTATTCCCTTGGGTACTTCCCTTTGTACCCCATATTATTCCCCCTAGGTATACTACATTCCAACCCCCTTAAGCATGTTTCATCCCTGAAACATGAAAAGAACACAAACAATAAGATCTACTCAAAATAGTAGTCCATTGGTACCATGCAACTACATCTAGCCATCCAAAAGAAAGGTGAACACTCGATCTAGCCAACGTTATGACTCGCTTGAGATGGACATTGATTTTTGTGGTTCCTCTGTGTTGATGTGTTGTGGGTGGATCTTCACACCTCTCTGTGTGTCATCCAGGGGTTTTAGGCCTTGTTGCTAATTACTTGCCACATTAATAGGTGGCGTGGGTGGTGATATGTTGAAACTTTAACTGATGGTGTATCTTTCTTCAATTCCCCACCTGATGGAGCTTGAGTGGTATCGAGTTACTTTTGTACTACTTGCTTTTGTTGCTTGTATTCCATTATTACTTACACTACAGACTATTGGAAATAATATTGAGAGAGGGGTGAATAAGTATTATTAGATCAACAATTTTATTTCCCAAACATATTTATATACACTACTTCAGTGAAGTGAACTAGCGTGTACATGTGACTGTGCTTAAAGAAAACAACGTATATGTAGAGAGAACTTGTGATTTAGATAGTTTATCATGTGTTGAGCTTAAACCAGTATATCAGAGATTTATTAGACAGTGTAGTAAAAGCAGAATAAAGCATCACACATGAACACCAATATTTAAGGTGGAAACCCAATGTGGGTAAAAACCACCTATTTCTATTGTCTCTGTCTTCTTTTAATAATAAGAAAATATGTTTACAATCTTGTACTGGTGCAGACTCATACCAATACGCAGGCTTCTACCTACAGAAGGTTACAACCATCTCTCATTTTCCAGTTTCTAATGGAAGGAAGCTACAACCCCCTAGCTTTTGTACTAGCCAATATGTTTACTAGTACGTAAGTGCTAGCCTACAGAAAACTCCACTCTTCCACCATGGACCACGTTTCATGAATTTTTAGACTGGATACTCCTGGATCACAACACCACAAGCTAAAGGCCACTTTTCATCAAATTTTCACACTGGACCCATCAAAGTATTTTAAACTTAAACTGCATCAACCAATATTCAGTTAATTTGAACAATCAGATCACTGACACCAGAACACTGTGCTGAACCCAGATCACTGCATCATCATCCAGAACTAGCTGTAACCTCTAAAATCATGCATTAGAGTGTATACACTACTTGGTTGAACCCAACCTGCATGTATATGCTACTTCCTTTAACCCAACCTGCGTATATCTCTAAAGATACTAAATCATAAACTTCTGAACCATAGACTATAGCAATCAGTGACATTCTGAAGATCTACTGCCATATTACAAAGTTCAAAATAGATAACAACAAGGAACACCCTTCCTTCTCAATCAATCAATCAATCAGACTCAATTTCCTTATACAACAGTTCTACGTTCAGATCTAAGAGGACTTCATTGACAGACAACAATAAAACAACAAAATTTGAACAGATAGATAAGTCAGATTTGAACATAAGTTTTTTTATTTTTGTATACGCTACTTGAAAGAGTCGAACCTGTGTGTACATGCGCTTTGGCTGAGATGAACCTGCGTACAGATCTGTAAATTTTGACTCAGAACTTTGCTGCACTTTCAAACTTCAGACAAACCCAGATCATGATAGATAACAAGTCGAACAGGCGCAAAACATCAGATTTGGTGTCAACCAATATCAGATCATTCAATAATAATTCATTTCAAGTCTCATGATTCCTAACCTAATGTTGAACTCAAGGTGCACATGAAAATTTCAAATCCAGTCCCAAACATAACCCTGCAACATAATATATACTTCAGATAGAAGTATTCCTAAGAATCTCATTGCTTGCACACCCTGGCCTAATGATCTTCTCTTCCTTATATACTCTTAGGCCTTTCTCAATACCTTGGACCAAAACCACTTATGACCAATACCTTGGACCCAATACCTAAGGTCAATACCTTGGACCAAATGCCTTAGACCAATTACCTTTGACCAAAATACCTTGGATTCTCCTTGTTTACCGATGAAAATATCCTCTAATGTAATTTTCTTCTTTTTATACCAGAGCTTCAAGAATTCCTTTTGCACATTAATATTGATAGTACCAATAGATTCCATCCAAGGGTATCCCAAAACAACAACCACATCATTCATATCTAAAGCATAAAAATTAGAATACAACACATACTCATCCATAAAAATATTCAAATCTTTATAAACTTGGACATCCTCATTATCAACTAGTGTGTTTTTAATATGTTTTGCTGGAACTTGCAATTTTTTGGCCAAATTAACATTGATAAAATTATGTTGGCAACTAGGATTGGTAGACACAATGATCTCTCTTTCTGAATACATCTATGAACCTATAATATGGAGATATAGGTAGAAAATAACCCCTTTTGTTTCTTATTGTCCTTATTTCTAGCATGAGACCACTTGTCTAAGAGGACTTTTACGAAGTCTTCATCAGAAATTTCATCCACCTGCTTAGAGTGAAGTGAGTGCACCCATATATCAACGTCATCACTGAAATGTATCCATGGTGCTAGTATCCAAACTCTTGGGTGGTGTGACTTTGCCTATTTTAGGAATTCTTCAATAATAGGACCATCATCTTTACCTGTAAAAATTAGCTCAATAGAACCCATGACGTGGAATGAGGTTTTTGAAAAAATTTACCTACTTTGTGTGGAAAATTTAAAATGGCCACAATTCAGTCAGTATGGCTCATAATCCTTTTGTAGCCTATTTTTGGAAATGAAATGACCATTCTTCATCTTCCCATGTGACTTAAATAATGATCTGGTCACTCTAGAAACTCAGATCCATGCTGTAACTGTCTGACCGTCACAAAAAAGTCTAAAAAACAGAGCTCATTTAAATTAGTGATATCTCCCTCATCCAAACTCTGATTTGATCATTTGTTTTTTTGAATTGGGCGATTTTTCAAGAAGAGATCATATATTTAATTAGTTTTGTGAAATTCTAAACAAAACTGCAAAAAATGACTGGGGATCTTTCGTCCACAATTTTCTATCAGAAAAATTCTGCAAAACCAACTAATTTTAAATAGGTGATATCTCCCTCATCCAGACTCCAATTCGAACACTTTGTTTTGAATTAGGATGTTTTTTTGCAAGGAACTCATATATGCAATTTTTTCTAAAAATTTTGCATCAAAAATTCTACAAACTTGCCATACCAATTTTTTTCCAAAAATTCATGCAAAAGAGGAAAAAAAAATCCCCGCTTTTCCCAAGAAAGAGCTCTAATACCACTTGTAATATATCTGACCTGCAAATATATTAAATTCTCTAATAAAATAAATTCAAGATCAAATACAAAAATAATATAAAAATTCTTATTTTTATTATTCAAACCCTTGAGGTAGGGCAACACCATGCAGTTACTCCTTAAGGAAGGAGATCACTCCACAAGCCATATGCTTGTCAATACAAACAATATTTGACATATTTCAATGGAGAGTCTATAGCCTTTATATAGGCTTCATACATACAGTATTATAGGTAATTACCATGGGTCTCTCAATAACATACGTCCAATACACTAGGCTTATCACATTATTTCCTAACTACTTGTGGTCCCTTGCATTATGCAGGTCAACCACATTATTTATTAACCATAGCCCATTTATTTATCATCTTTACATTATTACATCACATTATTCCTTTGGGTACCTCCCTATGTACCCCATACTGTCCCCCCAGGTATACTTAATGTATACTACATGAGATGTCAACTTATGTGATGCCAACTCTGACATAAACCATTAGTTCATTGTTAGTGGTATTTTCGCATTATCTAGGGAAAAATTTGGTGTATCACAATAGTATTTTATCCAATATTTTGTGTTATGGTTAGAGTCAATTCTACTTTATGCTCAAATATTGGAGTTTTTGGATACATTGTATATGATAGCTAACTAATTAATTAATATGTAGTGTTGCGCGAGAGGGAGGCGGGAAGAAGAAATATGCAGGTAATTTATGTAGAGATAAAAAATATTCAGTAAGAGAGTTTTTGTTCCTTGGTTCGTGTAACTAGGTTAAAGGCGTTATTTTTTTTTTTCAAATGAATTGTAATGTTTATTTCTCTTTGCATTGAATTTTTTTAATTTTCCAGCGTGTACGACCTTAGCATTATTGTTACGAAAATCAACCAACTTGAATACATTGAACATAAATATAATGGCATAAACTATTAAGTCATGGTTGGTGGCATTAGACCAAGAATATTTTAGTGTATCATGATAGTTTTTATCCAGTGTTGTATTATGATAAGAGAAAATCCTTGTCAAAGTTCAAAGATTTGGGTTTAGTGTTGTGTGGGATGTAGGTGTGTTGAAGAAATGTGTAGACAAATGTATGCGGAGACACATAATATTTTGAAAGAGTGTTTCTGTTGTTTTATCCTTGCAACTAAATTGAATTCATTGTGACAGTTAAATTTGCACCATTGTGTTCAAAACCTCGTGTCAAGTCATTCATAAATCAAATTTGGTTTGTTTTTTTTTACAATCCGATATCAAATAAAATGAATAAACATTGACATAGTGGTGGGGAAAAGCTCATCCATCAAGTTGATTCATGGTAGAAGATAGCTAAACACGTCTCTACAAAATATTTATTTTCCATTGTTCTTGAACAATTTTCAATTTGTTGTTATTATTAGCAGTTTCTTGGCTAATTGTCATGATCATAGGTAATTCATTTTTATTTTATAACTTAAATTTGTATTTCTTATGAAATGTATATCAATGATATTGAAGTAGAAGAAAAGTGCAGAGTAAATGGACAAGATGATTTTTGAATTTCAAGAATTATTTCCATTACTTCTCGTAAACGTTGGCCTTCATATCTTTAATTGCTATTTATTGAGAGTGTTGTGTGTAACAATTTTCACATGAGTAATTTTAACAACTGGTGATTGTGAAGAGAGATGAGAATTATAAAGTTAAACGAGATTTAAGAACTCTACTCATTGACACAATATTTTTTAGTGTAAAGCGAAAATGGGGAGCAAAGGAAGGAAATAAGCTATTTGCAGTGATATGATTACCTCAATTGCTCGTATATGTGAGAAATTTAACTGGTCAAAGACGTGTGTGAGTATGTGAATCTGCTAATGGAAGAGAAACAAAACAACAAAATTTGGAGTAGTGGATTAGTGAAAGCTAGGTGTGTTTCAATAGTCATTGATTTCAGAGAAATTGTTTAGCTGTGCACAAATAATTTCAATTCAAGAACAAGAAAAAATATGCTAGTAGTGAAGAAGATTCCTCTGAATCCCAAAGAATTCAAGTGGTTCCTCAAGTTACCAAAACTAAATAAGTGTTTGAAAATATTCGATGCAGATAATTTCCTTCAGTTAGAAGCAAACAGGCTTGACATTATTCGAGAATTCATTTCCCTAAATTCTCAGGTTCCTTTTGATCTTTCCTACTAGATATTTCTTTGTTTAAATAATCATCTAGGGGATTCTATTCACACTATGCCCATGTGATGGGTCAAGTAACTACAACAAATGTTCCAAAATACATTTTTTATCTGCTTTATCACTCATACAAGAAAAATTGTATATTCGACCGGGCTGATGTCATTTCCAATGAATTAACATTTCAGTTAGTTAAGTTTTCCAAGAGCATTAGATTCTTTATGATGGTGTATTTGATAACAACCCTTGTCTCAAGTCATGTGTTTGAAGACTTACCTTGTAATCCTAAATTCAATTTTAGTGAGGAACCAATGCAATTCTGGTATCCTATACTATGGAAGCATACAACTTCTTTAAATTTTTGTTTAATTCAAGATGTCATTGTAAAACAAGTCTATTACATGATAACTGGACAAGAGCCTCCTTGAATATTTGCACAAGCACAAGTTTTCATATCTGGAAAAGGGGAACATTAATAAAGAGACTATAATATGGTAATTAAAACTTACGATTTTAAACATAAGCCATTGATATTGCCATTTTTTTCTAGATAAGTATTTGTTGCTGAAGTTTGTAGGAAATAACATCGTTGGCTAGTTATATTTGAACAAAAAAAAGAAAGATAATTTATTTCTTTTCCATTTACTGTGGAGAAGTCACTGTGAAGAATAAAACTCACATACCGATCTTGCAAAATCTTTGGATCCTTTTAACTTAAGTAACATTGAAGTTGTTAAAGCCTTTGATCCAAAAGTTTTTTTTTGGAGAAAACCTACAACTTGTTAGATACGGGAACTTGTTCCCAAGAGATAGAAAGAAGAATGAGGAAAGTCACAGTGCACCAATAAAAAATCAAGAATTGATAATAAATGTTGAAGAAATTACTGAAGAAAATAGCGTTGGCACGAGACAAAGATATACGTTAAGAGGAACAAATCATACGGGGCAATCTCAATCTTTCACACACGGTACTGGTCAAAGTTCATATACCAGTCAAAAAAGGAAAAAAAAAACACTGCAAGTGAAATCCTAGTTCACAGTGGTTTATCAGATGGAAGGGTTGACGAAGAGCCTCTTTGTAGAGTCACTCCAGAGAGAACGCACATGGCTAAATTAGCTAGATCCAAGAGTCCACGCGAAACATGGAACATTGAAGAGGTTGTAGACATGGAAGTTGATAACGCTATACTACCTGATTTGGTTAGTACTTGTTTGCAAGAAAATCATAAAATGATGGAGAAAAATGTTTAAGAGGTCACTACTTTTGATGACCTCGATGCCACATTGAAAAATGAAAATTATGAAAGGGGCAGTAAAATATTGAGTATTGAAAGAGTACAAGTTCACAACAATTTTTTTATTGATTGAGTAGATCAAGCACAAATGGATGTTGATGTGTTTGGGGTTGAAACAATAGGGCTCATGAAATTTCATCAAGTTACTAGTGTCGTCCTTGTAGAGTTTATCAACCAACGAGTAATCGAGAATCTGAAACTGAAAGAAACAATAAAAGAGCTAGAAAATGCTCTAACTTGAGTCCTTGATTGATGACTCCATTGGCAATACACACACTGCCATTGGTAATTTATACCCCTAAAATATCCCATATATTTGATAAAATGGTCAATCTCCTTAATGTAATGAAATCATATATTATTAGTAATATATTTGAAATATTGTGAATTATTGAATATGCATGGAAATCAACTTTCGATCTACGACATTTATTGCATAGAATTAATTCATCTCTCAAGTGGGTCAAAAGTGAGCTCAAGGGAGACATGGAATTCATAGAAAATGACTTATTAACTTTTAGTCGCAAGCTTGATTTACTATCTGATTTAGAAAATGAGAAGCAAGGACTCCCAAATGTTGGTCGAATGAAGTAGATCAAAGCTACATGGTATGAGATAATTAAAAACTACTACATATAGGAATAAATTGCGATAACATATTCCGACGGTATGGATCACACCATTACAAAGGTCAAGAAAAAAATCATTTTTTTAAAGTTTTGGTGCCTGTGTTCGTTGAAATTACGATGACATATTTACGGTGAATTGGAATTGCGACATAATATTTATAACATGTCTTTATTGTGATGATAGATGCTCTTTATCGCAAGTGTGACAACTTACATTTTGTGTCGAAATTGTGAAAAACATCGTCTGTTGTCGTAATTTTGATGACTGATGATTTTTATCACCTTGAGGTCAATTTGACCATTTGTTTGACTAGTCATCTTTCACTTTGACTAGTCTAACATCTCAATTGTGATGACAAATGCATATATAAATATACACATTTAAGAGATGTTGCAACATATTTTCTATAACTACAATAATTCTGAAAGGTTATAAGGTTTATTTTATGAGAAAAAAGAATTTTTTTATATATAATTATTTTGTGGTTGCGTGCGGGAAGAATGTCTAAAAACATTAAATGGGAAACTAATCTGTAAGGGGTCAATGATGGGAAATGTTATTACCTTTGCAATTTTTGTAGCCGGAGACGCCCGTGGAGAATTTCATATGAAGCAACTGATATACATTGTAGGAAGAATGGGCACATTAAAGGGGGGAACAAATATCGTCTAGTGGTAAGTTGCTATTTATATTGAATAATTATATATATTTTCTTTATATTAATCATATTTGTAAATTTTTTTATTGTTATAAATTTGGTTTTCTAGACTAAGTATTTCACATGATTGTTTGAAATTATTATAAAGTCAAGGTGGCCCCCTAGGTACTGTGATTTGAATGTTGCACCAAGTTTTAGTGCTAGAAATGATGTTATACAAGTTGAGGAAGATGGAGTGAACATTGAATGTTAAGAAACGAGCTCAAGAAAAAGATAGAAAAGATAGATCAACGCCTTAGAATTCAGCCTCTTTGAGGGGGCAACCTCCTTTACATTACATAAATGAACAATTCTTGGATGATTCAAATGACAAAACCTCCTTTCTATATATAGGAGTCTAAGGAGTCACAATATAACCCAACCAACCTAACAATAATAATATAAAGCCACAAAAATAACAATAGAAGGATTCTATGGGGCACAGTAATAACAATATGGGGATAATAGGGGCACAACAATATTAATAAGGGGTACAACTACAATAATAATGGGGTAATCACTAGTATTATAGGGACCCAACATGCCTCTCTCCTTCAAAAAAGTGTTGTCCTCAACGCTTGAGAAGTTCTGGATGCTTCTGTATAAAATTCTCATCCTCCCATGTGGAATCTTCAATAGATAAGTTCTTCCACTTGATAAGATACTCCGAAATTGATCGATTTAGCTATCGAGTTCTTGTTTCTGTGACTGCTTCCGGTTCCAATATAATTTTTCCTTCCTCGTCAAGTTCTGGCAATATTGTTTGAACTGGGAGCTTGTCGCCTATAAATTTCTTTAAACATGAAACATGGAAAACTAGGTGCAATCGAGAAGTTGCAGGAAGCTCCAATTTGTATGCCATAGTACCAATCTTTTGCAACACCTTGTATGGACCATAAGACTTTGGTGATAATTTATTATCCTTATTATCTTGCTTGAGGGAAATTTGCTTATATTGTTGTAGCCGTAGGAATACCCAATCACCTACATCAAAACTTCTTTCGCTACGATGTTGATCTGCTTGTTGTTTCATTCTATTCTGTGCCAACACGAGGTTATCCTTTAAGAGTTGGAGGACTTGTTGTTTATGTTCAATGTGATGTTCCACTGCTTGAACCTTAGAATTTTCTCTTAAATATGATGTGATGGATGGTGGCTGATACCCATAAAGTGCCATAAATGGGGTCATTTTTGTTGCTGTATGGAAGGAAGTGTTATACCACCATTTAGCCAGAGGCAACCATTTGACCCATTGTGTCTATTTATCAGATACAAAGCAACGAAGATATCCTTCCAAACATTTGTTTACTATCTCAGTTTGGCCATCAGATTGAGGATGATAAGATGAGCTATGAGCTAACTGAGTACCAAGACAAGAAAATAATTCTGTCCAAAAATTTCCAGTGAAAATGGGATCCCTATCACTTACAATAATCTTTGGGTTTCCATGTAGCTTTTGAATTGTTTCCATAAATGAAGTAGAAACTATACTGGCTTTAAATGGATGTGATAATGCACAAAAGTGTGCATACTTGGTAATTCTTTCAACTACCACCATGATGACACTCTTTCCCTCAGACTTGGGTAAAGCTGTGATAAAATCCATTGAAACCTCCTCCCAGCGTTGGCTTGGAATGGATAAAGGTTGTAATAAACCCGGTGTCTTAATTGTTTCAACTTTATTTTGTTGGCAAACCAAACATTCCGCCACAAACTTTTGAATATCTGATTTAAGGCCATCCAAAAAAATTCCTTCTTAACCCTGTGGTAAGTTTTTAAAAATCCTAAGTGCCCTCCCAAGGGAGAAGTGTGCAATTCCATAAGAATCTTTTGTTTCAGCTAGTTATTCTTACAGAGGTATAAGAGATCTTTGCACCATAACAGATCATTTTGCCAGCTAAATGTATCAGACATACTGGAATCTTGCTGTAACTTTCGAATAAGTGCCCACACTTATTCGTCATTCTTCCATTCCTCCCTTGCTTCGTTTATCCAATCTGGTTGGATAATAGAAATGGCGCACAACAATGCTTCCACATCCTCATCCTTTCTTGAGAGTGCATCTGCCACCACATTTTTCTTCCCTTTTTTGTAGATGATTTCAAAGTCATAACCCAACATCTTTGTGACCCACTTTTGTTGCTCTTCAGAGGATAATCTTTGTTCTAAAAAGTATTTAAGGCTATCATGATCCATTTTTACCTTGAAGTGTCTTCCCATTAGGTAGGTTTGCCATTTCTTAAGTGCATGGAGTATTGCCAACATTTCCTTCTCATAAATAGCTTTGTGTAAAAACTTTCCCTTGATTGGATGACTTTCAAAAGCAATGGGTCTTTCATCTTGCATTAAAACAACACCAATCCCATTTCCTGAAGCATCACATTCCACAATAAAGGTTTTTGTGAAGTCCGGTGTAGCTAAGACCGGTGCTTGGCACATTGCCTCTTTAAGATGTTCAAATGCCTTTGTTGCTTCTGGAGTCCATGAAAATGCATCTTTCTTCAATAATGTTGTTAGAGGTGCTGCTATTCTCCCATAATTCTTAACAAACTTGTGATAATACCCTATCAACCCGAGAAATCCTCACAGATGCTTTATGGATGTGGGAATTTTCCATTCCTTAATGGCTTTAATTTTGCTAGGGTCTACCTTAACTCCTTCATGAGATACAATATGACCCAGATATTCCACCTCTTGTACTCCAAAGAAACATTTGGATCTTTTTGCATATAATTGTTTCTCCTCCAATAGTTGTAGCACCCTGTCAACATGTTCAACATGATCCTTCCAAGACTTGTTGTAGATTAGTATATCATCAAAAAATACTAACACAAATTTTCTAAGGAATGGTTTGAAAATTGAATTCATCAAATCTTGAAATGTTGAAGGTGCATTGGTAAGGCAAAAAGGCATGACCAAAAATTCATAATGACCCTCATGAGTTCTAAATGTTGTTTTTAGAATGTCTTCAACCTTCATTCTGATTTGATGATATCCTGAACGAAGATCCAACTTGGTGAAGTAAATTGATCCATGCAATTCATCTAGTAATTCATCAATGACAGGAATGGGAAACTTATCTTTAATAGTGAGCTTGTTGAGCTCCCTATAATCTGGACACATGTGCCATGATCCATTCTTCTTATGCACTAATATGACTGGAGCAGAAAAAGAACTTTGACTTGGTTGAATTATACCAGCCTCTAGCATTTCTGCAACCATACGTTCAATTTCACTCTTTTGGGCATAGGGATATTTGTACGGCCTGATGTTTGGAGGAACACTTCCTGGAATCAGATGAATAGCATGATCATGATCACGAATAGGTGGGAGACCTTTGGGAGTCTCAAATACCTTGGAATGATTGTCCAAGACTTTTTGGAGATTTGGAGAAATAGATGATTCCACTGTGGATACATCTAGTGAACATAATTGTGCAATTACACCTCTTTGTTCATTTTTTAGAAGCTTTGTCATATCATTAGAGCTGATTATCTTTCCCGGTTTCCCTGCAATACCCCTTAATTCAACTTCCTTTCCTTCCACAGAAAATTTCATGAAAAGTTCTTGAAAATTAAAAGCTATTGCACCCAAGGATTGTAGCCATTGGACTCCTAGTACAACATCAGCACCTCCCATTGGAATTTAAAGCATTGGGCTAGTCAATACATATTCTCCCATGGATAGCTTGATAATATGGCACTTTCCCAAGAAATTTATTATTCCTCCATTTGCAACCATCACTTGACGCTCTAGTGCTGGATATAAGAAGCAATTCAATTCTCTTGCTATCTTGCAATGAATAAAATTGTGGGTACTTCCTGAATCAATCAACACTATTACCTTTTTCTTCTTGATTTGTCCTTCTATCTTGATGGTTTGAGGAGTGGTAATTCCCGCCAATGCATTACAAGATATGGTCAGATTCATTTCTTCTTTATCTAGGCTTTTTTCCTGGAGTATATCCTCTTCGTTTGACCTTTCTTGCTCCTTTTCTTCTTCCTCTTCACAATCTATGTAGAATAATTTCTTCTTGACACACTTATGACCTTTAGTGTATTTGCTATCACAATTGTAACAAAGCCCTTTTGCTCTTTTTTCTTCCAATTGTTGTGGTGTCAACCTTGTAGGTTGTGGAAGACTAGCGGCAACAACACTTCTGTCTTTATAGTTGTGAGTGGTATGCTTCCTGGTTGCCATAATTTTGCTTTCCATTTTTCTTGCTAACCTGAATGCCTTCTCTAATGAATCAGGTTCCCAAAGGCGAACATCATGTTGGATATTATCCTTTAAAGACCCTATGAACACATCAATCCTATGCTCCTCTGGAATATCTTTTACCCTTATGTTCAATTTTTGGAACTCCTCAATGTGCTCCATTATTGAACCCTTTTGTTTGAGACTTATCAATTGGCTAAAAAAAGTGTTGCTTTTTGTATCCTCATAATGTGCTATCAATTCTTCCGTAAAAATTGCCCAAGTGATAAATTGTTTATGAGAGCAAAGCCATTGATACCATACAAACTAATTTGGTTCCAAATATAAAGTTGCAATACGTACCTTTTGTGTGTTTTGCACATTATTGAGATCGAAAAATTGCTCCATCTGTAATATCCATGTTGAGGGATCCTTGCCATCAAAATTCCTCATATAGATTTTTAGAATATGGTGGGTCTTTGATCCAACATTAGATTCTATGGAATCATGATTAACATTTCTTTTATTATCATCATGAGTTTCCTTTACTACCCTTTCACCATTAGTGACCCTTTCTTGTGGCAACTTATTCATATTTATCTTCAATTCTTCCATGTTTGTCTTCAAATCTATCTTCAAATCATCCATCTTAGCTTCCACGTCATTCATCTTAGCTTATACACCTTTCTTTAAACAATCCATCTTAGCTTCTATGCCTTTATTTAAACCATCCATCTTAGATTCTGTTCCTTTTTGTGCAAGGGACAGTTGTTGCACTTGGTCTTGTAATTTTGATATATCATGTTGCATTTCTTCCTCTTCTTCATGAGTCATGCTAGAGCTTTCAGGCTCCTTACTAGGTGTTTGCATTTTCTTTCCTCGGGGCATCAGTTGCCGATAATAATGCTCTACTATGCCCTTTGAATTCCTTCAAAATAAATTTTCAAACCAAGCTTAAGCAAAAATTTAAGAAAATCTACACACCTTTTTTCACTTTTTAGGAGCTCGATATTGCCTCTGATGTATGTCTGTACCTTCCAATCATCTATATCTAAATTTGTGACCTGCAGTAGCCCTCTGTGTCCTCTTTCCAATGCCACAATTCTGACCCAAATTGGATTCTCCAAGGAAGAGCTATGCGAAATCTCCCACAGTGACTTGATTATAGACTAGTTCAGTAGAGCGAACTTGTACGATGTGCCACGAGTCACTATTTCGACCTTTGGATCTGAAAAATGCATACAAGAAACTAAAGTCTATCCTCTTTCTGTACCTTCTTACAAAATTTCAATCCGATCCCCAGAGAGAAAGTTATGACGCTTTTCCCCAGGTCACCTATTTGGAATGTAATTCAAGAGTCTGCAAAAATACTAACTTCCTCAGATCATATCTCCGCAAATATAGTGCAAACAACTCTGAAATTCGGACCCGAGGTTCAACACGATTTCTTCTCAAATGGGTTTTTTTGCAACTTCTGAAACGTCGCAGAAAAAATTTATAGCGAAAAT
This sequence comes from Pinus tabuliformis, assembly GCA_031772625.1. NCBI lineage: Eukaryota > Viridiplantae > Streptophyta > Pinopsida > Pinales > Pinaceae > Pinus > Pinus tabuliformis. The sequence continues at coordinate 521,866,674 of CM062820.1, forward strand.
GCCACGATGACCTGTTTGGAGCCGCGAAACCCTAGAATCCAAAGCTCTGATACCAAATGTTATGAAACCAGCTCAAGAAAAAGATAGAAAAGATAGATCAATGCCTTAGTATTCAGCCTTTTCGAGGGGGCAACCTCCTTTACATTACATAAATGAACAATTCTTGGATGATTCAAATGACAAAACCTCCTTTCTATATATAGGAGTCTAAGGAGTCACAATATAACCCAGCCGACCTAACAATAATAATATAAAGCCACAAAAATAACAATAGAGGGATTCTATGGGGCACAGTAATAACAATATGGGGATAATAGGGGCACAACAATATTAATAAGGGGTACAACTATAATAGTAATGGGGTAATCACTAGTATTATAGGGACCCAACATTGAAGCTCACATTAGTACAAAATGGCTAATTAGTTACTAAAAAAAGGACTAAATTTGCATATAAATGACCATTTTTAGTCGGTGACCAGTAGTTGCTAATTTGCACTATCTTATAACGCGACCAACTTTTAGTCATTTTTAACTTAGCCATTAATTTTTTGTCTCAATTTTATCGACTAGTAGTATATTTAGTCATAAATATGGTCATTAAATAAGTCATTGATTTAGTCACTAATTGCCACAATCAATGACCAAAGAAATATGACCAAAATGTTGGCCATGTTATAAGATACTGTAAATTAGTTACTAATAGTCATATATATGCAAATTTTAGTCACCATTTGAAACCAATTAATGACCAAAGAAATATGATTAATTTTTTATCATGTTATAAGATACTGTAAATTAGCTACTAATAGTCGTATATATGCAAAATTTAGTCGTCATTTGTAATCATAAATTTATGATTTGCAATAGTCATTTACCTTTTTTTTGTAGATTCATATTCATTATATAAATGAATAATTTAGTAGTTTATATTCGTTTCATTTACTTTCATTAATCATTATAAATGACTAATTTAGTTGTATGTTAATTTTATTTGTGTTCATCATTAATCAATATAAACTACTAATTTAGTAGTTTGAGATTTCTTTTATGTGTTCATTATTAATCGACATAAATTATTTAGTATGATTTTGCGACTATTTTAAAAAAAATGTCATACAATGTGCATGTTCATCTAATATGAAAATGAAAAGTTACATATGTTAATTACAATACTAAACAATATCAAGTGCAACTATAAATACTTTCAACCACATAAATTATATTATATGAAATGTCAAGAATTACAATATGAGTTTCCAACTTAATATTGGTTGGACTATAATTTACACATGAAATGTTGTTTCATCACCTCAAAACATTATCATTGTGTTGCCAAGGCATTGTGTTGATTTGGGGTAGTATCAGATGTGATATAGCCATGAAAATTGGTGGAAAGGCTAAAGCACATGAGATCTCCAAGACCCAGAAATGGTTTTGATAGATTGTATTCGGTTTGGGAGATATTAAAATAATTAATATTTTTAATGGAGTTCTTAAGTCTAAATTTAGGAAAAATAAAATATTAATGGGTATTAAAATAAAACTGGGTTAGAAGGTTCCAAAAGTCATGGATTAGAGATTTAATCTCGGCCATTGGTGGACCAGTGAGAAAAGTATAAGAGGAGGCTTCAGTGTTAGTTGGAGAACGCACTAGAGTGATCAGTCATTTGATTTTCTACAGCAGGGTTTGTTAAGAGACATCAAGTTAGTGATCAACAGCGAGGGGTAGTGAATACATAGTAGAGAGGCATAGTTAGTACCAAAGAGGCAATGCAGAGCCCGAAGAGGTTGACGCAGAGGTAGATAGGTGCTACGTAGAGGCAACTAGGAGCTGCACAGAGCTAGGAGAGGCCAACGTGGGTGACATAGAGGGTCTAAGGGCTGATGCAGAGGCTTCAGTAGTTGCGCAAAGGCTAGTAGAGATGACGCAGGGCCAAGAGGCAGCACTGTGAGGTATTTCATGGGGTAGACTGGGTGCTGGTGAGCTGGGAAGGGTGACACAGTCCCTATCAGAGTGATGTAAAGCAGTGGAAGCTGCAATTGTTGCTGAGGGATCATTCATCCGATGATTAGTCAGCTAGAATATATGTCTCTGAGGAGAGGTACTACTGCTGAGGGCATTCTATGTTGGATGAGCAATTTCTGGCACCCTGGTTGTATTATGAAAACTGCATAATAATAAAACCCTCTGAATAGCTGCACCTGTTTTCCCGCATTGGGTTTTTCTAGGGACATTGGTCCAAAAATAACGATGTCACTTGTGTTCTTTTTTCTTTCAGTTGATGGTCTATTGATGTTGATATTGTACTTGTGTTTATTTTTAGTATTTACATGGTAAATAACTTGTTAAGTAATTAAACAAGTAGGAAGAAATAAACCATATGGTACAGGAAGAATTTCTAATGGGTTAAAATTAGAAATTCCAACACATTGTAGGTGAATTCACTAACTCTAAAGATGACCATCAATCTCTATGTGTGTGTCTTATGTGGGATATTGGATCTAAGGGTATCACTAGACCCATTCTCTTCTCTCTCTTTTTGCATTTGTCGCTCCAATGTTATTGTTCTCCTCTTTCTTCAATTCTTTATTCTTACCATCAATATTGAATTATTTTTCTGAAAACAAAAGAATATACGTTGTAGAGCGTAAGACATGAAAGACAATGAACGCTAGAGGATAAACTAAATTAGACTATAAATTATTTATATGAAATATACCTCAACATCAGCAATGCCAAAGCCATTCTCCCCCATAAAAGCAAGTAACTCAAACAAGTTTTCTTCAGTTGAGCAATAGTGGCCACTATATGGCCATATGATTTGTGTAAACAAAGAAAATAAGACTTCACCATAGAAAAGAATGCCTTAGTAACTTAGCATTCAACCTTTAGGAAAATATTAGGCACAATCATGCCAACTAAGTTACATCTAAAAAGCTCAAGTTGTAAATAACTTGTGAAAACAAATAATCTGATGTGTGATGTCTAATCCTTGTTATTTTATTTGCAACAACCACTAGTACTAAATAGCTAATTAGTTACTAAAAAAAACTAAAATTTTCATATAAACAACTATTTTTGAGTTGGTGACTAGTAGTAGTTAATTTACAGTATCTTATAATGCGACCAACTTTTAGTCGTTTTTAGCTTAGTCATTAATTGGTTGTCTCAATTTTATCATCTAGTAGTATATTTAGTCATAAATTTGGTAATTAATTTAATCATTGACTTAGTCATTAATTACCACAATTAATGACCAAATATACAACAAAATATATTGTTATATGATCACCTGAGAAAACAAATTAATGACCAAAATGTTGGTTGTGTTATAAGATGATGTAAATTAGTTACTAATGGTCATATATATGAAAATTTTAGTCATTGTTTGAAACCAATTAATGACCAAAGAGATATGAATAAATTTTTGTCTCGTTAAAAGACACTGTAAATTAGCTACTAATAGTCGTATATATGCAAAATCTAGTCGTCATTTGTAATTACAAATTTATCATTTGCAATAGTCATTTATCTTTTTTTGGTAGTTTCATATTCATTATAAATGAATAATTTAGTAGTTTATATTCATTTCATTTACTTTCATTAATAATCATTATGAATGACTAATTTATTCGTATATTCATTTTATTTGTGTTCATCATTAATCAATATAAACTACTAATTTAATAGTTTTAGATTGATTTTATTTGTTCATTATTAATGAACATAAATTAATTAGTATGATTTTGAGACTAAATTTAAAAAATGTCATACAATATGCATGTTCATCCAATATAAAAACGCAAAGTTGCATATGTTAATTACAATACTAAACAATATCAAGTGCAACTATAAATAATTTCAACCACATAAATTATATTATATGAAATGCTAAAGTATTACAACATGAGTTTCCAATTTAATATTGGTTGGACTACAATTTACACATGAAATGTTGTTTCATCACTTCAAAACATTATCATTGTGTTGTCAAGGCATTGTAGGTGAATTCACCAACTCTGAATACTTGACCATCAGTCTCTATGTGTGTGCCTTATGCGAGATATTTTCTCTAAGGGTATCACTAGACTAATTCTTTTTTTCTTTCTCTCTTTTTGCATTTGTCACTCTAGTGTTATTTCTCTCCTCTTTCTTCAATTCCTGTTTCTTTTCATCAATACTGAGTTCCTTTCATAAAACAAAAGAAGATACAATGCAAAGTTTAAGACATGAAAGAAAATGAACACTAGAATATAAACTAAAGTATATTCTAAAGAATTTACACGACATATACCTCAACATCAAAAATGTCAAAGCCATTTTTCCCCATACAAGCAGGAATCTCGAACAAGTTTTCTTGTTGGGCAATAGTGGCCACTATGTGGCCACATGACCTGTATAAACAAAGCAAATAAAATGTCACCATAAAAAATAGCACCTTAGTAACTTAGTATTCAACCTTCAGGGAAATCTTAAACACAATCATGCCAACTAAATTACACGCTAAAAAATTAAAGTTGTAGATAACTTGTGAAAAGAAATAATCTAAGGTGTGATGTTTACTCTTTGTCATTTTATTTGCAATAACATTTAATTTTCTAATGCATGAACTTGGTCTAGTATATAAACTACATGGGCTCAAATAACAACATGAAAGTAAACTTTTCTAATAGTCATGAAAATATTTAATACAAAATAGATAAAAGGATTCCAATCAATATCGTGTAATATTATTTTCATCTTCAAGCTTTGATTGTTGTTTAAATGGACATGATACCAAGTATTTTCAATTTCATAGTTAAAAGACAACACAAAATCAAAAGAAACGTTCAAAATACAATAAAAAAATAAAGAGTTGGTATTATAGAATGGGCAATGCAATTATAAAAAATCTATTTACCTGTCCATTGATGTCTTGTTTGGCATTCCTAACGCATTTTTCTCCCCAAAATAACCATGAGGTGAAATAATAACAACATTAAAAACCATAGGAATCCCTACAAGAAACATTTCCAAATTCGATGACTGAGGTGCCTGAAGGATCTCTAACAACAAATGGATCATATCCAAGACATGCTTTGCATTGTATCCCCATCTTTTTTCCAATCACATTTCCTATAACTTGCCCACAACAGAGTCAAGTAACAATCAAACAAAGACATTGACATATATATATATATATATATATCTATAGATAGATAGATAGATAGATAGATAGATAGATTAATCTTTTATATCTATAAAATTTGAATCTAATTTGTTTAAGGAACATATTAATTCATATTTAAAGCCTTCCTGACACATGAGAAGGTATTAATCAAGTAGGACATCAAAAAAACCAACCTAAATGAGGTCCTCAAACAATTTTTTTAATATCAATATTTTTCTTGTTGTGATATCTTGGGTAGAAAAAAGAACATATCTACAAAAGAAAAATCCATATATTACTTATGTTCAAACTTTGTATATGCTGTATTCTTAAGCTTCCTTTTAGGATGTTTCTCCGCCTTTACCAAAGCGAACTGTAGCTTGGTTAAACTATGCATCCTTTCATTCAACATCATTTTCCGCAAGATAAATGTCACACATTATTCTTTCCCATTTCTCAATATGCTACATATGATAAATTTAAAGTCACATAAAACCAAGAGAAAACCCCTTTCTAACAAAAACAAACAAACAAAAAATGTCTCTAATAAAACTTAATTGTAATATCAACGTATGAATAGAGAGTGGACCATTTTTGCTACTTGACTTTGCCTGTTTTTGTTGTGAAAGTGCTTGAGCTTCAGCAACCAACAAATGTGAGGGAAGTTGTAAATGTGAAAAAAATGTTGTTGACCTTTGTAGACTTCTTCAAAATGATGTGAATGATGTCATTTTCAGATGTTGTAAATATCATAATAAGAAATGGCCACATTGGATGCAAAGGTTACATATAAAAACTTTTGGACATGGCATGTATTCTAATAAATTGCATTGCATGACTACCATGGACCTCCATGGCTTACAGGTCCCAGTATGTTAGTCTTGATGATGAAAGAGTGATGGCAAAAATAAGTATGGGTGGTCCTAGTTTGTATGGTGGATATATTCAAACCAAGGTAGTCATCTTAATGAACCTAGGTTCTAACATGGTAAACCAGGATCTGGTCCTCACCCAGTTTCATTCCATCATAATTTGTCAAGACTCAAGAGGACATAATGGTCCTTCAACTTATAATAAGGTTTCTTTTGAGGTTATAGATAAAGCTTATCCAAAGAAAATGGATTTTTGGGCTCCAAGAGATATGGATAATTTAAATGATAACAATCATGTGTTTTTTTCCCAAGATTCAAATGTCGGGATACATTTTGCAGATTTTACTAATATATAGAATGTGAGAAATAATCCATGAGGAGCACTTACTAGTCATTGTGATTATGGAAATACTCGGACATAATAAGACTATTTAGGTTCAAATCAAATAATTCTTGTAGCTCCTCAGTTGCTAGTAGTTTGAAATAAACAATGAAAACTAACTTTATTGGTGTTTACACATGGAAGCTTACACTTATTGAGGAGAAAGTTCTAGTTGGACAGGAAAACCAATAGGAAGTTAGTGCCCATACAAAGATGAAAAAAATGTTTCCAGGCATGCTGATGATAAGGTCCATGGAGAGGATATACACTATGGAGACATTGGGGCATATAATTAGAAAGTAGATACCATAAGGAGGAATCATTGCATAGTAGAAAAGGCACATGAGCTTATTAAAATTTGTGTCATCCGACAGCCATAGTGTGACTGATACAAATAGAGATGTGGAAGATCCAAGTATCAACCTCAACTTTTCAACAAATAAATATGTCAGGTTTTGACTCTCCCTTTCAATAAATAGTTCCAAGCATGTTTCTTTTGAACTTCAAAAGGATTCTAAACTAATAGTTCTAAGTGAATGAGAGGAAGAAAATACGGACAATGAAAACATTGGTTACTCTCTTGTTTTATGATTTTTCTAGTTTGGATACTTTAGGTGAATATATATAGTGCCATTCAATTCTTGTGAAGCTTTGCAAGAGGCATCACAATTTGATTGCAATGGAATTACCTTACCATACTAGTTGTAAATAAGAATCTCATTTCACACTAATTTTAATCTACAATGATATGGTAATGGAATTTTCATGTGTCTGATGCATTGCAAGTAAATTGGAAAACTGCTTAATTTGATGCTTGAGTAAAACTATACTTGCATTGGTACTATGTTTCCCTTCTGAATTTATTATTTCTTCCTCTTCTAACAATTATTTAGTAACAGGTTGTAGATGTTCATCAAGGGCTCCAACTTCATGCAACCTTTTCATGTCTCCCAGAATCTGAACCATTTGAGTTGTGCCTCAAAAGCAGTCCTAACAAAATCAATCACTCTCAAGGTCTTAAGAAGATTTCATAACAAAAATTATTCTAACAGTAGGAAGCAACAAAGTGATCCAAATTCCAAATTTGGTAATAAAAAAATCAACAACAAGTAATAAGGACCTTCCCTTGTATCTACTTGTAATAGTCTATCTTGTTGAATGAAATTCCTTACTGTTGAATTGGTCCAACATTTTAATCCACTTTCTCTACCTACCCTTGTAAATGGCCCTATGCTTTCTCATCAATGCCAAACCTTATTATACTAACTTGCAACTCAAGTCAATATGGAATCCAGGAATTGGTAAAACATTTTAATACACTTTCTCTACCTACCCTTGTAAATGGCCCTATGTTTTCTCATCAATGCCAAACCTTGTTCTACTAACTTTCGTACATGATGACAATTTTTTTCATCTAAAATTAGTTTCTTATTTAGAAAAATAAAACTTAAGCAAATTTTGGTGTTTCCCTCCCTGTGAAGCCTCTAATAAGATGAATAAATTATGGTCATTAACAACTGTCATGAAAATCAAATTGAAGGTGGAGAAGGTCTTTTGCCTAGGTTTTTGATGAAGCTCATCAATTACAAGGTATTTGCCCCATGTTTCACCAAAAAAGACCTAAGAGTAGGCCTTAGGATGGTATTTCTTAAAGTAGCAGAAGAAGCAAGCACCCTAAAAGATGCAATACTCAAAAAATACCCACCAAGTCTTTAACACCAAAGCAGGGGTAAAAGTTTTAATAGTACAATGAAGAGAGGTCCCTAGTCTTAGGTGGATTTGATTCTAGACACTACTGTGCACAGATTCCATAGATGGAGAAAATTTTCCCTAGCTATGATAGATGGAGCAATTCTAAAATTCCCTTACGATTCTAATTCAATTGTCCAACTGGCCTCAAAACCTTGTGATGCTTGTTTTTGTAATGGAAAAATACACAATTATGCTTCAATTCAAAAACACTACACATCGTAAAAATAAAATTGTAAAATACTCTCAAAAACACTAGACAAATATTGTAAGTGTCTACCTTGAGAACATGTACACAATGTTATAATATTACCCAAATAATGAACTACAAAGATGAGCCCATGTAAAGTGATCCACAATCACCTCCAAAAATTCCCTTTAGGGGTTGTGGAAACTAAAGATAAGGGAAAGGACTATGTCAAATCTCTTTCAACATCCAAGTACAATGAACTCATAATAGTAGCAAAGACAGTGATCTAACCATCAATTGAAGAAACATTGGCGTTGTTGTCATAGAAACTCTAGTCCCCTAGTGAACCCAACCACACCTTGACTTCAGTTTGGGTGGAGAATGTCGAGCAATTAAGCCTAGTCATAATCACAACCTAGAAGAAAGAGGTAATCAATGTGGCTATCATGGCAGGATACTAGAGCTTATGGTGTATGAGGGTAACCACCGCTCTAATGAGCAAAGACAAGAACCTTTGATCAAGGTATCTAAGAAGAAAAAATGTTAGCCCTATAATTCTTGAAGAGGAAAATGCATCCTAAGTCACTAAGTTCATGAAATTTGAAATTTAAAACTTGAATTTAGGTGTATCTCAGCCTCGAAAACAAGGCTCCTGCACCACTCTTATGTGGAGAAACCATCAGGTCAATGCTTTTGGCCTGCAACTTGACCAAGCCCTCTAAGGCTTAATGTGACTCCACCATGAATATCTGGATGTGTTCCATTTGTTGTTTGTGGTCCAATTTGCACAAAGTTCCCACGTAAAAGTGTTGTTGGACCTTCAGCCCCTACTAGTACAGTTCCAAAACTTACGCCTAGAAAATGAGGCATGGCTACAAAATGCACATTTTCTCTGTGAGTAATTGCAGGATGATAATCTACAGGAGAGGTAGTTAGAGGAACACTCAAAGGTAATGGTTTCCAAACCTAGTGTCTAGGACGAGTGATAATGGATGGAACATGACCATTTGAGAATGGGGTTTCGGGGACTTTATGCATTACACCACCAATCCTTAGGTGAGGAGGTTCATGAGGGTGTTGATTATCATCACTATTCATCCTTACACTCCCTAAATTATTACAAATAGAGGAACCATAATTTTCTCTTGCACTGAAATGAATATCATGTGTTGGTCTTTGTAAATCTATTGATGCACCTCTAGTAGTCTTTATAACTATATTTGGAGCCATAGTTGCACCAATGTGGTTTTCCTCCTCAATTTCTATTGCATAAGCAACAGAGACAGTTTTGGAAATGGAAGTTGGTTGAAGTAATGTACCAATGTGCATAGTGGGTACCACAAGAGACCCAACAAAGGTCTCATTCATACAGCTGGGATTATTCTACAATGATTGTGGGTTACTCACTAAAGTAGGAGGATGCCCCACAACCATCCCAGTATTTCTATTGTTGTTGGATAGATAGTTTGGAGGGATATTTTCCTCTCTCGAAATGATTCTAGGGCCCTGTTTGAGAATATATAAATTAGAAAATTCCCCAATTTAGTTGAAAGAAAATATAATAAGGCATATATGTTCCAATTAAAACATGAAATTTGAAGTTGTGTGCACTTCAGAAACTTCTCCCATAGTTTAACTTTTAAGCAAATACAATAAGGTGCAATAGTTTCAAATTGAAATGCAAAACTGTGAAGTAGTGAAGTTTTGGATATGTAAGATGTGAAAAATTTTAACCTACTAAATGATCAAGTAAATAAATCCAAAATGTCAAGGGATAGGCATAAAAAGAAGTATAAAGAAGAAGATGAGGACCAAATGCTTACTAGATTGAATAAAACACCTTGAAACAATTGGCCATTTACTTGGGCAGTAATGAGATATCTAGAGTCAAAAACTCCATCAACAGTACCATGGACTTCAACCCCTACCTACATGTAAATTGATCAAAGAAACAATACTTGTATGAGAATTCTTGTCATATACATAAAGAAAACCTGTAGAGAATTTTCTTGAATGGGAATTGAATAAAGCATATTTTACTTACCAGATTATGGACTGCAACCATTCCTGCAATTGCAATTCTTGGTGGCAGTTTATCAAATAGATGTTGAGTTTTTGGTCTTTAGTTTTGAATAATTTTTGAAGTGAGATCTTGGGCAATATTGTTTGGGGCATGTTCAATTGGAGAAGGGTCCATGTGAGCCAGAGTTTGTGAGACATTATGTGCAGGAAATGGCATTGTCTGGCTTAGAAGACCTACATGCAAACGGAAGAACTTCTCTGCATTTTTATTTTGTTGCACTTTAGGAGGGGTTGGTGTTTGATGTTTTTGATGAGGCATTTGATGGTTAATGTTGCATTGTTGTCTTTGCTGATGATTCTAGTTTTACTGAAAAAAATGCCAAAGGGCTATGGAGGAGACCTGGCAGTGGAGTTGGGAAGATTACATGGGATGATTTTTTCTGAACTGTTTTCTCTTGATCAGATTGAGAAGGAGAAGATTGTTGCAAAAGTGAACATGACTGTTCTTCTTATTTTTCTTCAAGCTCTAGTCTTTTCAAATGGACCATCTTTTTCTGCTTTAATTGAGGATGATATGAAAATTTAGTCCAAGAATAATAGCTTAGGTATACACACATTGTAGATAATATCGATAAATAAATAAATAAATATTCAATCACAATATTCCATGATTCATATGTAAGAATTATGAAGTATATTATATTTCTCTATTGCTGCCATTTAAAAAGGTATTTTCTTTTCCAAGGAAAACCTCAGAGAGAAACCCAAGGGATGCTTCCCCACATTCACAGATGGCATCCCTATTAAACCCATTGGTGTAGACAAGTGCTCCTCATCCAAGGGAATTCAAACCAGGCACTTGATCACACAAAACTAGCTAGATTCCAAGCAACATTGGAAACAATTGATTGAGCTAACCCCTTGGGCTGGTTTAAAAAGGTATTTGCACAGTGAAAATAGTTCATTTATTTATTTTAAAAACACAATGTTATACTATTCAAATAAATTAGTAACATGATTGCAAATTACTGTTCTCTATCCCTCAAGATGACCTGATTAACCTTATCATATCCAATTTTCAACAAGTTAGTTAGTATCCAATCGCCTTAATATGCATATTCCATCTTGTTGAAGAGACCCACCATAGAGCCCTTCAAGATTTTTCCCTAGATTTAGAAGACAAGGGCTATGTTTTTTGTATGTATTCCCATAATTTTACCATAATAGAAGATGTTCTTCATGTGTTTCTTTGAGGATCCTCCTTCAAATGTTCCTGTCAATTGGTTAGTGAAATGGGTGGTGCTTACATCACCACTCGAGTGGAATTATGATATTTTTTTCAAAAATTCTACCTCTAAAATTCCTACTTCAATTCCTACACAATTCTGCTGAAAAGTGGGCGGAGGAGCAAGCACTTTACTTGCTCGTTACGCAGGTTCTTACCTTCCATTTTTAATACCCAATTCTTTCACAATAGACAAACATCAAACACCTACTTCAACTTCTATGCAATTGTGCTGAAAAAGGGCAGAGGAGCAAGCACTTTACTTGCTCGTTACGTAGGTTCTTACCTTTCGTTTTTAATACCCAATTCTTTCCCAACAGCAAATATCAAACATACATCACTCTCTATGAAATGGAAACACTCTCCCCAACAACGACACCAAAATGTTGGGTGCTAAAAGGTGTCTTTTAAAACTCCTAATTGCCTCACATTAATTATCAACTTGGGTAAGTCTTTTTATTCCAAGAGTGTACACAATATGTGCAAGCTATAAATCCAGAGAGTAATGCTTTAAAATAAGTTATTAAATTCAATATAAGAGTAAGCGGATGAAATCATAAATCTCAAGCTGTAACTTTTAAAAGAAATAATACATCTAAGCATTAGGACTTAATCTCAAGCAAAACCATATTCCAATCTTAAGAAAGAAATTCAAATGGGAATAACATCAACCGAGAGCATTGTAGCAGTAACTGAGCTCCTTCAGCTGGATCTACATTAATCAAGCAATTCGAATGGGATAACATCAACCGAGAGCGATGTAGCAGTAATTGAGCTCTTTCAGCTGGATCTATACTAATCACACTCTGTCTTAATTAACAAGAAATAATTCCTTAACTGATAACTAATTCAATCCACGGTATGCATAAATGAAATCAATTAACAGAGTTGCGAATTACTGAAATGAGTATATGAAATCAGAATTAAGGAAAGTAAACCAACTGCAAAGATATAAAACAGAATAAACTCGCAGGAACTGCAAAGATACAAAACAGAATAAACTCGCAGGAAATGGAAAAGTATAAAATAGAATAAACTCACAGGAAATGGAAAAGTATAAAACAGGGAACAACAGTAAGATCCACTAGAGACCGGGCCCTAGCCACCAGCGGATACTGCTTAGCTACTTCAGAATATCTGAATGAACAACAACACAAGTTATATATTATTCATCAAATCCAAATGTCATTTACAACACGATGTGTCCTTCAGAATAACATTTTGTATATTGAAATTACAATTGAGGTCCCAAACAAAAAGTTAAATCTCTCCATTATATCTCCTCCTCCTATCCTATCCTATTATCCCCCATTATCATCCTTCTCTCTTTGATCTCTATTTTCATTTAAATACACAGAGAGCAAAGAGAAGTTACAACAAAGATGATTACAAAATGATTCCCATTACAAAATTGGATTGTTCCAAACAAATTGATCAGCAAGATCATATCTGAAATATCTCTCCATCAACATTCAACAAGAATAGGTCGAATTTGGTATTGCAACTGAAATAATTTGGAAAACGGCCACAACAACAAATCTAAGAAAATCATCTTTGGAGAACCTTCTATTTCTCTTAATACAAACTGAATTTGGGAAAACTGCTCAATCTAAAACTAACTCGTTTCGTTCTGGACAAAACCCATGTTTCAAATTTTCCAGATTCTTCTTCATTTGCTCGAAACATTCAATGCAAAACTATCACTTCTTATTCCAACGAATTTCTGAGTTGGAATATTTAATAATGAGCTAGAGATCAAATTTACAATCTGGAAAAGATCTTGGAGGCTAAAATGGTGAGTGATGTTTCAAAAAATTCATTAAACCATCATTGGTAAAATCATGCATAATAATTATTAATTTATTAAAAATAAAGGAGAAGAAATAATATTTATTCATAAGAACATAAATAATTATAAAATGGAATTATATGATAAATGACGTGATAAAGAATGGTAGAAATGGATGAAATAGGTGTTAAAGAGTGATGATAATAATGAAAAACTAGCACCCCAATAGCTAGGAGCTCATTGTCCTGCTGGTTGTCCTCATCTTCCTCCTCTGGTCCCTCAAAGGGTGGGGCTTCCTCAGATGAACTGTGATCAGTAGCATCAATTTGAAAGAATTTGGGTTCCTTGCATTTATGCCCCGGGGAGCATTTTTCATCACATTAGTAACACAATCCTTGCTTTCTTCGTTCAACCATTTATGCAGGTGACACCTTTTGAACCTTAAGTGTTTGGGTAGTGCCCTGAGCATGGGTGGGACGTCCCTTGGCTATGAAATTTGGACGAGGCGACTAGGCAGCTAAAGAACATTCCACTTCAATAGCCTTTGTGCAGGCTTCCATCCATGTGGATGGGTGGTGCATCCGGACGTGGGCTTGGATGGCTTCTTTGGTACCACTTATAAAACATTCCAAGTAGAATTCATCTCCCAGACCTGCTGTACAGAAGGCCAATGTCTTAAAGGCTGTAATATAGTCATTTACTGTCCCTATCAATCTAAGCTTAGTAAGACGACCCAAAAAATTAGCTTTGCGGTCAAAGCAATCATAAATGGATTTTGTGAACACCTGCCAAGTAATTTTCCTTGGATAGAATTTCTGACGCCACTGCCACCATTTCCATCTTTCTTTGTCCAAGTACAGGCCTCCCACATGTAGTTTAGTTTCATCATCTACGATGTTATTCAAAGTGAAATATGGGTCCATTTGTGCTACCCATATTGCCAAATTAGAGCCATCCAATTTGTACATGTCTAGCTTGGGTGGTCAAGGGTGGGAATGTTGGGGATTTCCATGGAAGTGAAGATGATGGCTAGATTCTCCTTCAAGGTCTTCACTAAAACCATATGCCTCTGATTGTAACGCCGAATTTCCCCTTGTGACTGTGTCTGCTAATTTCTGTATCTGTTGTGTTAAAGAAGCCAACTGTTTTTCAATGCTCTCGATCTTCTCATTGGAAATGCCTTGAGCTCTGGCTTCTACCATACACAAATCTGGGTCACTTGTCGTCACTTTGAAAAAATTTGGGACCACCCAAAAATTGAAGCTTCCAAGAGAATGGTACCACCTCGCTCAGCTCGTTATCCTAATTATTATTATTATTATTTTTAATACTCCAAAAGGAGTTTTACTCCCCACTTATCAATACTGTAGTGGCCAATTTCCAGAAAAGTTAATCTTGCCCAATGTCATTCGAGAACTGCCCCAGGTTATAGGAACCAAGCCTCCCTGCACAAATGGTCAGATTTGTCTGTGCAACCCTCAACTGCTAGATGTGAGTTGGACTACGGCTGCGACCAAACTCCAGCTGCTAGATCTGAACGGTATTGTGGCGGTAGACCCTGAACTAGTGGATCTAATTGTTGCGGCAGTGATAGAACCCCAACTGCTAGATATGATCTGGAAAAGAATATAATGGGTGATCTTTAGAGAGACGAGGGAACTATGGTCTCAAGGAGTGTCAGGTTCTATAGATCGTAATATACATAAGGGTCCAACAGTAGTACTCGACCCAATATTTTAGGGAACTAACTAAGGAGGATCAACCATACCCTTAGTTGTACTACCCGAATACCTTATCATATGTGCGAGTAATATCCCTGAGTGCTATTCTCGGTGTACTGTAGCAACAAGATGACCAACGGTTTATCTACGGCGAGGTTTCAGGTGAGCCTAGGAGGCTTCCAATATACCCAGAGGGTACATTGAAGATAGTATGTGCATGGTTTTGTCTAATATGCTACTACTCGAAGGGCTACCCACAGGGGTTACAAGGGATTCCAACAAGCGTGACCACCTCTTGTATTTCTGGCGTGCATGCCTCCCCAAATCCACAAGTTTATGCGCTCAATGACAGATCTCGTGGTTTAAAGACCCGGAACATGTCTCTAGCCAAAAACATTTCTGCTAAAAATGGAGATACCACTGGCCCTGGAAAGCGCTCTGATACCACTTGTTATGCTCTTGACTTATGAGAAGATGCCAGAATACCAAATATACGAAGAAACACAACCCAGAACACAAAACAAAATGAGAAATAATATCATGTATTTTATTATTCAGAGATGAAGGCAATGTTCACTTGCCTCTTCGAGAGGGAAACCACCAATAGAGTAGAGCTCGATTGCAAAATAAGACACGATGCTCCTCAATGGGGAGTCTCTATCCTTTATATAATATTCATACATGCAATACCATGGGTCAATACCATGGTTATCTTAATACCATCTATCTAACACCATGGCCCGTTTGCAACTAACTGTGGTCCCTTTCTTTAAATGCGGGTCAACCACTTACAATTATTAATATGGGCTTTATTGACTCTTTAACTAACTATAACTATGACTTGACCCTATTACATAAATAAGGGGGTTAGGGTTGGACCCTAATAGGAATGTATAATGAGTGGGGGAGATAAAATTTGTTGGTTTTAGCTCTAGTAAATGTACATCTAGTTTTTCCTTTGCTTGGGTGAATCTAAAAATATTTTAGGAAGTTTGGAATATTCCAAAGATTGGACTAAGAGAGGTGAATGTAGATCAACTGCTTTAGATAAAAGTTCTAAAACCTTAGGTGTTATATCAACCAAATGCAATTGGGATGGAACAAAGATAAAGGGATCAAAAGTTGAAATATCTTCAGGTTGTAATGGTACATAAGAAGAAGAAGAAGCTTCAAGTCTCCTTCTAAATGAGGCCTCTCTTACCAGTCTCTCAGGATCAGATAAAGGATATATAATTTGAGAGTCAGGGTGAGATCTTGTATGTTTTGAAGGAGCCAACTTGGTCTAGTGGAGTCGCTAGGTGAATGATTTTTAACCTACAATTTCTTTATTCACCTTAAAGAAAAAGTTTTCAATCATTGTCCTAGGGAAAATAGTTCAATTCTCGCTCCCCCAGTTAGTCATGCCAAATCATCAAAAAAATTTGTTGGTTTTTAGTTTTATGGATGACCAATGATATGAATTATTGAAAATAGGTGCTTAACCCTTAACAATTACTAAGCTAGATGAAAGGGTTGCTACTTGTCTAGCTATATTTAATTGATCTAAAGTGAATGAATAGTAGAATATTGATGAAGTATAACTTGCTAAATATTTAGATAGAATATTTGATTGGTTATACCGAAGGAATACAGGCAAACAAGATTTCTTGTAGAACAAAATATATTTAAATGAATGCAGATTTGTGTGACAATTAATTGATATAGGGGAGTTTATAATAACAGATAGATAGGGGATTTAAGACTAACTGATACTCAGTATGATCTTATCCAGATCTCTGCATAAAGACTTAAATATATGAAGCAATACATAATGAAATAAATACATATGAAAAAATTACAAGAAGATAGGATTGTAGAAGGAAAATTCAGAATCCTTTTATTAACTTCGCAAATCTTCAGCTTGGTTACAATTCTAATCTCAAGGCTCATCCAAGGTTTCAACCCTTAATAACTCGAAGAGGAGTTATTTGTACAAAATTTCTTCTAGATATTTTCAAAACAAAAATACAAAAATAGTACAAAATTGTAGGAATTTCAAAACTGCTAAGTGTTGGCACTATTCTTTGGGAATGTGTTGATGATGTGGTCCCCAAAAAGTGATGCCTAGCTGTCCTTCAGTTGTTGATGAAATTTACTCAATAAATTCACATAAGTGATCCCATTGGTCTTCATTTTATATGGAAAGATTTACCAATTTTCTGTAAAATTCATCAACCTCGGTGTACTTATCAAAAGTGGGCTTATCTACAAAAAGATGTTTAATTTCATGCTTAATAGCCAAGTCAAAATCTAAAGCTTCTAATGCTTGGTTCCCTATAATATGCCCCTTTATACATGCAAAATTTTCTTTATCAGTGGCTATGGTATAAAGCTTCTAGCAGTATTCTTCGAGACTGATCAACCTGTCATTTGGGGCCACTAATCTCGACAGTCCTCTCTGATTCATTAAATTAAATTTAAAATGAAACCTTTGGACATAATTATTCCAGGTTTGGCAATTAGTCTCTAACTAAATCATCAAGTTCTTTTTCTGCAACACCTTCTTCGTTTCCAAGATGGTTTATGTTTTGTCCAGAATTTGAATCTGCTCCAACTCAACCCTAGTTTTTGAGTTAAGAACTCTGATCATGTTTGTAGCTTCACTTGGTTTATCTTTAAGAAGCTTCTTCACTTCATCAATGGCTACCTGACATCTGTTTATGAGTTCCTCCTGCTAAAAAATGATATGAATGGAGGGCCATACTTCAGTTATGGCCTGACTAACATCTGCCCAAATGCTTTCCTTGGCTTGGGCCAAGGTTTGGGCCATCAATGAATGACTCTACAACTCTTCAATTCTTTTGTTCAACCTATGTGTTTTCTTCATTTCCTCAGCATAAAAACTATCATTCTTTATTTTCTGAGCTTCCAGATTCTGGAATTTCTTATGAAGTCTTTCATTCTCTTGCATCTAGTGAGTGAGCTCCTGTGAGAGTCTGTTCAAATCCTCTATTGTCGATGTAGATTGCTATGGCTTTATGTATATTCCCTTGTTGTTCTAGACACTTCAATAGAAATAGCTATGATGGGAGCTATAACTAACTAAGTAAATTTCTCTTTTTCCTTAAGCGATTTCTCAATCTGTTGATCGTTTGTCTTTATCTGTATGTTTTTCTCAATTATTAGTTTGTGAATTTCTTCCTTGTGCTATTCACTTTCTGCTATCTCCTTGGTCTGGGGGTCCTCTGTAGAAGATAATTTCAACTATTTTCTCAATGTTGCAATCTCTGTTTTTTTTTCCTCTTGATAATATCTTCAGCAACTTTCACATCAATAGGGTTATATCCAATATTTATTACTAAGTCCTCTAATGACTTGACCCTGTTATCCTTAGCTAAAGATGATATTTTCTCAATCTTCAATTGTGACTGCACACTTGATAGAGAAATTTTAAGCTTTGAAATTGCCATCGCAGTGTTGGTCATGGTTGAGAAAAGTATCTCACCAGACTGCCTATGCATGTCCATTTGATCAATTGGATGTATCCGATTAGCATCAAATGAAAACAAATTTTTCACATAATCAGAAGAACCTTTGGGAAAGCACACTTGAGCCTGTAGAAAAGGCATTTGCATTCTTCCCTTGTCATTGTCAAATGTTGTCAACAACCTGTGTTGTGAAGTAGAATTCTGCTTCCAAAACTGTGCATAAACATTAGCTTTTAAAGCTTCATTCTTTTGCTTGATTTCAAGGAAGTTAGTGAAGACATTTGACTCCTTGGTTTCACTTGCTCCTGTAGATTGAGTAATTTCTAGCAAATTCTGTGTAGTAGTAGAAGGAGTAGTAATTACAGGTTCCTCTGTCCCTATAGATACCTATGAATCATCCAAATTGATGATAATAGGCTCATTCTGGCCTTGAGTAGTAGTAGTAGTAGTAGTGCCCTTTGATTCAGTCCTTGATTTCTTCTAATAGTGGATGAATTCCTTTTCTCCAATTGTTGATGACGATTATCCTTGCCTAGGCCTTTTGTCATGCTTAGTTTGAGAAGTAGGAGTCTGAAGAGTAGAAGGAGCTAAAACCCATTCTTCTGCTTCTTGAAGAGTATTCTCTTCCCACTGTTCCTGATTTCTGAACTTCTCAATCTTTGGCCTAGGTGTATGATTATAAGGAGTGGTTTTGAGTTCCACTCTTAAGTTTGAAATAATGCTCAATGGATCATAAGACCAGGTGAAGCTAGGTTGGAAACCCATGTATTTTAGCATAGCATCTTCCTCTAAACCTGCTGATTTGGTATTACAAATGAATGACCTAACCTGTGCCTTTATCTTGAACTGTGATCTCCTCTTCCCTGAGATGAAATGAAGCTCATCCATATTCATCATTTTCCTAATATATTCCAGAGAGAAAATTATCATTGGAACATATTTTGGCAACTTATATGGAGCCAATTTGTAGGCATATACTCTGATCTTTGTGTAGTTCTAGTAAAGATACCAGTGTCCTGTTCTGACTTGATCACTGAGGTGCATGATCCTTTTGATTTATGTACTGATCCAAGGTTAACTCTGACTTCTGAGAAGTTGTTCAACTGGGTGAATGAAACAGTCTATGAAGTCTGAAAATCTGAACTCAATTGAGTTCTTTCTAATCAATGAGGTCCATTGAGTGACCTCTTGATTCTCTTGTTTATCATCTTACTTGTGGAAAACAATAGGAAACCTGTCTCCCTGCTGAAAAATAAACATATGAGATAGGATAGAGGAGTATTTAAACACTCCTTCAGTAGTTATGTTCATCAATTTCTCATGCATAGCTTCACCCAAGAATTGACTGTAGTAATACATGAATGCGGGTTTGTTCTCTTTATAAAATATTGATAGATAGCCTAGGATATCTTCATCTACCCATTGGTCTGATTGGTTGTCTAACAAGAAAGAAATTAGGGAAATGATATGCTTGGCTCTCTCAGGGAACATAGATGTTGGATAAGGAGGATTCTTTTTGGGAAGCTCAACATATTGAGTGTGAAAGATCTCAAAGATTTGAGCTATATGAGGGAAGATCAATTTGTGATATAGGTCAATTAAGGCTGTAGTGGAGAAAAATCTAAGACAGTCATTCTCGGGTATCATAAGAATTTTGTTTATGGTTTCTGCTGTGATAGTTATCAGAATGTCTCCATTCTGAGCTACCACTTTTCTCTGTAAAGAATTATTCTTGGATTGGCACCAAATAACTAAATCATGGAAGGAATAAGTCTGAGGAAACATATACAGAGGTAGATTGGATTCCCACAGGTTTATTTCATCCTCAGAATCAAAGTATGTCTACTTCATCCAATTGTGCAATTCGAAAATGTTGAATTCACATTCAGTATCTACGATTTTAAAGTATTGATCAACTAATGGAATATGGTCCAAGTCCAAGGCATCAGAGGCCTTTAGGGTTTGCTGTGTTACAAAGGAGCTAGTGTTATGGCTCCAAATATCACCCTGTGTATTTGTGATGCTTGGTTTATGGCCTAGGACAACCCTTCCTTCCAGACTTGGTCCAAATATTTAAAAAGCAGTGTTTTACTCCCTGTACGCGTCTTTGCCCTGTATTAAATGTGTGTACACATGGGTCAGTATATACCCAACCCGCGTATATGTCTTAAAACACTTTAAAAAATTAAATTTCCTTAATTATGGGCAGAGATCATGGGTTTAACCTGTTGATTACCTATTAGTGCCCATGGCCCAACTGTTCCCAACTAAAAAACTACTTTGGTAGAAGTATAAAAAGACTTCAATGGGAAGGCCTAAAGGAGGAGAGAAATGATAGAATTACTATACTGAGATTATCCCCTGATCAAGTCTGAAGAATCCTTATGCTTCAAGCACTCCTCCAAGTTCAGGAAACCCTTGTTTCCTTGAGTTTTGATGTTCTCTCATATACTTGGAGATATCATGGTATTGGTTGTGGAAGGAGCCTATTGAAGATTGGGACTGGACAGACTTGGAGGATGGTTTCGATTGGAGCCGGAAGAGGAAGACTCAGGTGAACTCTTTCTATGTTTTGATTATAGTTATCTGCAATAAAAGAAACACTGTCATGTTCCTGATATCAACCTTTTTCATACATCTGATGTTATTGTTATGGTTTATATATGAATGACTATTTCAATGTATAACTAACCATCTACTTATATGTTATAAAGTTGGTTTCACTATAATGCTTTATCTATATGATGTTGTGCATCTTTGAGTTGGTTGTTTGGAAAGTTCAAAGATCGTGAGGAGTTGCAGAGGGTTTGAACCCTGGCTGGAACTACCCAAATGAAGGACCCCTGGGTATGTACATCCTCACATAATTCGCTTGTTTAAGCATTTTTCCTGAGTGTTATGCTTGTTTCTTGTTGTATATTACTCCTGCTCTGTTAGGGTTCTGACCCAAAGCCCTAGGGGATACAATCTTGTTGTTCCTAGTTTGGGTTATTTAGTGCTAATCAGGGCTCAGCTTTCAGTTTGCTTACTGTGATTTTACTGTCTGCTTCTGTAGGAACTCAGACTTCAAGTCTGATCCTTTTCATCAGGACTCTTTTTTTGTTTTTTCTTGTAAACCTTTATATACGCACCTTTGTCAAGTTACAAAAGCGTATACACACTAGTTTCTCTGAACTAAAGCCACGTATACGCGAGTTTATTTTGACTGAAACGCATGTACACGCAACTGTGTAGAGACACAGTTGCATATACATTTGTTTTGCATGATTTTTTCAAGTCTTTTTATCTAGAAAGATTTGTTTCTTGGCCTGTCTATTTCCTGAGTAGTCAGCTTCTGTTTTTAGATTTTAGTTTTTCAATGAGCCCACTGTTTCGAGTTCTCTTCTACTTTGAAGAGTTTTTGGTCTCAGTTTGCTTTACAGTGAGTGTTATCATTTGTGTTTGAACACACAAGGCTTCTTGTAGAGGCTCTTGATTGTTTTGGTTCTCCGGAACAGAAGATTTCTTGCAATCTTTGTGTCGAACTACATTTTTATGGTTTTCTTGCTTTGCTTCCTGTTAAGTTTGTGGCCATTCACTCCTTTCTTTTCGAAAGTTTTTGTTGACATGTTTGAAACTGTGTCTTTCATTATTTCTTGATCAATGTATCAAACCTGTTTTTGCTACTTTTGGATCGTTTAGTGTATCTTGAAACACCTATATTGTTAAGTTTTCATTCGTGTTGAATTGACGACTTGTAAAGTTTCCTTGTTGATTGCTTTCAGTCTTTGAGTCTTTGGTAGCATTTTGAGTACTTTTGAAAAGTTTCTTTCATTGCTTTTTTGAAAAATAAAAGTCCTTCAAAAACATTGTGTTTGCTTTCTTTGCCGAATTTGTGTTTGGTTTCTTTTGGTTTTTGAGAGTGATTTAGGATCCTTGTGTTTAGTCCTTCTTGTTTTGGGAAAGATTTTGTGTCCAAAATTCTTATTCCTTTCAAAACACTTAAGTTGGATTATAAAACAAATTACTTTCATTTTCTTTTTAGAGTAATCTAGAATTTTTGCATCATCATGTACACTTTGCATTAGGGTAGTTTTGCATCATTAGAGCATCAATAGTTTTTTAGTTTTTGTGAGTGTGAAGTCTGTTACAAGAAAAGAAAAGGAAAAAAAAATTGCTTTAATAGAAGTTTCTTAGAACCCAAGTAGAAGTTGCTTTTCATCGAAGAACAAACAAGTGCATTGCATATAAGTTAGCTTTTCATTAATTTCTTTTGCCTCAACAAACACCATCAGTTTCACTTCTATATTGTCCCTTTGACTTAAAAAGAACAGCCACTTAAAATCAAGCGCTAATAAAATAAAACATTACTTATTATATTGTCAATAAGTACACCAACAAGTTTTAGGTCATTTAGGGCCTTAGATCAGGCGAGAGGAAAGTAAACTCTCCAAGGTCACTCTAAATTGTCAAACGTAGAAGTCTGAATAAAGAGTGAAAATCTAATAGCGTTAGGGAGACCAGGAAAGCTTCGTGACAGGGAGTTAAGCACAAGGGTTTTTGAAGATAAGGACGAGAGATACCCCCTCTCTTACTTGTTGGATCTTACCTCACGACTGTTCCACCCAGCTTCTGACATGAGTTGGTATCTTTAGCTGCCTATCCTAGGGATCTACATAGGTGGCTGCGGAGGGGAATCCCATGGCACCTGAAGTTGACGTTGCATCACTTTTAGCGGTACTTCTGGAGGGCACCCTTGTGAAGCTTGGGGGCTTGCACCAGAAAGGCTATTGTTTGGAGGTCAGCGTAACTTCCTCTAATACCATCACTAGTATACCTGGGGCATAATTACCCCAATCTATTTTCACAAGGCCCTTATTTTTCACTTTCTTGTATTTTGGTGTCCAGTCCTAATCACTCGGAGCGGAAATACTTGGAAGTTGTTTGAATTCTAAATTATTTAGGGACATTTTTTAGTGTGTGTTTTGTGCTCCTAGTCAGCCTAGCTTTCGATTTTCTTGAGTATTTAAGTAAATCTTATTAAAATAATTCAAAGTGGCTGACCAATCTATTAGACAGTCCCCTAGACTTCATGGGCTTTCACCTGCAAGTCCAGAGCCTTCTCCTAGAAGGCGTAGGAGTGATTCTGCCGGTGGTTTTCAACCAGCGGTAGCTGGCGCATCGGAGATTGATCCTCCGCTTGGGGGAATCAGTGTACAAAGTAGACCTGGTACTACCTCAGAGTTAGAGAGGAACACACCAGTTCTTTCTCGGATACTCTTCCAGTCGGAAGATAATATTGAGGTAGAAGAGCTCTCAAAGTCAATTGTGGTTCCAAATTCTCCTCTACCTTCTGATCATCTAGACGTATTTTTATACGTTGGAACTGCGACACATAGGCCTTCAAGCCCAGGTCCACACACATACATCCCTTCGATGACCACTGCTGGAAGCATGGCATCTACCATGAGTGTTATGAGTATGCAGACTCCTATATCAGTGCAAGGGGGAGGAACTATTTCCATTCCCTCTACATCTTTATTTGGGTCTACTGTCAGCACATCCTTGTTTGGGTCTACTTCCATTCAATCGATGAGTGGAAGTTCACAAGCTCATGCATCCAGTTTTTGATTCTTCCCTTTTGGAATGCCCTCTCAAGGTATTCATTTAGTTCCATTGAGTGTACTATTAACTGCCTCCACGTCCATGATGAGTGGATCGGCATCTTTTCAGGGTTTTCCTTTTAGAAGTGGTCATATACCACATTCCAATTCGATGGTGGGGTCTATGCCTTTTCCTTTCACAGGTCAAGGTAATAATCCTTTTCAGAGTTGGACTAACCCTGCAGTTAGTGGGATCAGAACTGGGAATCCATTTTTCGGCCAACAAGGGAATGTGTCGTACTCTTCAGTCAATTCATTTCAAAGTTTTCCACCCTTAGCTAATGCTTGGAACCCTTACCAAGGGTTGTCCAGCCCGTATAATAATTCATTAGGGGGGAACTTTGTTGGTTACGGAGGTGTTTTGGCCGAAGTTGGTTAAACTCGGAGTTTTGCTGGACCACAAGGGTCACCTTTTGGTTCAGCAGGTTCTACCAGTTACTTCGGGCAACCTGGTGCCTTTCAAAATCCAGGTCATTATTTTTATACTTTCAGGAACCCCGCCCAATCTGGGTGGAATCCCCAAGGTCCTCAGCAACTTCCATTTCTGGCCACACTCAATCTACCAGACATGACTAAGTTAACGAACAATCTAATCAGATACAATCTGGCTTGGCCTCTGGTCCCAACCAAACTTCTGTCGGATATCCCAAAATTCGAAGGGAAGAATGGGGAAGACCTAGGTGACCATGTAACCACATTCCATTTATGGTGCTCATCGAACTCCCTCATCGATGATTCGATTAGATTGAGACTATTTCAGTGCACCTTAACTGGCAATGTGGCTAAGTGGTATATAGAGTTGCCAGGAGGCACCTTTACATCTTTTGCGAATTTGGCTAACATTTTCTTAAATCATTTCCAGTTGCCTGTCTGTTACGAAGCCAGAACTAAACTTTTGGCCAATTTTCATCAGGACACGACTACTCACATTTCTGATCATATTCAGGAATGGAGACGGAGAAAGAGGATCATCAAAGCCAAAATTCCACCTGAATTCCATCTCGAATGGTTCTTAAAATCATTACAACCCAAGATCTCCAAGGATGTTTCTATGTCCAGAGTTTATTCCGAAGAGCAGGGTATCTTTCACGCCCAGCAATTAGAACTGATATATTCTCAGTCTGGGACCCTTCAGAAGATCTTGTCTGATGCTCCTAGATCCATGGTTGATGTAGCCAAACCAAAGCTAGGCCTGCATGCTGACGGTATTGTTGGATTGATTGATGCGAATGTGGTGAACCTTCTGAGCCAATTGCAGTAGTTGTCTATACAAACTGCTTCTTCCAATCAGGTTGCATCGTCCACTACTCCACCTTCTCAACCTTCTTCTGTAAACACTGTTCAAGCTTCTAACCCCAAAGGAAATCAAAATTCCAATGGGAAGAAGAAGGGACAAGGTAAAAAGAAGAATCAAGATGGGAAGGGTAATGCGAATAAGCTCGACAATAATACTAGTGAGGGTGGAAAAGAGTCTAAGAAGAAAGTTAAGTTTCCATGAAAGCTATGTAATGGAGACCATTTGACTCATCTCTGCCCAAAAATTCAAGATGCTCAGTGCTTGTTAGTGCAACAAGGGTCTTCTAGCTCCCAAGCTGTCTTAACTAACCCTTTCCCCGAAGGGCAACAGTTGCTTACTGGTGTGAATTCAAACCCTGGTACCTCTGCAGAGGGCAACCAAGAGGGAGACAATTCCTCAAATGTTTTCATGATGGGTTCTCACATCAATGTGGCCACACGGTCATGTGATTATGGTGAAGCTGAAACATCCAAGGATAAATCTGTTCCTAGAACTACAGATCCACTTCATATTGAGCGACCCTATGTGAAGTCTATACCTCAGATACCGAAAGGTTCCGCCAAACACGCGACTATCAACCCTAATGCTAGGGCAGCCCAGAACTACTCCATTGTGGAGGATCTGGCTTAAATTTCATGTGCTATGTCTGCTTTAGAGGTACTCCAGTCGTGTCCAGCTCAACGAAGTGCTTTACTTTCAGCGATAGGGGCAGTTGATCCAAACAATTCTTTAGTTCTCACTCTTGACATGCTCAATGTCAAAAAGAGACTCCCTCATCATATGTCTTTTCAAATAAATTCTACTTACCAGAAAACTAACATTTTTCGAACAGTTATAGATGAGGGAGCTTCCACGTGCGTCATGTCGATGTCATGTTGGAAGGCCATTGGATCGCCCTCGGTTGTTCCTTCGCCCATACTCTTGATAGAATTTTATGGTCATTCTCATAGGCCACACAGGATTATTCTGACCTTTCCTATATGTGTTGGAGGAAAGGCCGTTAATATCGAAGTATAAATCGTTGATTCCAACCTAGATTACAATCTCCTCTTAGGAAAAAATTGGATTTATGAAATGGATGTCGTTGTTTCGACTCTATTTCGAGTCCTTTATTTTCCTCATGAGGGGAAAATTGTTAAGGTTGATCAATTGGATTATTCTCCAGTTGACCCTCGTGCAAATTTGGATTCTACTGTTCCATTGGTGGATAACCCCCATCAACCTATCGAGAATCTAGGAGTTGGGATGTATTCTTCATTGATGGGTACATTTGATTTTCCCACTCCTATAGCTAGAATCAATGTCATTTCATCTTCCAAAGAGTCTTTACGAGAAGAGTTCTTGCGGACTCGTTATTTTTTGGACCCTTGGACCTTGCTTTCGCATACAACCACATTAGATGAAGGACAAGTTGGTGGAATGGCATTCCCTATGTCTACAGCAAAGCTTAGATATCAGTCTATCGTTAACTCTGCAAATGACCATCCTACTCCTTTTTCAAAGGAAGAGTTAGATGGTGATGTGGCCCCATCTTGGACCCTTGACTCTACTTCTACTATGGATTGCTTAGATATGGTTTTACCATCTGAGGAAGCAATCTTAGAAGCAATGATGGGTGTAGATAGACCTTGGGAGGACTTACACCATCATTCATATTTTCTTCCCCCATTGTGAGAAGTTGAGTCCAGGTTCTCCAATCTACTTACTAGCGATGTTTGTATGGTTTCAAACCCTTTGGCTCCAGCACACATTCATGCCGAAGGTAACATGTCGGTCATTTCAAAAACCATATCGATAAACATCTCTAGGAACCCTAATGTGATAGAAAATGTCTTCATTGGAGCCGAGTGTTCCCCTGAAGAGATTCAAATTTACACTAACCTCTTCAAATAGTTTCGGGATTTATTTGCTTGGTATTAAGAAGAAATGCCTGGTATTGATCTATCCATCATTCAACATGAGATCAAGATGTATGAAAACAATAAGTTGATTTGTCAGAAGCTTCGGCCGGTCAATCCTAGGAAAGCAGCAGCTATCAAAGCTGAAGTAGAAAAGCTGCTCAAGGCAGGTTTCATATACCCCGTTCCCCTAATGGATTGGGTTTCTAATCTAGTACCGGTTGATAAAAAACAAGGAACGATCCATGTATGCATTGACTTTAGGTATTTGAACAAAGCTTGTCTGAAAGATAATTACCCCACACCGTTTATTGATCAGATAGTTGATGAATGCGTGGGTAATGAGATTTTTTTCCTTCATGGATGGATTCTCCAGTTATAATTAGATATCTATCCATCCAGAAGACCAGCATAAGACAACTTTCATATGTCCCTGGGGTACCTTTGCGTACAAAAATATGCCTTTTGGTCTTAAAAATGTTGGAGCCACGTTTCAGCGGGCCATGTCATATGCTTTCCACGACATCAAGCATGTCATAGAAGCATACTTGGATGATTTAGCTGCTTGTTCTCGAAAGAGAATCGATCATCCAGGTCACCTTCTATTGGTTTTTGAAAGATTTTGATTTTACAAGATTCAGTTGGATCCAAATAAATGTGTTTTTCCCGTTACATCTGGTCAATTGTTAGGGTTCATTGTGTCAACTGAAGGGATTCAAGTTGATCCCTTCAAGGTGGAGGAAATAGTTTAGTTGCCTCCCCCGTCTTCCATTCGACAACTTCAAAGTCTTCAAGGAAAGGAAAATTTCTTGAGACAGTTTATAGCGAACTATGCTGAGATAACTAAACGGTTTATGAGTTTTCTCAGGAAAGGAGTTCCATTTTTATGGGATGACTTTGCGCAAAGATCTTTTGATGCTTTGAAGCAGACGTTGATCTCTGCCCCGCTTTTGAGTCCACTAGATTATGGTAGAGATTTCCTTTTATATCTTGCAGCTGCAGAATCAACCATAGGTATGGTTCTGGTTCAGGAATATGATGCTCTCATGGAGCATGTCACTTACTACTTGAGTTGAGGCTTGGTAGGTCCTGAACTTCGCTATTCTCCAGCTGAGAAATTAGCCTTGGCAGCTACCCATGATGTCCAGCAGCTTCGCCATTATATTCTGCTACGCAAAACGTTTGTCTTAGCGACGGTCAATCCTTTCCAATTTGTCCTCAGTAGGCGAGTGATTGGGGGAAAATACAATCGATGGAATGTTATTTTACAAGAATTCGATCTCGATTTCTTGTCGACCAAGTCTAAGAAATCATTGGTTTTTGTGGAATTAATTTTCGAGCTACCTTGTGGAGAAGATACTGTTTATGAGGAAAGTTTTCCCAATGTACATGTGTTCCTCATCTCTTCACAAGATCCTTGGTATAGAGATATCATAATCTATCTCCAAACTTCGAACTCCAAGGATGAATGTCGAAAATTACGTCACCTGGATAAGAACAATGTCATCATTAGTGATACATTATATCGCTGAGGGGTTGACCCAATCCTTAGGCATTATTTAACCTTAGAGGAAGTAGAGTCTATGCTCAATGATTGCCATAGTTGAGCTTGTGGTGGTCATCTTTCAGGGCTTGCTACAGCCTAGAAAATCTTGCATGCCGGCTACTTTTGGCTTTCACTTTTCCAAGATTGTATTGAAGCGGTCAAACGTTGCCACCCTTGTCAAGTCTATATTCAGAAGACGCATGCGCATCCAGCTCCTCTTTTCCTTGTTATCACTATTGGTCCTTTTACAAAGTGGGGTATTGACTGTACTACTTGTAATTTTCCTTCAGCAGTGAATCACAAGTACATTATAGTAGCCGTAGACTACTTTACGAAGTGGGTTGAAGCCATGCCCACTTATAAAAACAATAGTGAAACAGTGGCATTTTTCCTCTTCAATCAAATTATTTCACGGTTCAGTATCCCGAGAGAGATTGTCACTGACCATGGTAGTCATTTCCAGAACCAACTGATGTCCGAATTGGCTCTTAAATTGGGCTTCCGGCAGGAGAACTCATATCCATATTATCCTCAAGCTAATGGCCAAGTAGAAGCCGTGAATAAGTCCCTCAAGATGATCCTGCAAAGGGAAATTGACAAAAATTGCTCAATTGGCATCTCATGTTGTATCCGACTCTCTGGGCATACCGAACCTTGATAAAGACTGCCACCAGTTTTACACCTTTTCAATTAGTTTACGGGCTGGAATATATCTTTCCTATTGAATGTACAATTCCATATCTTAAGCTAGCTGTTGAGCTCCTTCTAGAGATCTCTAGTCTCGAAGAGTGCCTCCTTCATTTGGAACATCTCGATGAGCAGCGTCGAGATGACACCACAATCAATGAGGCTCATATGAAAAGGGTTAAAACTCAATACGATAAAGTTATCCATCCTCAAGTCTTTTCTGAAGGGGAACTTGTCCTGGTCTATGACCAAGATAAAGACTCCTTGGGGGTAGGCAAATTCAAGTCTATGTGGTATGGTCCCTTTATAGTGAAACGCGTTTTAGAGAAAGGGGCTTTTGAATTAGTCGATTTTTAAGGGAACAAGTTGGCGGAGCCCCGAAATGGGCTCTACCTCAAGAAGTACTTTGCCTAGGTTACATCCGAGCAATGGCTTCTTTGTATATTCTGTATTTTTGTACATATCTTATCAGGATTTTTTGTGATATCGACGCTTTTTGATCTGCTTTGGCAGGTGTTGATGGATGACTTGGTCTATTTCGGATTTGCCGATGGTGCTAGTCGGCACACTCGGAACCTCGCTTCCGCAGCTTGGGTGATTTATTATCCAACTGGTCAGTTGATGGTATCAAGGGGAGTATGTATTGGTCTTGCATCAAATAATATGGCCGAGTATACTGCCGTCATTAATTTACTATCCGAAGCTATTTCTTATGGAATCGATTCGTTGGTAGTCTATCTTGATTCACAACTGGTAGTGTCACAATTGAATAACATTTATCGGGTTCAGGATCCTTATTTATATTGCCAATATTTGAGAGTGAGGGTGTTGCAAAGATCATTTGTTTATATTACTTATTTGCATATTCCATGATATAATAATTCATTAGCAGATTCTATCGCTAATCAAGCTTTAGATTAGCATATCATTCATTCATCAAGATAAAATCAAACATAAAAAATCTAGAACTGTATATATATATATATATATATATATATCATAAAATCGCCCGTGTGTACATAAGTGTTTTTAATATACAAAATCGGGACTAAAATGCCCATAATCATGTCCAGTACATCTAATGACCCAGCTCAGGATGAGCAGCTAAGTATGTGACCACTGCTTTGGCCACACACCAAAAAAGGTGAACCCAGTCGTGTGGCACTCCTACCACGCAGCACTACATATCCTCTGATAGATCTTCTATGGTCTCCATCGGTACTCGGTGAGTCAATCTCACAAATTTTTGCTGGACTATGTATAAGATTCTCTCAGTCTCCATAGCCTCCTCTTCGACACCTCTTCCACGACACCTGTGCCGCGGAAATTCGTCTGGTCGTACCGGACCCACATCTGGAACATGATCATTATATCAGTCATTTAATCCCATCAAAAATATCTTTAAGTTCATTTTCATATTTGAAAAACATAAAAATCATAAAAATTGACAAAACTTTAAAAAATGGTTACCTATCTCTCCCCATGCTACGTCTGGTGGCAGCGCTAGATCCGGATCTCCCCTGAAATCCATGCCAGCATAGGGATATTCATCCACAACGATGATTTTCTGCTCCCACCAGGAGAAGAAATCATCGTTAAAAGCAGTCCTCGGTACGTCTCCACCTCCAAGGCATTTCATCAGGTCGGCCCACCTACCCATCCGAGGATCTTGGGGGCTACTGATAGGAACTGATACTATGGGATGTAACCCTGGAATCTTCTTGAAGAAGAAGGAGCACAAAATGGTCCCACATCCGAAGTTCTTGGTCTATCCTTTCTGAATGGAGGATAACTGACTCTTCATATTGGTCAGAAGAGGTGTACACCAGTCAAACACAGTAGTGAGATAATCTACGGCCAAGCTCATGGATAGTCATGATGCTTGGTGCAATGAGGCTGATTCGTTTACCCTAGCTATGGTGAATAGTATGATCCTCAAGGACAAACTCTCTACATTTTTTATTGGAATTTGGCTTCCAATATTCTCGGGATGCCCTAGATAGTATATATGCATGTAGTCTTCCACTGAAAGACTACCTCGTGATCGTCCAATCGAATGCACCACTTCTCCTCTCTAGGAGAGTCCAGTGATAAAGTAAATATCTTCTATCTCTATCCTTAAAGGCATTTGATCAATAATGAATGCATCATCTTTGATACTCCAATAGTGGATTAACATTTCAAGCAAGCGGGTGTTTGCCTTCATATTTGGCATTTTGAAATTTTTTAATAAACCGCATCCTCTCAATGCATCCAAGGCTTGTTGATCATTCATAACCTCATCATCAATAGTAGCATGCTCCCTTTCCCTCCAGGTGATTGTCATCCTGAAAGAAAATCAAGTTTAACTGTTATATTTTTATGTTTTAATTTCAAACCACGTATATGCGGGTCCATTTCATACATAGTCACGTGTAGGGCCTGCGTATATGCGGGTTTCTCATAACCAACCCGCGTATATGTTGCGTTGAGATTTTTTAACATAATTTACAATGGTGAAACCTCAATTAAAATTTCTAAAAACAATCACAAATTGATGCAAGCTAGATTTGGGGGTTACCTGGTGGTTTTTAGAAAATTTGAACTTCGAATTCTTTGGGGGGCAAGATTGCTTCTTTTTCTCCACAGCTTTTGCTCTCAGCACAAATTGTAACAATGGTGAGTCAAAAAATCTTTTCATAAGCTTTGAAAATGTCAATTTTTTTCAAAACTCGATTTTGTTTTGTCTCATGAATCTTTTAACTTGGGAGCTTGGATTGTTGAGAATAGGTGGTTTTTCAGGACATTTTGGATGCTTTTTCGAAAATTTCAAGTCGGTTCCATGACTGCTGACCCATCATGGCAGGTATCGCCTACTCACTGGCATATAAGTTAGGGAAGCCATTTTTCCATCGTATTTTGCATATTAGCCTCCATTTGTTGATACGCTTGCCATAGGGTCAATCCCATCGTGTTATGGTTCGTAAACCATCTTTACTCACCAACTTTCTAAATCATGACACGATGGTAGAGCCATCCTTTTCATGGGCATCATAGTTAGCACCTCACTGACATTTGTTGCCCATGTTTCTTCATTGAGTAGGCTCGGGAGTCCTCTCTAGTCCCGCCATGACTTGTGTGTTGAAGACTCATTCCTCTTTGCTTCTTCGCTTCATTCTGGCCTTATACCCTATAGGCTCCTTTGTGTTGAGTTGTACTACTGCATTGTATTTTGACCATTCGCACCTTTTTGGCCTTGAGCCGGCTTCACTTGGACTCGTGTTTAAGCCACTTTTTGGCCATGTCTTTTGTAAAAATCAAACTTGCAATCCCTTAGCTTCTGCAACTTGACACACCCTCAGACCCATGGAAGGAACATCCCCTTGAGTGTCCTTAACCTACTTCGCCTCCCTACATTGAGCATAGGAATGTTCCCATCCCAGGAACTAGATCATCTGTTTCACTGACACTCGTTCTTTCCACTGTACTATAGCATTCTTTTATTATTTTTCCAGCTTAAAGAAAAAGACAAAAAAATTACATATTCCAAAAAGAGTGGGAATGGGACAACATTTCAACTTATTGTTGGCAACTAGAGTCAGTCGTGTTGCCCTTGAACAAAGCACTCAAACAAAGCATCTCCTCCATTTGGGTGGGATTTAGCTTGACTTAGGTATGCCTTAACCTTGTTATTGAGTCAGTTCTCCTCCGATTGGTTATCTCTTCCAATCATATGGAGAGTTCGTTCGTGCCTCCTGCATGGCGAACTTATACAGAGTCATCATATGCTGCCACATGGTCATTATTGAGTCATGCTTTTGTTCAAGGGAAGTAAGCCTGCGTCGGCTTCTCTGCGGTGTCTCTTGACCTATTTTTCAGTCAGCCATCCCTGGTTGTCAGTTTCTTGTCTATCATCACATCAGTTATATTGGTCCTTTACTCATGTCGGTTTGAGAAGGTCTCCATTGACTTATTGTTGGTGGGTCTTGTCCTTATCAATGATGACATCTTGCTCTGAGGACAAGCCTAGAGCGACACCCTGGCCCTATTTTCATTATTGATAGGTCACCTTGTGCTCAGAATCAATCAGTATCATGGGTCTTTGACTGAGTAGTTTCCCTTGTGTTCGACATCAGCTTTAATTATCACACATTGGGATTCATGCAGTGCCTTGGTTTCCATTTGACCCTATTGGTGGATTCCTCACCTTTGTATCAGCTTTCATTATTGGTTGGTTTAGAGTGTTTCTATCATGTGCTAGCTACATCTTATGTATGTCGGAAATGTGCTTCGGTCGGGTTACTACATTTTTTTTCGTTTGATTCCTTCCACATTATTGGCCTACGGATTACATTCGCACTAGATTGATGAAGGATGCCTTAATGCCTTCCTTCTAGCAGATATTTCCCTATCGACTACGACTCATTGCTCTGGGGCAAAGGTCTAGAGTCCATTTGGAAGTACCTTGGGGTTTGCAGTCATCAGTGGTAGATCCTTCACTATCGACAGTGGGAAACCATCATTGTCTCCTGATTGATAGATTGTTACAGGTGTTCGACTTCAGCTCATCTATTTGCACTTTTTAGATTGCACTGGGTACCTTGACTCTCATTATCATTATTAGTGAGTAGTCTCACGTTTGTTAATGGTATACATCAATGACTGGTAATGAAACAATTTCTCACATGGTTGACTTTAGATCATTTATTCCCATTGTGTAGAAATGTACCACAATGGTCGGTGAAGACCCCAGGTTGCATCAACATTCTTTGGTTCACTTGTTAGTTTCTCCTGTTGCTGCTAGTTGACACCATTCCACCTTATATGTTGCAGTCCTTCACAGCGACATCCTATATGCTGGCATCCGAGCTGCGATGTAGTATCATCTTATTCCATCATGTTAATTTGGTACTATTGGGATTAGTTTTTGACATCAGTGATTAGCTTCATTGATCATCTTCTTATATGTGATATTTAGACATGTACTTGTTCGATCGTGATCATATGATCTATTATGTACTTTCAGTTCCTTATACTTGTATACATACTGGATCCGCTTGTATTTGATATGTGGACATGCTTTACTTTCTCTGAGCATGGGTATGCCCACCTCAGACAGTTGTTTCTTTCTGATCTTCTTTTGCTAGCTTGGCAGGCTGAAATCTGGTGAAGTCCTTCTCAGTTTTTGATAGGTTTCCTTTCCATATACTTAATACATTTCGGCCATCATGTACCCCTTCTGACCTCATATATTAGGGGGCATCTGTTATAGCTCCAAATATCACCCTGTGTATTTTTGATGCTTAGTTTATGGCCTAGGGCAACCCTTCCTTCTAGACTTGGTGCAAATATTAAAAAAATAACATTTTACTCCCTATACGCAACTTTGCCCTGTATTAAACGTGTGTACATGTGGGTCAGTATATACCCAACCCGTGTATATGTCTTAAAACACTTAAAAAAATAAATTTCCTTAATTATGGGCAGAGATCATGGGTTTTACCTATTGATTACCTATTAGTGCCCGTGGCCCAACTGTTCCCAAATATTTCCCAACTAAAAAAATACTTTGGGAGAAGTATAAAAAGACTTCAATGGGAAGGCCTAAAGGAGGAGAGAAATGATAGAATTACTATACTGAGATTATCCCCTGATCAAATCTGAAGAATCCTTGTGCTTCAAGCACTCCTCCAAGTTTAGGAAACCCTTATTTCCTTGAGTTTTGATGTTCTCTCATATACTTGGAGATATCATGGTATTGGTTGTGGAAGGAGCCTATTGAAGACTGGCACTGGATGGACCTAGAGGACGGTTTCGCTTGGAGACGGAAGAGGAAGACTCAGGTGAACTCTTTCTATGTTTTGATTATAGTTATCTGCAATAAAAGAAACACTATCTTGTTCCTGATATCAACTTAGTTAATACATCTGATTTTATTGTTATGGTTTATATATGAATGACTATTTCAATGTATAACTAACCATCTACTTATATGTTATAAAGCTGGTTTCACTATAATGCTTTATCTATATGTTGTTGTGCATCTTTGAACTGGTTGTTTGGCAGGTTCAAAGATCATGAGGAGTTGTAGAGGGTTTGAACCCTAGCTAGAACTACCCAAGCGAAGGACCCCCAGGTATGTACATCCTCGCATAGTTCGCTCGTTTAAGCATTTTTCCTGAGTTTTATGCTTGTTTCTTGTTGTAGATTACTCCTACTCTGCTAGGGTTCTGACCCAAAGCCTTAGGGGACTTTATCCCTCAACAGAATTGGTGACTCCACTGGGGACAAAAATCTTGTTGTTCCTAGTTTGGGTTATTTAGTGCCAATCAGGGCTCAGCTTTCAGTGTGCTTGCTGTGATTGTACTATCTACTTCTGTAGGAACTCAAACTTCAATTCTAATCCTTTTCATCAGGCCTCATTTTTTTTTCTTGTAAACCTTTATATACGTACCTTTGTCAGGTTATAGAAGTGTATACACACTAGTTTCTCTGAACTGAAGCCGCGTATACGTGGGTTTCTTTTGATTGAAACGCGTGTACACGCAATTGTGTAGAGACACAGTCGCGTATACATTTGTTTTGCATGATTTTTTCAAGTCTTTTTATCTAGAAAGATTTGTTTCTTGGCCTGTCTATTTCTTGAGTAGTCAGTTTCTGTTTTTAGATTTTAGTTTTTCATTGAGCCTATTGTTTCGAGTTCTCTCCTACTTTGAAGAATTTTTGGTCTCGGTTTGCTTTACAGTGAGTGCTATCATTTGTGTTTGTCCTTTTTTTTTAGCCACGGTATAAAAAAACTATAATGGTGAAGGATGACATAAAAAAGTAGAGATATGTTTAGAGTATGCGTGTTGTTTACAGGCTTGGCTCGACAGAGAATCTAAAAATAGAAATAGTGAATTGAACAGAGAAATAAAATAGTGCAAGAGTAGCAGAATAAAGGCAGATGTAATTGGGAAAAAGACTATTTAACAACAAATTAAGGCTACCGTTACAGTAGAGGTCATTGTTGATTGACTAGTTAGGAAATTAATGCATCAACAAGAGGCAAGATCAACACAGAAGGGAAATAATGGAGGCAACAAAAACACGGGAATGGATAGGTAATAACAGGTGAGGGATGTGGCATGGGAGGAGTGACCATTGGTGCAATATCGGGAAGTGCGGGAAGTGTGCGAGGGGCCTGTGTGGGAAAAGCCATATTTCACACCCCCCTGGTGTTATCTCGTGTCTTGGAGAGGGTGTGTGAAGAGGCTTCCCTATCATTGATCTGGGCAGAGAGGCGGATCACCGTTAGATTTCGTTCGTTGTTTATCACTTGAAGAGAAAAACTTTATCACTTTCCGACAAATTATTTTTGTCATATACGATCTTTGACAAAAATCATATAAACATTTATTTACAAATAATTAATCATCCTTTTAATGAGGTAATTAAACACTATTGAAAAATTAATCTAACTATGACATGTTTAGACTAACATCCCCTATTTAACTATTTCACTAACTTAAGCGTAATCTAATATAACTTAGGCCAATTTTTTAGCATATTAAGCCTTTTTATTTGTCCTAATCTATCTTAAGTCCTAATGTTCGACCAAGATTAAACGGTTTGGTTGAACTTATTCTCTAATCTAGAACAAAAAATTGAACGATCTGATCAAGATTAAACAATTTTATTAAGATCAGAAGAAAATGTTGTTGCATTAGCACAAGCTGCACGCATACCTTCATTTATTACAAATGGAATTTATTCATGAAGTGGCATTTAAAACAGCACACTTATACAAATATTTTGACTTTATTTCGATGAGGTTTTATTTCATCTTTTTTTCTTCTATTTTTTCATATTTCCATTTTTTCTTTATTTTTTCATACCTTCTTTTATAGATAAAAACCAACTTATAAAAAATAAAGCATGTCACAACATGGTTGTCGATAGATTATTTAAGATGACCATTATGGTGGCCTATAAGAAGAGTATCACAACAAAGGCCACTACTAAGCTCCTCTTTGAGCGAGTGTGGGTACACTTTGGGATACCACCATCCATTGCCTCAAATCAGGGTAACAACTTCCTAACTGCATTTCGGTTAAGTCTTTGGTCGATACTGGATACCAAACTTACTAATTCCATGACTTTGGACCCCCAAACTGATGGCCAAACAAAGGTCATCAACAGGATGATTGTGCACTTTATTCACATATACAACTCAAAGAATCCACACACATGGGATGAAAGCCTCCCCTATGTGCAACACAACTACAAAAGAGCTCTCCCTAGCTGAGCAAGCCACCACCCCTTTCAGGTAGGGCTGGGATTTTATTCATTGTGTCCCATTGATGTGTTCATACCATTTGCAGCCACTCAGGAAGATTCAGCTCACATCCAGTCTAAAACTGATAGGGCTAACAAATTCATTGAGCCCATTCAACACATCCTCTAGTAAGTCCATGATATATTAGATAGAGCTAATTCTAAGTACAAACATCACCATGGCTAACATAGGTGCCACACAAGTTCTAGGTGGGTGACAAAGTTTGGCTAGAATTGCAAAAGGAGCACCTCATTGGACCCCACCGCAAGCTTTGCACGCTCCAATATGGGCCATACACCATCACCAAGGCTATATGGGACACTACCTTCGAGATCAACATTACACCTTTCCTTGTTCCGCACCCATTGTTCAATGTAGACTGCCTTTGGCCATACTTTCCACCATTGCTGGACACACCAAACATTGCAAAACAACTCACACCAACAGAGCTAAACCGAGACCGCACGGAATAGGCCACAACAGATTAGATCATCGACACACAGATCAAGGACACTTGCCACCAGAAGATCCAACTATATCTGGTTGTTAAAGCTAACCAACTCCTGCACCAAGGCAAGTGGCTCACCAAGGACCAAGTTCAGTAGAAGTTTCCCCATCTCATGGAGGTACTCAACACAATGGGGACCATTGCTTCCTAAGGGGGGAGTATTGATCCAGGTGGATATTGGTGGCGACCCACCTATTCCAATTGAACCCGCACCATTGTCTCTTTCAGTTTTTTAGTTTCCTTAATTGTAGCACAATTTACTATTTTTGGTAGTTTTTTGGGTCCTGAACTTCCAGAGCTGTTTTGAGGCCCTAAACGACATTTTTTGGGAAAACTGGGTTTAGAATCTTAATAAAACTAGGGTTTTTGAGGCCCTAAACGACATTCGAAATTTGTAGTCCTTGGATAGAAATTTCTGACTAGGTATTGTGCGTGTCAAACGGAAATTGTATGCCAAAGTTACAACCATGTGAAGTTGATGTATCAACTTACCCAAACGAGGCCCATAGTTTTGGTACTTCATCTCCTAGGGTTAGGCTTTTGGTATTTAAGGTTTTCCATTG
This sequence comes from Pinus tabuliformis, assembly GCA_031772625.1. Taxonomy (NCBI): domain Eukaryota; kingdom Viridiplantae; phylum Streptophyta; class Pinopsida; order Pinales; family Pinaceae; genus Pinus; species Pinus tabuliformis. The sequence goes on from CM062820.1 coordinate 521,905,740, forward strand.
TTTCTCAATAATAAATAGGCCTTCGAGCCTCATTGTAACACAATTCAGAGGCATGTAGCCACCACATCTCTTCTCAAAGATAAGCTACCATCACCTAAACTAGTTTGATTTCGATTATGTATGTAAGCATATTTCAGTATTTGATATTAATGAAATGAAGTTTTATTTCTGTTGCATCTTTGTATTTATGGTTATATATATAATTTTTTACATTTCTATTTGGTTTCATATCATAATTAATGTCATAATAGTTCAAGAGAGAAGGTGGTGATCCTTCTTGTTATGTATCATAAGAGTTTTCAACCATTCATGCTCTGTCTTGTAACCTAGACCTGTAGATTTCATTGATGCGAAGTGTTTGATAGAATTTCAGTCTCGGTTGGGGATGGTCGAGCCTAGTACCAGAGTTAGTTTTTGGTTTATTAGTTATTTCATCATGTGTTTAATGGATTTTGGAAGTTACAACAAGTTCTGGGTAGTGGTCGAAATTTTGGGCTTGAAAAGTTCCTTAAATCACACGAACTCTAGCAAAGGTATGCTGGAAATAGTCCTTGGATGCAGGCATGAAGGCCTGTGGGAGCATCCAGATCTCTCTGGATGCTGGCATGCCCATAGCATGGGAGTGTCCAAAGGTTTAATAGCTTAAAAACTCAGTGGGACCCACGGGCATGATACCTAAGCGGTTGGGATGGCTCCTGGCAGTTTTTTTGCTAATATGGAAGGTATATTTGATGTGTTTCCGTCGATTCCACTTCCTTAAGGTCACCTAGGAGTTTGAATCATATCATAATAGCCTCTCGTCACATGTTTACCCTGGTTTGCTAGTTACTTGGGTAGATGTGGGAGGAGGGTGTTACAGAAACCTGGCTTGCTCACTTTGAGAACCACGTCAACTTCATGTATCGTCTGCCACCTCCCTAGGGTACTGGGCCAGAAAACACCACTTCCATTACATCCGATGACTCGATATGTTCACTGGTGTGTTTCTTATTTTGTTAATTTTCTAGAATGTTAGGCCCTCAGCCTCTAGACCTCTCAGCTAACAATTTTGCTTTTTGTATGTTGTGTGGTCATCACATTGGTCAACAAACTTGATTGGGGTGAGAACACATGTTTTTTGATATCCATGTATATACCTTCTAATTAATCGAAAATTCAACTTACAATTTTTTTTATCCACATCAAAATATATCTTTAATTGGTTAGAGATAACAACATCATATTCATTATTTTATAACTCCCCTTCACTAAGTAGAAGTGGCCTAGTAAAGGAAGAAATGGTCATATTCAAAACAACAAAGTAAATATTCTCTTCCCTAGGTTATCACATCCAACAATGATTTTCTTTAACAATTCTAAAATATATTCATCCACATTTAATTTCCACTAATTTCCCATGCTTATGTAAGTATTGACCTCCTCTTTCAAACTATAACATAGTATCAATATGTAAAAAAAGAATTGAACTAGGCTAACTTCAAATCCATTATCCGTATAGATGATATGGATAAAGCTTCATTTCATTAGCTTGATATCTCTAGGCAACCCTAATGAATTATCTGTAAGAGTCTATAACCTCCTCAATAGCTTTTCCTTGTGTCAATTGTGGTAGTAATCACTCTATCTATACTTGTGAGCATTGTTGTACCCAATTCGGTCTCATCACATGAACTATGTTTGACACAAGGAATAACAACATTTGGAGGAGCTATTATAGAAGCTTGAACAAAATAGAATTTTTCTAACCATAGAACACTTTGTCATTCTTTAAACTCAATTTCGTGATCCTCCTTTCCTCAATCATTATAACAAAATATCCTACTCAAGCACTCTAGATTTAGCTATCTTAATTACATAATTTTGTAGATATAGGGTAAAGATAGAACTCATTTTCAATCTTTTTTCAATCAAGGAAAATTTTTAAATCTTCTTATACCCTCTTCCTCTTTGTGTGACAACCTCCAAAACCAAATTATTTTCCTTCATATTAAACAAATCATTATTAAAACTAATAAATTCATCACTAAACATGGATAGAGGAGTGTCCTTGGTTACACCAACCCTCTCCTCCTAATCCTTTATTTCAAGTACAACCCAATCACACATTTTCTTGATATCAACAATGAAAAAACTATTGTACTCATGAAATTTTGAAAGAGAAATTGTTGCTTTAGTAACACAAGATTTAATGGAGGGTGTTTCATTCCCATGAGGTTTTAATGATTCCAAAATTTTAGCCTTATTTTTCATTTCCTTCATTTACCCTTGGCTAATTTCATGTTCATTTGTTCTATTAGAACCATTTATATATTTGTATAAACCCTAATCTTGGTTGTTGTCTCCTTACAAATAACTATTTTTTCGCAAAATTTTCTATCCTAAAATATTTGTTTTCACACCAACATTTGAGTTTGAGATGGATTTCTTAACCGTAGAGTGCACGAGAAACTTCCAATAAAAACGCATCAAAACCCTTAGTCAATTTATCTAATGCAACACTCTGTCGTAATTTGTTGTTCTAATGTAGAGTTCAATTGAAATAATATATCTTTTGTTTCTTTCTAATGAGATTACCCAATACTAATAAATCTAGAATGTTTTATGAAAACAATTTCAATAGTCACCATCCTTGAGATCTTGTAAGTGTCAAAGCTAGAGCCATAAAAATAAAAATAAAGTTCATTATATGTTTTACATAACTCAAACTTCACACACTCTACACAAAAGTATGGTTGGCACATTGTCTTGTGCTCTATGTCAATTTTCACATTGAATCTCCAAAAAATAACCTATAACTAATTGTTAAAAACCAATGCATACACAACATAGGAGGCCAAGTAAATTTTCCTCTCATCTTCGAATGTTGATAAATTCTGGGAAATTTCATTGAACATAGATTCACCACATTCATTATAGTACCATTTTCCATAATATTTGATATAAGATAGGAATAAAACTTAATCAAGTTTGTGATCGACTCAAAGCCTAGAATCTTATTGAAGACTAGGTCATACCCTTAAATGGGTAAGCTGAGAAGTAAAATTCTTATTAGTTGTATAAGTTAGGCTAAGAGAAAGGTTCTAATTTCCATTGGTTTATCACCTTATATGCATTGTCATTCTCTACCAATAAATCCATGAAATGTCTCATTGAAAACATTTTGTTTGACTTTGGTAATAATAATACTTTCCTAAAGGTAATTTTTATCAATCCAAACTGATCATCTGGTCATAATTCACTAGGTGGGTCAAAATATGCCATGCAATATGGGTTTTTCGACATTAAAATCCACTTTCACCAGAGGAAATAACTCAATGTTTTGTAAGTTATTTCTATTAATTAGTTTACCTACTTGATAATAACTCATAAATTCATTAATTTTATGATATTCTCATATTTTTACCCATTAAAGTGAAAAAAATTCAAATTATTTGCACTCATATTTTTCATTTCCATATGAACAACTCAAGAAATCATTTATTTATTGATTATTCCTTAATCCTCTAAACATTATCAGAGAAATAGTTTATTAAATCATTATTTATAAATTATTTCTAGCTTATTTGACTATTTCAATTAGAAGTAATTTATTAAACTAATTTATCTATTAATTATTTCTTATTATTTTATTCTTTTTTATTAATTAACCCAAAAAATCATTATATTTTAAGTTATTTATCTAAGAAGATGTTATTGGCTATTTCTTTGACCTTTTCCTTTCACAAATAATAATTAAATACTAAAATTGGTTAGATGTTGATTTGGTCCAACAAATGTTTTATTATTTGACCAATCAAACCTAACTTAGCATTTTATTATAAGTAGAGAATTTTTCTCTTCTCATTTCACCATGGCCATTATCATTGTCGAACTTTTGCTCTTATAACATTTGAGTGCTGATGCAGGAGCATGAGACTTGGAGGGAAAAGGCTTCAAACTTATTCCAAAAATATAAAAAAATCTACAAGCAAAGGAGTGGGATCCTTTAGCCATCAATTTCCATGTTTTTCTAGTTAGGCATAGAGCTAGAATATAGGTTTTGATCATGATGTAATAAGTATTAGTTAGTTAGCTATAGTGGAGATTCTCGAGGAGAATGCCTCGCAGAACAGATAGGGTTAAAAAAATTTAGCCTTTGTATTAAGATCTGGTTGTTAGGATGAACCAATACTTATGTAAGTTTCATGCTATTGTAAAAGGATTTTGACTGTTAAGGAAATTTGGCTTTCTAGGAGCAAATCTAGTGAATTGGGAAAAATTGTCTTTGTTCATGTGCATGATTAATTCTCTGTCAAATCTCAAAGGATAATCTCCTTCGGAATCTATGTGTATTGGTCAATTCCAAAGGCATTGTGATCTTCAAAACCCTTTCTATACATCTGAACACCTGTTTATTTGTTAAATCTTGAGTTTATGCATACCTTTGGCATTCTCGCATCACTTACTTTTAAGTCTTTATAACAGTGATTGGGCCCTAGTTTTCCAGTTAATACTCTCATAAAAGTCGATTTGAGTGTTTTCCTTCATATCGATGTGCCTCTATTTTCAATTTATGCATCATTTTAGTCCCGCAAGCCGAATTCTAGTTTACACTAAGAAATAGCGAAAAACACAGAATGGATTCGAAATCCGGACTTAAAATCTTATAAAGGGTGGCTCATATCCATATCAGGTTTGTAAGGTTATCGGATTGGTGCTTTAGAGCGAACAAAGCCTGGCTTGGAGGATTGTGACTATGCGATATGCGATTTAATTGTGACCGTCGAATCCCGATCTATCGCAACCGTTGGATCAACAGAGTATGGTTATCGCATCGCAAGTTTGAAGAAACCATGGAAGATTTCGAGCACAAGAGAGACTGTAAGTGGTATTTGACCATTCGGCTTTGATCCCATATGCTTCATGCCACGTAGTAGAGCGGAGAGTGGGAGAAACAACTTATCGGGCAGGTTTCAAGTGCGTAGGTTAACGCCCGATATGTGTTTAAGCCTTCAGATCTGGTGCTACAAGATCAACGGTTGACACGAGGTGGAGCAGGTTTGGAGATTAGGAAACGTTGTGACCATTGGATCTTAAAGAGATCAACGGTGAAGAGGTGCGATGGGTTTTAGAAGGCGGATCTCAAGTTTTATTAAGCCATGGTTTATATTACCTTCAGGTCCATTTATTATGGAATAACCCCACCGATAGGGTATTTTGCGTGTTAATGCATTTCTTTTGAAAAAAACAAGCCCGATAGAGTTAAGTGCCTCTGTTATGAAATTTTGCCCGATAATAAAAGTTTTGGCTATTAACAACAAAATGATTGATTATAGCGGCAAAAAGGGAAAGATTAATTACATAGTCAGTCTAGAAATAGATGATTGATACTCTAGTTGAGTAAGATGAAGGGATTACACCAGAATTAGAGGAAGTTGTATCAGGGTTTGAACGTTTGTCAATATCGCCTGCACCTAGGCCACCATTAGTGGTATCAGAGCAACCTGTTGACACTGAATTGAATCTCAGAAGCAAGAGAAGGAAATTTAATATGGCTTTCAGAGTTGGAAGAGGATGAGGATGTGGTAGAAGAGGTCGACCAGTTGCAAATGCTAAGGTGATGGAAGATATGCAACAGATGCAGGCTAGATTAGAAGCATTAACAGATAGGAGAAATATAGATGATGGATATGTTAGTGAGCTTAAGGTTGAAGCTAAAGGAGAGGAGGAAACTGTAGCAGTTACTCTTGAGATGAGGTTCTTCCAATTAGTGTTGAGATCCACAGCTAGGGAAAAGACTGAGGTTTCAATATATGAAGGAGGACTGAATCTAGAAGAATTGATAGATTGGATTAATGGCATGGAGAAATTATTTGATTATGAAGAAACAAAAGATGAGAAGAAAGTAAAGTTTGTTGTCACCAAGCTAAAAGGACATGCAGCACTTTGGTGGGATGGAGTGCAGGCAGAAAGAAAGTGTCTTAACAAGAAACCAATATAAAATTGTAATAGGATGGTAGCAAAGCTAAGAGGTAAGTTTCTACCAAGTAATTATCAGTAAACCTTGTTCAGACAGATGTATAATCTTAGACAGAAGTCTATGACAGTGAGAGAATATACAGAGGAATTTTATAAGGTAAGTATAAGAGCTGTACAAACTTAGGATACAGATGAGAAAGTGGCTAGATATGTGAATGGTCTTAGGATGGACCTTCAAGATGAGATAAGTATACCGTCTCCTAAAACAGTAGAAGAAGATTATCATATGGTACTGAAAGCTGAAGAAAAACTCATGAGGAAGAAATTTGCCAGCAGAAGAGGTACTTTCTGAGGAAAAGGAAGTCAAGGTGGTAGAGGAAGATCTACAACACCTAAATATGGAGCCAGTAGCAGCTCAAACCAGCATGCACCCACAAGAGGTGATTCAATTGGCAGAGGGAGTTTTTCTAGAGGAAGAGGAGGTAGAGGCAGAGGAAGAGAATTAAGATGTTACAGGTGTAACAAACTAGGACACAGAGCTTTTGAGTGCCCAGAGAATGCATGAACAAATCAGAGGAATGCATTTGTTTCTAAAGTCGAGGAAGAAGCAGCAGCAATGATAGAAGAAGAAAATGTACCAAAGAGAGGAGAATCTTTGGTAGTCAATAAAGTTTTGCTCAAGCTAGCAAAGGAGATAGTTGAACCATCACAAAGAAAGAATTTTTTTAGAACAGTGTGTAAGGTTCAAGGGAAATGTTGTCAAATGATCATTGATAGTAGCAACACTGATAATTTGGTCTCTACAAAAGTGGTGGAGAAATTGAAGCTGAAGACAATGAGACATCCAACACCTTACAAGGTGTCATGGTTACAAAAGGGACATCAGTTGTTAGTGAATGAACAGTGTGAAGTGGAGTTGCAGTTAGGAAAATATAAGGATAAAATTGTATGTGATGTGATGCCCATGGATGTGTGTCACATATTTCTTGGAAGACCTTCGCAATATGACAGAGGATCTATGCATGATGGGAAAATAAACACCTGCAAGTTTGGTAAAGATGGTATCAATCATACATTGCTGCCTATAGGAGAAGAGGATGCATCAGGAAAGAAGACTGATCCAAAATCTCTATTGCTAGGAGGAAAGGAATACTTACAACAGATTGAAGAGAATGAGGTAAATTTTGTTGTAATTTGTAAGCCCAAGGTAATAATGACTTCTACTAAAGTTTATGATTTACCCACTGAAATTCACGAAATGTTGGACAACTATTGTGATATCATTGTTGATGATTTGCCTAATGAGTTACCAACCATTAGAAGAATTGGCCATCATATAGATTTGATTCCTATAGCAAATAAACCAAACAAAGCAGCTTACAGAATGACTCCCATAGAAAATGAAGAGGTTAGAAAGCAGGTTCAGGAACTGCTTGACAAAAGACTGATCAGAGAAAGTTTGAGTCCTTGTGCAGTACCAACAGTGTTGAGCCCAAAGAAAGATGGAGGCTGCAGAATGTGTACTGATTCAAGAGCCATCAATAAAATCACAATTAGGTACATATTTCCTTTACCTAGAATTGAAGATTTAATGGATTGTTTGAGTGGAGCAAAGTATTTTACAAAACTAGATCTTAAGAGTGGGTATCATCAGATAATGATAAGAGAAGGGGATGAGTGGAAAACTACTTTTGAGACAAATGAATGATTTTATGAGTGGAGAGTAATGCCTTTTGGGTTGTCAAATGCACAAAGTACATTTATGAGACTCATGAATGAAGTTCTTAAAGAATTTATTGGTAAATTTGTAATAGTATATCTGGATGATATATTAATTTACATCAGGTCTAAGGAGGAGCACATGAGACATTTGAACTATGCCTTACAAAGGTTACAGCAAGAGAAATTATTGCTCAATTTGAAGAAATTTTCATTCATGAAAGATGAATTAGTGTCTTTGGGTTATGTTGTTTCTACTGAAGGATTGAATATGGATCCAAAGAAGATCAAGGCAATCATGGAATGGCCTTCACCTAAAAGTATCTTTGAGGTGAGAAGTTTTCATGGTCTTGCTAGTTTTTATAGGAAATGCATAAGGAATTTTAGTAAGATCAATGCTCCTATTATTGAGACTATAAAGAAGGATAAACAACCATTTAGATGGACTGTTGAGGCAAAAAAAAAAAATTCAATTGTTGAAGAAGAAGATCACTGAAAAACCTATTTTGGTCCTACTTGATTTTAGTAAACCTTTCCAGGTGAAATGTGATGTCAGTGGGGAAGCTATTGGAGGTGTTTTAAGTCATGAAGATGGACCTATAGCTTATTTTAGTGAAAATCTGAATGATTCAAAGAAGAAGTATTCTTCTTATGATAAAGAGTTGTATGCAGTTGTGCAGTCATTGAAGAAGTGGAGACATTATCTAATGTCAAAAGAGTCCATATTGTATTTAGATAACCATGCATTGCAGTATATTATGCAGTAGCCAAAGCTTGACCAGAAACATGCCAAATGGGTAGAGTATCTTCAAGGTTTCCATTTTGTTTTGAAGCACATAAATGGCCAATCAAACAAAGTTACAGATTCTTTAAGTAGGAGAAATAAATTACTTCTAGAGAGTCAAATTCAAGTGTTGGGTTTTGATTTTCTTAAAGAATTGTATGAGACAGATTTAGATTTTAAAGAAGCATTTGAAGCTTGTAACCTGTTTTGATGGATAGGAATAAATGGTTGGATTATTTCTTACAAGATGGACTATTTTTTAAGAGAAATCAGTTGTGCATACCAAATTGTTCTTTGAGGGAGAACTTAATCAAATAGAAGCATAGCGGTGGACTTGCAAGACATTTTGGTATAGATAAGACTTATGAACAATTGAACATATTTTATTTTTGGCTGAAAATGAGTTCTGAAGTGGAAAAGTATGTGAAAATTTGCAAAGTCTGTCAATATGCAAAGGGAAGAAGCCAAAACACATGTTTGTATGTTCCATTACCAATTCCAGATAGGCCTTGGGATATGGTAAGTATGGATTTTGTTTTGGGCTTACCAAAGACTCAAAGAGGAAATGTTTCAATTTTTGTTGTAGTGGATAGATTTTCAAAAATGGCACATTTTATTCCATGTTATAAAACCAGTGATGCTACTCACATTGCTAATTTGTTTTTCAAGGAGATTGTAAGATTGTATGGGTTGCCTAAGAGTATTGTCTCAGAGAGGGATTCCAAATTTGTTGGACATTTCTGGAGGAAATTATGGAAGAAGTTGGGAACTAAATTGAGATTCAGTTCTACCTATCATCCACAGGCTGGTGGACAGACTAAAGTTGTGAACAAGAGTTTGGGTAATCTTTTAAGGAGTCTTACTGCAGAAAATCCAAAATAGTGGGATCAAGTGTTGGCACAGGCTAAATATGCATATAATGACTCACCTAATAGGAGTATAGGGAAGATTCCATTCCATATAGTTTATGGAATGCATCCAAGAGGAGTGTCTGAGTTAAGGAACTTGGGAAAGGATGAGGTGAGAAGTGCAGAGGGAGAAGATTTTGCTTCAAAAATGCAAGCAATACATGAACAGGTGAAACAACAGCTACAAGATAACAACATCAAGTACAAAAACAAAGCAAACATGAGAAGAAGAGAGGTGAACTTTGAAGTTGGAGATTTGGTTTTAGCACACTTAAGGAAGGAAATATTTCCAAAGAGAGAGTATAATAAATTGAAGTTCAAAAAAATTGGACCATGCAGAGTATTAATGAAATTTTCTACAAATGCATATGAAATTAAATTACCGCCTGATGTTGGAATATCTCCAATTTTCAATGTTTCTGATCTGTACAAGTATGAAGGTGAAATTGCAAAAGATACAGAAGAAGACCAAGAGACATAGGAAATTGACTGGGTAAAACAGTGACCTACAGCAAAGGAATTACAACCAAAAAGGATTTTGGACAAGAAATTGTTTAAGAAAACTAGAGGATAGGAGTAATTTCAATATCTATTCAAATGGAAGGATTAGCCAATTGCTGAAGCTACCTGGGTAATAGAAAACATGCTACAGAAGTTGGGCAGTTCTGTAGAAGAGCTCATGGACAGGAGCCCATGAAGAATTTTGTCCTTAGGAGTCTGATGCAGGAGCATGAGACTTGGAGGGAAAAGGCTTCAAACTTATTCCAAAAATACAAAAACATCTACAAGTAAAGGAGTGGGATCCTTTAGCCATCAATTTCCATGTTTTTCTAGTTAGGCATAGAGCTAGAATATAGGATTTGATCATGATGTAATAAGTATTAGTTAGTTAGATGTAGTGGAGATTCTCGAGGAGAATGCCTCGCAGAATATATAGGGTTAATAAATTTTAGCCTTTGTATTAGGATCTGGTTGTTAGGATGAACCAGTACTTATGTAAGTTTCACGCTATTGTAAAGGGATTTTGACTGTTAAGGAAATTTGGCTTTCTAGGAGCAAATCCAGTGAATTGGGAAAAATTGTCTCTGTGCATGTGTATGATTAATTCTCTATCAAATCCCGAAGGATAATATCCTTCAAAATATCTGTGTATTGGTTGATCTTGAAGGCATTGTGACCTTCGAAACCCTTTCTATACATCTGAAAACCTGTTTATATATTAAATCTTGAATTTATGCATATCTTTGGCATTCTCACATCACTTACTTTTAAGTCTTTATAACAGTGATTCGGCCTTGGTTTTCCAATTAATACTCTGATAAAAGTCGATTTGAGTGTTTTCCTTCATATCAACGTGCCTTTGTTTTCAATTTATGCATCGTTTTAGTCTCGCAAGCCGAATTCCAGTTTACACTAAGAAACAACGAAAAACATAGAACGGATTCGAAATCCAGACTTGAAATCTTATAAAGGGTGGCTTATATCCATATCGGGCATTTAAGGTTATCAGATCCGCGCTTTAGTGAAAACAGACCCTGGGTTGGAGGATTGTGATTATGCGATATGCAATTTAATTATGACTGTCGGATCGTGATCTATCACAACCGTTGTATCGACAGAGTATAGCTATCGCATCGTAAGTTTGAAGAAACCACGGTGGATTTCAGGTGAAAGAGAGGTGGTAAGTGGTATTTGACCCTTCAGCTCTGATCCCATACGCTTTGTGCCACGTAGCAGAGCGGAGAGCGGGAGAAACAACTTATCGGGCAGGTTTCAAGTGCACAGGTTAGCCGCCCGATATGTGTTTAAGTCGTCAGATTTGGTGCTACAAGATCAATGGTTGACATGAGGTGGAGTAATTTCAGAGATCAGGAAACACTATGACCGTTGGATCTTAAAGAGATCAACATTAAAGAGGTACAACAGGGTTTAGAAGGCAGGTCTCAAGTTTTATTAAGCCATGGTTTTTATTAATTTCAGGTCCATTTATTATGGAATAACCTCGCCGATAGGATATTTTGCATGTTAACACATTTCTTTTGAAAAAAAACAGGTTTGATAGAGTTAAGTGCCTCTGTTATGAAATTGTGCCCAATAACAAAAGGTTTGGTTATTAACAACAAAAGGATTGATTATAGCGGCAAAGAGGGAAAGATTAATTACATAGTCAGTCTAGAAATAGATGACTGATACTCCAGTTGACGAAGATGAAGGGATTACACCAAAATTAGAGGAAGTTGTATCAGGGTTTGAATGCTTGTCAATATCGCCTACGCCCAGGCCACCAAGTGCTCTCCATTAGAGCCTCACCATATTCCTTTCATTTTCTACATTATACAACCAATATTTGAAGAAAGGAAGCCATTATAGTCATAGGAAGGGAACATAAAAGAACCATCTTAAGGAGGAGCTCATTGTGAACCACTTTGAGGAAAGTTCTGCATATGTTCACTTTACATTAATAAAATAACTTGATTTCTTTGGCTATGGAAGTTTTGTTGTTATGATGTTTTATATTTAATATTTGCTGCATGTTTTCTATTTTGTTCGTCTTTTTGTGTATATATGTTTTTATAGCATATTCATAATAACAACTTCTAGGGCTTAACCCTCATAAATGTTGTTAGACTACTAAGCCACCATAGGAAAGGTTTCTTGCTAACCCTTGTGTAGGAAATTAACTAACAATAATTGGGGTTAGAAAAGTGTGATTCCTACCTAGATCCTCAATAGGAATGAGAATATGCATGGAGTCGTAGACCTTTATGCATAATTTTATAAAATCATTAAAGTTATACACTTCTATAATAAAATAGACTTGTACTAATTCCAATACCCAAATCTTGTTTCTTTTCTGAGTAGATGATGACATGTGCATGTAATCCTAGTATATATTGGATAAAATAAGGGTTCTTATCCTTTCTCATGATATGACTCATCATACTGGACACAATAAATTTACCTTACTCTCTATGGGTGGAGGCATAACAAAGAGATATATTCAATAAGTCGATTTAATTCTTGTTATGCTTTTTCTCTTCAAAACTACCATAATTAACCAAAATCAATAAGACAATGAAGAAAATGCATGTACTATAACACAACCTCATGAAATATATCAAATCCATTCTTATCACTATTATACATTAATGTAAGGAAATAAAAAAAATCCAAAATAAATATGCAATCTAATTAATGGCATGTATCATCATATGGTTGAAGCTTGCATTATTTGAAATTTCATAAAAACTCCATGTTAGTCGAATCATATGTTTCCTCATATCTAACACATCCAAAATTATTTTTCTCTCTTTCAACTTAACCTTAATGACATGGAAAAAGGGATGCATGGATATATAAGCCTAGATTTAAGCACATCATTAGGCCATGTAGAGAAAAAACAAGACTAAATGGAGTAGGTTAATTTTGTAGCAATCTTCCCTCCCTTGTTGGGATATAGTTACCCAATAGGTCAAAGCTTTTATAAGTTCAAAATTTTGATATATTTTTCAAGAATTTGGTTCATCTGAAAATAGCACAAAACCCCCAAGATATTTTTTTTTCTTTCATGGAATTTGGATAATGCGGAACTTGTTAGACAACTATTCATTAAGTATGACGGTAAATTGTAACTATTTTGTAAATATTTAAAATAGGATAAATTGAAGCAATTAGAATAAGAAGAGACATTAGGCCTTGTAAGTGAAAACCAAAGGTCACAAAAATTTGTATATATGAATGTTTTCATTTGATGGAATGCAATGAAGTATGGAGTTATTCCTTTGTCTAATGTCCAACAATGGTATTAGAGCTAGTAATATCTCCAAGATTTTATTCATTATCTATAGAACTATCTCTCTGTAATATTATTTGTAGGACAACCTATCTGGCATATCTTCTATAGGTATTATCTCTGATATCTATCATTAATTCGTCGGGGTCTTCATTTTTTACCTCCATTACCTATCTCTACACACCATATCTGTTTAGGGACTTATGTTCTCTCTCTCGCTCTCTCTCTCTCTCTCTCTCTCTCTCTCTCTCTCTCTCTCTCTCTCTCTCTCTCTCTCTCTCTAAAACTCTTTCTCTCTCTTATCTCATGGACTTAGCCTCTACTCAACCCTTTTCTACCTTGTCATTCTCATATATTTCATAGTATTCTCTCTATCCATTGTTGCTATGTTTGATGCATGAGCCCACATAATTTTGTGGTTGTGGTCATGGCTTACAATCCATCAAGATAGTATTTAATGGAGTATAATATGCTTATATATTTATGATATGTAAATATATAGACTTTATGGAAAGTAAGATTAAATAAATCAAAAGTAAATTTGCATAAATTTAATGATCTCAGGTTTATGGATGTAGATTTTCTTGGCTTTATTACATGAGAGAGATGTCCCATTTTTTTTTGGAGGACCCTTATTTTAGTATTCTGGATGACTATTTTATAGGAGCAAAATTTTATAGTAGGGTTTCTAATTGCCGTAATTGGGAGTTTTAGAGATGAAGTCTCTTTCTTAATTTTGTAGATTTGAAAAGTTCTACCACATTTTTTAGTGCCATTATTTTGATTTAAATTCAATTTATTGAAGATAAGGTCTAGGTGCCACTTTATAGTCTTTTTTATGAATCTATAATATTTTATGTCTTGCTTACCATTGATATGAGTTTTTTTTTTCCCCTGGGAAAAAGTCGTAATTTCTATTAGAGTTAAGAAATTACATTTTGTATATGCCGAAGCATTCATATAGAGGCAGCTGTGCCTGTCGAGTTCATAGTCTGCTAAATTAGATAATCAAAAATAAAGCAAGTTGTCTCCACGTAGGGAGCATTCCAAAACTATATACTAGTAGTGTTCAAAATTGAAGCCATTGCTCTACGCAGAGAGCCATATATATATGCTGTTAATATCAAAAGTATAGTGCTGTACTGAACTAGACAAAGTAAAATATATACAGGCTATTAACAACAAAACAAGAAAAGTCTGTAATGGGCTTTTATAGCCCATCACCCATATGATCATCAAAGGGTCTGTGATAATGCTGATAGTATGATCCATCGATTTCCTCCTGTATCAGCCAGTTATCTCCTTGTCTGTGCGCTGCCTCTTTGGAGAGTTGATCAGCGATGGTGTTTTGTTCCCTGTAGATGTGACGACAAACAAATGATTCAAAGGAAGTAGTCAGTCTCTTTGCCTCATCTAATATGTGTCTCAACGTAAATGCATGACAATGAGATGCATCATTCAGCCAATTGCATACTATTTTAGAGTCTCCAAACAGCTGGAGATGTCTGCATTGTTTTTGAATGGCAAAGTATATGATGTGTTTAGTTGTGCACAGTTCAGCATAGTTATTTGTGCCTCTGCCTAAATTTATTTGAATTTTATAGCAGTGTGATTCGTTGAGATAAAGAATTGCTCCTCCTCCGCAACCCACTTCTTGCGCCGAGCCATCAAAAAATGCCCATGGTTTCGATTTGTCAATATTCACCTGTCTAATGATACGAACAGGGCCTGAGGTTTCATCGTCAGGTATCATGTTATAATCAGCAATAGTATGGTGAAGGATAGTGGGCCAATGAGGGGCTCTAAGATTAAAGATAGCCTGATTCCGGGCAATCCAAACTGCCCAGCAAGCAAGCAGCGGAATATTGATGGATTTCCCCGAGTGGTTATGATTCCAGTTCTCCCATGCATCCATTATATTATTGCCTTGCCAATTTTTCAAATGCGGGAGGTGAGTGATGAGGGCATGCCAAAACTGTAATGTAATGCTACAGTTCAAGAATAAATGTACAGTGCTTTCTTCCTCCTCATGACAAAGATGACAGCGGAAAGGTCCATGAAAGGATCTCTTCATAAGATTTGTGCCCGTTGGTACTTTATCAAACAGAATATTCCACATAAGCAATCGAGTGCGGGGGGCTGACTTGAGTTTCCATAATGCTTTCCATGAGGGGTGGATATTCTGAGGTTTGTGTGGCTCCATGAGTTTTAGATAGCCAAGCTTCGGGACGTATGCTCCATGTTTAGCAAAGGCCCATATGATTTCATCAGGTCCTTCAGTGAGCCTGATATGGGCTTGAGTGAGTGCGTCCGTGTACTCTGTCCATTCATTTTGCCACTGTGCCGGAATTTCTAATGCTTGCGCACTGGTCCAAGCCTGATGAAGGAAGGAGGAGTTTGCTTGATCTCCGATATGCATGATATTGATGATACCTCTGTCGTTAAGGTGCCTGATGAGTCCGGCTGATAGTCTATGAATGTTTCCACATCCGACCCATGGGTCCTGACCTATACGAACCGCATTGCCTGCCTTAATGCGCCAAGTTAATCCTTCTCGTAACAGAGGTAAAGTACCAATGACAGCTTTCCAAATGATGGATATGTGATGATTTGTTCCATGTTGAGTGCAAATCCAGTCCAGCACGTTCAGGGGCTTGATGTATTTTGTATATGCTACCCGTGTCCAAAGTCCATCAGTGGTAAGGAGCTGCCACCCAAGTTTGGCAGCCAGTGCCCTGGAGAAAAGGTCGAGCCTCTTGATACCCCATCCCCCCCAGCGCTTGGGTTTAGCGATGGTGTCCCATTTAACCCAAGCAAATAGTCTGCCTGGCTGATGTCCCTTCCAAAGAAATCTGCTGCAAATATGTTGTAACCTGTTCAGTATGCCCTTAGGTATCCAGGTGAGAGCCATCCAGTAGACTGGCGTGGCTTCAATCACTGCTTTAATGAGTATCAGTCTGCCAGCACGGGAGAGATATCGATGATACCATACTTGGAGTCTCTTTTCCACCTTAGCTATGAGCCATAACCAGTCAGCAATTCTGTAGCCATTAGGTTTCAGTCTGAAACCAAGGTACTTTATACCATCCGACAGGGTCAAGTTGATAAAGGGGAATCGCTGAGTAGCAAAAGCTATTTCATGTATAGAGCAGCCAATAGTGGTGATGGTGGATTTATTGTCATTAATCTTCATACCTGTAGCTTGCTAAAAGAGAAGAATGGAGTTATGGAGGGTAGTGGAATCCCCAATACTGCCATTCAAAAAAATCAGGATATCATCAACAAATAATAGATGGGTGAGGTAGAAATTATCCGCAAGTTTAATGCCAGATAAATGATGTCTGTCACGGGTAGATGAGATAACTCTACTTAAACCTTCCATAATAAGTAAAAACAGCAGAGGTGAGAGCGGACAACCTTGTCTGAGTCCTCTCTCAGAAGTAAAGAACGAGGTAGCTTCCCCATTAAGTAATACACTGTAGGATACATCAGTGATGCAGCTCATAGTCCATTTGATGAAGTCATAGGGGAACCCCAGATGAGTGAGCAGCAGCCTTAAGTATAACCAGTTAGTTCTGTCAAATGCCTTGGACAAATCCACTTTAAGGATCATTCCTTTTTGTTTTTTGATCTGCAAGGTGTGCATGAGTTCTTGGGCAGTGGCTATAGCCTCGTGGATCTGTCTGTGGTGAAGGAAAGCAAATTGTTCGGAGGATATGTGATGCGAAAGAATAGGCTTGAGGCGATTAGCAATGGTCTTGGCTATGATCTTGTAGAGGCAGTTGCAGAGGGATATGGGACGGAAGTCATCGAAGGTGCTCGGGGCATTTGATTTGGGGATGAGAGCGATGAAGGTGGATTTAATGGCAGAGGATATTCTGCCTCTTCTTCTGCTGTCTTCTACTATCTTCAGAAGGTCATTACCCAGGAGTTCAAAGAACGCAAGGTAGAATTCAATGGTCCATCCATCAGGTCCAGGGCTTTTATCTTTTTTGAACCATTTCAGTGTAGCCTCCAATTCTGCCATGGTCACTTCCTTCTGTAGTTCCTCAGATTCTTCCTGTTCAATGTATCTAGGGAAGAGCTCGGCCACTCTCATGATTTCTAAGATATTAACTTCTACAGGAGCTTTATAAATGCCTCTAAAGTGCTCTGTGGCCAGCCTGGCCAGGTTCCGCTGAGAAGTAACAGGATTCCCTTGATCGTTCTTTAACTCCCAGATAGTATTGATAACTTTCCGGCCATTAGCAAACTTGTGATAAAATTTAGTATTAGCATCCCCTTCCGTGAGCCAAATAGCTCTGCTTCTAAGTCTCCAGCTTTCTTCCCTTTCTCTCAGGATTTGAGAGCGTTTTGCAATAAGAGAGGTGTAATTCTCCTTGCTTTCAGGGGAGAGGAAAGTCCCATTTGACGATTCTTCAAATTCGGCAATGACCCTTTCAGCCTCTTTTAATGTCTGATTATCTTGTATGCGCTTTTGATGTGCCCAGTTCTTGGTAATCTGCTTGAGTTCTGTAAGTTTCCTGACAAAACCCACTGAGATGTCCTCTCCTTCTCTGATGATATTGGATTGCCAATAATTATGGACCAATTGGATGTAAGAGGGATCCTGGAGCCAAGAGGCATTAAACTTGAAAGGGCTTTTGATTTTGTGGGAGTAGTCTTCAGCTTCTAAGAAAATAGGCCGATGATCTGAGATGCCTCCCGTTCCAACCCATTGACGAACTCTGGGGAGGTTATTAAACAAAGATTCCTTGATAAGAAATCTATCGAGTCTCCTGGCAAGGCTTTGATCTCCACTTCTGTTATTTGACCATGTATATTGAAGTCTAGCAGACGGTATATCCACCCATTGATGATCCTCTAGTAGGCTGGACATAGTATCTGTTAGGGAATCGACCTGAGCTAAGTGCCCCCATGACTCACTGAATCCGAGTGAGAAGTTGAGATCCCCTCCAAGAATAATGTTGTCTGCTTGGAAGAGTTCGGATTCAAGTAAGGACCGCCAATAGTTGGCACGGTCAGTGCAAGGGCCATAGACATTGATAATTCTAATGTCCCTTTCTGCAGAATGTGCACTAATGTCAAGTCCAATGAAACCTCTTCCTCCAAAAATATTCCTGACCTCCGCAACTCTCTTATTGACCCCAATGGCCAAGCCCCCTGATCGTCCGGACGCATCCAGTGCATGGAAGGTCTAGGTAGGTAGCCAGGCAGTGAGGGTATGGATGAGGGGTTCGGCTTAACAGAGTGTTTCTTGAAGAAATATAAAATCCATCTGTGAAGATAAGAGCAGTCTCTTAAGCGCTAGTTTTTTGGCTAAACTAGCAAACCCCTGGCAATTGAAGGAGAGAAACTTCATGAGGGGAAGGGAGATGGGCCATCCTTCGCTCTAAGGGCCCTGAATATAGTCTGATGTCGCCCGAGGGCAACTTCTACATCAGCAGTGTGCCTTGCCTTGGTAATGCGAGAGGGTCTACCACGGGAGTTCTTGAGGGTCATGGGGATGTTAGCCAGGTCGAGGCCAATAGCATCCGGTCCTCTGTCCTTTGTGCGGGGTCGGAGAGAATAACGGGGAGAGGACTGAGTCAAAAGAAAGGATAGGGTTTCCAGAGTCGAAGTGATCCGCGATGGAGGGGCCACTGGTGAAGGGAATGGAAGGGAGCAGATGAGTGAAGTGTGTGAGTGGTAACTCAGGGGGGATGAAGCAGAGGATAAATTAGCAGGGATAGATGCAGAGCCAATATAATTATGAGATGAGATGCCCAATGACATGCAAGAAGTAGGAGATGACGGAGAAGGGATAGAGTTAGACTTACCCGTATGCTCCAAGCCCGCTTGATCAGTCGATGGCTGCACAGGTGCTGGCGATGCAGGAAGAGGATCAGAGGGATCCATAGCAGTGTCTGCTGTCTCAGTGTTGCTCCGAGGTTCCTCCACATTCTGAGTGCGATCCTGATCCCCATTGGACTGGACAGGTTGCATCTCAGGGGGATTGTCCTGAGGCTGAGAGACTGCTTCTTCCTTATCAGTCGTCATCGCTCTCCTGAGGAGTGGGCAGTCCCTATATAAGTGGCCCACTTTATGGCACCTGCGGCAGCGATATGGGACGCCTTCGTAATCTATGATCTGCTTGCGCTCTGTATCCCTCCACTGAATGGTTATATATTCCAGCAGTCCTCCTCTTGTGTCCAGGTTGATGAGAATCTTGGCATAGGCCATCATACCCGTCTGTTGATAGGATTTATCGTAGCCCATGTATGTACCGATGGCATTGCCTATTCTCCTGAATATGTCTTCTGACCAGTAATGAAGTGGAAGCCCTGGAAGCCGTATCCATACCGGTCTGATGCCTATCTGCTCTGTCTCTGGGTCAAATAAAGGAGTCCATCTCTTCAGGAGCACCGAGGCATGGTCAAAGTGCCAGTAGGAGGACAGAACCCAGTTGGTATGATTAGCATGAGCGAATCTCAGTGCGAACTAGCCCCGCACGAAGGTCTGCACAAAGGGGATATCCACCAAATGGTGGCCCCAAATTTCTGCTGCCCAAGTCTTCAAGCGTGCTGCCGAGTAACTTCGTCCCCTGATGCGCCCGACCAAAACTCGATCAGCAAAATCCATAGTCTCACCCCAGCGAATGTCCTCTTCCAATCTGAGAAAGACGTCATCCTCTTTGGATTTGAAGCACTTGTATTTCCGTTTAGGGCCCCGAGGAGGGGGATTGCTTTGGGGACGACCAGAGGGAGGGGTATTAGCGTGCAGCGGTGCCGGGAATTGGTGTGCAGAGGAGGGGCCGCTAATGCCTGAAACGGAGGGGTGGCCTGAGAGCGGAGGTACGGAAGTAAAGCAACCAGAAGTATGACCGAAGGAACCCGGGATGCCGGCGGAGGGGCAGGGGAAAGAGGGGTTTTGATGAGGGAGGGGTAAGGAGCCCGCTGCCGGGGGAAAGGAACCGGGGTTAGGGTTAATGCAACCGGAGACAAACCCTAGGGTTGCCGGAGAATGAGGGGGGGTGGAGAGAGCAGGCCAAGTCGGTGGATCATCCGGGAGGACCACAGGGTTTGGCGGATGCTGGTCACCAAACGGAATCAGAGCAAATTGATCGGAGAAACCCGTGCTATACATACCTCCGGAAGTGTCAAAAGGAGTGCGCCAGATGGAGACCCCTTCCAATGGGTCAGCGGAATAATCAACGGCATCAATGTCCTCCATTGCCAGCTGCTTCTCGGATCTGCGAACACCTCGGAATGGAGAGTAAACCGGGGGAAAACGACAGTTTGCAGTTCAGTAACGGACCGTGCAAGCTGTTCAAAAACCGTCACAGTAGATCGCCGGATGTCGCGGTTCAGTCCTCTGCTCCCCGTTAAAGCTACCAGCGAGTAAACGGCAGGTTCTCCGCGGTTAGGGTGAGCCGGTGACAGTGAATGGCGGGCGCGTAACGGAGGGCATCGAGCAGCTACTGCAGAATGCCGAAACCCTAACCTAAGCCTTCCCATGACCTAGCTCACCCGGTCGCCATCTTCCCTATCCAAGATTATTGATATGAGTTTTGTATGTATACTTTTTGATAATAGAGACTCTTATAAAATATAAATTATAGAATTATTTTTATAATGTGTAAATAAATTTGTGCTAATGATCTCTTGATATATCTATTGTCCCATCAAAGTTGATTGTTATTCCCTCTTATTTTTGAGCTTATCTAGACCTAGCTGAGAACATTAGTGGAAACTATCCATTCTCTCATCTCCATCGTTAATGTGATGGTAATAGGTGAATAAAACTACCAATAATGGGTTAGAAAGATGGAAAAAAAACTAACTTTTAATTATCTATGGGATGGTGTTTGTGATGGAGATTTTGAAGGAGAGGTGCAACGAAAGCCTAAAATACCTACTACGCCTAAATCAGCTAAGGAGCTTGTTGCCTGGAATAAGAATATGGGGCCTGCTAGTTTTTGGATTGTCCTAGTTGACAAGGAACAAACCAAGAGGACATTAACTGAGGATCAAAGTGTCCTCCCCCTTTATACTAGAATGGTTGGTCTCCCTTTGCCTCAGTGAGTATTCCCTGTAAATAAATTGTAAAATATATTATGATAAGCAAATATGTATATGACCATATTATGTATATTGTTCGAAAAGGTGTGAAGTGGTGAAGCATTGTTAATAAGTGGAACTTATGTAAATTAATGATTCATGAAATCAATATAAACATAAATAATGCAATTAAGATAAATAATATAAAGACAAAAATAAAATGACATAATGAAGTCAAAAGAAAATAGAATAAAACGTAAAAGTAAAAATCACATGTATCATTGGTAATAAATCATGTTTACCCTAATAAGGGTAAATAAGTAATTCCAATGTCATGTATTTTCATAAGTTTGTCTACACAAATTAGGTAAATATACCGAACGAAAACCTTTGATAGGATATACCGGAAGGTAAATTATTCAAATAATAGCTACAAAGAAATGATGGTGATCATGTTAGCCATAAAATCATTACATACACCAAGATAAGAACACAAACTAAATAAATAAGTGCATAAATCTAGCATATAATAATGTCTCTCATGAAAGCTAAATTGAATTTATCAATGTCATGAATTCCCAAATTCAACCTGCAATCAATAAAAGCAACATCACAACTTGCAAAATCTAGATAATATTGATACCCAAAAGGGAAACCATATTAAGTAATATTAGAAACTTTATCAATTGATTAGGCCAATCTCTTTAAATCATTTTGTGGACCATAATATGAACCACAAGACTTAAATAATCACAGAGAATAAATATTAAGTATGAAAACTGCATGAAAAAGTTAAATATTTCAAGAATCTATTTCATACAACATGTGTGTAGGAACCATTCATTATAAGGAAATGACCCTATAACGGAGATTTTTGCAGAATCCACTATAAAAATAGCCCAAAAATCTGTGTTTAGTGGAGGTCACTAGAAGAGTTGGGTGGGCGGATATTTTAGCAGATGTTTTTTAATGATGTGTCTCTAATAAATTAACGCTTCGGTGCATTACTAGAGATATATGCATTGGTGCCTATTAACACATAGTGTACCGTGGCATATTTATTTTTTGTAATAATAAAAAAAAGTAACTTTTCTCTAATTACATAAAGTGCACGATGCATATATGACTCGATAACACTAAAAAAGGATTAAATTTAAAAATATCGATCATAAAATTCATTTTTCCTAGTCCAGTGATATACTCTGACAACATGTCAATGCTAAACCAGTACACTAATGCCTTGGTGCATACACAATATAACACACTAAAATTTTTAATGGTTAATAGAGAGTGTGATGCAATGGTGCGTACACAAATTGATAGCACCGAACACAAGGTTAAATTTAGAAAATGTTGGTCGTAAATTTCTTTTCATCATTTCAGTGCTATATGCCCACGATGTACCAATGTTATTAGTGTATTTAAATGCCCTAATGCATACATACCAAAAGAACCACTATAGAGTTTTTAATTTTAAAATTTATAGTGCGCTTGGAAATAGTACACACTCGTGCAATTACAATAACATAACGAAATGGGGTGAAATAAAAAAAAACCTACCAACCCCAAATTGCATTTTTACCATTTGCAGTGCTATAGAAATTTGAATCACTAGGCCACTCTTGCCTCATTCAAGCACCCTGTCGTCGGTGATAATCTTGCTCACCATCCTTCTTTCCCATGCTCAATGCATGGATTTTGAATTTTCTCAAATGGTGGTGAAATTTGTTTTCCTTATTTACATGTCAACTTTGCTTCCCTGATGAGAAAATGTCTAGGTAAGGCCTATGTTTTTCTATGATTTCATTTTTTAGTGGATTAGAATTGAAAAAAGGAACCAATTTTTTTTTTGAATTTTTCTTCCTATGCTATGTGTTCGACCGGTTCGGCTCACACCATCACGGTGCCCCTTGCAAATTTACAGTGTGCACTGCATTCTGGTGCATAAACGTAACACACTACAGTGTTCTCAGCGCATGAACTTAACACATCTCAGTGTTCTTGGTGAATTTGGTAAATTATCACGCACTAGGAAAAGTTATAATTTGTACATCGATGCATACGATCTTAAGTTATCCCCGGTGCATTTATATTTACCAAATGCAATGCCCACATAATATTAAAAAATTATAGCTTGGTGCATTCAATAACCTGAATGTGTCATTTCAGTGCAAAAATGTTATATGTACGCGCCTTTGCATAACATTTTTTGAATGCACTTCGTTAAAAATAAAAAATAACCAATCTGTTTGTATGTATGTGAACCAAAATCAATGCGTCATATGTATGTACACACCATTGTTGGTTCTTTTCTATTTTATGGAGCACTGTTACCGGTGCATTACTTTTTTTTGGGTGCATCGAGGATGATTTTGTTTTTTTAAATTGAAAGTTATATGTCCATATTTATAAATACATTTTTCATTTTATATAAATTATATTTTATGTATGACATTTATGTATTTTATATGTCAATCATGTTGTAGAGAAGTGGCCTCACCTTCTAGCTAGGTTTTCTCCCGAAAGGGTTTCCCAGAGATAATATATCGGGTCTTATGTTTGTGTGAGATTAGTTTTTCATTTTATACTTTTCTGCATAATTTTCATTCGCATGCATGCACTAATTATAGTGAAATCTATAGGTATAGAAATTAAATAAAACTATAATAGTGTAGAATCTTAGGTTTCTAATATAATATTATCATATCTATTGTGGAGAACTGTTGAGTGGAATGTAAACAACAGTTTAAGGAAAATTTTGTATCACAACAAGTTTCTTTGGGTATTTATGGATATTTGCAAGGGCTCTAGGTCGTCGGGGTCAAAAATCGTAAAACCCTAGTCATGGACGATGAATATGTAAATGAACCTCGTGATCCTACAGAGATGAGGTTTTCGCGACTCGAACAACAAGTCGTGGATATAAACTACAATGTAAGCCTCTTCATGGAGGCCTAGAGTAATAAGTTGGGGATATTTGGAGAAGATGGGGGTTCGAATGCAGAGGAAAATTCAGAAGTGGATCAGGATATCGGGAAGAAGCAAAGAATAACAAAAGAAAGAATTTGGAAAAGATCAACCCAGTTCGAGTGTTATGAATCTATACCTATTAAAAATGGACAAAAAATTTGATATCAAGTCGTACCACGGTGAGATCGACACTCTAAAGTTGAACCATTGGTTGTAGTAACCGGAATTTTATTTCAACATCCATCAGACCAAGGAAGGGAAGCATATCTCATTCATATAGCTGAAATTAGAGGGGCATGCACAGACTTGGTGGGAGAGCCACATAGAAACCCTGAGGTTGGAGGGAGAACCTCCAATTACTAAGTGGGAGGATTTCAAAACCCTCATCAAGTGATAGTTGTATTCCATTCGATACGTGGAGGAATAGTGGAAGTGGTGGTATTACTTCAAGCAAAATTCGGGCCAAAGTGCGCAGGAGTACACCAAAATATTCAGTAAGATGGCTATAATGTTGGGTATTTGTTGGCTTGTTGGGGTCTGACCTAGGTTCAAAGTTAATTAGACAAACAAATCCCTGTACTACTGGCCCTTTCGGAAATAGTCCGCGGAGCGTAGATTGAGGTCTCACTTGAAGTAGTATGGGGGGGTGCTGGAACCAGGTTTCCGCACCCTTGAGATGTTTGAGGGGTTGATTCAATCCAACTGCTAGTCCTTGAACGCAGGTTTCTTCGCACACTTCCCTGGCCTTCACACCCTAATATATTTGCCCTCGTGCAGCCTTAACCAGGGGTTTTGGGGCTTCCATGCTATTGGATCAGCGCTCTGCACTATTCCCCTAAGTCACACCCGAGATCTTACTTATCTTCTTACACCAATTAGTTATCTTCACGTAAATGGATGCCTTATGTTATATTTATTTATATAGCACATTCATATGAGTTCGCACTAGTAAACTTGTAATTCATACCCAATAATACATAAAACAGTAAAAGATACACAAAAATATGATATAACTTCTCTTTATTAATGCTTCCAATGGTTACAGACTCGACCCGCCCTGCGCACTTAGCTACAGGGGTCCGCACACTCAGCTTCAGACTACTATGCCTCTACGCACTTAGCTACAGAGCCTTCTGCTACTCTACGACCCAAAGACATGATTTACTCTTGACTCAACACTTCATCAATCCCTTAGTCTCATCTTGCTTAGATAGATGTTTTTTCTACACTTAGAGCCTCACTCTGTTTATACGATCCCATGGTCCGTGGACCATGGATAGATCTTTCAAGTCGACATTACATTACAAAATCAAGGGTGGAGAACCCTATGACTCTATTATGACTTCGCACTCCACGCCCCCCAAACGCGGAGTCTTTATAATGGACTTAGTCAAAAATTGGGCTTTAAGCCCCAAAACATGCCTAGGGGGATTCCACGCCCAACAGGCCCCCAACACAAACATCGTGACTCACCCTCGAGTCACTCTTTCAGTGTGGAGATCTTCGCATGGAGACCTTCCAACTTTGCTCGAACAGCTGTAAGGTCGGTAGCCCAATGAGCAACTGCCTGTTGAATCTCCTATACGCGTTGTTTCGAGACTACGGTGTCAGAACTTCTTCCCTGCATCTGTTCCTGCGTCCCCTACATATATTTATAGTCCCGTGCCTTCTCCTAGCTACTTGGAGTGTGAATACTGTGCTTCTGGTAGGTAGTCCGATAGCAAGGCCACCCATGTATGGCTTCAATTGACTGCCATTCACTTTTCCTGGGAAAGGTTCTCCATTTAGTTTTACTAGCTGCATCACGCCTCTGTCTATGACCTCATTAAAAACATATAGTCCCAACCAATGCATTCTGAACTTTCCTGGGAATTTATCAAACTTACTGTCATACAGTAATACTAAAGCGTTTACCTTGAAGGTGCACAACTTAATATGGTGACAGTTTCAGGCCTTTTTGCGCTGCTTTTGTACCTGTTGATTGAAGCCAGCCAGGAATCATTCCTCTTCATGTTCTTCCAACTGCGCGAGCCTCTCTTCTAGGGCTCCACGGTCTCTCATACCTGTGAGCACTGCTATGCGTAGAACAGGCACAATATACTGCATTGGCATGACAACTTCCACATCATAGACCAACCAGAAAGGTGTCTTTCCCGTCAGTGTCTTGCACATTGTCCTATAAGCCCACAAAACCATTGGTACGCATAGGTTCCAATCACTCCACTGCACATTGCATACTTTGGTCAGTACAGTCTCTAGTATTTTGTTAAATGTTTCTACCGTCCCATTAGCTTGGGGGTGATATGGTGTGCTCTTCTGATGATACACCTGAAACTCTTCTGTTAGCTCATTGATTGTTTCATTCATGAAATGTGTATCGCGATCACTCATCAAGATTTTCGGACATCCAAATCGAGTCAATACATGTTCGAACAGAAACTTCGCAGCCGTGGTAGCTGTGCAATATTTTACCAGCTGCGGTTCTGCCCAACGAGTCAAGTACTCTGTTGCAATGATAATGTATCTCGTGCCCATCTTTCCTTGAGGTTTGATAGGTCCTACAAAGTCGATCACCCACTTTTCGAAGGGCTGCAACATCATTTGTGGATTCAAAGGCATCCCGTACCTCTGCGATGGTTTACCTGTTATTTGACATATATCCGAGGCCTTACAATGTGCTTTTGAATCCTGATGAAGGGTTGGCCACCACAACCCTGCACAGAGAATCTTTTGCGTAGCAGTGTCCCCATGCGCTTCTGCGAGGATATGATTTCATTTGAATTCAGGCACATACCTTCACAGTATCTCGTCATTGCCCATCTTATATAGGTGGCTTGCGATGACAGAAAAATATGTCGTGTGCACCACAAATTCCTTCTTCTGCTGAATGAAGTATTCTTTCAATGCAATTCCTGTCGCCAAAAAGTGGATTATATCTTCAAAGTGTCCATCCGCTATGCGCACAACAAAGAGCTGTGCGTCAGGTAATCGTTCCTCCAAACTAGTAGGTTCCTCTCTTGTCTCAATATGTGACAAGTGATCTGGTCCTGCGTTCAGGCGTCCAAGCTTCACAATGACCTCAAAATCGTATTCTTGGAACACTAAGAGCCACCTGCATATGTGCCCCCCCAACACAAGCTTATTGACCAAGTATTTCAATGTGGAATGGTCTGTATAAATCCTGAAGTGTCCCCCTAACAAATAGTGCCAATATTTTTGGAGTGCGTACACCATAGCCAATTCCTCACATTCAATGGTGGAATAGTTCTTTTCTTCTTTAGAAAATTTTTGACTCACGAATGCGATAGGGTGATCCAAGCTCTCTCCACCCTCCTGCGTTAGTACCGTGCCTAGCTCTATACACGATGCATCAACGTGGACATGAAACTCCTTGTCCCATTTCAGGAATACCAAGATCGGCGCAAAGGCCAATTTTTATTTTAGTACATCTAGGCTCTTCAAGTAGTCATCATTCCAGTAGAACGTAAGATCTTTTTTCAACAACTTCTCCATCAGCGCAGTGATCTAGGCATAACTTTTGATGAACTTCCTGTAATACCCCATATGACCCAAGGTAGTGCGTAGCTGTTTGACACTTCGTGGTGCTTCCAAATTTAGAATTACCAAAATCTTCATGGGGTCTACCATCAGTCCCTGTTTGTAAACCACATGTCCCAACAGGTTCCCAAAGGGAATGAGGAATGTGCACTTCTTGAGGTTCAATGTGATTTGGTGTCGTTGGCAAGTTTCCAACATTAAGTGTAAGCTCGCTACATGGTGCTTAACCAATCCAAATATAGTCAAACATCCAAAATAAACCTCCAGTAACTTGTGGATATATTCCTTGAATGTTGCAACAACTATGTGCGAAAATATGGCTGGCGCATTCTTCAATACAAACGAGATAACCGTGTATTGAAAGCAACCCCACTCAGTCATGAAGGTGGTCTTGCTCCTATCTTCTGGTGCGATTTTGATCTGGTGGTACCTTGAGAACCCATCAGTAAAAGAATATGCTTTCTACCCGTCGACATTTTCCAATACTTCATCTGTGAATGGAGTTTGGAATGGGTCATGCACACATGCGTCATTCAATTTTCTGAGGTCCACGCATATTCTTATCTCACCCTTCTTCTTCTTTTCCTACACTACCATAGGTCTTACCCAATCAGATTCTTCCACCGGCTCAATGATTCCAGCTACGAGCATCTTGTCTAGTTTTATTTGGACCTTCTCCTTGTACTTTGGATTCAAGTGGTAAGGCCTCTACTTAATTAGCTTCACATCAGGCTTTAATGTGATCCACATCATTCCTGAATCTCCGATGATTCCTTTCAAGTCTGTGATCTTGGTGGGGAACAGGTCCTGGTACTCGCGGAGTAACTCAATGACTTTATCCACTGTCATGTCATCCCAGTAATCACTGAGCGTTGTGTACTTAGGTTCGGCTTCCATACCAATATTAACCTACTTTTTTTTTACCAGCGCGGTTATGTCAGGGTCTTCAATAAATGGCCCCTGAACCTCGCAATAGCCTTCAATTTCTAGAATGTTAATTTTTTGCAGATCCTCGTCATCTTCTTCAGTATTTACGTTGTAACACTCCAACGTGCAGCTCATCTGGGTCGCCCATTTAGGCTGAATCAATTCCATTGGCTCCCGGGGTATTTTAAAGATATCTATTTTTACTGCTTGTAGTGCATCATCAACAGTATCCCACCAATGATCCTCCAACATGAAGGTTAATAAGAACCCTTTGTGAAAGATATCCCATTCACTCATCCCATGGTGGAGCTTCATCTCTATATACCAGTTTATGGGGATAACATTTAGGGTATGACAAAACAGGTGTACCCACTCAGGTGGCGGCTCTTCCCCATAGATCTTTGTCCACTTGTCGAGGTGCGCGCACGGATCATCCCATCCGTGATACTTGTCTTTTAATCGCATTTGAGGCTTCCCAAACCGCATGTGCATCATTCTCCTACATTCGCGCCATCCCTCGAAGTTGTTATGGATCTGACCTGCAAATATATGAGAAGATACCAATATACCCAATAACTGTAAATAATCACCAAGAATAACAAGATCTGAATATAGATAGAATGCTTCACTTTATTAATAAAACCCTTAAGGTAGGGCAACACCATACATTCACTCCTTAAGGAAGGAGAACACTCCACAAGCCATATGCCTGTTCATATAATAATCTTCGACATCTCTCAATGGGGAGTCTCTAGCCTCTATATAAGCCTCATACATATGATACCATGGGTCATTACCATGGTTCCCTTAATATCATCTATCTAATACCATGGGCTTATTACATTATTGCTACCTACTTGTGGTCCCTTACATGATACGGGTTAACCACCTTATTTATTACTATGGCCCATCCCATTATTACATTATTCCCTTGGGTACCTCCCTTTGTACCCCATATTATCCCCCCTAGGTATACTACATTCCACCCCCCTTAACATGTTTCGTCCCCGAAACATGGGAAGAACACAAATAATAAGATCTACTCAAAAGAGTAGTCCACTGGTACCATGCACGTGCATCTAGCCATCCAAGAGAAAGGTGAACTCTCGATCTAGCTGGTGCCTTGCTCGCTTGAGATGGAAGTTGATCCTCGTAGCTCTTCTGTGTTGATGTATAGTAGGTGGATCGTCGCCCCTCTCTATATTCCATGCCAAGGTTGTTGTCCTTGTAGCTAATTTGTTGCAATCTTGTTGGTTGCTTTCTTGCTGGGCGATGTGGGTGGTGATATGCTAAAGTTTTAACCAACAGTGTATCTTTCTTTAATTTACCACCTAATGGAGCCTAATTTTTATCTGGTACATGTTGTGGTGCTTGTTGTGGTTTCTTATCTTCCAATATTACTTCAACCACTGAGTCCTCATCTGATGTATCAGTACCTGTAACCTTTTCTGCTTCATCCTCTATTTGTGTTTGATTGTCGACCATAAATGGCTCATCATCTAATGTGTAAGTGTCATTAGAGCTTTGTGCTTATGCCTCCATAGTCTCTTCTTGGGTCTTAATGGAAATATCCTGCAATGTAATTTTCTTCTCTTTATACCAGAGCTTCAGGAATTTCTTCTGCACATTAATATTGACAGTACCCACATATTCCATCCAAGAATATCCTAAAACAAAATCCATGTTATCCATATATGAAGTATAAAAATCACAATGCAACACATACTTATCCATCGAAAGCTTCAAATATTTATAAACTTGCACATCCTCATCATTAACCTGTGTGTTTTCAATGTGTTTTGCTGGCACTTGCAAATTTTTTGCCAAATTGACATTTATGAGATTTTACTTGCAACTAGGATTTATAGACACGGTGATCTTCTCCTTATGAATCAATCCATGGACCTGCAATAAGGAGATACCAGTAGAAAATAACCCCTTACATGTCTCCTTCTCTTGTTTTCTAGCATGAGACCATTTGTCTAAAAGAACTCTTTCCAATTCTTCATCTGAAAGTTTGGACAACTGCTTGTTGGCATGTGAGTACCACCATCTCGCAGCCTCATCTTGGAAACTAAGCAGTAAAAAAACCTTCCAATGTTTCCCATATGTGAACTTTCAATTCTGTATGAATTCTTCAATAGTAGGGCTATCATCTTTTCCTGTAAAAAACATCTTGCTAGACGGCACGAAAAAAAATCACTTGGCGAAAATTTAAAGTGGTCACAGTTTAGCAAATATTACTCAGAATCTTTATTATGACCTGTTTTCAGAAATGGAACAAATATTCTACATCTTCCCATGTGGTAGAAATCCCAATCTAGGCATTGGAATTTCCAATTCGCATCCCGCCGTCACAAAAAAATAAAATTCCGAAAAAAACGCTGATTTTAAATCAGCGATATCTCCCTCATCCAGACTCTGATTCGACTGATTTTTTTTTTGAACTTGGGTATTTTTTCACAAAAAATCTAGATCTGCAATTATATTTTGCATATTTTTCACCAGAATGTCCATATCTGCTCCACAAACTCGCTACCCCAAAAAATGTCTGCAACAACATTGATTTTTAAATCAGTGAGATCTCCTTCATCCGGACTCCGATTTGACTGATTTTTTTTTTCAAATTGAGTAATTTTTTACCGAAAACCCAGATCTACAATTAGATTGTGCATATTTTTTCTCAATTCATACAAATCTGATCTGCAACTCGCCTCCCCGAAAAATGTCTGCAACACAACTGATTTTTAGATCAACGATATCTCCTTCATCTAGACTCCGATTCGGCCGATTTTTTTTTTTAAATTGGGTATTTTTCACAAAAAATATAGATATGCAATTAGATTTTACAGATTTGGCACCAAAATTTACAAATCTGATCTGCAAACTCGCCGCCCAAAAAATTCCTGCAAAAAAAAATGCCCCTTTGCCTAAGAAAGTGCTATGATACCACTTGTTATGGATATAACCTGCAAATATATGAGAAGATACCAATATACCCAATAACTTTAAATAATCACCAAGAATAAAAAGATCTGAATATATATAGAATGCTTCACTTTATTAATAAAACCCTTAAGGTAGGGCAACACCATACATTCACTCCTTAAGGAAGGAGAACACTCCACAAGCCATATGCCT
Organism: Pinus tabuliformis; assembly: GCA_031772625.1. NCBI lineage: Eukaryota > Viridiplantae > Streptophyta > Pinopsida > Pinales > Pinaceae > Pinus > Pinus tabuliformis. The sequence goes on from CM062820.1 coordinate 521,937,537, forward strand.
GTTCATACAATAATCCTTAACATCTCTCAATGGGGAGTCTTTAGCCTCTACATAGGTCTCATACATACATTACCATGGTTCCCTTAATACCATCTATCTAATACCATGGGCTTATTACATTATTGCTAACTACTTGTGGTCCCTTACATGATATGGGTTAACCAATGGCCCATCCCATTATTACATTATTCCCTTGGGTACCTCCCTTTGTACCCCATATTATCCCCCCCTAGGTATACTACAGAAGCTTCCTTGTTGCGTACCCCACCACCTCACAGGCATAGCGCACAGTACCCATTTCAAAGCCTCGAAGCATTGTTGTTTAGGCACCTCCCTTTCGAATCTATTCAGGAAGTCATCTACCTCGCTCAACCCATCATACATAGGTAGATCCCTTACCTCTGTCGATACACAGTGCAACGATCTCGTCATCATGTTATAGTTCAGCGTGGTTACCTCGTGTAACCAGTTCTGCCATCGCTCTATCTCCTCATCAGAATCCGATGTACATGAGCTTTCACGCTCCCATGAGATTCGTCCATCTATGGTGGGATTTACCCAGTCTTATTCTCGTGTGGTTATCTTGTAGATGTAGTCCAAGTCGTCGTCACTTTCATAGTCGCACACTGGCTCTATGTAGCACAATCCTTCTGCAAGGTCCAAAGGTACAACTACGCGCAGAGGAATTTTCTCAAAAATCATCTTGCACTTCTTCAAATTTATCACCCCATTCATGTCAGTGGCCCAATCGATTCCTAATAGCGCGGGCTAGGGATTGTTGTCATCAACAATCTCTATCACTTCAAAATCTTCTAGCGCGCTTGCCACTTCAATATCTATTGTGATTCCCTGCAATATTCCCATAGGTAGGATCTTTTTCTAGTTTGCCATTTGCAGTTGGATAGGAGACCATTGCAGCGTAGGCCTTCCCATGCACTCCCATGTTTGCTTTGGCAGAACATTCGCATCTGATCCTAGGTCCAGAATCACTTGGTCCATCTCATATTCCCCAATCTGTGCGGTCAACCTCATCTCTCTTCTTTTCCTTATTGTTTGCTTCCCGATCTTCCGGACTATGCGCGGTTCTCCTAGCGCTATCCCAGGGCATCTATTTATAAGTTCCTACAGTCCCTTTACAGCCTTTTTGTCACATAGTAGCTTCATGCATGTTTCCAAGAATGTTGTGAGCATCGATGGGTCCATTTTTGGCTATGGTCTGTCTTTGCATCTTAAAGTGGAGGCATCAGCAAAGCTCTTCCTAGCTTCCATGAAGGTTTCCTTACCAAATCAAACTTTGGTTCTTTCATCGGAGCCTTGCGAACCCAAGTACCATCTTCAGGTTGCTTCCCTTTTTCATCCCCTGTCACAATTCCACTTCGGAGCATAATTTTCACATTAGGGCCTCCCTCGCACGGCTCAGACCTCATCATTTGTAGGTTTTAAGTAGGGGTAGGTTGGAGCGCTCCCTTGTTGCGCAGCCTCGCTATCAATGTGGGGCAATACTCCGTCTCATGATCAAACAATGTAAAATACAAGCATGATCGACACGTCGGATTCATACAATCATGTGCATAATGTCTTAGCCCTCTGCAATTGTAACATATGAGCTATCTGCGACCTCTTTCGGGTCCTCCTCCACCTCAGCCTCCTCTGCGTCCCTGAAATCCAGTTCGCACCACCTTGCATTCTGGTCAAGGGGCCACATTTCAGCCTAAACTCTGCAGGTAGGAGTCCTATCCATCATCATCTCATATCTTCTACAGGTGCACTCATCATGTCCCACTGACCTACATAAATTACAGAACAACTGCTACGAATTCTACATGTACTTCTGCAATAAATGGCAGCTATCCGTAGCATCGTTCCTCCTATTTGACAAATCATGCACCACAATGTAAGCATTGTGCTATGTCCTTCTTAAGCCTCCTGTCTCAATGGCATTGGTCCTCCTCTTGCAAGGTAATTCGCGAACATCAGGCAATGGTCCTTGTCATGTCCCTAACCCTCGCACTTTACGCACCATACCTCGTTGCGCACTTCTGGGTGAGCTACCCTGTCTTGTTTCAGACTCTGCATCTCAAGGCACAAGTTTTTCAACTGCACATGAATCTGCTGAACTCCTAGGTTGGGATCTTGTATTGGGTCTGGTGCAGTCTCATTGCGATCTCCAAGGCCTCGGCCTGAGTTGTTAGCCTATGTTGTGACAACACGTTCCTTAGATGCGGAGTTAATGATGCTACAAACCATTTGCGGTGTTTTCCATCCATCAAAGTCATGTTGGCTTCACAAATTGTGCACTTCAATCTCTAATCCAACTCCCAAGGGGTCTTTCCTGGTAGCATCGTGATCTCCTTGATCTCAATGATCGACTGTGCCTCTAACTTTGGCCTGCTAAATTCCCTGTTCAGCACAGTTTTGATGTATGCGATCCCTGCATTCGGATTGTCATTAGAATTCTTAATGTACCAGGTCAGTGCGTGCTCCTGCAGAGCACTGACCAATGTTGCCTTCTTTATATTTCCATATTTAAATCCCTGCTCTTCCCATACAGCTTTTTTCACAAACCAAAATTGGTCTGGATCTTCATTTCCTACTCCCTTGAAAACTGGCAACTTTATCGCGCTTGCCATATTGACTTGCAGTAGTGGCGGAGGTGGTATGGGTGAAGATGGGGGTGAAGATGGTGAATCTAGTGGTTGTGTGGGTGGGGGTTATATGTGTAGAATCCTCTCCCTTATCAAATTGATTGCACTTCTTGGTGAGACCTTTGCGATCTCTTCCTCATCTCCTCGCGAAGGTGAAATCAAGGGGCTAGTTTGTAGTTCTGCACTACCTTCATTTCTGTAAATTCTCCCACTTTGCGTAGCCCCAAACATCAATTTATTTTCATAACCCGCTTTTCACACAGTAGCATTTTAGTCCAAGTGTTCAAATACTTAACGTACTTACTTTGCCTCGCTATAGTTGACTGAAGTATCTACCGTGAATTCAGTAATGAATCCTCTTATAATTCGATTGAGCTAGTGATCAACAGCACGTGCAATCTTATCTTTTGATGCTTCCAATATGCGCACCAATTCTGGAGTCCACACAATAGGTCTGTTGAGCTTGCACCTTCCTTGGCTATCTGCTAGCTTCGCGATCCACTTGTACAGCTCAGTAGGGAAAGATGTGAAGAAAATTTCATGGATCTCTATGTATAGGTAGCAGTCTAACCACTCTTCTTTTGATAGTCACAGATTCCTATTCTCCTGCACCGTGAACTCGTGAATCTTACTATCCAACCAATCTTCAATTCCTTTCTTAGTTGGATTCTAGTGATACGACATCAGAAATCTCTATGCAAATCCCAATCTCAGCAATGGAACCATTTGTTGGCTTGTTGGGGCCTGACCTAGGTTCGAAGTTAATTAGGCAAACAAATCCATGTACTACTGGCCCTTTCAGCAACAATCCACGAAGTGCAGACTAAGGTCTCACCCAAAGTAGTATGGGGGGGTGCTAGAACCAAGTTTCTACACCCTTAAGATGTCTGAGGAGTTGATTTGGTCCAACTACTAGTCCCTGCATGCAGGTTGCTTCACGCACTTCCCTGGCCTTCACGCCCTAATATATTCGCCTTCACGCAGCCCTAACCAGGGGCTGTGAGGATTCCATGCTACTAGAGCAGCGCTTTGCACTATTCCCCTAAGTCACACCCAATATATTACTTATCTTCTTACACCAGTTATTTATCTTTGTGTAAATGGATGCATTATGTTATATTTATTTATACAGCACATTCATATGAGTTCGCGCAACAAATAAATAGTAAACTTGCAATTCATATCCAATAATACATAAAATAGGAAAAGATACACATAAATATGATATAACTTCTCTTTGTCACTGCTTCCAATGGTTACAGACTTGACCTGCCTTGCGCACTCAGCTACAGGGGTCCGCGCACTCAGCTTCGGACTACTATGCGTCTTCACACTCAACTGCAAAGCCTTCTCCTACTCTACGACCCAAAGATATGATTTACACTTGACTCAACACTTCATCAATTCCTTAGACTCATCTTGCTTAGATATATTTTTTTTCTATGCTTAGAGCATCACTCTATTTATAAAATCCCATGGTCTACGGACCATGGGTAGATATTTCAAGCTGAAATTACATTACAAAAACAAGGGCAGACAAACCTATGACTCTATTATGATTTCGTGCTCCGTGCCCACAAATCGCAGAGTCTTTACAATGGACTTGGTCGAAACTTGGGCTTTTAGCCCCAAGACATGCCTTAGAGGGATTCCACACCCAACAGTATCTCTCCAAAGAACCTAGATGTACTCAAGTATTTGGGGGGTCTGCACTTCCATTTGTGTGAGCAAGTGAGGTTGTTCAAGCCCAAATCAGTCGGCGAGGCTTGTGTATAGTCACAATACCTAGAGAACATACGCCTGGAGAGAGTGCAATCAAGTGGATCGAAGCAGAAGGAGCAACAAGAAGCTTCTAATGACGGGAAGAGGAAGAAAAAATGGGGAAAGATAAGAAGACAACAACCAAAACACACGAGTGCAAAGATCATAGAAACGACTACAACATCAATGGCCATACAGAGGGGAAATGATGGAATTTGCATCTGGAGCTAAACCTGAAGAACAAGAAGAAACATAACAAGATGAAGAATCTCATGGCTATAGATTCGAGCAACCAAGTTAAAGGCAACATGGACATGAATGAGAAAATTGTCTATATGTCAGTGCAGAAGAAGGTGAACCTGAGTAGCCTTCAACAACGGAAAGAGAAATAAATAACCAAACTCTTCCATATAAATATATAGGTCAAGAAGATAAAAAAAATCATGCTTTGCTTCACTTGGGATTGCAGGAAAATCTCATTGCAGTAGAGCTGGTCAAGAAGTTGGGGTTGGAAGTTCGTGATCATCCAAACCCATATGCATTGGGATGGGTAAATAAGGATGAAGAGTTGAAGGTAACTAAATAGTGCAAAAATAGATTTTCTATGAATGTTGATTTTATTGATGAATTAGATCAGATGTGGTTCACCTTAATGTGTGTGGAGTCTTGTTTGAGAGTCCATACATGTACATGCGAGATGCAATATTCATGAGGAGAGCCAATCTATAATAGATCATCAAAAAATGAAAAATCATTCACCATCAATGTGCACAAAGGAAAGCCAACAATTTGGCTGGTAAGTGCCAACCAAGCCAAGAAATTGATTAGTTCAACCAAAAAGTATGTTTTATTGTTTTTAAGAGAAATTTAGACGGAAAAGGAATCAATGAGAGGCAAGGTATCTGTGGAGGGGTTTACTAAGAAACATAAAGAACAATTGAAGTAGTTGTTACAAGCATACAATGAAATGTTATGAGAGCCTAAAGGGTTACCACCTAAGAGGGAAGTGGAGCATGAGATTCAACTATTGCTAGACTCCTCTTTGCCAAATTTTAGGTTGTATAGGCAGTGTGTTATAGAAACAAGTGGGGTGAAGAAATAGTTGTAGCAGTTGATGGAACATGGTGTCATTCAACTGAGTACATCACCATGTGGATCACCCATCATCATTGTGTTGAAGAAGGATGGGACTTTGCAGATCTGTATATATTACATGGCGTTGAACAAATTCATGCTCAAGAACAAATACCCCCTACTGAGGATAGATGATCTGCTAGATCAGTTGCAAAAAGAAAAGTACTTCACCAAGCTAGAATTGAAGTCTAGATATCACTAGGTTCGAGTCAAAGAAGAAGATACATGGAAGACCACCTTCAAAACCAGTCAAGGTTTGTATGAGTGGTTTGTTATGCCATTTGGCCTATGTAATGCACCAACTACATTTATGAGATTAATGAATTATTTACGACACCCTTTTTTAGATTGATTTGCTATTGTCTATTTGGATGATATAGTGGTATATAATGCTACCACGAATGAGCATATGTCACATTTGATGCAGGTGACGGAAACATTGAAGAAGCACCAACTGTTAGCAAATATCAAGAGGTGCAAGTTTGCGTAACAATATTTCAAGTATATGGGGTATGTGATTGGTGGAGGAGGAATGAAGATAGATCCTTCAAAGATGGAGGCAATCATGAAATGGTTTACGCTTACTAATTTTTTTGAGGTCAAGAGCCTCATTGGGGAAACACAGTACTTGAGGAAATTCATATCTACATTTTTAGTAGTAATAGCACTGCTTCACGCCATAATAGCAAGTGGCAAGAGTTTTCAGTGGGGAAAAGGTTAGAAAAGGGATTTTTAAGAGTTAAAGAAGAAGATAATCCATGCACCAATTCTGCCATTACCAAACTTGCAACAATCATTTGAAGTGGAGACATATGTGAGTGGGTATGCTATGGGGGTTGTCTTGATCATGGAGGAAGGCCTATATGCTACCACTCTAAATTATTTCATGGGGAAGTCCTTAACTAACATACCTATTGTTGGAAATAACACTGAGAGGGGGGGTGAATCAGTATTAGCAAGTCAATAATTTTTTATTTCCATAATCAGATTCATATACGCTACTTCAGTTAATGGAACTCACGTGTATACACAATTGTATTTAAGGAAACTAGCATATATCCTGTAAACTTATGATTCGGTTAATTCATCATATTTTGATCTTTAATCAGTGTATCAGAACCATATAAACAGTAACCAGGTGCAGTGAAAAATAGAACAGACAATCACACATATGAACACAAGATATAAGGTGGAAACCCAATGTGGGTGAAAACCATATGCTGCAATCGTTTCTTTCTTTTTAATAATAAGAAACTTCTTTTTACAATTTTTGTACTGGTGTAGACTTATACCAGTACGCATGATTCTACCTGTAGAAGGCTACAACCTTCTCTCATTCTCCAGCTTCTCCTAGAAGGGAGCTACAACCCCCTAGCTCTTGCACTAGCTAATATGTTTACTAGTACGTAGGTGCCAACCTACAAAAGGCTACAACCTTCTCTTTTCTTCCAGGGACCAGGTTTCATAAATTTTCAGACTGGATCCATCAAAAACATCATTCAATCATCAAATATATCTGCATCAACCAATCTCCTTTGCACCAACCACAACTAAATAAATTAATCACTTTGACAACCCTTCAATCTGATCTTTCAGAATGTTGTAACCAAAATACAGTAACCAGAACTCAAGCCAGAAACTAGAACACTACAACGACAAACAGAAGCAGCTAAAACATATTTTATAAGGTATATGCTACTTCCATGTGTCGAACCTGCGTGCAATCACTCTTTTCTCAAGGTGAACCTGTGTACAGATCTCCAAATCAAACTTAAGATGTATACGATGTTTTGATATGTAGAACTAGCATGTATACGCGCCTTTGCTAAAGTGAACCTGCTTACAGATCTGTAAATGATGACTTAAGCATTACAATAATTCTAGAATTCAGTTATACCCATATCATCATATTTATAGACTACAACATGCACCAGTTATTCAGATAAATGATCAAACCACATAAAGATACTTCACTTCAAGCCTTAAGATCTTGACCCATCATTAGATCTTATCCTTCATGAAGCGCTAAGGTTCATCCTTGGTCCAGCTATGCACCATAACCCAATAACCTATACACTAGATCTGCTCTTCATCAAATATTCAATACTTGAGTACCTTGGCCTAATGATCTTCTCCTCCTTTTATAGTTTTAGGCCTCTCTCAATACCATGGTCGAAAACCACTTAGGACCAAATACCTAGGATCAATACTTCAAACCAGATACCTTGGACCAATACCATGGACCAAAACTTAATTTTCCAACATGTAGGTGCATTTCCTTCTATGAAACTGCGTCTGTACGTTATATGCACCTTTTGGTCTATTAACCTGCATGTATACACTCCTTTGTCAAGATGAACCTGCATATACCTTTCTCTAATCATTAAATCTTTGCTATTGACTTGTTGCACTATGATCTGTCATCTCAGTGAGTTGCCATCAAGGACAACACCTGTATCACCTATATCATAATGCCAACAATCTCCCCCTTTGGACTTGATGGCAACAACAACACCAATCACTCTCCCCCTTTGTCATCAAGGGCAAAGGGTCATGCTCCCCCTGAGTTCCAGCTGAATTCTCTGATATGCTAAAGTGTTGATTGAGCTCCTATGATCGAGTCCATGCTCCCCTTGAGCATAAGCAAGGTCTGTAGAAAGATAACATGAATCTGTACATACATCACCATTGACCTTCCTATCACCAAAGATGCATACATACATCCATCTCCCAATCAACTAGGGATATACCAAACTTGACTCATCCACCCAAGTGGGGATATATAATTGTTTATACATGTCAAAACACAAACATTACATCATCCATCCCATGCATAGTGGGGTTACAAATTAGGACTTTTTATGACCTTTACATATGACATATATATAACAGAGACAAAATATCTTAAGCAAGACCATGATAGTCATTATCAGCATCTTTCAAGTAGTAATCATGCTCTCCCCTGAACCTATTCCACCTGAACCAAAAACAATTGTGTGAATCTGTACCAAGATCTTCTAAAATAATGCCAACAATGCATTATTAGAAGCATATGCTTCCCCTGAACTGAACCATATCAAACCTCTTTCTCACCGATTTTCTTCAAACCAACATATACACGACTGTATCCATAGAAACCAACATATGTACGCGACTGCTCTTCATGAAACTCATGTATAACCACCTTTCTCTAAAACAGATAGGATTTAACAGCAGGATGATGCATCAACTACTCCTAGATTTTGTGTGAGATATTCAAATGTCTCTCTAGGTAGTGGTTTGGTGAATATATCAGCAACCTATTCTTTGGAGGGAACATACTCCAATTTGACCTTTTGTTCAAGCACTTGTTCACGTAGAAAATGATATTTGATGGGTATGTGCTTGGTCTCGGAATGCATGATTGGATTCTTTGAAATACTGATGGCACTTGTATTATCACATAGAATGGAGATGGGTGAAGTAAATGTGATCTGAATGTCTTGCAATGTTTGCATCATCCAAAGGAGTTGTGTGCAGCAAGATGTAGCAGCCACATATTCTGCTTCAGCTGTAGATAATGCAATTGAACTTTGTTTCTTGCTGAACCAAGACACTAATCTGGAACCCATATAGAATGCAGCATCACTAGTGCTTTTTCCGTCATCGATGCTTCTTGCCTAATCTGCATCTGTATATGCATGAAGTGTAAGCTCTGTATCTCTAGGATAACATAAACCAAAATTATGTGTTCCTTGAAGATATTTGAAAATCCTTTTGACTGCCTGAAGGTGTGATTCCTTTGCATTTTCTTGTAATCTTCCAACTATTCCTACTGCATGCATGATGTCTGGTTGGGTACCTATTAGATAAAGTAGACTTCCAATCATGGATTTGTAAGTTGGTTGATGTACTTTTGTTGATTCATCATTTGAGCTGAGACTGCATCATGTTACCATTGGGGTACATACTGGTTTTGAATCTTCCATGCCATAATTTTTCAAGATCTGTTTGAGATATTTGGTTTGTGACAGAAAAATACCATCTTGGTTTTGTTGAACTTGTAGACCAAGAAAATATGTAAGTTCACCAAGCAAGGACATTTCAAATTCTTGCTGCATTACCAAAGAAAAATTCTGACTCATGGCTTCTTCATTGCTACCAAAAATGATATCATCAACATACACAACAAGTATTAGCAATTTATTATTGTCAATCTTTGTATATAAATTGCTATCAGCTGATCCCTTTGAAAAACCTTGTTGATGGAGATATTTGTCAAGACGGTAATACCAAGCCCTTGGAGCTTGTTTTAGACCATAGAGATCTTTTCTGAGTCGTCATACAAGTTTTGCATCATTTCTAAGAATGAATCCATCTGGTTGCTCAATATAGACTTCTTCTTTTAAGTCTCCATTAAGAAAGGCAGATTTTACATCCATTTGGTATACTTTGAATCTCTGAAAACTAGAAAGAGCAAGGAACATTCTTATGGCTTCAAGTCTAGCAATAGGTGCAAAAGTTTCTTCAAAATCTATACCTTCTTGTTGAGAATATCCTTTACAAACAAGTCTAGCCTTGTTTCTAATAACTTCTCCATTTTCATTTAGCTTATTTTTTAATATCCATTTAGTTCCTATGACATTCTTATCATGAGGTCTAGGAACTAATTCCCAAGTATTATTCTTTTCAATTTGCTCAAGTTCTTCATTCATGGCCTTGACCCACATTCATCTTGCATGCTTCATTTACATTTTGAGGTTCAGTGGAGGATAGTAATGCTAGATAGCTTGAAGATTTTGTAATAGTTCTTCTTGTCTACACACCTGCCTCTTTCTATCCCAAAATTTGAGTCTCTGGATGATTTTTCTGAACATACCTAGAAGGAGTCTTTTCTTCTACCGTTATCTCTTCTTCTGGTACATCATTAGTTTCTTCTTCAGAATTAGTCTGATTTGATGTGGGAGGATAATCCTCATCTTCTTCATAATCTTCGGTTTTTATTTGTTTTGGATTTTTTCATGCTTCATCGACCACAACATCAATACTTTCAATAATTTTCCCAAATATTTTATTATAACTTTTATATCCTTTACTTCGAGAAGAGTAACCAAGGAGAATACCTTCATCTGCTCTGGGTTCAAACTTACCAAGTTTTTCATCAGTCCTTTTGATGTAACATTTTCTTCCAAAAACTTTGAAGTATTTTACAGTAGGAGTCTTACCATCCCAAAGTTCATGTGGAGTTTGAGTGCCATTTACCCGAACATTTGCTTGGTTGAGAATAGTGACAGCAACAAATGCAACTTCACCCTAGAAGGTTGCAGGAGTTTCAGACTCATCTAGCATAGCATGAGCCATTTGTTGAACAGTTCTATTCATCCTTTCTACCACTCCATTTTGCTGAGGAGTCCTTGCGGTGGAGAATTGCCTTTTTATTCCATGTTCTTCACAAAAGTCAAAGAATTCATCTGAGGTAAATTCCCCTCCTCGATCAGATCTGAGGCATTTTATTTTGTGATCTGATTCATTTTCAACCAAAGCTTTGAAGGCTTTGAAATTTTCAAATGCTTCATCTTTATGCTTTATAAGTCCTATCCAACACATTCTGGAAAAATCGTCAATGAACAATATAAAGTATTGTTCTCCACGAGGTGACTTTTTCCTTGATGGTCCACATAAATTAGTATCAACAAGTTCAAGAGGCTTACTAGTTGATCCTTCATTTTCAAGGAAGTGTGATCTAGTTTGCTTACCAAATTGACATGATTTTCATATTTTATTTTCTGGAATGATGATATCAGGAAGATCACGAACAGCCTGGAATCTGCATGCTTTTCTTATTTGAGAGAAGCTTAGATGCCCCATCTTCTGTGCCATAGCCAGTGTTCATCATTTGTTCGTAGATAGCACTGTTGTTTCCTCCCTTGAGTATGTATAAGTTTTTTGGAGTTATTATACCTTTGGTCACGGTTTCTCCTGTATCAAGCTCACGACCAACACATCCATTTGATCGAAATACTACATTTCCTTGATCACACATTTGATTGGCACTCAACAGGTTATGCTTTAGACCACCAACATACATAACATTCTCAGCTTTAATTTTTTCATTTAAAAGAATAGAGCCTTTACCTTTTATGACAGCAGGAGTGTCATTTCCAAATGAGACCTTCTTTTCCTTTTCTAAGGCATTATATGAATGAAGTTTTTCTTTGTCACCTGTCATGTGTTTTGAGCATCCACTGTCATTGTACCACTGATTTTCTTGTCCTTCTACATACAAGGCTATACCACATATTTTTGGTTGTGGTTCTATCCTTCTCCATATTTTGGGACTTAATGAAGTTTTCTCCTTCTAAGATGTTTGCCGAAATTTACTCCTGCATTCAGATTCTTCATGACCGAAGTTGTTATAGATAGAGCATTCTTTTTCATTTTCAAGAAGAGAAAAGTTATTGTAGGTCCTTTTCATGATCCCTGTCACATTCCTTTGATTTTGTGCTTCTCTAGTCATGATGGTTTTGTAAGCAACACATTGAGTAGCTTTGTGTCCAAATTTATGACATGAAAAACATTGGCCATTAAAGAAGTTCCTGTGATTATCGAATCTGCTGACTTGGTGATTGTAGTTTCTATTGATCTTTATTCTTGAAGCAGATTGAGTATGATTTACCTAAGGTTGGTTGTAGCTTATGTTCATCCTTGAATTAAATTGAACCTAATTTACCTGATGATCTTCTTTATGCCTTTGTTGATGATTTTCAAATTGTTCACTGCTCTTTGCTGCATCAAGATAGCTTTTCGTGGAGGTTGACAGCTTCTGTGCTTGAGATGCTTCTTCAGTGTATCCAAGACCTATCTTTATCAGAGGAGAATGCTGCACTTTGATAATTTCATTTAAGTTTTCTGATCCTTTATCAAATCTAAGATTGAGAAATTTTGTTTTCTCAATATCCTTTCTTAGACCAACAATTTCACATTCTAGTTTTTCATTATGTTTTTCTCTTTCAGCAAGTTGGAATGTCAAAGTATCTATAATCATATTCTTTTCTTCTAAACAGATTTTGAGTTTAGAGATTTCTTCATAAAGGTCATCTTCATCTAAAGCATCTAAGAAATCATCATCTTCAAAAGCCATCAGAAGTCTATAGTCATTACTTTTCTCATCTTCATCACTATTTGATAAACCATCGCTATCTTCATGCGTATAGTAGCTCTTCTTACTTGCACTTTGTTTTCTATTCCATTTTGCAGATTCCTTACCTTTATCAAACTTATCTTTATGAGTACATTTGGCAGCATAATGACCGACTCTTCCACAAGCAAAACATTTGAAAGGTAGTTTACCTCTGAATCTTCCAGTACCCCGTTGAAGGTCTTCTCCTTCTAAAATATGTCCTAATTCATTGAGTTCTTTTCCTAAAGCTTTAAATGCGGCTTATCTCATATCTAATGGACCTCCTTTTCTCATCTCGAAAGTAGTTAAGATTCCATGCAGTTGTGTCATAGTAATAGTCTGAAGATCCTGCTTTTCTTCTATGGCAGATACTTTTGATTCAAACTTAGCAGACAAGGATCATAAAACCTTTTCTACTAAAGTAACTTCTTTTATCTCTTCACCCAAATTCTTCATGCACTTAACAATCTCATCTATACATAAGAAGTAACTAGCTATACTTTCATCATTGTGCATTTTGAGAGTTTCATATTGAATTCTGAGAGTTTGCAGTTTTTCACATTTGACCTGAGAGTCTCCTTCATAGCTTAGAATGATTTTGTTCCATATTTCTTTGGTGGATTTGAGCTGCATAACTTTGAAAAATTATAATTGTGACAAAATTCCCAATAATGTAGTGACAGCCTTGGCATTAGTTTCATATTTTTTTTACCTACCGTATCTGTAGGAATTGATGATGGAAATGTATATCCTCCTTCCACAATTTCCCAGACATCTGTTCCAAGAGATTGAAGATAAGTTGTGGTTCTTACCTTCCAATCAACGAAGTTGCTTCTGTCAAAGATTGGTGGTCTGATGGATCCCTCTCTTTCTTAATTACTCATGATGATGGATCTTCCTTCAAGCGATCAAGATTCTTTTGAAGGACCTGCTCTGATACCAATTGTTGGAAATAATACTGAGAGGGGGGTTGAATCAGTATTAGCAAGTCAATAATTTTTCTTTTCCATAATCAGATTCATATACACTACTTCAGTTAATGGAACTCGCATGTATACACAACGATGTTTAAGGAAACTAGCGTATATCCTGTAAATTTATGATTCAGTTAATTCATCATATGTTGATCTTTAATCAGTGCATCAAAACCATATAAACAGTAACTAGGTGCAGTAAAAATAGAATAGACAATCACACATATGAACACAAGATATAAGGTGGAAACCCAATGTGGGTGAAAACCACCTACTGCAATTGTTTCTTTCTTTTTAATAATAAGAAACTTCTTTTTACAATTTGTGTATTGGTGCAGACTTATACCAGTATGCAGGCTTCTACTTGCAGAAGGCTACAACCTTCTCTAGTTCTCCATCTTCTACTGGAAAGGAGCTACAACCCCCTAGCTCTTGTACTAGCTGATCTATTTACTAGTATGTCGGTGCCGGCCTACAGAAGGCTACAACCTTCTCTTTTCTTCCAGGGACCACGTTTCATAAATTTTCAAACTGGATCCATAAAAAACATCATTCAATCATCAAATATATCTGCATCAACCAATCTCCTTTGCACTAACCACAACTGAATCAATTAATCACTTTGACAACCCTTCAATCTGATCTTTCAGAATGCTGTAACTAGAATAGAGTAACCAGAACTCAAGCCAGAACCCAGAACACTGCAACAGCGAACAGAAGTAGCTAAAACATATTTGATAAGGTATATGCTACTTCCATGTGTCGAACCTGCGTGCATACACTCTTTTCTCAAGGCAAACCTATGTACAGATCTACAAATCAAACTTAAGATGTATACGCTGTTTTGATATGTAGAACCAACGTGTATACATGCCTTTGCTAAAGTGAACCTGCATACAGATCTGTAAATGATGACTTAAACATTACAATAATTCCAGACTTCAGTTATACCCAGATCATCATATTTACAAACTACAACATGCACCAGTTATTCAGATAAATGATCAAACCACATAAAGATACTTCACTTCAAGCCTTAAGATCTTGACCCATCATTAGATCTTATCCTTCATCAAGCACTAAGGTTCATCCTTGGTCCAGCTATGCACCATAACCTAATAACCTATACACTAGATCTTTCTCTTCATCAGATATTCAATACTTGAGTACCTTGGCCTAATGATCTTCTCCTCCTTTTATAGTTTTAGGCCTTTCTCAATACCATGGTCCAAAACCACTTAGGACCAATAGCTTGGACCAAATACTTGGGGTCAATACTTCAGACCAGATACCTTGGACCAATACCATGGATCAAAATACCATGGACCAAATACCACGGACCAAAACTTAATTTTCCAACATGTATGTGCCTTTCCTTCTGTGAAACTGCGTGTGTATGTTATACGCACCTTTTGGTCTGTTAACCCACGTGTATATGCTCCTTTGTCAAGGTGAACATGTGTATACCTTTCTCTAATCATTAAATCTTTGCTATTGACTTGCTTCACTATGATCTATCATCTAAGTGAGTTGCCATCAAGGACAACACCTGTATCACCTGTATCATAATGCCAACACCTAAAACAAGGATCTCTATGCCATGGTGCAAGATGTGAAGAAGTGGAAGCACTATCTGATGGGAAAGGATACAATAATCCACATAGATCACCAACTGTTATAGTGCTTGTAGGCCCAAAGTATGCTACAACAGACTAGGCATTACAAGTGGATGGGGATTTTACAACAGTTTCATTCGGTGATAAAGTATAAGAAGGGAAACACAAACAAGTTGGCCAAAATGATTTCAAGGCCACCCACATCAAATATTACAACTTTGGGGACTCTTAGGCACATGGAGCTATTCACCCATGATGCATACAAAGAGGAATATTCAGAGGATGAGAACATAAGGGAGGTGTATCAGCAGTTGCAGAGTTAGATTCATGTGGACAACGGTGACAACACCATTGACTACCATATTTAGGATGGGTTACTCTACAGGCTAGATAAGCTATGTGTTCCTAAAGGTGAGAAATTTTAGTTGATTAGAGAGGCTCACACCTCTAAGGTTGCATGGCACTTTAATGTATGGAAGACTATGACTGACTTGCCGAGGTATTTTTATTGGCCCAAGATGCAAGAATACGTAGCTAAGTTAATAAGAGGATGCATGATTTGTTATACTAGCAAGCCTAGCAACAAGAAAGAAGGTATATATCATCCCTTACATGTACCTACTCGTCCTTGGGAAATCATTTCCATGGACTTTGTGGGAGGTTCACTGGCAACCAGGTTGGGACATGATTACCTATTCGTGGTAGTTGACAGGTTCAGCAAGATATGTGCTGTGATGCCGTGTAAAAAGACCATCAACATACAAGAAGTAGCATACTTGTTCTTTGGACAAGTCTAGTTGCACTTTGGGATACCAAGGAGAATCGTTTCAGATAGGGATAAAATATTTCTTATTGTATTTTGGACTACATTGTGGGAGAATATGGACATGAAGTTGAATAGATCTACAACATTCCATCCACAAACAAATGGGTGGATAGAAGTAGTCAATAGGACCTTGGTGTAGCTTCTGACGGTATAAAAATAGAAGCATCCGAAGACCTGAGATGAAAATCTGGTATATATACAACATTTTTACAATAGAGAAATCCAAACTTCTATAGGAAAGTCCCTATTTGAGACTTGTTTTGGATATTTTCCACCTTCACATTTGGATATTGCATATGGGAAAAAAGGAGGAGCAAGGGCAGATCTTACAGGAGATGCTTGTAGGGCTAAAAAAATTATAGAGAAGATCAGGTAGATCCATCTATAGGTACAAGAAACACTACAAGATTTATAGGAGAAGTATAAGCCCAGGCATGATCAACACAAAACAAAGAAGTCATTCAAGGTGGGAGAAAAAGTATGGTTACAGTTGAACAAGGATAGGTTGCAGGAGCATGGTAAGACAATCAAGGCTTTGAGATATGGACCCTTTCAGATACTGGAAAAGGTGGGTGATAATTCCTCTTGGCTAAGTTTACCACCATATATGCACATTTACTCAGTTGTGAATGTGGAGAATTTAAAACTCTATGTGTCTTCCATGTCAAATGAGGAAGAGGAACAAGTTCTACCTTTTGTGGAAGATTTGGCACCAGATGCTCAAGTAGAGTTGAAAAAATATACAGTTTTATAAAATAGGTCTAGAGCCACAAGATAGGTGCAACATGACCTTTGGTAGTTTGGATTGAATGGAAAACTTCCAAGGAAATCTAAATGGTACATCAAAGAGAAGGTGGAGGAAACATTTCCTCACCTCATTTAGTAGAAGTTTTTGGGGACCAAAATCCTCCCAAAATGGGGAGGTGTGATCAATATTGGATCATTATATTGTTTTTCATCCATCTCAATTCATTTGGAGTGGAAAAAGTGGTAGAATAATCTCACAGGACCATTTTAATTTTTTACCGGCGTGACACAGTTTGACAAAATGGGGTTTGAAACCTTCTGGGAGCATTTTGAGGCATCAAACAACGTTTTTTGGGGGCAAAAATTTTCCACTTCAGAAATGAACCTTTTCACGATGTTCCACACATATAGATCTTTCCAATTGTGCAAGAAGTGTGTCAATTGGAGTCCATAAGAAAAATTTATGACACTCAGAATTTGACCTCCCTATTTTCACATCTATAGTTTGGGAGGATGCCACATCAGCCCCCTTTATTCTTGGAAAATGGGTTAGCAACATTATTATGATGTAAAATACTCTAGAAGAGTCTATATTTTAACTCTATTTAAGAGTTGATGTAGTCAAAATTAACAATTGGTAGGTTATGGGGTTGTGTTATAATTGGGCCACTAAGATGAAGAGGAATTCCATTTTTTCGAGAGTATTTTGTTCCATAGCTGAGAAAAGACAGGCATGAGAGATAGGAGGTAGAGAACACAAAGAGGATTTGTTTACTATAGCATCCCATGGGCCATAGACATTAATTCTTTGTACCTGCAGCCATAACTCTAGACAAAGAAAGAGAGCAAAGTGGCCTCACCTTCCAACTAGGTTTTCTGTTGAAAGGGTTTCCCAGAGAGCATATCTTGTGTCTTATGTGTGTGTGAGAATAATTTTCCATTCTCTACTTTTCTGCATAATTTACATTAGCATGCATGCAATAATTACATTAAAATCTACAAATCTAGAAATTAAATAAAACTGTAATAGTGTTGAATCTCATATTTTTAATATACTATTATCAAATCTGTTGTGGTGAACTGTCCAGTGGAATATCCATGGTAGTTTATGGATCAATACATGAGGTTAGGTGTCTGTCACTATTAGTGATTACCATTGCATACTATACTATGACGAGTAGCACATTAATTGCCCTCTTTTATATTATGTCGATTATTTTGTGCAGGCGCCACGATGTATGAGATGGTCTGCCATTTTTTTGTGGCAATTTTGTAGGGATTTAGATAGATGTAATGCCATGGTAGATGGGAGGATGACCTTCCCTTTCACTTCATAGATTTTTTGTTTATTTTTTGAGAGGTTTTCAAAGACGAGGCCTAATTTTCACCTTCACCCTCTTAGGTCGATGACTAAGGTGAAAATGCATGTGGGGCAAGATGATGCCCAAGAGGGACTTGCTGGATTATTTAGCTAGGATTTCTGTTGAGGAACTGGGTCTACTAGCTAGTGAGGATGCCCACATGTTTTTCTTGGTGTAGTTTCCATAAGCGGAATGGATTGGAGATAGTGTCTCAACATCCTATTCACATCAGATGAGCCTACAGATGATAGAGGTAATACTGATGTTTTCTGTAAATTAATTTAGTTTCATTTTATTGTTTTAATTAATTAGAATAAAATTTAGTCTAACGCGTTTTTTAACTTGTTTTATTAAATTGTTTAATGAAATTTTAAAATTATTGTTGTGTACTATATATTTTGTAGACATTGATAGTTTTGTTGGGGACATGCCTTCTCCCCCACCAGAGGAAGATACAAATATGGGCAAGGCCACAGAGGATGGGATACATCCTCAAATTCAAAGGGGCATGGGAATACATGCACATAGTGTTCATGTTCGATTCAAGATGGATTAATGTGACCAACTATATAGGCTTTTGGTTGAGGAGGGAGTATACCCTACGAAGGCTCAAGACATCAGGGAAAATCCTAGACTCCAAGAGTTCTTTTGGGTTTATCTCTGTGATATGATTCCTGTTATGCATCATATTGTTGGAGATACTAGGCTACTGGAAGTGAGGAGGGATAGACATGGCACAACAAATATGTCACATGAGTCTTCACCTAGTGCTACACCATTGTATCATTATGATGAGGGTGGTGATTCTTTTGGTAGTACTACCCCATCTAATCATGGTCAAGATGTCAATGATACTTCTAGTAATACACCACCTCCTTATCATTCACCTCATGATGATCACCTAGTGCTAGCGGTGTGTGCCTCATGTTTCTCTTGAGAGAGGAGATCATGCACCTTCTCCTTTGGCACCTCATAGTTTCACTGTTGAAGCAATACTTTATCAACCATCATCTTCTTCTACATTCCACGCTGCCACTACAGTGCCTATTGTATAAGATATTTATGCCAGTTATTTTACTTCATGCAATTATTATTTTTGTTTGTTTATATATATATATATATATATATATATATATATATATATATATATATATATATATATATATATATGTGTGTATGGTGCATTTTTGTTTGTTCATGTTGATTTACTTAATTTATATGTTGGCGTTGATGTGTATGTTGTTAGGTAATGTTAGGTATGTTAATTTAATGTTCTTGCAAATAGATGTGTATGTGATCAAAATTATTTGACATGAGATGTATATTTGAGGATATGTGTGGTGTTGATGTTCAATTACTTTGCTTTTGTTTTGTTAGATGTGATCACGATGATGATGCCTTGTTATATTATTAGATTTGTGTGCTAGCTAATGACATTTATATGTACTAGAAGTGTATATAATTAGATGATGTTAGAAAATTTGAATGTGTATTTTAAATGATCTTTATGTTGGTTAGATGGTTATCATTATGATGTTTATTTTTATGAAATAATATTTATTCTAGATTATGTATTGGTGAAGTTATATCAAAAATTTATATACGAAATTACATGCAAAATGACTTTAACAAAAATGCAAACATATTTTTATAAATTACAAAGTTTAGTATGGGTGAAACTATAATTGTAAAATTACCATAAATATTTTTCTATTGCTTATATAGTTCATTCATATTCATTGTAGCCTAATTATTAAAATATTTCAATACTGACAAGGAAAAAATATTTTAGTTAATTCTTAATAAGACGAAAATGTGTAACTCATTCAATTTTTAATATAAAATATTAATAATACTAAATTATTCAAAAATACAATTTAAACAAGGAAAAATTACACTATGGTTGATCTATATATAGAGATAGAAAACCACAATAAATCCACCTTAATCACATATTTATGAATGACTAAAAGAGATTAAATCTTTTGACATGTACATCTTTTTTCAAGTTTCACATTCTAAAAAGAAATTTTCATATAATGAGATTTTGTCCCTCTAGGCTCTTGGTAGATCCATTGTTAAGATGGAACTATATTGGTTTATAAATTTAAATCTATTGTTAAATTTAGAAAAATTAAGTCATGATTTTTTATAATTAATTTAGATTTAATATAACATAAGAAAATCTATTTTAATAAAATTTAATTTATCACTAAAGTTATGATCGTTTCAAGAAATTTAAATTTAATATTATATGATCCAAGAGGATCCTCAAAATGCTCAAAATTTTATAGTCTCGGATGCTCATGAAACCATCACCAAGTCTGATATGAAATGATCATAAGTTAAAACTGATGTAGAATTGATTAGCCATTAATGAATTGATTGTTAACTGAAAGTGCGGAAACCGAGAGAACTACTTGAGAAGAAAGACTTTACGATAGCTGATAAAACATAAGTAAGATGCAAAATAGTAATGAAAACAAAAAATACACAGTAATACCAGACAACAATATTGATTACAGAGTTCATCCCTGATGGACTACGTCTCCGGGTCCACTTTCAAGATGGGCGACCGCTTTATTAGGATTGAAACCAAGGAGGTAGATTACATAGAGAATTGACCAAATTGAATGTGCACACAGGCACTTCTAGTCACTGTCATAAGGAATCTCTATGAACCAGCTTTCCAACACCTGTCATGGTTCCCAATTCCGACTCCCGATGCTCCTGTTACACTGAAAACAAAACAACCTCTCACTTCCAGAATCTGCATACCAAAACTCCAAAACCACTCTAATGCCTTCAATGAGAAAACTACCTTTAAAAAGGCCTACAAAAACACTCAAGTCTCCTCAGGCTAAATTCGGGATGAATTAGCTGCATTCTGGGGTGGTTTTGAGTCTCGGTCTAGTCATGAGTTGCCACCTAGGATAAGGTTCTATGTCTTTGAATTAATGTTTTAAACAAACTGTAACTAAAACCCATTTTTAAACCTTATGATAAACTCAACCCGTTGGCAGCTTGCTGACCGGGTGGAGGAGGTTGACTTCCCGCATGTGAACAAGGTGGTCTAATCGTTGTTTGACACCTATGGTTTATCTGCTCGACAGTTCCGGTTGGTTGACGGTTACGTCACTATGTGAACAACGCATTCCTCTGGCAGTTGTGGCAACAGTTGGTGATGAACTGAAAACGGTTATCTGGTTGTGCGGTGATGCTGCTCACATGTTGCATTGACATGGTTAATGCCACTGCCCAACTGTTATCCCCACTCGCGGTGAAGGCTTATTGCGGTTACCTGAGGTGTTCACATGTCTTGCATCTTCGACACGGTCATCTGTCCATGGTTTAGAACCGTGGTTAATAATCCACTGCAACCCTAACCATGTTTTTAGCATATCTACTCACATGAGCCTGATCCCTCATGCTTTCGACGCGGTTTTAAGTTGGCGGTTAAATACCGGTGGGTTATTTTGTAATGTTTTTTACAATGTTTTGAAGTGTTGCACCATGGCTGAGAGGTTGTAGTGTTAGGGTTTAGGTTGATAGGTGTAGGTTAAGGTTTGTCCACCATATATGTAGAGCTAGGTGTTAGGCTTAGGTTTTTTAGTATAATATAGAAGTCTTTAGACTTTTGTATATCATAAAAAAAACATTTTTACAATAAATTGTCACAAAGTGACATCAAACCCATAAGCACACCACTGAGCCAAACCCTACTGATGAAGATTGAATGCTGCCCAGAACTGCATGCTGACAATGAACCAAACCTCTGTAACTGATCTACAAGATCCTCCTGGATCAATCCTCTCCACTTGAAGCTTTTGGACCACAGAAGTTTGATTTTAAGCAGATACCAGGCGAGGGTATAGTTCTCTCACTTTTCCGATCTCCTTCCACCTTGCCTTGCTCAGATTCATGCCCTTGAGTCCTGCTTGAAGATATTCAACATCTCCACGCCTCGAAGATTGAATCTTCCTGTCCAAGTTGATATCTTCCTGCAACTCATTCATATACTCAGGTGCAAAATCATCAATAGTCGGAATCTGTGTATCTTCCTCAGGATCCATGATCATCAGAGGTTCATACAATTTCAGATTTTCGACATTTACAACTGAGTAAATTCACATGTAAGGAGGTAAATTTAATCGAAAATCATTATTTCCAATCTTTTCCATAATCTTGAAAGGGCCATACCTGATGGGTTTCAGTTTCTTACCTTCTCCTTTCAACCTATCTTTACTGATATACAACCATAACTGATTGTCGACCTAAAAATGATGATCGACTCGATGCTTGTCATGGCGCATTTTATACTTGGCTTGACTCTTCTCTAACTGATCCTGCACTGCTGCATGTGTCTATTGTATCCGTTAAATGAACCTAACTACTTTGTTCGCATCATCATGTTCACCCACTTTATCCTCTTCACCAAACATGAAATCCATTGGTGACTTTAATAGATACCCAAAACATGTTTCAAATGGAAATCGATTAGTGGATGAATGTAACGCTCGATTGTAAGCATGTTGCACACAATATAAAGATTCATCCCATAATTTAGGATGTCTACTGCAATAACCTTGGAGGATATGTATGATTGTTCTATTCACGACTTTAGTTTTCCCATTGGTTTGTGGATGAAAGGTTGTGCTCTTCTTCAGCTTTGTGTCCATGAGTTCCCATAAAGTGGACCAAAATTCTCCTACAAAACGAGTGTCTCGATCAGAAACAATAGAAGTAGGTAACCCAAAATGAACCCATACCTAATCGAAGAACATCTTTGCAGTCTATTCAACTGTCACTTGCTTTTTGCATGGGACAAGAATACACATTTTACTAAATTTGTCGACCACAACATACAAACAATCATGCCCTCTCCTAGACATAGGAAGTCCTCCAACAAAATCCATGGAAATACTGTCCCATGGTTGCAAAGGAACTGGGAGTGGCATGTAAAACCAATCATTCAATTTCCTAGTTTGTTGGTCGAACACATCACACATCCTTTAATGTATTTAGCAACAGTTTCATACTTACGAGGCCAGTAAAAATACCTTTGAACTTGTGCCATTATTTTGCTTACTCCAAAATGTCCTGAAATGCGAGAAGAATGTGATTCTCGGACAACATGCACTCTTTCTGTCTGTGGTATGCATATCTTACCCAGATGATATAACAACCTGTCATGAACATGAATATAATTGATTTCTTCCACCTAAGCACCATGAGTTAGTGATTCATAAATATATTTGAAATTAGCATCCATTCTATATTGTTCTATATAACTTTCATGCTTTAAAGAGGTACTATGTAGAACTATGGAAGCATTCAAATATGGCCTAGATAACATATCAGCTACTTTTTTGTGACACCTTTCTTGTTCTTAATTACTAAGTGAAATTGCTGAAGAAATCCCATCCATCTGTAATGACGAGATTGTTGTAACTTAGTTTGAGATTGTAAGTACTGAAGTGGCTGATGATCTGTGTGAATCACTGTTTCCTTACCCATTAAATAATGTTTCCATTTCTTAACCCTTTCAATCAAAGAAAATAGTTCTTTATCATATGTTGAACAATTCATTACTACCTTCGAAAAAGTTTCTGAATGAAAACAAATTGGTTTCCCTTTTTGAAGTAAGACTGCACCCATTGCATAACCACTAGCATCTGTTTCAATTTCAAATGGCTATTGAATATCTGGTAAAGCTAAGATTGGTGCTATGACTATTTTCTGCTAAGTGTATGAAAAGCTTTTTGTTGTTTACCTCCCCACTGAAAGGGAATTTTAGAACCTATTAAAGCATGTAACAATGAAGCAATCAAAGAAAATTGAGCAATAAATTTTCTCCAATACTGAATTTCGCCTAAAAAAATTCTAACTTCAGTCACATTCTGTGGTCTTGGCCACTTAACAATCACATTGATTTTAGCTGGATCTATTTTTAAACTTCCACCTACAACTATGTAACCAAGATAATTTAGTGAATTTTTCCCAAACTCACATTTGGAACGTTTAAGTTACAACTTTTCTCTGTTCAATACCTCGAAAACCTGCTTAACATGTTCTTTTATACTGGAACTGAAAATCAGAATGTCATCTAAGTATATTATGACAAATTTATCAATGTATGGGCATAAAATATCATTCATAACCCACATGGAAGTTGTTGGTGCATTACACAAACCAAAAGGCATTACCAACCATTCAAATAGTCCATGTCGAGTTTTGAATGCAGTTTTCTAGATGTCATTTTCTGCTATGTGGATTTGATGATACCCACTTCTTAAATCTAACTTAGTCAAATAGACAACATTTTTCAGTTGATCAAGTAAATCATCTATCCTGGGAAGAGGATACCTGTTTTTGATTGTTATTTTGTTTAAGGTCCTGAAGTCGACAAACATTCTCCATGTCCTGTTTTTCTTAGAAACCAAAATTATGGGTGAGCCACATGGAGATGAACTAGGTCGAATAAAACCTTTTTTAATTAATTCTTGTATTTGTTTATTTATTTCTTCGTTCTCTATAACTGATAGGCAATACATTCCAATATTAGGAAGAGGGGCATCTGACATTAATTGTATTTCATGTTGTATTTCTCCTTTTGGAGGAAGATTTTTTGGTTCCTTAAATAGATTTTGAAAAGAATCTACCACTTTAACCAATCTATCTTTGAACTGAGATTCACAACCTGAAAAGGCATCCTGTCAATCCTTATGTTGTTCTTTCACAACCATAAGGACATATTTCTTACTTGAACTTATTAATTTCTTCATCTGATTAACTAAAACTAAATCCAAGAGTGTTTTAAGTTTATGTGCCCTGACAATAAATTCAATCCCATATTTCTTAAGATGATATTTATGCTCTTTCCTATAAAACACTGCATCACGATCATAGAGATAAGGACTTCCTAGCACTACTCCACATATATCTGCTGGAATCACATCTAAATCTACTTCATCAATGTAGTGATTTGTTATGGCAAATTTTAATCGACATTACTTTGTGACATTAATCTGAGTCTCTTTATTTAGCCAACCTAGAGGGTATGGTCTTGGATGATTATGTGTCTCCAAACCCAATTTCTTAACTAAATCTTCAGATATTAAATTTTCCTGTGATCCACTATCAAATAATGTATCTATCTTTGTGTGCTTAGAAGTTATCCTTATGTGAAATAGTTCAACTCTTTTATCCTCATTTAGATGATTTCGCTTTGAAGAAGGTATAGAAGTGCTAGAACTTGAACCAGTATCAAAAGTTTTACCTGTAGAAACCATTGCGGTTATTTTACCTTCATCACTTGATTCAGAGCCCAAATCTTGTTGGATTGTTGTATTGGCCTTCTTTTCACCTTTATTCTTCTGAAACTTCTTCGGTTTGAGTTCTGGGTGAAGTTTCCAACATTTGGACTCATCATGTCTGATCCTCTGACAATGAGTACAAGTAGGTCTTTCACCTTCCTTCTAAGTTGTTGTTGATCTCTTTCCCTTCAGATTACCCTTCTTCTTGTTGCCTTTGTAATCCTTGATTTCCAATTGTTTGGATGGTTTCTATGAAAACTTGAATGGTCTGCCACCTAATTCAATATGTATGGCCTAAACACACACTTCATTAAAATCATCAGGATTAAACATTAATAATGTATACTGCAAATATGAATGTAAATTGCCGATGTATTTTAATAAAGTTTCACGTGTATCTAATGAAATACCAAGTGTCAATGCTTTCCTTCTGAACTCCTGAGTAAACTTCTGAACACTTTGTCCTTTACCTTACCTTATATGTTGCCAATCAATAACATCTTGTTGCATGTATCCCAAAGGATAGAATTGTCTCCTAAGAGCTTTTAAGAACTTAGACCATGAAGAGATGATTTTTCCTTTTCACTTTGCATCTATTTGAGTTTTACTTTCCCACCAGATTAAAGTTGTTCCCCCCATTCTAAGTGTAGCTAACTGAATTTTCATTCTATCGTTAGAGATGTTCTGAATTCAACAATACACTTCTAACTACTTGATCCAGTTATCTAACTTTTCAGGATTCATTTCACCATCATAAGTAGGTAATTCAAATTTTACATCAAGTTTCAAAAGAGAGGTTTTCTTCGGTTTCTTTTTTGTTTTAGATTCTATACTGGAAGAAAAAGAAGATGATGATGATGAAGGAGATGATGGAGGTGAAGGTGGTTTATCAGTCTTTCCTTTACCTTTTTCCTTCTTCGATGTCTTTGAAGAAGTTGCATCTCTCGCCTTCTTGTCTTTGTACAATTCTCCCAAAATCTGTTGCATAGTCAAGAATTCTTGCTAAAACTGTTCATCACTCATCTTAGTTTTAGTGTTTTCACCTACATCAGATCCTGTCATGGTCAACTTATGAACGACTCGTCACTTTCCAATCTCTAGATCAATCTGCTCATCGATTCCTTCTCCTCGTTGCGACTTTGACCTGGTTAACATTCAATGGCAAATTCTATAAATACAACCTGCTTTGATACCAAATTATATGATCTAAAATTATCATAAGTTAAAAATGATCTAGAATTGATTAGCCATAAACAAATTGATTGCTAACTGAAAGTGCGGAAATAGAGAGAACTGCTTGAGAAGAAAGACTTAACGACAGCTGATAAAACATAAGGAAGATGCAAAACAGTAATTAAAATAACAAATACACAGTGACATCAGACATAAAGATTGATTACGGAGTTCATCCCTGATGGTCTACGTCTCCAGGTCTGCTTTCAAGATGGGCGACCGCTTTATTAGGATTGAAACCAAGGAGGTTGATTACACATAGAATTGGCCAAACTAAATGTGCATGGAGGCACTTTTGATCACTATCATAAGGAAGCTCTATGAACCAGATTTCCAACACCTATCATGATTCCCAATTCTGACTCCCAATGCTCCTATTACATTGAAAACAAAATAGCCTCTCACTTCTAGCATCTACATACCAAAACTCCAAAACCACACTAATGCCTTCAATGAGCAAACTACCTTTAGAAAGGCCTGAAAAAAACTCAAACCTCCGCAGGCTGAATTCAGGATAAATTAGTTACATTCTGGGGTGGTTTTGAGTCTCGGTCTAGTCATGAGTTGCCACCTAGGATAAGGTTCTAGGTCTTTGAATTAATGTTTTAAACAAACTGCAACCAAAACCCATTTTTAAACCTTATGATAAACACATCCCACTACCGGCTTGCTGACCGGGTGGAGGACGTTGATTGCCTGCATGTGAACGGGGTGGTCTAACCATTGTTTGACACCTGTGGTTTATCCACCCGACAGTTCCGGTTGGTTGATGGTTATAGCACTATGTGAACAACGCATTCCTCCTGCGGTTGCAGCAATGGCTGGCGGTGAACTGCAAATGGTTATCTGACTATGTGGTGATGTTGCTCACATGTTACACTGACACGGTTAATGCCACTGCCCAACTATTATCCTCGCTCGCAGTGAAGGCTGACTGCGGTTACCCGAGGTGTTCACATGTCTTACATCTCCGACATGGTCATATGTCTATGGTTTAGAACTGTGATTAATACTCCGCTGCAACCCTAACCATGCTATTTAGAATATCCGCTCACATGAGACTAACCCCTTGCGGTTTTGACGCGGTTTTAAGCTGGCGGTTAAAGACCTGTGGGTTATTTTTTAGTGTTTTTTACAATGTTTTGAAGTGTTGCACCATGGTTGAGAGGTTGTAGTGTTAGGGTTTAGGTTGCTAGGTGTAGGTTAAGTTTTGTCCACCATAGATGTAGAGCTAGGTGTTAGGCTTAGGTTTTTTTAGTATAATATAGAAGTCATTAGACTTTTGTATATCATAAAAAAAAATACAATAAATTTTCACAAAGCAACATCAAACCCATAAGCACACCACTAAACCAAACACTAATGATGAATACTGAATGCTGCCCAGAATGGCATGTTGACGGTGAAACAAACCTGTGTAACTGATCTATAAGAACCTCCTAGATCAAAGTCAAAGAGCTCATCGCATTAATTCCCGTGGTATATTCTGTTTGCAAAATGGGCTCCGTACGAGGGAGAAAACTCACTTTGAAGTTTTTCCCAAATAGGAAAAAAAAAGTCCAGAGCAGCCTAAGTGGCAGTCTTAGAACAGGGCACATGGTAGTCTCACAGTAGGGCACGTGGCAGTCAAGTCAAACCAAGCAGAGAGGTTAAACTACCAGGTCGGGGGTCAAACCCGTGACCACTGAAATTGCATCACAAAACTTTACAAATAGCCCATGCTATCGCTCTATTAATCCATGACGCAAAGGTTATATTTAAGTTTTAATTATTATCGAATGGGGGGAGGGTTGGCAAAGCCTGCCATATCTGGTAGGCCCTCCAAACCCCTAGTTATTTCAACATTAAACCAACAATGGTGCCAAACATAGAAAGGGTTACAAACTTGGCGTAGAGAAAACATATCATAACAGTCATATCCAAAGTCAATACAATGTGGCAGAGCCTCCACATATCAGCGCGGGGAGATTAATCAAAGTCTAAAGTTAAAAATTTAAGTTATAACGGGTTGATTTATATGCCACACTACTGGTGCTATGAACCATATGATTCCACATGGTCCATTGTTACATAATGGTTACAACCATATGCTAACCATATGTCATATATGGTCAAAGTCATATATCCATCAATTTAATATTGTAACCATATACTATGTTAAAATCTATTTGATATTGTTGTACCTGAACTCTAATGTTAGAGTTATGATATATCAAATTGCAATGTTGTTGTAACATATGTTATGTTTGCCAAAGAAAATCATGGGAGGCCCACAGTTTTGACCCTGGGACCTCATGTGGGATATATAAAAGGATTTTCCATTGTGTCAGAGCCATGGGAGTTGTAAGGAGAGAAGTTCGAATTTGTTTTATCAATTTCTGTAATATGCCTTTTGAGGCATAACTTTGCCAATATTGGGCCTTTTTGAAATATGTAAGTTGCGTTGGGAATCTAAGGCCAAGGCCTATCTTTTGACAGTAGCCATTGATGCCTGTGTGCACATTCCATAATGATGAATTTGATGTAAAGAGACTTTATGAACATTTTTAATACATTAGACATCAATTGGAAATGAACCCAGAGATGTAGTCTAGGAGGGACAAACTTTGTCATCAAATATTTTGTGTTTGTTTCTTATTTCTATTGTTCATGCTTAGTTTCAGATTTCAAGTTTATGTTTAAGGCACTTAAAAATAAGTTTTTCTCATTTATTCACTTAAAAGGAACCTTAGTGAATATTTGGTGAAATTGTGCAAATAGTCAATTTTGTTGATTTCAGATCATATTTTGGTATCATAGAAAGGTTGATCATGTATAAGTAGAATATTTGCCAATGTGAATGTTGACTAGATTCAGGTTGCGATGAGGAGAAGGGAAACTTGAGAAGATAAATCGAGAGATTTTAAAGAGGAAAGTCTCTCAAAAGTTGAAGATGGGAGAGTCAAATGAAGGACAAGCTCCTGAAACAAAGGTCTTTGGAGAGGATAAATATCAACAAATGTTCCTTAATATGAAAAGGATGATCGCAGAACTTTATGAAGACAAGAAGACTAGATATGAAACTTCATATTATAAAGGCATGAAAGATAAAAATGGCAAGGAAAAGGATGATGGTAATGAACCTTCTTCTCTCTCAGCTTCATCTTCTTCTTATTTATTCCCTTATCATTCAAGTTCAGATTCAGACTCACAAAAGAAGAAAAATAAATCTCCTTTTTTGAAGCTTGATCTTAAGTTTTAGTTGCCAATATATCATGGTGAAATGAATCTTGAAAAGTTAGATATATGGATGAAACAAATTGAGGTGTATTGTAGAATTTAAACTGTTGTTTATGATTCTGCAAAACTTCAATTAGCTACACTTAGAATGGGGGGAACAACTTTGATTTGGTGGGAAATTAAAACTCAATCATATTTGAAGCAAAAAGGTAAAATGATCTCCTCATGGTCTAAGTTTGTTAAAGCTCTTAGAAATAAATTCTATCCTTTAGGATATATGAAACATGTTGTAATGGATTGGAAACATTTAAGGCAAGGTAAAGGATAGAGTGTGCAAGATTTTACACATGAATTCAGGAAAAAGGCATTAGCACTTAATGTTCCATTAAACACATGAGAAACTTTGTTAAAGTGTATTGGAAGTTTGCATTCTTATTTACGACATACTTTGCTTATGCTTAATCCAAATGACTTTCATGAAGTGTGTGTACAACCCATTCATATTGAATCAGGTGATAGACCTTTTCAGTCAAACTTTTTAAAGAAACCATTCAAGAATTCAGAGAACAAATATTCCAAAGAAGGCATGGAAAAGAATACGTTTCAAGGGAAGAAATCAGCAACACTAAGAAGGAAGGAGAAAGGCCTGCTTGTACTCATTGTCATAGGGTTAGACATGATGACTCCAAATATTGGAAGCTTCATCCTAAACTTAAACCAAAGAATTTACTCAAGACGAAGGGTGAAATGAAAGCTAATGTTGCAGTCCAAAAATATTTGGGATCTGACTTCAGTGATGAAAAGAAGATCACCGCTATGGGTCTAATAGGTAATCATTCTAAAACTAGATCTAGTTCTACTTGTACTACATCTTCTTCAAAATATAATAATGTGATTGAAGAAAAGAAGAGAGTTGAATTGTTCGACATAAGGATAATATCCAATAACACTAAGATAGACACATTATTCGATAGTGGATCACACGTAAATCTAATTTCGGAGGAACTAGTAAGGAAATTGGGATTGGAAACTAAAAATAATCCAAACCATGCCCCTTAAGATGGTTGAAAGAAAATACTTAGGTGTAAGTCACAAAATAATGTCGATTAAGGTTTTCAATTACAACTAATTTTGTTGATGAAGTGGAGCTAGATGTGATTCCTTTGGATATATGTGGAGTTGTGTTGGGCAGTCCTTATCTTTATGACCGATATTCCATATTTCATAGAAAGGAGAATAAGTATAATCTCTTTAAAGATGGAATTGAATATGTTGTCAATGTTGAAGAATCAAGGGTAGATATGTATAGTAGGATACTTCTAGACTTGATAACAATTTGTGAAGCACTTTTCCAATTTATCTTTGTTGGCTTGATATTCTTATTATTATTATTAGTGTGTTTAATTACTTCATCAAAATGCTACCAAATAAAAGAAACAAGAACAAAAGATGTTGGATCTCTACCAGGGAAAAACCTATCTCTCTTAGAGAGGAAAACACTTCGTAAATTTTCTCTTATTGAAGCTTGTATTGATCCATGCCAAACCTAGAGCCTTGACAATAATATCCTCCAAGCACAAGTGAAGCCCTTACATGATCACTTCCACTTGCAACACTTCATCCTCCCTCTTCCGGCACTTTGTCTTCCTCATTCAGACATTTTGTTTTTCTTCTTCTGGCAACTGTAGAAACCCTAGATGGTATGCCCTAGAGTGATCCTTTTCCTTTTTCTTCCTTCAATTGAGATGGAGCCTTTCTAACTTAATAATATGAATTTTTCACCTCCCGACCGGGCCTTTTTTTCCTCATTAAGATTTCAAACTTAGAGAAACAGTAATATAACCCTAATTCTTTACACATGTGAGGGGATACCTTCATAAAAAAATATGTTAGATTCATTCTTTTTCCTTCAGTTATGAAGCCTTCTTTATTGCTTGAATGAGAGGCCCTATAGGCACTCTTTTATAGCCCAAACACTTCTCCTTTATGACTATAATAGGATAAATTGATATGAAAATAAAATATCCTTCTTTCATTCGCACGTGTGACTACAATTAGCCCTATAACAGTGTTTACTTCCTTCCTTCTTCGCTACACTTGGAGACTTCTTTCCTTGACTTCTTTTTACCCTTTACTCATCCTATTTGTCACTCACTTCAGAGATGATATCATAATACTTTGAGGAGGTCGAATGGCTCTTTATATAGGATTTTGTCTCCTTCTTTTAGGTTGACTTGAGGCTAACACGAAGACTTGAAGCTGACTTGCTCTATATAATTCAGATTGCTACTTTTGATGGTGCCAATGCTTTGAGGAGGCTTATGACTTTGCTTGGAGGTATTCTTATGACTCTAATACATACTATTAAATAGTGTAACGATCCCACAAGGGTCTTTAATAAATACATTGACACTTTGAATTCCTAGAAGCACTTAAATATGTGCTTGACCTAATCAATGAGAAAGAAAATCATTGTCATAAATAACAAACACAATAATATTTCTTTTTCTTTACAAGTACAAAGTTCAAAATTACATTTATGAAGACCGAACCTGGTTACACTTTCTTCAACACTTCCTCTTAACTTGGGAGGTATTCATAAATCATTACAAGGAGTTTGGCTATTTTTCAATCTAGAAGAATTCACATAAGAGAAACTGGATTGGCAATCCATCTGTTGTAGCATCATAGTGACCAACATTTTTCATAGCAAGGCCTTAAATAACACCTCTATCTCTCGTAATATCATAGCACAATGTTGGCAAGATCAATGACTTATAGACACCTTACTCATTATCTCTCAAGGTACATACCCACCCAGGTGTTCACTGAGTATGACCTTCTAGGACTATTATTTTCCTGGGTTCCCAACCCTCGAAGAATATCGGTCCTCTTGCCTACTCTTGTCTTGGATGCCTTACACATCCTCAAAGAGTATGGGATGCCAGATGATTACCCAATCCTCCCATTCTTTCTTCCCAAGTGAATACAAGAATGTTGTGTCTATCTCTTCCTCTTAATTGAGGAAGAAATGCCCAAGTTTCCTCTGACAAGGAACTTGTCCAAGCTCCTTTGTAATTGGGAACTTGTTATAACTCCCTCTTAGCTAGGGACTTATACATTCATTAACAAATTCTTCTCTGTGGGTCCTTTTGTTGCTTGATATCCTTCTTTCCTTTGATATCATGAAGTCTTTATTTGAACTTCTTCTTGGTAGGGCACAAGCCATCGATCACTTTCCTTCATGGCTTCTCATGTCATTTCTCCTTCGTGGAAAGTGTCCTTCTTGATGTATGTCAGGTTCTTTCGTCATCTCACTACTCCTTTTTCATTCGTCTATGCTTCAAAATACTTATCACATAGATTCTTAGTTGTATTTTCTTGCTCTCATTCTTCAATTAGTAGCCCTTCATGACTTCATCATGACATTGCTCCAACATTAAATAGTGCTTTTGTTGGATGGCTTCTTCATCATGACATATTTGTAGAGTTGAATCGATTATCTGCACCTTAATATCTCCAAGGAATTCATAGGTGTCAAGGGTCCTTTGATATTTTTCTTCCTTTATGAGAGTTATCATGCCTTCTTTCAGGAGATGTATTTAATGGATCTTGTGAGATAGTGATTCTTTATGACCATGGTGTTCTTCACATGCTTGATCTCTTTCTTAAGTTTATTTTTCTTGTATTTTTTAGATAACAACCTTATACTTCCTCAAGAGAAATTTCTTCATTACCTACTTCTTGGACTAGTCAAAATTTATTATTCACTTGCTTCTTAGTCAACAATCATATACTCCTTAAGAGAGTATTTCTTCTTCACTTACTTCTTGGACTGGACTAGTCAACAACATCATACTCCTTATGTGAACATTTCTTCTTGTTGACCATTATTAGATGTAGTACATGCTCTTGACTATGTCTTCGTTGAAATATATTCTATTGTACTTGATTCTTGTTTCTAGAACTATACCCATGACTCAATAACATATATGATGACATGACTTAAACTTTGATGCATACATACATCATTTTGATTTATTTTTTTCTTAATCATCTTGGCTTCATTTGATGGTAACTTTTTATTAGTGTATCCTTTATTTATTCATCTTTCCTTGCCTATATATCATCCTTCCTTGTATTCCATGAATGGAATTCCCATTGATACATCTGCTCTTATTTATGAACCTTATTTTGAAGATTCTTCTCATAGGATATTGAAGACCCTCATCTTGCAAGTGTTTCTTCCTTTTGATGATGGAGGCCTTCCATGATTTATTTTTTAATCATGATAATTTATTCTTTTATCATGGATGATGTCCTATAATAGGTATGATCCTTCTACATGAATATTTGAGCTATATGTACACCATGCTCCTACATTCGAGAAGATATTTCTAACCATGCATTTTGTTCTATTTCTACATGCTCCTATACTACTCAAAACTTTGAAAGAAGATTTTAAGTAAAGAAGTAGACTTAGTTATAGTGGAAATCTAGAGGATCTTCCTTCTTCTTCTTCTTGTATTCTTCTTTCACCTCTTGAGTTATATGAGCTTCTTCCCTTTTTATTTTGTTGTTTTTGTCCCTCTTAAGTTTTTGACAATTCCTTTTGTAGTGTCCATATTCTTGGCATCCAAATCATTCGACTTTTGACATATCTCTATTGTTTGTTCTTCATGGACCAAATTTACCAAATTTTCCCTTTCTCTTGGCCATGGTTGAAAATGCTTTCTCCCTTGATCCCACATCATATTTTTCTTTGAGTATAGTTTCCTCTATCTTGCATAGAGACCATAATTCACTTAGTGGGGTAGCTTCCTTCTTGGCATATATTATTGATGTGAAGTTTCCCCAATCCTCGGTAGAGCATTGACTACTACGGTTCTCATCTCTCTGTTAGACATGACTTCTCCTAGCTCATGAAGTTGATCCCTCATCTCAGAGATATTCATGAAGTATGGAGTTATTCCTTCCTTTGATATATTCATCTTATACAAATAATTTTTTAGAGATATCACTTCTCTAGCTGTGCTTACCGAGAATAGCTCTATTAACTTGTCATAGATTTTTTTTATGTTTCAAATTTGGAGACATAAGGAATGAGAGAGTCTTTTATGGATTATATTAGAATCCTTTGAGATCTTGTCTCATCCTTATTGTACTTGGTTAAGGCTTGAGTTTGTTCCTTAGCAGGGATAGTGATATTCTGTTTGATGTGATCTAGAAGTTCATTCTCTTTGAGAAGTAAATCAATCATCTTCTTCCATGCAAGGAAGTTAGTGGTCCCAACCAATTTGTTGCTTTTTTTGAAAAAATACATTGAGATAGATTCATAAGGGGATATATACTTACTTGATAGAGTTTGAGATGTAGTGGAATTGCTTTCTTCTTGAAGACTTGATGGCTTGCCTTCCTTAGATCTTGATGTTCTTCAAGTTTCTTTCTTCAAATCTTGTTTAATAATGAGATTTTCTTGATGACTTGGATTGTAGTGTTTTTTCTTTTTGAGGATGGTGTAGCTTGATCTAGGCCCCTCTTTGATTTTATCTTTTTGTAGGTGCCTTTATACAAAAGGCATCTCCTCTTACTTTGTAGTCTTCTCGTAGCCCTTTCTTGTTCTTGATGTGATTGAGACTTCTTGACTTGATGCTTCAACCTTGTAGTTGTTCTTAAGAGGTTATTCCTTTATGAGTCACCTTATGAGTGTTCTTGAGATTCCCTTTCCTTGATGTGTCACCTTAGCTCTGATACCATCTGAAGAATCAAGGGTAGTTACGTATAGTAGGATTATTCTAGTCTTGATAACAATTTGTGAAATACTTTTCCAATTTATCTTTTTTAGCTTGATATTCTCCTTATTATTATTATTATTATGTGTGTTTACTTCATCAAAATACTACCAAAAAACAAGAAACACGAACACAAGGTGTTGGCCCTCTTCTAAGGAAAAACATCTCTCTCTTAGACAGGAAAACCTTTCGTAAATTTCTCATATTGAAGCTTTTATTCATCCATGCCAAACCCTAGACCCTTGACAAGAAGATCCTCCAAGCATAAGTTAAGCCCTTTCAAGATCACTTCCTCTTGAAACACTTTGTCCTCCCTCTTCTACCACTTCATCCTCCTCCTTCCGACAATTTTTTCTTCTTCTTTTGACAACTGTAGAAACCTTAGATGTATGCCCTAGAGTGATCCTTGTACTTTTTCTTCCTTCACTTGAGATGGAGCCTTTATAACTTAAGTATATGAACTTGTCACCTCCCAACTAGACCTTCTTTTATTCACGAAGATTTCAAACTTAGAGCAGCAGTAATACAACCCTAATTCTTTACACGCGTGAGGGGATACCTTCACAAAAACTATGTTAGATTCCTTCATATTCCTTCTCTTGTGAAGCCTTATTTCTCGCTTGAATGAGAGGCGTTATAGGCACTTTTTTCTAGCTCAAATGCTTCTCCTTTATGACTGCAATAGGAGAGATTGATATAAAAGAAAAATAGCCTTCTTTCCTTCACACGTGTGACTACAAATAGCCCTAGAACAGTTCCCAAAAGCTCACTTTACTTCCTTCCTTATTCACTGCACTTGGAGACCTATTTCCTTGAATTATTTGTACCCTTTACTCATTCTCTTTCTCACTGATTTCAAAGATGATATGATAATAATAATTTGAGGAGGTCGAATGGATCCTTATATAGGAGCTTGTATCCTTATTTTAGGCTGACTTGAGACTGACATGAAGACTTGAAGCCAACTTGCTCCATATAATTCATATTGCTTCTTTTGATGGTGCCAACACTTGGAGGAGGATATGACTTTGCTTGGATGTCTTTGTTGAGGGATTAAATCCCCTAGGGTTTTGGGTCAACACCCTAGCAGAGCATGGGTTATCTATAGTAAAAAACAAGCATTCCACACAGCCATGATACTTAAATAAGCAAACTACACGAACGGAGGTGCACCTGGGGGTCCTTCGTTCGAGTAGATCCAGCCAGGTTCCAAACCCTCTTGGAGTTCCTTTCGATCCTTAGACCTACAAAAAAACCAATTCAAAGAAGCATAGCAATATATGGACCAAGTATCATATAGAAATCAGCTTCATAACATATTGAAAGGTAGTTAGTTATACAATTGAAACAATTATTCATACGTAAACCATAACATTAACATCATATGCATGAATAAGATTGATTTTAGGAACAAGACAAATGTTTCTTTATTGCAGATAACTAAAACAAAGCAAGGAATCATATCACCTGAATCTTCCTCTCGTTGTCTCCAAGCAGAACCATTCTTCAGGTCCATCCAATTCCAAGTCTTCAAAAGTCTCCTTCCATGACTCATACAAGGATATCTCAACTAGTGAAATAACATCAAAGCTCAAGGAAACAAGGGTTTCTTGTAATGGGGGGAGTGCTGGAAGCACAAGGATCTTTAGACCTGATCAGGGATAATCTCAGTAGAGTAATTTTCTCTCTATTCTCTCCTCCTTAGGCCTTCCCATTGAAGCCTTTTTATACTTCTCTCAAAGTCATTTTTTAGTTGGGAATTCATTGGGAACAGTTGGGCCACGAGCACTAATAGGTAATAAACAGGTAAAACCCGTGATCTCCACCCGAAATTAAGGAGATTTAATTTTTTTAAGTGTTTTAAGACATATACGTGGGTTGGGTATAGACTGACCCGCATACACACACGTTTAGCTCAGGGCAATGTTGCGTATAGGGAGTAAAACATTGTTTTTTAAGTATTTGGACTAGGTCTAGAAGGAGGGTTTGCCCTAGGCCATAAATGGAGCATCACAAATGTCAAGGGTGAGATTTGGAGCTATAACATATGCCCCTTAATATATGAGGTCAGAAGGAGTACATGATGGCCGAAATGTATTAAGTACATGGAAAGGAAACCTATCAAAAACTGAGAAGGACTTCACTAGATCTCAGCCTGCCAAGACACAAAAAGAGATCAGAAAGAAACACTATCAAAGGTGGGCATACCCATGCTCAGAGAAAATAAAGCATGTCCACATGTCAAGTACAAGCAGATCCACTAAGTATAAAAGTATAGAAGACTGGAAATACATAATGGATCATCTGATGATGATCGAACAAGTACATGTCTAAATATCACATATAAGAATGTCAATGATGCTAACAGAAGAAGCTGATCACTGATATCAAAGACTGATCCCAATAGTACCAAATGAACATGATGGAATAAGATGGTACTACACTGCAAACTCGAGTGCCAGCATATAGAATGTCACCATGAATGACTGCAACATATAAGGTGGAATGGTACCAACTAGCAGCAACAGGAACAATTATCAAGTGAACCAATGAATACTGATGCAACCCAAGGTCTTCACCGACTGCCATGGTACATTTCTACACTATGGGAATAAATGATCTGAAGTC
This sequence comes from Pinus tabuliformis, assembly GCA_031772625.1. Lineage (NCBI taxonomy): Eukaryota > Viridiplantae > Streptophyta > Pinopsida > Pinales > Pinaceae > Pinus > Pinus tabuliformis. The sequence continues at coordinate 521,975,948 of CM062820.1, forward strand.
GAACATGTGAGAAATTATTTGATTACCTGTTATTGATGTATACCGTTAACAAACGCAAGACTACTCACCGATAATTATAATGAGATTCAAGGTACCCAGTACAATCTAACAAGTGTGAATAGATGAGCTGAAGTCGAACATCTGTAAGAATCTATCAATCAGGAGACAACGATAGTTTCCCACTGTTGATAGTGAAGGATCTGCCACTAATGACTGCAAACCCCAAGGTACTGCCAAATGGACTCTAAACCTTTGCCCCAGAGTAATGAGTTGTAGTCGATGGGGAAAGATCCGCTAGAAGGAAGGCATTAAGGCATACTTCATCAATCTAGCGTGAGTGTAACCCATAGGCCAATAATGTAGAAGGAATCGGATGAAAAAGATGTAGTAACCCGACCGAAGAACTTTTGTGGTGTACATAAGATGTGGCTAGCCCACGACAGAAACCCTCTCAACCAACCAATAATGAAAGCTGACACATAGGCGAGGTATCCTCCAATAGGGTAAAATGGAAACCAAGGTACTGCACGAATCCCATTGTGTGATAGTGTAAGCTGATGTCGAACACAAGGGAAACCACTTAGTCAAAGACCCATGATACTGATCGATGTTGAGCACAAGGTGACCTATCAATAATGAAAATAGGGCCAGGGTGTGGCTCTAGGCTTGTCCTTAGAGCAAGATGTCATTGTCGATAAGGACAAGACCCACCACCAATAAGTCAATGGAGACCTTCTCAAACTAGCATGAGTAAAGGACCAATAGAAATGATGTGATGATAGACAAGACACTGACAACTAGGGATGGCCGACTGAAAAATGAGTCAAGAGACACCACAGAGAGGCCGACTCAGGCTAACTTCCCTTGAACAAAAGCACGAGTCAATGATGACTATATGGCAGCATATGATGACTTTGTATAAGTTCATCATGCAGGAGGCACGAACGAACTCTCCATATGATTGGAAGAGATAACCAATCGGAGGAGAACTAACTCAATAACAAGGTTAAGGCATACCTAAGTCAAACTAAATCCTGCCCAAATGGAGGAGACTTTGTTTTGAGTGCTTTGTTCAAGGGAAACACAACTGACTCTAGCTGCCAACAATAAATGGAAATCCTGTTCTCGCTCTTTTTGGAATATATAATTTTTTTGTCTTTTTCTTTAAGCTGGAAAAAGAATAAAAGAATGCTATAGTACAGTGGAAAGAACGAGTGTCAGTGAAACAGATGATCTAGTTCCTGGGATTGGAACAATCCTATGCTCAATGCAGGGAGGCGAAAACTGGTCAAAGACACTCAAAGGTATGTTCCTTCCATGGGTCATAAGGTGTTCAATTGCATAAGCTAAGGGATTGCAAGTTTGATTTTGTAGATGGCATGGTCAAAAAGTGGCTTAAACACGAGTCCAAGTGAAGCCGACTCAAGGCCAAGAGGTGCAAATAGTCAAAATGCAATGCAGTAGTACAACTCAACACAAAGGAGCCTCTAGGGTATAAGGCCAGAACGAAGCAAAAAAGCAAAGAGGAATGAGTCTTCATCGCATAAGTCATGGCGGGACTACAGAGGACTCCTGAGCCTACTCAAATCGAAGCAGCATGGGAAACAAATGTTAGTGAGGTGCTAACTACGATGCACATGAAAAGGATGGCTCTACCATCGTGCCATGGTTTAAAAAATCAGTGAGTGAAGATGGTTTATGAACCATAACACGATGGTATCGACCCTATGGCAAGTGTATCGACAAATGGAGGCTAGTATGCATAATGCAGTGAAAAAATGGCTTCCCTAACCTATATGCTAGTAAGAAAACGATACCTACCATGACGGGTCTGCAGTCATGGAACCAACTCAAAAATATCGAAAAAGTGTCCAAAATGTCCTGAAAATCAAACTATTCTCGACATTCCAAGCTCCCAAGTTAAAAGTTACATGAGACAAAACAAAAACAAGTTTTGAAAAAATTTGACATTTTCCAAGCTTATAAAATAGTTTTTTGACTCACCATTGTTACTGTTTGAGTTGAGAGCACAAGGAGTGGAGAAAAAGAAGCAAGATTTTCCATTTGCCAAATTCAACCATTCAAATCTTCGCAAAATCACTAGGTAACCCTTAAACTTATCTTGTATTAATTTGTGATTGGTTTTAAAAATTTTAATTCAAGTTTTACTATTAAATTTATGTCAAAAATTTTGTCACGGCGTATACGTGGGTTGGTTATATGCAACCTGTGTATACGTAGGCCCTAGATATGACTGTGTATGAAACAGACCCACGTATACGCCGTTTAAACTTTAAAACAAAAAATTAACGGTCCAATCTTGTTTTTTCTTCAGGATGCCAGTCACTTGGAGGGAAAGGGAGCATGCCACAGTGGATGATGAGGTTATGAATGATCCACAGGCCTTGGATGCCTTAAGAGGATGCAGTTTGCTAAAGTTCTTCAAAATGCCAAATATGAAGGCAAACACTCGCTTGCTCGAAATGCTCATTCACTACTGGAGCATCGAGGATGACTCATTCATGATTGACCAAATGCCACTAAAGATAGATATTGAGGATATCTATTTCATCACAGGCCTTTCTCGAAGGGGAGAGGTAGTACATTCCACGGGCAGATCACGAGGTATCCTCTCTATCGAGGACTATGTGCATATATATTTTCCAGGTCATCCAGAAAAGATTGGAAACCAAATTCCAATCAAGCACGTGGAGAGTTTATCATTGAGGATCATCCTATTCACTATAGCTTGAGTGAATGGATCAACTTCCTTACACCAAGCTTCACAGCTTGCCATGAGCTTGGTGGTAGATTGTCTCGCCACAGTATTTGATTGGTGTACTCCTCTTCTTGCCAACTTGAAGAGCCAGCTATCATCTATCGAAAAGGGCCTGATGAAAAACTTTGGGTATGGGACCATTTTGTGCTCCTTCTTTTTTCAAAGGGTCCTGGCGCTATGCCCTAGAGTACTAGTCCCGATCAGTAGCCCGCGAGATCCATGAATGGGCAGGTGGGTTGATCTGATGAAACAACTAGGTGGCAGGGACGTACCGCGGACGACTTTTGATGATGATTTCTTCTCCTAGTGGGAGCAACAAATCATCTCATTGGATGATTAAGCTTATGCTGGCTTGGACTTCCGGGGAGATCCAGATCTAGCATTACCACCAGCCGCGGCATGGGGCAATGTAGGTAACAAATGTTTTTGATTTATGATTTTTATGATTTTTCAAATATTTAAAATGAACTTTGAAAAATATTTTTGATGGGATTCAAATGACTAATGTAATGATCATATTCTAGATATTGGGCTAGTACAGCCAGATGAATTCCCACGGCATGGACGTCACGGCCAAGGTGCCGAAGAGGCGGCTACCGATAGAGAGTGGCTCCTACACACAGTTCAACGACACTTGGTGAGACTAACTCACCGAGTACCGATGGAGGCTGTAGAGGATCTCCCTATGGACATGCAGCGTCACGTGGTTGGAATGCCACAAGACTGGGTTTGGACTCTTAGGCGTGTGGCCAAAGCAGTAGTCGCATACTTAGCCACTCATCCAGAGCCGGGGCATTAGATGTACTAAGCATGATTATGGGCATTTGAGTTCCAATTTTTTTATATTATTTTGGACACACTTATGTACACTTGGGATGTTTTATGATATATATATACAGTTTCGACTTTTTGATGCTTGATATTAGTGTGATGAATGAATGATGTGCCAGTCTATAGCTTGATTAGTGATAGAGTCTGCTAACCAATTATGAGATCTTGGAATGTGCAAATAATTAATGTATGTAAATGATCATTGCAACAACCTCACCCTTAAATACTGGCGATATAAACATGGATCCCTTACCCGATAAATGTTATTCAATTGTGACACTATCAGTTGTGAATCAAGATAGACTACGAATGAATCGATTCCATAAGAAATAGCTTTGGATAGTAAATTAATGATGCCAGTATACTCAACCATATTATTTGATGCAGGAACAATGCATACTCCCCTTGATACCATCAACTGACCAGCTGGATAGTAGATCACCCAAGATGCGGAAGTGAGATTCCGAGTGTGCTGACTAGAACCATCGGCAAATCCAAAATAGACCAAGTCATCCATCAACACCTGCCACAGCAGAATAAAAAGTATTGATATCAAAAACTCCCTATAAGATATGTATGAAAATACAAAATGTACAAAGAAGGCATTGCCTAGCTGCTACTTAAGCAAAGTACTTCTTAAGGTAGAGCCCGTTTCGAGGTTCCGCCAACTTGTTTCCTTCAAAATTGATTAACTCATATGCCCCTTTTTCTAAAACTCGTTTAATTATAAAGGGACCGTACCACATAGGCTTGAACTTGCCTACCCCCAAGGCATCCTTATCTTGGTCATAGACCAAGACAAGGTCGACTTCAGAAAATACTCGAGGATGGACAACTTTATCGTATTGAGTTTTAACCCTTTTCTTATGAGCCTCATTGACTGTGGCGGCATCTCGACGCTGCTCATCGAGATGTTCCAAGTGAAGGAGGCACTCTTCGAGACTAGAGGTCTCTGGAAGGATCTCAACAACTATTTTAAGAGATGGAATTTCACATTCAACTAGAAAGATAGATTCTAGACCGTAAATTAACTGAAAAGGTGTAAAACCTATGGCAGTCTTTACCGAGGTTCAGTATGCCCAAAGAGCCGGGTACAACATAAGATGCCAATTGGACTGATTTTTGTTTATCGTCCTTTGCAGGATCGTCTTAAGGGTTTTGTTCACATCCTCGACCTATCCATTAGCTTGAGGATAATATGGAGATGAGTGCTCCTGCCGGAAACCTAATTTAAGAGCCAATTTAAACATTATTTGGTTCTGGAAATGACTGCCATGGTCAGTGACAATCTCTCTTGGGATATGGAATCTTGAGATAATCTGATTGAAAAGGAACAATGTCGTTGTTTCACTATTGTTTTTATAAGTGGGCATGGCCTCAGCCCACTTCGTGAAGTAGTCTACGGCCACGATAATGTACTTGTGATTTGTTGCTGAAGGCAGATTACAAGTTGTAAAATCAATACCCCACTTAGTAAAAGGACCGACATGACAACGGGGAAAATAGGAGTTAGATGTGTGTGCATCTTCCGAGTATAAACTTGACAGGTGTGAAAGTGTTTGAACGCTTCAACACAATCTTTGACGAGCGAAGGCCAAACGTCACCGGCACGCAAGATATGCTGGGTTGTAGCAAGCCCTGAAAGATGACCACCACAAGCTCCACTATGGTAATCATTGAGCACTGACTCTACTTCCTCTAAGGTTAAACAATGCCTAAGAATTGAATCAACCCCTCGGTGATATAATGTATCACCAATTATGACATAGTTCTTAGCCAGGTGACGTAATTTTCGACATTCATCCTTAGAGAAAGTAGAGGGAAACTTCAGAGTCTGGAGATAGACAATGATATCTCCATACCAGGGGTCTAGTGAAGAGATGAGGAACAGATGTTCGTCAGGAAAATTGTCCTCATAAATAGTATCCTCTCCACAAGGTAGCTCAGAAATTAACTCCATGAAAACCAAATATTTCTTAGACTTGGCGGACAAGAACTCAAGATCGAATTCTTGTAAAATGAAAATCCATAGATTGTATTTTCCCCCAATCACTCACCTACTGAGGTAAAATTGGAACGGATTAACCGCTGCTAAGACAAAAGTTTTGCGTAGCAAGATATAATGGCGAAGCCTCTGGACAGCATGGATAGCTGCTAAGGCTAACTTCTCAACAGGAGAATAGTGAAGTTCAGGACCTACCAAGCCTTGGCTCAAGTAATAAATCACATGCTCCATGAGAGCATCATCTTCCTGAATGAGAACCATACCTATGGTTGATTCTGCAGTGGCGAGATATAAAAGGAAATCCCTACCATAATCCGGTGGACTCAAAAGTGGGGCAGAGACTAATGCCTTTTTCAAGGCATCAAACGACCGCTGCGCAAAGTCGTCCCATATGAATGTAACTACTTTCCGTAGCAAACGCATAAACCCTTTAGTGATCTCGGCGTAATTCTATATAAACCTTCTTAAGAAATTAGCCTTCCCCTGAAGACTTTGAAGTTGTCGAATAGAGGACGGGGGAGGCAACTGAATTATTGCCTCTACCTTGAAGGGATCAACTTGAATCCCTTCATTTGACACGATGAACCCTAGAAACCGACCTGTTGTAACTACGAAAACGCATTTATTTGGATTCAACCAGATCTTGTAAAAATGACATCATTCGAAAACCAATCAAAGGTGACCAGGATGATCAATCTTCTTTCGAGAATGAGCAGCTAAATAATCTAAGTATGCTTTGATGATGTGCTTAATGTCATGGAAATCATATGACATGGCCCGCTGAAAAGTCGCTCCAACATTTTTAAGACCAAAAGGGATCCTTTTGTACGCAAAGGTACCCCAGGGACATATGAAAGTTGTCTTGTGCTGGTCTTCTGGATGGATAGATATTTGATTATAACCGGAGAATCCATCCATGAAGAAAAAAATCTCATTACCCGCACATTCATCAATTATCTAATCAATAAACGGTGTGGGGTAATTATCTTTCAGACAAGATTTGTTCAAATCCCTAAAGTCGATGCATACACGGATTGTTCCTTGATTTTTATCAACTAGAACTGGATTAGAAACCCAATCTGTAAGAGGAATAGGGTATATGAAACCCGCCTTTAGTAGCTTCTATAGCTCAGCTTTAATAGCTACTACTTTCCTAGGATTAATCAGCCAAAGCTTTTGATGAAACGGCTTAATTTTTTCATATGTCTTGATCTCATGCTGAAGGATGGATGGATCAATACTAGGCATTTCTTCATAATACCAAGCAAATACATCCCGAAACTCTTTGAAGAGGTCGGTGTAAATTTGAATTTCTTCAGGGGAACACTGAGCTCCAATGAAGACATTCTCTGCCATGCTAGGGTTCCTAGATATGTTTATTGATATGGTTTTTGAAATGACCGACATGTTACTTTCGGCATGAATGTGTGCTAGAGCCAAATGGTTTGAAACCGTACAAACATCACTAGTGAGCAGATTGGAAAACCTGGACTCGACCTCTCGCAATGGGGGAAGAAAATATGAACGATGGTGTAAGTCTCCCCAAGGTCGATCTACACCAGTCATTGCTTCTAAGATTGCTTCTTCCGATGGTAAAACTATATCTAAGTAGTCCATAGCGGAGGTAGAATCAAGGGTCCAAGCTGGGGCCACATCACCATCTAACTCCTCTTTAGAGAAAGGAGTAGAATGGTTTTCTGTAGAGTTGATGATAAACTAATATCTAAGCTCTACTACAGACATAGGAAATACCATTCCACCGACTTGTCCTTCATCTAATGTGGTCGTAGGTGAAGGCAAGGTCCAAGGGTCTAAAAAATAATGAGTTCGGAGGAACTCTTCCCTTGAATACTCCTTGGATGATGAAATGACATTGATTCTAGTAATTGGAGAGGGAAAATCAAATGTACCCATCAATGAAGAATACATCCCAACTCCCATATTCTTAGCAGGCGGACAGGGGTTATCCACTAAGGGAACAGTAGAATCCAAAGTTGCTCGAGGATCAACTAGAGAATAATCCAATTGATCAACCTTAACAATTTTCCCCTCATAAGGAAAGCAGATAACACGAAATAGAGTCGAAACAACGACATCCATCTCGTAGATCCAGTTCCTTCCTAAGAGGAGATTGTAATCTAGGTTAGCATCAATGACTTCTACTTCGATATTAACGACCTTTCCTCCAACACATATAGGAAATGTCGCGATAATCCCATGCGGCCTATGAGAATTCCCATCAAATGTTGTTAGGAGGGTAGGTGAAGGAACAGCCGAAGGAGATCCAATGGCCTTCCAACATGATATAGACATTACCGATGTGGAAGCCCCCTGATCTATAATTGTTCGAAAAATTTAGTTTTCTGATAAGTAGACTTGATCTGAAAATCCATATGATGAGGAAGTCGCTTTTTGACATTAAGCATGTCAAAAGTGAGCACTATGGAATTATTTGGATCAACTGCCCCTATCGCCGAAATCAGAGCACTTCGTTGAGTTGGACATGACTAGAGGACCTCTAAAGTAGACATAACACATGGACTCTAAGCCAGATCCTCAACAATGGAGTAATTTTGGGCGGCCCTAGCATTGAGGTTTATAGTCGCGCATTTAGCGGAACTTTTCAATATCCGTGGTATATTCTCGACAGAAGGTCACTCAATATGAAGTGGGTCGGTAGTTCTGGGAGTAGATTTATCCTTGGATGTTTTAGCTTCACCATAGTCACATGAACGAGTGGCCACATTAATGTGAGAGCCCATCATGAAAACATTCAATGACTTATCCCCTTCCTAGTTGCCCCCTGCAGAGGTACCAGGATTTGAATTTGTGCCAGCAAGCAACTGCTGCCCTTGGGGAAAATGGTTGGTTAGTACAGCCTGAGAGCTATAAGACCCTTGTTGCACTAACAAGCGTTGAGCATCTTGAATTTTGGGGTAGAGATGAGTCAAATGGTCTCTGTTGCATAACTTGCATGGAAACTTAACTTTCTTTTTGGACTACTTTCCACCCTCACCAGTACCATTACCAGGATTGTTCGCATTACCCTTCCCATCCTGATTCTTCTTTTTACCTCATCCCTTCTTCTTTCCATCAGAATTTTGATTTCCTTTGGGGTTAGAAGCCTGAACAACATTTATGGAAGAAGGTTGAGAAGGTGGAGTGCTAGACGATGTGACCTGATTGGTAGGAGCAGTTTGTAAAGACAACTGCTGCAATTGGCTCAACAGGTTCACCGCATTAGTGTCTATCGATCCAATGATACCATCTGCATGAGGACCTAGCTTTGATTTGGCTATATCAACCTTAGTCCCGAGAGCATCAGGCAAAATTTTTTGAAGTATCCCAGACTAAGAGTATATCAATTCTAACTGTTGGGCCCGAAGAATAGCTTTCTTTTCAAAATAGACTCCAGACAAAGAGACATCCTTGGAAATCTCAGGTTGTAACGATTTCAAATACCATTCGAGATGGTATTCAAGTGGAATTTCGACTTTAATGAGCCTCTTTCTCCGTCTCCATTCCTGAATATGATCAGAAATGTGAGTTGCCATATCCTAACGGAAATTGGTCAGAAGTTCAGTTCCGGCATCACAACAGACGAGAAACTGGAAATGGTTTAGAAAAATGTTAGCCAAATCGGTGAAAGATGTGAAGCTACCCCCTGGCAGCTCTATATACCACTTGGCCGCATTTCCAGTTAAGGTGCATTGAAAAAGTCTCAACCTAACTAAATCATCGATGAGGGAGTTTGATGAGCACCACAAATGGAATGTGGTTACATGGTTGCCTGGGTCTTCACCACCCTTCCCCTCGAACTTTGGAATGTCTGAAGGGAGTTTGGTTGGGACCGGAGGCCAGGCCGGATTATATTTGATTGGATCATTTGTTAATTTCGTGAGATCTGGTAAATTCAACATTGCCAGAAAAGGAAGCCTGGGAGGACCTTGGGGATTCCACCCAGATTGGGCGGAGTTCCCAAAGTTCTGAAAAGATTGGCCTGGATTTTGAAAGGCACCAGGCTGCCCGAAGTAACTAGCAGAACCCGCTGAACTAAAAGTTGACCCTTGTGGTCCAAAAAAACTCGGAGTTTGACCAACTCCAGTCGAAACACCTCCAAAACCAACGAGGTTCCCTCCTAAAGCATTATAAGGAGTCAATAACCCCTGATAAGGATTCCAAGCAGTAGCCAAAGGAGGAATACTTCGAAATGAACTAACCGTGGAGTACAGCCTATTCCCTTGCTGGCCAAAAAACAGATTCCCAGTTCCTATGCCACTAACCGCAGGGTTAGTCCAACCTTGAAAGGGATTACTACCTTAACCTGTATAAGAGAAAGGCATAGATCCTATCGTCGGGTTGGAATGTGGTATATGACCACTTCCAAAAGGAAAACCCTGAAATGAGGCCGATCCACTCATCACAGATGTGAAGGCATTAAATGGAGCTGATGGAATACCCTGGGAATGGGTGCCAAACAGGAAAAATCCAGAACTAGATGCATAAGGTTGGGAACTTCCACTCATAGACGGAATGGAGGTAGACCCAACTAAGGATGTGCTAGCAATAGACCCAAATAAAGATGTAGAGGGGATGGAGATAGTACCTCCCCCTTGTACTGATGTTGGAGTCTACATGGTTGTAGCACTCGTGACAGATGCCATGCTCCCAGCAGTGGTCATCGAAGAGATGTGTGTGTAATAACCTGGACTTGACGGTCTATGCATCGGAGTCCTAACGTATAATAATATGTCTGGATGATTAGAAGGTAGAGGATAATTTGGAGCTGCTAACAACTCTGAGAGTTCTTCTACCTCAATGTTATCTTCCGACTGGAAGAGAACTCGAGAAAGAACTAAAGTGTTCCTCTCTAGTTCTACGGAAGTACCAGGCCTATCCTGAACACTAATGCCCCTGAGCAGAGGATCAATCTCCGAAGCATCGGCTGCCACGGGGTGAAAACCATGGGCAGTATTGCCTTTGTGCCTTCTAGGAGAAGGCTCTGAACTTGGTGGTGAAAGACCACGAAGTCTTCGAGACCGTCTAGGCAATCGGTTAGCCACTTTGAATTTTTTATTAAGATCTAATTAAAATAATCAAGAAAAAAATGAAAGCTAGGCTAACTAAGAGCACAAAGAACGCACTAAAAAAGTCCCTAAAAGATATCAGCCAGTCAAACAACTTTCAAGTATTTCCGCTCTGGGTGATGAGTATCGGACACCAAAATACAAGAAAGTGAAGTAGGGGCCTTCCGAAGATAGTCTGAGATAATGACGGCCGAGGCCTACCAGTGAAGGAATCAGAGGAAGTTACACTGACCTCCAAACAATAGCATGTGCCGGTGCAAGCCCCCAAGCTTTGCAAGGGTGCCCTCCAGAAGTACTGCTAAGAGTGATACAACATCCCCTCCGCAGCCACCTATGTAGATCCCCAAGAGAAGCAACTAAGGTTACCAACTCATGTCAGAAGCCAAGCAGAATAGTCTTGAGGTAAGATGTGACAAGTAGGAGAGGGGGTATCTCTCTTCCTTATGTTCAAAAACCCTCGTGCTTAACTCCCAAATCCAGAGATTTCCTAGTCTCCCCAATGCTATTGGATTTGCACATGCTATTCAGAATTCTATGTTTGACAGTTTAAAGTGGCCTTGGAGAGTTTTCTCTCCACTCGCCTAATCCAAGGCCCTAAATATCCTAAAACTTGTTGGTGTGTCTAAATTGACAATATAAAAAAGTTCTAGTATATTTTAGTTAGTGCTTGTTTTTAAATGGGTTGTTCTTAAGTCAAGGGATAAACGAAAATGAAACTTTTGGTGTTTTCTGATGCAAAAGAAATTAATAAAAACCAAACTATATGCAAATCAATTTTTTTTTCTTTGATGAAAGAAATTTCTACCAGGTTCTAAGGAACTTCTAAGAAAGCAATAAATTTCTCTTCTCTTTTTTTTTAACAAGCTTCACACTCACAAAAACTATGGATGCCCTAAAAGATGCAAGAACTATCCTAATGCAATGAGTATATGTTGATGCAAAAACTTAAGACTACTCTAAAGCAAAGAATGAAAGTAACTTGTTTACCGTTTTTAATTAGCCACTTGAGATGTTTAGATAGAATATAAGTTGATAATGCTCATTTTCATCCAAACACTAAAAGAAAATCTAAAGACAAACAAAATGCACTTTCACTCGCAAAAAGAAACCAAATCAAAACAATGCAAAAGAAAGCAAAAACCAAGTTTTCAAGAAATTTTCTTCAAAAGAAAAAACAAAAATCAACTTTTCAAAAGTGCTCCAAATACTATTGAAACTTTGAGACCGAAAAATAAGCAACAAAAACATTTTGCAAGTTACCAACTCAAAATGGGCGAAAACTCGACAAAATAGGTGTTTCAAGATGCTCTTAATGACCAAAAAGCAACAAAAAAAGCTTAGTGACAATGATCAAAAGACCAAGAAAGACAAATTTCAAAATCGTCACTCAAAAAATTTCAAAAAGCAAGAAAAGAAAATGGCCACAAGATGCAGTTTTGACACAAAGCAAGAAGATCACAAAAAATAAAATTTGCCACAAAGATTGAAACCGATCTTTCTGCTCTGGAAGACCAGAATAGCCAAGATTCCCAGAAAGAAATCTCGTGTGCTCAAAGACAAATGATGATACTTGCGACAAAACAAAACAAGACCAAAACTTTCCACAAAAAGAGAGAATTTGAAACCGGGTACTCGCTGCAAAACCAAAGACTAACAACAAAGTTTGACTGCTCAGGAAACCCTCAGACCAACAAACAAGTCTTCAGAAATAGAAAGTCTTGACAAAATCTTGGAAAATTAGGGTATACGCGACTGTGTCAATACACAGTTGCATGTATATGCGACTCAGCCCAAAGAAACCTGCGTATATGCGGGTTCATATGGGGAAACATGTGTACATATGCTACTGTAACCTAAAAAACTTGCGTATATGACAGCTCATAAGAAAAAGCAAAAAAAGGTCTGAAGAAACTACTCAGACTTAAAGTCTAAGTTCCTACAAAAACAAACAAACTAGTTACAGCAAGAACAACTATGGTTGAGCCCTGATTGGCTTAAAATAACCCAAACTAGGAACAACAATACTGTTGTTCCCAGTGGAGTCGGCAATTCTGTTGAGGGATTAAATCTCCTAGGGTTTTGGGTCAACACCCTAGCAGAGCGGGGGTTATCTAGAGTAAAAACAAGCATTCCATACAGCCATGATACTTATATAAGCAACTATACGAAGAGAAGTGCACCTGGAGGTCCTTCGTTCGGTTAGATCCAGCCAGGGTCCAAACCCTCTTGGAGTTTCTTTTGATCCTTAGACCTACAAAACAACCAATTCAAAGAAGCATAGTAATATATGGACCAAGTATCATATAGAAATCAACTTCATAACATATTGAAAGGTAGTTAGTTATACAATTGAAACAATTATTCATACGTAAACCATAACATTAACATCATATCCATGAATAAGGTTGATTTCAGGAACAAGACAAATGTTTCTTTATTGCAGATAACTAAAACAAAGCAAGGAATCATATCACCTGAATCTTCCTCTCATTGGCTCCAAGCGGAACCGTCCTCTGGGTCCGTCCAATCCCAAGTATTCAAAAGGCTCCTTCCATGACTCATACAAGGATATCTCAACTAGTGAAATAACATCAAATCTCAAGGAAACAAGGGTTTCCTGTAATGGGGGGAGTGATGGAAGCACAAGGATCTTCAAACCTGATCAGGGATAATCTCAGCAGAGTAATTTTCTCTCTATTCTCTCCTCCTTAGGTCTTCCCACTTAAGCCTTTTTATACTTCTCCCAAAGTAGTTTTTTAGTTGGGAATTCATTGGGAACAGTTGGGCCACGGGCACTAATAGGTAATCAACAAGTAAAACCCGTGATCTCCGCCCGAAATTAAGGAGATTTAATTTTTTAAGTGTTTTAAGACATATACACGGGTTGGGTATAGACTGACCCACATACACACGCGTTTAGCTCAAGGCAATGTCACGTATAGGGAGTAAAACACTGTTTTTTAAGTATTTGGACCAGGTCTGGAAGGAGGGGTTGCCCTAGGCCATAAATGGAGCATCACAAATATCAAGGGTGAGATTTGGAGCTATAACAGTCTTCTTATGACTCTAATACATATTATTACATAGTGTAATAAGCTCATAAGGGTCTTTAGTAAATACATTGATTCTTTGACTTCCTAGAAGCACTTCAATATGTGCTTGACCTAATCAATGAGCAAGAAAATCATTATTATAAATAACAAAAATAATATTTCTTTTTATTTACAAGTACAAAGATCAAAATTACATTTATGAAGACCAAACCTAGTTACAATTTCTTCAACAGTCAGGGCACATAGAATTAAGAAAAACTTGGATTTAATCAATGTCAGTCAGATGAAAAGGGTAATAAATTCAAGTAAAAAGTATATTATCATGATTGTTAAAGAAAAAAATAAAGATAAGTATGCTGCTTTTCAAGGGTGTGATCCCCAGTTTAAGGAGAAATTGGTTGAAAGAGTAGATTCTTATAAATAATTGTTTAAAGAACCAAAAAGTTTACCTCCAAAATGAGAAATACAACATGAGATTCCATTACAATCTGATGCCCCTCTTTCGAACATTGTATGCCAGCGATTGAAAATGAAGAGATTAAGAAACAAATTCAGGAATTAGTTGATAGAGGCTTCATTCGACCTAGTTCTTCTCCAAGTGGATCACAGATCATATTAGTCCAAAGAAAGACAAAACTTGGAGAATGTGTGTTGATTTTAGAGCCTTAAATAAAATTACCATTAAGAACATGTATCCTCTTCCTAGAATCGATGATTTTCTTGATCAGTTAAAGAATGTTTTTTACTTTACTAAAATGGATTCAAGAGGTGGTTATCATCAGATTCGTATTATAGAGAATGATATATGGAAAAATACATTTAAGACTAGACAAGGGCTTTATGAATGGTTGGTTATGCCGTTTGGGTTATGCAGTGCTCCAAAAACTTTTATGAGAGTGATGAATGATGTTTTTCATCCTTTTCTTGATAAGTTTGCCATAGTCTATCTGGATGATATTCTTATTTTCATATCAAGTTGGGAAGAACACGTAAATCATGTTAAACAAGTTTTTTATGTGTTGCAAAGAGAGAAACTGTATCTCAAACTTTCTAAGTTTGAATTTGGAAAAACTCCCTTAGTATGTATTAGTTACCTAGTTGGAGGAGGTCAATTAAAAATAGATCCAACTAAAATTGATGTAATTGTTAAGTGGCCAAGACCTCAAAATGTGATAGAAGTTAGAAGTTTCTTAGGTGAAGTTCAATATTGGAGGAAGTTTATTTCTCATTTTTATTTTATTGCATCACCACTTCATGCTTTAACAAGTTCTAAAGTATCTTTTTAGTGGGGATGAAAACAACAAAAATCATTTGATACTTTAAAGCAAAAATTGTTACAACTCCAATCTTAGCTTTTCCAGACCTTCAAGAACCATTTGAAATAGAAATTGATGGTAGTGGGTATGCAATGGGTCCAGTGTTATTACGAAAAGGAAAGCTTATTTGCTTCATTCAGAAACATTTTCTAAAGTAGTTGATAAGTATCCAACTTATGATAAAGAAGTATATGCGTTAGTGGAAAGTATTAAAAAATGGAAACATTATTTAATGGGCAAAGAAACAGTGATTCATACAAATTTACCAACTCTTACCAATTTAAATTAGAAATTTCTCTCTCTAAAGATGAAGTTACTTGTAGTTCATGGAGATTTTCTCTATTGGAATCTATCCCTTAAAGAGGCAAGTGAACTTTTTTCTAGTAATAAAGATATAACATTTTGGTTCTATTTAGGTTCTATATTTTCTATTGTGGTTTAATTTTTTTTTAATAATAAATATGAGTTAAATAATACAAAAATAATACTATATTAGATTTAATTTTTGAAAAATAATATATTTGATTATTTCTTATTGAACAAATGAAGAAATATTATTTTTTCCACATACTTATCATGAGATAGTCACTAAAATTCATGTTTTCACATTTCTCCTAGCTAATATTACATCATGTTTACAATGATACAGACATGTATACTTTAAAATTTACTTATAAATACATACAAATAGATATTTATTTTATATAATCTAAATATGAGAGAAAAATGCATCACTAATTCTATTGGAAAGTCAAACAAATGCCTCTTAATCACCATTACATTATTTATCATTTAATTCTTAGCCACAAAATATTTGTTAATTCAATTTTTATTTATAATTACCATTGAAAAGAAAAGTCAAAATTCTTCCATTATCCATGAAGAAAAAATTAAAATCTCTCATGCATCCATGTGAGCCCATTTGTTTCTCTTATATATGGTCCATAAAAATATGTAATATTAACATTTTATATATGCATAAGAGCTCCTTTTAGTTTACATAATGTTGCAAGAAATGAAATATATATATAGTAAACATGAATTTACCTCACATGTTAATAATTTAATCTTACATATTAATACATAAATTTTTCATTGTCAAACTTGTCATAGATTTATCATTGCATGATTTATATCGGTTTTCAAATAAACCTAAAGAAAAAACATGTAAACTGATTAATAAACCAATAAGTATCTAAATCTAGAATAAATCTTCAATGTTGTTTCCAAAATCCCTATCACTCTTCGTTGTCATCACCCTGATTATCTTCCTCACTTGACATGATAACACTATTGTTCTCAAAAGTATATTTTTATCTAGGGTCATGTCTTAATATGAACCAACAATCCCCATCGAACACATTTGGGTAAAAAAATACGTGGTTGCAGTGTTTATGGAAAACATATGGATCCCTAGCTTCATGCCACATCATTTTAGAGTTGATAGATATCATGTGACTATCATGATCATCCTTTACATTATTTCTATCAAAGGTGTCCCACCACCTACACCTAACACCTACACCTAAAAATAACACATTGGAATGAATATAAGTCCAATTTAATGATCTCTTATATCTTTCTAATGTAACCTAACGTCCCATGTATTAGGTTTTGATTATGGTGGGGAACTCGACTTCCACTCTGAAGTTTTGTGTCATGCATCCATAATCGACATCCTCCATGTGAAAATGATGTCCATATGTCGACATAGATGGGAAAAATGCACCTATAAAAGAGTGAAAAAATCATAGTGTCATGTATCTAATAAATCGAAAATAATTAAAATATAAAATACAGATGTTACAATTCAAAGGTGCATTGTGAACTTAAAAGTGTAAAGAAAGAGATTATTACCGAGTTGTTGCACCCAATCCCTATATTTAACACATCCTCTTCAGCATGTAGGTAACGACCAGATGCACCATATTTCTCTCTGGCTTAATCAAAAAACCAACTGTTAGGGAATGCAAGTGGCATATTTTCTTTTAAATGATTAGGATAATACACGCTTATACCATTCAACCATTTGAATTATTTCCTATCACTGCCCCAATTCCTCCTCTTTTGTTCATACAATGCAACCCACGACTATCATTTCCATATTGTAAAGAATGAATTTGTTGATGGCTTTAGTTTCTAAATTCCCTCATGAAATCAAACCAACATATACAATACATATGAGATCAAAATGCATTAATATGAATTTCATTGTGAATAATTATTGTGTATAAATTTGACCAATGATAAGTCACTTACTCTTTATCATGCACCTTTTTCCATTAATTTGGAGAAGATCCCCTTCTCTTTTTTATTCATCCCTTTCGTAGTCCCAAATCACTGCACCTAGTGTGTTGTCAATTTTCTCTATGTACTCACTAGAATAATATAAAGACTCATACGATATGTACCCCTTTGCCATAGACCCCTATGGTTTTTCTCTTTGTTGAACAAAAAATTTCAATTTCTTCATGTACCTCTCTGAGAAGAACATCCAACGAAAAGAAACCACCCCAACTAATTCAACCTCATCTACTAGGTGAATTAGAATATGAACCTATAAGTCCATGAAACTTCTTAGCAGTTCCTTATCAAACATACGAACAATCTAAGCTATCTCTTGCCACCACCATGGAACACTAATCATATGAATCTCCTTTGATGTGATCCAATGTACAAATGTAGACAATTCTCATATGGTACATCATAGATCTTGGGGGAATTCATGGTTCACACTGCCTCACACGAGCAAAGGATAATGACACTGTAAAACACATAAAAAATAATTATATTTTATCCCATTGCATAAAAATAATAAAAAATAATAATATCATGTTTTTGGCATACGTACTCTTACAAGGTACAAGTGGTCCTGTGATTTCAACCCCGATAAATGATCTTCCACAGTGAAGCAATGCCATAGTAAAGACCCATATAGTGAATGCACTCTCACACCCATTATATATTTCTTTTCCATTTAAGAAAGATCTTCTTTAAAATCTGTGGGACATCACCTTATTTGAAAGGCCAAGAGGGACCAACCTCTCCTCTAGTTTCTTGTCTTGACCAATGTTTCCTTTTAGTTTTTGAAGAAATAATATCTCTCAAAATAACCAGTGTGTCATCTTATTTTGATGATATGTGCTTCCAAAATAAGATGAAACATTTTTAAATATATGCATGGGATCTAGTAAGTGGGAAGTCTTAAGATGACCCCAATATGGGAGTTCATAAAAGACAAATTTCCTTTTCATCCCAATGGGAAATTTCTCAACATAGGTGTTGAATAATTTTAGATCATCGAACATAGGCTCCCCATTTGAATTGAACATTTCTACAAACTTCTTCTCTTTCTCTATCTAATATACTCTAAGCTGTTTAGCTGGTATCATTATTTCCGAACTTTTGGGTCTCTCTAGTTTACCATTAAAAGTCGATGTCAACTGTTGTTATATAAGGGTGTTCTTCTGGGAGGAATACCTTGGAGAAATAATACATTTTCTTTCATAGTTGGTCGAACCATGTAGCTTTAGATAAGGTCCAAAAAATTTATATCCATGACACCCTTTTATTACAATACCTACGAAATTATTGTATACAACACATGTTAGAGATCATGAAGATCTAAACAATTTAAGCGAATTAAATTAATATGTGAAACAATATTGTTACGTATATAAATAAATCAATAAACATGTAATTTACCAGAGCAAGCTCTTAATCTTGGATAATCATGTATGGTGTAAGCACATATGCCATACAATCTAAAAATACTCTATGTTGTGATGGACTTTGATACATCATATACACATATCCATTCCCATAATTCCTTCAATTCATCTACCAATGGTTGTAAGTATATATCCATATTCTTCACTTGTTTTCTACTAGGGACTATGAGAACCAACATAATATGTTCATTCTTCACGGACAACCATGGGGGATATTATTATTGATCACTACTAGAAGCCAAATAGAATAATTGGTGTTTTGGAGGGAATATGGGTTAACGCCATCCATGGCTATGCTGAGTCATAGACTTCGTACTTCATCCTTGATTTTTTTGGGCCATCTATCCTCTATATACTTCATGGATATTAAATATGTTTGGATTCACATAACTCCCAACTCACTTCTGTGTGAGTCATGCCATCCCTGCAACAAAGCTAATTCTTTGTAATGTGAGAGCCTTTGAATCCTTAGGATTATAAGCATGTGCCTCAATATATTATGATGAGGACCATGTGATTTACCTATTTTTTTTAATTTACAGTGCCTGTCATGCCCACATTTCAGACATATCTCATTATCTGCATATTCTCCTATATATTTGTATTCTTTCATACATGCATGATATGATATGTACTCAACGCCCAAAATTTTCAACAATTGTTTTTCCTCTTCACAAATACCTGGTAAGACGTTATCACTTAGAAGAACCTTATATTTGAATAAATTGCAGTTTGTGGGAAATATAAATGTACAATGAAAAATATTTAACCTTCATAAAATCAACCTTTTTTAATGTTGATTGTGTGACAATATTTATATAAATATAAGGGACTTGATCGATCATGTAGGTCAATTACCTCAATATTGCCATGAAACATGCCTTCGACATGCCAAAATTTTATTTCAAGTCATACAATGACATCGTTGTCCCTAGTTGAGTGGACTTTGATTAGCTTCCAGGTCCAAAGAGATAGGCGGTGGAAGCATATTTGAAGCTTTCAAATAAGGTATCAATGATATGAGCATCATCCCAAAGCTCATCATTCTAGAAAGCAGCTAACAACATTTTCTTGGTGACAATCATATCTCATAAGTTATCAACCATACCAACCTCTATTTGATTGCCTCCATTGCAAACTTGTGATGAAGAAATATTATTGTTGTAGTAATTCCTAATTGGTGAATCTAGACATAGTGGTAATTAAATAGGTGGTTGATTCAACCATTGTTTGTATGCTTCCTGTATGAGTCTTGTTGTTAACGCAACCTTCTCTCGATTTGACACTGTAATGGGATGCACCAGAAGATAGTAGGTGGGTTGCTCATCATCACTAGAATCCTAATTTCAAAAAATATTGAACATTGGTACATCAATGATTTTAGTAAGAACCATGGAATTGGTTTGTTGAAATTACATTATACCAAAAAAATATTACTATCATTGATCTAGGATTGTGGTCGGAAGAACCATGTTCCAATTAGCAAGGTCAAGCAGTTGTCCATTTTCATCGATCAATTTCTTGTGATATGTTTCTCCTGATAAGATATTCTAACATTTTTGAAATGGAGTACCATTTTTAGCATCCAAACTCGATTCTGAATCAGGATCCTACAAAGTTGGATACTTTTTTATTTAAATTGACATGGATAAAAAAAATCAATTATATAATCAAAATATAAATAAAATATGAACTTACTGGAGATGGAAAGGGAGAACTCTGCGAAAAAACTTTGAGCAATATGGAACAAGCTGGAATTTGAAGAATTGGCCATTTGATATTATGAGAATTTCTCCCTACATTTAAGCAAAATCAGAAATAAAATTTTGTGTACACACCTAAAATTAATTTTGAGAACCATATAATCACAATCTGAATTTCAATATAATTTTCAAACTTTTTTTCAAGGATAAGGCGACTTTAAGTGGAAAATGTATAATATGAACTACTGTAACTCATGTGGATGTGTCCTAAAGGATAATTTGAGATGAATATACCATTTTATGTGAAAATAAAGTTTCATATAACTTTTAAAACCTATCGGCGCTCTTACCAAATTGACCATATTGTTGCGTTTATATAATGAACACATTGATATGTTTAATTAACAAATGCAACAAGATGTTAAAATAATAACCTCACGAGTTTCCGGGATTTCAAAAAAAAAAAAAAAAAAATTATATATCATATAAGTGATCTTGTAAACAAGAAAGCACCGATAGATTTAAATAAAAACAACATCGATCTGCACATGTTTCCCAGATTTTGAAAATAAAAATGAATTCTATCATGTCAATGCTCTTATAAAATCTACAATGCCAATGAATTTTAATAAAAATCACACCGTTGCATTAAAATATTAACCTCACCACTTCTGATATTTTGAAAATAAAAAAAGGAATTCTATCATGTTGGTGCATTTAGAAAATATAACACACATGTAATTTATCGGTGCACTTTATTTGTAAATGAATCGGCGTTGTTTACTATCAAACACATTGATTTTTAGAAAAGGTGAAGAGAAAAGTACAAGTTTTTTTTTTCAAATTGAAAAATGAGCAGTAATTGATTTTTCGAAATCTATTTTCATAGTCTCTTAAATAGTAATGAGTTATTCACTATTTAATTATTTTTCCCAAAATTTCAAGAGAGAGATTTGTAAGAGAGACATACCAAGAGCACTGTGGAGCGACATAATACTCTAGAACAATAGAATTATTCAAAGGCATGGTGATTACCTCAAAACCCTGCATAGTAAATTTTTTTAATTTTTTGTTGATTTTACTAATACATTTTTTTACAATTTCTTAGGTTTAATTAAAAGAGAGATCATTTGCAAGAAAGACATATTGGGAGCACTGTGGAGAAAAAAAGATTTTGGAACCATAAAAAGATAAAAATTTGAAAGGCGTAGTGATTCACTGTTGATTTTAATGTTAATTTTTTTTACAATAAAAAGAATTGAAAACCCTGCATAATAAAAAATTTACTATTGGTTTTACTAGTAATTTTTTTATGATCTCTATTCCTATTTAGATTTAATTAACATTCAGGAAAAAAAAATAATAAAAAAAAAAAAATAAAATAAATCAATACTTACCTTAGACCCTTGCTTGTTCTTGGTCATGTGACTGCAAAATTTCACCTTAGTGTTTAACTCCCTCCACCACTTCACAATTAGGGTTTTTCATTTTAGGAATTTTAGATTTAATGGTTTGTGTACTTACTATATATATGTAATTTGACAAGTAAAGTAGGGGACCACTTATTGAATTAGATCTAAACCCTCTCAGCCCTTTCCATTTTTTTCAAAACAATGTTTGTTTTGCAGTGCACCCTGTGTAATATAACACACTAGTGCTTGCGGTGTTTTTATCGTTACATATCACACTGAATCTTGTTTTCCTTTGACCGTTTTTAAAAAATGTGCATTGTGTATCAGTGAGCTCAGTGTAATATAACGCGTCGACTCACCTTTGCCATATAGCAGTGCTTTTATCGTTATAAATCACACCACCATAATTTAAAATTATTAAAAAAAATATCTTTCAGTGCTAAACAATTAAATTCCTGGTGCGTTTAATAGAATAAATGCACTAGGGTGTTTATTCAAATAACCACACCGATTAGCAGAACTCTTTTTGGCTGATTTTTTTTTTATGTATAAAATATATTTAATAAGTAATGTATTGAATGGTATAGGTTGTATATTGATAAAAAAATGTCTGATAAGTTGTCAAGTAACAAAAATAATGATTGACACAATTATAGGACATCCAAAAAAGAGGGAAGGATAAATTCTTAGTAAATTCTTTACAAAATTAATATGTTTGAACTATATTTAAGTTTAACTAATATATATTGGTTAGTATCTTTTGTGTCAAACCACAAAATGAAGAAGGTCGATAAGATTATTTCTAACCTAAGTTCAGAAAAGAGTAAAATCTTGATAGGAAAATTGCAAAAGAATGAATCAAGTGAATGAAAAAATACTATTCAATATGAGTTTTTTTTTCATTAATACTATATTTAAGAATATTAGGTAACTTTTTTCAATCAATCTATTAATTCACATATGTTTAATATTCTATAGGGAGCAACAGTGAACGAAAATATGAATGTCATTCTAAGAAGAAAAAAATTGTAGAATTGAGGCTTCTGTGATCCATCATAGTTATAAGAAGAATTTCGGCGTAAATCACATATAGAAAGACCTTTGTCGACACATTTCGAACCAACTAGTGTGGTTCATCGTCAGGACAAGTTGAAGAAACAGATCCAGTCTAGCATGTTAAATAGTCTAAGCAGAGAATCCAACGGCTACAAAAGATTAACGGCTAATTTTTGACTCTAGGACCCAGGTCAAATTTTCATTTATTAATTTAATATTATTATTATTATTTATTATTTTATTTATGGAACCAAGTTAAATTAGGTAAAATTAATAAAATAAATTAATGGTTAGTTTTTTTTTTAAATAATTTATTTCTTTAAATTATTACTTAATTATATATATATATATATATATATATATATATATATATATATATATATATATATAAATTAAAATAATAATACTTGGTTGATAAGAAAAGGTTAGGATTAATAAAATTATATAAATAAATACGTATAAAAAGTTAATTTATTTGTTTATTAAATTATTCATTAATTATTATTATTATTAATTATTATTATTATTATTTATTATTATTTATGGAACTAAGTTAAATTAGGCACAAATAAATAAAACAAATTAATGGTTAGTTTTTTAAAAATAATTCATTTATTTATTTAAATTATTATTATATATATATATATATTATATATATATATAACTAAAATAATAATATTAGGTTGTTAAGAGAAAATTAGGATTAATAAAAATAAATACCATACTTATGATGGTTAGTTTAAAAAGTTAATTTATTTTTTATTATTTTAAATTATATATATATATATATATATATATATATATAAATATATATATAGGAATGGTTGGTATAAAAAGGTAATTTACTTGTAAATTATTTATTATTAAAAAAAAATAACATATATATATATATATATATATATATATATATATATATATAAACAAAAAAACAAAAAAAAGAGGAATAATAATAGTAATAATAAAACATCAATAAATAAATAAATACTAATAATATATATACCTATATATATTAGTTAAGATTATATTTACTAATATCAATTAGGAAAAAAAAAAAATCAAACGGGAAGAGCGACATAGAAACAAAGAAGGCGAAGGACTGGAAAAAATCCAATAGAAAACCAAAGATCAAGGAGGAAAAGGAAGAAAGGAAGGCACCAAGGGGAACGACGAAAGTGCAAAAGATAAAGAAGGGGGGGGGGGGGGGGGGGGGGGGAAGAAACACTAAGACGAAAGGGTAGGGATCCAACATCTACTGATCTTCCAGCTGTCATCTCTATTGAGATTGTTAGGCCTTCTTTCAATTTCAATAGCTTCCCTGAATTTACGATGATGGAACTGAGCAACTTTGGCAACAACCTTGGCCTCCTCTATATAGACTTGATGCTTGGTCTTATCCACATGCTCTGCTAATGCTGAAGACTTGGTTCTCACATGTCTCAGGTCAGCTACATGTTCGCAAATTCTCTGATGGATGGAGCACCCTGTTTCCCCGATATAGGGTGTCCCACAAGAACAAGGGATCAAATACACACCCTTCATGTCTTTAGGGTCAATAGGATCTTTCACCAATTGGAGGGAATTACGAATGGTGCTGAGGGACCTGAAGGTTGAGGGAATATCAAACCTCCTAAGGATTCGAGCAATCTTGTCTGTGGTTCCCTGGACATAGGGAAGATGGACACCTAGTCGGCTCTCCTTAGGTTCTTTCTTAATTAACGCATTTCTAGAGGCTTTAAGGAAAGCCTTCCGACCAAGGTGCCTACTATATCCATTCTCCACATAGACATCAAGGAGATGGGATCTCTCCTTATCCAAGCTCTCATTGTCCGAAATCCTAAGGGCACGAGTAGCGAGGGTGTTAAGAACACCCATCTTCTGAGTCAGGAAATGATGGGAATCGGCATGAAGATACTGTTCAGTATGCGTTTTCTTTTGGAACACAGAGTGGGAGAGAGAGCCGTCCTTATTCTTAGAAATAAGAATATCCAGGAAAGGGAGGCAACCATTGACCTCTTTTTCCATGGTGAACTTAATAGCAGAGGAATGACCGTGTGAATTCCTTACCTCATCTAGAGTGGTGTTGGAGGTTAATGAAAGGGGGATTTTTTTTTTTACAAGACTCTGAAGGATATAGTGGAACGAATGTATAAACGTACTTTCCACTTACAGTGCAGAAAATAATCCAAGGATTCCAAGAACCAAGATATATTTGAACTACATGAGGCATTTCCAATGCAATGGTCAATGATACCTGTCAGACTTGCAATAAAAAAAAAAAAAACAATCATTCAAAATGTAATATTCCTAATTAAAATAATTTTCTAGAATTATATGTATATACTAATACCAACCATTTATTTATTAATATCAATTTTGTATATTTAGTTTTCATATATCAATATAAAAATATTTTATTACTCTTTTAAGGAATATTATGAAAATCCCAATGGATCAACAAACTGGTATGAAAAACATGCTAGTAGGAATGTCTACAAAAATGTACAAGGACATGGTCAAAGAAATGGACATAATTGCATCAGAAGATGAGCCATATCAACAACAACGTGCTTCAAATGTATGTAGTCATTGACTTTTTACATATAAACAAATAATTTCACATTAAATAATATTTTTCAAATATTTTATTACAAAAAAGAAAACAAAATGGAACTCATTCAACACATAAAACATGACAACAAGGAAGAAAAGGGTTAATACTAAAGTTTGTGAGTAATTATTAATATTTCTTTATAACAACTCAAGGTTTCATTTTATTATATTTAAGTTGTTTTACATCAACCATCCTTAAATATCTTCAAATAGGTGCTCACATACATATGAGAGGCATCAAAAGAATTGATTGACATTGGGTTAAATATGGGTTGTGAGTATATTTTGGAATATAAAAAATAAATTGTGGAATTTATAAGTATCTATGTTGTTTTACTTCTTTGAGTTTATAATTAATAGAACAAAAAAAACTTTTATATGAAATCTATGATTTATAATAGGGTATAAAACTTGTGGGAAACAAAGTATAAAACTACGCCAATAAAAGAGTTGTTGCAACAATACACGAGACTTGGTTTTGAAACCATGTGTGCATTTCATGAGTCACTTCTTGCTATGGTACATTTCTATATGATTTACATTGATGTATATTATTTATTTCAATTTTCATTATTCTCACTAATGTAGTTACACTCTTCACACTTTATTTCTATGTTTCCATATGGAACAAGATCATGAAGAGAGAAAAAAATGAGGCAATCAATAAAAAATCCATACAAATAACCCAAGTCATCGAAGTAGCTCAAACACTAACACCAGTTCCAACGAAGAATGATGATCTATTTTGATATCAATGCAAGTTGTATTTTTTGAAATAATTGTCTGTGAAAATCAAGCATTTTGTTTAATGCAATGGACATAGTGTCCCAGTTGAAAGACAATGTGTTACCAATAACTATCCCATTTTGTATGACAAAGATCACATTATTGATATATAATAAATACATTTTCATTTCATTATTGCATTATCCAATGTCACTATGAAATGTTACACCACTGATTAAATATATGGATGACTAAATATTATAATGAAGAGATGTGAAATATGATAATATAAAAAATTAATTCAAACATCATATACAAATGCACTAATCAAAATTTAATTTATACGAATATTGTTATAAGATATATGTTGATTTTTCGATGAATAAAGACTTCAAAAAAGGACAATAATTGTGTTATCAGAGGTCGATGTTTCTAAAAAATAGAAAATGACATACAAAAAGCCAATCCTTCTATAAGATAAACATGCATCGATGTGTTATTTTATCTAAAAGCACTATTATGTCAATACTCTTTCATGGTCGATGCCTTTTCTAAAAGCGACAAGACCGCGATGTTATATTCTTCAAGCATCAGTGGTGTTTGCAATTAATGCCCCGATGCATTGTAATTCTTAAAGCACTAGTGCTTTCATAGAACTAACACCCCAACATTAGAAAATATTATTTCCAGCCCCGATGTATTATTAAAATTAATAGTACTAGTTCTTTTCTATAAGTAGTGAACCGGTGATTTAAAAAAAATCATACACATTGAAGCTGTGAGTTTAAATAAAAGCACTGGGTTTACAATATGTTTTTCTTGCCTTGGTGTCATTCCTGAAAATAATGCCCCAAGGCATTTTTTAATATATACGCACTGGGGCGGTATACATTTCAGGCACTAGTGTTCTTTCCATTCAACGCATCAGTGCTTTTAGTTATGTATACAACCTTGTTGATTTGATATATTTAGGACACAAGTGTTTTTTTCCATGAAGCACATCGCTAAAAAAAGTCCTCTAAAACCTTCGCTTGCCTAGATTTTTTCAGTTCTGATGAATTTTCATTATAATCTTTGCTAAAACATCTGTTACCGCAAATAGATTTTTTAGCGGAGATTTTTTTTACAAAATTTTCAAATTTTATAACATTGAAAACTTCCATTATAACTTTCGCTAGAAGTTATTTTCCTTATAATGATTGCAACATAAATCTCTTTTCTCCTCCCAAGTTTCCCACCTCTAATCGTTTACTATCTTTTTATCTCTGTGAGAGTCAGTTTCCCATTGAGTTTCTATAACTTCTCTAAATAAAAAATCTTATATTAGCACTAATTACATTAGGAATTTCACGTAATTTAATGGAATAAATCTTTCCTTTGTAATCTCCCGTGACCAAATTGTCCCGCCCAATATGTTTTAAAACTTTATTTATTATTTCTTGTGCATGCGATAAATGGAAATCAGTCCTTTAATAAATCGTATGAAAACATGTGAATAATTTTGTAGTAAATATTTTTTTTCACCTCAGTTCCCTAGCAATTTAATTCAAATAATAAGGAAAACCTAAATTTAAAATTTATTTCCTAAATTTATTATATATAAATATAATATTTGTGTTTTCTTCTCAAGAATAAGGTTTTTATATATAAAACTTGAAAGTGATTTTTATAATTTTTTAATTCTTATTTTCATGGGTAGAATTTAAATATTTACTGCTATATATTACATCTTAATTTATGTATAGTAATCTTTGTGTGTATGTGTGTTTTAGGATAGTCAACTCTCTTAAAAATATGTGCATTAAAAATATTAAAATAATAAGCTTTTTATTTATGTCAGGTTAATATTTAATTTCTCCATTTTTGGGATAATATTATTTTTTTTATGGATAGCTTAGTTATGATAATGATTTCTTAATTATGTTTAGTGGTGCGAATTATTGTGATACAAGGTTAGTGATTTTAATAATTTAATTATTGTGTGTTTGTTTATATGCAATTATTAAAATTGAAATAATTAAACAATAAAAAAATATTCACAAGTACTTCTATTAGTATGTGATGTTATTTGAATATCATCACTTATATTAATGTCACTTCTTTATAATTGATTTTTTTTTATAGTTTGATTTATTGATTAATTATTTCTCGTAATATATGAATTAACTATAAGAAGAGGGTCAACATGTCGAACATGTGTTTAAGAGGCAAAGTAAGACCATAAACAAGAGGAAGAAGATTTTTGTGAGATAGATTCCATAGAAGTAGCACAGTTTTTGAAGATGATCAAATTGGGCTAGAATAGAGCCTTAAGGAAGTTAAAGGACTTATATGACACACACATAGGACTATAACTTGTAAAAATATTAGTGGAGCGCTTCAACCTATAATTCAAGGGTGATGATCCCATGACTTTAGCCTCTAATATCAAAGCCATCATGAATGACATAGATGCCACTAGAGTGAAGATAGACCTTCCTCTCATAACTTTCATTAAGGGCCTTTATGCTATATACTCTCAATATCTTGAATCCTAACGAGGTTATGGTCAAATAAAGTTCATTACGTTTAAATATTTGGTGGAAAATTTTGAAGAACATGATAAACATTTTCAAAGGAAGAAGTAAACCAATACCACTAGAGAAATTTGTTTCCTTAGAAAAGGAAGAATCGATTAAATTAATATTTTAGAGGAGTAGGGGATAAAATA
Organism: Pinus tabuliformis; assembly: GCA_031772625.1. Taxonomy (NCBI): domain Eukaryota; kingdom Viridiplantae; phylum Streptophyta; class Pinopsida; order Pinales; family Pinaceae; genus Pinus; species Pinus tabuliformis. Next base: position 522,004,967 of record CM062820.1, read on the forward strand.
AGAAAGAGATTCAATCTCCATCATGAACATTGTGGTAGAAATTAACATGAGGCAAAAACATGTAGAATCCCTTGGAAGAAGATAAAAAATGAGCAAAATAAGAAAGAAGATAGAGGAAAAACATCATATTTGTTAGGAGATAGAGCATTTAAATTTTCTTATTATATTGTTTCCCACTAAAATATTGGAATAACTAAATCCAAACTATAGTGAATGCCATAGTCCATTAACATAATTTGGTTTGTGTTCTTCCTTAAACCACCATTTAGTAGAAGACATCAACATTTTCCAGCTAGTTGATTTGTGGTCATCCAAAAACCACTAGATTCAGAGAGGCCATACAACCACTGGAAACTATCCTTCATCTCTTTGCTTGGATTTAAGAAAACTCTTCAGATTAAGGGGGGAATATTATTCACCTATTCCTTGGGTATTATGGTAAATTGTAAATATTTACAATAGGATAAATATGAAGAGTTAGAATAGGAAGTGACATCACACTTTGGAATATAAAACCAAAGGTTACAAAACTTTGAATGTTTCTAAGTAATGGGGTGCAGTGATTTTTGGAGTTATTCCTTTGTCCAATGTCGAATAGTTCTTAGACTAACCTTGAATTTTGACTAGATTTAACTTCATTTTTTTTACATGAAAATATAGTCATCTCACTACAATGTTAGATTACTTTACACTTCACAACGTCATAAACTTAAGTTTAATGTTGATTCTTATAAGTCATTATCTATGAGCATATTTACAATGCCACTCAAGGCTTCTCCTTGGATAAATAAATTCATATTGCATCAAATTAAACCTTACAAACATGTAATGTGCATGAGAAACACCTCAGCACAACTCATCATCATTAGATATTTGTGATATCACATCTCACATGGAAAATAATTGTATAGTCATCACACACTTGCAAACAAAAGACATGGTATATCTAAAAATTGATTGAACATAAATCCATTAAAATTATTAAAACTGACTCTTATAAACATATTTGTATACATATTTCCATGCACATCACATTGAAACAATGTTGTTGTTGTTGTTGTTGTTATTAATGACATTCATATTGATGATGATTATTTTCTTCTCGCAACACAATGTCCATTGCGTTTAGGCTAAGTGATTTAGTGATTATCTAATATTTTTATTTTTTCCCATGAGAAATATCTTTATGTTCAATATGAGGAATAGTAACACATATTTTAATCTTCGAGGGACTCATTAGAGAACATGTCTTGAATCCAATACATGAAATACTTATTATGAGATCAACATATCATATGTGAGAAATGGACCTAGGTGAGGAGCTCAATAATAGTTTCCCCAACCTCAAGAGATAAAGAAAACTAACAATTCTAATATTGATATTATTATTGAAAAAAATATTAAAATTCACACTTAAGAGGAAACTTTTCCACACCCTTTTCTATTCACACTACATCAAATGGTGGTTATTATTATTTATTATTATTATTATAGCTCATCATGTTTGGTGGAAATCCATTTGGAGTACTAGGTGGCTCCAATCACATTTGGTTTTCGAAAACTCCTTGAAATGTGTAGAAAATCCTTGAAACCTTGCAACTACTAATGAGAAGAAACTGATAAAAAAAGACACAAGATTTCTCTACAAAAATTCTATGGAAATAAAACAATGAATAGAAACACAGTCACACATATATCAATCACATATAGAACAAAAAATTTATCTGGGGAACATAATGAGGAAAAACCATCTTTCTTGTATTATCAACTAAGCAATCTGATCTATTACATAGCATCTACTTCAAGTCTGAAGCTCCCTGCAATATTGATCACCTCTCTACAATACTTGCCCAACACTTAGGAAAATAAGGCCTGCTAGGATCTCTAATTTCCTATCATAAACATGCCCTTCAAAAATAGGAATTTCTCCTCTTTCCTTATGCAATTACCAAGATAATTTCTCTACTTGATTCTCAATATCTTCTCACAAAAATGTGTGTACCATAATAATTAAATTTGTGCCTTCATTCAATCTCAATAGGAAATTCAAATTGCATGACCTACTAAGGATAAATTTAGTAGTTGTTGCAGTTAACTGAGAGTAAATTGAGTTAACACAAAGTCAACTACTCAAATAAAATCAATTCTATCTCTATTCTAGAGCTAGATATTAGTTAACTAACAAACACTAGAATTAATTCCACTAGATAGCTAATTTTAGCTATCAACTAGTCCACAACTCACTAAAATCCATCTAACTTGAATTAATTGACAATAAAATAGTGATAGGACACATAACACATGCTAATTAAAAACTAAATCAAGTATCTATGAGATTGAATTCGAATTAGTATCTTTGACTAAGGCACAAGTCAAAGAATCCACCCCTTGCTACAATTTCAACACTCCCTCTTAGCGAGGAAGGGCTTCTTGGAATAACCTCATCCACCTAGATATGTCTTTAGCTATACCAAGTTCTTTGTTGCTATAGGTACTCCCTCTGAACTAGAAAGATCCATGTACCATGTTTATCTTGGTGTCTTCTTCTTGGCGACGGGGGACTCAACTCTCTTATGAGCTCCCTTAACCAAATTATTTGCCCACTTGGCTCGAACTCTCCTTACAATGGAAGTATCTAATTGGTACTCATCATCCTCATGTTTTTTCATCCCAATTACCAATAGATTATACCAAAACTAAGATACTGGATGAGGCTCCATCTTGATAGTTCTATCCTGCTCTCACTCAACCACCACATATCTTCTCTAAGAAATATCTTCCTTGCTCCTCAAGGTTGCACATGCATCTACCTCCAATTTATAGAGTCTCTCAATACTGACACCAATCTGCTTGACCTTACCTAAAGAAAAATTCTTGAGGCAGGCCTTCCCATTATCTAAGACTATATCATACCATTTTTCTTCAATCCTCAATTATTTCATCAAGGAATTTTTTTTGGCATCTCTACTACTTTGAAATAGATAAATAAGGGCCTTCCATATCTAGAATGGTGTATCCTTTCCATGCGAATTTGGAACAATATGGTTCCTGACTCCTTCTAGGATCATCCTCCTAGTTTTTGTAGTGTCCTTCTTCCATTGAGCCAATTGTTCTGTATTTGATGTAGGAGGTTTAGGAATATTAGTCTTGATGTATTCCAAAACCCCATTATCATATAACACAAAATCCATCTTATCCTTCCATGGACAAAAAAATGAAGTCCCTTCCAGTGCAAGTTCTGTCCTTAAGTCATCAGATGACATGATTCCAGCTGTTGTAGAATTCTTGCACTAACTGATCTTGTCTCCAAATCCCTTCGAACCTACTCAACGAACTTGGTCTCTATCTTTTTTTCTACTCTAATACCATGTATACAATCCTTGAAACCTTGCAACTACTAATGACAGAAAAATGATCACAAAAGACACAAGATTTTTCTACCAAAATTTTGTGGAAGAAAAAAAAATAGAAACATAATCAAAAATAGATTTTTTATTTATTTATTTTTATCTCGGGAACCCCACTGGGAGAAAACCCTCTTGGTTGTATTATCAACTGAGCAATCTGATATATTACATATAATTTTCTTCAAGCCTCAATCTCCCTATAATACTAATCAACTCTCTTCAAGACTTTCCCAACACTTAGGCAAATAAGGCCTGTTATGAACTCATATTTACTAGCACAAATCTACCCCTAAAAAATAGGTATTTATCCTATTTACTTGCACAATTCCCAAGATAATTTCTCTACTTGCTTCTCAATCTCTACTCACAAAAATGTGTGTACCATAATAAATACAATTTGTGCCTTCATTCAATCTCAATAGGCAATTCACATTGGATGACCTACTATGGATAAATTTAGCAGTTGTTGCAATTAACCGAGAGTAATTTTAGTTAACAAAAATTCCACTACTCAACTAAACTCAACTCTATCTATATTCTAGAACTAGAGATCAACTAACTAATGGACATTGGAGTTAACTCCACTAGATAGATAATTTTAGCCATCAACTAGTCCACATTTCACTAAAAACCAACGTGAATTAAATGACAATAAACTAGTGATATGCCACATCACACAAATGACAACTAACTCAAGTATCTATGAGACTGAATTCGAATTAACATATTTGACTAAGGCACAAGTAAAAAAAAGCCATTCCTTGCTAAATTTCAACAATTTTTTTAAGTGTTTATAATAAGAATCTTTTGGATCAACCCTTAAATGGAGGATTCCCTTTTAGACTTGTTAATTTAAAATATAAAAGCATCAAAGTGAATTAAAGATATGCATAAAATATAAAGATATCGAGAATGCTCCCATTTGTGCCATTTCCATCCAAGAAAAATACATGTTTCATGAAATAAACTATTTCCACACATTACTCAAAAAGATATAAATAAGAATCTGACTTAATAATTTTATTAATTACCTTTAACGCAAAACAGAAAAACTAATGCATCGGAGTAAGTTATCCATCATCCATAAAATTATACATGTTATAATATAATTTAAAAAATCCCACCATACAATTCCTCTTCATAATATTATAACATAAAAATAGTTAAAAAAGGGCCTCAGTCATAATATATAATATCTAACATTATAAGAATTCCAACATATCCTTAAAAGTAGTGCATAGTGATCATCGATATAAAAAAACCACTACAATATTTAAACCATAAATTGATTAGCTTAAATTGGAGTTAAGAAAACAAAAGGTGAATTTAATTTCTATGTATATCACATTCTCACCAAATCAAAATATAATATCCATTATTGATGGATGTAATTTCTATGTATATAACATTCTCACCCAACCAAAATATAACATCCATGTTACTACTAGATACAAAAGTTATAACTATATACAAACGAATCCATGCTAGTTGCATCCAAAATGGTTCTTTTAATGAGATCAACATATTTCTAATAAGTTATCCACGTCGAATAGAATAACATGCTTCATAGGAGTGGTGATTTCATTATGCACATTAAAAATATTATAGTTATTTGTTGTATAAATGGTAAGGGATATAGTGGGTGTTTCACAAATTATAAAATATTTTGTTCATTTTATTTGGAGTATTATGTATCTAGATTACAAAACAGAATAAAAGATAGATCAATAACTTAAAAATTGTTTTTTTTTATGGGGAAACCTCTTTTACATTACATAAATGAACAACTCTTGGATGCTCCAAATGATAAGACATCCTTGGTATATATAAGAGTCTAAGGGGTTACAATATAATCAGAGGCTACATAATGATAATAATGTAAGGGAACAACAATAACAATATTGGGATTTTATGGGGCACAACAATAACCACATGGGGGATACATGGGCACAAAAAAAACAAGAGGGGGATACACTAACGATAAAAATAAAGGGGATAAACTAGTATTATAGGGACTTAGCATGCCCCTCTCCTTCAAAAATTGTTGTCTTCAATGCTTGAGTAGTTTTGGAAGCTTCTATATAAAATTATCATCCTCCCATGTGGAATATTTAGTGGGTAAGTTCTTCCACTTAATGAGATACTCCACAATTAATCGATTTTGTAGCTATCAGGTTCTTGTTTCCGTGACTATTTCAGGCTCAAATATGATTTTTCCTTCTTCATCAAGTTTTGGCAACACTTTTTGAACTCGGAGCTTGTCACCAAGAACCTTATTTAAACATGAAACATAGAAAATGAGATGTATTCACGAAGATTCATGAAGCTCCAATTTGTATTTCATAGTACCAATCTTTTGCAACACCTTGTAAGGACCATAATACTTCAGTGATAATTTATTATCCTTCTTGGATTGCTTGAGGGACATTTTTTTGGATTGTTGTAGCCGTAAAAATACCCAGTCACCTACATAAAAACTTCTTTCACTATGATGTTGGTTTTCCTATTGTTTCATTCTATTCTGCGCCAGAGTGAGGTTATCCTTTAAGATTTGGAGAACTGTTGTTGATGCCCGATGTGATCTTCCACTACTTGAACCTTAGGATTTTCTCTTAAAGATGATATGATTGATGGTGTATGATATCTGTAAAGTTCAATAAATGGGGTCATTTTTGCTACAGTATGGAAGGAAGTGTTATACCACCATTCAGCTAGAGGTAACCACTTGACCCATTGTGTTTGTTTATCATATACAAAGAAATAGAGATATCCTTCCAAACATTTGTTTACTATATTAGTTTTTCCATCATATTGAGGATGATAAGATGAACTATGAGCTAATTGAGTGTCAAGACAAGAAAATAATTCCATCCAAAAATTTCCAGTGGAAAGGGGATCTTTATCACTTACAATAATCTTTGGGTTTCCATGTAGATTTTGAATTATTTCCATAAATGAAGTAGAAATTGTACTAGCTTTAAAAGGATGAGATAATGCACAAAATTATACATACTTGGTAAGTCTATAAACTACCGCCATGATGACACTCTTTCCTTTAGACTTTGGTAAACCTGTGATAAAATCCATTGAGACATGTTCCCAATGCCAACTTGGAAGGGCTAAAGTTGTAATAAACCTTGGGTCTTAATTGTCTCAACTTTATTTTGTTGGAAAACCAAACATTATGCCATAAACTTCTGAAAATCAGATTAAAGGCCATCATAAAAAAATTCCTTCTTGATCCTGTGGTAAGTTTTTAAAAATCTTGAGTGCCCTCCTAAGGGCTAGGTGTAAAATTCCAAAAGAATATTTTTCTTGAGTTTGGAATTATTACAAATATACAAGTGATATTTGTACCATAATGAATCATTTTTCCAACTAAATGTATCCGATGTACTGGGATCTTGTTGTAACTTTTGAATGAGTGTCCACACATCTTTGTCATTCTTCCATTCATCCTTCTTCGGTTATGAAATCAGGTTGGATAATAAAAATGGCACAGAAAAATGCTTCCATATCCTCATCCTTCCTTGAGAGTGCATATGCAACAACATTTTTCTTTCCTTTTTTGCAGATGATTTCAAAGTCATAAAATAACATCTTTGTTACCCATTTTTGCTGCTCTTCCGAAGATAAACTTTGTTCCAAAAATTATTTAAGACTATCATGATATGTTATTACCTTGAAGTGTCTTGCCATTAGGTAAGGTTGTGATTGCTTTAATGCATGTAGCATTTCCAAAATTTTCTTCTCATAAATATCTTTTTGTAAATACTTTCCCTTGATTGGATGACTTTCAAAAGCAATGAGTCTTCCTTCTTGCACTAAAAGAGCACCAATTCCATTTCCTAAGGCATCACATTCCACAATAAATATTTTTGTGAAGTTTTGAGTAGTTAAGATCGGTGCTTGGAAAATTTCCTCTTTAAGATGTTAAAAGACCTTAGTTACCTCTTGAGTCCAAGAAAATGCATCTTTTTTCAGTAATGTTGTTAGAGGTGCTGTTATTCTCCCATAATTCTTAACAAACTTGCGATAATACCTTGTCAACCTAAGAAATCCTCAAAGATTCTTTATGGTTATGGGGGTTTTCCATCCCTTAATGGCTTTAATTTTGTAAGGGTCTACCTTAACACCCTCATGAGATACAATATGACCCAAATATTCCACCTCCTATATTTTGAAGAAACATTTGGAGGCTTTTGCATTTAATTGTTTCTCCTCCAATAGTTTGAGCACCCTATCAACATGTTGAACATGATCCTTCCAAGACTTGTTGTAGATTAGTATATCATCAAAAAATACTAACACAAATTTTCTAAGGGAGGGTTTGAAAATGGAATTCATCAAACCTTGAAATGTTGAAGGTGCACGTAAGGCTGAAAGGCATGACCAAAAATTCATAATGACCCTCATGAGTTTTGAGTACTGTTTTCAGAATGTCTTCTATCTTTATTCTAATTTGATGGTCTCCTGAACAAAGATCCATCTTGGTGAAGTAAATTTATTCATGTAATTCATCCAACGATTCATCAATGACATTAATGGGGAATTTATGTTTAATAGTGAGCTTTTTGAGCTCCCTATCATCCATAAACATATGCCATGATCCATCCTTCTTGTGCACCAATAACACTTGAACAGAGAAAGAACTTTGACTAGGTTGAATTATACTGGCCTCTAGCATTTCTGCAACCATACGTTCAATTTCACTCTTTTGGGCATAAGGATTTCTATAAGATCTTATGTTTGGAGGAACACTTCTTGGAATCAAATGAATAGCATGATCATGATCACAAGTAGGTGGGAAGCATTTAGGACTCTCAAATACCTTGTAATGGTTTTGCAAGGCTTTTTTGAGATCTGGATAAATAGATGATTTCAATGTTTGACATCTAGGGAGAATAATTGTGAAATTATGCCTCGTTGTTCTTAATTTAGAAGATTTATCATGCCATTAGAGATGATTATCTTTCCTGGTTTCTCTGTGATACCCCTTAATTCAACTTCCTTTCCTTCCCAAAAAAAATTCAAGAAACATTCTTGAAAAGTAAAAGTTATCGTCCCAAATGTTGTAACCATTGGACTCCTAGTACAACATCAACACCGCCCATTGGAACATAAAGAAATGGACTATTCAATAAATATTCCCCCATGGTTAGCTTAATATTATGGCACTTTCATGAGAAATTTATAGTTCCTCCATTTGAAACCATCACTTGACACTCTAGTGCTAGATATAGGAAATAATTCAATTCTGTGGCTATATTATAATGAATAATATTTTGGGTACTACCTGAATCAATCAACATTATTACCTTTTCATCTTGATATATCCTTCTACCTTGAGAGTTTGAGGCATGGTAATTCCTACCAGTGCATTACAAGATATGGTCGGATTCATTTATTATTTCTCTTGGGTTGGTTCCTAGTATATATCCTCCTCTTTTGATGTTTCTTGTTCCTTTTCATCCTCCTCTTTACAATCTATGTAGAATATTTTTTTCTCAACCCACTTATGACGTTTAGTGTACTTGCTATAACAACTGTAATAAACCCCTTTTTCTCTTTTTTCCTCCAATTTTTGTGGTGTCAACCTTGTAGGTTGTGGAAGGATAATAGCAGCAAAACTTCCATCTTTATAGTTGTGAGTGATAGACTTCCTTGTTGCCATAATTTTTATTTCAATTTTTCTTTCCACCCTAAATGCCTTCTCCAATGAATCAAGTTCCCAAAGACGATCCTCATGTTGGATGTTATCCTTTAAATTCCCTATCAAGACATCAATCCTATGCTCCTCTAGAATATTAGTTACCTTCATATTCAATTTTTATAAGTCCTCAATATGCTCTGCCACTGAACCCTTTTGTTTGAGATTTACCAATTGCCTAATGAATGTGTCCCTCTTTGTATCGTCAAAATGTGCTATCATTTGCTCCTTAAAAGTTGACCAAGTGAGAAGTGGTTTACGAGAAAAAAACCATCAATACCATACAAATTGATTAGGTTCTAAATATAAATATGCAATGCGTACCTTTTGTGTGTGTTGCACATCATGGAGATCAAAATATTTCTCCATATGTAGTATCCATGTTACCAGATCCTTGCCATCAAACTTCCTCATATCGGTATTTGGAATGTGGTGATTCTTAAAACCAACATTGGAGTCTCTAAAATAATGATTCATATTCATTTTGTCCTCATCATGATTTTCATAAATTACCTTGTCACCACTGGGAAGCCTTTCTTCTAGCAACTTTTCCAAACCTTCATTCAACCCTTGCATCTTGACATTCATCATTGCTTCCACGTATTCTTTTAAACCATACTTCAAATTGTTCATGTTCCTTTTTATTTTTACTTCTAAACCATCCATCTTAACATTCATCATTTCCAATTCATTTTTGTTTACTCTTTGTGAGAGCAAAATTTGTTGCACGATCTTGTAATTTAAATATATCATGTTGCATTTATTCCTCTTCTTCATGTGTCATAGTAGAGCTTTCTTGTTTCTTACTAGGTGTGTCCAATTTTTTGCTTCAAGTGATTTTGGAATCAAACATTGATATATATTCTTCATTGTGCCCTTTAAATCACTTAAAACTAATTTTTCAAACAAAACTCATTCAAAATTTTAAAAAGATACACACCTATTTCTTTCTTTTTAGGAACTCAATATTGAAACTATTGTATATTTGTAATTTTGGTTCTTCAAGGTCTAAAAGTATTCCCTGTGGTAGCCCTATGCATCTTATTTCCAATGCCACAAGTCAGATGAAAATTGGATTTTTGAAGATAACGTTATGCCCAAACTCCCATGATGACTTGATTATTGACTAGTTAAATAGAGCGAACTTGTATGGAGTGACACATGTTCTTGTTTTTCCATTCAATGTTGAAAATGATACAAGAAAAATATAGTTCATTAAATTTCATCCAATTTTTACGAAATTCAAATCTGATACCTGCAGAGAAATTTATGACGATTTTCCCTAGGTCACCTATTTGAGATTAAATTATGGAGCATGCAAAAACCCTAACTTCCTCGGATCATATCGCCAAAAATATAGCAAACCAAGATTTTAAATTCATACACAACTTCAACAATATATTGGATCCATGTGGATGTAATTTTAGCTTCTCACGCCTCGTATAAAATAATTTATAGTGAGAATTCCAGGATGACTTGTTTGAAGAAGAGAAACCCTAGAATCCAAAGCTTTGATACCAAATGTTATGCAACCAACTCACAAAATAGAAGAAAATATATATCAACGACTTAAAAATTATCCTCTTCGAAGGGGAAACCTCCTTTACATTACATAAATGAGAAATTTTTGGATGATTGAAATGATAATACCTCCTTGGTATATATAAGTCTAGTCTAAGTGGTCACAATATAATCAGAGGCTACATAAAAATAATAATATAAGGGCACAACAATTACAATAGGGGGTTAAACTAACAATAAAAGTAAGGGGGATACACTAAGATTATAGGGACCTAACATTATAATTAATTATTAAAAATTATTAATTAATATTTAATTTAATGATTATTTTTTAGTACATATAATTTTTTCCAAAATATTTTTATACTTTCCCTACAAATCCTAGGTGTTTAACATTGGGTTTCTCCCTTACCACTCTTCCTATGGTTATTTTCAGTGGAGGGAGTGGATCCACATCCCACAGTCAGGTTTTTGTTGGTTATGGCAACATAGGACAACCCTTTGTTGCAAACCCTAATAACCCAGGACAAAACGCTGAAGAAAATCAACAAAAACCAAAGCACTCGTCCTCCTCTTCAAGAAAACACTATCATGGAAGCTATCTTCCAAAGGAAACAATTGACCCAAAATTTAAAGTCTATTTCACTTGCATTAGGATTTATATATAGTTTATGTGGGATCATGCCTTAATATAGAAGTTTCTTGGTATATGGCCATTAGAAAAATCCCTTTGTCACTGGATTCAACTCAAACTGAATTAAAAGGGCCATATAAAACTAGATATGGGTGTGAAAACCTTCTTGACTATCATCTTCACCAATCTACAATACTAAACTAAAGTATTCGAGAGTGGACCTTATTTCTTCAACTCGGTGGGGTTATATTCATGTTTTTGGATAAAACGTTTCGTGTTAGAAATAGAGGAATTGGTTGCAACCCTCTTGTAGATTAGGATGTACTCATTGGGACAAGATTTTTGGGACAAAGAAACCATTGCAGGAATTGACAAGTTTCTTGGTCACTACATTAAATCTTTGGAGGCTACGAATAGGCCATGTAGACCTCATGCACTATAATCTATGTTTACATGAACATATGAAATCCACTTCCAAAGTTTATTGATATCTATTATCAAGATGAGTTTTGGAAGAAAACCCTTGATTATGACCATATTCCTTTTAAGTGTCAAAGATGCCATGAATATGGACATCGTTTTGGAAAATAATACTGAGAGGGGGGGGTGAATCAGTATTAGCAAATCAATAAAACTTTTTCATTTCATACTCTGATTCATATATGCTACTTCAGTTAAGGAAACCCGCGTGTATACGCAACTGTGATTAATGCAACCAACGTATATCCAATAAACTAATGATTCAGTTAATCCATTATATTTTGATCTTTAATCAGTGCATCATGACTTCATTAACCGTATAAATAGTGAACAGGAGCAGTAAAACAGAATAGACAATCACACACATGAACACAAGATATAAGGTGGAAACCCAATGTGGGTGAAAACCACCTGCTGAATCATCTCTATCTTCTTTTAATAAGAAAATTCTTTTTACAATTTTGTACTAGTGCAGACTTATACCAGTACGTAGGCTTCTACCTGTAGAAGGCTACAACCTTCTCTCATTCTCTAGCTTCTCTTGGAAGGGAGCTACAACCCCCTAGCTCTTGTACTAGCTGATGTGTTTACTAATACGTAGGTGCAGGCCTACAGAAGGCTACAACCTTCTCTTTTCTTCCAAGGACCACGTTTCATTAATTTTCAGACTGGATCCATCAATAACATCAATCAACCATCAAATATATCTGCATCAATCAATCTCCTTTTCACCAACTGAATCAAACAATCACTTCTTAGAATGTTGTAACGAGAATACAGAAATAGTAACTAGAACCCATGCTATAACCAAGAACACTGCAACAGCAAACAAAAGTAGCTAAAGCATATTTTATTAGGTATACGCTATTGCAACGTGTCGAACTTGCGTACATACATATTTTACTCAAGGCAAACCTACGTATATGCTCTTTTGATATATAGACCCGGCATGTATACACGCATTTGCTAAAGTGAACCTGCATACAGATCTGTAAATGATGATTTAAACTTAACAACAACTTCAGACATCAATTATACCCAGATCATCATATTTACATATTACAACATGCACCAGTTATTCAGATAAGAAATCAAAATCACACAAAGATACTTCTCTTCAAGCCCTAATATTTTGACCCCTCAAAAGAACTTATCCTTCATCAAGTGCTTAGGTTCCTCCTTGATTCAAATCTAGTTGTGCACCATAACCTAATAACCAATATTCTAGATCTTGCTCTTCATTAGATATTCAATTCTTGAGTGCCTTCGCCTAATGACCTTCTCCTCCTTTTATAGTCCTAGGCCTTACTCAATACCATGGACCAAAACCACTTAGAACCAATACCTTGGACCAATACCTGGAGTCAACACTTTGGATCAAATACCATGGATCAATACCGAAATACCATGGATCAATACCGAAATACCATGGATCAAATACCACGGACCATATTTTAGTTTTCCAACATATACGCGCCTTTCCTTTTGTGAAAGTGTGTGTGTACACATACGCGGCTTTTGTTCAATGAACCAGCATGTATACACGGGTTGGTCAAGGTGAACTTGCGTATACCTTTCTTTCTTCATTCTATGTGGCCTGAACTGTGATTTGTCATCTGACAGAGTTTCCATCAAGTACAAGACCTGTATCACCTGTATCATAATGCCAACAAGCTCCCCCTTTGGACTTGATGGCAACAACAACACCAATCCCTCTCCCCCTTTGTCATCAAGGGAAAAGGGTCATGCTTCCCCTGAGAACCTGTTGAAATCTCTGATATGTTGAAGTGTTGATTCACCTCCTATGATTGAGTCCATGCTCCCCCTGAGTATAAGCAAGGTCTGCAAAAAGATAACATGACTCTATACATACATCACCAAAGAACTTCCTATAACCAAAGACTCATACATACATCCATCTCCCAACCAAGTGGGGATATACCAATTGATTATACATGTCAAACAAGAACATTACATCATCCATCCCATGCATAGTGGGGTAAAAAAAGATGACCTTTACATTAAAAGATATACATGACATATAAAATAGATACCAAACATCTAAAACAAGACTATGATAGTTATCAGAAACTCTCATCAGCATCATCTGTCAATCACCATCTAGACTAGCAACCATGAGCTCCCCTTGAACCTGTTCCACCTTAATCAAAAACAATTGTGAATTTCCACCAAGACCTTCTAAGATAATGCCAACAATGCATTAGTCATAATTATATGCTCCCCCTGAATCTGTGACAGAAGATCACTGTCAAACCGATATCAAACTCCTTCATCCACTGTTTGTCTTCAAACTAACATATACGCGACTGTACCTACAGAAACTAGCTTATTTACATGGGTACGCTTCATGATACTCGTGTACAACCACTTTTATTTGAAATAGATAAGTTTTAATAGCAAGATGATGCATCAACTACTCCCAGCTTCTGTTTGAGATATTCAAATGTCTCTCTGGGCAGTGGTTTGGTGAATATATCAGCAACCTGTTCTTTGGAGGGAACATACTCCAATTTGACCTTTTATTCAAGCACTTGTTCACGTAGAAAATGATATTTGATGGGTATGTGCTTGGTCTTGGAAGGCATGACTGGATTCTTTGAAATACTGATTGCACTTGTATTATCACATAGAATGGAGATAGGTGGAGTAGATGTGATTTGAATGTCTTGCAATGTTTGCATCATCTAAAGGGGTTGTGTGCAGCAAGATGCAACAGCCACATATTCTGCTTCAGCTATAGATAATGAAATTGAACTTTGTTTCTTGTTGAACCAAGACACTAATCTGGAACCCATATAGAATGCACCACCACTAGTGCTTTTTCTATCATCCACGCTTCCTACCCAATCCACATCTACATATGCATGAAGTGTAAGATCTGTATCCCTAGGATACCATAAACCAAAATTCTAAGTTCCTTGAAGATATTTGAAGATCCTTTTGACTGCCTGAAGGTGTGATTCCTTTGGATTTGCTTGGAATCTTCCAACTATTCCTACTGCATGCATGATGTCTGGTTGGGTACCTATTAAATAAAGAAAATTGCCAATCATGGATTTGTAGGTCGGTTGATGTACTGCTACTGATTCATCATTTGAGCTGAGACTGCAGCCTGTTACCATGGGGGTACATACTGGTTTAGAATCTTCCATGCCATATTTTTTTAAGATCTACTTGAGATACTTGGTTTGTGACAGAAAAATACCATCTTTATTTTGTTGAACTTGTAGACCAAGAAAATATGTGAGCTCACCAAGCAAGAACATTTCAAATTCTTGCTGCATTACCAAGGCAAAGTTTTGACTCATGGCTTCTTTATTGCTACCAAAAATGATATCATCAACATACACAAAAAGTATTAACAATTTATTATTGTCAATCTTTATATATAGATTGCTATCAGCTAATCCTTTTGAGAAACCATGTTGATGGAGATATTTTTCAAGACGGTAATACCATGCCCTTGGAGCTTGTTTTAGACCATAGAGATCCTTTCTGAGTCTGCATACAAGTTTTGGATTATTTCCAAGGATCAATCTGTCTGGTTGCTCAATATATACTTCTTCTTCTAAGTCCCCATTAAGAAAAGTAGATTTTACATCCATTTGGTATACTTTGAACTTCTGAAAACTAGAAAGAGCAAGGAACATTCTTATGGCTTCAAGTCTTGCAATAGGTGCAAAAGTTTCTTCAAAATCTATACCTTCTTGTTGAGCATACCCTTTACAAACAAGTCTGGCCTTGTTTCTAATAGCTTCTCCATTTTCATTCAGCTTTTTTTTTAATATCCATTTGGTTCCTATGATATTCTTATCATGAGGCCTAGGAACTAATTCCCAAGTATTATTCTTTTCAATCTGCTCAAGCTCTTCATTCATGGCCCTGACCCAACATTCATCTTTGCATTCTTCAATAACATTTTGAGGTTCGATGGAGGAAAGCAATGCAAGATAGCTTGAGGATTCTGTAATAGTTCTTCTTATCTGCACACCTGCCTCTTTCTATCCCAAAATTTGAGTCTCTGGATGATTTTTCTGGACATACCTGGATGGAGTCTTTTCTTCTACCATTATCCATTCTTATGGTGCTTCATTGGTTTCTTCTTCAGCATTAGTCTGATTTGATGTGGAAGGATAATCCTCATCTTCTTCATAATCTTCAGTTTTTACCTGCTTTGTATTTTTGCCTGCTTCATCAATCACAACATCAATACTTTCAACAATTTTCCCAAGTGTTTTATTATAACACTTATATCCTTTACTTCGGGAAGAGTAACCAAGGAGAATGCCTTCATCTGCTGAAGGTTCAAACCTGCCAAGGTTTTCATCAGTCCTTTTGATGTAGCATTTTCTTCCAAAAACTTTGAAGTATTTTATAGTAGGAGTCTTACCATACCAAAGTTCATGAGGAGTTTGAGTGTTGTTTACTCGAATGTTTGTTTTGTTGAGAATAGTGATGGCAGCGAATGCAGCTTCACCCCAGAAGGTTGCAGGAGTTCCAGACTCATCTACCATAGCCCGAGCCATTTGTTGAACAGTTTTGTTCATCCTTTCTACCACTTCAATTTGCTAAGGTGTCCTTACAGTGGAGAATTCCCTTTTTATTCCATGTTCTTCACAAAAGTCGAAGAATTCATCCGAGCTAAATTCCCCTCCTCGATCAGATTTGAGACATTTGATTTTACGATCTGATTCATTTTCGACTAAAGCTTTGAAGGCTTTGAACTTTTCAAATGGTTCATATTTATGCTTTAGAAGTCCTATCCAACACATTCTTGAAAAATCGTCAATGAACAATATAAAATATTCTTCTCCTCGAGGTGACTTTTTCGTTGATGGTCCACATAAATCAGTATGAACAAGTTCAAGAGGCTTACTAGCTGATCCTTCCTTTTCAGGAAAATGTGCTCTAGTTTTCTTACCAAATTGACATGATTTGCATATTGTATTTTCTAGAATGCGGATATCTAGAAGATCATGAACCACCTAGTATCTGCATGCTTTTCTTATTTGAGGGAAGCTTAGATGCCCCAGTCTTCTGTACCATAGCTAGTGTTCATGATTTTGCGTAGATAGCACTTTTTTTGTCCTCCCTTGAGTATGTACAAGTTGTTTGGAGTTCTCACACCTTTGATCACTATTTCTCCTGTATCAAGCTCACAAACAACACATCCATTTGATCGAAATACTACTTCATTTCCTTGATCACACATTTGACTGACACTTAATAGGTTATGCTTAAGACCATCAACATACATAACATTTCCAGCTTTAACCTTTTATTTTAAGAGAATAGAGCCTTTACCTTTTATGACAGCAGGAGTGTCATTTCCAAAAGAGACCTTCTTTTCATTTTCTAAGGCATTATATCGCTGAAGTTTTTCTTTGTCACCTGTCATGTGTTTTGAGAATCCACTGTCGATATACCACTGATTTTCTTGTCCTTCTGCATACAAGGCTATTCCACATCTTTCTGTTTATGGCTCTTTCCTTTTCCATTTTTTTGGACTTAATGAAGTTTGATCCTTCTGAGATGTTTGCCGAAATTTACTCCTACATTCAAATTCTCCATGATTGAAGTTGTTGCAGATAGAGCATTCTATTTCATTTTCAAGAAGAGAAAATTTATTGTAAGTCCATTTCATGATCCTTGTCACATTCCTTCATGCTTCTCTAGTCATGATTGTTTGTAAGCAACACATTGAGCGGCTTTGTGTCCAAAGTTATGACATGAAAAACATTGGCCATTAAAGAAGTTCCTTCGATTATCGAATCTACTGACCTGGTGGTTGTAGTTACTATTGACATTCATTCTTGAAGCAGATTGAGTATGATTTACCTGAGGTTTGTAGCTTCTGTTCGTCCTTGAAGTAAATTGATCTTGATTTACCTGGTGGTCTTCTTTATGCCTTTGCTGACGATTGTCAAACTGTTTACTACTCTTTGCTGCATCGAGATAGCTTTTGGAGGTTGATGGCTTCAGTGATTGAGATGCTTCTTCAATATATCCAAGACCTATATTTATCTAAGGAGAATGCTGCACTTTGATAATTTCATTTAATGTTTCTGATCCTTTACCAAATCTAAGATTGAGAGCTTTTGTTTTCTCAATATCCTTTCTTAGACCCACAATTTCACATTCCAGTTTTCATTGTGTTTTTCTCTTTCAACAAGTTGGAATGTTAGAGTGTCTATAATCATATTCTTTTCTTCTAAACAGACTTTGAGTTTAAATATTTCTTCATAAAGGTCATCTTCATCTAAAGCATCCAAGAAATCATCATCTTCAAAAGCCATTAGAAGTCTATAGTCATTACTATTTTCATCTTCATCACTATTTGATAAACCATCACTATCTTCATGAGTATAGTAGCTCTTCTTACTTACATTTTGCTTTTTGTTCCATTTTTCTGATTCCTTACCTTTATCAAGCTTATCTTTATGAGGACATTTGGTAGCATAATGACCGACTCTTCCACAAGCAAAGCATTTGAAAGGCAGTTTACCTCTGAATCTCCCGAAACCTCGTTGAAGGTTCTTGACGAAGTTTGCTTCTTCTTCTCCTTCTGAAATATGTCCTGATTCATGAAATTATTCTCTTCCTGAAGCTTTGAATGTGGCTTCCCTCATATCTCTTGGACATCCTTTTCTCATTTTGAAAGCAGTTAAGATTCCATGCAGCTGTGTCATAGTAATAGTCTGAAGATCTTGCTTTTCTTCTATGGCAGATACTTTTGATTCAAACTTAGTAGACAATGATCTTAAAACCTTTTCAACTAAAGTAACTTCTTTTATCTCTTCACCCAAGTTCTTCATGCAATTAACAATCTCATCTATACGTAAGATGTAATTACCTATACTTTCATCATTGTGCATTTTGAGAGTTTCATCATTGTAGTTTTGCACGTTTTCCCTGATTGTCTCCTTCATAGCTTAGAATGATCTTGTCCCATATTTCTTTGGTGGATTTGAGCTGCATAAATTTGACAAATTATGATTGTGACAGACTCCCCAATAATGTATTGATAGCCTTGGCATTGGTTTTATATTGCTTTTTACCTACCGCATCTGTAGGAATTTCTAATGGAAATGTATATCCTCCTTCTACAATTTCCCATACATCTATTCCAAGAGATTGAAGATATGTTGTAGTTCTTACCTTCCAATAAATGAAGTTGCTCCCATCAAAGATTGGTGGTCTAATGGATCCCTCTCTTTCATAGTTACTCATGATGATAGATCCTCCTTCAAGCGATCAAGCTTCTTCTAAAGGACCTGCTCTGATACCAATTGTTGGAAAATAATACTGGGGGGGGTGAATTAGTATTAGCAAATCAATAAAACTTTTTCATTTCATACTCTGATTCATATACGCTACTTCAGTTAAGGAAACCTACGTGTATATGCAACTGTGATTAATGCAACCAGCATTTATCCAGTAAACTAATGATTCAGTTAATCCATTATATTTTGATCTTTAATCAGTGCATCGGGACTTAATTAACCATATAAACAGTGAACAGGAGCAGTAAAACAGAACAGAAAATCACACACATGAACACAAGATATAAGGTGGAAACCCAATGTGGGTGAAAACCACCTGCTGCAATCGTCTCTATCTTCTTTTAATAAGAAACTTCTTTTTACAATTTTGTACTGGTGCAGACTTATACCAGTATGGAGGCTTCTACCTATAGAAGGATACACCTTCTCTCGTTCTCCAACTTCTCCTGGAAGGGACCTACAACCCCTAGCTCTTGTACTAGCTGATGTGTTTACTAATACGTAGGTGCAGTTCTACAGAAGCCTACAACCTTCTCTTTTCTTCCAGGGACCACGTTTCATGAATTTTCAGACTGGATCCATCAATAGCATCAATCAACCATCAAATATATCTGCATCAATCAATCTCCTTTGCACCAACTAAATCAAACAATCACTTCTGAGAATGTTGTAACCAGAATACAGAAACAGTAACCAGAACCCATGCTATAACCCAGATCACTGCAAGCTAAAGCATATTTTATTAGGTATACGCTACTGCAATGTGTCGAACCTGCGTACATACGTAGTTTACTCAAGACGAACCTACGTATACACTCTTTTGATATATAGACCCGGCGTGTATACGCGCATTTGCTAAAGTGAACCTGCGTACAGATGATTTAAACTTAACAACAACTTCAAACATCAGTTATACCCAGATCATCATATTTACAGATTACAACATACGCCAGTTATTCAGATAAGAAATCAAAATCACACAAAGGTACTTCTCTTCAAGCCTTAGGATTTTGACCCCTCAAAAGAACTTATCCTTCATCAAGCACTCAGGTTCCTCCTTGATTCAGATCCAGCTGTGCACCATAACCCAATAACCAGTATTCTAGATCTTGCTCTTCATTAGATATTCAATTCTTGAGTGCCTTTGCCTAATGATCTTCTCCTCCTTTTATAGTCCTAGGCCTTACTCAGTACCATGGACCAAAACCACTTAGAACCAATACCTTGGACCGATACCTAGGGTCAACACTTCGGATCAAATACCATGGATCAAATACCACCGACCAAATTTTAGTTTTCCAACATGTACGTGCCTTTCCTTCCATGAAAGTGTGTGTGTACGCACACGTGGCTTTTGTTCAATGAACCTGCGTGTATACGCGAGTTAGTCAAGGTGAACCTACATATACCTTTCTTTCTTCATTCTATGTGGACTGAACTATGATTTTTCATCTGAGAGAGTTGCCATCAAGTACAACACCTGTATCACCTATATCATAATGCCAACACATCTCTACTGCCACTATCCTCTACTTGTAGTTAAGTCCAGTTAATAATACACTTGCCAAAGATGAGGAGGGTTTCACCAAATTGAGAAATAAGAATTCTAACCTTAAATTTCTTAGCTCAAAACCTCCTTCTTCTAGCAAGTGGCTGCTCTCTAGTAACCCCTTCACCCCCCTTTTATCCCTCAGATATATAGAACCCCCATTTCCTCACAACCTATATAAATAACAATGTAAACTTTGAAATGAGAACTGATACAATTGAGGTAGCAAAAAAATCAACAGATTTTAAAAAGTGGATTCAGAAAAAAACTATGATTGATATATATATATATCATAGTTTTTTGACACTTTAAATTTTCTTATGTACATTATTTTGAAAATATTAGTGATTTTCATGTTGATTATAAAAAGTAGTGATGCAGCGTCAAGCTATTTCTTTAGAAGACTTATTTTTTGACTTTAAATTTTCTAATATATAAAATGTGAATAATTATTTTCTAAATTTAACAATTTTTGAAGTAGTCACCTTCTTCATATCTTTTTGTTTTTCTTTTCATTCTTTTTTTGTGGTGAGATCTTTATTTTTTTGCATAGTTAAAAAAAATGGGTTGATATTTTAAAGTTTCAATATTCTATATATTTATATACAGTTAATTAATATTTCAATGCACATAAAATAATTGTCTTTAAAAAAACAATATTTTTTTAATAGTTGACATAAGAATTACACATTTTAAATATAAATTTAACAAAAGAATTACACATTTTGTGAGTTTTTTGCTAAAAATGACATGTCAAATAAACAATTTTTATAGGAAAAATTTAACAAAAAATGGTTAAATAATAGCGTTTTTTATGAATTTCATGTCAAAAAGTCATAATAATCACATTTTTTTTCAAAAAATAGTGGTTCACATAAAAATTAAAGTGAAAATCACATAATACAAATATTAAACATATAACAACAATAATTGAATACTTATTCTTCTCATAAAATGTTAAAGTCAAAAGATTACAAGTATAACTAATTAATAGTTACAAAAAATCATAACTTAAATTTAATCAACAATATCATGTAATCCATACTCTTCATCTTCTAGAGTTTCATCATTGTCTTCTTCCATAATATTTTTTGCTTAAGTTTACTCATTTTCCTCTTCTGATGGATCTTTGATGTCTGCAAATCTCCCAATGTATGCCTTTCCAATCATTCCATCTAATGGTGGTTGAGTTTCCTTTTCCTTTTTTGCCACACATGATTCATTAAAATCCCCTTTCCTCAAACCAACTTCTTGCATTACATCATGAAGAAATTGAAAAGCATTGATTCTTTGTTGAATAAATTTGCACTATACTGGGTCTTTTTCAATGGCAATGCAATTTCTTCCTTTTTGTAGGAAACATGCTAGTGTTGTACCTAATCATCAAGCACAAAATAAATAATGAAGTAAATTAGTATAATCACATAAAAATTAAAAAAGAAGATATTGAAATTCAATTTTATATAATAAAACTCACCTGAGCCTAAGAATAAATCCAAAACCCAATCTCCTTCATTTGAACATAAATCTATAATATAGTTAATCAATCACTGTGGTTTTTTATAAATGTTAACTATCTCTCCTTTTGTTTCTTTATCTTCATATGTTAGTTTTTTTACAACAACATCATAAACCAGTACTTGGTTATGACTCTTTCCATCTACCCAATTAAGAAGCATAGGCTTATAGCTATCATCTTTTGTCCAACTTTCAACATGGATGAACTCACAATCACTTATAATTGGTTGATCTTCATGGTTAATAAGATTTTACTTTTTCCTGTAACATGAAATAGTAAAAGTTCAATTAACTTGTACATAAATGATTTTTTTAACATTAATGAAACATACAATTTCAACATCTTCACATGTAAGTTGCATCCTTGAGTTTGATTTTCCCTTGAAGCTTGTCAATAACATTGCTATTTGTGTGTCTGAATAAAATGTCACAAATCTCCATAATGGTGATGTTGTGACTTCTACGAATCTCACAATCACTTTAATAACAACTTGATAAGTATAGGGGTCACTATCATACTCAATGTTTGGGATATTGAAACCAAGAGGAATATCTACAATAACTAGGGAATAATCCCTTTCAGGTATGAGTTTCGCAATGCCATCACAATCACCTTGTATTATTTGATATTGGATAGTCTCGAGCCCATCCCAAATGAAATGAGTAAGACTAGAATCAAGTTCAACATTACTAAGACACTGATTTATTAGTCTTTTGCATCTTAATTTTCTCAATAAAGATTATAGAACTATCTAGTGCTCCATTTTCATCCTTCTTCATCTTTAATGAAATAAACAATTATATGTATAACTTATAAAATAAAAATAGTTTACACATGAATAAAAATGAATGTATAAATCAACATACCTTTTTAAATGAAAGATAAAAATATTTTAGTGTTGATGTAGAAATTAATCTGGGTAGTTGCGTACCACATCATTCCAACTATCTTCATTCAATAATTCAATGATTTGTTCTTGTATTCTCATGTAAACTACCCTGCACACCTGTTGTTCTCCATACTATTTGTTCTTGTATTCTAGTCGGTTCTTGTTCTTGTATTCTAAAGTAATCAACCTCCTGCCTACCAAGGGGTAGATTATGAGAATTGGCTAGAATGAGCCCCCTGGTGTGCTAGCAGTAGATTTTGAGAATCAACCCCATTCTTGCCAAGGGGCTGATTCTCGAAATCCCCCCCACCTGTTAGAGGGTGCATTGCTACGGGCTTGCACATTCATGTCTAGGAATGCCTTCCCAAGGCACTATGCTTGTGCCTTGGGAGGGTGCGCCTGGTTATGGGCGTGCACATTCACATCTAGGAATGCATGCCCAAGGCACTATGCCTATGCCTTGGGAGGGTGCACCTGGATGTGGGTGTGCACTACCAAGGCACGCCCGTTGTGCCACAAGAGGGGATGACCACATTTGGGAGCACCTGCCTGTGGCACAATGTCCCCCTCGCAGGTAGGGGGTCGATTCTGAGAATCGACCCCCTTCCTGCCAAGGGACCGCTATGCTGCAGGCAGGCGTCCCTACCCGCGACACATAATGAGTGCCTTAGGAGGGCATGCCCATGGATGGGTGGGCCGTACCAAGCCTATTCCTTGGGCGAGTGCCCTTGGCTGTGGGCGTGCCTGCCCACGACATTGCGACCCCCTCGTAGTAGGGTGTCAATTATGAGATTCAGCCTCCTAGCAGTCACGAAGCCAATTTTCAGAATCGACCCGCTACCTGCTAGGCTGAGAATGAGACCCTTGTCCTACGATGTGCAGATTCTCATAATCGACCCCTTACCTACTAGGGGACTAATTTTGAGAATCGAATTTTGCCCGCGAGGGTGGCGATTCTCGGAATCAACCCCTGACAGGCTCCTTAGCCTGCCAATTGCTGATTCCCATAATTGACCCATTTGTAATCAGGGGGTCGATGTGCCACCAGTGGGCACTCTCTAATGGGTCACAACAACCCCTTTCTTGGTAGACAGGGGGTCAATCCTAGTTCTCAAAATCACCCCTGTCGCCTGCCGGGGGCCGATTCCTCTAGGGGCTATATTCTGATAATCAACCCCTCGTAGGACAGGGGGCCAATTCCGAGAATCAACCCCCTGGCCTGCTGGCAGTCATTTCCCGAAAATGACCCCTTCGAAGGCAGGGGATGATTATGAGAATCAACCCCTGCCTTCTAGGGGGGCGATTATGGGAATCGGCCCATAGTAGGCCATGGGACTGACCATGGGCTAATTGTCAAAATTGGCCCCATGGTTTGTTGAGGATTGAATCTGGGAAATGGCCCCCAGAAGTCCAGGGGGGAATTCTAGGAATGAGCCCCATGGTAGGCTAGGGGACCGATTCTGGGTCGATTCTTAGAATCTGTCCTTTGGCCTGCTAGTGGTCGATTCCTAGAATTTACCATCTTCCTACCAGCAGGCATGCAGGTCGACATGGGTTCTGTGCCATGGGCAGGCACGCCTGGTCTCCCAAGGCATAGGCCAAGTGTGCCTAGCAGCAGCACAACACCCCTTGCCAAGCAGGGGGATGATTCTTAGAATCAGCCCCCAATAGGCGGCATGCTAGGGGGTCAATTCTGAGCGGGCCAATTCTCAGAATCGCTCCCTGGCCTACTAGGGACCGATATTGGGAATCAGCCCCCGGCTAGACAGGAATCCAATTCTGAGAATTAGCCCCCTAGCCTGTTAGGGCCTAATTCCTGGAATCAGCCCCTTAGCAAGCTAGGGGGCTAATTCCAAGCATTGGCCCTTGCTTGCTAAGGGCTGATTCTGGGAATCGACCCCTAGCTGACCAGGGGTCGATTCTAAGAATCGGCCCCCTTCCTGCTAGGAGGACGATTCTGAGAATCGCCCCCTGGTAGGCTAGGTGGTCGATTATGAGAATTGGCCCCCTAACCTGTCCAAGGGGCCCCCTAGCTTACCAGGGGCCAATTCCTCGAATCAACCTCCTAGTAGGCAAGGGTTGATTCTTAGAATCAATGCCCTACCTTCCAAGGCATCGATTCTCAGAATTAGCTCCTTGCCTACTAGGGGATCGATTTTGAGAATCGACTCCGCGCTGGCCAGGAAGATGATTCTTAGAATAGACCCCCTTCTTACGAAGGGGATGTTGTGCTATGGGTGAGCACGGCCACAGTCGGGCTCGCCCGCCCAAGGCACAGGCACACACCTTGGGAGTTCAAGCTTGACCATGGGCATGCCCTCCCAAGGCACACCCACTATGCCACGGGCCAGCATGCCCACGCTGGTTGTGCCTACTTGTAGCACAACGACCCCCTCACAAGCAGGGGGTCGATTCTAAGAATCACCACCCTAGCCTTGCAGAGGTCGATTATAAGAATCAACACCTAGCAGTCTAGGGTGCCGATTTTGAGAATTGACCCCCTAGCCTACGAGGGGCCAATTCCCACAATTAGCCCTCTGGAAGGCAGGGGCTCGATTCTCATAATCAATGCTCTGCTTAGCTGGGGGTCACTGTGCTGCCAGTGGGCGTGCTTGACCTATGCCTTAGGAGGGTGCCCCTGACCATGGGTGTGCCCACCAGTGACACAACAGATGTGCAGGGCTTACATGTCTAATGTGTCATGGGCGGGCATGCCCACGATTGGGCATGCTCGCCCGGGGCACAACGGCCCCTTGGTAGCTAGGGGTCTAATTCTGATAATTGACCCCCTGTATGTGACTGGGCATGCCAAGTCTACACACCCACTATGCCATGCATGGGAATGGCCACGGTCGGGTGCGCCCACCTACGACACAAGGGTCCCCTATAAGGCAAGGGGTCGATTCTCAAAATCCACCCCCA
Organism: Pinus tabuliformis; assembly: GCA_031772625.1. Lineage (NCBI taxonomy): Eukaryota > Viridiplantae > Streptophyta > Pinopsida > Pinales > Pinaceae > Pinus > Pinus tabuliformis. Next base: position 522,030,902 of record CM062820.1, read on the forward strand.
ACTTTCTAGGTGGTTGATTCTGAGAATCGACCCCCTGGCGTCCTAGGGGATGATTCTTGGAATCACTCCCATGGCTCCGTGGTTTGTTGGGGTACGATTCCTGGAATCAACCCCTTGGCTTGGCAAGAGGTTGATTATCAGAATCGACCCTTTTCCTATTATGGTGTCGATGTGCATCTAATGGGTGCACCCGCCCGGGGCACATTGGCCCCCTGGAAGGCAGGTGGCTATTTTTCCCCCAGGGTGCGTGCCCACTGGCGGCACCATGACTCCCACATAGAAATGGGGTGAAATTGGATCCCTACTTTCCATGGGGCCATTGTGCCGCTGGTGGGTGAGCCTACCCAAGGCACAGAGGCCACCTTCCAGGAAGGGGGCTAATTCTCAGGCACAACAGGGGTAGACACGGTTATGACCAGGCGCACCCAACTGTGGGCAGGTCCTGCATACCCACTGTTCCATAGGTGGGTCCTCCACACCCATTGTGTTGCATGCGGGCATGCTCACTATGCCACGGGTGGGCACACCCACTATTCCACGGGCACACACGTTCACTATGCCACGGGCAGGCACGCCCACAACCGAGAGTGCTCGCCCAAGGCACATGCATTATGCATGTGCCTTGGGCATTCCCCCCCCATAGCACAATGGGCCCCTGGCAGGTAGGGGATCAATTCTTAGAATCGTCCCCCTTCCTGCTAGGGGGTCGATTCTCATAATGTATTAGATATACATATGAATACTTTGATATTGATGATTCAGTTTGGTGGGAGTTTTTTTCAGTAATCATAGTGATATCATTTCAATATAAACAAATGAAGATATACTTTTGAAGACTCCATTTATTTGGCCACAAAATCTCTCGATTGAACATGAGGAAAGAAACATTGTTGAACAAAAACAATCTCAAGGAATTATTAATTCTTCACAGGTAGAGGAAAGATAAATGTATATTGGTTCCAGAAGGTCTCGTGCACAAAGTGAAGCCATGGAAGGCCTTTACAAGGGTTCAATACAAGATATTAAGGAGGGTTACACGATCACAATGTTAGCAGATGGAGATGCTAATGGCTATCCATTATGGGTTTCCAAATGTCATTACATAAAATGAAGATGTTGTAGGTGTTGAATTACATTGGTATGCCACAAATACACACCCATTCAATGGTGTGTACAAGCCAAAGATGGTAGTTGATAAAAACTTTGGCAGAAAGAGAAAAATAGGGTACAAATTTAAATCGTTGTCGCGCATAACTCTTAAAATTGGAGGATGTTGACATACTTCTTTATGACTTCAATTTGAAAAAGAGAAGAACTCTTCGCTTCAAGATGACAGATATTTTGAAGAGTTTGCTACCAGAAGAAACAATGTTGAGATGGGAGTCTGTTGAACCCAGTCGTATATCTAGAAGACTTTTGAAACCTGAAATGGTGGGCATGCATATTGAATTAGATGAGGCACTAGTTGATGAAATAGAAGAATATGGAACATCTTCATATTCATCCAGTCATTCATCTGAAGATGTGAATTTTGATGATGTGCAAGAAGATATGAGTGATTTTCAATAACTGTCTAAGACAATTTATGTAACTGATGTTTGCATGGTATCTTGAAATTTTAATTTTAATTTCCATATGATGTTACATGACATTATGAGTCATTTTTATGTTTGTTGGATTATATGTTTTAATTATGATGAATTTATTTGTTTAGAATATCCACAATGCAACAATAACTTAGAGAAATAATATATGTCTCATTCAATCTACAAGTATTCATATTTTGATTAATTCAATCATGTAATTCGCTCATAATATCATGGTTAAAACATGATTAAAACTTAAAGTTTTTTAATTCTATGGTTGGAAATTTGTCAATTTTTTTTTATCTTTAATGTTGTGGTTGAAAGAAAATAGAATTTCAACGATCTTTAGTGTCATGTTATTATATGTTTAATGACATGGATGAAAATTGTTGGAATTTTATTGTGTTTCGGATCACATTTTTTATCTTTAACGCCATTACTAAAAATGTTGAAATGATACTTGGGAAAGAAAAATGTTATTCTACAAACAACATTATTGTGTTTTTTTCATTTATTTTGCACAAAAATTTGGTTTTACTGCCATTTTTTTAAATGTTGAAAATTAACCCTAAAAAAAATAAAACATCATTCCAAAATACACATTTTTCATTTTTGGGTTGTTTTTCATGTTTTTTTGGGGATTTTTGGCTATAGTTATTGTTTTGAGTTGATAGTTCCCATTTCAAAGTTTACATTGTTAAATTCATATGTCATATCTTATACAAACCCCACCCTCCTCTGTCATGATGATGGAGTTAGTCCAACCCCTTCCCTCTTTTGTCATGATGATAGAGCCGATCCAACCCCCACCCTCCTCAGTCAAGCAACTTGTTCACACTATTGACCCCTTTCTTTCCCCACCTACTCAACCCTCAGCTCTTGACACCCCTTGCTAACTTTGTTTTTACCATCGATCCTATGGATGAGATGGAGCTAGACTCTCCTAAATTCCCAAACCTCACAAACATTTGGGTAGGAAAAGACCCATTTTTCCTCCGTGGGCACCAAGTTAAATTTATAGGAAGGGAATCCTTCAAATTGTATCAATTCAAGGTTAAAACCACCTCAAAATAATCTAATATTGGGTCACTCATAGTACAATCCTAGTCCCTAAAGGATCCATCAAAATTTCACATAAAAGAAAAGAGGAGGCCAAAAATCAAACCTTCAACGCCTAAAATAATTAGGTGGTCTACTAGTTAATTTGGGGCACATAAGGGAAATCACATATTTTTTTCCCACCTCCAATACTCCCTTGAAATCAATATTCTCTCATGTAATACCATAGGTCGCAACTGTATAGGAAACCATAGATAAATAAAAGAAAAAAAAAATTAAAAAAAAAACTCACAATTATGATGCTTCAGGAGACTAAATTATCTAGTGAAGCCATCTCCAATATTGTTAGCAAATTGGCATTACTTTTTTGCATGGATGGCATATAAATTCAATTTCAATTAGGAGGCTTCACCATTATTTGGAATTCCCAAGAGATCCAAGTGGTAAACATGTTTTCCACCTTCCACATAATTACAATCCAATCTAGGATTATTGGCTTAGTACAAAATTATTTCCTCTCTAATGTATACAACCCAACCTATCCTAGAGGTAAGCCTCTTTTCCTTTAGTCCATTTCCTACATGCACAACCTCCTTTCCCTAGCCCTATAGATTATAAGGGGTGACTTCAACCTTTTAGATTCACTCAATGAGAAACATTTTGGAAAATGTAACTAGGTTTAGTCTTCATTAATGTATTTGAGTCATCATGTAATGTACTTGTTAAAAAAATAAAGAAAAGAATTTTTGTTATTGTATCAATGACTTATTAAATCATTGGTTTCATGATTTGGTAATCATTATATTAGTCAAATTCCCCATTGTGGACTCCTAGGATTAATATTGAGTCCATAGAGTCACCGTACATTTAAAGAGACTCTTCTTGGGCTTTGGAATCATGTAAAAAGTTTTATTATTGAGTCAAGTATGATTTATGTAACCTCCACACCAAGTCGGACTAAATTAGATCAAGTCGGCCTAAGGGAAACCAATTTGACCCCACCTAGAGCCTATAAATAGAAGGAGATCGAATTCATTTGGAGCATCTCATCTCAAGCACGTTCGATATCCATAGTGAAGCTAGAAAAAGTGTGAAGTGAGTCGAAGAAGTCGAAAGGAGTGAAAATTGGGTCAAGTCTAAGGAGAAGGAATAAATTAAAGTTTTGATGCTACTCTCTCTCTCTTTCATGCCCTGTTTTGGGAGATCAAATTCTTTCAAGTGTTGTTGCTACCAGTTGTTGCCTGATGTCGTAAGTTTCTACATAGTCAAAGTTGTTGGGGTGGAAGTGCTACTGCAAAGGAGTTGAAGATCTGGAAGGGCTCACTTGGTGTGAAGGGAAGGTTTGGTTTATGTCTAGGTTGAAGAGTCTCAAATAAAACTATTGAAGGAAGAGAATTTTGATTGGGTTTTCCCCTTTGAGAGGGTTTTTTCCCTGAAATAGTGCCTACACCTTCTGTATTGTGTTTTTGTGATATTCATACACACATAATATGGTAATTTCTTGATGAAATATAAGATAATAAATAAGTAAAAGAATCCAACATAACTCACAAGTAATTATCAAGAAAGAGGAACCAAACCCTAATATACTTGCATTGATTTCTCAACATGGTATCAGAGGTAAGTCTAGGAAAGGTTGAAGATCACTTTGTTGGCTCATAAGGAATGAACATGGATTCTACCTCTTTGATAAACTATATGAGAATAAGTATCAATACTTCTCGAAGCTGGATCAAGAAGATCATCCACTACTTATTCAACAAGGTCAAAAGTCAAGGGTTCTTGGCTGCTCTTACAGGTTCTCTTAGTGATGACAATGCATGGATCATTGATAGTGGAGAATCAAGGAAAATTAAAAGAGAAAGTAAACACCTTAATACACTATCAAAGGAGCCATCCTCTCATGCAGTGGAACTAGGTGACAACAAAATATATGTTGTTAGAGGCTTGGGATCAACATCGTTGAAGCTAGAAAATGGATCGAAGTTGCACCTCAACAACACACTATATGTTCCAGGTTTGAATTTTTTTTTATATATTTATTGTTTAGAAGATGAAGGGGATAAAGTTGCTTTTGTTGATGGAAAATTATTGGTTTGGGGAAAAGACTCTAGCATGGATAAATCTAGGGTTATTGGAGTTTGTGAATGAACCCTTTATAGACTTATTACACCTCCTCCTTAAGCTTTGGTTCACATGGAGATCAATCCCATTGAGCTATGACATAGAAGGCATGATCTTCTACATTATAAGGTTATCCCTAATCTTAATCAATTGGTTCATGGCATACCCAATATGAAGTTAGATCATGAAGGTGTGTGCAATGGATGCTCTTTGGGAAAACATACAAGAAAGCCATTTCCGAATAGTGAAACTAGGTATACAAAGATATTAGACCTCATTCATTCTTATGTGTCTGGGGCCATGTCTGAAAAATCATTTGGAGATCATCCCTTCTATGTAACATTCATTGATGATCATTCTAGAAAGACATGTCTCTACCTTCTAAAAATGAAAGATGAAGTATTTGAAAAGTTCAAGGAGTTTAGATCCAAAGTGGAAAACCTAACCAAAAGAAAGATAAAAAATCTAAGGTTTGATAATGGTGGGTAATACACTTCTAAGGAATTAATTGCATATTATAAGGAAGCAATAATTAAGAGGGATCTCATTGCTCCTTATTATCCCGAACAAAATAGAGTGGTTGAAAGGAAGAATAGGTCAACTAAAGAAGGCATTCGAACAATGCTCCTTGATTAATACCTGCCAAAATTCTTATGGGGAGAAGCAACAATGAAACCATGTACATTCAAAACAGAATTCCTCATAGAATTCTTAATAACATAACACCCGAAGAAGTATTCACAGGAAAGAAACCAAGTGTGGATCACCTCTAAATCTTTGGAAGTCCAACATACATCCATGTTCTAAAGGACCAGAGAAAGAAGTTGGATTCCGCAAGTATTAATGGAATATTTGTTGGATATAGTCTCTCCTCAAAAGAATATAGAATCTACATTAAGGAAGGAAGACATATTGAAGTAACTAGGGATGTCATATTCGATGAAAATCAGGCCTATAAGAAATCAAAGGATATTCCTATTGATTTTGGTGACGAAGAAGTTACAGTATTTGAAGAAGAATAAGATCATCATGAAAAACCTACTAATCAAGAAGAGGAAGAAGGACCAAGTGATCCTATTCAATCTGTGGTCATCCCAACCACAAGGAAAAGGCCAAATTGGTTAAAAGATACATTAGAAGATGTTGAAGGACATGAAGTTGTGAAAGGAACCTTCAAGGAAAGTAAAAGACCGAAGAGATATTCTAGTTATGCTACATATATGACAAACTTAATTGAAGATGAATCATATACATTCAAGGAAGCTACTCATCAAGAAGTTTAGAATAAAGTGATGCAGGAAGACTATCAATCCATTATGAAGAATGGGATTTGGGAAATCATTCCTAGACCTAGTAAAAAATCGGTTGTCACCTCCAAATGGATCTATAATTTCAAACATGATATTGATGGAAGTATAGAAAAGTACAAAGCTATATTTGTTGCAAGGGGTTTCTCTCAAAAGGAAGGAATTGATTATGAAGAAACCTTTGCACCCATAGTAAGGTACAATACCATTAGATCTTTGGTTTCATTGGTTGGGTTGGAATATCCATCAAATGGATGTGAAGGCCACATTTCTGAATGGGACCATTGATGAGGAAGTGTATATCAAACATCCTAAAGGCGTTGAAGTTAATATCAGGGACTCTCATTTTTGTAGACTCAAGAAGGTTCTATATGGTTTGAAGCAAGCACCTAGGGCATGGTATGTAAGAATGGATGCATATATCCTTAGAATTGGGTGCATAGAGAGATTTTTTTATCCAAATATCTATATCAAGGTCTTGAAGAATGAGCCTGTTATTATTCTAATATATGTGGATGATATATTCATCACAGGTCTGGAGAAAAAAATTCAACAATTCAGGAAGACGTTGGTAGCTAAATTTGAGATGAAGGATCTAGGATTGATGAACTACTACTTGGATCTAGAAGTATGGCCGAAACCTAGGGAGATATATTTGGGTCAAGGAAATTACATCATCAAGTTGTTATATAAATTTGGGATGATGGATTCCAAGCCTATGACTACTCCTATGATCACTAATCGCAAGAACTTGTGGGGCTATGACTAAAGTCTCATGGATCCTACTTCCCATCGTTAGTTGGTGGGCTCCCTATTGTATTAGGTAAATACAAGGCTTTTTCACGATCACTGGATAGCTTCCAAAAAAATACTTAGGTATATTTGTGGCACTATACATCACTACCCGAAGTATGATAGTAAGGACGTCAAGCTAATTGGCTTCAAAGATTTTGATTGGGGTGGAAGTGAGACCAATGGACAGAGCACTATCAGAGGATGTTTTAGTCTGGGAGATGTTATGATCTCAAGGATGAGTAGAAATAAATATATCATTGCTTTAAGTAGTGCTGAGGAAAAATATGTGGTTTCATGTGAAGTAGGAAAGGAGGTTGTTTGGTTAAGGAAGCTTCTAATGAATTTGTTCAAGAAGTCTATGGGTCCTACTGTGATTAATTATGATAATCAAAGTTGTATTAAAATATTTGGAGATCTCGTGTTTCATGATATAATGAATCATATCAACAATAAGTTACACTTTATTAGGAACTTGGTGTAGGATGGGATCGTGAAGTTGGAGTATGTCTTGAAAGATGAACATGTAGCAGACATACTAACAAAGTATCTTCCTAATATGAAGTTTGAATATCTAAGAAACATGCTTGTTTTAGTATATATTTTTTATTGTAATGATGATAAGAGATATGTTAAGGCTTTACAAGTGAATCATTTCATGGGAGGACATCTAGTGGACACTTTGTGTTGATGTCTAGGTCCCAAAGTAGGGAGGATGGCATTGGTCGTGTAGATCTGATATTGGATACACACCTAGGTACTTGGGTTGATGGTTAGAAAGTAAGCCTAATGGTTCATAGAGAGTTTGAAACATTTATTCCACCTTAGTCCCACTTGGATAGATTTCCCTAGTTAGGAATCTCGTCCATGGCATTGCAGTGCCTAAACTGTTGAGAGACCAATGGATAGATTTCCCTAGTTAGGGATCTATTCCATGACATTGTGGTGCCTAAAACTCTTCATTGTTCATATAGTTTGATATATTCCATTATATTTGTATATTATGAATACCTCCCTAGTTAAGAGGGAGTGTTCAAAAATGTAACTAGGTTTGGTCTTCATTAATGTATTTGAGTCATCACATAATGTACTTGTCAAAAGAATAAAGAAGAAAATTTTTATTATTGTATAACTGACTTATTAAGGCATGGGTTTAATGCTTGATTCATCATTATATTATTAAAAGTCCCCATTGTGTACTCCTAGGATTACTATTGAGTTAATAGAGTCATTGTACATTTAAAGAGACCCTTATTGGGCTTTGGAATCATGTAAAAAGGTTTATTATAGAGTCAAATATGATTTATGTAACCTCCACACCAAGTTGGCCTAAAGGAGATCAAATTGGCCTAAGAGACATGAATTCAAACTCACTTGGAGCCTATAAATAGAAGGAGATCGAATTCATTTGGAGCATCTCATCTCAAGCAAGTTCAATATCTCTAATGAAGCCAGAAAAATTGTGAAGTGTGTCAAGGAAGTCAAAATGAGTGTGAGTTGGGTCAAGGCTAAGGAGAAGGAAGAAATATAAGTTTTGGTGCTACTCTCTCTCTCTCTCATGCCTTAGTTTGGGAGATCGAAGTCTTTCAAGTGTTGTTATTGTCAGTTGTTGCCTAATGTCATAAGTTGTTGCATAGTCAAAGTTTATGGGTGGAAGTGCTACTGAAAATGGGTCGAACATCTAGAAGGGCTGACTTTGTGTGGATGGAAGGTTTGGTCTATGTCTAGGTTGAAGAGTCTCAAATAAAACTATTGAAGGAAGAGAATTTTGACTAGGTTTTCCCCTCGAGAGGGGTTTCTCCAAGACATAAGGCCTACCTTTTATGTCATGTGTTTTTGTGACCTTCATACACACATAATATGGTAGTTTCTTGATGAAATATAAGATAATAAGGAAGTAAATGAAGTCAGCATAACTCACAAGTAATTATCAAGAAAGAGGAATCAAACCCTAATCTACATGCATGATTTCTCAACAAAATGAGGGGGAACTAGAAGGCTTGATGCAAAATCAATTCTCTTTCAAGATACCATGGTAAACCTACATCTAAATGATATTTTCATTATCAACAACACATATACTTGGAATAATAGAACAAAATGAGCCCAACAAGTAGCTTCCAGACTGGATTGTTTCCTAATTTCTATAGGCTAGGAGATATTTTTGGAAGCCTCAATTTCACTAAGCCATGGATTATACCATTGGTATATCAATCTCCATATAGAAATTCATACCAAACCTCACAACAAGCCCTTCCATTTTGAGAATTTATGGCTATAGCACCCAAAGTTCTAGGAAAATATTAAGAAACGGTGGGAAGAGCTCTCTGAATTAGGTGGCTTCTCTATGTACAAGATCTAGAAAAAGTTGAAGCATGTCAACTGGAAGTTTAAGGCGTAGAACAAGACCAAATTTGGAAATATCATAGAAGAAAAACATAATATAGAACAATAAATGGGAGCTATACAACACAAATCCAGCCTCTATAGTTGATCTAAAACATTAATTACAGAAGAAGCTATCACCTACATAATTCTTGAACAGTGTAGAAAGAAAGAGGAGCTCTTATGGTAGAAAAAATCAAGGGTTCAATGGCTTAAATAAAGGGAGCACAACATTTTTTTTTCCACAAATCCATGCTCCAACATAGGAAATATAACCAAATTTCTTCAATCAAAACCTCCACAAGAAAAAAAATTATGGATTGCCTAGAGATAACTCAAGAGATTAGTGGCTTCTACCAAGCTATGCTAATTAAACCCTCTCATAATAGGTTAAAGGCAATCCAACATATCATTGAGCATATTTAAGTCTGTTTACAACCAAGTAAAACAAAGTTCCTCTCCTCAAGATTACCCCCGAGCAAGTGGAGAGAATAGTTAAGGAGATTCTGAGTGACAAGGCCCTAGGCCCAAACAAATTCACATTAGAATTCATTCAGGATTGTTAGTACAATTTAGGGGAGCAATTTTGGTAGGAAATAGAATAATCTTGACGATATCATTCTATCCCCAAATCCTTAATGCAACCTTCCTAACGTTGGTCCCAAAGCAAGAAAAGGTGGAATATCTAGCATTTTTAGGCCCATTTCTCTCTAGAATGTTATATATAATATTATTACTAAGATTATAGCCAACCACCTCAAGCCCTTCCTTCAAACACTTATTTATCAAGAACAAACAAGATTTGTTGAAGGTAAGTAGATTCTTGATGGTATCATGGTTTCTGGTGAGGCTATCTGTTGCTTGAAGATCTCTTGTAAACCCAACATGCTTATTAAGTTGGATCTATCAAAGGATTTTGATAAGATACATTGGAAATACCTCCTCCAAATTCTATAGGTGTTTAGCCTCTCTCTAGAATGGGTTGAATGGATTGGAAATCTTCTATCCTTTGCCTCCTTGTCCATCATTACTAATGGCTCTCCAGTTGTCCCTTTCAATTAGTCTCGTTGCATCTGAAAGGGAGACTGCCTCTCAACTCTGTCTTTATATTATTAATGGAAGAGCTATGGAGATAGATCAAGTTTTGTACTACCATTCATTTGCTTCACAAACTTCATCTATTTGGTAAGGACTTCACTGTTACTCACCAACAATTTGTTGATGACACCATGGGAATGGGCGCTCCATCCATCTCAGAAGACCGGGAGTTCATTTTCATCCTAGAAGAATTCTCCCTCCCATTTGACATAAATGATAAAAAATCCAAGTCTGAGGTCTTATTATTCATAAAACCACACCACTATACAATGGCATATAACTAAAATTCTAGGATTGAAGACAAGCAGAATTCATCGAAGTACTTAGGATCCCCTTTGTCTGAATGTTCCTTGAAATGGAGTATTTGGGAATATATTCTCTCCAAAATCAACATCAAGTTGGTGGGTGGGTTTTTCATTCTTTGAACATAGATGGTTGACATGTTTTTCTAGAAAAATTCTCCAAGCCCTTCCTATCCACATTTGTTCCACACTTGTGGCACCAACATCAATATTGCAGGAGATGCAAAGAATCCAACAAAAATTTCTTTGGGGTGGCTCAACGATGGAACAAAAGTGGTCATTGGTGGCATGGGACAAGCTATACAAACCTAACTCAAGTGTGGACTCATTTTGAAGGACCCCAATACCACGGTCACAATTCTACGTGCCAAAATTTGGTGGAAATGGATTGAAGGTGGCCTTAACCTATGGAAAAACATTTGGCATAAAAATATGCCCTGCATACTCCCTCACAACTCCTAGTCTAATATCCATGGTACTAGGCTCTTCTGTATGCTATATAGCCAAGAAATGTATGCATTTAGTTCATCGACATTTCTTCTTGGAAGTCAAGGAAGGCCACACGACACTGTTCTAGGAGTATTCTTGCCAAAATTTCCCAAAATTCAATGGAAACCAACATCTATCTCACATGAAGGAACACATGATCTCTTAGGTCATGAAAAAGTTGGAAAAATATTGGCATGGAATAGATCCCACTCATAAATGGTGCTAATGTATTCCACCATCCTCTTGGATTCCTAAGCCATCAGATGGCTAATGGAAACATTAATGTGAAAACCTTCATCAAGCACTTATTCCTATTTCATTTCAACCTAACAAAACTTATTGGGGATACATTATAAAAGGAACTTTCACCATATAGGAGTCAAATTACTTGGAAACAAACCATCATGACTTGCGAAAAGAAGAGGTTTGGATCAAAATATAGAAACAACACACCTGCCAAAAAATTATTTATTTTTATGTATTTTGTATCAAAACAAAACTCTAATGTGGGACAATATTCTTAAGAACCTAGGTCCTTCTAGATGCCTACTGTGTTTTTTTCATGCTATAAGCCTGGAGCATATTTTAGATAATTGCACCTTTGCTACATCACTTCGGGCCTGCCTTCAAGACCAACTCTCCTATTTTGATAAATACCTCCTTATTGTTCGCAATACTATTTCTAATTAGTGGAATACCATGTTTTCCTATCTGATTCTCAACCATATTTGGATCCTCTCCCAAGGATTTATCATATGGAATATCTAGAAAGAGTGGAATAAGATAATTTTTAAATATTCCCTACTACTTGATTCATTTTGGAGCCCAATATCAAATAATTTATTCTTGCTTCCCCCTAGTCTTTGTCATACTAGCAAGGCCATGGCCAGGAAGCTCAGTTCCTCCTTCAATGGCATCTTTCCTTCTGAGCACTTGTCTATTGACCTTCTGTCTTCCCCCCTTATTCACCTACAATTCCATCTGTTTGTGTCCCTTCTCCCCCTAATTTCCTTAGACTTAATTTCAATGGTTCTTCCAAGGGTAATCTAGGCTCGAATGGCATTGGATTTATTGTTAGAGATCATAAAGGTAATCCTCTTTTTATATACTCAGGGTCATTAGGCATAAAAAACAATAACACGCTGAAACTCAATAGCTTAATCATTGGGTTGGAAATCCCTTAGGCTCATGGTTACTCCAAAATATTTGTGGAGGGAGATTCCCATCTTATTGTTAATATGATTAACAAGCTTCATAATGGCACTCTGGTTCATAAATTATTTATAATATAGCACCTGGAGGGACTCATATGCATGGCCTCATCCCTTTTGACTCAAATTTCATTCAAAATCCCCTCTCATGTGTAGTGGTCTGGACACAAGGCAATTGATCTTCTTGCTAATTATGGATGTTCAAACTCTTAAGAAACTCTTTCTTTTGCTTGTAATATCCTCCCAAAATCTCGAATAAAATACAAGCATTGGTGACTTATTTAACATGACTATTTTATCCTGGATGGCGTCATGAGCTTGCAAAAGGGGAGGGGAGTTGTCACCACCCTGCTAGGCTAAATGGCTGGGGACATGGCATCATGCCCCTATAACATGTTTTATATGGTTATGGCCATGTTGAATCCTTACACGATAATGGCCAAATGGAGTACTCACATTTGAATATTTGGTGGAAAAAGTTGAGAACATGAGAAATATTTTGGAAGGAAGAAGTAAACTCAACCCCTAGAGAAATCATTTGCATTTTTTAGAAAGGGAAGAATCAATAAAATGAATTTCCTAGAGGAGTAGGGGATAAAAGAAGAAAGATAATTGATATTTATCATTACCATTGTAGTGGAAATGAACATAACAAAAATACATGTGGAATAGCTTAGGAGAATATCAAATACAAGTAAACTGTGAAAGAAGATAGAGGAAAATCATCATATTTTGTGAGAGATAAAGCATATGAATTTTTTCATTACATTGTTTTCCATTGAAATATTAGACTTTGTGAGTCAAATCTATAGCCAGTTGCATAATCCATTAGCATGATTCAGTTTTTGGTCTTCCACAAACCACCATTTAGTAGAAGACATCAACTTTTGATGGCTAGTTGGTTTGTTGTATCCAAAAACCACTAGATTCATAGATCACTTTCATCCATTGGGAGTTATCCTTCATTTGTTTGCTTGGAATCACAAAAACCCACTCAAATTAAAGGGAGAATGTTTGACACCTGTTTCTTAGGGATTATGGTAAATTGCAAACATTTGTAAATATTTAAACCAAGAGAAATATTTAGAGTTAAAATAGGTAGAGACATAAAATCTTGGAAGATGAAGCCAAAGGTAACAAAACTTTGAAATTTTTAAGCTAATGGAATGCAATGAAATTTGGAGTTATTCCTTTGTCCAATGTCTAATGGAGCTTAGGATGTCCTTGAATTTTGACTAGATTCAGCTTCATTTTTTACATGAAAATAGAATTCCTTCACTACAATATTAGATTATTCTACACTTGAGAACATCATAAACTTAATATGGATTCTTGTAGATTATGATTTGTAAGCATATTTACATTTCCACCCAAGGCTTCCCCTTTTATAAATAAAATCAAGCCATATCAACTTGATCGTTACAAACATGAGATGTGCATGAAAAACACCTTGGCACAAATCATTATCATTGAATCTCTATGATACATCTCACATGGAAAAGATTTAGATAGTCATAACACTTTGCAAAAGAAAAGGAATATGGTTTAATTTAAAATTGATTTAACTTAAATTCCAACATTCATATCGATAAAGAGATTGGATTTTTTGACTCTTGATACCATAAGTGAAGTAATTATCTAATATTGTTATTTTTTCCATGAGAAATAACTTTAAATTCTATATGAGGAATGTACATGTTTTATTCCTTCAAGGGTTGTTTAGACAACAAGGCTCAAAGCAATTACAAGAAACAATCATTATGATCTCAACATTTTATATGTGGGAAATGAACCTAGGTGGGAAAGACAATAACATTTCCTGCAACCATTAGAGGTAAAGAAACTTAAGAAAATTAATATTGTATAAAATTATTAAAATTCAAAGACTTTTTAAAAAAATTTCCTTGCATACTACATCAAATGGTGGTGGTTATTATTATTATTAGAGGAGGAAATTCAATAAGAGTATTATGTGGTTTGACTCACATTTCCTTTGCAAGAACTCTTTGAAATGTGACTTTTGGTTTGAAATGTTTATAATAGGGATCAATATGTAATTTCATTTTGGTATCGACTCTTTGTGAAGGATTCCATTTTAAACACGATAATCTAAAATATGGAAACATCTAGGTGAATTAGAGATATGCATAAAACATCCCACTAGTGAGAAAATTATTCTTCCATCCAATAAATGAGTCGATATGACCTATTATCAACCTAGTTACTACAACAACAACATCAACAATAATATTGAGAATACTTCCAATTGTGTTATTTCCATTAAAAAAATATATATATTTCATAAATAAACTATGTATGCACATTCTAAAAAAAATTATAAATATATAACTTGATAATCTTATTAATTATCTTAATACCATCTAAACAAATAAATGCATCCAATTAAATTATCCACTCTCCATAAACATATAAACATATATATGAAAAAAATATTAAAAATAAATAAATATCTCGCTATGCAATTTCTTCCATAATCATATTAAATATTAAATATAAAAGAAATTAAATATTATAGTATAAAAGAAAGGAAAAAGAGTTAATCATATTATCTGTGAGAACCCCAATTATCCTAAGAATGGTACAAGATGACCATGGATATAAAAGATATCAACATAATTTTAAAACTATAAATTAATTAATATAAAATTTGAAACGAAACAAATCCATGTAATAAGAAAACACAAAATTCTACAAATTATTAATCGGCCTAATTTCTCTACATATCACTTTCTCGCTGAACCCCAATCACATATTTTTAGTAAGTCTCAGAAATCGTATATGACATGGTGATTTTATTATGCACATTAAAGAGATTACAAGGCAAGTGATAATGTAAATAAAAAATAGGTTTATGGGAAATAAAATTAGTTTCAATTAATTTTAATTTCAGATTTATTAAGTATTTGGGATTAAATTTTTTTCACTTAAAAGAGATTTACATTTCAAGAGATTCTATCTCTTTTGGGTCGGTTGATTTGAAGTTAAGACATATTTAAACTAGTTTTAAAAAATTGAATATTAGTGGAATTTTTCATCTACTATTAGGAAGATTATTTTTCACATTTATATTAGGAAGATTATTTTATTCGAATAATGATAAAGTATTTATATCAAGATGGGTTTGTTGGAAATAATACTGAGAGGGAGGGTGAATCAGTATTTGTAACTCAATAATATTTCATTTCCATAGACAGATTTTTATACGCTACTTTAGCTAAGTGAACCAACGTGTACACGCGATTGTTATTAAAGAAACTAGCGTATATGCAGAGAACTTTTGATTTACCCAATTTATCATGCATTGAAATTTAACCAGTATGTCATATATTAATTAGACAGTGCAGTAAAAGTAGAATAAAGCATTACACATAAGCATCACACAGGAACACCAGGATATAAGGTGGAAACCCAATGTGGGTAAAAACCACATGCTGCTGTCATCTCTGTCTTATTTTAATAATAAGAAAAATCTGTTTACAATTTGGTACTGGTGTAGACTTATACCAGTACGCAGGCTTCTACCTGCAGAAGGCTGCAACCTTCTCTCGTTTTCTAGCTACTACTGCAAGGGAGCTACAACCCCCTAGCTCTTGTACTAGCCGATATGTTTGCTGGTACGTAGGCGCTAATCTACAGAAGGCTACGACCTTCTCTCTTCCTCCAAGGACCACGTTTCATAAATTTTCAAACTGGATCCATCAACAAAATCAAAACTGTAATTCATTCATCAAATACATCTGCATCAACCAATCACTTTTTGAACCAACCACAACTGAAACAATCACTGATCATTCAGAATACTGTCGCCAGAATATAGTAACCAGAACCCAAACCAAAACCCAGAACTCTGCAACAACAAACAAAAGCAACTAAAACATATTTTATAGGGTATACACTACTTCCATGTGTCGAACTTGCATGTATACGCACTTTTCTCAAAGGAAACCAGCGTATACATCTGCAAATATTTATTTAGAATTCTACAGCTATTCCAGACTTCAGTTATACCTAGACCATATCATTTACAGAATAATATTTGCGTCAGTATTCAGATCTAGAATATACATGAGCAAAAACACATAATGATAGTTCATTTTACGCCTTAAGATCCTGATCCATCATTATATCTAATCCCTCATCATCCTCTAAGGTTCATCCTTGGTTCAAATCTAGTAATGCACCATAACCCAATAACCTGCATACTAGGTCTCACACTTCATCAGATATTCGATACTTCCACACTTTGGCCTAATGATCTTCTCCTCCTTTTATAGTTTTTAGGCCTTTCTCAATACCATGGACCAAAACCACCTAGGACCAATACCTTGGACCAAATACCTGGGGTCAATACCTCAGACCAGATACCTTGGACCAATAGCATGGATCAAAATACCATGGACCAAATACCTTGGACCAAAAACTTAGTTTTCCAAGGTATACACGCTTTTCCTTCTGTGAAAGTGTGTGTGTATGTATACGCGACTTTTATACAGTGAACTTGCGTGTATACGCAGCTTGGTCAATGGTGAACCTACATATACCTCTCTTTTTGTAATTCTTTGTTGGTTACCTGCTATACTGTGATCTTTCATCTGAGTGAGTTGCCATCAAGGACAATACATGTATCATAATGCCAACAATCTCCCCCTTTTGACTTGATGGCAACAACCACACCAAGTCACTCTCCCCCTTTGACATCAAGGGAAAAGGGTCATGCTCCCCCTGAGTACATGCTGAATTCTCTGATATGCTGA
The DNA here is from genome assembly GCA_031772625.1 of Pinus tabuliformis. Taxonomy (NCBI): domain Eukaryota; kingdom Viridiplantae; phylum Streptophyta; class Pinopsida; order Pinales; family Pinaceae; genus Pinus; species Pinus tabuliformis. The sequence continues at coordinate 522,048,030 of CM062820.1, forward strand.
AGTGTGTTGATTGAGCTCCCATGATCGAGTCCATGCTCCCCCTGAGCACAAGCAAAGTTTGCAAAAAGATGTTCTAAAAGAATAACATGACTCTATACATACATCACCAATGACCTTCCTATCACCAATGACTCATACATACATCCATCTCCCAACCAAGTGGGGATATACCAATTGTTTATACATGACAAAAACAAGAAACATTACATCATCCATCCCATGCATAGTTGGGTTACAAATTAGGTCTTTTCATGACCTTTACATTGGATGATATACATGATATATGTAATAGAGAGAAAATATCTTAAACAAGACCATGATAGTCATCAGCAACTATCATATGATCTGCACCATCAACAGCATCTGTCAATAGCATCCAGACCAGCAACCTGTATATGTCCATCATTAGTTCCCAAAATATCATCAACCTGTGACAAAGTATGTCGGCATATATCAACTCATCCTCTTGATCTCATCAAGATTAACTTGCTTCGTTCCCTTATCATAACCTTCCATGAATCAACTAAGCATATGTCATATCTCCAAGCGGTAGCACAAAATCATATCATATGTATGTGAAAACACCATAGACATCTTTATCAAGAACTGCATGATCTTTCCACAAGAACCTTCATTATATCATCACTAGGGAACATCCCACATCATCAACCATGATAATCAACATATGTGAGTATCAACCTATCATCATAAAGTAAGAACTCATTAGGTACCAAAGACTTCTAGTCATAATGCCAACAATGCTTTATTAGAAGCATACCATGTTCTCCCCCTGAACCTGTTCCACCTGTTCACTGTCAAATTTGATCATTGCATATGTCAGTAAGAGATATCAAAGCATCATCATCAATCAGATATACATCAAGTTATCAACAACTTTACGAACACCAATATATTTCTACATGTTATCAGCAGATTGTAACCATCATCAAACAGAGCAGATAATTGACAGAGTCATAGCAAACCCCTTTTTCTTGAGTCTGACCCACTTCTTTTCTTCAAACCAACATATATGTGATTGTGCCCATAGAAACCCGCGTATGTACGCAACTACGCTTCATGAAACTTGCGTATAACCACCCTTCTCTGAAAAAAATAGGAATTAACAGTAGGATGATGCAGCAAATACTCCCAGCTTTTGTCTAAGATATTCAAATGTCTCTCTGGGAAGTGGTTTAGTGAATATATCAGCAACCTGTTCTTGGGAGGGAACATACTCCAATTTGACCTTTTGTTCAAGCACTTGTTCACGTAGATGATATTTGATGGGTATGTGTTTGGTCTTGGAGTGCATGACTAGATTCTTTGAAATATTGATGGCACTTGTATTATCACATAGAATGGAGATGGGTGGAGTACATATGACCTGAATGTCTTGCAAGGTTTGCATCATCCAAAGTAGTTGTGTGCAAAAAGATGCAACAACCACGTATTCTACTTCAGCTGTAGATAATGCAATTGAACTTTGTTTCTCGATGAACCAAGACACTAACCTGGAACCCATATAGAATGCACCACCACTAGTGCTTTTTCTGTCATCAACACTTCCTGCCCAATCTACATCTATATATGCATGAAGTGTAAGATCTGTATCTCTAGGATACCATAAACCAAAGTTCTATGTTCCTTGAAGATATTTGAAAATCCTTTTGACTGCCTGAAGGTGTGATTCCTTTGGATTTGCTTGGAATCTTCCAACTATTCCTACTACATGCATGATGTCAAGTCGGGTACGTGTTAGATAAAGCAAACTGCCAATCATGGATCTGTAAGTTGGTTGATGTACTGCTGCTGATTAATCATTTGAGCTGAGACTGCATCCTGTTACCATTGGGGTACATACTGGTTTAGAATCTTCCATGTTGTACTTTTTCAAGATCTGTTTCAAATATTTGGTTTGTGAGAGAAAAATACCATCTTTATTTTGTTGAACTTGTAGACCAAGAAAATAGGTAAGCTCACCAAGCAAGGACATTTCAAATTCTTACTGCATTACTGAAGTGTAATTCTAACTCATGGATACTTCATTGCTACCAAAAATGATATCATCAACATAAACAACAATTATTAGCAATTTATCAATGTCAATCTTTGTATATAGATTGCTATCTGCTGACCCCTTTGAAAAACCCTGTTGGTGGAGATATTTGTCAAGACGGTAATACCAGTGCCTTGGAGCCTGCTTTAGACCATATAGAGCCTTTTTGAGTCTGCATACAAGTTTTGCATCATTTCCAAGAATGAATCCTTCTGGTTGTTCAACATAGACTTCTTCTTCTAAGTCTCCATTAAGAAAGGCAGATTTTACATCCATTTGGTATACTTTGAATTTCTATATACTAGAAAGAGCAAGAAACATCCTTATGGCTTCAAGTATAGCAACAAGTGCAAAAGTTTCTTCAAAATATACACCTTCTTGTTGAGCATATCCTTTACAAACAAGTTTGGCCTTGTTTCTAATAACTTCTCCATTTTCATTCAGCTTGTTTTTGAATATCCATTTAGTTCTTATGATATTCTTATCATGAGGTCTAGGAACTAATTCCCAAGTATTATTCTTTTCAATTTTCTCAAGTTCTTCATTCATGGCCTTGACCCAACATTCATCTTTGGATGCTTCATCTACATTTTGAGGTTCGGTGGAAGATAGTAATGCTAGATAGCTTGAGGCTTTTGTAATAGTTATTCTTGTCTGCATACCTGCCCCTTTTTCCCCTAAAATTTGAGTTTCTCGATGATTTTTCTGAACATACCTGGACGGAGTCTTTTCTTCTATAGTTATCTCTTCTTCTGGTGCTTCATTGGTTTCTTCTTCAGAATCAGTGTGATTTGATGTGGGAAAATGATCCTCATCTTCTTTATTGTCATAATCTTCTGTTTTTATCTATTTTCGATTTTTGCATGCTTCATCAACCACAACATCAATACTTTCAATAATTTTCCCAAGTCTTTTATTATAACATTTATATCCTTTACTTTGGGAAGAGTAACCAAGAAGAATACCTTCATCTGCTCTAGGTTAAAACTTACCAAGTTTTTCATCAGTCCTTTTGATGTAACATTTCCTTCCAAAAACTTTGAAGTATTTTACAGTAGGAGTCTTACCATACCAAAGTTCATGAGGAGCTTGAGTGCTATTTACCTGAACATTTTCTTGGTTGAGAATAGTGACGGCGGCGAATGCACCTTCACCAGAGAAGGTTGCAGGAGTTCTTGATTTATCTAGCATAATTCGAGCCATTTGTTGAACAGTTTTATTCATTCTTTCTACCACTCCATTTTGTTGAGGAGTCCTTGTGGTGGAGAACTGCCTTTTTATTCCATGTTGTTCACAAAAGTCAAAGAATTCATCCAAGGTAAATTCCCCTCCTCGATCAGATCTGAGGCATTTTATTTTTCAATCTGATTCATTTTCAACCAAAGCTTTGAAGGCTTTGAACTTTTCAAATGCTTCATCTTTATGCTTTAGAAGACCTATCCAACACATTCTGGAAAAATCATCAATGAACAATATAAATTATTCTTCTCCACGAGGTGACTTTTTCTTTGGTGGTCCACATAAATCAGTATGAACAATTTCAAGAGGCTTACTAGCTGACCCTTCTTTTTCAATGAAGTAAGATTTGGTTTTCTTACTGAATTGAAATGATTTGCATATTATATTTTCAGGAATGTTGATATCTGGAAGATCACGAACAGCCTGGAATCTGCATGCTTTTCTTATTTGAGAAAAGCTTAGATGTCCCAATCTTCTGTGCCATAGCCATTTTTCATCATTTTTGCTTAGATAGCATTGTTTTTGTCCTCCCTTGAGTATGTATAAGTTGTTTGGAGTTCTTGTACCTTTGATCATAGTTTCTCCTGTATCAAGCTCATGAACAACACATCTGTTTGATCGAAACACCACTTCATTTCCTTGATCACACATTTGACTGACACTCAATAGGTTATGCTTTAGACCATCAACATACATAACATTCCCAGCTTTAACTTTTTCTTTCAAGAAAATAGAGCCTTTACCTTTTATGACAGTAGGAGTGTCGTTTCCAAATGAGACATTCTTTTCCTTTTCTAAGGCATTATATGAGTGTAGTTTTTCTTTGTCACCTGTCATGTGTTTTGAGCATCCACTGTCGATGTACCACTGGTTTTCTTGTCCTTCTGCATACAAGGCTATACCACATCTTTTTGTTTACGGTTCTTTCTTTCTCCATATTTTTGGATTTAATGGAGTTTTCTCCTTTTGAGATATTTGCCGAAATTTACTCCTGCATTCAGATTCTTCATGGCCAAAGTTGTTACATATTGAGCATTCTATTTCATTTTCAAGAAGAGAAAAGTTATTATAGGAACTTTTCTTGATCCCTGTCACATTCATTTGATTTCGTGCTTCTCTAGTCATGATGGTTTTGTAAGCAACACATTGAGCAGCTTTGTATCCAAAATTATGACATGAGAAACATTGACCATTGAAGAAGTTCCTGCGATTATCGAATCTATTGACCTGGTGATTGTAGTTTCTATTCATATTTGAAGTAAATTGAGTATGATTTACTTGAGGTTTGTTGTGACTTCTATTCATCCTTGAAGCAAATTGAGCCTGATTTACCTGGTGATTTGCTTTATGCCTTTGTTGACGATTTTCATACTGTTCACTGTTCTTTGCTACATCAAGATAGCTTTTAGTGGAGGTTGACAGCTTCTGTGATTTAGGTGCTTCTTCAGTATATCCAAGACCTGTCTTTATCAGAGGAGAACGCTACACTTTGATAATTTCATTTAAGGTTTCTAATCCTTTAGCAAATCTAAGGTTAAGAGATTTTGTTTTCTCAAGATCCTTTCTTAGACCCACAATTTCACATTCTAGTTTTTCATTGTGTTTTTCTCTTTCAGAAAGTTGATATGTCAAGATATCTATAATCATATTCTTTTCTTCTAAACAGATCTTGAGTTTAGATATTTCTTCATGAAGGTCATATTCTTCTAAAGCATCCAAAAATTTGTCATCTTCATAAGCCATTAGAAGTCTATAGTCATTACTATTTTCATCTTCATCACTATTTGATAATCCATCGCTATCTTCATGAGTATAATAACTCTTTTTACTTACACTTTGTTTTCTATTCCATTTTGCAGATTCCTTCCCTTTATCATATTTATCTTTATGAGGACATTTGGCATCATAATGATCAACTCTACCACAGGCAAAACATTTGAAAGGTAGTTTACCTGTAAATCTTTCGGAACCCCTTTGAAGCTTCTTGACAAAGTTTACTTCATCTTCTTCTTCTGAAATATGTCCTGATTCATTGAGTTCTTCTTTTCCTTTTGTTGAAGCTTTAAATGCATATTCTCTCATATCTAATGGGCCTCCTTTTCTCATCTCAAAGGCAGTTAAGATTTCGTGAAGCTGTGTCATAGTAATAGTTTGTAGATCCTGTTTTTCTTCTATGGCAGATACTTTTGATTCGAATTTAGCAGACAAGGATCTTAAAACTTTCTCAACTAAGGTAACTTCCTTTATCTCTTCACCCAGATTCTTCATGCAATTAACAACCTCATCTATATGTAAGAAGTAACTAGTGATACTTTCATCATTTTGCATCTTAAGAGTTTCATATTGAATTCTGAAAGTTTGCAGTTTAGCACGTTTTACCTGAGAGTCTCCTTCGTAGCTTAGAATGATTTTGTCCCATATTTCTTTGGCTGATTTGAGTTGCATAACTTTGAAAAACTCTGATTGTGATAGACTTCCCAATAATGTATTGACAGCCCTGGCATTAGTTTCATATTGCTTTTTACCTGTCGTATCTGTAGGAATTGTTGATGGAAATGTATATCCTCCTTCCACAATTTCCCAAACATTTGTTCGAAGTGATTGAAGATAGGTTGTGGTTCTTATCTTCTAATAAAAAAAGTTGCTCCCATCAAAGATTGGTGGTCTAATGGATCCCCGCTTTCTTGATTACTCATGATGATGGATCTTCCTTCAAGCAATCAAGCTTCTTTTGAAGGACCTACTCTGATACCAATTATTGGAAATAATACTGAGAGGGGGGGTGAATCAGTATTTGTAACTCAATAATATTTCATTTCCATAGACATATTTGTATACGCTACTTTAGCTAAATGAACCAGCGCGTACACGCGACTGTTATTAAAGCAACCAACATATATGCAGAGAACTTTTGATTTACCCAACGTATCATGCATTGAACTTTAACCAGTATGTCAGATATTAATTAGACAGTGCAGTAAAATCAAAATAAAGCATTACACATAAGCATCACACATGAACACCAAGATATAAGGTGGAAACCCAATGTGGGTAAAAACCACCTGCTGTTGTTGTCTCGGTCTTCTTTTAATAATAAGAAAAATATGTTTACAATTTGGTATTGGTGCAGACTTATACCAGTACACAGGATTCTACCTGCAGAAGGCTGCAACCTTATCTCGTTTTCCAGCTACTACTGCAAGGGAGCTACAACCCCCTAGCTCTTGTACTAGCCGATATGTTTGCTGGTACGTAGGCGCCAAACTATAGAAGGCTATGACCTTCTCTCTTCCTCCAGGGACCATGTTTTATAAATTTTCAGACTGGATCCATCAACAACATCAAAACTATAATTCAATCATCAAATACATATGCATCAACCAATCACTTTTTGAACCAACCACAACCGAATCAATCACTGATCATTCAGATTACTATCGCTAGAATATAGTAACCAGAACCCAGAACTCTACAACAACAAACAGAAGCAACTAAAACATATTTTATAGGGTATACGCACTTTTCTCAAAGGCAACCAATGTATACATCTGCAAATATTTATTCAGAATTCTGCAGCTATTCCAGACTTCAGTTATACCCAAATCATATCATTTACAGAATAATATATGCGTCAGTATTTAGATCTAGAATATACATGAGCAAAAACACATAATGATAGTTCATTTTACGCCTTAAGATCCCAATCCATCATTAGATCTAATCCCTCATCATCTGCTAAGGTTCATCCTTGGTTCAGATCCAGTAATGCACCATAACCCAATAACCTGCATACTAGATCTCACACTTCATTAGATATTCGATACTTCCACACTCTGGCATAATGATCTTCTCCTCCTTTTATAGTTTTTAGGCCTTTCTCAATACCATGGACCAAAACCACTTAGGACCAATACCTTGGACCAAATACCTAGGGTCAATACCTCGGACCAGATACCTTGGACCAATACCATGGATCAAAATACCATGGACCAAATACCTCGGACCAGAAACTTAGTTTTCTAAGGTATACGGACTTTTCCTTCTGTGAAAGTGCATGTATACGTATACGCGACTTTTATACAATGAACTTGCATGTATACACAGCTTGGTCAATGGTGAACCTGTGTATACCTCTCTTTCTGTAATTCTTTGTTGTTTACCTGCTATACTGTGATCTTTCATTTGAGTGAGTTGCCATCAAGGACAATACTTGTATCATAATTCCAATAGGGTTACCTCAATTGGTCTTCAATTCTCTTGGACACCTTGGGGGTTAGGCTCTATGGGCCACTAGGTTGCATGGTTCTTTGGGATGTCTGCATGAACATGCTTTTGAATATCTATTTAGAATAAAACATGATTTATTTTTTTAATTTGAAATTCCATTCCATGTAGTGGTTGAAAAATCATTGATTGATAAAAAATTAAAACTCAGTGACCACTCAAAACCATACTGACTCTATACAACCAATGATATAATAGAAACAACCATTTCTCTAATAGAAAAAGAATGACGATCACATACCCTTTCATATTTCTTATTGGTATTTGGAGTCATTTACCATTAAACAAGAAAGAAAGGAATGAAACTAAGAAACTGAAATCACACAAATTAACACAAGGAATTACATGGTAAAACCTTAACAATGTGTCAAGGAAACATATATGGGGCAAGGGATTGGAAATATTATTGCTTAAATTTTTTCTCCAAGTTACAATGAGCCTCTCAGGAAATCACCAATAAATATGAGTTATTTTGTTACATAACTTCCTTTTGTTATAAAATTGACTCAATGGTAAACTACATTTGGCCTGAACAATTATTATTTACATTAATTGTTGTCATATTTTTAACGATCTCCACCTTGACAACAATTTTCCTAATCCCTTTTCCATGCCCATTCATCATCTCTTCTTCAAGCCAAGAGAAGCCAAACACCATCACAACTTTTCTACTGAAAGTAGCTTCATGGATATGTCTGCACAATTCTCCTATGTATGGACCTTCTTGAGAGCTACTTTACCACCATCAATCACATGTATTATGAAATGGTACTATACGTAAATGTGCTTAGTCTTGCAATGATAAGATGGATTTTTCACCAAATGAATAACACTCTGACTGTCACATAATACATTCAGTTTCTCCTGCGTCCTCCCAATGTCATCAAGCATACATTTCAACCAGATTGCCTCTTTACAGGCATATGAAGCAGCTATATACTCTACTTCAGTAGTGGATAAAACAATCGTTTCTTGAAGCTTTGCCATCCAACTAATTTCTCCACCTGCAAGAGAAAAAACATATCTTGTAGTAGATCTCCTCTTGTCCAAATAACCTGGATAATCCACATCCACATATCCACAGACTAAACCTTCACTACCATTAAATATTATACAATGGTCACTTGTGCCTCTCAAAAACCAGAGCATCGATTTCACTACTCGCCAATTTTCTTCTCGTGGATTTTCCAATACCATCACACACATTAAGTTTCCTACCACATTTTCATATGGTACATGAGACATATACTTATATTCTTCATTTGTTCTAGGACTCAAAACCAAAGAAAGCATAAAATGGGAAGCTAATGGAACACTAACATGTTTCACATTGTTCATATTGAACTTTTCAAGTATTTTCTCCACATACTTCTATTGTTATAACTAGAGAATTCCATTTTTTTGTCTTTGTGTATTTCCATTCCAAACACATGTTTTTCCACTCCAAGATCCTTCATATCAAACATCCTAGAGATTTGAGCCTTTAACCTGTTGATCTCTTCCATGTTGTTTCTCGCAATAAGCATATTTTCAACATATAAGACCGAGATAATGAATATGTCATTGAAAATTTTAAAGTATACACAATGATCATACTCACTTCTAGTAAAGTTCTGGCTCACCATGAAGGAATCAAACTTCTTGTACCATTTCCTGGGAGACTCCCTCAAGCCATACAATAATTTCTTGAGCTTGCAAACTAATATTTTGTTGCAACCTTGTACAAAACCTTATGGTTGTTCCATATAAATCTCTTCATCCAAATCTCCATGAAGATTTTTTTTTTAATATCTAACTGCACTAACTCAAGATCAAGTAATGCAGTTAGTGCTAACACGGTTTGAATAGAAACATATTTTATGAATGGTGAAAAAATATCATGAAAGTCAATACCTTCAACATGAGAATACCATTTTTCTACCAGACTTTCCTTATACCTTTTGATACTTACATCAATATTTCACTGCAATTTTAAGACCCATTTGCATCCGACAACACTTCTCCCTTTAGGAATTTCTACAAGATCCTAGGTTTTGTTCTTGGCTAAGGAATTGATTTCTTCCCAGAGAAATCATCAATAAAGGTCATGAAGTATAATGCACCTCCATAAGACATAGTAGGAGATGGTCCCCAAAGATCATAATGAATATAGTCCAAAATTTCTTTACTATTATGACTTCAAGTTTTAATTTTTTTTTTACATTATTTTCCATATACACAATGTTTACAAAAATCCAACCTCAAGGATTTCAAATTAGGAATCAATATGTGATTCAACAGTACCTAAAGACCCTTCTCGCTTATGTGACCCAGCCATTGATGCCATAGGAGAGTATCTTCTTCTGCCTTCTCAAATACAATCGTCTCTTCACTGATCTGAGTACTTCCTTTGAGTTTGTAATGTTTTTTGATCTTCTCTGCCTTGATAACAACCAGAGTGCCCTTTGAAAGTTTCAACACTCCATTTTGACCTATAAACTTGTAGACTTATGAGTCCATTACTCCCAAAGAAATCAAATTATTTCTCAACTCGGGTACATGTATAACATCTGTCAATGTTCTAACTGTCTCATCATACATTTTAATTTTGATATTTCCCTTCCTAATAGTCTAAAAAGATACATTATTTCCCATAAAAATAGAACTACCATTTACAACTTCATATCAAGTGAACCAATTTCTGTGCGAACTCGTGTGATGAAGCACCAGAATCTAACAACCAATTTTCATAATTCTGGGAAATATTACAAAAAGGTAAAGCTTCATCTACCATACCTAATTCAACAGATAAAACTTCATCAATCATAGCTGACTCAACTTTATTTGCTTGCTTCTTTGGATTTTCAACAGACTCCTTTCTTTTCCAGCAGTCTTTATTTAGCTTTACACTTCTTGCCTTTTGATTTTTATCTGGAATAAATTCTTTCTTTCTCCCCTCTTTCCTTGGACCAACCTTTGGCTACCATGGCTTCTGGTGCGGAAGTTTCGATGTTGGACTTCCTCTGTACTTCTTCAGATAACAAATCTCCCACAAATAAATCAAATTCAAAATATTCGATTGTGCTCAAACTGATAAAAGTCACAAAATTATCCCAAGACTCGGGTAAGGAACACAACAAAGTAATAGTTTTGTTCTCTTCCTTAAATTTAACTTCCATGTTTAACTATTGGAAAATAAGTGTATTAAAAACATTCAAGTGTTCTGCAATTTTAGTACCCTCCTTTATCTAAAGGCTATACAATTGCCTCTTCAAATCAATTCTATTGGTTAAATATTTGGTCATATACAATGTTTCCAATTTTACCCACAAACCTGATGATAAGGTTTCTTCAACAATGTTGAAGAGAACTTCATCTGTCAGGCACAACTTGATGGTACTAAGATGATCTGTTATTTAATGTTAGTTTTGATGTGCTAATTTCAATTTTAGATTTATAAACAAATGCTTGTCCATTGCTTCCTGTGTATAGGTTTCCTTAGGTTGTTTGTGAATGTAAATAGGTAAATTTTATCAAGTTTAATGTGACATTCATGAGAAAAATAGCATGAAAAACAAGTGTTGAACAACAACAATGAAAATTACAACAAACCATCAACATGAACACTTAACACAGTGTTTTGATGAAGGAGTTCACCTCTCCTGGGCTACATCTCCTTGGTCTGGCTTCCATGGCTTGGGCCTCTCTATTAGCTCAATATGGAACAAAATGTTGTTTACAATGATCTACTACTCCTGAAACGTGCTTCAATGTGTTCAAAATGTCCAAATTAGCTAGGAACACCTTTTCCTAAGCTCCATTTGGTCGAATTTTGCTCCAGTTATGACCAAAACTATTTTCTCCTAGAAAACCTCCTCCAAAACTGGAGGAACTCTAGTTAGCTCTGCTAAAATTGGTGGAACCTCCAAATTTATCGGATCCCTAAACATGTCACCAACTTAATCTGCAGTTAACTGGAGGATTAATTAAAGATAAGCGCGATTAGTTGGAGGTTAACTATGGATTAGCGGGAAAATACTACATGGTTAGCTAACTATTGGCCTCCGATGTGGGTAGTGGTCACATAATGTGATAACCGTGAACGGTTATGTCTGTTGGTCATTTGAATACCCGTAACCACTAGATATATGATATGTCACATGTCATGGTGTATTAACTTTGAGGGTTATGTTGCCTCTGGTTGGTATGTGTTGTCCGTCGTTTGAATAACCGCTAATTGTTACCGCGGAGTGTTCACATGGGAGGGCTGGCCCTCCTAACCACAAAACCTCAAAACATTAAGCTTTAAATATATGCAGATAACTATATAGGTTAAGAAACATGTGATTGTAAAGCCGTAAGACTATTGGTTTGCTTGGAGAAGGTCTCGAGTTTGACCCCCGGGACTGCCGCAAAATTTTGTCACACTACACACCAAGCCGACCTTTTGGGAGGGACATGTGGTGGCCTCCTGGTTTGCCACTTGTCCCCTCCTCACTGGTTCTCCATCAACCAATCATAATATGCTACGTCACCAACCTGAAAAACAACCAAAACTTGACACTTGTCGAACCATGATTGAGAATTCACTACCGTTGATCTTTCACAGTCACTTGCCACATCAGTTGTATGGACAAATGACTGTGCAATGACGGTGCATTTTTTTTTAAATTTCTTATGCTTGGCAAAACAGAAAAATCGCGATATATTCCTCATACAAACTCGGTTTTAAGTGAAATGAGTTGCGTTAGGATCATTTTTCTGAGAGGGACGTGGTCGTTCAAGTTTCGAACCATTCTAAGAACTTTGATTTTTGAGCTGAATACTAAGCACCTGATCATTCCTTCCCACTAGAATCTTTTTGGACCCCAAAAGATACTATCAATTGTTCAGCAAGTGAGGGTACAACTCCCTCACCTTCTCGATCTACAACCATTTGGATTTAGAAGGCTTTTGTCACTTGAGTCCCACTCTAAGGTATTTGAATTTCCCTCTCTTCGAAGTTTTGGTTCTTCTGTCAAGTATGAGATCCTGTTGAAGTTCATCAAGGTATTATGGCAATAAATCATATATTGATGGCAGCTAAACATGATCTCCTCAATCATAAATCAAAGGAGGCTCAAACAATCTCAAATTCTCAACATTAACAATAGAGTATATTTACATATAAGGAGGCAAATCAAGCTTAAATGCATTGTTACCAATATTTTTCAGAATTTATAAAGGATCATAACGGATTGGCTTAAGATTTTTACCTTCCCCTTGAAGTCTCTCTTTGCTAATATATAACCAAACTTAATCTCCAACTTGAAATTTGTGATCAATACAGTGTTTGTTATGCCCTGCCTTGTAGCTACTTTGATTTCTTTCAAGTTGTCCCTGCACTGTGTCATGTATCAACTAAATTTTCTCTATGAACTTCCTTGCCTTATCGATGTCACTGTGACCATCGATGGCGACATATTTCTCAGAGATGAAGTCCAATGGCGATCTTGGCATGTACCCAAAACATGCCTCAAATGCTGATGTGTTTGTGGAATAATGATTGCCATGTTGTATGTAATGCAATTGTTCATCCCACAACTTGGAATGTATGTTGCAATATCCTCTAAGAAGATGAATGATTGTCCTGTTGACCACCTCGGTTTTTCCATTTGTTTGCAGATGAAAGGTTGTACTCTTCTTCAACTTTTTTTCCATCATGTCCCACAAATTTGACCAAAAATTCCCAACAAATTGAGAACCTTGATCACTTACAGTGGAAGTAGGAAGACCAAAATGAACCCAAATGTTTTGGAAGAAAAGATGAGCTGTTTGTTCAGCTGTAATTTTATTTTTACATGGTGTTAGTATACACAATTTTCTGAACCTGTCTATAACTACATACAAGTAACCATGACCTTTCCTTGACAATGGAAGACCTCCTACAAAATCCATTGAGATACTCTCCCATGGACGTGAAGGTATCGGAAACGGAGTGTACAATCCTAGTTTCCTATTTCTAGGCTTACTTGTTGCACAAAAAGAACATCCTTAATGAAACAAGATAAATTATCAAACATGTGTGGCCAATAACAATACCTTTGGAGATTCGCTACTATCTTGCCCACACTAAAGTGTCCAACAATCAATGAAGTGTGGTTCTCCCTTATGATACTGTTTCTTTCTCCCTGTAGAATACATAACTTGCCCAAGTGGTACTTCAAACTATTATGTACATGGTAATCCAACTCTTCAATTTTATTTCCTTGACTCAAGCTTGCATACACCTCTTGAAAGTCATTATCATATGCATATTTCTCAATGTAACTTTCATGCAAAATTGAACTATTCTTGAGTAAAATAGATGAATTTACAATAGGCCTTGAAAGCATATCATCTACCTTATTGTAAATTCCCTTTTTGTCCTTGATAACCAAATGAAACTGTTGTAGAAAACCCATCCATCTGAAGTGTCGTGACTGCTACAACTTTGATTGTGAATGTAAGTACTGCAATGGTTGATGGTCGGTATGGATAATGCTCTCCTTCCCCATCAAGTAATGTTTCCATTTTTTGACACTTTGTACCAATGTGTAAATTTCTTTGTCATAAGTGGGATAGTTAGTTACAGCTCCATTAAAAATTTCAGAATGAAATGAAATGGGCTTACCATTCTACATAAGAACTGATCCCATGGTGTAATCACTAGCATCTATTTGAATCTCAAATGGATGTCTAAGATCCAGAAGAGCTAATACCAGTTCTGAACTAATCTTTTGTTTCAAAGAATCAAATGATTTATGCTATACATCTCCCCAGTGAAAGACTTTATTGACACTAGTCAATGCATGTAATGGTGATACTCTGGAAGAAAAATTAGCAATAAATTTCCTCCAAAATTGTGTTGCCCCTAAAAAGCTTCTTACCTCTGTAACTGTATTGGGCTTGGGCCAATTTAGAATGACCTCAACCTTAGAGGGGTCTATCTTCAGCTCACCTCCTTGTTAGGTTCCCATTTTGTCTATTTTTGACTGCATATTTTGCCATTGTATTACCCTCTTCAACCCTTAGTTGAAAGCCTTTGCTAGTGTTTTGGCTTAATCACTCCAAAAGGTACAGAATAACTTTCCTCATTACTATATGTTTAATTATTCAACACGTAATCATGCTATCTTTATAATTGTTCCCTGAAGTTGATTAAAGTGCTGACTAATTGCTGAAACTGCCTAACTGGCAGGATCACATTTTGTCGTTGCTGAAACAGCGGAAACAGCGCAAACCGTGAAGCTGAAACAGCAAGAACAACATGAACCTCGAAGCTGAAACAGCACGAACAACACGCGCACTTTGAGGAACAGTTGAGATTTGCGTAACAAATCTGCATCGGCAAAGGAGTCTGACTGATTACTATATTGGTCGTAATGATCATGATCCTCATGACTGTAACAATATTTTGTTATTAAGAACTGACTTTCTTATTTTTGGTACAAAAGGGTTGAATCCGAATGTATGAAAATCTGTTGTAATAAATGTCTCCTCTATAAAGAGGAGACATCTACATTAGGGAGGGGGACAGAAAGGAGAGAAACAAACTGAAACACAGAACTTGTAGTGAAGGGATGAGACTGAATCTCTTTTTGTAATATGGTTTATTGGCAGATGAATACAATTCTGTTCTGAGTATTTTATTTTAATTCCTGTGTTCTGGGGAATCTTGTGAGAAGGACAGGGCCCACCTTCATCACAAGATTCACCCATCTTCTTTTTGTTGTGTGGTGTGTGTGTGATTTCTGTTTATATTATAGTTACTGCTTCTAAAGATATTTACTTTTGCTGAAACTTTGTTTTCCTTCTTAACTGATTGATGTTGCATATGAGTGCCTCACTGGTGATTAGGATTTACAGAGTGTATGGGTAAACTGGACAACAGAGGCAGGTGCTGAAAGTCCTTACTCTGAGGATAGGGTACTGACCCTTTGTTGCAGGACAGCCATCACTTCCTTTTGCAGATTTGTTTCCTTTAAGTTATTTGTTCTTAATTCATTTTCTGGAATAGGCTGTAACTACTGTAACTGCTGTAACACAGAGTAGGGATTTAATAAATAGTAAACTGTTTATACTACAGCTTTTAATACCATTAAGATTGAGTACATACAGTACGTAGTCACCTTTCGAATAATCAGACTTTCCCGGGTTGATAATTAATGTGGCACTTGTTGTGGGGAAAAATGCCTATGCAGGACGATCCTATCCACCTAAGGTGTGACAGTGCCTTAGCAACAAACAGAGACAGCTATTCTAGTATTCTCCTTTTATGAATTAAGAATGAAGAGAGATAGATGGACTAACCAGTGTCTTCCGTTTGTCCCTCGATCCAGTCTCTCTTCTCTTTGAGGGTTCCCAGCTACTTGCCTTCTCGCTCACCCAGCTTCAAGAGGTTTCTGCAAGATCACAAGAAGAGAACACTACACAAGACATGGATTCATATTCATAACTAGTTCAGGATTAGAAATAAACTAAACATACTAATGCAATCATACATCAAAGATACATCAGTATATAGGAGAAACCAAGATAGCTTTATTGATGAATAACAAGGTTCAGGAAGAGATACAACCCAGAGGGCTCCAATCCAGCATCTCCTTCCCAGCAAATGGAATTCCTATCTTCACCCCCTTCAAAGCATTAAGCACCCAATGATTCCAATATCAAACCAACAACAATTCTTTGCAATAACAAAATTCCAGCCTCTAGATCTCATGGAGTAGAGATCCATATATAGATGTTTGGAGAGAGGATGAGTCAGCTTGAGATCTGACTAGTGTCCTCTCCCTCTGTCAGTTCTTGATTCCACTTGGAGGCTCTTGCTACCACTTGGAGATTAAGAGCCTCTTACTCATCATAGTCGAATTCACTGAGGCAAGTGTCATTGAGGAAGATTCTGGAAGCTTCCTGGGTCTTGACACCTCTTGGAATGAACTTGCCATTTGTCAACTCTCGCTCAGCGCACCCTGGTAGTGCTTCTACCTGCGTTGCAGTGCAGGTAGCCAGTGTTGACTTTGACATTCAGCGCAGACAGCTAGTGGAGCCACTGAATTGATCCTGAATTGACTTGTTTTTGAGAAGTGTCTGGTGGAGAACTTCTGTGAATTGTTGTGGTTTGTTAGCCTTGTTCCTCTAGGGGTAGGAACAACATGTTTAGGGACTTTGGATCCCTTAGATTATGGACATTTCATGCTTATAGCTGTAAGGCACAAAAATGTCTATAACAGTTGCCCCCTAAAGTATGAGGCCGTTTATCGGGTGAAATGCTTTATCAGGAGGATCCGAAGTTCATCCAATGCTGGGAGGAGACCTGTAATAAGATACAATACAATACATTATTTTTCATACTGCTTTCATGATCTAGCTGAGGCGGGCATTCCCATGCTCAGCTTTATAAATTCATTTTCCTGTACATAGAACAGACAATCGTCTGATGGTAGACTGATAATTTTGATGAAATTATCATCCTTTGGGTAGGATGATTATCTGCTGCAATGATGTACATGTCAATGTCTTTATCTTTCCTGAATATATATCGCAGCCCGGATGGATGAAACTAGATCCGGGGTCTTCAAACTCGTTCGATCTTCACTCTAAGTACAAGTCGATCCATGTGAGAAATGTTCTAAAGTCGAACATGGAAAGACATCGCTTGATTACCGGTCAATGAGGTAAACCGTTAACAAGCGCTAGAGGAATCACCGATAATGATAATGACTCTCAAGGTACTGCAGTACAATTCACGTGGTGTGAATAAAGGACTTGGCATCGAACACCACGCAAAATATTTCGGTCGAAGGTCATTGATGTATACCTGTCGCCGGAAGTGAGAAACTTGCCATTGAGGCATGCAAGCTTCAAAGTACTGAAGGGGTTGTTCCTAGATCAACTCCTTGGATAATGAGCTGATGTCGACAAGAAGTGATCCGTCAAAGGAGGGCCTTAATGAATCCCACATCAATGACACGGAACGGAGCTAATGATTTTGATGGAGGTGAAAACGATCTGTGACATATGATTCAGGGTGGCGGTCATGAAAGGATGAAGGATAATGTACGGCAGTGGATGGGACACGGTTGACTTTTCCTGAACGACTTCTCTTGAACATATGGCGACACTGATGCGATGGATCGGTAGCATTACCCCAAATATGGATGGTATGGCGAGACTATGGTGATGTGACCGGTGAATGAAACAACCCAACCCGATTGTGGTACGGAGGAAAAGTGTCATGTTCAAGAGCGACTTGCTACCATCAAAGTTTTCTTGAGTTTCTCCCAATTTTCCCCAGTCATTGCTGACCAGTACCTCTTTATTTTTGTCAAGCTTGAGGAGGATAACATATGCTTGTTCTATAACCTGCCCTTCGGGCAAGCCCATCGCTATGTTTTAACAAGCTTAGCGATAGTGAAACTCGTTCTCGTCTAAAGACAAGTTTGTCGCTATTTAATGATTTTAACGAGTCTAACGACAAAGATAACTCGGTCCTTTTCATTTTTAGAGAGTCTGAAAAGGTACATAAAGTTAACTCCAAAAGTCCTTTTTCGTCATCTAATCCCTTAGGTCCGAAAAAGTATAAAACAATACAGAATGGATGAGTTTTCGATAGTTTTAACGAGCCGAATAAAACAAGCACTCGATCTTTTTGTGCAATAATCCCTCAGGTCCAAAAAGATTAAAATCTAGAGGAGGGATAGCACTTCCTGTCCCTTTAACGAGCTGGAAGGCCAAGGACTCGGCAATCTTTTCATATTTTACGAGTCAGATGAAAAGAGCTTAAAGAAGACTCGTCTTTTGAGGAACGAGTGATAAAACGGGTTAGCAGCTGATTCCAGGTACAGGTTGGAATTTTCCAATCACGGCAGTGTCACAAGGATGGCTAATGAAACCACTCTTCGCAGTTGTTCCTCAAAATGGGTAAACAAGCATATGGAGGTGAACGATCGGCCAATGGAAAAGTGGAGGTGACGGTGCAAACACGACCAAGGCTTTAATGGCTGATGTTATTACATTCATTGTGGTTATTTACCGGGATAGTTCATTTTTTAACGAGCTTAAACGCGGGTGGAAACATTTGCTCGATCTTATGTTTATTTTTTAATGAGCATGAACTATGCGCTAAAACTGCTCGGATCTTGCGTTTATTTTTTAACGAGCATGAACTGTGTGCTAAAACTGCTCGATTTATATGGTCAATTTTTTTGATTTTTTACCATGACTAGCTTTGCCCTTTTCAAAGATAGTACTGTATCCTCAATTGCTGCATCAAACTAGTTAGAAATGAATAACATTTGCTTGAAAACGAGATTAAAACCCTAATATTTCGCTTTGAACTACGTAAAAAGCAATTAAAAAGTGTTTTTACCTCTCATTTTACCATTTCATTTGAACTTGGTTTGTTGGAGCTTTGGAGGTGCCTCTTCCCCCTTGATTTTCATCAGCTGATTCCGGGAGATTCTGTGGACGATTTTTGGCACCGTCTGGACCAGATAGGAGCTAAACCCTAGCTCTTTCTTTTCATGGTTTCCTTTTTCCATTCTGTGCCTGTTTTCCTGTTTCCCTGAGCCCCTGGGGTTTTGTTAGGGTGCTCTGCCATCAGCGCAGCTAGTTCACTCGAAACCTGCGCTGAATGTCAAGCTGCATGAAGGCAGTTTGACCTTCAACGCAGGTGGAACACTGGCTAGTTGCGCTGGGCACAGAAAAATAGTTTTGTTGCACAGTTTTTGATGAAAATTTTGCCAGTTTCTCATCAAATCCAGGATCTAACGCCCTTCATGTTTGTTTTTCAGAGATTATTGGAGCAAAATGACCCTTACATGGCGAGAACGAGAACATGAAGAAGAGGACATGATTTCCCTCCATGATCCTGTCACGGTGAACGCGCTGCGGAACTGTGGTCTGCTGAAGTTCTTCCATATCTCTAGTATGAGAGCACAGATCTCCCTACTGCAGTATATGCTTGATGCTTGGGATCCTATCAACCAAGTATTTCAGATTAGGAGCAAATCTATGCCCTTGACCGTGGTAGACATTTACTTCTTGACTGGCTTGTCGAGGCGGGGTGCCCCCATTTCTTTGTCAGGTTCGGCCCGAGGGAATGACTCTGTGAGAGATTATGTCCGCCAGTATTGCAGGGAAGGATCTCAGCCGAGTAGAGACGGCAAGGTCGTCATCCGTGAGATTGCTGACAGGTCTCTCAGGTCCATTCTGTATACTATTGGTAGGATGGCCGGTAGTGCATCTCTTCATGTTGCCAACAGATCCTATGTGCAGCACGCCTTGGAGTGCCTCCAACCGAAAATATTCAACTGGTGTGATGCAGTACTTCTTCAGATGAAAAGTCAGTTGACCAAGGTAAAGGATGGGAAGCTGAAGAACTTTGGATTTGGTTCTATTTTGACTGCCTTTGCCTTGGAGAAGATACCACTGATGCAGCCTCAGTATATCAAACTCGACTTGCCTTCTCCTACCGAGCCATGCATGCAGAGATGGGTTGATCACATGTCTAGGCATGCTGGTCAATCTCAGATTTCTTTCACTGATACCTTCTTCAGGTGGTTCGAACGTCAGGAGATGGTCTATTCCGAGTATCCATATGTAGGCATGGATTTCCGAGGTGATCCGGATTTGGTATTGCCGGATGGCGAACAGTGGGCGCTATTGGTAAAATCTTCGACCCTATCATTGTTTACTGTTTTTATTTATACTGTCCTTGTGCTTTATTCTATCAAGACTTTAATCAAACTCATGTGTGCATGCAGATGTTGGTCCTGTTCGTCCAGCAGTTCGCCCGAGAGCGCCAGTCGCTGCACCAGCAGAAGAGACTGCTGGGAGGGTTATTCTTCGTGACCTTGATGTGGCCGAGACCCTTACAGCTGTGCAGGAGCAGGTTGAGAGCCTTACTCTCGGCATTCCCGATGTGAGGATCGACGAGTTACCTTTACAGTTGCAGCGGCATACTACTGGTGTGCCTAGACGATGGACTCGTCTCTTACGCATGATTGCACAGGCCGTGACGTGCTATCATGAGCATCACTAGGCTAGGGTGTGCCCTAGCATTTTGAGTTTTTGGGTCATGCGACCGATTTTTGTCTTGGTTACAGAACATTATGTATAAACGATAAACAGCTTATATATATATATATATATATATATATATATATATATATATATATATATATATATATATATATATATATATATATATATATATATAGATATATATATATATATATATATATATATATTGATTTTTGGGGTTTATTCTGGTTGAGTTATATGATCCATATGTACAACATTGATGATGTGTCTCTTTTTATAAATGTCGCAAATGTCTATCTAACACGTAGTTTGCTAATGAGTCGGTTAATGTGTTTAAGTTTCTGGAAATATGTTGGTATTGAATTAAATCAAATTGTCTTTCCAAAATCTTAACCCTTAGGAACATGCGATAAATAGCTGGGTTGCGGATAGAATATATACCATTGAGTTGTAGTATTACGAGTTGTGAGTATAGCCTGACAATTAGTCGGCGTATACCATGGGTGATGGCATCAGAGAGTAGTTCTATCAACGCGCTATACTCAGCGATGTTATTCGTTGATTGCCCGATACATACACCTCTGAAACTCACTAACTCGCCGCTTGGATCAAAAAAGGCCCAGGCTGCGGAGGATAGGTTCCGCGAACTACGACTCGCTCCGTCGGCATATCCAACACATGTCTCCAGAAGGTTTGACATCTGCAATAAATGTAAAAAGGTGGATTACTCGACCAAAACAAACACTTTAGCGAAAACAAAATACAACAAAAGCATACAAGTTACTATTTAAGCATAGTAACGTTTGAGGTACAACCCATTACGGGGTTGCGCCAATGGAATTCTGTCATAATCCATTAACTCGTAGGCTCCTTTTGCTAATACTCGTTTAACAATATAGGGGCCCATCCATAAAGAATTAAATTTACCTGCTCCCAATTTATCGGATTCTTGGTCGTAAAGCAAGACCAAGTCACCTTCTGAGAAGACACGGGGTTTGACATTTTTGTCGAACTGCGCCTTGACTCGTTTCTTATGGGCTTCATTAGCCAGAGCGGCGTCACGATGGGTTTCATCCAATTGGATTAATTCCAAGAAACGGGCCTCTTCTTCCGAAGTTCCGGGGAGGAGATCAATTGCGAGTTTAAGAGACGAGATTTCACACTGGATTGGCAAGACTGCTTCCAGGCCATACACTAGTTGGAAAGGTGTGAACCCGGTCGCATTCCTTACCGATGTTCGGTAAGCCCACAAGGCTGAGTACAGGATTAGGTGCCACCTTCTTTTGTGAACTCCGATCATCCTTTGCAACATACGCTTCAGGACCTTGTTGATCGCTTCAACTTGTCCGTTGGCTTGTGGATAATACGGGGTAGAGCTGTCATGAGATAGCCCTAGCTTGGCAGCTAATTCAACCATCATGTGATTGCGAAAATGCGATCCATGATCTGTAACTATAGCCTGTGGTACGCCGAACCTGGCGACTACATGATTGAAAAAGAAAAGGGCAGCTGTTTCACCAGTGTTATCTAATGTAGGCATCGCCTCGACCCATTTGGTAAAATAGTCAACGGCGACTATAATATACCCATGCCCCCCGGTCGAGGTGGGGTTACATGTCATGAAATCGATCCCCCATTTGGCGAAAGGCCCAACAGCAACTATTGGCTGTAAAGGTGCGGGTGGTCTTCTGGTTTTGCTATCAAAAATTTGACAAGCATGGCAACTTCTGACTGCGGTTATGCAATCTTTGAACATGGTTGGCCAGAAGTATCCTGCTTGTAAGATTTTCTGTGTTGTAGCATATCCAGATTGATGCCCCCCACACGCGCCTGAATGACACTCATTCAGGGCTTTTTTGGCCTCCTCATGGGTGAGGCACCTCCTCAGAACTGTATCGATACCACGATGGTAAAGCGTATCACCGACGATCATGTAGTCTTTTGCTTGGTATCGTATACGTTTCTGTTCTGAGTGAGAGGTGTTAGGCCTGAATTTTTGGGTTTGGAGATAAATTATTATATCTCCATACCACTCATTGCTCGTAGATATCAGAAACAAACTTTCGTCCACGATTGATTCTTCGGATGTTTCATCGTTGGACGACGATGGGAGATCGCACAATAATTCTGTGAAGACTAAAGCTTTCTTTGATTTGGATTTTACAAATTCCATATCAAACTCTTGAAGGATCGCTATCCATTTTGAATATTTGCCCCCTAGCAACTGTCGCGGCAATATATAAGTCATGGGATTGCAATCTGATAAAATGGTAGTTTTCCGAAAGAGGACATAATGTTGAAATCTTTGTATCGCTTGAACAGCAGCGAGCGCTAGCTTTTCAACATAAGAATATTTGCTTTCCGTATCATTCAAGTTTTTACTTAAATAATATATAGGATGTTCAATTCCATCGACTTCTTGAACTAAAACCATTGCAATGGTCGTATCTGCTGCAGCCAGATACAGGTTAAAATCTCTTTGATAGTCCGGGGCATACATTAATGATGCTTTTACTAGAGAATCTTTCAGAGTGTCAAAAGAAGCTTGCGCCACCTAATCCCAGACAAAAGGTACATCCTTTTTCAAAAGACGAGTATAACCTTTAGCAAGTTCTGCGTAATTTGGAATGAACCTCCTCAGAAAGTTTGCTTTCCCTTGGAGTTTCTGAATCTGAAGCAAATTTGAAGGTGGAGGCAAATTAATGATTTCCTGAGCCTTGCAAGGGTCGAGACGAATCCCATCCTTAGAGACTACAAAGCCAAGTAAACGACCAGAACCGACGCAAAATACACATTTGTGCGGATTGAGTCTTATCTTGTAGTGTCGGCAACGTAGAAATATCACTCTTAAATGCTGCGGATGATCAGTCCACTTTCGCGAATGAGCCGGAAGGTCGTCGAGGTATGGTTGAACGATGTTCTTGATGTCATGGAAGGCATAATTTATTGCCCTCTGAAACGTCGCCCCTGCGTTCTTTAAACCAAAGGGTATTTTCGATAAGCGAATGTGCCCCACGGACAAATGAATGCAGTCTTTGACTGGTCCTGTGGGCAGATATTTATTTGATTATACCCGGAAAATCCATCCATGAATGAAAAGATTTCACATCCGGCGCATTCATCAATTATCTGGTCGATGAAGGGTGTAGGGTAGTTGTCTTTCGGACAAGCTTGGTTTACATCCCTATAATCGACACACACTCTAATTGTCCCTTGTTTCTTCATAACAGGGACAATATTCGATACCCAATCGGTTAGAGGAACTGGGTAGATGAAACCAGCATGGAGAAGCTTTTCAACTTCTGCCTTAATGGCAGCGGCTTTCTTGGGGTGCACCTGCCGAAGCCGTTGTCTTACTGGTTTGACATCAGGATACATCTTAATTTCGTGTTCAACGATACTCGAGTCAATGCCTGGCATTTCATCATATGACCAAGCAAAGACATCTCTGAACTCGCGAAAAAGAGCGTTATATATTTCCAGTTCTGAAGGAGAACATCCTTTGCCGACATAAATATTCTCTACAACATTTGTTTTAGTCGAGATATTTATGGCTATAGTCTCTTCAATATTGGATAAGTTTCGCTCGGAATCCACCGTATTTATAGTGTTTGATAGAAATTCAAAAACTGAAGGGTGGTAAAGGTCATGTTGAGTATCTTCTTCATAATCTGGAAGAAGGGAACGATGGTGGCAATCATTCCATGGTGCCCCCTCAATCAACATTGATTGTAGGATTCCTTCGTCGGTTGTATGCACTCTCGACCAAGGATCTAATGGGGTACCATATTCTCTAGACCTATCTACCCAAACGCTTGATGAGCGTTGATTTGGGTTCGCCTCCCATGCCCGAAACATTGATTGCTACAATATTTCTATAGGGCTTGGGGGCAACACCATTTCATGATCCATGTTGAAATCGTCTTCTGAGATATTCGTGGAAGATATCATGTTGCAGGCTCCTACCAACGCTACTTCTCCTATATAGATTGGAGGTGGAAGTGCGAAAGTTCCCATTAATGTGGGGTCTTTCAGTAGGCCTACTCCGATATCCTGAAGCGAGTGGTTGCTCCCATGGATCATGGGAATGCTTCCTGTAACTTGTGAACCATTAGGGAGGAAGTCTTGTTGGTCGACGATCGTAATCCCTCCTTGAAAAGGGAATGCGATCTTCCTAAAATAAGTCGACACTACAGCTGCCATGGCATATATCCACGGTCTTCCCAGTAGGATGTTGTATTCAAGATTCCCATCGATGACTTCAACATCTATTTCTACTATTTTTCCCCCCAGTTCAACCTTCAAGTTATTTAGGATACCGCACGGGGTATAGGTCCTTCCGTCGAATGCTTTCAATGTCGTCAAAGATCGCGACAAGGTCGGAGACCCTAAAGTTTTCCAGCAACTCATCGACATAATACATGTAGATGCCCCCTCATCAATGATTGTTTAGTGAACAGTTTTGTTGAGGGCTTTCACTTGGATAAGGAAAGCTAGCTGAGCTGGTAACTGAGGATCGTATCCTTTGTGGTCGAAGGATACAAGATTGGAATCCTTAGGATCAACCCCACCAATAGCCGATAACAAAACCTGCCTTTGGGATGGACAATTTTGTAGTACTTCAAGAGTCGACATAGCGGATGGCGATTGGGCCAAATCTTCCACTATGTTATAATGCTGCGCCGCTCTGGCGCGAGGATTAAATGTTGACTTGTGTACTACTCCCTTTGGCGGTTTTATTGTTAATTCAGGAATGATGGGCGGTACAACTTCTGTCGAAGTTGTTGTCGAACTACTTGGTTGATCTTTACCTTTGTCATTCGACAGCTGCGGATTCCCGTAATCTTTGTTCCTTGTCAAAATCAAAGCATCATTTTGTTGCTTGGAGATCGACAACATTAGCACTTGCGACGGGGAAGCATTTCCACTATCAACCAGATTTTGACCTGGATTTGGGAATGGATCAGTTAACACAGCTGAGGTTTGTGAACTCTTAAAGAATCTTTTAAGCTCGGCTCTGTAAGGACAATCGGCTGTCCAATGATCCTCATCACATATAAAACATGGATTTTTTGGTTTCCCTTTCCCAGGAGGGTTTGAAGAAGTTTTTTTAGGGGATGACCCACCTTGTTTCTTCTTCTTCCCTTTGTTTTGCTTCTTCTTGCTTCCTGGTTGATTGGTTTCTTTGCCTTTATCTGTCGATACAGCATTTACTTCCGAAGCAAGAATTTCTTCTTTTGCATTTTGATCTGAAGTCTTACGGGCTTTCTTAGACGAATCCCTTTTTGATTTCGCGTTTGTCGTGCCAATCACACCATCGCCGGCATGAGAGTCACTATTTGATTTAGGAGGAGGAGGAATTGAGAATTCCGGTCTAGGGGCGTCAGGTATTTTGTCGTAGAGCGTGCCAGACTGAGTGTAGACTAAGTCTAGATATTGTACATGAGCAATAACTTGCTCCTCCATTACGACTCCCCCTTTGGCCACATCTTCTATTATGGCAGGAAGTAACGACTTGATAAACCATTCAGCTAATAGCTGATTGGGAACGTACGTTTTCACCATCCTACGACGACGACGCCACTCATGTATATGATTGGATATATGAGTGGCCGTTGTCTGCTTGAAGTTGGTTAAGATTTCCGTTCCCGTTTCATACCTTATCGGTAATTGAAAATGGGTTAAGAAAGTCGTGGCTAGGGAGCTGAAATTGTCGAACGAGGCTCTAGGTAATTCAATATACCATTTTGCCACTGGACCCGTTAACGTCCTCTGAAAGAGGAGAAGCCTTATCGAATCATCGTTTAAGGTGTTTGATGAACACCATAGATGAAAGGTCATCACGTGATTCGATGGATCTTCACCCGGATTTCCATTAAATTTAGGAATGTCCGAAGGAAGTTTGTGAGGAATCGCTGGCCACCAAGGGGCGTAAGCAATTGGATCGTTTGTTAACCGGTGTAAATCAGGTAACTCTAAAGTTGCCACGAATGGTAACTATTGATTCAGATTAGGTGAAGCATACCCAGGGTACGATGGGATTGCCTGAGCAGTTGGCCTTTGCATACCAGCATAATGTAATTGATGTTGGTATGACTGATACGGTTGGTGGACTTGACCACTGTAAAGCGGTTGATTTTGACCGTTTTGAATGTACGGTTGTCCACTGTTCGCAAAGATCTGCTGCTCAGAACCTTGGTACACTTGCTGGAATTGTGGTTGTTGGTATTGCACCAGCCACGGTTGTGAAGCCATGCTCTGTTGTGCTATACTAACCGTCGGACCAAGATGTGGGGTAATTGTACCCGTTTGGACCTGTGTCGCCCCACTAGTTGGCGATTGTGGTTGAGTCACAGGGTCAAGGGGCTGTTTCATTACAACCTGAGAAATCTGAGGCTGACATACAACAGGCATCGTTTGAACTTGTGACACTGTTACAATAGCTGGCGTTGTTGGGATGTTCGACACAGGTACACATTGTTGCATAGAATACACAACCCTTGGTTGTTGAGGTAGCATAGGTACCCAACCACTTGATGTAACTCCAGTATAACCTGAATACTGTTGTGAATTCCCGTATGGATACCCTCCCGGAGGGGGTAATGAAAGGGCATACTGCCCCCCATACGGTAGCAATCCGGAACTCAAGGGGATTGTTTGTCCTTGGGGACTGGATTGCCTAAATTGACCTCCAAATGGATCAATCTGGCGAGTCTCAACATAAGAGTTGCCGGATATTATTCCGGAGGAACAAACTGGAATGGACCACACTGTCGAAATAGTCCCTGGGTGGACTCCTTCTAGCGGTTGTGAGCTAGTTGGGACAGATGGTACGCCGGCAAACATTGTCGGAGTGACGGCAAGGAGTTCTGCTGTCGCTGTGTCATTCGACACAGTCCTAGATGTTGATGGTTGTTCAGACATTTTGAGTCTATCCAAGAGATTACCTAGCGATTCTACAGGAACTTCCACTGGTGGTAGACTAACTTCTGATGTTGAAGGAAATAGAGTGACCCTTACTCCAAAATGTGTTGGAGTACTTGCTTGCGGATCTTCTACAATTTCCTCTATCGCAATCAAACTAGGTGGAAGGGGAAGACCGTCAGGTCCGTAAAATATTTCTGGTGCCGAAGAAGGGGTTGAATCGACAGCGACAGTTGTTTGAGGAGAAAGACTCTCTGAACCGGTCACAGATGGAATTGGTTCAGTAACGCAAGTATTTGCTCCCAGACTAGGATCAGTGTTACTGTCCCTCTGTGGCTGTTGAACTTCTTCTGTAGAGGCAGGGTTTCCAGAAATGTTTGGAGTAACCGGAACCTCCGATGTCGGCGGAACACTTGTTCTAACTTTAAGAGGAGATTTGGAACCGGTTAAACGAGTTCGCTTTGTCCATACTGTTTTCGATTCCAGAGACAAAGATGGTTGACTCGTAAGCCTCCGCGAACGACGGGTTTTCAATTGACTTTCTTCCACGATTGCGGATTACTCGATCAACCAAAATACAAAAGGGGAAAGTGTGTTTCCGAATTGAATGATTTTTTTTTTTTTTTTAAAGACGCTTTTAGACACAACTTGCTTTTTCAATTTTAAAGAGTCGAGAAAAAGCTAAAGATGACTCTAGTCTCCTTCGATGTTTTAACGAGCCCGAAGTGACAAATGCTCGGATGGACTTTTTCCGTTATAGAGTCTGAAAAAGGCCAAAAGGAACTGCTCTAGAGTTCTAGGTAGAGGGTGTGCCAAACTTTTCGCAAAACCGCGGAATACTTTTTAGGGTACGGGCGGTCGATCTTCCTGAATGCTGTGTTCAGTGCATTGCGATCAGTAGGGCGGCCGACATGGCTTCCTAAGGATAAAGGTTTTATTCCTATAGGGGTCTCCCAGTATATACGCGACGGTACGTGGGAGCACAATTCGTACTGGCGCTATCGTCCCTCGGGAGGAATCACCCACCATCAACGAGATCGACAGTCACCAGGCTTTACGACGCCGGAACACGTCTCTAGCCTAGACCTCTATGTTGTGCGTTATGTTGCAAAGCGTTGTTAAGTTCATTCAATTTATTTTAGGTTGATCTTTTTAGAAGTTTGCCTTTTGAGGTTCACCACGAGATGTATGATACAATTCCTAAATGCAGTCTAAAGATGATAAGCAAGCTTGATATCTTTTCAACTTATGAAAATCCTAGCTACAAAGGGAAAAGAAAGACACCATCTTTTCTCAAAGAGCAATCAGCACACTCTAATGCACTTTTCCTAAATCAAACATGCAAACTATCAGGATGCAAATGCACAATGCAGGTGTTTGTTTTCTGCTTTCTTAGTATTGATGCCTACAAATAAAGCTTTTTGTACAACTTTGAATTTGCTTTTAAATGACAAATACAAACAAGTTTACTTTTCCGAAATCAGAGAGGGTAGAAGAGATTACAACACTTAACGATTTCCGAAATGAATACTTGTTTCGACACTTAAAAGAGACAAACTCAAACCAAAAGCAAAAGTAAATGTATAGTCAACTGTAAACAGCCAACGAACTCTCTCCTAAGATCACAATCAAAAGATCTGAATCAAGGGCTACAGGATGACTTATTCACTCTTGCAAAAGAAGACTGTAAATGACGCCACAAACACATAAAAACACTCACAGTCTTTTTGTACAAAAGGAGGCGGAATTTAAGCAGAGAAAAGGAGTTATCAGACTGGTACCTGTGTTGGTTACAGGCTGCAAAAATCAGAGATCAAAACAAGGAAAAAGAGAGCAGAGAACCCCAGCTGCACAAGGCCTAACTGGATCAGCGCAACCTCAACACAGGGGTTTTGACATTCAGCGCAGGTAGCCTTCACGGGACCTGCTTTGAAATGCAGAACCTCTTCACAGGGTCTGCGCTGAAGGAGAAACGAGAGTTTCTCACTGGGTTCTGGGTCACAGATTGCTGATTAATCTACAGTTTCAGGCCAAATCAAAGCAACAAGCAAGGTACAATCAAAGGGATGCTTTGAGGGGGTACTAAGATCTATCACAAAGGATCATCAAATCATTTGTGAGTCCATTGTTCAGATCATAGACAAATCCAGTGATTGGATCAAAGCAGCAGCTGTCTACTTTGCATCTGAGAATAGCAGATGCAGTTCGATTGTTGCTGTTGAGTCTATGAAACAAACAATGATGGAAACACAAATAAAATGACTAAACAGATCTCCCCAGTGGAGTCGCCAATTTGTTGTGGGGAAAAATGCCTATGCAGGACGATCCTATCCACCTAAGGTGTGACAGTGCCTTAGCAACAAACAGAGACAGCTATTCTAGTATTCTCCTTTTATGAATTAAGAATGAAGAGAGATAGATGGACTAACCAGTGTCTTTCGTTTGTCCCTCGATCCGGTCTCTCTTCTCTTTGAGGGTTCCCAGCTACTTGCCTTCTCGCTCGCCCAACTTCAAGAGGTTTCTGCAAGATCACAAGAAGAGAACACTACACAAGACATGGATTCATATTCATAACTAGTTCAGGATTAGAAATAAACTAAACATACTAATGCAATCATACATCAAAGATACATTAGTATATAGGAGAAACCAAGATAGCTTTATTGATGAATAACAAGGTTCAGGAAGAGATACAACCCAGAGGGCTCCAATCCAGCATCTCCTTCCCAGCAAATGGAATTCCTATATTCACCCCCTTCAAAGCATTAAGCACCCAATGATTCCAATCTCAAACCAACAACAATTCTTTGCAATAACAAAATTCCAGCCTCTAGATCTCATGGAGTAGAGATCCATATATAGATGTTTGGAGAGAGGATGAGTCAGCTTGAGATCTGACTAGTGTCCTCTCCCTCTGTCAGTTCTTGATTCCACTTGGAGGTTCTTGCTACCACTTGGAGATTAAGAGCCTCTTACTCATCATAGTCGAATTCACTGAGGCAAGTGTCATTGAGGAAGATTCTGGAAGCTTCCTGGGTCTTGACACCTCTTGGAATGAACTTGCCATTTGTCAACTCTCGCTCAGCGCACCCTGGTAGTGCTTCTACCTGCGTTGCAGTGCAGGTAGCCAATGTTGACTTTGACATTCAGCGCAGACAGCTAGTGGAGCCACTGAATTGATCTTGAATTGACTTGTTTTTGAGCAGTTTCTGGTGGAGAACTTCTGTGAATTGCTGTGGTTTGTTAGCCTTGTTCCTCTAGGGGTAGGAACAACATGTTTAGCGACTTTGGATCCCTTAGATTATGGACATTTCATGCTTATAGCTGTAAGGCACAAAAATGTCTATAACAACACTCGACTATTTTATTATTAAACAATTAAAGTGACCAACATTTTTGCGCCGTTTTCGGGGAAGGCGACTGAAGATTTTAAGGGTATTAACATTTTTCTTTAGAAATGCAAGATGCATGAGAGGACGCAAGAAGGTTAACCATTTAGGTAGCAAAGGCAAAGGAGGAGGAAGAAAAACTTTTATTGATGATATTATTTCGAAAGCTGAGACATCCTAGAGCTTAAGCTCTCGAAGGCCATAGACCCAACACTCTTCCCAGACAGATTATCAGACAGAGGAAGTAGTGGGACCAGAGAGGGTTATAGAACCATCAGAATATACTGAGGAACCGGTGGAAGAATACGAACGACCAATAGAAGAACCAATAGAGGAAGTTAAGGTGGAGGAACCAGTGCAGGCAATTGAAAGTCCAACAGAAAACTCCGAAGACCGGGCAAGTGCATCAGGAAAACAACCAATGGAGGATAACAATGAAGGAATTTTCGGTGGAGGTCGCAGAATAGAGGGAAGGGGAGAAAATTCTCTCTCCACCCTGGAATTCCCCATTGGAGATCTCCCCAGAGGAGCAACTCCTATGAAGAATATCCCACTCTCAACATTACCCAATTTCCATGGGTTATCCACAGAGGATCCTAATGAATTTATTTTTGAATTTGATATACTGTGTAGAAGCTATGACTATGTTAATGTTGCTCAGAAATTGAAGTTGTTTCCAGCCACATTAAAAGGGAACGCATTAACATGGTTCATGAGCTTGGGAGCTCATGTGATTACAACGTGGGACCAGATGAAGGAGAAATTTTTGGCTAAATACCAAGATTATTGTCGAACAAGAGAAGGGAAGGAGGAATTATTCAATATGACTCAGAAGGAGGACGAAAGTCTAGAGGACTTTATGGAGAGGCTACAGTATAACTTACACTGATCTGATCATCCTGATATGATTAAGGATATTCTCAAGTCAATATTGCTAAAAGGGGTACGAGATGATTGTTTAGATATGTTGAATATGCTTGGAAAAGGAGACATATCTAAGGAATCCTATGATGAGATTATCAATCTCTGTAAAAGGTGTTCGAAAGGAGCAGCAAGTAGACCAAAGAGAAAAGACAGTAAATACTCAAGAGTCCATAAATCAGCAAGTGGGGGAGCAACACGGGCTGAAATAGGTAACTTACTTAAAGAATTTAAAACTGAAATGTTAAGCTCTTTTGCTTCACAAATTGATACCTTGCAGGTTAAAAAGAAGCAGGCAGAAGCAGAAGCTGCTCTGGCTATTTTCTGCTCTAAATGAAGGGAAAAACACCCACTAAGGGAATGCCCCCTGGACAAGGTACCAATCTGCACTATCTGTGAAAAGGACCATGAGACTCAACAATGCCCTTCTCTGCTAGGAATAAAAGCAGCACTGCAGCCAACTGAAGAAGAAGTTGAAGCAGTGTACCTCCTCACACAGAGAAGGCAATGGAAACCACAAGGACAAGGTACGAATTCTAACATGTCATTTAATCGTTGGAATAATCATCCTCCTTTTCAAACAAATTACACACCCTTCAACCAAATGTAGTACCCACACCTTAATCAAATGAATTTTCCACCCATGCAGCAACCAAACCCTCCTTTTGTTGATCCTACGATGTGGAATCCCTGGGCTCTACAGCAAACCTATTTTAATCAATGGAACCCGAATTGGAAAGCTCCACAAATCCCATTTCCAAACCAATTATCTCAGTATCAGAAATCTCTCTCCTTACCATCAAATGCCCCACCAAATAATCAGACAATAAGACCCCAGCTGCCTGTACAACCTAACCCCAACCCGAATAATAATAAATCTCTGCAAGTAATTGATGTTCAAAACCAACTGGTTTCCCCTATGCAATGTAATGACATTCATTTACGCTCTGGAAGAATAGTTGAACCCATTATTGATGACATTACTTCCGATTCTGATAAAGAAGAAATCAGAAAAGAAAAGTCATCTAATGCTGAAACAGTTGGATCATCCTCTAATAACAATGCTGAAACAGTTGAAACATCCTCTAAAAAGACTGCTGAAGCAGCAAAGCCACCATTCCCTGAACGTTTGGCTCTTACCAAAACACTTGAGCCACCTGCTTTTAATCTGTTAGGAGAGCTGCAGAATTTATATGTTAAAATTCCACTCTTACAAGCACTAAGAGATGTATCGATTTATGCTATAACTGTTAGAGATATTTGTATTAAGAAACCTGGAACAAAAGCTAAGGACCCCCTCACAGTTCATGTGATGGGTGATCTAGCTGCTCTAATGTCAGAAAAAAAATCCCCCTGTGAAATATGGTGACCCTGGTCACCTTACAGTCACAGTTCAGGTTGGTAAAACCTTTGTTTCTAGAGTTCTAGTAGATCTGGGTGT
Source organism: Pinus tabuliformis (assembly GCA_031772625.1). Classification (NCBI taxonomy): domain Eukaryota; kingdom Viridiplantae; phylum Streptophyta; class Pinopsida; order Pinales; family Pinaceae; genus Pinus; species Pinus tabuliformis. The sequence continues at coordinate 522,081,331 of CM062820.1, forward strand.
TGCAATAAACATCATGACACTTGAAACAGTGCAGTTACTGCAGTTAAAAAATTTAATTAGGGAAACCCCAACCATTCTAGAGCTGGCTGACCGCTCCACAATCAAACCTGAAGGAGTCATTGAAGACTTGATAATTTCAGTCAAATCTTGGAACTAACCAGCTGATTTTGTGGTATTACAGACCAAAACAAAGTTGGGGGGTCATCCATTGATTCTAGGGAGACCTTGGCTGGCTACAGCAGATGCCTTCATCAGCTGTAGGTCAGGTTCAATGACAATTTCTAATGGATGTGAAACCAAACAGCTTACTCTGTACCCTCATGCTACACCTATGATTAATAATGATAACTCTGTGTGGTTAGATTATGAGGATGATGAGACTCAACCCATCTTGACTGTCGGACAAGCCCTAACTTTTAAAGATTCAACCGAAGATGAATTAATTAGTAGCTTTATTTCTGAACCTTCTTCGATTAACTCTGAAATACATGATCACTTGACTACAATCTTGGAATCTGAATCACAGCAAAATCTTAAAACTGAAGACTTATCTCAGACATCAGCTGACACACCCTCCAAAAGTATAGCAGTCGAAATCGAGCCTGGAGAAACATTAAATATAAACCCTAACCTAACAGATGCTGAAACACAACAGTTAATGAAGTTACTCCACGAGAATAAACAAGCATTCGCATGGGATTACACAGATATGAAGGGAATTTCTTCTAAATTATGTACTCACCGTATTTATATTAAAGAAGGATCTCGCCCATTCTGCCAACCCCAACGACGAATGAATCCCAATTTGAGGGAAATTGTGAAGGAAGAACTTCAAAAATTGTTGAATGCAGGATTTATATATCCTATATCTGATAGTGAATGGGTTTCACCATTAGTAATAGTACCTAAGAAAAATGGGAAATGGAGAGTGTGTGTGGATTATAGAGCTCTAAATAAGGCTACTCAAAAAGATCATTTTCCCTTACCATTTGTTGATCAGGTACTAGATAATTTGGCAGGTAAGAGATTCTTTTCCTTTTTGGATGGATTTAGTGGATATAATCAGATCAAGATTGCACCCCAAGATCAAGACAAGACCACTTTTACTAGTCCATGGGGGACTTTTGCCTATAGATTTCTTCCATTTGGACTATGTAATGCCCCAGCAACATTTCAAAGAGCAGTGATAGGAATTTTTTCTGATATGCTTAATGATTCCTTAGAAATATTTATGGATGACTTTACTCCTTATGGTGTGACTTTTGAAGATGCTTTACAAAACCTTGAAAAAGTACTTAAACGGTGTATGAAAGCGCATCTTGCCTTAAGTACTGAAAATGATGATGAATAAAGGTATTGTTTTGGGACACTTCATTTCATTCCTAGGAATTCAGGTTGATCCAGCTAAAGTACAAGTAATTCAGACTCTGCCTATCCCTAAAACACAAACTGATGTAAGAAGTTTTTTAGGACATGCTAGATATTATAGAAGATTTATCAAGGATTTTTCTAAAATAGCTTCTCCTTTGTTTGTGTTACTTATGAAAAATGTTGAATTTAAGTGGGCTGATGGATGTCAAAAAGCATTCAATGAACTTAAACATCAATTGTCTACAGCTCCCATTTTAAGAGGACCTAACTAGGCACTCCCCTTTCATATATCCTCTGATGCTTCAGATACTGCAATTGGAGTTGTCTTGGGTCAAGAAGAAAACGATCTTCCCTATGCTATCTACTTTATTAGTAAAAATATGACCCATGCTGAACTTAATTATACAGTCACCGAGAAAGAATTCTTAGCAGTTATTTATGCTATTAATAAGTTTCGACATTATATTATTGGTTACAATACCTTTGTGCATATTGATCACTCGGCCATTAAATATTTAATGAAAAAATCAGTTACAAATGCTCGAGTTACCAGATGGTTATTATTATTACAAGAATTTGATATCACAATTGTAGATCGACCAGGTAAAGAAAATGTAGTTGCTGATTTTCTTTCTCAGTTAAAAACTAATGAAAATATTCCAGTGGATGATTCTTTTCCTGATGAATATTTATTTGCAGTATCTGCTCACTCACCTTGGTATGCAGACATTGCCAATTACTTAGTTGCAGGGAAACTACCATCACACCTATCGCACAGAGAGAAAAGAAAGATCGTTCAGCAAAGTGCTAGGTACAGCTAGATAAGTGGGTGTCTCTTTCACACAGGACTCGATCAGGAAATTCAAAGATGCATCAGAGAAGATGAAGTTTATGATATATTGAAGGCTTGCCACGATGGCCCTTGTGGAGGGCTTTGCGGACAAGAGAACAACACACAAAGTTCTCAGAATGGGTTACTATTGGCCCTCACTTTTCAAGGACGCCAAGAAATATGTTAGGGCCTGCGATAGCTATCAGATAATGGGCCAGCCTAATCACAGGGATGAAATGCCACTTAACCCCCAGGTAATACTTGAACCTTTTGAAAGATGGGCATTAGATTTTGGTCCCATCAATCCTCCATCCAATCAAAGAGTTTATATACTGGTTTGCACAGATTATATGACTAAGTGGGTAGAAGCTAAGGCACTCATCAAAGCTAATGAAGAATCAGTGTTAACTTTTCTATTTGAAGAAATCTTTGTTAGGTTTGGTTTGCCTAGAGAGCTAGTTACAGATGGAGGACCTCCTTTTAATTCTCATGGCTTCAAAAATACACTCCAGAAATATCACATCAAGCATAAAATGACTACACCTTATCACCCCCAGGCAAATGGGCAAGTGGAAAGTACAAATAAAGTCATAGAAGCCATTTTAACAAAGACAGTCAAGGAGAATAGAAGGGACTGGTTTCAAAGGTTGCCTGAAGCATTATGGGCTTACAGGCTTACAGAACTACTTGGAGAAACACTACGGGTTTTTCACCTTATGAATTAGTTTATGGTAAAAGTGTTGTTTTTCCTGTGGAATTTGAAATCAAAACCTTAAGGACTGCTTTAGCTGTTAACCTTGATTTGACTGATGCACAGACAGCTAGGTTGCAGCAGCTTCAGGAATTGGATGAAAAGAGGTTGGATGCCATCCATCAAACAACCATGATACAACAGCAAAGAACCAGGTGGCATGACAAAACTATTAAGCACAAGCAGTTCCAAAAAGGTAATTGGGCCTTACTGTATGACTCCCGTTTTGAAAATTTTCAGGGGAAATTAAGAACAAAGTGGCTAGGACCTTATGAAGTAGATGTTGTTTTTCCAAATGGAACAGTCAGACTCCTAATGATTGATGATAGTAGAACACCATTATTAGTGAATGGGTATCGACTCCGTTTGTATCAACGGCCTATTTCTAAAGAGGATTTCAAAGCTACTTGCATGACAGACATACACTATACCTTTTTGGGGGAACCAGCTATCCCTCAATGCACTTAATTTCCTGTTTATATATTTATTTTTAGATTAGATTTCTTAACTAATAATCCCTGTCAAGGGTTTCCACGTTACAATTAATTATTTTGTAGATCTTAGCTTTGGATGGTGGCTGAAAAGAAAAATTCCAATATAGGAAGAATTAATCTGCAAATTGGAAAAGCATTGCCATGTCATAATCCATTTCCCGTTGCTGATATTTTCCGTTGTTGATACACCATTTCCCGTTGCTGATACACCATTTTCCATTGCTGATACACCATTTCCCGTCGCTGATACACCATTTCCCATTGCTAATATTTCCCGTTGCTGATACACCATTTTCCGTTGCTGATACATCATTTCCCATTGTTGATACACCATTTCCCGTTGCTGATACACCATTTCCCGTTGCTGATACACCATTTCCCGTCGCTGATACACCATTTCCCGTTGCTGATACACCATTTTCCATTGCTGAAACACTACTTTCCAGTGTCGAAACACCAAATCCCACTGCTTAAACACCAATCTTTTCTATTTTCCTAAATATCCCCATTTTTACTCCTGAGAATGAACTGTTATTTCAAAAAGAAACATATCATTCTTTATTCAAAGGAATCAGCCATTTATCCTGTTAATAATACCCCTTCACTACTGCCTCTCGTGAATAATAAAAACCTCGTGGATAAAAACCCTCACACCTTACAAACCCTTTCTATAATGATCATTGACCTATTAAGGACGAGATAACACTTTTCGGCGCAACAACCAAAGGTAATTGTAAAGGTATGCATGTTATGTGTGAATATTAAATTGTAGTTAATGAGGAGATAGTTGACATGACCGCTAAAAGTGTCGTACTGCCAACCATATCATTCAGCCGCAGTTGGGGAGGGATTACCGAAATATCGTAATCATTATAGGACACGCCCATCACCGCCATCCCTATTCCTCCCGGTTGTGTCTAATCCACCTCGTTTATGCCTTACCACGTCATAATTTCATTTTGCAATGTTCTATTCTATTTCGACTTCGGCAACTCGGCTCTGCACTTTGTATTCGGCCTAAGACAGTAACCATGGGTGGAGATGCTGTTAGACATGAACTAGGCTCGACGGCATTACTAGAAATTTACCCAGACGCATACCAAATCTTCCTACAAGCAGGATGGGTGGACTATTTCAAAAGACTTCCAGAATTTGATTTGCAGTAGGTTCTCGAATTTGCATGCAATTTGAGGGAGGGGTATTCTACTGTCCAAGGGGTGAGAATCCCAGTAACAGAAGAAGACATAGCACAAGTTTCGGGGCTTCCAACCAACAGCATTCGCTGGTTCAACAGGAAGCATCTTATCCTCAATGCACAGCAAGATTTCCTGTTACCTGGGGAGCAGGTGGAAGCCAAAGGCAGGGGTGTTGCGCTTCGGTCATTACCACCACCTTGGCCAAAAGTTGCAAAATTTGTCAAGCACTACTTCACTTGCGAGGGCCGCTATCAGGTAGTCTACCAACATGACTTTGTCTTATTAAATCATTTGCGGCATGGTCGTCTACTAAATATGCCTTATTATCTCATTGGATGTCTGAAAAATATGGCACACTACATTGTGAATGCTAGGCACCAACTCCTCTGCCTCACACACCATCGTTTGGTCCAACTCCTGATAAATAGCGGCTTCGCCCTGCATAATCCACCTCCCCTCATTAACCCTCCCCAGCAAGCTGGGGAAAATCCTCAGCAAAATGAAGAAAATTCCCAGCAAGATGCTGAAACTCAGCAACCAGCAGCAGGAACACCCCAATTAAGCACTGAAAATCTGCTGCAATCCTCACCCCATGATGAAGCCGAACTGTCCACTCCCATAGTTCATATCCCTACCGATGATTCAGATGAGGATACCCTCATCACTTTCCTTAAAAGGAAAAAGCAACAGAAAATTGCAACCCCGTTAAAAAGAAGAACCAAGGCCTCAGTAAAGGCAGCTACTATTTCTGATGATTGCCTGAGTAAAAGTCCTCGCAAGAGGAAAACTACTGTCTCTCCTAGTTCCCTACCTCGGCAACGAACAAGGTTGTTTGCAGTAACTGAGGCCATTCCTCCTATCATTTTAAACCCCCGTATTTCGCATAGCCCTGAACCTTCACCTCCTTCACCCTCAGATGCCGAAATTCAAAGTGTTCACGATTTTGTAACATCATTTTTCTCAACAGAGGTAGTTGCTCCACAAGAACCAGCTGCCGACAAATTCAAACTAGACATCCAAACTGATATAGGACATGTGGCTGTTACACAAGAACCAACCACTGACCCAATAGGTGCCACACAAGAACCACCTGTTGGGGAGCAAAAAGAAGACGACCTGCATGTGGCTGTTACACAAGAACCAGCCACTGACCCAATAGGTGCCACACAAGAACCACCTGTTGGGGAGCAAAAATAAGACGACCTGCATGTGGCTGTTACACAAGAACCAGCCACTGACCCAATAGGTGCCACACAAGAACCACCTATTGGGGAGCAAAAAGAAGACGACCTGCATGTGGCTGTTACACAAAAACCAGCCACTGACCCAATAGGTGCCACACAAGAACCACCTGTTGGGGAGCAAGAAGAAGATGCCCTAGGTGAAACTGATACACAAACTGACCCAATAGGTGAAACACAAGAACCACCTGTTGGGGACGCATATGATGAAGTTAATGCTGAACAACAATTCTCTTCTCCTTTGGAATCTGTAACTGTAGAAGCCCCAGTTACTCTAGCCTCCCTACAAGAAGAAAATGAGTTCTTAAAATCAGAAATTAAGGCCTATCAGAAAGAGTTAGCAATGGCTAGGGAAGCCTATAAAGAAGAACTCAATCTGTACATGTTAGCTCAAGTAGCATCTCAAGCTGAAAAGAGTGTAGAGAAAGAGAAATATAGTGAATACATGTGCAGTGAATGTGGGGATATCTATACTCAAGCAGGATATAAAATAATTGCAGTCCCATTGACTAGAGCCAGCTCTGTTATATTTAAAAAGGAACACCCTGTTGTTACACAAGAACCAGTAGGGTCTTCAAGGATTTCAAAAGAAGAAATAGAACCACCCCGGCCTACCCAAGTTATTGAGGAGCAGAAACCAGAAGAAGATATAGAACCACCCCGGCCTACCCAAGTTATTGATGAGCAGAAACTAGAATCAAAATCTTTTACAACTGTGCATATACAAACTGAACCTCCCTGTGTTAGCAATGCTCATGCACAGACTTCTAGTTTTCAAGAATTAAGCAACACATGGAAAGCGGCATACGAGTTCTCCCAAGGAAAGGCATTTAAACAGCAGAAGTCATTATGTTTTAACTATGCCTATAGGAATTGGGAAGCAATGGAACAGTCTTGTGCACAGCACAAAGAAAATAAGCAATTAAAAGCTAGACTGTCCCTTATCTTCGATTTGGTCCAGCGCTTACTGGCTACAAGAAAGCCTTCTTTTAATTATTCTGTATTCTTGAGAGAACGCTTAGCGTTCCTCCAATTAAAAGCAATAAAGGATGGAAGACCACACCAGGTCTCTACACCACAGCAATTCATTGAAACTTTTGCAGAAGCATCAAACAATGACCAAAATCTGCTGTGTGAACTCTATCTTCACAATGAGGTTATGTCTGAAGATAGAAAGATTAATTTACTTCCTATTTGTGGTGATATTCAAATAAGAGCTTTTATTTCCTTTTTGGCCAATCAACTCACTTGGCAGAATGCTTTCATGTCTGCAAAACACAACGAGGAGAACTGTCTTCTCTGGATTCGTCCGGAACCACAGAATGCAGCTATCTTCCTTATGGAACATCAACGGAATCTAAGAGAACCAGGGATGACCGATCACATTAGGAATCTGCAAGCAGCAGTCTTGGAAGACTGCCAACATTATGTCAAAGCTAAAGGACCTCTGGCCATAAAAGCAAATGAATTATTCTGGGAACACTGTCCCAAGGAAAGACGGGAATACCATCCCTACAATCCCCTCAATCTTCAGGCAGCAATATCACGGATACCTGATTATGTAAAATGCATGAGACAGTGTGCTGAACGGTGGATTGGTTACCGTTTTCATTTCCCTCTCTTATGGCTTCCTGGAGAACAATACAAAGGTCAATTTACATTGACTAAAAAGGAAGAATTGGCAGCATGGAAAATACTTCAGAATGCCCAAGGGTTCAGAGACATGGTTGACAGCACTTTCTACACTTACTGCATAAGCAATCTACACTGTTCAGCCCAGTATTCTGATTCCGATTCAGATTAGACGTTGCATGTGGACATGCAACATTTTCAGCTGGGGGGATGTTAGGTTCCCATTTTGTCTATTTTTGACTACATATTTTGCCATTGTATTACCCTCTTCAACCCTTAGTTGAAAGCCTTTGCTAGTGTTTTGGCTTAATCACTCCAAAAGGTACAGAATAACTTTCCTCATTACTATATGTTTAATTATTCAACACGTAATCATGCTATCTTTATAATTGTTCTCTGAAGTTGATTAAAGTGCTGACTAATTGCTGAAACTGCCTAACTGGCAGGATCACGTTTTGTCGTTGCTGAAACAGCGGAAACAGCGCGAACCGTGAAGATGAAACAGCAAGAACAACATGAACCTCGAAGCTGAAACAGCACGAACAACACGCACACTTTGAGGAACAATTGAGATTTGCGTAACAAATTTGCATCGGCAAATGAGTCTGACCGATTACTATATTGGTCGTAATGATCATGATCCTCATGACTGTAACAATATTTTGTTATTAAGAGCTGACTTTCTTATTTTTGGTACAAAAGGGTTGAATCCGAATGTATGAAAATCTGTTGTAATAGATGTCTCCTCTATAAAGAGGAGACATCTACATTAGAGAGGGGGACAGAAAGGAGGGAAACAAACTGTAACACAGAACTTGTAGTGAAGGGATGAGACTGAATCTCTTTTTGTAATATGGTTTATTGGCAGATGAATACAATTCTATTCTGAGTATTTTATTTTAATTCCTATGTTCTGGGGAATCTTGTGAGAAGGACAGGGCCCACCTTCATCACAAGATTCACCCATCTTCTTTCTGTTGTGTGGTGTGTGTGTGATTTCTGTTTATATTATAGTTACTGCTTCTAAAGATATTTACTTTTGTTGAAACTCTGTTTTCCTTCTTAACTGATTGATGTTTCATATGAGTGCCTCACCGGTGATTAGGATTTACAGAGTGTATGGGTAAACTGGACAACAGAGGCAGGAGTTAAAAGTCCTTACTCTGAGGATAGGGTCATGATCCTTTGTTGCAGGACAGCGATCACTTCCTTTTGCAGATTTTTTTCCTTTAAGTTATTTGTTCTTACTTCATTTTCTGCAATAGGCTATAACTACTGTAACTGCTGTAACACAGAGTAGGGATTTAATAAATAGTAAACTGTTTATACTACAGCTTTTAATACCATTAAGATTGAGTACATACAGTACGTAGTCACCTTTGGAATAATCAGACTTTCCCGGGTTGATAATTAATGTGGCACTCGACTGTTTTATTATTAAACAATTAAAGTGACCAACACTCCTTGGTTTAGCTTCCATAGCTTGGGCCTCTCTATTAGCTTAATATGGCAAAAAATGTTGTTTACAATGCTCTACTTCTCCTGAAACCTGCTTCAATGTGTTAAGAATGTCCAAATAAGATAGGAACACCTTTTCCTGAGCTCCATTTGGTCAAATTTTACTATAGTTATGACCAAAACTGTTTTCTCCTAGAAAACCTCCTCCAAAATTGGAGGAACTCTAATTAGCTCTGCTAAAATTGGTGGAACCTCCAATTTTTTTGGAATCGCTAAACATGCCGCCAACTTAATCTGCAGTTAATCTATAGTTAACTAGAGGGTTAATTAAATATACGTGCAATTAGTTGGAGGCTAACTATGGATTAGCACGCAAATACCGTGTGGCTAGCTAACTATCGACCTCCGTATGTGGGTAGTGGTCACATAATGCGATAACTGTGAACGGTTATCTCTGATGGTAGTTTTAATACTTGTAACCGCCAGATATATGATATGTCACATGTCATGGTGTATTAACTGTGAGGGTTATGTTATCGCTGGTTGGTATGTGTTGTCCGCCGTTTGAATAACCGCTGACTATTACCATGGAGTGTTCACTTGGGAGGGCTAGCTCATGGGCTGGCCCTCCTAACCACCAAACTTCAAAACACTAAGCTTTAAATATATGTAGATAACTATATATGTTAAGAAACATATGATGGTATAGCGGTAATACTGTTGGTTTGCTTAGAGAAGGTCCTGGGTTCGACCCCCGGCATGCCACAAAATTTTGTCACACTGTGCACCGAGCCGAACTTTGGGGAGGGACACGTGGCGGCCTTCGATCTTTCCACTTATCCCCTCCTCACTGGTTCTCCATTGACCAATCATAATATGCTATGTCACCAACCTGAAAACCAACCAAAACTTTACACTTGTCGAACCATGATTGAGCATTGACCACTGTTGACCTTGCAAAGTCACTTGCCACGTCAGCAGTACGGACTACTGACTGTGCAATGACTGTGCATTTTTTTTTAAAACTTCTTCTCTTTGGAAAAGTGGTCAGAACGTGATATCTTCCTCTTGATACAAACTTGGTTTTCAGTGAAATGAGTTGTGTTAGGATCGTTTTTCCGAGAGGGACATGGTCATTCAGGTTTCAATCCATTCCGAGAAGTTTGATTTTTGAGCTAAATACTAAGAACCTGATCATGAGAGCTCAAGCAACCAAGTCCTCCCAATCCAAATTTGTCATGCCAATAAGTTTCTTTTTAACCCCATCTAAAGATTTGTGCAAACCTTGTTGCACCAACAAATCTCTTACTTTCAGTTTCCCCAACGCAAAATTTTTCTTACCTGTGAACTTCTCCACCTCAAACTTATCATTTTTCATTTTAGCAATTTCTTCCAACTCGGGGTCTGAATTATTCTTATAAAATCCTTCTACTAGGGTTTCCTTCTTTCTCCCTTTAAATTTCTGCTTTCAATTAAGGTTTTTTTTTTCTTCTTTGTTCTGGTTTCTATAACTCGATTTTGTTTCACTGGGGTCTTCCATTTTTTTGAGAAATTAAAACCCACAATTATTTCCTTTAGAAACCCACTACTTCCCCTTCCTTTTTTAGAAATACAAACGCAAAATTACCCTAATTCTTCAAAAAAGAATTAATGCAAACCAAAAAAGAATTTCATGTTCCTTTTCTCTTTGTACAATCCGTAAAATTTGAGCACTTCCAAAAAAAAATCAATTTTTCATTTGTTCAACAATCATAGGAATGCAGGAAAAAAATACCTGGGCTTAGCAGTAATGTTCAACTCTTACAGCTTTGTGGACCACGGAGAACTCTCTAACTGGCGGCTTAATGTAGGCTCTATCACATCTTTAGACAAGCGATGGCATGGGTAATTAGTCAAAACTTTGACAACACTTTGTTTTTTACTATGCTTTGTCTTTCTCGGCGGAAGACATGTCTGTGCTTTTATTAACAGAATCATTTACCTTGAGGCGAATGATTCAACAAGTTTCTATGATGACTCCTCCTCTCAAAAAAATGGCGGCTTTGTAGTTTTTCTTTGACCAGTGGCTCTATCAATATATTTTCTCCAAATAGATTGACATACTTCCTTTGTTGTGGTTTTCTCGGCATGGATCCAGAAAGGGTTCTCAATGTCGGTCTTCGAGGTTCAATTCCTCCAAGAATGCGTCCTCCAATAGTGCAGCTTCCTATATTTCAATTGGTCAGTAAGTCGACTTCCTAACAGGCTACCGACAACACCACCTCATCGTGAGCCTTCAGGTGGCAGAGCTTCTGCAAGAATGTGGCCTTTAACAGTGAGCAAGTCAACTTCTGATAGGATTAAACAATGACTCCTCTTATAACCTTCAACGATTTCTCACGGCCCTCACAACATCATGGTTGTTATACCACTTGTTGATATTTGGAGTCATTAACCATTAAACAAGCAAGAAAGGCATAAAACTAAAAAACTGAAATCACACACATTAAGGAAACCCTGACAATGTGTTAAGGAAATCTCCACGGGGCAAGGGATTGGAAATATTATTGCTTAAAATATTTCTCCAAGTTACAATGAGCCTCTCGGACAATCACCAATAAATATGAGTTATTTCGTTACATAACTTCCTTTCGTTATAAAACTGACTAAACGATAAACTAATTTTTCCCTGAACAATTATTATTTACATTGGTTTTCATATTTTTAACATTTCTGGCATATTACGAAAATTAAATTTCCACATCGATATCGATTCGTATTTATCTTATTCTCTCCTCTTTGTTTTCTCTGTTCCATCTGTCTACGACCTGCAACTTGTAAGGACTCGAACTTTTAGAAGCTCTGTAATTAGTGGGTCCTTTTATATGTATATTAATCAAGAAAAGTTTGAAAATGACATAAATAATGGTGAACATGATCATAAATTTGCGAGAGATTTTTCGGCGAAAATCACAAGAGAAACCATTTGTCGACGCGTTTCGAACCAACTAGTGTGGTTCATCGTCAGGACAAGTTGAATCATAATCATAAATGTTTATGAGCAGTAATGATCACAGAGTTTTTATATTTTTATATATGGAAAATTCCTATAGAGAAAATGGTGAGGTTCATGTTCAATCTGAGTGGAGCAAATGTTTGTTGGAAAACAATTTTAGAGGCTCATTCTTCACTCCAAATGGAAACGAATCTTAGAAGAGAGTGCTTTGTTTTTCTTTACATAATACTAAGTAGTAGGGACAAAATTGGTAATTTATTTTCATAGTGAAGGAAGCCTTTTAAGTAGAGTCTCATAGTAGATAAACCACTTTTGCTTTAAAACATTTTTTTATCTTGTTTTGAATTGAATTTATTTCTATGCTAAGATATTTGTCAAAATAATAATAGTGTAGTAAATATTACTCACGAATTTATGAATAGCACTAAATTACACAATCAAAGCCATCCTCAACCAACTAGTAAAAATAAGAAATGTATATGTAATCATATTTTTACACCAACAATATAAGAACATAGTATTTCAAAGTATGTTATATTTAAAATTACAATATGATCTTTGAGTCTTTTTTAATCTGTCCTATAAACAACGTTGCAAACTCAAAATCGATCTATTAAATCATGGAGGTATTAATAGGAATTGGTTGAATGTTTTAAACTAGCAATTGACTCCAATAGGTGTTTGCATGGTTTATTAATGAAATTTTATATCTAATCATAAATTGATCTAAAAAGTGCAAAAATAAATTGATAATGGGTGTAAAAAAATTTCATCAAAGGTTTTCATTTACCGCAGTTTGTTTGCGTGTGCATAGTATTGAGGTATTTCCTTTCACTTCTTCTTTTTCCTACTTATTCGTGTTCATAGACAAATTTATCCATTGAGTAAATGATTCTTCTTTTTCCTACTTATTCGTGCTCATAGACAAATTTATCCATTGAGTAAATGATAGATTGATTGTCTAGTTTATATTAATTTATACATTTAATTTTGACTATTTGATGTTGAAGACCGATATTAAATTATGCTTACATACAATCTTTCTTGTATTATGCGTTACTCCTACACATATTCTCCATACTAGACTACAGAGCACATCTTAGAGTAGTTACAATAAATGTTTTATAGATTAAAAAAAGTTTATTTATTTTATTTAGAGTAAAAATATGCATAGTATATTTATAAAGTCTATAATGGACTATTAAATTATAGAATTTCATATTTTAATTTAATAATTAGTTTCAAGGAAATAATTTTTTCACAAACTTTTCATACATTCTCATTTAGATTATATTTGTTTTTTTAATTAGCTTCTCTTAATTCCAAAAAAAAAAAACATATTACATCGATAAACTAAAAATAACCAGTTTACAATCTTTCACTTCCTCATATCAGATATCATGGTGATTTAGGGGTTTTTTATTTTTCCCCCTTCTCTTATGTACATCAATCCACCCTTCAGTGTTATCTGTAATAGCTGAAGATCTACCCCTCTCCTCACTCTTTTGATATAGCTTCATAACTCCTGATTTAGGCGTGATCATTGCATCATTCTCACTCTCTGAAGGGTCATATCCATGGGAAAGCTTCTAAGCATACATAGCTGAAATCATTAATGCTGAAGTTAATTCACTATCCTTCACCAAGCCTTCCTTCTCTATGGAGGGATGATTCACTGCAACTAGGGATGGAACTAGATCTGGAGAGGATGAATTTTCTGCTGGTGAGTTCATATGTTGAGAACCCTATTTTTTTTGCCACTAGAGCTCTGTAGCTAGCTGGTGGCTTCAGATCTCTCCAACCATGACTAGCTTTCTTCGACACTTGGGGACAAAACACCTTTTTAGGAAAAGGGCATGTGTTCTGAAGGTGCCCAAGCTGTTGGCACCTTCTTCACCTAAATGTTGTATTTTCCTAGTCTAATGGTTTTATATAATCCTTACCATCACAAGAAGTTTATGAACCCATTTCCCAAGATATCACTATCCACTTTGATTAATCAACCTATAGAATCTCCAATATATTCTAGGATCTATTGCTATATCCATATAAGGGGAAAATTTGAAAGTCTAACTCACATGGGAAGATGCATAGATTTCATAATGAGAGGGTTAAAATCCTTGAAGCACGGCTAGATCAAAAGACCAACTCTTCCCTAGAACCAAAGGCCCTTGTTAAAAACCTTCTAACAATCTTCAAGTTTTCTGGAAAAAAAAAACACAAAATAACCTTTCAAACAAAAAAGAAACTCTATATTTTTGGACGAGTTCAAGTGAAGCAACTGCCAAAGGATAGAAGACAATGGACAATCCCCATTCAACCTACACATTATTTCTCACTATTTATACTCTTCCACCCTTAGCTTAACAATATCATCATCCATGCCCAACAACGGAGACTCCAAAAGTGTTCCACAACAAAATATTTTTCTTGAGAGATCCATAGGTGTTTAAAAATTGGATCTAGGATTCAGGGCATCCTTGAAAGACCTATATTTTATTTCCAAGGAAGCTCTATTACCCATGGATCCACATTTCAAGCCTACAACTATAAATATGGTGGCATCCCTCTTGACACAATAATCTCCAAGACCTATTGTCATATTTGGTTGTCTCCCTACATAGAGGAGCTATAACTTCATCACATGGATTCATTTTTGTAAATGAATGTTGTTAGTCAGTGCAAGAAAAATTGTTCCCCTGACTTGGAAGCAAAGAGACTCTTGACATGGATCTAATAAAGATTGGAAATTTTTTAGGATCAATGTCTCCATCACGTGGAAGAATAATTTCATTAAACAGTCTGCGATCTTTGCTTGGGGTGTTTTTTACAGGATTTCCAATAAATAATTTGATGACATATTTAACCCTCTATCTTTGTCCCACAAACAAAGGGCCAAGAATCCATGATGGAGGCACTAAAACAAAATGCACAGAGTGTTAGCCACTTCCCTAGCTATGGAACAAAATTGCCAATGTTTTCCAGCAAGAACAAATTCATAACGACACCACATCTAATGGCCTCCAATAACCCAACTTTAACCATGACAAAAGTTCTAAAACACTGATACATAAATAATGTCTTCAATCCAAGCAGGAACAATGCACAAACTGCTGAGGACACTGAATGGAGAACATACATCCCATATAGCCATAACACCAAGGAGTTAAAAGAGGTAAAAGCCCAAGTGGAAACAAGGGGGAGAGGACATTTTCATAGCTCAATCAAAATTCTTTTAGGAATTTCAACAAAAAATTTTCCAACAACCTTACTACCCTTGCTACTATTGAATCCAAATTCTTTCGAGGGCTCAAAAATCCCATGGTATCCTGCCATGTCTAAACCAAATATATTTTTTGAAAATTCCTCATAGTTTGTGATAAGAGAAGCATCACTACAAAATTTTAGGTTCCGTGCTAAACCCACCATCACAAGTCTATAGCCAGGAATCCGAGTAAAGGTGAAAACCTTGCCCTTCGCCTAGCTCGATGCTTGGAGTGTAGTATCCCACCCCATTGAACATTGCACCCACCCATGAGTGCCAAAACGAAAACAACATAAATCAGACTCTCACACTTTGCATTCGACACCTCTTAGTTCTCCCTGAAAAGATTATCTTAATATATATTATGATTTTGGTTAATGAAATATATACAATTATTTAATCTAAAACTACTTTATACAACTTGAGTGGGCCTAATGGTTAAGAGAATGTGTTTCCTCCTAAGATGTCACTGATTCAAAACTAGAGGGGGGTAGAGTATGTATGCCTTTGTAGACTTAAACGTCAAATCGTTGCATGGAGGTGGGTCCTTTGTCCCACAAACAAGGGGGTCTCATACACCAATTTGGTGTCTGGCTTGGCCGTGACCTTAAAATTGGATAATAATAAGAATATTAGAGTATTCATATGAATTAAATGACTGCAGGTCCCTTGTCCCACAAACAAGGGGGTCTCAGACACCAATTTGGTGTCTAGTTTGGCGTGATCATAAAATTAGATGATAATAATAATAATAATAGAGTATTCATATGAATTAAATGACTCTTGGTCCCTTGTCCCACAAACAAGGGGGTCTCATACACCAATTTGGTGTCTGGCTTGGCGCGATCTTAAAATTAGATAATAATAACAATATAAAGGTATTCATATGAATTAAATGACTGATAAATATTGATAGACATCAATCCATAAAATCACTTCATTATACATCTAAAGTTAAAATTAAAATATAAAAAATTATAAAATTAACTAATTTATAACTTTATTTTAAAATATTATTATTAATAATAATCATAAAAATAAATAATAATAATTTAAAAATATATAGATTTGAAAAAACATAAAACAATATTTTTATAATTGAAACACTTTGGAAGAAATCACATAAGGAACAATATTTTTATTCACGAAGACCTCACTTTACCATGGAGATTCTTAATGTGACTTTGTTACAATACCTTGGGCCTATACAATGGCTTACCAATACCACATGCCAAAAAACCATAAATCATTTCATATGACACTTGTTCATAAGATATTTTCTTTGATTAATAAATATAATTAAAAGAGAAAAAAAGGAATAACTAATTTGGAGATAAATCTAAATACTTGATTTGCTTATACCACTAAAAATATTTTATGGAGGTTAAATCCCTACATCCTTTGACTTTATTGCATTGAGGCTTTGCAACCCGGTAGATGTAGAGGTGTAATGTAAGAAAGTTTGTATACAATTTTACATGTAGGTTTAATATGTTGAATTTATAAGCCGTGGGAGATGTTGTAGTATCCCTAAAAAAACTAAAAGTAATAAAAATAGTAAAATTTTGTTATATTGTAATTTTAGATAAAATAAAATAATAATATACATATCACATTAAAATATATAACATATAAATAGTAGCTATAAATTAAGACCCATTTTACCTTATAAATTAAAATAAAGATTAAATTTAATTAATAAGCATACAAAAAAATAATACTTTAATTTAATACAATAAACTTACCATATAACAATCATTTTAACCATGAACATTCAAGTCAATTTTACCATAGATATTATTAGTTATAAATAGGCTTTGTTACAATACCATGGCTCATAAATAACACATGCCCAAAAACTATCTCTTATTTCACAATCACAATATTTCATTAATATTTTATTTGAATTTAATTTATAATATATTTTTAATGCAATTAAAAGAAAAAAAATTATAAATACTTTTGAGATATATAAAAATCCTATATCACATTAATGATCGATTTTAGCATATAAATTAAAATAATAATTTTGTAGCCACATTTACATTTCATTAATAACCACATAAAAACTTAATACTTATAATATATGAAAAGAAAAAAAAAAATAATCATGGATATTTATCCCGACTTTGCCATAGATGTTATTAACCTTGTTACAATACCATGGGCCAATACCATAGCTCATCAATACAACATGCCCAAAAACAGTTTCTCATTTCACAATCAAAATATGTTATAAATATATATATTTTTTTAATATATTTTTTTTTCTTTTTTTGAGTGGACTCTGTCAAATTATTATCCATTTTACCATATAAATTAAAATAATAATTTTTTAACCACATTGAAATTTCATTAATAAGCACATAAAAACTTAATACTTATAATATAAAAGGACTTTTAACCATGGATACTCACCTTGACTTTGACTTTACCATGGATATTACTAACATTGTTACAATACCATGGGCAAATACACCGTGGGCCAATACCATGGCTCATAAATACCACATGCCTAAAAACCATCTCTCATTTCACAATCAAATGTTTCATTAATATTTTATTTGAATTTAATTTATAATATTTTTTAATTAAATTAAAATAAAAAATATTATAATTACTTTTGAGATATATATAGATCCTATATCACATTAAGATATATAACATATAATAGTATTTATAAATTATGATCCATTTTAGCATATAAATTAAAATAATAATTTTGTAACCATATTTACATTTCATTAATAACCACATAAAAACTTATTATATATATATATATATATATATATATATATATATATAATTTAACCATGGATATTTATCCAGACTTTATCATGGTTATTATTAACTTTGTTACAATACCATGGGCCAATACCATAGCTCATCAATACAACATGCCCAAGAACGATTTCTCATTTCACAATCAAAATATGTTATAAATATATATATTTTTAATTTAATTTTATGTTTTTTTGGATGGCCAAAATCACATCATAATTCATTTGTCGAGGCTTTTTGAACCAATGAGTGTGGTTCACTGTTAGGACAATTTGAAGAACCACATCATGGCTACATGTTAAATAGAGAGAAGATCATCTTTTTTTTCAGTAAGAAAAAATCAGCATGTTATATATTGAAGAGAAATATATGGATCATGGATACATTGAAGACCGCAGTCTTGAATAATGATCTGTATATAGGCATCTTGACCTCGGTCAGAAGAGACGATGGAAGAAAATGCAATATATATGGATCCGGATGAGCGCATATGATTGCGTAGAATAGACAGCAGCATGAGGAACATATAGAGAGCACATGTGCGCATGAGATGGCCTGGAATCATAAAAGAGAGCAGCTGTGCGCTTGTGACTGCGCCAAGTAAATGTGTGTGCCAAATATAAAGAGGGAGCCAGAAAAACAAAATATTACAGCCTGTGGATAATATTGAGAGAAACGGTGACATATAAGAAAAAACCGAGTACAATGCGCATGTTGCAGGAAGGACTCGGCAGTCAAATCTGAGAGGGCATAGATCCCATAATAAGAGGCAGAATGGAGACTAGCGGCAGGCAGGAGGCCTGAAAGATGCGCCTGTTCCTCCACGTCCAGATATTCCAGCATGTGAGGCAGAAAAGAGCCTGTCTATCGGAACTTTGATCGGCCCACCATAAAAAAGCATCCTGTACAGAGGAAAATGAACAGTGAGGAAAACCGAAGAGGGTCGAGAGTTCATACCAGATTGCTTGGGCGGCAGGGCATTGGAGAAACATGTGGGAATTGGATTCATTCTCCAGGAGGCAGAGAGGACATCTGCCAGGACCATTCCAACCTTTCCTCTGTAAAACATCCCAGGTGAGGTTCTTATCGAAGAAGAGCAGCCAAGAGAAAAGAATGGTTTTTAGAGGGCAAGGGGCCTTCCAGAACTTAACAGGAAAAACAGAGGGAAGGGGAGGGAGATCAGCAATGATGGAGGAGTATATTTTCCGAACAGAGATGGGATGGATGTTGGAGTCGATGGACCAAATGAGGGAATCTTTTGTGCCATGTTGGACAATCCCATGGTGGGAGAAACGGGAAGTGAAGGATAGCCATAGGGGGCGGAGGGGGGGAGGGATGGCCAGCTGGAGGTCGGTTTTCCATATCGGATGTAGAGAAGACCAGGAGTCTATGAGGGAATTCCAAGTGAAAAAACCTCTAGAATGGAAAAAAAGGAGCAAAGCAGGGGGGATCATGGACTCCAGGTTGTATAGAGTGGGGTCTATACCAATTAGGATGGAGGAGCCGGAGAAGAGAGTCCATTTTAGGTGCTTCCTGAAGAATGGATGGATCTTTTTGAAGCTGTTCCAAATGGGGGAGCCACATCGAATACCGAGTGAAGATCGATAGAACCAGTGAGCCAAGGGGCGGCCCTTTAGATACTTTTGTCTTATCAAGAGACTCCACGGACCATTTCCAAATAAGCCTCTGTGTAAGGATTTGCAAATGAGCGCCTTGCCAAAGAGATGCATATCAAGAAGGCCCCAACCACCCTTCTCTTTGGGGCGAGAGATAGAGCCCATCTTAACCAAGTGGATTTTGGAGGGGGAAGATCGACCGCTCCACAAGAATATGGCAGCAATGGAGTTCATTTGTTTGATAACAGAGATCGGGAGGAGAAAAAGGTGGCACCAATACACAGAGAGTTGAGTGAGGACAGACCGAATCAAAATGTATCTACCAGCAAGAGAGAGAAAACGCATTTCCCACCGAGAGATCTTGTGGAGGAAGCGGTCCACCAGCCAGGCCCAGTCCATACAATGATACCCCTTTGCTTTAAGGCGGAAGCCCAGATAGGTAAAGCCGTCCTTTAAGAGGGCAAGATTGATTCCAAAACGATCAGCGATCCACTGGGCCAAAGCAGGATTCGAGTTATTATGATAAAGCACAGATTTTCCACAGTTGATCGAGAGACCTGTAGCAGCCTGGAATTTTTTGAAAAGCAAGAAGAGGTATATCCAGGATGGCTTGCAGAGCATGGCAAAAAGAAGGATGTCGTCAACAAAGAAGTTGTGGGAGAGGGAGATGTCCCTGCATATACGGACCGGCTTGCATCTGCCCTCGGCCACAGCATGGTTGATGTGCGAGCTGAGGCAGTTCATAACCAAGATAAAAAGGAGCAGGGAGAGAGGGCATCCCTGACGGAGCCCTCTCTCGGCATGGAAGAAGGTGGATGGAACCCCATTGACTAGAACACGACTATATTTGACTGGGAAACTAGACTGGACCAACCACTACTAAGAAATGGCTATGTTTGACTGGGCAACAAGACCAAGGGATAGGGAAAGGAAAAAAATAATTAGTAAATTAATTTGTATGTGAGTTTAGTTATATTTATTACCATATTTGAATAAAGGAAATGCTATTAATTAATTATTAAGAGTATGAATCAATTAGCTATTAATAGACTCTTTTTCATATTAAAACTAAATAGACAAATAGTTAGTTAATTAATTTAAGAGTTAGTTTTGTTATATTTATTACTCTAAAAAGTAAATGTTTGTATTTGAATTATGATGTGATTTCAGCTGAAAACTCTTCTCAATAAACTTAATACTTCTAATATAAAAGGATTTTTAACCATGGATAGTCACCTTGACTTTGACTTTACCATGGATATTATTAACCTTTTTACAATACCATGGGCCAATACCATGGCTATTCAATACCACATGCCCAAAAACCATCTGTCATTTCACAATCAAAATATGTTATAAATACTATTTTTTTAATTTAATTCTATCACATTTTAGGGCGGACTTAGTCAAATTTAAAAAAAATAATAATAATAATAATAATTAATTATTATTATTATTATTATTATTATTAATTAATAATTAAAGCAGCCTAAATTCATCTTAATTCTGAATCTATCAAGCTCCAAGAGGGATCAAACCTCTAGAGTGTAAACATTTCGTGTAGTTTTTCACTCAAAAAAGAAGTTTGCACCTCAAGAAATCTGACACTTGATAAATTGGATCTAAACTCTTATACTAAACAATTGGCATTGTCTTAATTTTCTCATATTTGTCTTCTAAAAAAATGGCACAAATCTAAAGGCAATTACCTCATTTGTAAGATATTTGAGAATATAACTTCTTTCTCCATATTTAAATTTGCTAAGTACCAATTTGAAAAATATCAAAACTTGTAAATCCAATTGGGGAAAGGAAAAATATCAATTTTTAAAAAACCAACTAATCTTTTTATGTAATGATATATTTAAATTTGCTAAGGATCAATTTGAAAAATATCAAAACTTGTAAATCCAATTAGGGGAAAGGAAAAATATCAATTTTTAAAAAACCAACTAATCTTTTTGTGTAATGATATCTTTATGAAATTGTTAATTAAATTCCAAATATCTACTAGCTCTACCTCCAATATTTTGACGCTTGAGTGTATCACATTATTGCACCAATGGCATGTAAACTTTTATCTCGAAAATGAAATACTCTTTAACATCCTTTATTTGCTTTTCCTTTTGAAATTTAACTAGACCCACTTCATTGAGTTTCTTATATAAGTAAAATAGTTCCATCTCTTTGTGATGGAAGCTTTTGTTTTAAAGAAACTAAATTACATTCGATTCAACTAAATTTCTGCAACTGCAAGTGTGACTAGATGTAGGCATTCATTGCATCTTTTGTATCGGATGTTACTGTTTTGGATGACCCAAAAAAATTATGCAACGCACTTTCGTCTATAGTTTCCACCTTCCCATCATCACACCTGAGCCATTAGTCACCGCTCTTCAGTAGAGCAATGTAATGCCCATAATTCATCCCGCATCCCATATGCACCACTACGGCAAATAAAAAGTACAAAGAATCAGCTGCATCTTGATCTGTACAACTGTTCATAGGCAGTCTAAACTCCTTCTCGAACGCCACTCGATACAACAACTTCTTGAATCCCACCACTTCACCATCATTTGTGTACTTGAAACGTTTCAGTTGGCAAATGAGAACTTGAGGTGGAGACTTGATTTTCAGCTTCTTGCAGATGGCAGCACTTATCACACCAGTACTTGTCTTTCCCACTCAGTTTCTCCACAGTGCAGAATGAGTTTACACAGCTTGACAGAGAATAATTTTCAAGTATCTCCACGCTGAGATCCATAAATGGCTCTTCTCTGCAGGTTACACTCTCACAACATAAACACCGAGTTTCGTTTGTGAATGTGCCTCCAAATATCTGGCGAATAATACTAATTTTACTATTATTCTTTTGGTCTCCTTGCGCCCCACATTGATCTTCAGCCTCCTTATTCTGCAGGAGAGGACTTTGCGTGTTATTAGATCCTGTGATTTCTTCGTCGAGATTATTCAAAAGAAATATCAAAACTCATGTGCATACGGAAAATCTCGTTCCCTTTCATTACCAGCTCCCCGAATTGTTGGGGACAAATGCGAGACATGTTTTTGGAGTCCATTAGATAGAATAATTCTGCCAAGCACTTCAGTAGATTATCATTCTCATTTTCATTCTTACCATTGCTATAATATTGCAGTAACTTATTTCTGAAAGGCTCACAGAAATAAACGACCTGAACAACGTTGTTAAAGTAGCAGGTATTGCCCAGATTTTCAAGACCTACATAGCTTTGCCCATCTTCATCGTTGTTTAGAAAGATTTCTGACACCATCTCTGAAACCATATGATGACCGTTCCTCAAAGCTTTCAGTCCGGAATTCAGTGTTAGAAATTAAATGGAAGTTTCTAAATCTTAATGTGACCCAACTAATTAAGTCATTCCATAATTAAAAGCATTAAAGCATTAAAGCATTAAAGGATTAAAGCATTAAAGCGTTGAATTGGTATAGGATGGACATACCAGATTAAGAGTTAAATGAAATATATAAAGGATTGGGTCCTCTCTCTCCCACAAAAGAGTTGTATTCTTCTCCATCAAGAAACACATAAAGGAAGTGTGGGCAAGAGGAGAGAAACCGAATTCTGAGAAGAAGAGTAGCAGCTGTCAGGAGACAGAAGACATAAGATGGCAGCCATTACATCTTCCGCTGTTAATCAAGGTATGTCATCTTAAAATCATGTTCTGTATGTGAAATATTTGGTATTGATGATCTTTGGGCTGTCAGTAAAGATTTTTACATTTGGTATCAGAGCCACAATCAATAACTGAATATTTCCTATGATTGCAATTGATCTTCGTACGCTGTTAGTTAAGCGTTTCACGTTAGTTAAATTCTATGATTGCAATTGATCTTCGTACGCTGTTAGTCAAGCGTTTCACGTTAGTTAAATTCTATGCTTGCTCACCGGTTCCGGCTATTTAAATTCTATACTCCGGCAGTGTATACTGTGTAAGTCCTGCGCATGTAACTTTTGATCCGTAGATTAAGATTAAGACTCTGTTCTTATTATTGAAAGTCATGGAACCCCACTTATTATTAGAATTTGTTAAGATATTGGGGAGGTTTGTTTTGAACCCAAAATTGGCTCGTCCGATCCTGTTTTCATGAATCTGGAATGTTGCCGCGTATGTATATATGATTGTATTGAATTTTATGCCCAAGAACCAAAGCTTCGGTAAAGATGCAAGATAGAATCCACTCTCAGGATCGATTCAGTAATTTTATAGTCAACCAAGGCAAAGGAAATACTGCCCTGCCCAAATACTCTCAATTGCGTCTGCAATTGAGTATCAACGAAAATATCTTCTACAACTCGAAGAAATCACTGGTGAAAGGATTGAACTAGTCGCCCAATGGCAAACTAATTTTAACGAGAGAAGAGAATGATGGGGTTTTAAACCGCATCGGCTCGCTTATTAAAAGCCGTGCTACTAGCCATTTATTACACGGCGATGATGAATCCATTGCGATGTCATGTTGACGTGCACAATCGCTGGCCTATAGTGAACAAAATAGCCTCAAGCCGGGAGTCAAAAACCAATACAGGGAAATGAAGTCTCCACGAGGCTACAACTTTAAAAGAAAGTAAAATTTTCTATGTTCGGATTTTAAATAATGTTAGTGCATTGTAAATATACAAACCATTAAGCATATTCTATACCAGGGGCACATAGGTGCATGGAGTTCCTATTTGTTGGGAAGCAGTACCGTGAAGAATAAACACGTGAGACAAATGTATAAGCTAGCCGCTTTGAAAACATGACGTTAAAAGCCTATTCAACGAACGCATGGAAGAATTTTGGGCAGCCTTGAATCCTATGTTGAATTAACATAAAAGAAGAATGAATAGCACAAGTAAAAGGAATGGCATGAAGTCTAATCAAGTTTCGATCTTTCCGCTGGTTTTAAATTTTGGATTTTAGGGCAAGATTTATGCACTTTTGGCATTGAATTTGAAATTTGGGCATAAAAGTAATTGCTCTATGACTGATTGTTTTGCATAAGGTATGTGCTATAAATTATTTATGCACATGAGATTTATGATTTTGTTAATCACCAAAGTGGTCAAAATTAGAATGTTGTTTCGCATCAAGTATGTGTTATAAATCATTTATGCACATGAGATTTATGATTTTGTTAATCACCAAAGTGGTCAAAATCAGAATAATCATTTAGTGCATAAGTGACATAACGATTATTGATAGAAATTTCCAGTTATAAAAATACCAATTAAAGCTGGCGTCACTAATGATAGAACCTAAGAACTTACCCAAAGGAAAGTCTTGTTCTATAACTAGTTGACATGATGAAGTTTAATAGATATTTTGATTAAATAAATATTGATCATCCAAAGATGTCAGTTCTATTTGATTGAATATATTTATTACCTGCTTATGTTTTGGTATTTAATTATGTTAAGTATAAGATAGTATCTACCCAAAGGAGTGCTATATTATACTATTATGTCTACATCTGAATCGCGTTAGTTATGAGCTTATAGTGATTTCATTTTTAATTTGCAGGAGTTACCATGAATACACATGCTTCATCTGTTACATTGTTCACTGGTGTTAATTTTTCTGAATGGAAAGAACAAGTCAATTTCCATTTAGGTATTCAGGATCTTGACTTGGCACTCCTTGTGGATAAGCCTGCTGCTCTTACAAGAGATAGTACTGAGGCAGAAAAATCACACCATAAAGCATGGGAACGCAGTAACAGATTGAGCCTTATGTTTATTAAGATGACTGTTGCTAACAACATCAAGTCAACAATTCCACAAACAGAAAGTGCTAAGGAATATATGCAGTCTGTGGAAGAGTGTTTTCGTTCAGCTGATAAGTCACTCGCTGGTACTCTTATGGCAGAACTCACGACCATGAAGTTTGATGGGTCGCGAACTATGCAAAAGCACATTATAGAGATGACTAATATTGCAGCAACGTTAAACTCCCTGGGACTTACAGTAGAGGATTCCTTTCTTGTCCAGTTCATCCTGAACTCGCTACCTTCTGAATATGGACCTTTTCAGATTAACTATAACACTATAAAGGATAAGTGGAATGTTAATGAATTGGCCAGTAGACTTGTTCAGGAAGAAGGACGTTTGAAAAATCAAGTGAATCACTCAGTAAGTTTTGTGAGTAATAAAGCTGGTAAAGAAAAGAAAGGAAAATCAAGTCATTTCAAGAAGGAAAAGGCACCTGCTAAGAATGGGCAGGATGAGGAAAAGAAGGAACTAAAGGGTGTTCAATGTCGTGTCTGTAAAAAGAGACTTATCGTCTAATTCTAGAAAGTGGATATGTATTAAACTTATACAGTACCCTTTATGTACCTTCATTATCTAGAAACCTTATTTCCGCAAGTAAATTGGATATTTCTGGTTTTAGATGTATGAATGGATCTGGTTGTTTTGATTTATATAAGAATGCTGATAATGTTGGTTCTGGTATTCTAATTGATGGTTTATATAAATTGAAACTGAATGACACTTATGCGAATTCCTTGTTGAATGTAGTAAATAATGTTGGATGAAAACGTAGCATGTTGAATGAAAATTCTGTTTTCTTGTGGCATAAACGACTAGGTCATATATCCAAAGAAAGAATGATGAGATTAGTAAGTAATGAAATTTTGTCAAATTTGGACTTTAGTGATCTAGAATTATGTGTGGATGGTATTAAAGGTAAACAAACCAAACATAATAACATAATAAGAAAGGAGCCACTAGAAGCAGCCAGCTTCTTGAACTAATACACACTGATATTTGCGGACCTATGGACACTCCAGCCTTTAATGGAGAAAAGTATTTCATCACTTTTATTGACGATTTTCCCGTTATGGTTATGTCTATTTGCTTCATGAAAAATCTCAATCTGTGAATGTCCTTGAGACGTTTGTAAATGAAGTTGAGAGGCAATTAGAAACTGGTAATGCAAGATTCATTGAGAATGGTGAAGTCAGTGGGAGTACTAGAAGAGAAATAGTAGGAATAAAGAAACAAGGGTAAATGTTACATTACCTAGAATAGTTCCTCCATCTACTATTACTCCAAATGTTGTTCCAGCTGTTGTATAACAGCATGATGATAATGAACAACATATAAATGAAGAAGTACTTCCTGAAGGAAATGACTTACATAATGCTGATATGCATGAACCACAACAAGTAGCATTAAGAAGACCTCAAAGAAATCGTAGGTCAGCTATTTCTAATGATTATGTGGTTTATATGCAAGAATCAGATTATGATATTGGAATCAATAAGGATCCAATTTCGTTTTCACATGCTGTAGAAAGTAAAGAGTCAAAGGAATGGATTAATGCCATGAAAGAAGAACTGAAATCCATGCAACAGAATGAAGTTTGGGATCTCGTTGAGTTACCACATGGCTGTAAAAGAGTCGGAAGCAAATGGGTTTTTAAACCCAAACACGACTCTAGTGGTAATATCGAACGGTATAAAGCTAGACTTGTTGCTAAGGGTTACACTCAAAAAGATGGTGTTGATTACAAGGAGACATTTTCTCCTGTTTCGAAAAAGGACTCACTAAGAATAATAATGACATTAGTAGCTCATTATGATTTGGAGTTGCATCAAATGGATGTGAAAACATCTTTTCTGAATGGAGATCTTGATGAGGATGTTTATATGGATCAACCTGAGGGTTTTTCTGTAGAAAGTAAAGAACAATTGGTGTGTAAACTTAAGAAGTCAATATATGGGCTTAAACAAGCATCCCGGCAGTGGTATATTAAGTTCAATACCATTATTACATCTTTTGGTTTTAAGGAAAATACGGTTGATCACTGTATATACCGAAAGATCAGTGGGAGCAAGTTTATTTATCTGGTCCTTTATGTTGATGACGTCTTGCTTGCTGCAAATAATTTAAGTATATTGCATGAGACTAAGGAATTTCTCTCAACGAAAGATTACATGCTCATCCAATGAATAGGAAGTGATTGGATATAGCGATTCAGATTTTGCTGGATGCATCGATACTAGAAAATCGACTTTTGGTTACTTGTTTATGTTTGCTCAAGGTGCCATATCATGGAAAAGTGTGAAACAGACTATCGTTGCTTCATCCACTATGGAGGCAGAATTTGTGGCATGTTTTGAAGCCACAATTCATGCATTATGGTTGCGGAACTTTATTTCAGGACTTGCGGTTGTCGACACCATTAGCAAGCCGCTGAAAATTTATTGTGATAACTCTGCAGCAGTATTTTTCTCAAAGAACGACAAGTACTCTAAAGGTGCCAAACATATAGAACTGAAGTATCTTGTTGTGAAAGATGAGGTTCAGAAACAAAGAATGTCAATCATGCACATCAGGACAGAACTTATGATTACAGACCCTTTGACGAAAGGGTTACAACCAAGACAATTTAAGGAACATGTTCAAAGAATGGGTCTTGGTTGTATTAATAATAAGTGATGTGTGACATTCTGAGCTCTTTTATGTGTTTCTGATATACAATCATGTGTTTCTTGTTTTAATGTAGTAGTACGTATTTTATGTAATTTTAAAACAAGAAAGAGTCTTATAAAGATATTATGTTTAATCATTATGATATAAGACATTATGTGGACCATTATGTTGTTTTATATAAATTATGAGTATGAATTGATGGATTGTTGGTATTGTAGTATATGGAAGGGAATGCATTGAATTAATAGTGCACAACCGCCATAACTCTCAGCAATTTATCATAGTATGATGTTCAACGCTTAATATTATGAATAGTCGGGTCAAGTGGAAGAATGTTAGAAATTAAATGGAAGTTTCTAAATCTTAATGTGACCCAACTAATTAAGTCATTCCATAATTAAAAGCATTAAAGCATTAAAGCATTAAAGCGTTGAATTGGTATATGATGGACGTACCAGATTAAGAGTTAAATGAAATATATAAAGGATTGGGTCCTCTCTCTCCCACACAAGAGTTGTATTCTTCTCCATCAAGAAACACATAAAGGAAGTGTGGGCAAGAGGAGAGAAACCGAATTCTGAGAAGAAGAGTAGCAGCTGTCAGGAGACAAAAGACATAAGATGGCAGCCATTACATCTTCCGCTGTTAATCAAGGTATGTCATCTTAAAATCATGTTTTGTATGTGAAATATTTGGTATTGATGATCTTTGGGCTGTCAGTAAAGATTTTTACATTTAGAAGATCCATGATCACTATTCCTACTTCGCGGGCAGAAAATGTGGAAGATCTGTTCATTCAAATGACAAAATAGGAATCACATCTTATGATTTGATAGGCAAATGGTCTCGGTAATCGTGGATGGCGTTATTTTCCATGTGCCCAGCTAATTTTTATTGTTTTCCTTCCCGGCTTGTTTGGCTTTGGCAATGGCTAACCCTTCCCGGCTTGTTTGGCTTGCAGTTGTCTATAATGCAACTTTTTGAAAGCTTTTCCGGCGGGTTTTTCTGGTCGAAATCCGGCAGGAATTTATTGGAATCGCAAGTTTGATAGCTAGTTTCTGCACAATGAAAGCGTCCCAGGGGTTTTCGAGGGTGCTGAATCCAAATATGCAGTTAAAAAACCATTTTAACTGCAAGAAATCAAAATTTAACCTCAATTTCTTCCGCCTGATTCCGTCACTGGAATCTCCAAAAAATCGCATTATAGACAACTCCGTTTGGCTTTGCCAATGGCTAACGAACCTGACATAGGGCATTAAATGCTGGCTTAGCTACATATTCCTTAAGCCGATAACACACACTAGCGTGCGGTGATTATTATATTTATTAAGCCGATAACACAACGCGCGCATTGTGTTAGGCTTAAGGAGTATAATAGTCACCGGGTGAGTGTGCGTTATA
Organism: Pinus tabuliformis; assembly: GCA_031772625.1. Lineage (NCBI taxonomy): Eukaryota > Viridiplantae > Streptophyta > Pinopsida > Pinales > Pinaceae > Pinus > Pinus tabuliformis. Next base: position 522,110,822 of record CM062820.1, read on the forward strand.
AGGAGTATGCAGCTAAACAAGCATTTAATGCCCTATGACAAACTCGGTTTTACTAGACTTTACTAGACTGTACCTTTCTCTCTGCCCACCCTTTACAAACTCATTAGTTACACCGAAATGTTTTTAAGGGCAGAGTTCCTCTGACCCCTTCGACAACGAAGCAAATGATGACACATACCGAAAATACAGAAGCAGGATTGTTACAGAAAGCTTAGGAGTGAGTGTGTGTTCGTAGATTGCACAAGTAATCTACATAGAGATGTGTCGTAACTAAGCTTAGGAGGGAGTGCGCTTTGGAGAAGCAATGCTGGAATCAATATAGAGGAGGTGTGAAACCTTTTTCTTTTAGGACTGATTGGGACCATTGGTCGTGTGAAACTCTGTTGTAAGCGTAAGCGTTGGTGCTAAGGAATTGCACACCAAACGAAAATGTCAACGTCTAAGGTTAAGATCATGCCGCTGTTGCAAGTGCCATTGTAAGTGAGTTTCGACAAAAGGAGAGGGGCTACTATAAGGGAGAGGAACTTTAAATGGAGGGTAAAATTCCTCCAGCATATTATATATGTTATATATATACCCAGTCTTGAACCTGGTGGTTTTTAAAAAGGGAATAGCCCCTTCCCCTATATTATGTAAATATTAGATGTGGTTTTGTTATATATATATATTATATGTGGTGTTGGTTATGCAGAAGGGTTTTTATATGGTTTTCGAATCGGGTGGTTTTGTATATAAAGAAATATTTTTCTCGGTTTTAAAATAGAAGAACTTATGTAAGGGGATTTATTCTCATATCCAAATTGAGAAAAAAATAATCTGAGTAATCAGTTAAAATAAACTATATAAGAATTTGAGTAATCAGTTAAAATAAAACCTACAGGAAAGAGTGGGGATTATTGGTTTGACTACCTTGCAATAAAAGGACATCAATATACATAATGACCTTATCATTCGCTAGAATTGCAAGTATGGAAGCTAATTTCCTTCTTTTATAAGGATATAAATTCTTTATCTATCTATCAAGCTCCGCTCAAAACTCTACAAATTTATTGGCCAAACTAGAAAAGTAGAGGTTCATGAAATTATAAGGATGCATGTCTCCATTCTATGGAGATAGAAGAAGACCATGTCCAAAAGTAGCTACCTTAAATGGTAAATGTTATGCTACTCATCCAACTTCAATTCAGTTTGCAAAATTATAATGATAGTATATCAATAATATGGAGATGATTTTTCCATTTAATATTAAATTTGAATAGAGTTCAACCTTAGTTGATTGTGCGAGAGGTGTAGAGAACAGAGTTCAACACTCGTTGATTGCGAGAGGCGCTCTATAACCCAATATAGGGTATATGTGTAGACCTTAGATGTAATGTAAGAAAGATTGTATGTCAACATTTTTAATGTGGACTATATTATAACTAATAATATTATAATAATAACAACTTAAAAAACAACACAATCTTCCATGTTTTCTTTAGTCATTCTTAGTGCAATAAACTACTTTAAGCCAAGCAATAAAAATAATAACATTTAATTTGTTATATATATATATATATATATATATATATATATGAATAAAATTACGAACAATTTTTTAGGTAAAAAAATATCATAATACCATGGGCCAATACAATAATTTATCAATGTAGGTTTTAACCCTCTACAGAAATTACTTGCATACGAATTCTAAGACACAGAAAATAAACAATGCGAGAGCATAACACATAAAACACATATACACAAAGATTTTCCCATGGATCCCAAAACTGAGACTACCATCTTGATTTTTCATTATGTTCCTTTCAATGTTATAATACATATTTATACATGCTGAAACATCCAATACCATGGACTGAAAACCATCGCGTCTAATACCATGGACCGAAAACTATTGCGTCCAAAAAACATGTGCGAAAATCATGCACAAAACCATAGGTGGGTCCGCCCAACCAAACATAGGGTCCAAAACCAAAATTTTCCTGGGCACTGCCCCAGACCCCATAAAGTGGGGTTACAAGTACACCTCAAACCCCCTGTAACCTCTCCCCCTGCTACACAATCGCCGCAATGAAGGGGGGCTCTGCCCCCCCTCTAACCCACTGGTTAACTACGTGGGCTAGTCGTGGGAAGAATATAACACAACCCAACATTCTCCCACTTGTTGTTTTCTTTCCACAGGGGGCCACAAGAGAGCTTAGTCATTTTTCTAGACCTGAAATGCCCATTGTCTCTCTACACCAAGAGAACTTCTCAGAGCTCACAGATTTTGTCAATGCATCTGTAGTATTCTTCGAAGTGTCCACCTTTACTAGCAACACCTTTTTGTCTTTTATCATATCCCTCACAAAGTGATACTGAACATCAATGTGCTTTGTCTTTGAATAATATGTGGGGTTATTTGCTAAGAAAATTGCACTTTGGCTGTCACAGTCTATCCTTATAGCTCCCCATACTAACCTCATACTTGAACACAATCTCTGCAACCAAACTGCTTCCTTGCTTGCATGAATGGCTGCCATGTATTCCGCCTCTGTAGTTGATAGTGCCACTACAGATTGTTTCTTACTTATCCAATTGATTGCACCTCCAAATAGGTTAAACACATACCCACTTGTAGATCTTCTCTGATCCAGATCTCCAACCCAGTCTGCATCAACAAAGCCACGAATATCCAACATTCTGTCCAATCCTAATCTTCCTTGGTAGCACAAACCATAATCACTAGTTCCACGCAAATACCTGAAAACCCGCTTCACTGCTGTCCAGTGCTCCTTCCCTGGTTTTGACATAAACTTGCTCAATACTCCCACTGCATGTGCAATGTCTGGTCTAGTACAAACCATTGCATACATCAGGCTACCGATTGCACTTGCATATGGAACACGGGACATATCTTCTTCCTCTTCTTGCGTCTTGGGACATTGTTCAGTAGATAACTTTACACCTACATGAATAGGAACCTTCACCGGTTTACTATCCTGCATATTAAACCTCTGCGGTATTGTCTCAACATACTTCCTCTGGTTTAACCAGAGCTTCCTCTTTGCCCGATCTCTTTTAATTTCCATGCCCAAAATATAGTTTGCAGCACCAAGATCCTTCATGTCAAATTTGGAGGACAATTGGGTCTTCAAATCCTCGACAATTTCTTTGTCATTTCCAACCAGCAACATATCATCCACATATAAGACCAGATAAATAACACGTCACCAATTAATTTAAAATACACACAGTGATCTGCTTTGCTTCTGCTGAAGTCAAGTCCCCGTATAAATGTATCAAATTTTTGATACCACATCCTTGGTGACTGTTTTAACCCATACAGAGACTTCTTTAACTTACATACCAGTTCTTTCTTACCCTTCACTGCAAAGCCTTCAGGTTGCTTCATGTAGATCTCCTCTTCCAGGTCCCCGTGAAGAAATGTTGTCTTCACATCCATCTGTTCTACCTCAAAATCAAAAGCAGCAGCAATAGATAAAAGTAACCTAATAGAAGTTACCTTGGCAACAGGAGAAAAAATATCACCAAAATCAATTCCCGGCACTTAGGAATAACCTTTTGCTACCAACCGAGCTTTGTGTTTCTCCACCTTTCCTTCTGCATTTGTCTTCTTCTTGAACACCCATTTTCTACCAATGGGTTTCCTTCCAGCCGGCAACTCCACCAAATCCCAAGCCTCATTTTTGTGCAAAGATGTCATTTCATCAACCATGGCCTCCTTCCAGAGTTTTCCATCCTCTGAATCTACTACTTCCTTCACAGTTCTGGGATCATCATCAGTAATAGATAAAGCAAAATTTGAACAAAAAGAAAAATGGACTATACCTTTCTGGCTGACTTCTTTCTTGAATTGATCTTCTTACACCCGGAGTTTGTGGCTCTTCATCTTCTGATTCCTCCTCTGCTGTAGAGTTTGATTCTTCCTCCTTTAGCTCAAACTCTATCTTCTCAAGTTCCTTTGGTTGGACTTCATGTTTAATAACATCTTTCACCTCTCTGAACACTACATCTCGATTGTACACAACATTCCTTGTTGCTGGGTTCCAAAGCTTATAACCCTTTAAACCATCCCTATACCCAATAAAGATGCACTTTTCAGATTTACTATCCAACTTGGTTCATTTCTCCTTTGGAACATGTACATATGCATCACATCCAAATAGCCTCAGATGTGAAAGAGAGGATTTCTTACCAGTCCATACCTTTTGTGGAGTCTTATCCTCCAACGCTAATGAAAGTGATCTGTTGACTAGGTAACATGCTATCTCCACCGCCTCTGCCCAAAATTCCCGTCCTAACCCGACACCACTGAGCATGCTTCTTGCCCTTTCCATCAATGTCTTGTTCATTCTTTCTGCAACTCCATTTTGCTAAGGTGTATATGGAGTAATCTTCTGCCATGCTATACCACACTTCTTATAGAATTCTTCAAATTCCTTACTGCAAAACTCTCCACCATTATCTGTCCTCAGCACCTTTATCTTCTCTGTTTGGTTTTCCACTAGAGCCTTAAATTCTTTAAACCTATCAAAGACTTCAGATTTCTTCTTAAGTAAATATATCCATGTATTCCTTGAGAAGTCATCTATAAATGATATATAATATGTTAGTGTCAGTCTTTCCAGCTTTCCTCCAGTGATCAAATATGCTCTTACAAAGTGGTCTCAGAGTGTCAAGGTCAAATTTTGTCATTTCAAAGAGTCTTCAAGTAAAATTTGGTCACTAGGCATTAGGTCTAGGGTTTACTTTCACTCTTTTCAAAGTTGCCCAAATGTCAGTCTATGTCATTATTCAGCTAAGTCTATCATCATTCATATGGTTGTTATCATCATGTCAAGTTCCATTGGGTCATTTTACAGCTTATTCATGCTTCAGTTGTGCCTTGGTAAGGTCAATTTCCCTCTCCTAGGGTTTTGGAGGTAATTTCTCTTGGATGGTCAAAACATTAGCAAAAATTGTATCCAGATGTTCATACACCTTCCCCTATCCTTCATGTACCTTATTAAATACTTCCCATCCCTTAGATCAGCCAAATTCCTCATTTTCACAGAAACCCTAGTTTCTTGCTACAACCTGGCAATTTTCTAGGTTGAGCCTGTGTTTTGCCCTTTTGGACCCCTTCCCCTCACTCGATCTCTGAGATTCCACTTTCCCCTACTTCCTAACATCCCTCCCTACTTCCCAAAATTTCCCCAAGAATTTACAAGCCCCTCATCCCCTTCATTTCGCTTCATTTCCACAAAATTCCTTGTTTCACACATCGGGATAAGTTTCACTCAAAAGATGTTTCAGAGCAATCAAAGATGAATTTTGGAAAACTGAGAGAGGTTTTTGTCCACAACATGCCAAAGAAGAAAAACCTCCCTCACTTTTTACACAGGTGTCATGGTTTTAGAGAAATGTCAAAAATACAATCGCCTCCGTTGATGCACCTCTGAAGTGACCTTGGTAGACTTCGAATTTTGGCCGAAGCCTCTTTGGATGAGCATGGTACTTGATTGGGGACCCCCAGCCCAAATTTCAACAAGTTTGGGGAAAATTTTGTCAATTTTGAAATTTTTGTGTAAAAAACAGGTTTTTGGGCTCAACGCGTAGCGCGCCGCACGCTACCCATAAGATTGGGAGGTCCAAATCACGAAAGGTTTGGATTTTTGGATTTTTCGTGATGAAATACACCTGCTCAGCTATTGCCAAGGCATTTTATCAAGGTTTGGGTCCCTAAAAGGTCAAAAAACATGCAAAAAATGACCTCACTACCCCTTTTTGAACACACAGGAAGCAGTCTTGGGAGAATGCACTTTTGGAGCAGCAAATGGACACCAAATTGGAAAATTACATTTGTATTGGAAATTAGACATCCATACCTTTCCAACGAGCTATCCTAAGCTCAATTTGGATGCTGGGAAGTGCCCCAAAAGCAGGTGGAAAGGCGCGCTACGCATCAGGATTTTTTGCAAAGTTTTCATCTTCAGCTCAGGAAACGAAGCCAGTTTGACCAGTTTTGACTTGTGATGGGATTTTTCACCCTCCTTGATGTAATTAATGGAACTTTATGTTGAATTGACACTTATTTACCTATTCTAGATGATTCATTCATAAAATAGCAAGAATTTAATGAATGAATTGGTTTCCTAGCTTATAGAGGCAAGTTGTTTTGACTGCCTAGATTAAAGTGCTTTGTTTAGAATTGGTTGAAACAGCTCCTAGGATGATGAGCTCGACCCCTAGAGGCAAGGGAATGTGTTAGCTTGCCTATATTATGTATTTTCTTAGTCATTTTCAGGGTTGGACTCTTGGGAATAGCTTGATACACTATTGTACATATTTTATCTGCATTTTTGGCAAAGGATAGACCAGGGTTTTGCAGCACTATTTGGGATTCATGTGGCCTTATGTGTTGATGGTGTGTTTCTCTCAGTACTTGTAAGTTGTGTATGTGTACAACTTTCCTTATTTAATCTTCTGCAATTAAACAAATGAAGTGCTAAGGTAGAATCCATAAATTTTCTATGCTCTGCCTTTAAGTTTGTTTAATTTTCCATGTTTTCTTCAGTTTAAGGAGAATCCTTGAGACTTCCTTGCTCTTCTTAGCTCCTCACCTGTCAGGACTATTCATTCAATCACTTTAAAGGCATCAAAACAATTGCCTATCTTGCCCCAAGTAGACCTCTGCAAAAGCTGTGCCTCATCCCCGCACCCAAAATTGCCTTTCCCTTGAATTCAACAAAACTTCAAAAAATAAATTCCATAATCCTTGTACTTCATACCTAGCCTAAAATTATTCATCAATTCAGTCATCTCGAGCCTATTTGATTACCTTTTGCCGAGATAGACCCGGAGAGAGCGCTCTCCTGTCCTCGTAGGGCTAGCTATGAGGCTGAGCGTGGTTTGATGTGGCCTCGAGTTTTGCCTTCCTCAGCCTGAGGCAAATTCGAACACTAACATAGTGGCGACCATACTTGGGAAGAACATGGTTTGCTTGTTGATGTCATTTGTTTTGTAAGCTACAGACGGAGCCTGAAGATTAGCCAGGTAGCCTTCGAAACGCTTTTGCTTTGCATTAGCGGAAGTAGATAAACGCTACTTCAGTCAATCTCCGGTCTAGCTTGTAAACGTGACATCTAACTTTAATTACCCCAGTACATGTATCAAGTTGCAGATCTGATGCTGATGGTGGAACCACAGAACTGTTGCACCCATCAATGACAGTGCTACCTTGCAGCTTGTACAGAGTTCCAGTCCAAACTCCTCGCATCAATACCAGTGCTCCCTGAACCATCTTGCAGGTATCCTTCTCGAACACTGTTTTTACACCTGCATCATCTAGCTTGCTTACAGAAATCAAATTTTTGGCCAATGCAGGAATATGCAGAACGCCCGGAAGTGTTCTAACCCTTCCACCTTGCAACTTCAACTTTACTTTTCTGCGACCAATGATTCTAGCCTTCTTGTAATCCCCCAAGAAGACATCACCACCATCATATTTCTCATACTCGCAGAACCACTCTCTATGGGGAGTGAAGTGAATGAATGCACCTGAGTCAATCAACCATGCCTCATGATCTACATGTGTACTTGAAGAAGCCAAGTACACATCTCCACCTTCATATGAGATGGTTTCGCCTCTGCAGAAGGAGCATCATCAGATCTCTTTCCTTTATCAGGAGCTTTAGATTTACAGTCCCTTTTGTAGTGCCCTTCATTTCCGCATTTCCAGCACATCACCTTTACAGGTTTTCTTGGAGATTTAGATCTCCCTCTAGATTTAGATCTCCCACTTGATGACTTATTTTTGTTTCTGTTTTGGGACCGTCCTCGTACAGACAAGGCATCACCATTCTGGCTCTCCATATTTTTCTATCTCATCTCGTCCGTCAGCAAGGATGAGACTATTTCATCAAACTATAAGGCAGTTGCATTGCTACCTATTGCAATAACCAGACTATCCCATGAATCTGGTAGAGAACACAACAAACTGATGCACTTATCTTCATCTAAAATTTTAATATCAACAGACGCTCACTGACTTACCATAGTATTAAATGCGTTCAGATGCTCTGTCACCGAGTCTCCATCTTTCATCCTCAAGTTATACAGCTTTTTCCGCAGGAACAGTTTATTCACTAGAGACTTAGATTGGTACAAAGTCCCTAACTTGCCCCACAAAGCCTTCGCCGTAGCTTCCCCTGATACATTCAGCAATACTGAATCCGAGAGACACAATCGTATTGTGCTCTTTGCCTTCCGATCCAACTTCTTCCATTCTTCATCGGACACTCTTGTTGGTTTAGTACTCGGATCTATCATGATCCATTGATCCTTATCCACCAACAGATCCTCCATCTTGATTTTCCACAACTCAAAACTCTGACCATTAAATTTCTCGATCTCTATCTTTCCACTACTCACCATCTTCTTTTACCACCAGAATCGATCTCATAGATCTCCCACTAAACAGGGTCTACCACAGGCCCGAGCGAAACCCCTCAGCAACAAAGGCGTCCCCTTGAAGCCAAAACAACTCTGATACCAAATGTAGGTTTTAACCCTCTACAGAAATTACCTGCATATGAATTCTAAAACACAAAAAATAAACAATGAGAGAGCATAACACATATACACAGAGATTTTCCGTTGGATCCCAAAACCGAGACTACCAGCTTGATTTTTCATTATGTTCCTATCAATGTTATAATACATGTTTATACATGCCGAAGCATCCAATACCATGGACTGAAAACCATCATGTCCAATACCATGGACCAAAAACCATCGTGTCCAAAGAACATGTGTGAAAAACATGCACAAAACCATAGGTGGGTCTGCCCAACCTAACATAGGGTACAAAACCAAAATTTTCTGGGGCGCTGCTCCGGACCCCATAAAGTGGGGTTACGGGTACACCTCAAACCCCCTGTGACCCCCCCTGGGCCTCGCTACACAACCGCCGCAACGAAGGGGGGCTCCGCCCCCACTCTAACCCCTGGTTAACTACGTGGGCTAGTTGTGGAAAGAATATAACACAACCCAACAATCAATACCATGGGCCATCTAGGCATTTGATTATTATGTTTTGGATCTAAGCTTTTAATTATTATGTTACAATACCATGGGCTAATACCATACCATGGACCAATACCATACCATGAACCAATACCATGGCTTATCAATAACACACGCGTAAAAACCATAACTTATTTCACAATCAAAATATTTTATTTTAATTTGATTTTACCACATTTTTTAATTATATCTAAAAGAAAAAATTTATAATTACTTTTGAAGTGTCATGAATCACGAGTGACATTGAATGCACTTATTTCACCTGCAAATCTTCCAGAATTTTCCTCATGCACACAATTTCCTTTGTTGCTTCAGTTGTTGCCACATATTCTACCTCAGTGATGAAATCGGCTGGAACTGATTGTTTGTGTAACCTCTAGGAGACAAATCCTGATCCAAGACTCATAGCATAACCTAAAGTAGATACCCTAGTTTATTTATCTTCATCGAAGTCTGAATCAGAGTATCCAATCAAGTTGAAGTCGACCACCTTTGTATATTTAAGTCCAAAGTCTTGGGTCCCTTCAAGTGCTTTAGAACTCTTTTCACAGTAGACCAATGTCCCTCAAAATGATTTTGCATAAACCTGGAGAGGATTCAACAACAAATGAAATGTTTGGTCTCGTAGTAGTCAGGTAGTTGAAACTTCCTAAAAGATATCCATACTTTGTTACATCCTCAAATTATTTTCTTTCAATGGATGTGAGATTTAAGTTCTGTTGCATTGGAGTAGTCAAAGGATTGCACTCAACCATGCCAAACTTGTTCAACATATATCTAATGTACATCTTTTGAGAGAGGAATATAAACTTCAGATGTTGAGTTACTTCAATACCAAAATAGTAGTGAACATACCCCAAGTATTTCATTTCAAAACCTTTCTTCAATTCCTTCTTTATGGATGAAATATAGCTCTCATTGTTCCCTGTCATCAGAAGATCATCTACATACACCCCAAGATATATAAATTTTTTTCCAACTTTCTTGAAAAACAAAGTTGCATCATCAAGATCATAATGTTTGAAGTTGAGTTTCAGAAGATGATAAGTTAACTTCTTGTACCAGGCTCGCAGTCCTTGCTTGAGGCCATACAAGGATTTTACAAGCTTGCATACTTTATGTTCTTGACCCTTCACATGAAATCCTTCTAGGTGGGACAAAAAACCATTCTCTTTCAAATCTCCATTCAAGAAAGAAGTTTTTACATCCATTTGATGGACTTTCCAACCGTTGTAACCTACCAAGACAAATAGTTTCTGGATGGTAGCCCATTTTGTTGTGGAGGAAGAAGTCTCCTCATAGTCGACCCCTTCCTTCTATGCAAAACCTTTTCCCAGAAGCCTGTCTTTGTGCTTGTCAAGTGATCCATCAACTTTATACTTGTTCTTGTAGGCCCACTTGCAGCCTATTGGTTTGGTTCCCTATGGAGGATCAATGAGCTTCCAAGTGCCATTCTTTATTAAGGCATCATACTCCTTTTACGCCACTTATTTCCATTTATCATGAGAAGCGACTTCTTTGAAGGAAGTTGGTTGAAAATCTGAAGACAAATTTAGTTCACAATCATAAGAAACATCCATATCAATAGGTGAATCAGAATTGTCTACATCGCCTCCATTTTTCTTGGTTGAATTTCTTGTTCCTTTCTTTCCAACCTCATAAGGATGAACACTTTCAAGTGCCTTTCTCAGCCATTTTGGAGGACCTTTCTGAGATGGCCCAGGCTGCTCAGTTGACTGAATTAGGGTTAAATCAAGATTGAGTCTCCCAATTCTGTCAATCACATCACTCAAGGTGTCACTTGGATCAGTTATGGAGCTTCCTCTGGGGGAGAAAGTGCTTCAGAAGAAGATTCCACAAATTGATCCAATATAGGAATTGTTGGCATTATGAGATAAGTGTTGTCCTTGATGGCAAACCTCACTGATGACAAATCATAGTACAGAAGGTCAGCAGCAAGGAATTGATGATCAGACTATAAGAAGAAGAGAAAGTTCATACACGCAGGTTCGTTAAGCCCAAGTCGCGTGTACACGCAGGTTGGCTTCAGCAAAAGCGCGTGTATGTGGAAAAGTACCTTTGGTCCATGGCGGTTATTCCTTGGAAGTTGTGCCTATGGTTTTGGACCTTGGCGTCTCGGCGGACGTGTTGATCCCTAGTTTTGAAGTTGATGGTATTGGATTTCTATGGTTTTGGCTCTTGGTATTGAACAAGGCCTAAGGCTATATAAAGGGAAGGAAATCATTAGGCAAGTGTATCTGAAATGTCTTGAATATCTGATGAAGCATTAGATCCAGTATGCAGGTTATGGGTTGATGATGCATTGCTTGATCTGAGCTAAGGAGAGATCTCATCGGTTGATGGAGAACAAGATCTAAGGAGAGATCAGGATCAAATGGTTTGAAATGAACTATCTTTATGATGCTTATTCTAGATCTACATACTGACGCATGTATTGTTCTATAAGTATTATGAGTATGATTGATGTCTGGTACAGCTGCAAGTTATGAGAAATTATTTTTAGATCTGTACGCGGGTTGTCTTTGGAAAAAGCGCGTATACACGCGGGTTTGATTCATCGAAGTAGCGTATACATTGTAAAGCTTGATATTTGAAGTTGCAGATGGGTCAGATGGTTATTACAGAGTTCTGTGTCTGCTCTGTGTTCTGGTGACAGTGTTGTTAACAGGGTTTCAGTGATTCAGAGTTTGATGATTGTTTTTATCTTCAATGATAGTTATGGGTCCAGTATGAAAATTGGATGAAATGTGGCCTTTCAGATTATGTGTTGTGCTTCAGTGTATCCAGTCTGAAAATTGATGAAACGTGGTACCTGGAGGTGAGAAGATTGTAGGCAAGCACCTACGTACTAGTATCTAAGCTAGTACAAAAGCTAAAGGAGATCTTTGGAGCATTGTAGCAGGTAGCAGCCTGCGTACTAGTAAATGGATCGGCTAGTACAAGAGCAAAGGGGGTTGTAGCTCCCGTACTGGTATAAGACTGCACCAGTACAAATATTGTAAAAGGATTTTCTTATTAAGAAGAAGATTGAGATGACTTGCAGCAGGTGGTTTTCACCCACATTGGGTTTCCACCTTATATCTTTGTGTTCATGTGTGTGGCTCTTGTGTGATGTTCTGTTCTGTTATTCTGCACCTGTTTACTGTTAATATGCTTAATAATGATCTGATGCATTTACTGAAGATTAAGCTAACTGAATTATAAGATCTCTGGATATACGCGAGTTTCATTAGACACAGTAGCGTGTACACACGGGTTCACTTAATTGAAGTAGCGTATATGTTTCTGAGTATGAAATTGAAAAGTTTGATTGATCTGATAATACTGATTCACCCCCCCCTCTCAGTATTATTTCCAACAATTGGTATCAGAGCAGGTCCTTTGATAGAAGCTTGATCACTTGAAGGAGATCCGTGGAACAATGGGAAAGAAGCTTAAGAAGAAAGCTCATAAGAAGAAGAAGACATCTCAGAAGGACTATGACAGTGGGAGAATCGATTGGGGATTAGGTATAAGAGGCTCTTCAGATTCAGAATCAGATTCAGAATCATTATCAGGTACGAATGTGTTATCCTCTGATGTTCCTGCTATATTTCCTTGTGAAAGTGATGGAAGTGATAGTGAAACTACTGAACATGCTTTTATGGGTGAGCAAGAAAAGTATCAAATAGAGGCAGTATTTAGAAGGCTTACAGACAAAGTTAAAGATCAACAAGATCTATTGAACAAAAGGGAATGTGCTTTCAAAGAAGAAGTTACCAAACTAAAGGCCCAACTAGAAGAAGGAAACAAGGTAAGAAAGCTACTCAAGGACAAGGAAGACCAATGTCAAAAATTGCAGCATGAAGTGACATCATTAAGTAAAGAAGTCAACGAAAGAAGCACAACCATCAAGAAACTCAAAGATAGATCCAGCTACTATGAAAATCTTGAAGCTACGATCCTCTCACTAAAGGAAGATCTTGAAGAATCCAAGAAGCAGAATGAAGATCTACACCAAGCAATTGAAAAACAAGACAACGAAGTCATCAGCTTAAAATCACAGTTGGAATGTGCCTTCAGAGTTCGTCAAATTCAGCAGGATCTGTATGAAAAGCAAGAAAAGGAGATACTCAATCTAAGGCAACAAATGGAAGAAGGAAGAAAAGATGGAGAAGACATGAAGAAGCAATGTCTAGAAAAGGAGGAACAACTTCAAGTTGAGGTAAATATCTTGAAAGGTAAATTAGAAGAAAAGGATAAAATTTTGAGATTTCAAGATAGTACTAAAGCATTGGATGATATTCTTAATAGTCAAAGGTCTCCTGCTATCAAGACTGGTCTTGGTTTTCATGAATCTGTTGAAGGTGAATCTAGTTCACAAGGTGAGGCAAGGAACTCTAAAGAGAAATCCAAAATGATCAACAAGGAGATGAAAGGTCAACCAAGGAAAGAAAATCTTCAAAGAAAATCTTTTACTCCTCCTATGAATAATGTTGAATGTTATGTATGTCATAATCTTGGACATGTTGCAGCTAGATGTAAAAGAAGAAGAGTTCAAGACCATTATGCAGACAAGTCATCTCAATCAAGGTACTTTAATGGATATTGCTTTGCTTGTAATATGTATGGTCACAAAGCTGCTGATTGCTATAGGAGGAATATGAAACATGTAAGATGTTATGCATGTAACAAGCTTGGACATATAGCAAAGGAATGCAGGAACAAAGGATGGACATCACACCAAAAGGAGAAAACCTCATCACACTTGAAGATATGGAGGAAGAAGGAAGTACAGTCAGCACAATGTACTGAGACACAACACAGCACAGACATATCAGACTCAGGGGGAGCTGAAAGTGTAAACCTTCAGTGTCCTGAATCTCATACGCAAGTTCCTTAAAGGGAAGTCGCGTATATACGCGAGTTCGACACTGCAAAGTCGCGTATATGTCAGTCTGAGGAAAAGCAGTGGGGATAGGCTCAGAAAAGGGATCTGATATGATACAGTCCATTATTTGTTACAGTCTGTTGAGGATGTGTAAAAATGTTTTGATACTTGTAAGATGTCTAGAAGTGTTTTGATCCTAACTTGATGATGATGATGATGTCTTGATGCTTATTGCTGATATATGCATGATCAGATCTAACAGATGGCACAGGTTGAGGGGGAGCATATGCCTTTAATAATTCATTGTTGGCATTATGGTTAATAGTCCTTGGTGATGATTCTTATATGGCTAAATGATATATCTTGCTATGATGTGGTTGTGAGTTGTCTATGATAAAATCACATATGATTCTTGGGGTTACATAGTTGATGATCAGATCAGATTTATGGTTGATTCCTTGATGATGCATATATGGTGCTTACATGGTGATCTTCATAAGGACAAGGAGAAGTACAAAGCTTGAATACACATCTTCCTCACTTTATATCATATGCATAAAGGTCATACAGTTATGATGCAGGCACTCATGTGGATAAAGGTTGTTGCTGATGATGATATCAAGAAGCTTTGTCAAAAGAGTTTGAGCTCAAGATACATAGTGCTGATTCATGGATGACTCCTCAAAGTTGCTTTATTGGAGACATGGTGATGAGTTCTTATCTATATGATGATAGGTTTATACTTACATATGTTAACTGATGCAGATGTTCCCAAGTAATGATACTTGGATCATGTAGAGCTTGATGAAATGGCTATGGTGGTTTCACACATGATACAATGTGAATGACTCTGAATTCTGTTCAAAGGGATGAATTGATGCAGACATACCTTGTTATAGGTTGATGACCTATTCTCTACAGGACATTTACAGGTTGCTGATATGGAAATTTGTGTACGCGTGTTGTTTAAAGGATATCCGCGTGCATACGCCGTTTTACAAGGGGATAGTCGCGTATATGGTGTACGCGTGTTGCGTTAGGGATATCTGGGTATATATGCTTGTTTATGTGTATACAGACGCGTATATGGAGATTTGAAGGAAATCAGCAGGGACAGATGTTGGTTGCAGAAAGTCTGATATAGGTCTGACAGAGATCATCTGGCACAGGTTCAGGGGGAGCAGATAATCTTCCAATGATGCATTGTTGGCATTATCTTAAAGCTTTTGGTTCTAGTTCACATTTGGTGTTGATTTCAGGAGGAACAAAGGCGAAAGGAGAACAGAAGGATCTCTTGGTTGCTGATCTGAATGGTGATTATCAGATGCTGCTGGTGACTTTCATAAGTCTTGGTCTAGTTATTTCGTCTCTATGTCATATATCTCTTTTGTGGTATCTCTTTCATGGTGTCAAGGTCATGTAACGGCCTATTTTGGTTTCCCCACTATGCCTGGGATGATTGATGCAATGTGATTGGTTGTCATATGTAAATTTTTGATGTATTCCCACTTGGTTGGGTGGATGAGTCAATTTTTGTATATCCTCACTTAGTTGAGAGATGGATGTATGTATGAGTCCTAAGTGATAGGAAGGTCCTTTATGATGTATAGAGTCATGTTCTTCTTGAAGAACATCTTTTGTAGACCTTGCTTACAGTCAGGGAGAGCATGATCAGCACACTTCAGCAAGAACAGAGATTCAGCATGTACTCAGGGGGAGCATGGACAGATTGGTACACCTTGGCATATACAAAGGGGGAGACTATTCAGAGATTTCAGCAGGTACTCAGGGGGAGTATGGACAATGGAATGATTCAGCAAAGGAAGAGAATATCTTGTTCCACCCTTTGCCCTTGATGTCAAAGGGGGAGAGTGATTTGGTGTTGTTGCCATCAAGTCCAAAGGGGGAGATTGTTGGCATTATGATGCATGTGTTGTACTTGATGGCAACCCTCTCATAGAAGAATATCTCACTTATGTATAACTGGGTGAATCTTCAGAAGAGATATCAGATGTGACTGATAGAGGACAGCTCAAAGGAATCAGATGATGAATCTTCAGAAGAGATATCAGATGTGACTGATGGAGGACAGCTCAAAGGAATCAGATGATAGTTCTAAGTGTGACAAGTTAGCTTTGCCATCAAGTCCAAAGGGGGAGATTGTTGGCATTATGAGATAAGTGTTGTCCTTGATGGCAAACCTCACTGATGACAAATCATAGTACAGAAGGTCAGCAGCAAGGAATTGATGATCAGACTATAAGAAGAAGAGAAAGTTCATACACGCAGGTTCGTTAAGCCCAAGTCGCGTGTACACGCAGGTTGGCTTCAGCAAAAGCGCGTGTATGTGGAAAAGTACCTTTGGTCCATGGCGGTTATTCCTTGGAAGTTGTGCCTATGGTTTTGGACCTTGGCGTCTCGGCGGACGTGTTGATCCCTAGTTTTGAAGTTGATGGTATTGGATTTCTATGGTTTTGGCTCTTGGTATTGAACAAGGCCTAAGGCTATATAAAGGGAAGGAAATCATTAGGCAAGTGTATCTGAAATGTCTTGAATATCTGATGAAGCATTAGATCCAGTATGCAGGTTATGGGTTGATGATGCATTGCTTGATCTGAGCTAAGGAGAGATCTCATCGGTTGATGGAGAACAAGATCTAAGGAGAGATCGGGATCAAATGGTTTGAAATGAACTATCTTTATGATGCTTATTCTAGATCTACATACTGACGCATGTATTGTTCTATAAGTATTATGAGTATGATTGATGTCTGGTACAGCTGCAAGTTATGAGAAATTATTTTTAGATCTGTACGCGGGTTGTCTTTGGAAAAAGCGCGTATACACGCGGGTTTGATTCATCGAAGTAGCGTATACATTGTAAAGCTTGATATTTGAAGTTGCAGATGGGTCAGATGGTTATTACAGAGTTCTGTGTCTGCTCTGTGTTCTGGTGACAGTGTTGTTAACAGGGTTTCAGTGATTCAGAGTTTGATGATTGTTTTGAGCTTCAATGATAGTTATGGGTCCAGTATGAAAATTGGATGAAATGTGGCCTTTCAGATTATGTGTTGTGCTTCAGTGTATCCAGTCTGAAAATTGATGAAACGTGGTACCTGGAGGTGAGAAGATTGTAGGCAAGCACCTACGTACTAGTATCTAAGCTAGTACAAAAGCTAAAGGAGATCTTTGGAGCATTGTAGCAGGTAGCAGCCTGCGTACTAGTAAATGGATCGGCTAGTACAAGAGCAAAGGGGGTTGTAGCTCCCGTACTGGTATAAGACTGCACCAGTACAAATATTGTAAAAGGATTTTCTTATTAAGAAGAAGATTGAGATGACTTGCAGCAGGTGGTTTTCACCCACATTGGGTTTCCACCTTATATCTTTGTGTTCATGTGTGTGGCTCTTGTGTGATGTTCTGTTCTGTTATTCTGCACCTGTTTACTGTTAATATGCTTAATAATGATCTGATGCATTTACTGAAGATTAAGCTAACTGAATTATAAGATCTCTGGATATACGCGAGTTTCATTAGACACAGTAGCGTGTACACACGGGTTCACTTAATTGAAGTAGCGTATATGTTTCTGAGTATGAAATTGAAAAGTTTGATTGATCTGATAATACTGATTCACCCCCCCCTCTCAGTATTATTTCCAACAATTGGTATCAGAGCAGGTCCTTTGATAGAAGCTTGATCGCTTGAAGGAGATCCGTGGAACAATGGGAAAGAAGCTTAAGAAGAAAGCTCATAAGAAGAAGAAGACATCTCAGAAGGACTATGACAGTGGGAGAATCGATTGGGGATTAGGTATAAGAGGCTCTTCAGATTCAGAATCAGATTCAGAATCATTATCAGGTATGAATGTGTTATCCTCTGATGTTCCTGCTATATTTCCTTGTGAAAGTGATGGAAGTGATAGTGAAACTACTGAACATGCTTTTATGGGTGAGCAAGAAAAGTATCAAATAGAGGCAGTATTTAGAAGGCTTACAGACAAAGTTAAAGATCAACAAGATCTATTGAACAAAAGGGAATGTGCTTTCAAAGAAGAAGTTACCAAACTAAAGGCCCAACTAGAAGAAGGAAACAAGGTAAGAAAGCTACTCAAGGACAAGGAAGACCAATGTCAAAAATTGCAGCATGAAGTGACATCATTAAGAAAAGAAGTCAACGAAAGAAGCACAACCATCAAGAAACTCAAAGATAGATCCAGCTACTATGAAAATCTTGAAGCTACGATCCTCTCACTAAAGGAAGATCTTGAAGAATCCAAGAAGCAGAATGAAGATCTACACCAAGCAATTGAAAAACAAGACAACGAAGTCATCAGCTTAAAATCACAGTTGGAATGTGCCTTCAGAGTTCGTCAAATTCAGCAGGATCTGTATGAAAAGCAAGAAAAGGAGATACTCAATCTAAGGCAACAAATGGAAGAAGGAAGAAAAGATGGAGAAGACATGAAGAAGCAATGTCTAGAAAAGGAGGAACAACTTCAAGTTGAGGTAAATATCTTGAAAGGTAAATTAGAAGAAAAGGATAAAATTTTGAGATTTCAAGATAGTACTAAAGCATTGGATGATATTCTTAGTAGTCAAAGGTCTCCTGCTATCAAGACTGGTCTTGGTTTTCATGAATCTGTTGAAGGTGAATCTAGTTCACAAGGTGAGGCAAGGAACTCTAAAGAGAAATCCAAAATGATCAACAAGGAGATGAAAGGTCAACCAAGGAAAGAAAATCTTCAAAGAAAATCTTTTACTCCTCCTATGAATAATGTTGAATGTTATGTATGTCATAATCTTGGACATGTTGCAGCTAGATGTAAAAGAAGAAGAGTTCAAGACCATTATGCAGACAAGTCATCTCAATCAAGGTACTTTAATGGATATTGCTTTGCTTGTAATATGTATGGTCACAAAGCTGCTGATTGCTACAGGAGGAATATGAAACATGTAAGATGTTATGCATGTAACAAGCTTGGACATATAGCAAAGGAATGCAGGAACAAAGGATGGACATCACACCAAAAGGAGAAAACCTCATCACACTTGAAGATATGGAGGAAGAAGGAAGTACAGTCAGCACAATGTACTGAGACACAGCACAGCACAGACATATCAGACTCAGGGGGAGCTGAAAGTGTAAACCTTCAGTGTCCTGAATCTCATACGCAAGTTCCTTAAAGGGAAGTCGCGTATATACGCGAGTTCGACACTGCAAAGTCGCGTATATGTCAGTCTGAGGAAAAGCAGTGGGGACAGGCTCAGAAAAGGGATCTGATATGATTCAGTCCATTATTTGTTACAGTCTGTTGAGGATGTGTAAAAATGTTTTGATACTTGTAAGATGTCTAGAAGTGTTTTGATCCTAACTTGATGATGATGATGATGTCTTGATGCTTATTGCTGATATATGCATGATCAGATCTAACAGATGGCACAGGTTGAGGGGGAGCATATGCCTTTAATAATTCATTGTTGGCATTATGGTTAATAGTCCTTGGTGATGATTCTTATATGGCTAAATGATATATCTTGCTATGATGTGGTTGTGAGTTGTCTATGATAAAATCACATATGATTCTTGGGGTTACATAGTTGATGATCAGATCAGATTTATGGTTGATTCCTTGATGATGCATATATGGTGCTTACATGGTGATCTTCATAAGGACAAGGAGAAGTACAAAGCTTGAATACACATCTTCCTCACTTTATATCATATGCATAAAGGTCATACAGTTATGATGCAGGCACTCATGTGGATAAGGTTGTTGCTGATGATGATATCAAGAAGCTTTGTCAAAAGAGTTTGAGCTCAAGATACATAGTGCTGATTCATGGATGACTCCTCAAAGTTGCTTTATTGGAGACATGGTGATGAGTTCTTATCTATATGATGATAGGTTTATACTTACATATGTTAATTGATGCAGATGTTCCCAAGTAATGATACTTGGATCATGTAGAGCTTGATGAAATGGCTATGGTGGTTTCACACATGATACAATGTGAATGACTCTGAATTCTGTTCAAAGGGATGAATTGATGCAGACATACCTTGTTATAGGTTGATGACCTATTCTCTACAGGACATTTACAGGTTGCTGATATGGAAATTTGTGTACGCGTGTTGTTTAAAGGATATCCGCGTGCATACGCCGTTTTACAAGGGGATAGTCGCGTATATGGTGTACGCGTGTTGCGTTAGGGATATCTGGGTATATACGCTTGTTTATGTGTATACAGACGCGTATATGGAGATTTGAAGGAAATCAGCAGGGACAGATGTTGGTTGCAGAAAGTCTGATATAGGTCTGACAGAGATCATCTGGCACAGGTTCAGGGGGAGCAGATAATCTTCCAATGATGCATTGTTGGCATTATCTTAAAGCTTTTGGTTCTAGTTCACATTTGGTGTTGATTTCAGGAGGAACAAAGGCGAAAGGAGAACAGAAGGATCTCTTGGTTGCTGATCTGAATGGTGATTATCAGATGCTGCTGGTGACTTTCATAAGTCTTGGTCTAGTTATTTCGTCTCTATGTCATATATCTCTTTTGTGGTATCTCTTTCATGGTGTCAAGGTCATGTAACGGCCTATTTTGGTTTCCCCACTATGCCTGGGATGATTGATGCAATGTGATTGGTTGTCATATGTAAATTTTTGATGTATTCCCACTTGGTTGGGTGGATGAGTCAATTTTTGTATATCCTCACTTAGTTGAGAGATGGATGTATGTATGAGTCCTAAGTGATAGGAAGGTCCTTTATGATGTATAGAGTCATGTTCTTCTTGAAGAACATCTTTTGTAGACCTTGCTTACAGTCAGGGAGAGCATGATCAGCACACTTCAGCAAGAACAGAGATTCAGCATGTACTCAGGGGGAGCATGGACAGATTGGTACACCTTGGCATATACAAAGGGGGAGACTATTCAGAGATTTCAGCAGGTACTCAGGGGGAGTATGGACAGTGGAATGATTCAGCAAAGGAAGAGAATATCTTGTTCCACCCTTTGCCCTTGATGTCAAAGGGGGAGAGTGATTTGGTGTTGTTGCCATCAAGTCCAAAGGGGGAGATTGTTGGCATTATGATGCATGTGTTGTACTTGATGGCAACCCTCTCATAGAAGAATATCTCACTTATGTATAACTGGGTGAATCTTCAGAAGAGATATCAGATGTGACTGATAGAGGACAGCTCAAAGGAATCAGATGATGAATCTTCAGAAGAGATATCAGATGTGACTGATGGAGGACAGCTCAAAGGAATCAGATGATAGTTCTAAGTGTGACAAGTTAGCTTTGCCATCAAGTCCAAAGGGGGAGATTGTTGGCATTATGAGATAAGTGTTGTCCTTGATGGCAAACCTCACTGATGACAAATCATAGTACAGAAGGTCAGCAGCAAGGAATTGATGATCAGACTATAAGAAGAAGAGAAAGTTCATACACGCAGGTTCGTTAAGCCCAAGTCGCGTGTACACGCAGGTTGGCTTCAGCAAAAGCGCGTGTATGTGGAAAAGTACCTTTGGTCCATGGCGGTTATTCCTTGGAAGTTGTGCCTATGGTTTTGGACCTTGGCGTCTCGGCGGACGTGTTGATCCCTAGTTTTGAAGTTGATGGTATTGGATTTCTATGGTTTTGGCTCTTGGTATTGAACAAGGCCTAAGGCTATATAAAGGGAAGGAAATCATTAGGCAAGTGTATCTGAAATGTCTTGAATATCTGATGAAGCATTAGATCCAGTATGCAGGTTATGGGTTGATGATGCATTGCTTGATCTGAGCTAAGGAGAGATCTCATCGGTTGATGGAGAACAAGATCTAAGGAGAGATCGGGATCAAATGGTTTGAAATGAACTATCTTTATGATGCTTATTCTAGATCTACATACTGACGCATGTATTGTTCTATAAGTATTATGAGTATGATTGATGTCTGGTACAGCTGCAAGTTATGAGAAATTATTTTTAGATCTGTACGCGGGTTGTCTTTGGAAAAAGCGCGTATACACGCGGGTTTGATTCATCGAAGTAGCGTATACATTGTAAAGCTTGATATTTGAAGTTGCAGATGGGTCTGATGGTTATTACAGAGTTCTGTGTCTGCTCTGTGTTCTGGTGACAGTGTTGTTAACAGGGTTTCAGTGATTCAGAGTTTGATGATTGTTTTTAGCTTCAATGATAGTTATGGGTCCAGTATGAAAATTGGATGAAATGTGGCCTTTCAGATTATGTGTTGTGCTTCAGTGTATCCAGTCTGAAAATTGATGAAACGTGGTACCTGGAGGTGAGAAGATTGTAGGCAAGCACCTACGTACTAGTATCTAAGCTAGTACAAAAGCTAAAGGAGATCTTTGGAGCATTGTAGCAGGTAGCAGCCTGCGTACTAGTAAATGGATCGGCTAGTACAAGAGCAAAGGGGGTTGTAGCTCCCGTACTGGTATAAGACTGCACCAGTACAAATATTGTAAAAGGATTTTCTTATTAAGAAGAAGATTGAGATGACTTGCAGCAGGTGGTTTTCACCCACATTGGGTTTCCACCTTATATCTTTGTGTTCATGTGTGTGGCTCTTGTGTGATGTTCTGTTCTGTTATTCTGCACCTGTTTACTGTTAATATGCTTAATAATGATCTGATGCATTTACTGAAGATTAAGCTAACTGAATTATAAGATCTCTGGATATACGCGAGTTTCATTAGACACAGTAGCGTGTACACACGGGTTCACTTAATTGAAGTAGCGTATATGTTTCTGAGTATGAAATTGAAAAGTTTGATTGATCTGATAATACTGATTCACCCCCCCCTCTCAGTATTATTTCCAACAATTGGTATCAGAGCAGGTCCTTTGATAGAAGCTTGATCGCTTGAAGGAGATCCGTGGAACAATGGGAAAGAAGCTTAAGAAGAAAGCTCATAAGAAGAAGAAGACATCTCAGAAGGACTATGACAGTGGGAGAATCGATTGGGGATTAGGTATAAGAGGCTCTTCAGATTCAGAATCAGATTCAGAATCATTATCAGGTATGAATGTGTTATCCTCTGATGTTCCTGCTATATTTCCTTGTGAAAGTGATGGAAGTGATAGTGAAACTACTGAACATGCTTTTATGGGTGAGCAAGAAAAGTATCAAATAGAGGCAGTATTTAGAAGGCTTACAGACAAAGTTAAAGATCAACAAGATCTATTGAACAAAAGGGAATGTGCTTTCAAAGAAGAAGTTACCAAACTAAAGGCCCAACTAGAAGAAGGAAACAAGGTAAGAAAGCTACTCAAGGACAAGGAAGACCAATGTCAAAAATTGCAGCATGAAGTGACATCATTAAGTAAAGAAGTCAACGAAAGAAGCACAACCATCAAGAAACTCAAAGATAGATCCAGCTACTATGAAAATCTTGAAGCTACGATCCTCTCACTAAAGGAAGATCTTGAAGAATCCAAGAAGCAGAATGAAGATCTACACCAAGCAATTGAAAAACAAGACAACGAAGTCATCAGCTTAAAATCACAGTTGGAATGTGCCTTCAGAGTTCGTCAAATTCAGCAGGATCTGTATGAAAAGCAAGAAAAGGAGATACTCAATCTAAGGCAACAAATGGAAGAAGGAAGAAAAGATGGAGAAGACATGAAGAAGCAATGTCTAGAAAAGGAGGAACAACTTCAAGTTGAGGTAAATATCTTGAAAGGTAAATTAGAAGAAAAGGATAAAATTTTGAGATTTCAAGATAGTACTAAAGCATTGGATGATATTCTTAGTAGTCAAAGGTCTCCTGCTATCAAGACTGGTCTTGGTTTTCATGAATCTGTTGAAGGTGAATCTAGTTCACAAGGTGAGGCAAGGAACTCTAAAGAGAAATCCAAAATGATCAACAAGGAGATGAAAGGTCAACCAAGGAAAGAAAATCTTCAAAGAAAATCTTTTACTCCTCCTATGAATAATGTTGAATGTTATGTATGTCATAATCTTGGACATGTTGCAGCTAGATGTAAAAGAAGAAGAGTTCAAGACCATTATGCAGACAAGTCATCTCAATCAAGGTACTTTAATGGATATTGCTTTGCTTGCAATATGTATGGTCACAAAGCTGCTGATTGCTACAGGAGGAATATGAAACATGTAAGATGTTATGCATGTAACAAGCTTGGACATATAGCAAAGGAATGCAGGAACAAAGGATGGACATCACACCAAAAGGAGAAAACCTCATCACACTTGAAGATATGGAGGAAGAAGGAAGTACAGTCAGCACAATGTACTGAGACACAGCACAGCACAGACATATCAGACTCAGGGGGAGCTGAAAGTGTAAACCTTCAGTGTCCTGAATCTCATACGCAAGTTCCTTAAAGGGAAGTCGCGTATATACGCGAGTTCGACACTGCAAAGTCGCGTATATGTCAGTCTGAGGAAAAGCAGTGGGGATAGGCTCAGAAAAGGGATCTGATATGATTCAGTCCATTATTTGTTACAGTCTGTTGAGGATGTGTAAAAATGTTTTGATACTTGTAAGATGTCTAGAAGTGTTTTGATCCTAACTTGATGATGATGATGATGTCTTGATGCTTATTGCTGATATATGCATGATCAGATCTAACAGATGGCACAAGTTGAGGGGGAGCATATGCCTTTAATAATTCATTGTTGGCATTATGGTTAATAGTCCTTGGTGATGATTCTTATATGGCTAAATGATATATCTTGCTATGATGTGGTTGTGAGTTGTCTATGATAAAATCACATATGATTCTTGGGGTTACATAGTTGATGATCAGATCAGATTTATGGTTGATTCTTTGATGATGCATATATGGTGCTTACATGGTGATCTTCATAAGGACAAGGAGAAGTACAAAGCTTGAATACACATCTTCCTCACTTTATATCATATGCATAAAGGTCATACAGTTATGATGCAGGCACTCATGTGGATAAGGTTGTTGCTGATGATGATATCAAGAAGCTTTGTCAAAAGAGTTTGAGCTCAAGATACATAGTGCTGATTCATGGATGACTCCTCAAAGTTGCTTTATTGGAGACATGGTGATGAGTTCTTATCTATATGATGATAGGTTTATACTTACATATGTTAATTGATGCAGATGTTCCCAAGTAATGATACTTGGATCATGTAGAGCTTGATGAAATGGCTATGGTGGTTTCACACATGATACAATGTGAATGACTCTGAATTCTGTTCAAAGGGATGAATTGATGCAGACATACCTTGTTATAGGTTGATGACCTATTCTCTACAGGACATTTACAGGTTGCTGATATGGAAATTTGTGTACGCGTGTTGTTTAAAGGATATCCGCGTGCATACGCCGTTTTACAAGGGGATAGTCGCGTATATGGTGTACGCGTGTTGCGTTAGGGATATCTGCGTATATACGCTTGTTTATGTGTATACAGACGCGTATATGGAGATTTGAAGGAAATCAGCAGGGACAGATGTTGGTTGCAGAAAGTCTGATATAGGTCTGACAGAGATCATCTGGCACAGGTTCAGGGGGAGCAGATAATCTTCCAATGATGCATTGTTGGCATTATCTTAAAGCTTTTGGTTCTAGTTCACATTTGGTGTTGATTTCAGGAGGAACAAAGGCGAAAGGAGAACAGAAGGATCTCTTGGTTGCTGATCTGAATGGTGATTATCAGATGCTGCTGGTGACTTTCATAAGTCTTGGTCTAGTTATTTCGTCTCTATGTCATATATCTCTTTTGTGGTATCTCTTTCATGGTGTCAAGGTCATGTAACGGCCTATTTTGGTTTCCCCACTATGCCTGGGATGATTGATGCAATGTGATTGGTTGTCATATGTAAATTTTTGATGTATTCCCACTTGGTTGGGTGGATGAGTCAATTTTTGTATATCCTCACTTAGTTGAGAGATGGATGTATGTATGAGTCCTAAGTGATAGGAAGGTCCTTTATGATGTATAGAGTCATGTTCTTCTTGAAGAACATCTTTTGTAGACCTTGCTTACAGTCAGGGAGAGCATGATCAGCACACTTCAGCAAGAACAGAGATTCAGCATGTACTCAGGGGGAGCATGGACAGATTGGTACACCTTGGCATATACAAAGGGGGAGACTATTCAGAGATTTCAGCAGGTACTCAGGGGGAGTATGGACAATGGAATGATTCAGCAAAGGAAGAGAATATCTTGGTCCACCCTTTGCCCTTGATGTCAAAGGGGGAGAGTGATTTGGTGTTGTTGCCATCAAGTCCAAAGGGGGAGATTGTTGGCATTATGATGCATGTGTTGTACTTGATGGCAACCCTCTCATAGAAGAATATCTCACTTATGTATAACTGGGTGAATCTTCAGAAGAGATATCAGATGTGACTGATAGAGGACAGCTCAAAGGAATCAGATGATGAATCTTCAGAAGAGATATCAGATGTGACTGATGGAGGACAGCTCAAAGGAATCAGATGATAGTTCTAAGTGTGACAAGTTAGCTTTGCCATCAAGTCCAAAGGGGGAGATTGTTGGCATTATGAGATAAGTGTTGTCCTTGATGGCAAACCTCACTGATGACAAATCATAGTACAGAAGGTCAGCAGCAAGGAATTGATGATCAGACTATAAGAAGAAGAGAAAGTTCATACACGCAGGTTCGTTAAGCCCAAGTCGCGTGTACACGCAGGTTGGCTTCAGCAAAAGCGCGTGTATGTGGAAAAGTACCTTTGGTCCATGGCGGTTATTCCTTGGAAGTTGTGCCTATGGTTTTGGACCTTGGCGTCTCGGCGGACGTGTTGATCCCTAGTTTTGAAGTTGATGGTATTGGATTTCTATGGTTTTGGCTCTTGGTATTGAACAAGGCCTAAGGCTATATAAAGGGAAGGAAATCATTAGGCAAGTGTATCTGAAATGTCTTGAATATCTGATGAAGCATTAGATCCAGTATGCAGGTTATGGGTTGATGATGCATTGCTTGATCTGAGCTAAGGAGAGATCTCATCGGTTGATGGAGAACAAGATCTAAGGAGAGATCGGGATCAAATGGTTTGAAATGAACTATCTTTATGATGCTTATTCTAGATCTACATACTGACGCATGTATTGTTCTATAAGTATTATGAGTATGATTGATGTCTGGTACAGCTGCAAGTTATGAGAAATTATTTTTAGATCTGTACGCGGGTTGTCTTTGGAAAAAGCGCGTATACACGCGGGTTTGATTCATCGAAGTAGCGTATACATTGTAAAGCTTGATATTTGAAGTTGCAGATGGGTCAGATGGTTATTACAGAGTTCTGTGTCTGCTCTGTGTTCTGGTGACAGTGTTGTTAACAGGGTTTCAGTGATTCAGAGTTTGATGATTGTTTTTATCTTCAATGATAGTTATGGGTCCAGTATGAAAATTGGATGAAATGTGGCCTTTCAGATTATGTGTTGTGCTTCAGTGTATCCAGTCTGAAAATTGATGAAACGTGGTACCTGGAGGTGAGAAGATTGTAGGCAAGCACCTACGTACTAGTATCTAAGCTAGTACAAAAGCTAAAGGAGATCTTTGGAGCATTGTAGCAGGTAGCAGCCTGCGTACTAGTAAATGGATCGGCTAGTACAAGAGCAAAGGGGGTTGTAGCTCCCGTACTGGTATAAGACTGCACCAGTACAAATATTGTAAAAGGATTTTCTTATTAAGAAGAAGATTGAGATGACTTGCAGCAGGTGGTTTTCACCCACATTGGGTTTCCACCTTATATCTTTGTGTTCATGTGTGTGGCTCTTGTGTGATGTTCTGTTCTGTTATTCTGCACCTGTTTACTGTTAATATGCTTAATAATGATCTGATGCATTTACTGAAGATTAAGCTAACTGAATTATAAGATCTCTGGATATACGCGAGTTTCATTAGACACAGTAGCGTGTACACACGGGTTCACTTAATTGAAGTAGCGTATATGTTTCTGAGTATGAAATTGAAAAGTTTGATTGATCTGATAATACTGATTCACCCCCCCCTCTCAGTATTATTTCCAACAATTGGTATCAGAGCAGGTCCTTTGATAGAAGCTTGATCACTTGAAGGAGATCCGTGGAACAATGGGAAAGAAGCTTAAGAAGAAAGCTCATAAGAAGAAGAAGACATCTCAGAAGGACTATGACAGTGGGAGAATCGATTGGGGATTAGGTATAAGAGGCTCTTCAGATTCAGAATCAGATTCAGAATCATTATCAGGTACGAATGTGTTATCCTCTGATGTTCCTGCTATATTTCCTTGTGAAAGTGATGGAAGTGATAGTGAAACTACTGAACATGCTTTTATGGGTGAGCAAGAAAAGTATCAAATAGAGGCAGTATTTAGAAGGCTTACAGACAAAGTTAAAGATCAACAAGATCTATTGAACAAAAGGGAATGTGCTTTCAAAGAAGAAGTTACCAAACTAAAGGCCCAACTAGAAGAAGGAAACAAGGTAAGAAAGCTACTCAAGGACAAGGAAGACCAATGTCAAAAATTGCAGCATGAAGTGACATCATTAAGTAAAGAAGTCAACGAAAGAAGCACAACCATCAAGAAACTCAAAGATAGATCCAGCTACTATGAAAATCTTGAAGCTACGATCCTCTCACTAAAGGAAGATCTTGAAGAATCCAAGAAGCAGAATGAAGATCTACACCAAGCAATTGAAAAACAAGACAACGAAGTCATCAGCTTAAAATCACAGTTGGAATGTGCCTTCAGAGTTCGTCAAATTCAGCAGGATCTGTATGAAAAGCAAGAAAAGGAGATACTCAATCTAAGGCAACAAATGGAAGAAGGAAGAAAAGATGGAGAAGACATGAAGAAGCAATGTCTAGAAAAGGAGGAACAACTTCAAGTTGAGGTAAATATCTTGAAAGGTAAATTAGAAGAAAAGGATAAAATTTTGAGATTTCAAGATAGTACTAAAGCATTGGATGATATTCTTAATAGTCAAAGGTCTCCTGCTATCAAGACTGGTCTTGGTTTTCATGAATCTGTTGAAGGTGAATCTAGTTCACAAGGTGAGGCAAGGAACTCTAAAGAGAAATCCAAAATGATCAACAAGGAGATGAAAGGTCAACCAAGGAAAGAAAATCTTCAAAGAAAATCTTTTACTCCTCCTATGAATAATGTTGAATGTTATGTATGTCATAATCTTGGACATGTTGCAGCTAGATGTAAAAGAAGAAGAGTTCAAGACCATTATGCAGACAAGTCATCTCAATCAAGGTACTTTAATGGATATTGCTTTGCTTGTAATATGTATGGTCACAAAGCTGCTGATTGCTACAGGAGGAATATGAAACATGTAAGATGTTATGCATGTAACAAGCTTGGACATATAGCAAAGGAATGCAGGAACAAAGGATGGACATCACACTTGAAGATATGGAGGAAGAAGGAAGTACAGTCAGCACAATGTACTGAGACACAACACAGCACAGACATATCAGACTCAGGGGGAGCTGAAAGTGTAAACCTTCAGTGTCCTGAATCTCATACGCAAGTTCCTTAAAGGGAAGTCGCGTATATACGCGAGTTCGACACTGCAAAGTCGCGTATATGTCAGTCTGAGGAAAAGCAGTGGGGATAGGCTCAGAAAAGGGATCTGATATGATACAGTCCATTATTTGTTACAGTCTGTTGAGGATGTGTAAAAATGTTTTGATACTTGTAAGATGTCTAGAAGTGTTTTGATCCTAACTTGATGATGATGATGATGTCTTGATGCTTATTGCTGATATATGCATGATCAGATCTAACAGATGGCACAGGTTGAGGGGGAGCATATGCCTTTAATAATTCATTGTTGGCATTATGGTTAATAGTCCTTGGTGATGATTCTTATATGGCTAAATGATATATCTTGCTATGATGTGGTTGTGAGTTGTCTATGATAAAATCACATATGATTCTTGGGGTTACATAGTTGATGATCAGATCAGATTTATGGTTGATTCCTTGATGATGCATATATGGTGCTTACATGGTGATCTTCATAAGGACAAGGAGAAGTACAAAGCTTGAATACACATCTTCCTCACTTTATATCATATGCATAAAGGTCATACAGTTATGATGCAGGCACTCATGTGGATAAAGGTTGTTGTTGATGATGATATCAAGAAGCTTTGTCAAAAGAGTTTGAGCTCAAGATACATAGTGCTGATTCATGGATGACTCCTCAAAGTTGCTTTATTGGAGACATGGTGATGAGTTCTTATCTATATGATGATAGGTTTATACTTACATATGTTAACTGATGCAGATGTTCCCAAGTAATGATACTTGGATCATGTAGAGCTTGATGAAATGGCTATGGTGGTTTCACACATGATACAATGTGAATGACTCTGAATTCTGTTCAAAGGGATGAATTGATGCAGACATACCTTGTTATAGGTTGATGACCTATTCTCTACAGGACATTTACAGGTTGCTGATATGGAAATTTGTGTACGCGTGTTGTTTAAAGGATATCCGCGTGCATACGCCGTTTTACAAGGGGATAGTCGCGTATATGGTGTACGCGTGTTGCGTTAGGGATATCTGGGTATATACGCTTGTTTATGTGTATACAGACGCGTATATGGAGATTTGAAGGAAATCAGCAGGGACAGATGTTGGTTGCAGAAAGTCTGATATAGGTCTGACAGAGATCATCTGGCACAGGTTCAGGGGGAGCAGATAATCTTCCAATGATGCATTGTTGGCATTATCTTAAAGCTTTTGGTTCTAGTTCACATTTGGTGTTGATTTCAGGAGGAACAAAGGCGAAAGGAGAACAGAAGGATCTCTTGGTTGCTGATCTGAATGGTGATTATCAGATGCTGCTGGTGACTTTCATAAGTCTTGGTCTAGTTATTTCGTCTCTATGTCATATATCTCTTTTGTGGTATCTCTTTCATGGTGTCAAGGTCATGTAACGGCCTATTTTGGTTTCCCCACTATGCCTGGGATGATTGATGCAATGTGATTGGTTGTCATATGTAAATTTTTGATGTATTCCCACTTGGTTGGGTGGATGAGTCAATTTTTGTATATCCTCACTTAGTTGAGAGATGGATGTATGTATGAGTCCTAAGTGATAGGAAGGTCCTTTATGATGTATAGAGTCATGTTCTTCTTGAAGAACATCTTTTGTAGACCTTGCTTACAGTCAGGGAGAGCATGATCAGCACACTTCAGCAAGAACAGAGATTCAGCATGTACTCAGGGGGAGCATGGACAGATTGGTACACCTTGGCATATACAAAGGGGGAGACTATTCAGAGATTTCAGCAGGTACTCAGGGGGAGTATGGACAATGGAATGATTCAGCAAAGGAAGAGAATATCTTGTTCCACCCTTTGCCCTTGATGTCAAAGGGGGAGAGTGATTTGGTGTTGTTGCCATCAAGTCCAAAGGGGGAGATTGTTGGCATTATGATGCATGTGTTGTACTTGATGGCAACCCTCTCATAGAAGAATATCTCACTTATGTATAACTGGGTGAATCTTCAGAAGAGATATCAGATGTGACTGATAGAGGACAGCTCAAAGGAATCAGATGATGAATCTTCAGAAGAGATATCAGATGTGACTGATGGAGGACAGCTCAAAGGAATCAGATGATAGTTCTAAGTGTGACAAGTTAGCTTTGCCATCAAGTCCAAAGGGGGAGATTGTTGGCATTATGAGATAAGTGTTGTCCTTGATGGCAAACCTCACTGATGACAAATCATAGTACAGAAGGTTAGCAGCAAGGAATTGATGATCAGACTATAAGAAGAAGAGAAAGTTCATACACGCAGGTTCGTTAAGCCCAAGTCGCGTGTACACGCAGGTTGGCTTCAGCAAAAGCGCGTGTATGTGGAAAAGTACCTTTGGTCCATGGCGGTTATTCCTTGGAAGTTGTGCCTATGGTTTTGGACCTTGGCGTCTCGGCGGACGTGTTGATCCCTAGTTTTGAAGTTGATGGTATTGGATTTCTATGGTTTTGGCTCTTGGTATTGAACAAGGCCTAAGGCTATATAAAGGGAAGGAAATCATTAGGAAAGTGTATCTGAAATGTCTTGAATATCTGATGAAGCATTAGATCCAGTATGCAGGTTATGGGTTGATGATGCATTGCTTGATCTGAGCTAAGGAGAGATCTCATCGGTTGATGGAGAACAAGATCTAAGGAGAGATCGGGATCAAATGGTTTGAAATGAACTATCTTTATGATGCTTATTCTAGATCTACATACTGACGCATGTATTGTTCTATAAGTATTATGAGTATGATTGATGTCTGGTACAGCTGCAAGTTATGAGAAATTATTTTTAGATCTGTACGCGGGTTGTCTTTGGAAAAAGCGCGTATACACGCGGGTTTGATTCATCGAAGTAGCGTATACATTGTAAAGCTTGATATTTGAAGTTGCAGATGGGTCAGATGGTTATTACAGAGTTCTGTGTCTGCTCTGTGTTCTGGTGACAGTGTTGTTAACAGGGTTTCAGTGATTCAGAGTTTGATGATTGTTTTTATCTTCAATGATAGTTATGGGTCCAGTATGAAAATTGGATGAAATGTGGCCTTTCAGATTATGTGTTGTGCTTCAGTGTATCCAGTCTGAAAATTGATGAAACGTGGTACCTGGAGGTGAGAAGATTGTAGGCAAGCACCTACGTACTAGTATCTAAGCTAGTACAAAAGCTAAAGGAGATCTTTGGAGCATTGTAGCAGGTAGCAGCCTGCGTACTAGTAAATGGATCGGCTAGTACAAGAGCAAAGGGGGTTGTAGCTCCCGTACTGGTATAAGACTGCACCAGTACAAATATTGTAAAAGGATTTTCTTATTAAGAAGAAGATTGAGATGACTTGCAGCAGGTGGTTTTCACCCACATTGGGTTTCCACCTTATATCTTTGTGTTCATGTGTGTGGCTCTTGTGTGATGTTCTGTTCTGTTATTCTGCACCTGTTTACTGTTAATATGCTTAATAATGATCTGATGCATTTACTGAAGATTAAGCTAACTGAATTATAAGATCTCTGGATATACGCGAGTTTCATTAGACACAGTAGCGTGTACACACGGGTTCACTTAATTGAAGTAGCGTATATGTTTCTGAGTATGAAATTGAAAAGTTTCATTGATCTGATAATACTGATTCACCCCCCCCTCTCAGTATTATTTCCAACAGGAATCCCCCTTCAAGATGCAGAACCTCATTATCAAATTCTTGAAAAGACTGGGCATGCCCGAATCTATCCAAGGGATCAAGATTCTGCTCAACAACATTGTCAGCCTTGGAAGATTAAAGAAATATCACATCTCTAGACACTACAAACTTCTTATTAACTTCATTATAGAGACAGTATGCTTTGGAGGTATTTCAGTACCCCAAGAAGATACACTTACAACTCCTTGCACGAAATTTTTTTCTTTGTTCCTTAGGTATCAAGGAATAACAGGTGTAACCAAAGACCGTGAGATGCTTTACTGAAAGAATGTGGCCATACCACATTTCTTAAGGAGTCTTGTTTGTAATAGCATTATATGGACACCTATTCTTTATATACCCAACCCATCGAACTGCATAAGCCAAAAACCTCAATTTTACATTCTTGAAAAACATCATGGAACGTACCATATTTAAGATTTTCATGTTCATTCTTTCAACTATTTTGTTATGTTGGGGGTTATAAGGCACGTTTTTTTGATGTTTGATCCCATGCTGGAGAAGATAGTTTTCAAATTCATTTGAAGTGTATTATTTACCATTGTTAGTGTGAATAGAACCAATATGATATTGTGCATCATTTTCAATTCATGCATGAAAATTCTTGAATGTTTGAAAAGCATCAAATTTGTTCTTCAATAAAGAAACCCAACAGATTTTGGTGTAGTCAACAATAAATGTCATCATATATTTATTTCCATTTATAGAAGGAACATGCATTGGACCACATAAGTCTGAATGAATAAGTTCACGTTTTCTATGTGCTCTGGAATGTGAATCATGAAAATACTGTTTGATGTGCTTTCCTAAGATACAAGCATCACATTGCTTAAGTTTCTTAGGAATTGTAAGCAAACCAGTAACACCACTTTTCTTCAACATATGAAAGTTGTCATAATTCAAGTGTCCAAATCTAGCATGCCATAAAATACTTGATGGAAATGTACCTTCATCATAATGAGAACTATATGATAAGTTTTGTGCACAAGCAAAGGTAACTTGCATCTTCATAAGTCTTTCTTCTTCTCTCCTCGTCATGACAAGTGAGCGATATGATGCTTTTCTGACCTCAACCTTGCCATCAAACATTTGAATGGAGTTTCCATGTTGGTGGATGTGGACTAAAGACAACAAGTTTCTCCTCAGCTCCGAGAGATATATAACATCATGCAAAAGACTGTCGGAAAGACCGGGAAATTTGTTAAATTATGGTACGTTCTATGCTTAGAGAAGTTTACTTCTTTTCTTCTTATTAGCCACAAAATAGAAATCACATATACATTAAGTAAAGTACAGATATAACATTAAACGATCAACATAAAATAATCCAAGACAAGAGACACAAGATGTGGCGGCTAGCCAGGGACAAACCCCAATGCGGTGAAACCCTTTGATCAAATCTTCTTTTATCTTCAATAGTTCAGCAAAGAGAAATAGTACAAAATCACAATTCTCTAATTTTATATCAGCAACAACAAACCCTAGATTAGCAAAGTCAAACTTGGTAAAACGAGTTGAAATTGACCTCCAATATGCTTGGTCAATTTCCGATCAACTAGCCCTCGAACAGCCTGAAGAAACAGCCCTTGAGCAACCCCAAAACCACAGCCAAACTACTGTTGACTAAAGTCAACCTGCTGCCCAAAACTAGTGAAGTCAACACTGATCAAACCAGAGGTCAGATTACATTGGTTTCTGCGCAAAAATCTGCGACTGGCCTAGGAGAGGTAGCCACACCAAAACTGCACCCTTGATGAGTCAACGCTTGGTCAACATAGGTCAAAGATGCCTTCTGCTGCCTTAGTCAAACTTAGTCAACATAGTCAACAATTTCTGCATCCTCTTTCAGCCTGCATCTTCTTGCTTCTCACCTGTGAGAGATCCTCTTCCCTGTGTATACCCAATCATACAAGGAGAGAGAAGAATCAGAGATGATGAGATGAGTTGAAATCAATCAACCTCACTTGTATTTATATGTTTTGTGCCACACATTTAGTTGTTGGCTGACCTTGACAATTTTTCAAGTAATTACAAATAAATTCATATCTCCATAAATACTTGTCAGAATCGGATGATCTTTAGATCGATCCTACACTTCTTGACAAGAGGAATCTAGGAAAAATATCAGCTGCCATAAATGAGGTGACCTGCATATTTTGGCCCTAGTTGCCAATTTTAACACTCCCTCTTAACTAGGGAGAACTCCATCTGCAATCCGTCTGACCATCACTACTATCCCAGCCATCAAATGCATTGTCCTGCACTGCTTGGCCCTGCTTTGCTCTGCTCTGCTCTGCTTGAACTATGAAGAACAATAAATGATCGAGGATGTATCATACCATCCTCTACTGACCCAAAGTCAGTCTCAGAGTGTGTCATGCCACTCTCACTGATCGCAGATCAGTATCATTGATCCTAGATCAATCAAGGTCATCCTAGCATAGGGAGTACGGTAGATACAATGATGCGTCCATCGATAGTACTACTAATGGTCCCTAACCCCATTTCCCTAATAATTGATCAGATGAGAGGTACTTCCCATGAGTCCTAGATTGCATGGGTAAGATGCCTCAACAAGAGAACTAATCATCCTATCCATAGGAGAATGAATCATCTTGTCGAATAGTTGCCACAGGAGAACTAATCATCCTGGCCCATAGGAGAACTAATCAACCTATTCCACATTCGCCACGGAGAACTAATCATCTTGTCCTACAGTCACCACAGGGTGTCATAGGGGAAGGTTGAACCTTTCACCCTACATAGTGCACCACCAAGGGATGGTGAGTCGCCTTGTGGTCGCATGTCACTCCAAGGAGTACCTCGCACCCCCTGGAGCTCCCAAAGCTCAATACATCATACTCGACGCTCACAATAGGGTCTCTGAACGACACCAAGTCGTTCTTGGAAAGTCAAGAATTTGACCTTTCCCAAGGGCTTCGCCAAAATGTCGGCGATCTGTTCATTTGTACCGATATGTTGGAGCCTTATTTCTCTCCGCTGCACCATATCTTGAATATAGTTGTACCCGATATCGATATGCTTGGAGCGATCATGAAATATGGGATTCTATGATAAACGAATCCCTCTCTAGTTGCGTTATAGACATATTTGGGCATTGCAACCCCAATCACATATGTCCATAAACCAAGGGTTTCTAAGTCCCTAAAAGTGTTGTTTCATACCCTAAAGGAGTAAGGTCAGCTGATTACATCATCTCCCAGAAGTTCTCCATGAAAAACTACTCAAAACTGGTCAAAGTAAGACCATACAGACTGCCCAGTGCTAAGGGTGCGATGCATCTCACCTACCACATGTGAAAAGTGAGATGCATACTGGAAAGCCCTTGTGTAGGGTGTGATGAGCGAGAGCAGACAAATGGCACAAGCAGTTTGCTAGGTGGAGACCCTGAGAATCTTCTAGAAGCTGCTCATTTGACACTTGCCTCTCTGAATTCGCCTAAGGATGAGTAAGAGATCATGAAATCTCCAAGTGGAACCAAGAAATATCAGAGAGATGACACTAATCAAACTCCCAGAAGCCGACTCACCCCCTACAAACATCTATATATGGATCCCTCATCCCAGAGATCAAGAGGCTGGAATTTTGTAATTTGCAAGGAAGTGTTGTTGGTTTCTCTTTGAAGACATTGTTGGGTGATCTTGCTTTGTATGAGGTGAAGAGGGCTTTCATGCTGGGAGGATGGTGCTGGGTCAGACCAAGTGGTTGTAATCCTCTCTTCTACTACTTATATCAATAAATCTACTTGAGTTTTCCTCCATATTCTTGTATATCTCTAAATATTGTGTTGATATATGCATTTGTATGGTCAATATATATCTGATCCTATGTTTTTTACGGTGATAGATCTATATGCTTTGATGGTATTATGCTGCTTTGACTCTACAGGTGCTCTTTGAAGCGGGACAAGTAAGGAAGGAGTGGCGAGATTCTGTCAAAGGGGAAAGGAAATAAGCAAGGATCCAAGCGAAAGACTGAGGTTGGTACTCTCTGCTTCTTTCTCATCTATCTCTCGTAAAGGAAAACACAAGTGACTTTAGTTTGTTTTTTTCTAAGATAGCTACCCGTCTTAGTGGGATTAGCAGTTCTGAATAGACACTAGTTTTCCCAATAACAGGTTGTCACATAGGATCATGGTGGTATCCAATGTAAATCCAAACAGCTCACTGAAGAGCTTTTGCAACCAGACCGCCTCACAAGAGGGCATACTTGCAGTAATATACTCTACCTCGGCGGTGCTCAAATCCATCAACTTCTGCTTCCTGCTCATCCAGGATATCGAGGTAGATCCCAAAGAGAAACAACACCCAGAAGTTCTCTTTCGGTCCACCACACTGCCTACCCACTCAGCATCGGTATATCCATGTAGTCTCACATCCCCGGTAGTGTAACTCAACCCTTGAGTGATTGTGCCATGAAGATATATCAACAGATTCTTGGTACCAATCCAATGTGAGTGGTGAGGCTCAACCATATGTTGACTCAACATGTTGACTGCAAAACATATATCCAGACGAGAGTTCACTAAGAACATCAATGCTACGATGAGTTGATGATACTCGATAGCATTTCGTAAAACATGTTCAGCAAAACTATTGCTTAACTTCTTGAAGTCAAGCTCCAATGGGGTAGTCACGGGCTTGCAGTCCACCATATTGAATCTCTCCAATACCTTCACCACATATTTTTCTTGAGATATGAAAATATCCCCTAGCTTCTGCCAGACTTCTAGTCCTAGGAAATAATGCATCCTAGGTCTTTCATCTCAAATTCAGAAGCCAACTCCTCTTACATTTGTGAATGAGAGGGTTTGCACCTGTTAGAAAGAGGTCGTCAACGTACAACACCAGTATGAGAGGATTTTCATCTTCAACCTTAAAGTAAAGATTAGGGTCGGCTTCACTCCTAATGAATCCCAGCTTCATCAAGTAGCTATCGATCCTCTCATACCATGCTCAGGGTCCTTGCTTCAGCCCATAGAGGGCCTTCTTTAACTTGCACACATGAGATTCTTGATCATGAATCTCAAATCCTTTGGGTTGCTCCACATAGACCTCCTGTTTGATTGAACCATGAAAGAACACGATCTTGACATCCATATTATGTAGGTTCCATCCTTGCGAAGCAACAAGGGCTATGATCGAGCGGATGGTGGTATATCAGGCAACAAGTGTAAATATATCGTCATAGTCTATACCTTCCTTTTGAGAAAAGCCATGAGTGACAAAATGAGCCTTGTACTTTTCCACACTTCCATCAACTACATGCTTTATCTTGTAAATCCATTTCGAAGTGACAACTTCTTTGTCCAGGGGTCTAGGGACCACATCCTAGACATCGTTTCTCACGATGTACCTCAGTCATAGCATCCTTCCATACTTGATGCTTGAGAGCTTCTACAAATGATGAAGGTTCATTTTAGATGATCATGCTCATGATGGTCAAGTATCCCTGATACTTGGTCGGCTTCTTACTTTCCCAGAAGGTTCCCCTAGGTGCAACATGCTCTTCAGCATCATCAAGTGTCCCCCTAAGCCATGAAAGTCGCTTCTTAGAAGAGGAAGGCTCTTGCGGAGGGGGGTCAATAGGATCCATATTTTCTTCCACATCGGGCATCGTCTCATCTTCCTTTTCCTTTAGTTCCCTGGTGTCAGCTTCTTTAGATCCCCTTTGAGTAGGAAGATTTTCAACTTTGCTAAGAGCCATATCTTCATCAAAGGTGGCATCATGGCTAATCTTGATTTCCCTTTGAACAGACACATAGATTCTATAGCCCTTAGTGTTTTCTCTATAGCCCATGAAGATTCCTTTCTTTCCCGAAGCACCCAATTTATTCCTCTTCTCCTTCGGCACATGAAAATATACCGGACTTCCAAAAATTCTAAAATGAGATACGTTAGGTTTCTTACCAGTGAACATTTCTTCGGGAGTCTTGGAACCCAATGCTTCATGAGGGAACTTTTTTTGCACATATATGGCGGTATTTATAGTTTCAGCCCATAGAAACTTCGGAAGTATTTGATCGTGAAGCATAGCACAGATGGCTTCCAAAATCGTATGATTGTTCCTTTCCACCACACCATTCTGCTAAGGAGTATATGGTGTTGTAGTCTCCCTCTTAATGCCAGCCTCTTTGTAAAAGTCATGGAACTCATTGGATTCATACTCAATCCCATTATCAGTCCTTAACATCTTGATCTTCTTTTCGGTTTGATTCTTTCTCAAGGCTTTGAAGTGACAAAACCAAGTGAACACTTCATCCTTCTTTTTCAAGAAGTATATCCAAGTCTTGTGAGAATAATCATCTATAAAAGTGAGGTAATATAAATATCCTCCCAAAGAGTTCACAGGCATCATACCAAATATGTCTGAGTGAACCAACTACAATATATCGGAGGTCTTGCTTTGGCTTGAGGGGAATGGTCCCCTTTTGAGCTTTCTCTCGGCACATCAAGGACATACACCTTCTTTCTCTACTCGAAACTCAGGCATCCCTATCACCATTTGTCTTGCATTGGGTAGAGCTTTATAATAAAGGTGAGCACACCTCTGATGCCATAGTTCGGACTGAAGTGATGTGTCACAAGACATGACACCCAGTGGACTTCCTCCTACTTGATATAATGAATCAACTCGAAACCCAAGAGTGAAAGCTTCCTTAAAATTATTTTTCCATACACGTAACTTGCCATCGATGAAGGTTACTTTGTAGCCTTTTTCCTCCATTGCTGAAACGGACACCATGTTCTTTTTTAGATCAGGTAGATATAGGACTTCTTGCAAATGAATTTTATTACCCCAATTAAATTGAAGAGTGACATTCCCTACGCCTTTCATGAGATATTTTGCATTGTCCCCAAGAACAATTTCCAGGTTGGTCTCCTTTTCTATCAAATTGGAGAAAGGTTCTTTGTAACCAGAGAAGTTCCTTGAGGCACCACTATCAATAATCCAATTTCCCAGCGAGTCCAGGGGATCTGTAGTAGAGAGGGCCCCTGGTAGACAATATTCATCTTGCTTATTGTTAAAAATATTAGATTCATACCTGGAGTTTCTTGCCTTCTTGAAGGGTTGTCCTCTTCCTTTATTTCCAAAATTTCTTTTACCTCTGTTATTGGACCTGCCATTCCTTTGATTGCCTTGAGAGTGATTTTGGTCATTGTCATGGTGTGAGTCCCTTTTGTCAAGGCACTCCCTCGCATAGTGGCCCATTTTGTTGCAATTGTAACATCAACCTTTTCTTCCACCTTTGGTGCAGCATTTCCTTTAGATTTAGCCCCATAATTGTTTCTTCTTTTAGCATGAGAAGAAAAGGTAGAGGGATGAACTTTAAGTGTGGCTATTTCTTGCTCTTCCATCCTTGTCTCTTCTTGCATACATCTAGCCATCAATTCCTCAAATCCTGGGATGACATTATTGTTGAGAAGAGTAGTCCTAAATATATACCATTCAGGTGGCAGTCCTCCAAGAGTTGTGATAGTCATTTCCATGTCAAGAACTACTTCCCTAATAGATAGGAGATCATTCTTGATCTCGGTGATCCTTAAGAAATATGCTTGCGTACTCTCATCTTTTCCCTTCTTAATTTCCTTCAGCTTATTTCTAAGGAACAGAACTTTATTTGCATCATTAACTTTAAATAAACTCACCAGTCTATCGTAGATTTCCTTGGAGGTTGTCGGCTCGGAAACATAGGCCAACAAGTGCTTGTTGATAGAGTCCCAGATGATCCTCCTTGCTTTGACTTCTCACTTGGAACACTTTCTTTTGGAAGCAATGGATGCATTTGATGGAGGCGCAACAATATTGTCTCTCACATGGTCCAACACTTCCTGATCTTCTAAATTCAGACGGAGAGACATATTCATCTGTGATAGTCACACTTCTCATGGATCTTGTCTTTGGCGGGGAAGAGTGTTGAGGACCCCATGAAGTTTTTAGGATAGCCTTGCCAACCTTCTCTTCAGTGATTGCTCTTGATCATGCTCTTGCTTGGGCTTTGTATTCACCTCAACTATGATACCATGTTAAATTATGGTATTTTATATGCTTAGATCAGTTTACTTCTTTTCTTCTTATTAGCCACAGATTAGCAATTACATATATATTAAGTAAAGTGTAGATAGAACATTAAACGATCAACAAAAAACAAGCCAAGACAAGAGACACAAGATGTAGCGGCTAGCCAGGGACAAACCCCAATG
Source organism: Pinus tabuliformis (assembly GCA_031772625.1). Classification (NCBI taxonomy): domain Eukaryota; kingdom Viridiplantae; phylum Streptophyta; class Pinopsida; order Pinales; family Pinaceae; genus Pinus; species Pinus tabuliformis. The sequence goes on from CM062820.1 coordinate 522,152,203, forward strand.
AAGGGAAACCCTTTGATCAAATCTTCTTTTATCTTCAATAGTTTAGCAGAGAGAAATAATACAAAATTAGAATTCTATAATTTTATATCAGCAACAGCAAAATCTAGATCAGCAAAGTCAAACTTGGTCAAACGAGTTGAAATTGACCTCCAATATGCTTGGTCAATTTCCAGTCAACTAGCCCTCGAACAGCCTGAAGAAAAAACCCTTGAACAACCCCAAAACCATAGTCAAACTGCTACTGACTGATGTCAACCTGCTACCTAAAACCAAGGCAGTCAATGTTGGTCAAACTAGAGGTCAGATTGCATCGGTTTCTGTGCCAAAATCTGTGGCCTGCCTAGGAGAGGAAACCACACCAAAACCGCACCCTTGATGAGTCAACGCTTGGTCAACGCGGGTCAAAGATGCCTTCTGCTACCTCAATCAAACTTAGTCAATGTAGTCAACAATTTCTGCATCCTCTTTCCTGTGTCCTCTTTCAGCACGCGTCTTCTTGCTTCCCACGTGTGAGAGATCCTCTTCCTTATGTATATACCCAATCATACAAGGAGAGAGAGAATAATTGAAGATGATGAGATGAGTTGAAATGAATCAACCTCACTTTTGATTATATGATTTGTGCCACACATTTAGTTGTTGGCCAACCTCGACAATTTGTCAAGTAATTACAAATAAATTCATATCTCCATAAATACTTGCCGGAATCGAATGATCTTTAGATCAATCCTACACCTCTCGACAAGGGGAATCTAGGAAAAATATCAGCTACCATAAATGAGATGACCAACATGGAGTTTGTCCCTAGTTTCCAATTTTAACAAAGTTTGACCCTGATTGTGCCAAGTTTTGATTGCTTGAGTTTTAACTTGTTTGTAAAGTATACTGGTCCATCAACATTCTCAGTAAATTCTTCAAAAAAAAGCCCTTCTAAAGGTCATGTGGCAAGTTTCTCCTAAATCAAGCAACCAATGATTTTTCCAAGAAGCAAATGAAGCATTAAACAAGTCTTCAGTTACTCCAATGTTACAATGTGCCGCAACATAGTGAGCAGATTTGGGTGCTTTATCTTTCCCTTTGTCATTGGTTTTACCTTTGGCTTCATTTATTTCTTGCTCAATTCTATCCCAAGGCAACTTACATGTGGATGCATCATGTCCATATCTATTGCAACGTACGTAATGAAGATCACACTTTTCTCCTTGGAACTATCTACCCCCTTTCCTCTAAAATTCCTTCTTCCTCTTCCTCTTTGGCCACCTCTTCCTCTAGAAGAATCTTGTGTAGTATTATTCTCTCTATGTGCAAGACACAAAACTTCTTCAAAATACTGAGGAGTTGTCTTCTTCCCAAAATCCTTCTCTCTCTCAACAAATTTCTTCTCAAGGGAGTCAAAGGTAATCTCCTTGAGGTTTCCACTTGCTTGCAATGACTCAAGATAATTTGAATAAGTGGGATATAGTGCCTTGACATAAGATATGAGAGGAATTCTTATTTTAACACCAATGGTTTTTATATCATGCATAATGGATCTTACTTATGATGCTAAAGCAAGAGGGTCATCATTTTTCAATTCAAGGTTGAACAATTTAATCATCAATTAGACAACTTCAAGTTTAGAGTGTGAGTCATACAATTCATTCAACCTCTATAAGGCTTCAAAAGCATTTGAGAATGGTGAAATATGGTGAGTCACCCCTTCATTTACAGATGTTGCAATCAAGCCATAGGCCTTTCTATTCTTATTTTCCCAAATGAAAATCTCTTTATCTGAGGTGAGATTTGCATGTTCATTATCTCCTTCTCCTTCACAAACTCCTCTACATAACTCATTGAAAATGAGAGCATGTTTTATCTTCCTTGACCATTCAGGATAGTTCTCTTTTCCATAGAGAACTACTCCAACATGTATCCATCCAGGATAGTTTTATTTAAAAAATGTATACTATGTAAAATGTACTCTACTGCCAATATATAAAAATGTTGCACTTTAGGTCTAAAAAACTGCACTCTAGTAGTAATATTGAGAAAAATACAATTTGTGTGGCAATATGACAATGGTATTATTGGGGGAGGGGTTATATGGGGGAGGAGTGGTATGGAGGAGGGGTTATATGGGGGAGGTATTCGCTGGAATGCAGAGTGAATGTATGGGGAGGTATTATTTGGGGGTGTAGTTATATGTGGGAGCATTAAACATAACAACGTTATACGATTCAATGGAGGGAGCGCTATACCATTCAATGGAGAAAGTGTTATACCATGTCAGGCCAGCGGGTTATATACCATGTTGGGCTGGCTTTCATTGTAATAGCATATGACAGAGTGGTATCGGGAGGCGGTATGGGGAGGCCAACATTATATATTAGATTATAGGAATTATGTATTATAACTAGTATGGGAGGAGTATAATCGGTATTGCGGGAGTCGAGTGTGGTATAACCGAGAGTTATATATAAGATTGAGGAGGCTCAACGTATGAATGGAATTATGAAATGGTGGAGAAGGCGGTATGATGGTTTTATGCGATGATGGGTGGTATGTTAACTATGTGGGGAGGTGTTGTATTAACTATGCGGGAGAAGGAGTGGTATATGAACCAGGATAATATACGAGAAGGGGAGTATTACCAATTAACTGTGTGGTATGGTAACTAGGAGTTGGGAGGAGAAACTAGGTGGTGGACTGGTGGTGTGATGTGATAGCACAACAACCACGGAGCATTGGAGCCATGGAGCAACAAACACACAAATCCACAACATGGAGAGGGGTGTATTGTCGAGAAGTATGGTAAGTCGTATGGTGGTATGACTCCATAAGGAGTAACATGGAGACAATACATAGTCACCTATGCCTTTTAAAAAAACAAACTTCAAGCGTACCACTCTTCCATTGCTCAATAGCCAGGGAGGTTATATATAAACCTGATACAACAAAATTCTTCTAAGCAGCGCAACAACCCACTCTAGTCTCAATTCAACACAGGAATGAACCATCACAGCATTTGAGCACCACGATTTTCTCATTCAACTTGATTGAGAATTTCGGCCAACATGTTGTAGTGGCTACAACCACCTTCAAATTTTTTCCTTAGCTTCGTTTTGGAGCCTCCCTACTGACCATCTTTAGCAGCATGTCTTACATTATCAAGTACACAAGCTTCAGTGGTTTTCTAGGAGATTGCCAACCTGTGCATGATAGCTTGTTGCATCCCACTCACAAGCTGTTTTTCTAGACTTGGTTCAGTCGCAGGTTGAGCATCTCCCTCAAGAAATTGCACAATTCTGGAGGGGTACCAACCTTCCCTCCAAAAATTGTGCAATCTTGACTAACACCCTGCTGCGCTCCAGAATTGCACAGTCCTGCCTACCAACCTTCACTGGAAAAACTCTGCAATCCAGCCCAACAAGAATGCTCAGCCTAGAAATTGTACAATTCTAGGTAGCAGTCAGTTTCTCAGCCCAAAAATTTCTCAATCCCTTTAGGATAGCCAGCCCAACAACTAGCAAAAATTACACAAATCCACCCAATACAACTACTTAGCCCATAAATTGTGCAATCCTGGGAGACATTCACTTGTTCCTCTCAGAAATTGTGCAATCCCTCTGGGACAACCATCTTTGCTCAGCCCAGAAACTGCAGATATTTTCATCCCAGGACCGCAGACCGATGCATGTGCCTTTAGGTTGACTGGTTCCCTCCGAGACCGAGAAAAACCGATTTGCATGCATGGACTGTTTCTCCCAAGGCAACATGCAAAGGCATCCCTTGATTCAAGGATCTATCTTTAGTAGCCGGGGGTTACGTACAAGGATCATTTCAAAAACCTCCCGCCAAGTGTCACTTTTCCTATATTTGTGCCATGCACATCCCAACCTCAATTTTATCAAAACTCATCAATCGAATGCTACAGAGATCATTCCTCTCATCAACCTTGCATCTCTGACATCCCACATTGCATCTAGGAGTCGGCAGCACATTCAGCTCAGTTGTTTTGGGGTAAGCCCGCTTTTCATGTCTCGTGTTGCGTTTATGTCACATTTTGTGTTTCGTTGTGTGTGATTGTTGTCTGCTTGATTTAAATAAGTGCTTATTGTCGTTTTGATGTATGTTAGCCTGTAGAAGCATCTTTTTAGTTTTCATTCACATCTCACTGTTGTCGCATGCCTGACATTGTTTGTGCACTGATAGTCATCGTTGCAGCGACATGCATCACACACATGCATGCTTTCCCGTTTTCTAAATCCTACACTCACTGTTTGCATACATGATCATTCACTCTTGTTTACATTCAGTATCACCATGCATTCATACTTCTCATGTTTTCAGTCACCTGTCGGCTGGCCTAGGCTACTGTGGCCTAGATCGTGCCTTGCCCGGCTAGCACTACACATTTTCGAAAGAAAAGGCTCTGTCGTCCCTCCAGAAATTGCACAAGTCTCGCCCAAAACTAACCTCTAGGTTTGCATTGCGCAATTCTTGGAGGCAGTGTCCTGCTGGCCCCAGAAAATACACAATGCAGTTTGCTGGTTGCACGTCACTGCTGACTGAAATTGTATGTTGTGCAGTTTCAGTCCTTAGCAAGCCAGGCTGGACAATGCATTGTGCAGTTCCATCAGTCAGTCAGCCTCCAGATAGCCTCCCGATGGAAATTGTGCAACCTTCATGATTAGTCACACAGGTATGTTGCAAGTTAGTTCTTAAGTTTATTTTGGTTTTCGACTGATAGATTTCTTGTCATGAGTGTTGCTATGTCTCCAAGAATCATAGGTGTTCGTATGTCTCTCAGAAGCATAAGTAAAATTTCCTTAAGAAGAGAAAAGTCAAAGGACATCGTCTAGAGCACAATGGGGTTGCAGCTAAGCAAGTGTCTATGAGATTACCTACCTGTCAAGACATCAAGTTGTTCATAGATGATGAATTTGAGATGATATGGTAGTAGCATCACAATGAGCAGTAACATCAGCAATAGTAGAAGGTAGCATACCTGCATGCGACAAATGGAAGAGGAAGGCTGTTGACATCATAGAGGCAGAGCAAAGCTGCAAGTTCAATGTAGATCCACTCATGACGAAAGCAGCTTTGGAGATTGAGGCTATGAGGTGATGACGCGACAAGATGATAGCGCGAGGGAAAATAAAAAAACAGAGGAGTTTCAGGTGATGAAGCAACAACTAAAGGAATAACATGAGCTACACAGACAAGAGAATGAGTTGCAACAGGAACGGGTATAGAAGGAGGTGCAACATGCATAGACGAATGAAACTATGCCCATACAAGTTATAGATCCATCCCAGTGGCTCGCACGAAGCAGACAAGGTGAGTAGTTCTGATTGATCGCATGCAAGGTAATTCAGCAGCATGGATGTGATCCAACCCATTTGGCACACTCATCGAGGCGAGGACAAGAAGCAAGTCTAACTAGAGTTGAACATGTACTTCAACAAGTTGATGCTCATGGTCACCAGAACACACTTGGAGATCAGTATAGACACAATGCATCAGTATGTTGTTGGTCCAGCTGCACTTAAGACAACCATGTGCATGCTATCAGACGAGTCGGACGGAGGAGCCATATGAGTGTACCGAGATGCAATGGAGGCAAGAGTTCGCTTTCAGTAGGATGTCACCATTGAGCACACAGACACCATCATGAATGACCAAGCTTAGCATCAGTTCACCACCATCGACCATCACAAGGATGTCAAAGAGTTGTTCTGACCACAATGGTCCGAGTGTTAGTGATGTCTTGCATGGTTTGCTCAAGCCATTTTGTCTCACATGGGTACATGTGTATTGTAATGTAACGTCTTGTCAAGTGGAAGTTCAAGTGTTGATAGTTGAACGTAACAGTAATAGAGTAGTTGAAGAGTCATGAGGGTAGATGAATGGTCACAAAGGGGAATGTCAAGGGTCACCCCACCCTTTGCTATAAATAGTCTCTCATAACTCATTATATAGGCTTTTGGTCACCCAAGCTTCCGATAGGACTATCTTAGAGGGAGCTTGGACAGCGTTGTAACAGACCTTGGCTTCTCCACTGCATAGAGCTAGTATATCTCTTTGGAGGAGCAGTCGGTTGTGGTTGTAACATTCCGCTGTCAGAATTAGTGGTTGGACATGGATGTATTGTATGACTGGAACTTACACTTCTTAATATAACAAAGCCATCATGTTTCATGCATATGTCATATTGTATTTCAGCTATCTTGTTTACTCTAAATAATATATGTATCTTTTTTCTTATGCATGCATGTGTAGCTATATTCTTTATATGTATGTATGAATCTTTCTGAAATGTGATGTTGGTTTAACCATCACTTTGGATTGCTTTCTTACATGCCTTCCATGTTGTGATGCATCTTTTCTCGTGTGTTCCCTTCTTAACTCCGTGCTATCACAGGTTTCCAAGGGGCACACTCACATCACCCTCCATTTGTTAGAACCGTTCATACACCTTCCTTGGCTTGCTGCGACTGTCACACCCTTGCTACCAACAGGGACACCTTACTTTCCTCTGTGTGAAACCGTGATCAAGGCAATACTGCATGACCCATTGCTGGTACTCCTACACCAAACAGTCTGAGGTCTAGTTGGGACTTCTTACTATGGAGATCCCTTGACATGTTGGCGGGTCTAGAACTGTCAACACAACATTACAAAAATCATGCAACACACATATAAATTGACAGGAACGATAGATTCAGGAGCTGTGAAAAATGGAAAAAGGGAGTTACAAGAGTAGAGGGAAGCTAAAATGGAGCTAGCTTTGATACCATGTCAGGCTAAGAGGTAACTCTTCGAATGAATTATATTTTTCCATTAAGGCTGATCATAGATATATACATGGAGGAAGAGACTCTTGGGCTTCATCTCCCAGTTTCTCTTCATATTCCTGTTCTCCTTATTTTCTATTTACACTATTTTACATATGTTCACCCAATCTCAATGATTAGATGTCAACAAACCATAAATACAATACTTGAATTTTCATCCTAAATAAAATGTTCACTTACCATAAATGATTTCTTCTTGAAACTGTAAACTATTTTTAATTGGATTCTTTGTTATTATTCCCATTTTCCATCATTCAACATTGTTAATCACTTTTCATTCAAACGAGGTAATAGAAAACAACTACTGCTGAAAATTATTTTAGGTTTAACACTCCATAAGTCACAATTATTGACTTTAGAGAAATCTACTATTAATAATGGAGAGAAAGAGAGAATATGCATGATGTTTACTATAGTAGATTGAGTTAAATATTTGAATGGTTTATGATTTCAACGTCCTATTTCATATGATCATGGAAAAACTAATAGGTGTGACAATAAAAACAATAGAAGAAAATATTTGAGATTGATCACAATGATGATTGTATGTAATTGACTACATTCTTGTTATTCAAATTTTCTATCATTTAAAATTATTACATTGCCACTTTGCATTCAAAACTTTTATTTCATCATTCAATTTACTAACAATCTCTCTCATCTCAACAAATTGAGGTAACTAGGAAAATTTAAAATTAAATTGAAAAAATTAATCTTAGACATATTTAGCATATTTAAAATGATTAGAATATTTATATGTTAAGAAAATTTTGTATGACCGCATACGAATAAAGCCATCCTAGATCCATATTATCCCCAAATATACCAATCACCAAGAGGGATCAAATCTCTTGAGGTGAAAACCTTTCCTCATGTTTTGCACTCAAAAATTTGGTTTGCACCTTGAGATATTTGATCCCTCTTGGCGCTTGGTAGTTCCGAGGATAAGATGGATCTAGAATGGTTATATATATGTCTAGGGGATCATGTCTACTTCTTTTCCCAGTGTTGTAAGCTCGAGTTTTAGTATAATTTATGTGGTATTTTTTTACACCTGCATTATTAGAGAAAATGTTTGGCAGTATGGTGGAAGAAAGGAAAGATGAGGGAGGAGGAGTCCCTTTCAAAATATTTCTCAAGGAAGCCCTCGAGTGATAAAGGAACACGAAAATGGATAACCTTTCCCATATCCTTCAGTTGCTACCCACAAGCGACGCATCTTCATCTAGCAACCACTCTAGAGGTACCACACCCTTTAAGGTACAAGTCGTCTTTGACATCCCGATATTTGATGGCCAAATAAATGCAGACACCATAGTTAGATGGTTAAATCTATTGGAAGGATATTTATCGGTTCATGACTTTTCCAATCGAGAAAATATTACTTTTGCGCTCCTCAAAGCTAGCCCCCATGTCAAGGACTGGTGGAAAACCTACTGTGAACAGAAGGACGAGAGGGAACCCTCACTATTTTCAATTGCACCCACTTGGAATTATTTCCGAGACACCATCAAGGAAAAATATTACCCTATCAGGAGATATGAAGATAAATACATAAAGTTGACCACACTGTGGTAGGGAAGGGACCAAGATGTGCCAGAGTTCACAATTATTTTTCATACCCTTTGCACGAAATTGGGTGTCAGGGATTCTGAGTAGGATTTGGTACTTAAGTACCGTGACTGCCTACAGAAGTAAATTTAGGATGAGATTTAGTTCCTAGACATCTCCTTTGTTAGTGCCACCTATTGATACATTGTCCAGATTGAGAATAAATTTAAATAGAAGAATCGAGACTTTGGATCTATGAATCTGTAGCAAGGGAAAGGCACCCCCAAACCACAGAACAAAGGACAAAGCTAAGGAAGAATGATCCAGGACAACCTATCGAAGCCACAAGAAAATAACAACACCATGATGACAAAGAAGGACATAAGAAAATGGTGTGAGTTCCATAAGAGCCCCACTCATAACACAAGTGAGTTTCAAGCTAAGCAGTCACTAGTGGATGAGATGAAGGTTTCTAAATTAGATACATGTTTCAACTCTATGTCAGAACCTAACAAGGGGAATGGAAAAGATAAGAATATTATTGTTATGTAGCCCAATGCCACCCTTTCCACCACAAATATCTAGAAGATTGAGCCCGAAGATCTGGAGGAGGGGAAGTGGATCTTCCACTCACATATATGGGTGAAGGGTTCTCCGTTGGAGTTCATCATCAACAATAGAAGCCTAAATAAACTCATGTCAGAAAAGGTCATAAAGCAGTTGTGCCTACTGACCACACCACATCAAAACCAGACATCATTGGATGGCTTCACCAAGGACGATACTATGCATCATCCAGCAGTGTTGCCTTCCCTATAACATCAAGCCCTTCATAGATGAGGTACTATGTCATGTTGCACCTTTTGAATATTGTGATGTATTATTAGGCCAACTATACTTGTGGAAGCGTCATGCAGTTTATGAGTCTAGGACTCACGCTCTTATTATTAATTTTGGCAATAATTTATACAGGATATTTGAGGAAGGAAACAATCATCCACATAGACCACTGAATCCTGTAGTTCATATAGACATAAGAAAATTTGCAGAATGATCGCCATTAGAAATGGTCCACATATCTGCAACAGTTCCATTTGAACATCAAGTACAAGAAGGTAAACACCAATAATGTTGCAGACTATCTCAACTGACCACTGGTTATGGCGGTGACCATTGTGTTTGACTCTTGTGGACATGAGACTTCGGGGTGGCCGAATCCTTACAAGAGAGATCCAAAGTTTGGCAACAAATACCAGATGCTCCTGGAAGGAAAGCTAGTTCCAAATTTCCATGTCTAGGGAAAATTGTTATGCCAATTGGGACACCTCTATGTTCCTTCAAGCGAGCATGCTAAGATGATTTGGGAGGTGCACTACAGTCGGGTCTCTAGACATTTGAGAGTAGAGAAAACAATAACAATGTTGCAGAAGCATTTTTACTAGCTGAACCTTCAGAAGGATGTTGGGAAGTACATCAGTTCCTGCACTACCTGCGCCATTACCAAACTGACAATCAAGAAGAAAGGCCTATATACTCCTCTTCTATATCCTAGATTGCCTTGGGAATCAATATCTGTGGATTACATGTCGGGCCTTCCTTCTACTATGCATGACAATGACTACGTTTTCGTGGTCGTCGAAATATTATCTAAGATGACCATTTTCGTGGCCTACAAAAAGAGTATCACAACAAAAGCCACTATTAATCTCTTATTTGAACGAGTGTGGGTACACTTTGGGATCCCATAGCCCATTATCTCATATTAAGACAACAGGTTCTTGAGTACATATTGGTTAAGCTTATGGTCGATGCTAGATACCAAGCTCACGAAGTCCACGACCTTCCACCCCCAAACTAATGGCCAAATAGAGGTTGTCAACAAGATGATTGTGCACATTTTGCACATTTACAACTTGAAGCATCCATGCACATGGGATGAGAGATTAGTGACTATATGACTAAAAAATTTAGTCACCACATTCATTTCAAGTGAATTACTACTAAATTTGAGTAATCATAAGTGACCCAACTAAAAATGACTAACTTAAATGACTAATTTAGTCTAGGGATAGAATATATGACTAGATAATAAGTGACCCAACTAAAAGTGACTAACTTAAACGACTAATTTAGTCTAGGACAAAAATATATGACTAGATAATAAGTGACAAAATTAAAAATGATTAATGTAAGTGGCTACTATAGTCCAAGAATAAAAATATGACCAACTAACAAGTACAACAAGTACAACAAGTATATGAATTAGTCATTTATGCTAGTCATTTTTAATTCTGCCACTCCAGAAATGGAAAATTCATCTGCAATGTTAAAATTTAGATAGATGGATTCAATGACTTTCTTAAGGGGGTCTATGAATTCATCTATAATGCTAAAACTATAAAAAAATATATATATATATATACAATATAGAGTATAAGTTTACAATATATAATTGTTTTATACTCCCTTTGGAAGGAGGGAGAAGAAAGAGTTTGAAACTAATATAGAAGGGTTTTAAGGGATAATATACATAAATTTGTTCCTCACATCTTAGAGAGATGACATACTATTTGTTGTGGGGTTTTGGTGGTGTTGTTACATGCCATGGTTGATTATTGCACTAAATTCATAGAGATAATAATTTTATTAATTTGAATTTGAAATATGTTTATTTAAACTTGGTTAATTAATATAAATCTAGATTACTCTAAATTCCATATTATTCTATAAATACATGCCTTAAGAAAATGTGCAAAAAATCTAATACCACATTCACATTCTTAGAATGTGCACACACTATTATTAGAAACCCATACATGCTAACAATTCTTGTGGCTCTTTAGGTAGAATAACATGCCATGGCTCCCATATCCAAGTTGAAATCCAAATATCCCTTACAAAGTATTTATGTGGTTGTTTGAGGGTTGCCTTATGTTCCATGACCTCTAGAAGCTTTATTTAGGGCCTAAGGCCCTCTTTTATCCTTCGCTTGAGACAGTAAATTCTAGAAGACCCATTCATACCATGTAAACCATACCAATGGTGACAATGATCCCCCATAGAGGCCAAATATCCCCTAGAGATGTCTTGTGTAGTATTTCAAATACTTGTCCAAGAAGAATGATCATGTGAATATTCAAATATGACCCAAGCACCTTATGATTCTGCATTGACCATGGTTAAGGTCCCAACTGCCATACATGGTGCAAAAAACATGCTAATGATATTGAGGCCAAATTTAGAGGCCCTAAGACCCAACTATGGCACACAGAACCTTCAAATAACACCCATGGCACACCTAAAGGCTAGATATATCTTAGATAGGATATGTGTGCTAGTTTGAGGCCTTAAGCACATCCATTGAACTACTAGAGAAGTTTTGTTTAGGGACTAAGGATCTTGTTTTTCTTCCCTATCCATCATAGAGGCCATAAAACCCATTCTTATTATGCAAAACGTATTAATTGTGCCCATAATTCCATTCTAATATCTTGTTCATGGACATTAAACATGAGAAATAATGATTTTAGGCCTAAGGCCCTTTTTCATCCCTTGGCCAAGATATAAGCCCTAACTCCCATAAATGATGTGGAAAACCTCATAATAGAACCCTTGTCCTCTATGGATGCCTAAAATCCCTCATAGAGGATTTATATTTTTCTTTATGGTGTTTTCCATCTAGTGTAAGCCAAAGAATTTTCATTATGGGCTTGAGGCCATTGTTTTCATCCCTTTTCCATGGTGCAAGCCTAAGACCCATTCTTACTTTGTAAAACATACTAATGGCATTGAACATCCCCCATATAGGCCTAATATCCCCTTTAGAGGTCCTATTACTTTGAATGGTCTCTTCATGTCTATTGAGGTATCTCTTAAAGTCCTCAACCTCTCTATAATCCAAGAAAAGCTTGACTAAATAGGGATACCAGATTTCATTTGAAGTGGAATTGAGACAAGATGTTAGATGAAATTAACAAGTGATAAACTAACACCAAAGGACCAAAAGGGATAGGGAGAAATCACCAAAAACCTTGGAAAAGGAATCCCAATTACCCATATAAACACTATCATAGACAGTATGAAACAAAATAGAAAATAAGACCCTTGATCTTAAGGAAACAAAAAAAAGTAGAAACCATTAAGAAAATTCATCGCACAGAATCCAAAGTCCAATAACCAAAGTGTAGTAATTTGAATAAAAAACTCTTAAGCAAAAGTTTAAGGAGACAATCTACAAAGAAATGAAGTTTCTTACTAGATTAGTGTCCTCACTCCAACCAAAAGAGTGTGCATCCAATGCTAAACCAATTATCCCACCATTGTAATAATAAACCTCAACATAATGTTCAAAGGACATTTGAAAGTTAAGAGTGAGCATGCAAACAATTGATACACAAGCCATATTGTATCCCTCAACCCTATATGCAATCCATAAATTTTGACAATGTGATCTATAGTTCATTTAATGAGAGGATATATTGCATGATTAAAGAATGAGTTAGATGATGGGATCGGTGGCAGCACAACGATTGATTTTTCCTTAACAATCTTTAAAAAAAAAATAATAATAACTATTAAACTTGACAGTCTAATAATGATTAAATTCCTTATTTTCATTTTAGTTACAAGAAATAAACCTCAAAATAGAGTATAATCTTAGCTTAATTATTTAGGAATTCTCCAAAATCTCATGTAAAATTTGTTCCATGTTTTTATTTGAAATCATAAAAATCATAAATAATCCACTCCATGGTTGTATCCCAAAATAAATGAAATTACAATAACCATAAATATATATTGCAATTAATAAAAAAAAAAACATTAAATCAATTAATAAAAATAGTTATATATCTATATGAAATCTTAATTACTAAACAAAAATGATAATATTTCTCATCAAATTTTAAATTCCTAATAAACATGTTTCACACAGCTAATAAACATGTTTCACACACCTTATGGATGGATTCCCCACCACATGAGGGAGAGAGCATTGACCATAAATTTCACCCCTTATGAACCAATACTCATGCTTATTGGAGGGTGCATTAACCATGATATTTGCAACAATGTGCAAGTGGAAAATAACATAATAAATTAATGGTGGGTAGCCACTATCTAAGGAGGAGTAAAGTTTAAACATGAAAAAAAGTATAAAAAGGAAAAAACTTACAATATTCTTGAATAAAGAGAAAATAAGAATATTATTAATAATAAAAAATAAGAAGAGGCACATTGAATACCTTCGCAAAAACCCATCTAATGAAAGGCAGGGGAGGAGGAAGCAATGTAGAGGCAACCATCTCTCTAGTGTATTACACATAGATTGATAGAATCCATCCCCGTGTTACACATTCATCGATTGATTGAATTTGTGGCCATGGTGATCTCAGAAAAAGACATGCAATCTCTGATTCCAAGCTTTCTTTACTCCCCAACTTCTTCTTCTTTGAGCCATATCAAAGGAGGCTCGTTTGTATTGGAGACTCTTTTGGAAAGAAACAAGAATCATTTGTTAAATCTCAACAGCATTAGGAGTTTTGCAGAAAATGTAAGCGTTAATGCTAATTCTCTAAAAACATTTTATGTGTCAACAACCAACGAGCTAGGGAAAATCACCCTATATTCCCTGCCCTTCTATGCACCCTGCACCATGGGAGTAATTCTCAAATACGATCTCACCCACAAAGGAATAACCCCTTTGGATCTTGTCAAATGCAATATGCAGGTTGGTTTTCAAAACAAATCTCTTTTCCCCACATTAGAATTTTTAAAAAGTCTCCTTTTAAGCATCATGATACCTCTTAAGATCAGTTTTGTTTACCTTGTGGGTATCAAGTCAATTTCATTCTTGTAGTTTAACAAGTATATTATTGATAATACTGATTCCGATGGAAATATGACTGATTCTTTTCATAACTTTTCAAGTTATTGGCCATGAGTGGCTATGTCCTCAACATTATGTTAGATCCTATTTTGTAGAAGTCATTGAAGAAATTTACTCAATTGAAAGTTTAGGAGTTCAATGCCATACAGTGTATTACTAACGAAAAATTTCAATTCAACTTCAAGTAGTAATGTGGTGTCATTGTTACCTTATAACTAGTATATAACGGTGCTGAGACAAAAAAAATGACAAGCTTATTGTAACTAAATAGGAATTGTCTAGGAGAAAAAAAGCTTCAAGCTATCAATTTTACAAAGCAGCCATGGATTATCTGTAATACTGATGCTCAAATTAACTCTTATACTTTTCTTCTCATCTGTCACTGCTCAAAGAACTTAGAAGTTTGATAGAGGTAACCAATTTTTATGTGGGATGAATGCATTCCTCTTCATGTCATGGACTTTAGAATCACCAATAGATCTACGTTTTCCCAGAAACTCTCCACCACTTTTAGCAAAATTCCTTCATTTGGAGGTGTGTGGAGAGATCCCTCCTTCACAAGTAGTAGTTTGATTATTAGGAAGTTCCTAAAGTGGTAACTTGTTGATACGAGATACTAAAATTAGATAATTGGCCTTGATTGATGGGATACTATTCTCATTTTCAGAATGGATTAGATTCCAATGAAATAGGATAATCCTTTATTAAATCCATTGTGCCATGCCTTTTGTTGTAGTGTGATCAAGGCACCTTTCCATATAATTAGGATGATGCTTATAATATCAGATAAATTGGTGTCTATGTTTGAGTGTTCCCTGATGTCCTTACCATCTCTTATCCATTTTAACCTTAGATCTATCAAGCACTGAGAGGGATCCAATCCCTTGAGCTGCAACCCTTTTTGATTGTGCAAAAAATTGATGACCCCCTATAAAATGATTGAAGTTTTCACTTTGAAGGCTTTGGTGCCTTTCAATGCTTGCATATCAAGGGATATAAGATGGATATAGAATAGTTATTATTAAACTATATTAACTTAAATTCTTTTCTTTTTTAATGTGAAAATTTGATGTGATGTTAGTGTCATAGACACTCTTGAGTCAAGACACATATCCCCTATGGGTCGTAGAATATCTCCTATGAGAAAATTGTTACTATTTAGGCTAAAACTAGAGCAACTACGTTGTTTAAGGAAGATATATTTCAATGACAATATTCTAGTTGTTCTCATGGTGTTGCCTTAAATCACTTAAAGATATACTCTTCCATTAAGCAGAAATTATCCACTTTTTATTACCTGGGGCACTAACATTTTAGAGTTATGTATATTTGAGATCAAACAAACTCATATGAAGGGTTCCTATCCAAGTAATTTCTCTTAGATGATGCTTCTAATCCATAGTAACAAATATTTTTGATATCTTGTGATGTTTTCAACACTTTTAAGTTCTTCAAATCCCTGATACTGTTGATGCAAAAAACAGTATATTTTGAGGGGTATAAATAGTAACTCATTGTAAAAATATCGTGAGATGATGAAAATTATTGGTTGGATCGAGAGATTTTATGTAATTTTTGGTTTATTTTTTGCTCATTTTGGAAAATAAAATCAGGGGATGGAGAGATTAGGGGTCACTAACCATTACCCTTTCTTGTAAAAGGGCTAGAGGGAGAGGGCTTCTTTCATTTTTTTTATAAATGAAACAAATTGAATATTTTAGTAATTTGTATCCCCGATATTTTTGATAAGTTCTTTTTTCGATGCTTGGTGATATATTTTCCAACATGATGTCAATGAGATTGTGTTTAATAGAAGATACCTTAAAGTCCATGTTTAAGTGTACCCTGATTTCCCTAACATTATTGTGTGATTTGTTTCTTCTAAGGTGAAAACTAGAGTGATTATGCTACCAAAGGAAAATTTATTTCACTGCAATATTCTAGTTGTTCTAATGGTATTAATCTTAACCACTCAATGATATATTCTTGCTATGTTCAGTTGTTTTCTTCTTTTGATTGACTGGGATGGTAGTTATATATTCTCTGAGATGAAACAAAGTCATATGAAGGGCTCCTACCCCTTTTTAATTCTTATGATGAAAAGTTGGAATATAAAACACCATTAACTGGGTGTTCTAGAAGGAATTGAAGTACTTGCTAAAATCTTGTTGGAGATTGATGTAATGCTGACATTGACCATGGTATGAATTTTCATCATATAATCATTTAACCAAATGAAAGTCGTACTTTTTAGAGTAGGTTCTCTCTCCTATCATGTCATGTGGCTCTCTAGTAGCCAAATTGCAAGTCCATGCCCTTGAGACTAAACAAACTGGCATGAAGGGACCTAGTCATTATTATGATAATTGGATACCATAATAAAACAGACTATGTTGGGAGTTCCATAATGAGTGGGAGCACGTACATTAGGAGTACTAATAGGAGTAGGAAAAAACTTCCTATAGTTGCGGGGTGCATATGCTTTGGCATTCTCCTTGTTTGCCTGAAATAATTGGACAACGTTCATTGGAATCATCTGAATGAGCAATATATTGGGTTGTTTAGTCTTTATTTTTAGTTTTGACTCTTAATAAAGATGTCTAGTCCTTCAACTTGGTTTATCATAAAGTAGGCTTGAAATTTGGAGGGGTTTTTTTCCATCCATGAATAACTGTCTGTGATTGAGAGGGAATAATAGGGAATTTCCCCCCTATTTTGTTTCTTTGCATTTATGACCTTAAATTGTAAAGATTCTCCAAGGGTTTTCTTCATATTGTATCATATTCTTCTTATATTATACATGGATTCTATTGAGACTAAAATGTTCTTGTCAAAAATATAAAATACTTAACAATGTTTGTACTCCAACGCAAAATCTCATAATGAGTGTTGGAAATATCTATGATTTCTCCTGATTTTTTCAGCTTGATGATTTGGCCAATATTGTGAGAATTATTCATGTCTATATTTATTCTTTGTTGATACTTTCTGATAATTTATGATATTCTTCCTTATATGTCTAATAAGTTTCTTTCCAGACCCTCAATGAAATATTCCCGAAATGATTTTTGAAAAAAATATTATAAACTCATATAATTGGTTGTATAAGAATCCAAGAACATGTTTAAATTGTAGATTCATTCATAAATGGAACTAGTGAAGGTTTTTTTCATGCCTTATGTAGGTTTTAACCCCGTAAAAAAATTACCTACAAAGGAATTCTTAAAAGAAGAAAATAAACAATGGCAAGAGCATAAAACATAAAACATATAAACACATCGATTTTCCCTTGGATCCCAAAACCGGGACTACCATATTGGTTTTTCATTATATTCATTTCAATGTTAAAATACATATATATACATGCTGAAGCATCCATAAACCCCAATCCATTAACCTTGGATTAGAACATAACCGTAGTTCCCTTGACTAGATCTACAAAATACCATGGATATAAAACCATCATGCCCAAAACCATGTGTGAAATCCATGCACAAAACCATAGGGGTTGTCATGGAAAGAATATAACACACACCCAACACCTTGATACTTGTTTCCTTATTGAAGATTGGAAATAGATTTTGAAACAAGAAACTTTCTTGTGTTTGTAATAAATGAGCTTGGGGACAAAAATTATTCATGGATTTTACCTCACCCATAACTTTTCATCCCACATGGTAAAGGTTTAACTTTAACTTGCATTTGAACTTAAAATACTCAAGTTGGAGAACTTTCTCGTGTTATTATTAATATTTATGTAACTTATGATTTAAAACACATCAAGTACAATTATGTGATATGTATTATGGACTACTACATTTTTTAAAGAATTAGTGTTATATTAGATCTATAAATATTGTTTGCACTAGGTGGAGTTCCGTGGTGCTTGTTTCGCCTCAATATTGAAACTAGTTATGCATCTTTTCTACTCAAATGATCTGATTTTCGATTAAAAGTTAAATTATTAGATTGAGAAAGATAATTAATTTCTCAAATTGAAATTTATTTAATGTTTGTTTGGTTGATACTTCCTATGTACATATTAGAGAGAATTTAGAGCTCGTAAGTCATATAAAGGAGTTGTTTTGAAATCTTCAGAATGTAGTAGGAGAATTTTCATGTCACTTTATTCAAGAACTTTTGGGTGGAAGGATTCATGGAAATCAACCACGAATAGGGATGAGATCTGGAAATTTACTTCATGGGATAATACAGTCTAGACCAAAAATTCAATGCTCAAATATTATTCAATAAGAGGGTGGTTCCATTGCTATGTTTGGAATGACCAAAGGCTTGTAGGATGAGGTTCATGTATCACCTTCTATATGCAGTTCTAATGGTTCAAACAAAGATTTCAGTATTTTTTCTCAGTTACAAAAAAATGAAATTCAATTAAGTAGCTTTGCATTGTCCTCTGAACAAGCAAATTTATGTGGGGCTAATAGTCACCCGTCATTCATCATTCAGTCAAGTACAGGAAGAAATGGACTGTCACTTATGGAGCAATGATTGGTAAAGGAAATGAGGTTACAAGGACATTTTCCATTACTACTAAGCAATGGTAAGAGTACAGTTCATACAAGCTTTCATGATATTACACCATCTGGTTTTAGAAAAACAATAGGTTTGAACTCTACATTCAAGACAATTGAATCAAACAACTATGGAAGAAATTTGTAGAGAAATACCAGTGAATCTATTACGGGTGAAGGAATTCTTAGAGAATTTTTTTTCAGATAAGGAATCCTCATCTAAGTGCCTTGAAACAAATAGAAATGCAGTCGTCTAGTCTAGTACTCCAACATTTTGTGCAAACTAAGAACCTTGTAGCATTTTAAAGACCACCAGTGCAGAATAAATTGGTAGTAGGAATAAACCAAAATAATATGCCTTTGGCTGAGGTGAATACTAACCATATTCTTTACAAGGATCCTAAGTTTTGTTCAGGTAACACAAAATATACTATTTATGATTCTAGCCAATGCCCGATATCTGGTGTTTCCTGGTGCAACACATCAGGTAAATTTCAGAATTTTTTAGAAATAGTAAGAAATGATATTATACCTTATGAAGGGGTTGAATTCTCAATGTATACAACACATGGAATGGATCCTCTTCCATAGGAGAAAGAGAATATGACAAAGGATATATCTTCTTCTCTTTTTCAGGATAGCATGGTTGAAAAACTATTATCATTGAGAGAAATTTCTAAGGTTTCAAAGGTTGTCTTTCGTGAGCTTCTTCCTATGACAGATGAATATGGTTGTAATGGATTTGAAGACTTTGATAAGTAATTTAAATATTTAATGAAAGGGCAGGATAATTTAAATAGCTCAATATCACTACCTGTAGTTGATGAAATATTTGATATTTTAGGACCCATTTCTAGGATTGTACAAGAGCATGTTGTTTTAGATGATATGATTATGCCATTAGGAGATGGAAGTAGTGCAATTTTTTCCTCTTATTCGTTTGGAGTTTCCAATGGAACAACAAACCCCTCTGATCCGTCTATAGATAGGACCCTTTAGGGAGGAATTTTTTCTGAGATGAATTCTGAACTTTTTTTAGATATTGTAGTAGATAACGTACATTCACCACTAAATCAAAGCGCATATGAAAATATGTCAATTGGATAGCCACTGAGATTCCTTCATGTGAAAGGCTATGTATGGTAGTGACCAAATAGTTTTATTCTAACCAGGTGTGTGTGACTGGATCGGGGGTTGAGATGTAGTGAATGACTGATCTCTTGGATGGGTGGTGCATTCTATTTTCTTGCAATCCTGTGGTGGACTCATTAGCATTTAGATAAGTGGTAAAATATTTCTCTAATTTGCATAGTAGTAAGTTATGAGGACAAGACATTGAGTTTATGGTTCTTAGCATACAATGTTATGTAAATTGCAGGATGTAATAGAAATGCCAAATAATGATGAGAATATATATATATATATATATATATATATATATATATATATATATATCTGTTAATGGAAAAATCTTTAATTCTTTTGTTACAGGGTGTGGTTCCGAGCCAAGCTAGTGTTACTGGAAGCAGGGGACCAGCCCCTAAAATTTATATTTCATTCAAATTACTCATATTCATGAAAAGGTTTCTAAATTCTTGTTACAAGGTTTAGTCCCGAGCCGAGCCATCGTTATTGGTAGTAGAGGACCAGTCCCTATATATATAATACTTTGTGAAAAATTAAACATGACTTGTAAGATTCATATTGTCCCCAGAGAATTCGAACAATAAGAACAGGAATAGTAAACAAGAAAAAAAAAACATGACCTCAATATGGAAAAATTCTAGTTGTTGTGAGCTAATGTTACTGTATGTAATAAAAGAGATATAATGCCATGAAACAAATGTGAACTCAATCAAAAGAAGCCCTTTTAACTATGGAGCAAAACAATGGAGCTAGAATCACTTTACGTCAGAGCCCTTTTCTTACACAGTGATGAATTAACAAAGAGAGACAAATGTTGTATCATGAATAGTCCATTTGAGACATGTAAACAATAGAACACGAACTAGTGAAAATTCTGCATATTAAACACATGTATACACAAAGCAAGTCTACTTCAGATCTGCATGTCACACTATAGAAGAGCATAGTACCTAGGAGCAAGTCTACCTTAGCCAAACATGTTGAATGGCTCAGTAACCCTCAGTGGTTTAAATAAGTTAAGTTTACCATAAACTGACTCGATGATTGTTTGTTCAATTTAATGTTCTTAAATTGAAGGCATAAATTATAGACCGGAGTTGGTAAACTTATGAAATGCAAGTGCGATGTATATGCTAGAAGCATTTTTAATTTGTTAGGGTGATGGTTATATTTGTTTTGGGGATTTTCTTTGTTATCTAGGTTCCTATTGTAAGCATTATATTATAGTTATACTTCTACAAATTAATGAGTGGAAGTGGAGCTATTGTTAGACTAATCTACCAGATCCTATCTACACTAAGTATTGTTCTTATGACTAGTTTTGAATGAATTATGTTTGGAACAAAAGAGATCTATGAATCAATCAATTCTTTTCTAAAACATCTTATGTTAACCATTCTAAAATCATGAACTTAATATAAGAATTATGCTGCAACGAAAACAAAGTATTGAGATTCAAACGATTATAAAAGAGTATATACAAATTCTGATTCTAAAAGCATGAAAACAATCCTTTAAAGCTGACTGCAATTAAGTGAAAACACTAAGGAAACTAAACCATTAAATGACTACAAAGGAATTTAAATGCAAATGAAATAACGATATTAACTGAGTTATAACGAAATAACAAAACAGTGAATTAAAGAAACTAAGCTAAAATGAAATGATAATGCAATAACAGAAAGCTAAAAAACGAAATAAAACTTGACTTCGACTGCCTGCAGGGGCCCTTCGTAAAATAGAAGGTGTAAATCACATTCAAATATGAATCAATTAACAAGAAATGCAACTTTAATTAGATATGAGAACAAAGGTCATTTCACACAATTTTTCAAAGATTACCTATTACCTATTGTTTACAGAGTGTATATATATATATATATATATATAGATATATAGGTCTTCAAAAAATCCTTATTCAAATTTGAATCTTAAACATAAAAGCATTATCTCAACGATTTTCTATTTGGAAAGTAAATTGGAGAATCGTGATGCATTCAAACTCCTATTGCTACGTGTTTGATCCATGACTTTGACTATTCCACTATGTGATTTCTTTAGTGATTTGGCTCGAAGAAATAGGAGGAGATCCATGAGGAGATCAATCCTCAACAGCCCATGTGCTTCATTGCTTCATTGGCACACCAGAACCTTGCAAACCATAGAGATAGCAACAAATTTGTAAATAGCTGCATAATCATGTTAATTTTGTAGCTAATGCAATATTTAACATAATAATAAGGCACGTTAACGAATATGAAAAATAAGATATATAAGTGTTTTTAACTTATCAAAATCTATGGTGCGTTGGTGAGGTTATGCTTTCCTAGATCCCATATTTTTACTTCCAGTAAGTCAACTGCTTTGCCATGTCGCTATTGTACCATTATTGTTTCCTTCTTCCTTGTTATGAAACAAGCTCACAAAAATATAGAAAAGAGAGATAAATGCCTTAGAAATAAGCCTCTTCGAGGGGGAAACCTTTTTTACATTACACAAATGAACAGTTCTTGGATGATTCAAATGACAAGACCTCCTTTCTATATATAGGAGTCTAAGGGGTCATAATATAATCAGAGCCGACATAACAATAATAATGTAAGGGCACAATAATAACAATAGTGGGCTTCTATGGGGCACAATAATAACAATATGGAGACTACATGGGCACAACAATATAATAAGGGGGTTGTACTAATAACAATAAGGGGTTACACTAGTAGTATAGGGACCTAACATGCCCCTCTCCTTCAAAAAGTGTTGTCATCAACGCTTGAGTAGTTATGGATGCTTCTGTATAAATTACCGTCCTCCCATCTGGAATCTTCAATGGGTAAGTTCTTCCACTTGATGAGATACTCTGATATTGATCAATTTCGTAGCTTTCGGGTTCTTGTTCCTGTGACTACTCCAGGTTCCAATATGGTTTTTCCTTCCTCATCAAGTTCTAGAAATATTGTTTGAAATGGGATCTTCTACAACTTTTGAATGAGTGGCCACACTTCTTCGTCCTTGTTCCATTCATCCCTTGCTTCGTTCATCCAATCTGGTTGGATAATATAATAGCACAAAACAATGCTTCCACATCCTCATCCTTTCTTGAGAGTGCATCTGCAACAACATTTTACTTCCCTTTTTTGTAGATGATTTCAAAGTCATAACCCAACATATTTGTGACCCGTTTTTTTTTTCTTCTAAATATAATCTTTGTTCTAAAAAGTATTTAAGGCTATCATGATCCATTTTTACCTTAAAGTATCTTCCCATTAGGTAAGGTCTCCATTTCTTAAGTGCATGTAGTATTACCAACATTTCCTTCTCATAAATAGCTTGCTTGAGATGTAGCTGTAAACATACCCAATCACCTACATCAAGACTTCCTTCACTGCGATGTTGATCTGCCTGTTGTTTCATTCGATTCTGCACCAAAGTGGTGGTATCCTTTAAAAGTTGGAGAACTTGTTGTTGATGCTCGATGTGATCTTTCACTGCTTGAATCTTTTTCTTCTTTATATGTCTTTCTATCTTGTGAGTTTGAGGAGTGGTAATTTCTTCCAGTGAATTGCAAGATATGGTCAGATTCATTTCTTGATGATCGATGTGATCTTTCACTTCTTGAACATTTTTCTTCTTGATATGTCCTTCTATCTTGATAGTTTGGGGATTGGTAATTATGGCCAATGCATTACAAAATATGGTCGGATTCATTTCTTCTTTCTCAATGTGATCTTTCACTTCTTGAACCTTTTTCTTCTTGATATGTCCTTCTATCTTGAGAGTTTGAGGAGTGGTAATTCTTGCCAATGCTTTATAATATATGGTCAGTTTCATTTCTTCCGTCTATGGGGTTGGTTCCTAGTGTATATGTTATGAAACCAGCTCAAGAAAATATAGAAAAGATAAATCCACGCCTTAGAATTCAGCGTCTTCGAGGGGGCAACCTCCTTTACATTACATAAATGAACAATTCTTGGATGATACAAATTACGAAACCTCCTTTCTATATATAGGAGTCTAAGGAGTCACAATATAATCCAGCCGACCTAACAATAATAATATAAAGCCACAAAAATAACAATAGAGGGATTCTATGGGGCACAGAAATAACAATATGGGGGTAATAGGGGCACAACAATATAAATAAGGGGTATAACTACAATAGTAATGGGGTAATCACTAGTATTATAGGGACCCAACATGCCCCTCTCCTTCAAAAAAGTGTTGTCCTCAACGCTTGAGTAGTTCTGGATACTTCTGCATAAAATTCTCATCCTCCCATGTGGAATCTTCAGCGGATAAGTTCTTCCACTTGATAAGATACTCTGAAATTGATCGATTTCGTAGCTGTCGAGTTCTTGTTTCTGTGACTGCTTCCGGTTCCAATATAATTTTTCCTTCCTCGTCAAGTTCTGGCAATATTGTTTGAACTGGGAGCTTGTCGCCTATAACCTTCTTTAAACATGAAACATGGAAAACTGGGTGCAATCGAGAAGCTGCAGGAAGCTCCAATTTGTATGCCATAGTACCAATCTTTTGCAACACCTTGTACGGACCATAATACTTTGGTGATAATTTATTATCCTTCTTAGCTTGCTTTAGGGACATTTGCTTATATGGTTGTAGCCGTAGGAATACCCAATCACCTACATCAAAACTTCTTTCACTGCGATGTTGATCTGCCTGTTGTTTCATTCTATTTTGTGCCAACACGAGGTTATCCTTTAAGAGTTGGAGGACTTGTTGTTGATGTTCGATGTGATGTTCCACTGCCTGAACCTTAGAATTTTCTCTTAAATATGATGTGATGGATGGTGGTTGATACCCATAAAGTGCCATAAATGGGGTCATTTTTGTTGCTGTATGGAAGGAAGTGTTATACCACCATTCAGCCAGAGGCAACCATTTGACCCATTGTGTCTGTTTATCAGATACAAAGCAACGAAGATATCCTTCCAAACATTTGTTTACTATCTCAGTTTGCCCATCAGATTGAGGATGATAAGATGAGCTATGAGCTAACTGAGTACCAAGACAAGAAAATAATTCTGTCCAAAAATTTCCAGTGAAAATGGGATCTCTGTCACTTACAATAATCTTTGGGTTTCCATGTAGCTTTTGAACTGTTTCCATAAATGCAGTAGAAACTGTACTGGCTTTAAATGGATGTGATAATGCACAAAAGTGTGCATACTTGGTAAGTCTGTCAACTACCACCATGATGACACTCTTTCCCTCAGACTTGGGTAAACCTGTGATAAAATCCATTGAAACCTCCTCCCAACGTTGGCTTGGAATGGATAAAGGTTGTAATAGACCCGGTGTCTTAATTGTTTCAACTTTATTTTGTTGGCAAACCAAACATTCCGCCACAAACTTTTGAATATCTGATTTAAGGCCATCCCAAAAAAATTCCTTCTTAACCCTGTGGTAAGTTTTTAAAAATCCTGAGTGCCCTCCTAAGGGAGAAGTGTGCAATTCCATAAGAATCTTTTGTTTTAGCTGGGAATTCTTACAGAGGTATAAGCGATCTTTGTACCATAACGAATCATTTTGCCAGCTAAATGTATCAGAAGTACTGGAATCTTGTTGTAGCTTTCGAATAAGTGCCCACACTTCTTCGTCATTCTTCCATTCCTCCCTTGCTTCGTTTATCCAATCTGGTTGGATAATAGAAATGGCACACAACAATGCTTCCACATCCTCATCCTTTCTTGAGAGTGCATCTGCCACCACATTTTGCTTCCCTTTTTTGTAGATGATTTCAAAGTCATAACCCAACATCTTTGTGACCCACTTTTGTTGCTCTTCAGAGGATAATCTTTGTTCTAAAAAGTATTTAAGGCTATCATGATCCGTTTTTACCTTGAAGTGTCTTCCCATTAGGTAGGGTCGCCATTTCTTAAGTGCATGGAGTATTGCCAACATTTCCTTCTCATAAATAGCTTTGCTTAAAAACTTTCCCTTGATTGGACGACTTTCAAAAGCAATGGGTCTTTCATCTTGCATTAGAACAGCACCAATTCCATTTCCTGAAGCATCACATTCCACAATAAAGGTTTTTGTGAAGTCCGGTGTAGCTAAGACCGGTGCTTGGCACATTGCCTCTTTAAGATGTTCAAAGGCCTTTGTTGCTTCCGGAGTCCATGAAAATGAATCTTTCTTCAATAATGTTGTTAGAGGTGCTGCTATTCTCCCATAATTCTTAACAAACTTGCGATAATACCCTGTCAACCCAAGAAATCCTCGCAGATGCTTTATGGATGTGGGGATTTTCCATTCCTTAATGGCTTTAATTTTGCTAGGGTCTACCTTAACTCCTTCATGAGATACAATATGACCCAAATATTCCACCTCCTGGACTCCAAAGAAACATTTGGATCTTTTTGCATATAATTGTTTCTCCTCCAATAGTTGTAGCACCTTGTCAACATGTTCAACATGATCCTTCCAAGACTTGTTGTAGATTAGTATATCATCAAAAAATACTAACACAAATTTTCTAAGGAATGGTTTGAAAATTGAATTCATCAAACCTTGAAATGTTGAAGGTGCATTGGTAAGGCCAAAAGGCATGACCAAAAATTCATAATGACCCTCATGAGTTCTAAATGCCGTTTTCGGAATGTCTTCAATCTTCATTCTGATTTGATGATATCCCGAACGAAGATCCAACTTGGTGAAGTAAATTGATCCATGCAATTCATCCAGTAATTCATCAATGACAGGAATGGGGAACTTATCTTTAATAGTGAGCTTGTTGAGCTCCCTATAATCTGGACACATGCGCCATGATCCATCCTTCTTGTGCACCAATACTACTGGAGCTGAGAAAGAACTTTGACTCGGTTGAATTATACCAGCCTCTAGCATTTCTGCAACCATACGTTCAATTTCACTTTTTTGGACATAGGGATATCTGTACGGCCTGATGTTTGGAGGAACACTTCCTGGAATCAGATGAATAGCATGATCATGATCACGCATAGGTGGGAGACCTTTGGGAGTCTCAAATACCTTGGAATGATTGTCCAAGACTTTTTGGAGATCTGGAGAAATAGATGATTCCAATGTGGAAACATCTAGCGAACATAATTGTGCAATTACACCTCTTTGCTCCTTTTTTAGAAGCTTTGTCATGCCATTAGAGCTGATTATCTTTCCTGGTTTCCCTGCAATACCCCTTAATTCAACTTCCTTTCCTTCCACAGAAAATTTCATGAAAAGTTCTTGAAAATTAAAAGCTATTGTACCCAAGGATTGTAGCCATTGGACTCCTAGTACAACATCAGCACCTCCCATTGGAATGGAAAGCATTGGGCTAGTCAATACATATTCTCCCATGGATAGCTTGATATTATGGCACTTTCCAGAACAATTTATTGTTCCTCCATTTGCAATCATCACTTGACACTCTGGTGCTGGATATAGGAAGCAATTCAATTCTTTTGCTACCCTACAATGAATAAAATTGTGGGTGCTTCCTGAATCAATCAACACTATTACCTTTTTCTTCTTGATTTGTCCTTCTATCTTGATGGTTTGAGGAGTGGTAATTCCCGCCAATGCATTACAAGATATGGTCGGATTTATTTGTTCTTCATCTAGGCTTTGTTCCTGGAATATATCCTCTTCTTTTGACCTTTCTTGCTCCTTTTCTTCTTCCTCTTCACAATCTATGTAGAATAATTTCTTCTCAGCACACTTATGACCTTTTGTGTATTTGCTATCACAATTGTAACAAAGCCCTTTTGCTCTTTTTTCTTCCAATTGTTGTGGTGTCAACCTTGTAGGTTGTGGAAGACTATGGGCAACAACACTTCCGTCTTTATAGTTGTGAATGGTATGCTTCCTAGTTGCCATAATTTTGCTTTCCATTTTTCTTGCTAACCTGAATGCCTTCTCTAATGAATCAGGTTCCCAAAGGCGCACATCATGTTGGATATTATCCTTTAAAGACCCTATGAACACATCAATCCTATGCTCCTCTGGAATATCTTTTACCCTTATGTTCAATTTTTGGAACTCCTCAATGTGCTCCATTATTGAACCCTTTTGTTTGAGACTTATCAATTGGCTAAAAAAAGTGTTGCTTTTTGTATCCTCATAATGTGCTATCAATTCTTCCGTAAAAATTGCCCAAGTGATAAATTGTTTACGAGAACAAAGCCATTGATACCATACAAACTGATTTGGTTCCAAATATAAAGTTGCCATACGTACCTTTTGTGTGTTTTGCACATTATTGAGATCGAAGAATTGCTCCATCTGTAATATCCATGTGGCGGGATCCTTGCCATCAAACTTCCTCATATCGATTTTTGGAACATGGTGAGTCTTCGATCCAACATTAGAGTCTATGGAATCATGATTAACATTTCTTTTGTTCTCATCATGAGTTTCCTTTACTACCTTTTCACCATTAGTGACACTTTCTTGTAGCAACTTCTTCAATTCTTCCATATCTGTCTTCAAATCTATCTTCAAATATGCCATGTCTCTATTCAAATCTGTCTTCGAATCATCCATCTTAGCTTCCATGCCCTTTATCTTAGATTCCACGCCACTTATCTTAGCTTCTGTTAGCTTTTGTGAGCGTGACATTTGTTGCACTTGTTCTTGTAATTTTGATATATCATGTAGCATTTCTTCCTCTTCTTCATGAGTCATGCTAGAGCTTTCAGGTTCCTTACTAGGTGTTTGCATTTTCTTTCCTCGGGGCATCAGTTACCGATAATAATGCTTTACTATGCCCTTTGAATTCCGTTAAACCAAGCTTACACAAAAATTTAAAAAAAAACTACACACCTTTTTTCACTTTATAGAAGCCTGATATTGAATCTGATGTATCTCTGTAATTTCGAATCATCCAGTTCTGAAATTGCTACCTGTAGTAGCCTTCTGCGTCCTCTTTCCAATGCCACAAGTCTGAGCCAAATTGGATTCTCCAAGGAAGAGTTATGTGAAATCTCCCACAGTGACTTGCTTTTAGACTGGTTCAGTAGAGCGAACTTGTACGACGTGCCACGAGTCACTGTTTCAACCTTTGAATCTGAAACACACATACAAGAAACTAAAGTCCGTCCTCTTTCTGTACCTTTTACGAAATTTCAATCTGATCCTCAGAGAGAGAGTTATGACGATTTTCCCCAGGTCACCTGTTTTGAATGTAATTCAGGAGTCTGCAAAAAGACCAACTTCCTCAGATCATATCTCCGAAAATATCGCGCGAAAAGCTCTGAAATTCGGACCCAAGGTTCAGCGCCAATTCTTCTCAAATGGGTTTTTTTTGCGACTTCTGAAACGTCACAGAAAAAAAGTTATAGCGAAAATTCCACGATGACCTGTTTGGAGCAGCGAAACCCTAGAATCCAAAGCTCTGATACCAAATGTTATGAAACCAGCTCAAGAAAAGATAGAAAAGATAGATCCACGCCTTAGAATTCAGCCTCTTCGAGGGGGCAACCTCCTTTACATTACATAAATGAACAATTCTTGGATGATACAAATGACAAAACCTCCTTTCTATATATAGGAGTCTAAGGAGTCACAATATAATCCAGCCGACCTAACAATAATAATATAAAGCCACAAAAATAACAATAGAGGGATTCTAAGGGGCACAGAAATAACAATATGGGGGTGATAGGGGCACAACAATATAAATAAGGGGTATAAATACAATATTAATGGGGTAATCACTAGTATTATAGGGACCCAACAGTATATCCTCTTCTTTTGATGTTTCTTGATCATTTTCTTCCTCCTCTTCATAATCTATGTAAAATAATTTCTTCTCAACACACTTATGACCTTTAGTGTATTTGTTATCACAATTGTAACAAATCCCTTTTTCTCTTTTTTCTTCCAATTGTTGTGGTCAAAACCTTGTAGGTTGTGGAAGGCTAGGAGAAAAAACACTTTCATAATTATAGTCATGAGTGGTGGGATTCCTTGTTTCCATAATTTCGCTTTCAATTTTTCTTGCCCACCTGAATGCCTTCTCCAATGAATTAGGTTCCCAAAGACGAACCTCATGTAGAATGTTATCCTTTAAAGTCCCTATGAAGACATCAATCCTTTGTTTCTGTGGAATATCATTTACCCTTATCTTCAATTTTTGGAAGTCCTCAATGTGCTCTGCCATTGAACCATTTTGTTTGAGATTTATCAATTGGATAAAGAAGGTGTTACTCTTTATATCCTCATAATGTGTTATCATTTCTTCCATGAAAATTGACCAAGTGACAAGTGCTTTATGAGAACAAAGCCCTTTATACCATAAAAACTGATTCGGCTCTAAATATAAAGATGCATTATGTACCTTTTGTAACAGTTGCACCTCATTTAGATCAAAATATTGTTCCATCTGTAGTATCCAATTTATCGAATCCTTGCCATCAAACTTCCTCATATCGCTTTTTCTTGGTTTTAGGAGCTCGACCTTGAAATGGTTGTAACTCTGTAATTTAGGATCTCTAAGTTCTGCAATTTTGGCCTGTTACAGCGCTTTGAGTCCTCGTTCTAACCCCACAAGTCGGATCACAATAGGATTCCCGAAGAGTTATGCCCCACCTCCCAAGATGAACTGCTTATATACTTTTTCAATAGAGAAAACTTGTACGAAGCGCCACATGTTACTATTTCGACCTTTGGACCTACAAACAATATACAAAAAATTACAGTTTGTCCTCTTTATGTAGCTTGTTACGAAATTTCAATCTGATCCTTAGAGAGAAAATTATGTCAATTTTCCCAAGGTCACCTGTTTAGAATGTAATTCGGGAGTCTACAAAAACCCTAACTTTCTCGAATTATATCTCCACAAATATAGCGATACAAGATCCAAAATTCAGACATGAGCTTCACTGAGATTTCGGCTCAAATGGGTTTTAATTTCAGAATTTGGGCCTTCATTTGAGATGAAATTTTGGAGTTTGAAAAAACCATAAATTTCTTAGATCATAGCTCCGAAAATATAGCGCGACAAGATCTAAAATTCAGACCCGGGCTTCAGACCGATTTATTCTCAAATGGGTTTTGTTTTTAGCTTTTGAAACTTCATAGAGAAAAAGTTATAGCGAAAATTCCACGATGACCTGTTAGGAGCAGCAAAACCCTAGAATCCAAAGCTCTGATACCAAATGTTATGAAACCAGCTCACAAAAAGATAGAAAATAGAGATAAATGCATTAGAAATAAGCCTCTTCGAGGGGGAAACATCCTTTACATTACACAAATGAAAAATTATTGGATGATTCAAATGACAAGACCTCCTTCCTATATATAGGAATCTAAGGGGTCATAATATAATCAGAGCCGATATAACAATAATAATGTAAGGGCACAATAATAACAATAGTGGGCTTCTATGGGGCACAATAATAACAATATGGGGACTACATGGGCACAACAATATAATAAGGGGGTTGTACTAATAACAATAAGGGGTTACACTAGTAGTATAGGGACCTAACATTCCTTCTTGGTTTCCAAACTTTATGTTGCATTTTCCCTTTCTCCTTACTAATGTATACTTTCTCTTTTCTCATCAGCAAGCATTTGATATCTCTTTTCCTTCCTTAAATATGTCTTATTGGAGACATCTTCATCATCAGTCTTTGAATCTCCTCAATCTCTTTGTCTAGTTTATCCTCCTGATGGAAGAAATCACCCATTCCGTGCTGGAATGTGTTGTTGTCCTCCACTAAATTATCAATATGTCAGTTGTCTAGAATGGATTCTCTTTTGGTCTTCATTCTTTGTTGGATAATAACATCATTATTGTCTCTAATTTGTTGCATTTTCTCCATTGGGAACTCATCCTTATCCTCTTGTAAATTGTTCCAGTCTAATCTCACTTCACTTGCTTCACAATCAGTCTTTGGATTGTTCATCCAATTCTCTAAAAGATTCAATTCTGCTATAACAACATCCATTTCCATGCCTTTGCAAACTTTCATGGGTTCCTCCAATGGTTCTTGGACCTTATTAACTTCCAACTTACTCTTGGTTTCCTGTAAATATTCATCCCCTGCAAACACAAAACACTCATTAATTTCAAAAACATGAGATCTTGAGGTCTCTATTATGGATTTTTGCATCTCTTCCTCATGTATTATATAGTACTTCAAGTTTTCCACTAACTCTTCTCTAGATTATTTCATTTTCTTCTTGTTGTCCACATCCATACATTCATCATCCCCATGATGCTTTGTCTTTTAAACCTACACAACAATTTTCTATGATTTTTCTCCCTCAACTGACATAACTTCTTCTTCATCATTACCATCCTCTCCAAGGATAGGTCCTTCTTCTGGTGTACAAATGAACTCCATATCTATCTCTGTCTCCAGCTTAGATTCAATCTTTCTGAGCATCCTCAACTACTTGTGGATTGTGTATCTCATCCACTTCTTATGTTCCTTCCATGTAGTCATCTCATCGACCATTGAATCTTCTTTCCTACATAAACTCCACTCTCCAATATCTACTTTAAAGCTACATATAGCTACATTTTTTGCCTTCATAACAGCTCTCTCATCCTATTGAGATCTTCTTTCAATTGAGTCATTTCCTATTCTCTCTCTTCATGACTTATCTTCACGCCAACTACTTTGACATTCTTCTTCCTTTGACTGCGACCTTTTGTTGAACCCTTCATAAGACTATTTTTGGTAATTGTCAACTCCATCTTGTACTCTCGTAAACCTCTCCTAGTTCACCTATGAGATGCAATTAGCTTCTCTTATATCTTGTAGCAAGTCTTATGGTTTCTATCAACAACTCGCCAAGATTCCTCTACACTTAGCCTTTCGGTGTTCTTTGTCCCTTCTCTGGAACTCTTTTAGACAATTTTCCCCACACTCTTTATGGAACTGCCCCTCCCTTGGAAACTTCTACCCAACTATTGTTGTTGGAATTTTTTCTCCTCCTTTGTTTCTCTTTTTCTTATCACACCTGCTCTTCATCTTCAAAAAAAAAATAGTTGTTGTGATCCTCTACTCGCTTTTCCTCTGTCGTACTAGAAATATGTTGTTGGGTTCCTATCACAGTGTCTTCTCGATAACGTCTCTTTCAATAGATGTTTATATCATTCATATAATCATAATTTATGATTGTTGCTTCTTCTTCTTCTTCTGCTATCGCAGCTATCATCTGTAACATATTTACTTATGGCCAGTACAAACATAATATTAATCTACCTCTTTGTCCATTCCTCTTTTGGACAAGCTTCTGCAATTTATCACAAGATTCTACATGCAATCCATTTAAAAAAATATTGATTCACTCTATTGTCTACTTCATAGGAAATTAAATTCATATTCTAGTTAACCATACCTCTGGTCTATTTTTACGCCTCCAGCATATTCAACTACTCCTCTAGTTAAGCCTCACAATCATCACTCCAACATGTCCAATCTTCAACCAGACTAAATTCTTCTATCTTTCCAGTATTTGATCTTCAAATTGCTTCTTTGCTCCTCATTCGCAGTCGATTCTCAATCTTTCTCTTCAAAACAAATTTGATCTTCTCCTCATACAACCAATCTTCAAATTCAATGAGAATTTATACAAAATGAATTACCTCAATTAGATTTCCTCCTTGCTTTTGCTACAAACTCTGGTTCCTCTTGTTTTTGCTTTAATCTCTTTATTCATAGATTTTAAATCAATCTTGCTCTAATACCACCTAATGCAAACTCAGCCTTGTATTCGAGCGCATGCTCACTTAGAACCCACATGGCCTCGTCCTCTGTGTCAACAGGCACTTCCTTCAATCCTAAAATTAGGAAAATAATCTCCTTTCAAAACTTTAGTGGGAGATAAATGTTGTTGAGTTCAAGAGTTATTCAAATAGCCCCCAAAGCCAAGCCTCATGGCCAATTTCTTCTCAATAACCTTTGGAACTAAGCGTTGTAACCAAGCATTGCAACCATTCTCCTAGATGAACTAGTTTATATAAATAAACCCAAAGGGAGGTGTTAATCCAAACCCCAAAGAACCATCGCAGAGAAGCTCCTTTCTTTATAGCCCCCAAATTCAAGCTCCCTTGTGTTCCATTTGTGCACACTAGAATAAAGTGATATAACCTAGTGTTATACATGTTGTCATGTCTCGGCATTAAAACCCTCGCACGTAGCCTTCGCTCTTCACTCTCATTACTAGGTTAGGCATCATTCGAGTGGGC
Organism: Pinus tabuliformis; assembly: GCA_031772625.1. Taxonomy (NCBI): domain Eukaryota; kingdom Viridiplantae; phylum Streptophyta; class Pinopsida; order Pinales; family Pinaceae; genus Pinus; species Pinus tabuliformis. The sequence goes on from CM062820.1 coordinate 522,186,343, forward strand.
TCCACCCACTCTATTCCAACCCATCATTACAACTTTGTGCACCATATGAAACCTCCAGGTGCTCGAACCTCTGAGCAGGTCCATAGTTCCACGTAATCCTTCTCCTTTGCATGTCAACACAAAAAAAGGGTAACTATAATAACCCCATCGGGGTAGAACCCTCCAACCCAGCGCTCCTTTAAATATCAGATCTCAGCTCCTTGCTAATCCCAACACTTTATTAAAATAAATTACTGGATTCTTGGCATCTGAGATCCCGACCAAGTGCTCTCCATTTATGTCTCCTGGATCTATTTATTGTCGTATCTCAACAATGTCAACTAATAGATCCGAGAGCCCAACGCTAATTTCAAATGAGTTACGAGATTCCTATCTTTTGGGCTTCTGAGGTCGGCTTGCTGGTATTCTCTGGGGTTTTCCTTTTCGTTCAAACTAGTTAAATCCTTCCACGTCACTTATAGATCTATTTATAGACGAGAATTATTCTGGTTTTGTTTTTTTTTCCTCCATATTTGTTTTGAGACTATGTCCCTTTTGAAAATAATTTTTCCTTTGTGCTATAATGTCCCTTTTTACTCGATCCAATCACCCTCTAGTTCTTCTACAAATCTTTGGCAAGGCAACTCCTCTTCATCTCTATCTCTTGTAATTCTCTTTAAGTTGATTTGTGTATTTTCTTTCTTTCTTCATGCTTCCATTGTGCCACTCTGATTAGATTTGATCCTTCAATAATGCATTATAACACATTGTCATATTCCTCCTGCATACGAGAAAGGTTATCCCTCCTAAGTTGTTTACACAAGTTTAATGTGGTTCCCCTATGAATCTGTGGCTTTTATCCCTCCTGAAATTTAAATCAAGTCCCTTCCTCTACTATGGTCATAACACCACTCTCTTGGCTCACATGTGTGGCATACACTTAGTTAATTAAATAAAATGCACATTCACATTCAATTCAATACAAAACCCTCCACACAAAATCCATTCAACATTCGATTCCAATAAAAATATATATATACAAGGATTTAAAAATACCCTATTAGCCTGATTTACAAATAAGCCCATTTTGGCTTCAAGCTAGTTCTTGGCTCTCAAAATCCTCTCGCTTATATCCTTTCAATATCCTCTACTCTATCTTCCCTACTCTAATTAAATTAAATATTTTTATACAAAAGGGATTGAAGCCACTTTTGGTTTCAGATCCAAGAATTCCTCCTAGATTCACAAAATCCTGAACTACACTCTCTAACTTAGGACTTCTTTAACTCATAACCCTATGTTTCTCTAACTCTCTTAAACACTCTCAAGATTTCTCATTGGAGAAGATATGATTACATCAATTCTCACATTTAATTATTTATATACAATTATTCTTAAAAATATAAGAAATACAATAATTTAAATAATTCCACACACTTAGGGAACTAACTCCCTTGGTAAATTAAAAGACCCCTATCCTAGTCAAAATGAGTTTTGACTTGGAGGTAAGATTCTCCTGCATCACTCTTTTATAATTAGGAAATAGAACCCCTTTTATTAAGCCTTGATCAATTCTATATGTAATATATTATATAGGGCCTTAATTAGCATGAAATAGAGTGTTGGAGTAAGGGGACATCCTAGGTGAATCAACTCGAAAACGCCAAGTTCACGACTTTGAATTTTTTAATGGAAAGATAATATGGAGCATTAGCGAATAATATTTCAAATGATTTTTGGAAAAAATGATCAAACCAAATATACTAAAGGATGTCTAGAATGAAAAAACACTTTGGTCTTTTAAAAGATCTTTCAAAATAAAAATTGATGAGGACATGGAAGCCAAGGAATTGGTTCGATTCCATTCCCTCCCACATAAGAATCACATTATTACTCATCTAAATCACTTTTAGTAAAACACATGTGCATAGGACAAATTATTTTAGGTAAGATTTTCTTACTATGAAGGGTCAATGTCTTAGAATATTTTGTGTAAGTGATAGTAAGTAGCATAATAAGCGTCCTTATAATAATTAGCTCTAGTTCACTAGGGTTATGAATATATTTTATTAATTGTTAATGTACTTACCAAATGAGTTCTTTCAAATAGCTTCTTTATACATGTAAACAAGACCATGCCTAATAAATTCACACTCTTTCATGTAGAATTCACATGAGAAGCCATCCAATATTAAAAAAAGTTAGGATACATATCCATTATAGTGATTTTCAATTGATCTAAAGTCCACAAGAGGTAGCATGAGATGGAAATCATATAAGCTTGCATGGCCACATTATACTAGCATATAATACACCAATATTTGAGCATAATACTATCATGGCTTAAAATTTGGTTTTCAATATCCTCATGCATGATTATAATCCCATCAATTGACCTGAGAACAACAATATTCTAATTTTCTTCCTTATTGGCTAGGCTTTGGAAAAAGCCTTCATTAGCCTATCACTAAAAGAAAATTGATTTAAATGCTTATATTAAACAAAAACGAATGGAAACTATTTGATATGATATGTGTCATAAAGTAGATTGGTATCATACACTATAAAGCATCCATTCACCTAATATACCACAACTAGGGAAAACACAAGAAAGGAAATGATGATAGTAATGCCCTTGTTTCATTGACCTAGAAATCCATCATTTACTTCAAAAACAAATTGAAGCAAATTAGTTTATTTAATAGTTAGACCCCTTGATCTTTGCAAGCATCATCAACCTTAAAAAACTATTGAGTTTTGTATCACATGATAGAATATTTATCATATGGGATAAGCTAAAGCTTTGGGTTGAGTTCTTAAATATCATCCTTCAACTTTTTATGATTTCACTTTATGGTTACAATGTGTTTCCCATATCTAGAAAAGAAGGAAGTAACTTGATTAATGGCATCTCCCTGCTAGGTTATCCAACCATCCCAACCCATCAATTTAGGGAGAAAATCATATTCTCTTTTACTTAAGAAACTAAAGTGTCAAAGATGTAAATTATTAAGAAAGAATCGTGATTTGTTGATTCTCATTCTATTTATCTACAAGATGTGTAAAGTGAAGTCAAGTTGATGGTTTGGGAGAGTTATGTCTCCTAACACCCACACTAAGCCACCTCTATTGTAAGTAAGGAATAAGGTATTTGAATCTAAAAGCACAGAATTGTCTAATATTTGCAGGACTCTTTCATTGCCTCTTTAGAATTGATACCATGTGAACCATAGCTCTAGAAACGCATTCTTTCTAACATTATTGGGGTCATGAATATCAAGTTTGTCCTAAAACCTTCTTATATGCAACTTTATCACCTTGTTGAGTTATAAATAGAAAAATAACCTCTTTATCATCTATATCTTTAACCATATTCATGAATATATTCCTTAACCCATGACAATTGAAGCAAGGCTTATAAAAACCAAGGTAGGAAACCCCTCTACCATCCTCGTGACTATAAGTTGTCTAAATAAAATACTTTAATCACACCACATTCTAGTCCGTTCTAAATAAAAATAAATAAACTTTAACCTCTTACAAATGCAATCTCTAAACCAAAGATCAAGTTTTGAGCTTTTCAAGCCATTGATTATCTATAGGGGTTCACAAGTACCTTAACATTCCACAAAGTAACCTTCTTCATAGGTCAAAAATAATGCATATAGTATCATTTTCATCACCAAGTCTAATCAATGTTCCATAGGGATTTGGTGAGACTGTGTTTGGGCCTTATTAGGTAATTTAATTGTTAGTTAAATTACTTGTCATTAAATTGTGAAATGCGGGGTTCATGAACTTGTGAAGTATACTTGCACACTATATATTAGGAGTCAACTTTAAATTTCAAAAGAGAATCATAATCTATTGAAAGAAACAGAAAAACTGAAATAAAACCCATTCATGAAAAATGTCTAAGATGACTATGCACACACTTTCTTTTTCAAAAGTCTCAAATTCGGAACTTGGGAAGAGATATTTTAATCTATGAAATTGAGATGACAATTGACATGAAAGTAAACTTACTCTATTGACTTGAAAATAAATATATTCTAGTGACATGATATTAAATCTATTTTACCAACAAGAAAGTAAATCTATTCTAATGACTAGTAAGTTTAATTTTAATCTAGAAAGCAACAAATCCTATACTAACAAAGCATTGAATTCTTAAAAAGGCAACCTATTCTTAAATCAATGAGAGATCAATTGAAATTACTAATGTGTGCATTGTCAAATTAGAATAATTCATGGGTGTCTATCAAACAAATTGAATAGAAATGGATCTATGAGATGAAAGAAATAATGCTTAACCTGCAAAAGAACATAATTGGAATGAGCATGAAAGAATGTAAACAATGCATCTAATCAAAAGACTTAAAATGAACATAAAGAAACTAAAAAAAATAAAACATTAGAATACATCCCATAATCATTAGGTGGTCATCCCAAAGTTCGTGAGAGTTGGAAAGTTGAGAAAACTATTGGTTAAACACCAAATGAAGGCACAACCATATCAAAGTGAACTACAATGGTATCCATTCCATCAATCATAAGCATAGTGCCAATCCTTAACATCCAAAACTCTACATTGAAGCATGAGCATATCTCCCAAACTTTTCACACCTTTTGAGAGGATAAGGCACTCCTATTTATACAAAAATTATGATAATTAATTCATAAATGTAGATCCACAAATATCTCATGTGGTTACAACCATGTGTTGACATCTAGCAATTAGCATCTCTTCATATCCTCTCACAAATCTCTCCTAGCTTTGATAGGAGACACTTATGAAAACTTCTATGATTCTTCTCCATGAATTGTGTTTGATCAATGATCTCAAATCTTCCTCAAATCTTCAAGAGTTTGAAGAGGAAATTCAAATTTTAGTCTTGGAAGCCAAATATGACTCTCTTGGAATCTTCAAATATGCCTATACACATCACAAAACTCATCCGACTTTTATATATAAGTGAGTACATGTTATTTTTCTAATGTGTACCCATAAATTCACTCAAAATACCAAAACAAATGTATTGGAAAATCATGTATAAACACACATTTAATTATGAAGATAGTCTTAGTGCATGGTTATGGAGTTGCAGAATATGGTAAATTCTGAAGCAAAGTGAAATAAAAGAGAATGGAATGAATGACGTTTTGGAGACCCAACAAGGCTAAAGCTTAGATCCAATCATCCAAGATATAGACCTTAGGTCACTTCAAATATTCCTTGGACTTTAAGGCATGTATTCATAAAAGGGATAAAGAGTGTTCTCATAATCCCCCAATAAGAGGAATAAGTTTGGGAAGGGTGAACAATCGCATGTTTGTCAATCAAGGCCATGGGTTTATTAGGGGTTGACATTATTATAGGAAGTAAAACGGTTGGTTGATCCTTTTACAATGTCACCACTTTATTACTTTAAGAATTATCTTGAATTGCATTTACTCATCCATTTTCATTATTATTTTAAGAATATTTTTGTGCTTAGAGCTAAGGAGGATAATTAATCAAAATAGATAGAGTATTATGTTTGGTATGGACTTTGGTACGTGAAGCATATTCAATAGGTTAACATAGTATGTGAGTTATTTATTCACTTTGTTCCGAAGTTGGATGAAGAAATTTTCATTGTATCTTTTTTTTAATACTGACTTTTGGGTGGATTCTCCAACAAGGCTAACAAATTAAATAAAATGTGGAGTTTCATGATAAATAAACCCCTAACCAACACAAATATGCAATCCAAAAAGTCCAAAACGTGCATGGGTGAGCCAAGTATTTCTACCTGCAAAAAGAAACACGGTGAGGAAACTTATTCAATTAGGAAATTATCAACCCACAAGGATAACACCGATAGATTCTCTCACAAATATGGTGAATATGAGACATAATAGAAGCATGATGAGACACTTATTGGAAATAAAATATAAAAGTTATTTTTTTAGAATTTAGGTTCTCAAATAATGCCACCATGTTCCTACTATACTTCCTAACGTATGCTTTAATGATGGCATCAAGTAGATTTTCACCCAAAAAATTTGGAGAGTTTTGTGAATTATGAGTCTATCATAGACGCCAGAATACTCATCAATAAAAGTATGGTGTATTTCACTACCTTGTGGAAGATATTTGGTGTAAAATTGTGTGAAGCATTCAATAGGACCATGCTAACAATAAGTGGACTTGATGTTATTATGGATAACAATGAAATCCATTGATGTTTCAAATGACCCATCCTCGAGCCTATGTGGTGTAATTAAAATCCACTTGATATCCTTGTGATAGGAGGGAATCACCACTCATAACCACACAATGACAATGAACATACCATGACTAAGATTAATGGCTAAAGAGATTAACAATGGAAGCATATAAACCTAAAACACATAAACCCTATCAAATCTCCCTCGAGTAACTATCATTACATTAAGAAACCCTTATTTATCCCTCTATCAATCATGAAACATAGTTCTCTCCAAAAGATTATATCTAAAAATGGCTATGTTATATGCTCTCACTCAATAAAATTGGACTTTTCTTCAAACCAAGAATGTGGAAAATGTTGTTAAACACAAGGATCTTACCTCTCATATTGATTTCTACATGTTTAGGACCTTCCCCAAAGATCTATATCTTGACACACAAATTCACCATTTTATGACCTGGTTTTAACTTCCACAAAGTCAACAGAATAGTCACTTGTGTTGTCAATGGAATCCAAAGTGACATTCAATATTTTAGTGACATTTCACAATGCATGTCTTTACCCCCAAATGTTTTTCCCATGTGACAAATAACATTAACTTCAAAATTCATTCACATTTGGTCAACATAATATGAAAAAACTAGAAATATGCCTTTAACATTACACAAATTGTATTTCCTTAGTTCAATTGTCTCTTATAACTTTCCCTACAAAAAAGTTGTGGAAGTACATAGAAATCTAATAAAAACTCATGTTCTTGTTGAAACATTCAAATTTAATTATAGGAAGTACACAACCTTTTATATAGTAAACTTTGAGAAGGTAGACAATTTCTTCACCTCAAAAAACCCTAGACAAGCACAAATTTACTATAAAACAACTCCTTCTACATTATTTTTAGGTTCTTTGGATGCAGTCTTAATGTTGTGTTACAAGTTATTCTCTTCTTTGAATGCCCATGTTAAAATAACTATTTTACATTGCCCAAATGTTTTCTTGAATAGTTGAAAAGAAGACGCTTGAATCTTATTAGTTCTTTTAAAGTTAATTTTGTTAGTACAATTTTTATTTTGAGGCCCATTTTTTACCTTGAAATTCCCCTAATGGGAAAAGAGCTAATGGACATGAGATCCCTTGTTTAGGAAAGAACGCTATGGACAGAAGGTTTGGAATCACCTCATCACATGCAAATTTATTTCTCATGTAACCTTTTCTTCTTGATTAATGGAAATATCATTTTTTCCCACCCAGCTTAATATGTTCATTCATGTTGTTTATCCACATCTTCCTCATTGAATTTTAAAGTATTTGATTCATCTATATCTTTTGAGAAACTCAAATACAGGACTTTCCATTGTAATAAAGAGTGGTGTTTTCTTGTTCTCCTCATCCCCCTATTCCTATAGTGCAACCTCAAGGACCAAAAACCATATAAGGAGCATCTCATGGTATGTTCCTCTCTTTTTCCTCATAAAACATTGTTTTCTTTTGAATTCATGCTTGCCTCAAAGGCTGAATAATTTTCTCTCATTTGTTTTCCCTTTAGTGCACCAACTCCTTACAATAGCAAAGTTCTCCCCCTTTCACTCTTCTACCATCAATGAAAGGTAAATTCCATTGGGTAAGAATTCTTTGAAATTGTTCATTTTTATTGGTTCAGAATTTATTTGATATTTATCCTTTCTATTTGTTTCCATCTTCTTTTCCTAATGATAGTATGTTAGTACCACACACTAATTGAGTTCTCATCAGTTGCAAAAATGTTCGTTGTCTTTTCATGCATTTGTGTACCTTTCCTCTATTCACATAGTTGTGTAGGTTTCCATAGAAAATATCATGCGAGTATATTTTTAGCAATTATCTTAATGAGTTAGCTCGAGTTATTTTGTGCCTTGAACTTCATGCAAGGGGTCTCAAGGTTGATTCCATGAGATATTTGTGTTTGTCACATGCTTCAATTGATGTCCCTGTTGATTCAGGTAGTGACATGTTTGTATTGGGAGCTATCCACAAATTTAGGGAATTGCACAAGAGTTTCCCCTTAAGCCACAGTTCCTTGAAGAAAAAAAAACTACTTTTGGAAGTCATGCATCATTTTATGCATAACTCACATGGTTTCACATCGTTTTCTCAATTACCTATGCAATAAGGTGTCAATTTTTTTGGAAACTCATACTTGTTTATTTTCTATAGTTGTGCACCCATGTCTTTTGTCTCTATTTCCACATAGTTATGCTATTATTTGTAAGTTTCATGTGCATTCGCACTTCTATATGCTAGTTTTCTTACAGAGTTATAATTTAGGCTAGAAAAAATTAAAATAAAAGGTTTATATATATATATATATATATATATATATATATATATATATATTGGAGTGGGTTTTGTCTTGTCATTTAAGTCTTGTGGTGTTGCATATTTTATATGTTTCTACACTATAATAAACATAGGAAAATAGAACAAACGCCTTAACTTTTGACGAGCTTCTTTTTCTTTATTCCAATTTAATTTTTCAAAGTGTTTTATTTTCTTCAATCACACATCATCAAGCACACAAAGCACACCTTTGACTAATCAACATACCTAAAATAAACCCAGATAACTAAATAAACTATAGATATGTGTTTTGGTATAGAGACAAACATTAGCTTTAGGCTATTGTATTGGGTTTGGATTAGGTGGTGGTTTTAAACTCTCCGAACACATCCAAAATATGAAACTTACAATTTAAATTATGGGTTTGTAACATTTGTGTTCTTGAGAAGACTCCCTCATGAATGTATAGGAAAAGGGGAAATTGTAGTGCATTGAGTATGTCAAGCATTGCCCCCATCCCCATGCGATGCAATTAAGAAATGTTAAGTTAACCCAACATTTTCAACTTATTAAAAATGAAAAATTTGGACTGTCAATGTCAAGTAGCTCACGAAGGATTGGTAAATCTATCCTGCCTATAATTTATAAAAGGATCCTTAATTGTGACCATTATTTTAGGTTTCCACAAATGGAAACTTGTTTTTTGCCTTGTGGTAAGGTGTCCTTGGAAGGAAATTTTCACCCTTCATGACCACCATTAGTTTGATCACCTTTAACGACTACATATTGTGGGAAATTTAAATTCCCTACAAACATTCACTTCTTATAGATTCTATTGGATTTCAACACCTTTTATTGAAATAAATTTAGAAGGTCCCATTCACTAATTTTCCTAAGCCTAATAATGTGTTGTAAGGGTATTATTTTTTTGTTCCCAATTAAAAATTAATTGCGTACCTTATATTGTGATTTCTTGTTCATTGGCTATCCCTACTAGATTAATACATATTTCGCATTAGATTACACTAATCATAATTATGCCTTAAAATTTATAAGGGAAACCCCCACCTCCCTCTCTTCTCATAGATCAACCTAATATTTTACCCTTTATGGTTACCCTTAACCTACCATATTTAATTCGCTTGAAAATAACCCCATTTATCACAATGAAAATTGGCCTACCATTCCTACTAAATTACCATTGAATACTCATAAGTTTGGAGGTAAACCTTGGGAATATCCTTCAAAAAATAATTTCCTTTCGCTATTGATGTTCCTCCATTAGTATTACTAATGATTCATTCAAACTCATGTTTTTCCAATGAACCCTAATGGACAATTACTCTCACAATTTCAGCAATATATACCAATAATTTGGCTTATAAAGTTCATAAAGTTAAACATAAACTTTCAAAGATGTATGCCAAATAATAGAAACAATCACATGTTGATTTTCGTTAAAAATTGTGTGAGTACAAAAACTATAATGGCATATTCCTGCCAAAATCTGGACCAGAATCTATTCTAGAAGCCTAAGATGTTACAGACTCATACATAGGCAACTAAGTGCCAAAAAAACAAGCAAGATAAAGTAGTTGGAAATACTTGGACCTCTCTGATAAGATTGTATCAATAAGTAATTATGAAAATATCCATCTACGAATGATAAACTTTCTTATTTCTTGTCACTTCTCAAATCATTCTCTTCTCACTGTCATTTTCCATCCCATGTTTTGAGCCCTCTAGCTGATTTTGTATCTTTCTTGGACAGTTGGGTAGATAATTGTTTTGTAATTAACCATATTTTTATTAATTTAAAATTGGCTTTTGATTTTTGGATAGGGTCATCTAGAAGGAGTGTTAAAATAATTTTATCTATATTAGTAGGTGGGGTCCCCGAAAATGTTTACTTCTATTATAACATCATGAAATCTTGTGACTCCCATGAAACAAAATATGCACAAATATGACATCATGAAATAACATCACCATAAAGAATCTCATAAAACCATGCATGTAGAACATCATATCTCATAAAATAACCATGTGGAGTAACCCTTGTGCCTCCCACAAGTGGTATTGTCATCAAAAATAGAATGTTATCCAAAAAATATAATATGTGTTGTAAATTAAAATGTTTACAAATAAATTCAAACATAACAATAATGATAAAACATAAATAAATAGCTTATGACATCTCTGGGTTCATGTTATCACCAACAATGTGTCACTTTCCTTCACTCCTATATTCCCCTTGTATCTTTGGATGCATGTCCTAAAAAAATATTTCTCTCTTTCCCTCCCCATCTACCCCTAATGTGCTAGTATGTGAGTGTGTTGAAGTGGCCTCAAAAGGGGAACATGGAAGTACATAAGAGAGATGTGATTTCCCTACCACAATGTGAGGAGGGGGGTTGAGGGGTTAACGGGAACGAGATGACATGGATTGTGATAGTGTTGAGGGTACTTGAGATGAAAAATTAAATAAAGGGACTAAATGGTGTGAGGCAGAAGACCAATGAGCAAAACCAGATGTGAGCCTAGCGATATTAGGCTCCCAACCATCATGTTGAATGGGATGTTTTTGAGGAAAGTGTGCTTCTAGAATCGTCGTGATACTTGGGTGGGGTGGATGCGATTTTTAAGAGGGGTAGGAGGAGTATCTCCTAAGTATAAGTGCTCAGTCTGTGTTAAGTGATTAAAACTCTTCAAATTTTGTGTCAAAATGTATAGAGAATCTTATTCATTTTTTTATGTTCTCTCTCCAAGTCACATTATTTCTTTTTCTTTGACCTCTTCAGTTTCCCTGAGACCCTCTAGTAAAAAAACTCATTTTATGTTGTATTCAAGAAGAAATATGTTATGAAGTAGTTTACCTCAAAACATAAGACAGATAATCAACAAAGCAAATATATGTATGATATCATGTTCAACACAATTGCTTGGGTTCTTTGAAAACATGCACACACGAGAGAAGGCATTTTTTGTACATGCAATCAGAAATAATGTTGTTTATGACATAGGTTGTAGATACGAACTACAAAAAGAGTGATACTAGTAGCTAGAAGATATGCATCCTTATGTTCATACAATTTCCAGTATCAAATATCATTTAACTGCACAAGACGTGTCAAAGCATATGAAAATGTGGCATGATTGTACCATATCAAGTCTATTTTATTCTCAACTAAGGTAATCAATGAGAAAATAGGGCTAGATACATGTGTACAATACATTAGAGAACTGAGTTAATATAATGCAACAAATGTTTATGTCAGTGTTATGATGGAAATGAGAACATATAGTTGAGTAGAATGTCATGGAGGTCAATTTCAATTGATGATTGTATGGAGACTCACACATAAAAGTACTATGTTTTAGCCTTTATTTAAAATGGGTGAGAGTTGTGTATCTATATAAAGTACATCAAGGAATTGAGTCAAAATGTTTTCCATTTATTTGCACTAAAACAAATAGTCATTATAGGTCTATATAGTGTATAACGTATAAATGGGAAAATACAAAAAAAGTGCATGTAGAGAAATGTATATTGAAAACTATATGGAACCAGAGTGAAGAAAAACACTCTATCTTCAAACTTTAGATACGTGTGGATTTCGTAATAAAGAACCTATGCATCTTGACTGGAAGAACTTTATGGCTTGAGTATACTTTCTTTAAATGTAAGAAATATATGATGCATACCATGTGAAGCTTCATCACTTAAATACTAATAAAGACACAAACTTTGCTATGGTGGATATGAGCCTGTGGTTACACTCTTGACTTTATTATGAATGCTTTTAAATGCTCAGAGTTTGCAGAATGAGTCAGGGGATACATTGTGTCAGCATGGGAAACTGGAAAGTGTTAGCAATGTCAGTGGAGGGGTATATATCTAATACAATCGCATACGAAAGCCACACCATGATTATTTTTTCAAATACGAGGGGGTCATATCTTTTCGAAGTTTTTGGACCCATTATCAAAGCTAGGTGGTCATGGAATGTGGCCATAAGCCATCATGGTGGCACTACAAGAATGAAGAGTGTTATGTCACATATGAAAACAAACTAAAATTTTCCAAATAAATTATTGTTGAAATGATATGGTTGAAGATCTTCGGGTATGAAGAGGAAAATAATTATTGAATATAGTATTGTATGTCTTGAATGAGGTTCATGAGACCATTATTACTATAATGTGTGTGTGTGTGTGTGTGTGTGTGTGTGTGTGTGTGACAATGGATAGCAATAACAATGATGTTAAAAACAAGACAGTGAATAGGGGAAGGTAAATCCACCCAACAAACCAACTACCATTGTAGAAAGGGGAGATTTTATGTGAGCTCTTAATATTAGACACTTAAATCATTGCCAAGGCCAATACACCTCTATTGAACATGCAGAGTTAGATTTGAGTCTTTAAATTTGGGTCATGAGAACTGAGAACATAGGAATCCTCATCACTCGGAGCCTCTTTCATGTATTACATATTGTTTTAATCAAAGACGAGTATGACCCAAAGTTCATAAGTAAAATTTGGGAGTGCATGCAGAGGGGTAAAATATATAATGTTCAAAAAAGACTGAGTATATATTACGTAACAAGCTACAAAGCTCCAAAAGTTGCATGATGGGTTTCTTCATCTTAAAGTGTAATAAAATTGATATAAACGAACCGGGTATCATTTATTTTCCCATATACTTCAAGATCATAATAGGAATCATTCAAACAAGTTGAGACCAATCTTCTTTTTGCATGCACGAAGAACAAAACACAAGGGAGAATGGTAGTAAGATTAATATCGAAAAGTGGGATTAACCTATAGCAAAAGCACAAATAGAATCACATAAAAAACTTGTTAAGAATCCATGCATGTGAAATCCACTTAAACTGAACTATTGTTTCTCCATACATGTGACCAAGAGTGCTTTTATACTTCTAAGGGAGCCCTAAAAAAGTTATCAATAGTTTCCTTTAGTTTCTCATCATGCCAAGCTCGTTCAAAAAGGGTTCAAGCAAAAATTCAGTGCTTAATCCACACATTAGAGGAAATTTCAGCCTAAAAGTGACCTCCTAAGAAAAAATAATAAAATAAGAGTTTCAAATTTTGGAAGGAAAAGAAAAAAACTACCTTTTAATTGTATTTTTGGCTTATCTCCTTATAGTTTTACTCAAATTTCAAGTGTAGACACTCATTGGATGTAGAATTTTTTTCCACATCTAATGAGTACCCATTATGCATACTTTTGAGATGACACGCATTGATAAAAATTGAAGATACATTAAAAACATGTTCACCACACTTGTTTAATGTATCTTCAATTTCTATCAATGTGGATCTTCTCAAAAGCATGCATAATGGGTACTCGTTTCATGCGGAATTTAATTCCGCATCAACCGAGTGTCTGCACTTGAAATTTGAGCAAACCTATAAGGAGATAAGCCAAAAATACAATTGAAAAAGTAGTTTTTTTTGTTTTCCCTCCAAAATTTTTAAATTTAAAGGATTTTTATTGGTTTACATATTACGTACATGAATTTCATGGGCACTTTTAGGCTAAAATTTCCTCTAATGTATAGAGCTCTAAAGATAGCAGGCAAAATAGTGGTAAGTTGGTGGCCTGCTTTCCAACTACCACGATGTCGTTTGGTTACCCAAGGCGCACCTCAGGATCTAGCACATTAAAGTCACATCATATCACCCTAACCATCAACCCACATTTCCTATATTTTTTGCAAATTATGCCAACACGCTGATAAATCTAGGAGATAATTTGTAACACATTACAAAAAATACACCATGAACTACGTTTTGTTCAATTGAAACATTACTAAATCATGTTATACCCCATTATAACATATGTACAACATTGTGTGGTTATTTCCCCATAGCACGAGGATTAAAACTTGTAAATCATTAAATCAAAACTTGTGTTCCTTCAAACCTATGTTATTCATCACCCTTTTATACCTTCAAACTCATTGCTTAGCATTACTTTTGTTCTATTATTTTGTTGCATGGCATTGCTTCTTGGTGTTTTTAGCTCATGAGGCCCATTGGCCTTATTCAATTTTCTTATGACACATATGAATCAAGCACAATGTGACTAACCTACGATTTTTATGAAGCCTCTAAATATATGTCAATAATAAATATTCTATCAACCTATGAGTAATAGGAGATGGTGTGTTGTTGATGGCTTGTCATTTTGATAAGAGATAAGATATTCATACAAAAATTCAATGAGGCATTATATATTAGAGATTTTGAGTGTAAAACAAAAATTCTTAAACTTCCCAACATATCCAAACACACTTGTACATGCCATTACATAAACTACTATTTTTGTCATCAAGAAATTTTTCATATATCTGTGTGAAGAAATAAAACCATTAACAAAGAAATCAAATGATGTCAAATCCTTGTTGATCCTTGGAACCCCGTCTACTAAAGATTATATGCATAAAAGTTCCCATGTGTTTCTTGGGGAGTTTTTTCGAGGAAAAAATACAATGCCAACCAAGTTCAAACATAACCATGGCAAGGATGTCAAACCCAAACAATCTTATGTTATTTTTGGAAAGGATCACTACACCCACCCACTCAATGTGCCCCAATCCTCAAAAATTACAATGTTTACAATCCTGATTACCTAACATGACCAATCCCAAATGCCTCGAGTGTTCCAAAATTAAAGCAAATTTTCTCAAAAAATGGGTTTCCTAAGTAAATTATAAAATAATAAGCCATGTTTTCCACATCAAAGATACGTTTGCCACATCACATTGTCATGTAAGCTAGAGTAATCTAAAATTATGAAATGAAAGTTAAAAATAATAATGAAAGAATTGTATTCTTGTTTGTAAACAATAAATAATAATAAATATAATACCATATATATTTACTAGTAATATGTAATATGAAACTAGAATAATTAATAAATCATTAATATATGATAATAATAATTTATAATATGATCATAATACAATAATATGTTATTTAATCATAATATTGGAATACAAGGTTGATCCAAAAGTTCTAAAGCGATGTTTTCCTTTAATACCTCCACTAATACATGGATTCCCGTGGGGTTTTTTTGATAGAACAACTGAGGGAAATCCACCCAGATATAATGCTAGTGTGGTACTTTTCCTCTCTCATACTCCTCTATGAACAGGTTTTATATGCCCCTCAACATGGTACAAATAATCATGCATAATTCATCGTACTGTGCACTCTTTTGGAAATTTCCTCCTAGAAGAATATGAAAATCCTACAAGCTATGGGGATTCAAAAATAGTAATAGATAGGGATAAAAACAAGAGACAATGTTGAAAATGTCTATCTTCAATTTATCTTTCAAGATATAAAATAATTGTTATTATCCTTTGATTGACTTTCTTTTACACATATATTTAGATAACTCAACTCCATAGCTAATGGTTTGTCCAAAATGCTCTTACTTTGCATATCGAGACATTTGTGATAACATATTATATCGATTATGTGGAACATGAACAAATAATCGTTGAGCCCCAAGGGTTAGCACAATTGGTCAAAAACCGTGCCTCGCCATCGGAAGGTCATAGGGTCGATTCCACCTGAAGCCCTTGGGGTTAGGTCTTTCCAGTAGGCCGAGGGCCAATTAGCCCAGATTTTCCCATGGACGTAGCGACCACTCACTGACTAGGGTGTTCGTGAACCACAGCGTAAAAAAATAAATAAATAAATAAATCGTACATGCTTAGTTTTCTATACTTTGATCTATCTATTTGTTGGTTACAGTCAAGAGGAATGAAGGAAAAAGGCACTAAAACAAACATTGCATGTCCCAACCGCTCCCATCATCATATTTCTGGATGTATAGAATTGTTTAAAAAAAAAATCGCTGCTATATGAAAATTGAAATATTGACTTATACAGAAAATAACTCACAATTGGGACTAATAGACAAAAGATCATTTTTAGATAATTATTTTGTCCTTTTATATATATATATATATATATATATATATATATATTCCAACTCATGAATATTATGATTATTTTCATGATTATAAACTATAACATAATCTCAGTTAATAACTATACTATAATAATACTATGAAGACTTATTATATTACTATTGTTCATGTGACAATATTAAAAAAACTACAAAGTTATTGTATAAGAAAAGTTCAACTATTTTATTATAGTGCATATTAATACTATGTTATAGTATAAATTAATTAGTATATAATATATAATGAAAAAAACATATATTATAATTTTATAGCAATTAATTAAATATTACATATAATTATATAATAATTACAAGTTAAATAATTATATGATATAATATTATTATATAATGATAACAAGATATTAATAATAAAAATAAAAGTGTATCTTATTATTGATATAATATTAAAGAAATATAATAAGTAAATGTTAATACTTGTAATATAACAAATAATGAAAGTATTATTAATATAAAATATAAAATCCCTGGATGCGGGTGGAAATGGCGGTAGCTGAGGTGGCTGCCAACTGGGTTGGCGTGTGGAGAACGCACATGGCCTCCCACAAGGCGGCACAAAAATTCAAAGAAGGCATTAACTACAGCCATGAATGCGCCTTGAATGAATACTGCCGCCACCCTGATAACCGACCTCAACCTCGGCTCAAAGCAACGATGGGCTCTTGGGAAAATACCTCTGCCGCTCCTGCAATTCCTCCTCTGCAACCTCAGCCCTTGCAAAGCCTCTGCCCTCATGCAGTGGCGGCGCCCAGCTCCCGCACAACCACTAGTAGACGATGCTATCTTTATTGTTGCATCGACTTTGGTTCGGGCATCCATTTTACCCACAGCTTGAATCTGCAAATTCATATCCCCTCGGCCCTGGTAGCTCATCCTTCTGTTGATTTGCCTGTTAGCTCCGCTGCAACCCTCTGAGCCCAATTCGGACCACAACTCGCCTTCTAGTGCCGAAAGAATGGTGCGCCATAGGATGCGCAGCTGTAGAGGTGGGAACAGAGGTAGCCTGTCCCGCTCCAGGCACTCACCGGCTTCGGAGACCACCTCCTCCCTGGCTGAGCAGCACGCGAGCCGCTACCCCAATACTCGCAGTGGCAGAGGACGCTTCCATTCGGGGGCCTCTGCTACGCCTCCCTCCACCTCCGGCCCTTCTCCCAGCAGCACTCCGCCAGCTCCTCTGCCAAACTCCTAGACCACTCAATTTACCTTTCGCTCTGCCCTGAACCAGCCCCTCATCACTGCAACCATTACCATCAGTTTTCATGAGGAGAAGCAAAATCTGGAGGCTCAAGACTCTGAGGTTGGCGCTCGAATTGCTGCACCTGAGGAACACAGAGCAATGGGTGAGAGCCACACAGAAGCAATGAGGCTCTCTAGTATTGCGGTGGGAGGCAACACCACTGCTGGGAGCAGCCGACCCAAGGCCAAAACGGAATTGGCTCAGTCTAGTCTTCAAGGTGCAGGGGAACGAAGCTCAGAACTGCCAACCAGACGCACAGGGAAGGAGGTAGAACTGACTTAGCAGATGAATTGGGTCATCGATGATTATTGTTGCATCATCGAGGAAGAGCAACCAGAGACGCAAGTGGGTGACACGGAAGCTCAGCCACTGGCAAGTGGCGCCATGGAAGATTACAGATGTTTCATTGTGGAGGAGCAGCCTCCGTCACTGCCATGTCCCTAACCTCCACCTCGATGACTTGTGCTCGCCACATGGACTGCCACCTTGCGGACCTTCAATGTGCCACGTGCCTGCCACTCAGCCGCCACGTGTCTCAGGTGCACTGGGACTTGTTTTTCAGTTTGTCTTTTAATGGGTTTTTCTTGGGGGAACACTACAATTTTAAACTCTTCAGCTAGGTTTTCCTTTTCAGTTTTTCGTTGGTTTCCCCTGCATGGGCAGCAAAACTATATTTTTGAAAACCTTGGGTTAAGAACTGGTTTCCCTTCTGGGCAGTTCAATTCTAGCTTTTTTTGCTGGTTGATGCCTCTCTTCTGGCATAGCTAAGTACAGGCTTCGGCCTTTGTGTATGATAGTTTTCTTACTTTAATAGAATTAGCCTAATTTAGAAAAAAATAAAATATAAAATATTGAGTGTTTAAACTATATCTCATCAGGATCTTAATTAAGTTAAGGTGTCTATATGGTTAAATATTGTTAAATATAAACATGCCACATAATCAGTTTTGACTTGTATATATTTGACTCAACAATTATGGTTGACTCATTTCTTTGAAATTCTATTGGTGATTGAATTTCCAATTCAACAAGAACGTGATTTCTTATAAGACTCATTTTAATTCCAAATTTTCTCTAATAACCCTCCTCTTTAGAAAAACTCTATTGTTAAGAACGGTGAGGCACCATTAGATTTTACCTTCTCACTTTCCTTGTAAGGGGGTGACCTATCCTACTAAATCATTCTTAAGATTTCCAATACAATGAATCTCTAAATGCACAATCGCACATAGGAGACACCCATCCAAGAGTCTCCAAACAAGAAGAATAAACCTCCACCTACTAGGGATACTCCACAAAAAGTGAACAACATGTAGCTTAGGAATACAACATTGTTCAGCAATCACGTGTAAGGCTTTACACTTCAAGAAATTATTCTCTCACAAATAAAGAGTGGTCATCTATAAATATCTTACATATAATGACTCTCGACCAAACCCAAATCCAAATAATAATTCTCCCTTTGTGGGTGGCAACTGGTCAAACCTTTCCTTAATAGGTGTTAGCCACATTGGTTTCTTTACAAACCCATTTTTATTGGGGCATGCCATTTATCTCACCTACCCAATTTGTGCAAATTCCATATGTGGCTTTGTCCCTTGTTATCCTAGATATTGCTTTAAAACTTAGTCAAATCAGACTTGGACTTAGTTGGTTTGACCAATTTTATGCTTGAGAGTGTTAACTCTTTCTTCCAACAAAATACCAACTCAGTTGAGTCCATAATGACTCATTGTCCTAAAGGTCATGTTGACGGTGCTAGAATTATGTCAACCAAGAGGGTCTCCCTAATGAAAAGTCTCAATTAGACTTCGCACTATTTGGTGTGGGAACCCTTCTATAATCAAGGCTCGACTTCCATGTATTATTATATATTTTCCTTGGCTACAAAGTTCAGCACAAGAGAGAAATGTACAAGTGTTTTCGAATTAGAAAGTGAGTATGCCTTGTGGATTGTTTCGCTGCGAAATGTATCAATATTCTTCTATTGAAGGGGGAGAGAATAGTGATCCTTTTAAAGACAAGCAATAGAACTAATCTAAAAATGACACACGAGCATAACATCTAAATGAATCGTTGAACAATTAGTGAAATAGTTCACCTAGAAGCGATGAATGTTAAAATAAATACAACACGCCTTCAAAAAGATAAGTACCAAATCCACCAAAATAGTTCAATTTCCTTAGTACAGATGAAACCAACATACATCACAAACATTTAAATAATAGTTTTGCAATATTTACGACATACGCATGAAATTGTGTTGGCTCAGTAAGCTTCTGAATTGAGAAAAATTTCCAAGATACATCAAGACAGTGAAAACCACTAGCCCCAATAGTGGATCATTAGAGTAGTCACTTGCTCCTCAAAAAGAAATATCTTCCTCTCTTATGCCTGGTAAGAGGAGCCAAGGTGAAAATTCCTTTACATGAGCAATGAGAGTGTATATAAAACAAATGGGGTGATCCTTCACCTCCCTTATGACTCTTAGACTACCCTCATGACTGTTTGACTTCTCAATGACCATTACACATCCTACATGACTTTTCACATTACATGGATGACTCTCGGACTTCCACTTCACATTACATTTCCCAATATAGAATTTACATATTCAAAAAAATGATGTGTCACATGATGACTCATGACATGACAATGATGGCATGGACTGTGTGATGACATGGCAGTGTCAAGCCACTCTTTATTTCATCTTGAAAGATGAACATGGTCTGCTTCTTCCTCCTTATGGCTTGAAGATAAGAAGTCTTCAATGTGATCTTGGTCTTCAGTTGTTATTGCAAACCGATGTCCCTTTGTCTTCCCTTGATTGATCGGCTTGTATTTTCAGCTATAGAGATGTCTTCTAGCATGGTATCCTTCTTCATCTCCTTCATCATCATCTGGTCATAGTTTGATAGATTACGTGAAACTACAATCACTCATGACAAGACAACATTAGTCTGATAAACCCCTAGTCTAAGATGTTTCATGATGATCCACTGATTGAGCTTGAACTGAGTGACAAACTGAGAAAGAGGCTCTAGTATTGCGCATTTGCATAGCTTAGGAAGTCAAGGGCCAGGACTGAGCCTTGAGGCTATGTAATGCACAGTTCATGCTAGGTTGGGCATGTCAATTGCACAGTTGAGGGACTCAAGGAAGCAGGTTGAGGACTTGTGCATTGAGTTTTCCCACTACGCATTTCTGGAAGGAGAGGAGGCCAAGTGACTGCACAATTATGCAGTTGAGGAGCTCAAGGCTGAGGCTTGAGGACTGAGATTGTGCAATGTGCAATGAAGGACTAGTTGGAGAGGAAAACTGCGCAATTCTGGAGCTCAGGGGTTTGGCTTGAACAATAAGATTGGGAAATGCGCAGTTCTGGGAGGTAGAGACTACACATTTCGTAGTGCCAAGAGACAGGGTTGTTGCTTGAGGACCGAGATTGTGCAATGCGTAGTTCAGGAGGGATGGATGAGGCTAAGTGGCTTGGTGGGGGATTTTTACCAGTTTTGACTAAGTGTGGGATCAATGAGATGAAGTTGAACAGGAACAAGACTTGATCATGATCACACACTTATATTACTTGAAGACACAACATAGGACACATAGAACACATGAAAAACATATTTTCCTCAATGTGATGACATTGCGACGACTCACTCCAAGCGTGACACTAAAGATACACTTTACGACGGCAATGAAGACACTTGTGTGACAATGCCCGAAACTTTGGAAATGAGTGTGATGCATGTTTACATGATAATAAAAACTCATTAACGCAAATATTACCCCATGAAACAAACAAAAACTCCACTTTACATGATAAGTGACAACTTCCCATGCCAAAAGACGACATTTTCTATATGAAAAGAGAAGTGTGAACGACACTTGAGATATGCGAACAACGATGAAAGAGCACATGCCAAAGTGAACATAACATGAAAATGACACTAATTAAAGTGAAAGAAATCAAAAGCGACAATCAGAAACATGAAAATGAATCTCAAAAAATCGAAGGTGCACAAAAGCGATAGTTTGAAAAAATCACTGAAATAGAAGTACAAACGTAGCCAGAAGTGAGAAATTGCCAATAACAATGCACACTGACTATCGACATGAATTGAACATTGTTAGGCCTATTCAAGCTTGTG
Source organism: Pinus tabuliformis (assembly GCA_031772625.1). Classification (NCBI taxonomy): domain Eukaryota; kingdom Viridiplantae; phylum Streptophyta; class Pinopsida; order Pinales; family Pinaceae; genus Pinus; species Pinus tabuliformis. Next base: position 522,208,267 of record CM062820.1, read on the forward strand.
TGAAGGAATGCACCCATGAATTCATTACGGACTAAGCAAGTGACCTCGACACTTATAATCCAATAACGGAGCTCAAGGACTTAACAGAGAATTAACCGACCAAGAAGTGGCTATGAAACCACTGATCACAAGATCCACAGTAGGATCCAAAATTCAAGTATAAGTGAAATTTTGGAGGCCACTTGTCACCAACAGGTCACAATGCCTTTTGGATTAAAAAATATGACTAATTAAATAAAACCTAAACTATACATCTCCTTCCCATGACAACTCTCGAACCATAAAATAACATTATATGTGTCAGGCCAAGAGGTAGCTCCACGAATTGAATTGTGTTTTTCATTAACAGAGAATTAACTGACAAGAAATGGCTATGAAACCACTGATCACAAGATCCACAGTAGGATCCAAAATTCAAGTATAGGTGAAATTTTGGAGGCCACTTGTCGCCAACGGGTCACAATGCCTTTTGGATTAAAAAATATGACTAATTAAATAAAACCTAAACTATACATCTCCTTCCCATGACAAAAATCTCGAACCATAAAATAACATTATATGTGTCAGGCCAAGAGGTAGCTCCACGAATTGAATTGTGTTTTGCATTAAGATGGAACATGAATATATACATGGAGAGGGATACTATTAGGTTTCATCTCCCAATGTCTCTTCATCTTCCAATTCTCTTTATTTTTCTATTCACAATATTTACAAGGATTTACCTAATCCCAAAGATTAGGTGTTAACAATCCCCCCTTAATCTGAAGGGATGTTGGTGAGTCCAAGCATCATTCTGAATCTTTCAAACTTTTCTCTTCCAAGTGCTTTGGTGAAGATGGTTGCAATCTACTCATTTGTGGAACAATGGCGTAGGTGGATTGCCTTGGCCTCAACATGATGTTAGATCATATGGTATTTTTTATTGATGTGCTTCATTCGATCATGAATCTTTGGGTTCTTGGCCAACTTTATTGCAAAAGTGTTGTCAATCAAAAGAGGAGCTGAATGCACTTGTTTCTTTTGCAAATCTTCTATAATTTTCCTCAGCCACAAAATTTCTTTTGTTGCTTCAGCTGCTACAACATATTCTAGCTTAGTGGTGGAATCTGCTAGAACTGATTGTTTGTGTGACCTCCAAGAGACAGCTCCCGATCCATGACTCATAACATAACCTGAAGTAGAAACCCTGGTTTCTTTATCTCCATTGAAGTCTGAATCAAAGTATCCAACCAAGCTGAAGTCGCCCACCTGTGTGTACTTAAGTCCAAAGTATTGAGTTACCTTCAAGTACTTTAGAACTCTTTTTACAGTAGACGAATGAACCTCACAAGGATTTTGCATAAACTTGGAGAGTATTACAACAGCAAATGAAATGTTTGGCTTGGTAGTAGTTAGGTAGTTGAGACTTCCTACAATTTGTCTATACGTCATTGCATCCTCAAATTCTTTTCCTTCAGTGGATGTGAGCTTTAAGTTCTATTCCATTGAAGTAGTCAAAGGATTGCACTCAGCCATGCCAAACTTGTTCAACAAATCTCCAATGTACTTCTTCTGAGAGAGGAATTTAAACTTCATATGTTGAGTTACTTTAATACCAAGATAGTAGTGAACATAGCCCAAATCTGTCATTTCATAACCTTTCCTCAATTCCTTCTTTATGGATGCAATTTAGCTCTCATTGTTCCCTGCCATCAGAATATCATTTACATACACCACAAGACATACAAATATTTTTCTAACTTTCTTGACAAACAAAGCTACATCATAAAGATCATAATGTTTGAAGTTGAGTTTCAGAAGATGATCAGTTAACTTCTCGTACCAAGCTCACATTTCTTGCTTGAGGCCATACAAGGATTTTACAAGCTTGCATACTTTGTGTTCCTGACACTTCACAACAAATGCTTCTGGTTGGGACATAAATACATTATCTTTCGTATCTCCATTCAAGAAATCATTTTTTACATCCATTTGGTGGACTTTCCAACCATTCTGAGATGACAAGGCAAAGAGCATCTGGATGGTAGTCCATTTTGTTGTGGGGGCAAAAGTCTCCTCACAATCGACCCCTTCCTTATATGCAAAAGCTTTTTCCACAACCCTAGCTTTGTGCTTTTCAAGTGAGCCATCTGCTTTATAATTGTTCTTGAAGACCCACTTGTAGCCTATTGGTTTGGTTCCCAATGGAGGATCAACTAGCTTCCAGGTGTCATTCTTTATCAAGGCATCATATTCTTTCTGCATCGCTTCTTTCCATTCATCATGAGAAGTGGTTTCTTTGAAGGAATTTGGTTCAAAATCTGTAGACAAATTCAATTCACAATAATAAGAAACATCCATATCAACAGGTGAATCAAAATTGTCTACATCACCTTCATTTTGTTTGGTTGAGCTTTTTGTTCTTGTCTTTCCAACCTCATCAGGATGAACACTTTCAAGTGTCTTTGTCAGCCATTTTGGAGGACCTTTCTGAGATGGCCCAGGCTACTCAATTGACTGAGTTAGGGCTGAATCAAGATGTAGTCTCCCAATTTTTTCAATCACACCACTCAAAGTGTCTTCAGTGGCTGGAGATTCAAGCAAGGGAGAGATTGATTTAGAATAAGATTTTGCATATTGATCCAGTATAGGAATCCCCCCTTCAAGAAGTGGAATCTCATTACTAAACTCTTCAAAAGAATTTGCATGTTTGAATCTATCCAAACGATCAAGTTGTCGCTCAACAACATTGTTAGTCTTGGAAGATTTAAGAAAGATCACATCTCTAGATATTATAAACTTCTTGTTCACTTCATCATATAGACAGTATGATTTGGAGGTATTTGAGTACCCCAAGAAGATACTCTTGTGACTCCTTGCACCGAGTTTGTTCTCTGTTCCTTGGGTATCAAGGCATAATAGGTGGAACCAAAAACCCTAATATGCCTTACCGAAGGAATGTGGCCATACCACATTTCATAGGGAGTCTTGTTTTTTATAGCATTACATGGAAAATTATTATTTATATACACAGCACATATAACTGCATCAACCCAAAACATCAGTCTAACATTCTTGAAAAACATCATAGAATGTACCATATTTAAGATTGTCCTGATCATTCTTTCAGCTACTCCATTCTATTTGGGATTATAGGGTGCAGTTGTTTTATGTTTGACCCCATGTTGGCGAATATAGTTTTCAAATTCATTTGAAGTGTATTCTTTTCCATTATCAATGAGAATAGAGTCAATATGAGATTGTGCATCATTTTCAATCCCAGCATGAAATTTCTTGAATGTTTCAAAAGCTTTATATTTGTTCTTCAATAAATAAACCCAACACATTTTGGTGTAGTCATCAGTAAATGTCATCATATATTTATTACCATTTGCAGAAGGAACAGGGATCAGTCCACATAAATCAGAATGAATGAGTTCAAGTTTTCTATGTGCTCTGGAATGAGAATCATGAAAATACTATTTTTTGTGCTTTCCTAAGATACAAGCATCACATTGCTCAAGTTTCATAGGAATTCTAGGAAAACGAAGAACACCATTTTTCTTCAACAAACGGAAGCTATTATAGTTCAAGTTTCCAAATCTAGCATGCCATGTGGAAATGTACCTTCATCATAGTGAGAACTATATGATAAGTTTTGTTCATGAGCAGAGGTTCCTTGCAGCTTCAGAAGTATTTCCTTTTCTATCCTTGTCATGACAAGTAAGTGATATGACGCTTTTCTAACCTCAAACTTGCCATCAAATATGTGAATGGAGTGCCCTCACTGGCAGATGTAAACCAAAGACAAAACATTTATCATCAGCTCTGGGAGAAAGTCTGGACGACCATGCAGTTTGAGCTTGATGGTGTCAAGCCCTAATGGCTTGAGTTTTGACTTGTTTACAGATATATTGCTCCATCAACATTGCGAGTGAATTATTTAAAGAAATATCTCTTGAAAGTCATGTGGCAAGTTTCTCCTGAATCAAGAAACCAATCATATTTCCAAGACGCACATGAAGTATTGAATAAGTCTTTAGTTACTCCAATGTTGCAATATTCCACAACATAATCAACGGACTTAGGTGCTTTACCTTTCCCTTTGTCAGTTGTTTTACCTTTCCCTTCATTTCTTTTTTGCTCAATTTGGTCCCAAGGAAACTTACAAGTGGAAGCCTCATGTCCATATCTATTGTATCATATGCAATGAAGATCAGACTTTTCTCTTTGGAACTGTCTGCTCCCCTGCCTCTATTCCTCCTTCCTCTTCCTCTTCGGCCACCTCTTCCTCTAGAAGAATCTTGTGCATGATTCTTCTCCTTTTGTGCAAGGCACACAGCTTCTTCAGTAGACTAAGGAGTTGTCTTCTTCCCAAAATCCTTCTCTCTTTCAACAAAATTCTTCTCAAGGGAGTAAAAGGTAATATCTTTAAGGTTACCACTTACTTGTAATGACTCAAGATAATGTGAATAGGTGGGATATAGTTCCTTGACATAAGTTATGAGAGGAATATCCATGTCATGCATAATCGATCTTACTTCTGATGCTAAGGCAAGAGTGTCATCATTTTTCAACTCAATACTGAACAACTTGAACAACAAAATGGTGTAGCTGAAAGAATGAACAAGATTATCTTAAATATGGTTCACTCAATGATGGTTTTCAAAAATGCAAAGTCGATGTTTTGCATTGATGAAATTCTATGTGCAGTATATATCAAAAACAAATGTCCATCTCATGCTCTCAAAAACAAGGCTCCTTGTGAAATGTGGCATGGAAACATTCCTTCGGTAAGGCATCTCGGGATATTTGGTTCCACTTGTTATGCCTTGATTCCCATCAAACAAAGAAGCAATCTTGATGCAAGGAGTTGAAAGTGCATCTTTTTGGGGTACTTTGATACCACCAAAGCATGTTGTCTCTAGGATGAGGTAAATAAGAAGTTTATATTGTCTAGAGGTGTGATTTTTCTTGAATTTTCCAAGACTAACAATATCGTTGAACAGCGGCTTGATCGTTAGGAAAGATTCAATCATGTAAAAACTTATCATGAATTCGATAATGAGATTCCACATCTTAAAGGGAGGATCCCTATTTTGGATCAATGAAATCTCCTTCTTAAGCACTCTCTCCCCCTCATGAAGTTCCAACCACTTATTTAGATCAGGGAGACCCTTTGAGTGATGTGAGTGAGAGGATTGGAATGCTAAATCTTCATGCAACCCCATCATAATCTAAAGAGAAGCTTGGACCATCTCAAAATGTTCCTCCAAAATTGCTCATTTAAGTGTTCATCCTAATGAGGTTGGAAAGACAGGAACTAAAAGTTCCACCAGACAAAATGGAGGTGATGTAGATGATTTTGATTCATTTGATGATATGGATGTTTCTTATGATTGTGAATTAAATTTGTCTACTAATTTTGAACCAACTTCCTTTGAAAAATCTTATTCTCATGATGAATGGAAAGAAACAATGCAAAAGGAATATGACTCTCTCATAAACAATGGAACATGGAATCTAGTGGGCACTCCATTTGGAACCAAACCAATTCATTGCAAGTGAGTCTTCCAGAACAAGTATAAATTAGATGGCTCACTTGACAAGCACAAATCAAGGTTTGTGGAAAAAAAATTTGGACAGAAAGGAGGTGTCGATTATGAAGAGACCATTTCCCTCACAGCAAAATAGGCCACCATCTGAACTCTCTTTTCCTTGGCAACTCAAAATGAATGGAAAGTCCATCAAATAGATTCAAGGACTACTTTCTTGAATGGAGACTTGAAAGAAATTATTTTTGTCTCAACCAAAAGGTTTTGTTGTGAAGGGACGAAAACAAAAAGTATGCAAACTCATCAAATCCTCGTATGGACTAAAATAAGCACCGTGAGCTTGGAATGAAAAATTAATTGAGCATCTTTTGAAACTAAATTTCAAACACTTTAATCTTGATGATGCATCTTTATTTGTCAAGAAAGTTGGAAAATTTTATTTTTATCTTATAACAGGGAACAATGAAAATTATATTGCATCCATAAAGAAAGAATTGAAGAAAGGATTTGAGATGATAGATTTACAACATGTTCATACTATTTGGGCACTGAAGTGACCCAACATCCAAGATATATATATTCCTCTCTTAAAATAATTACATTGGAGAACCATTGAATAAATTTGGCATGGATTAATGAAATCCTTTGTCCACTCCAATGGAACAAAATCTGAAGCTTGCATCTAAAGAAGGAAATAAATTTGAGGATGCAACTAAGTATGGGCCACTTGTGGGAAGTCTTATCTACCTCGCTAATACTAGACCAAATATATCATTTGTTGTTGGAATCATTTCTAGGTTTATGCAAAAGCCTTGCCAATGACATTGGTTTGTTGCAAAAAGAATTCTAAACTACTTGAAAGGAACTCAAGACTTTGGATTCAAATATCCACAGGCGGATGACTTCAGCTTGATGAAATATTTTAATTCAAACTTTGATGGAGATAAGGAAAATGGTGTGCCTACTTCAAGCTATGTTATGAGTCTTGGATCAAGAGTTGTCTCTAAGAGGTCGTGCAAATAGTCAATTCCAGTAGAATCCACAATAAAGGCAGAATGTGTGGCAATTGCAGAAGCAACCAAGGAGAATGTGTGGCTTAGGAAAATTCTTGAAGATTTGTAGGAGAACAAGCGAATTGTACTCCTCTTCTAATTGAAAATACTTATGCATTAAATTGGCCAAGGATCCCAAATTTCATGATCAAACCAAACAAATCAACATAAAGTATCATTTGATTCAACATCATATAGGGCCAAAACTATTCACCTACAACACTGGTCCACAAATGAGAAAATTGCAAACATCTTCACCAAAGCACTTGGAAGAGAAAAGTTCGAAAGATTCAGAATGTTGCTTGTACTGACAAAAACCCCTTGAAATTAAGGGGGGGAATGTTACACACCTAATCCTCAAGGATTGGGCGAAAATACGTAAATATGTAAATAGAGTTATTTGAGAAGTTGGAAAAGACCTTGGAATTGGAATCCCAAATGTCACCACTCTAATGTATATAATGATGTTCACATTAATGGAAATACACAATCAAGAGTTACCTTCTTGGCCTAACATTCACATCTATCTCATTGAACTTTCGTGATCATTTGGATTTTGAGAGCAGCATCGATTAGTTATAATTTAGAGTGAACTTGGAGCTTGTTTAGCAATCCCATGGGCTCATTGTAGTGGATTTGGCATCTAAATTAAGAGGCTATGACCCATCTAGAAGCTTGGAGTAGTTGTTGATGAATTTAAAACAAAGCATGGCCTAGTAGCTTGTGCCAAGGGTCCCATTCCAACAATGATGATGAGTTTGATGGTTGATCATGTTGATCAGTAATAAGTAGAAAGTTGGTAGCTTGTAGCATGTTGTTTTTTGAATTCTAGAGGTTATTTAGAACCTCATTAATTATGCATTTTGTTTCAGATATATATCATACTTAGTGCCATTTTGTTATATTCGCCCTCCTTACATGGTATATATATGAGCATACTTTGCATATTTTGTCTCGTAGTTTGGAAATTTTAAAATATATTTTCTAATTATAATTTTAATGTTTTATATCATTTTTAGTAAATTAGTTCATGAACGCTAAACCAATCTTAGATCAATCTTAGTCAAATTGAACCCTCAACTAATTCCAAGTTTGAGTCCAAGTTTTAAAACATTGTTCTTAGCCTTCACTCCCATCCAGTAAAATCCTTTGGAACAAGAACTATCTTGTTTATCCTCACATGCAAATGCTTCTCAAGTTTACTCTCATACAAGAACAATATAGCTTTCCCCCATCTTCACTCAATTGCATCACCTAATCTAGGTGCTTCTTTGAAAATGATATTCATTAATGAAGATTTTCTGAAGGCTATGGCGACCCCAAATGTCCCTTAGTATGAATTTCATCATAAGTATCCATTCTTCCGTTTAGATGGTCTTCCTAGGTTGTACCATTAAAAAAATGATCCCAAAGTGTCCCCTGAGCTGGTAATGTTGATCAATTCCAAACCTCTTTGCTAGCACCACCTATATTGAAAATAGTAACTTGGACTCTATTACTAGGAATCTAATCATCAATATTTTTTCTAAGTCAAAGATTTTCAACAATATCAACATTGATTGCACTCCCATAAAGGTAAGAACACAAAAAAAATAAAAAATAAAAAAATCTAACAAGCTTTTCCAATGGTTGTTTTATAGATGTTGGGATTTTATTGGACCACAATTTAATTAAGGAATGTTATCTTGGATTCATTGGAATTGCCCAATATATTATTGAATTGGCATCTAGGTTTACTTTTTCCCTCTAAAACACCGTATTTAAACATTTTACCACCCAAAGTCATCACAAGGTCCACCCAATGGATGTTGGTGATATGACCCCTCCCATGTCGTCTTCTTCACTATAGTCCAATAGTTGAGAATTCCAATGATGGGTTGTCCTAGATAAGCACCTCATTGGAGTTTGGCACCCATCTCAAATTTGATTCATAGGACTAGGGGTGTTAGTATTCCAAAACTATATTTTGAGCCTCATTCTCCACTCTTCTCCAATTCTAGCCACTCACAAGATCCACCCATTCATTTATTGTTACACTTTTGCTACTTGTTGGTCACTTTCTTGTATTTCTCATTGTTATTAGGCTCTAACACTCCACATGCATACAAATCATTGTCATCTTAGGAGAAGCATGTGCTAGGGTGTTTATTATTTGTTTCCCATTTGTTGCTTTGTTTTCTTTGAATATTAGGTTTCCTTGTGTGCTTGCAGCCCATTTTTCTTGCAACTTGAGCCCTACCTCCTCTCATGATTCTTTCATTCTTAAGTACCAGTGAGTCTAGACAGTGATACATGCCAACCTTGAGTAAAGCATCTGTGTTTTGTCAACCATTTATGTCCCTCCACATCATCACCATCATTTGAGTTTTTGTTACTCCACCTTCTATTGAAAATTCCCTCGTCTATTGTCCCCAGTCCAATATTGGTTGGTTACTCCTTCCATGGTCTCATTCACGTCGTGGTTGTTGCCCACATCAATGTTTGTATTTACCCTATGTTAAGGGAATTATTTTGGTCCCCTCTTGTTAAGTTGAAAGGCAAGCCCTCGACAAAATTTTCTTACTTCTCATCCTTGAGGCCTTTCAAGAAGACATTCATCATGCTATTGTTCTTCTTAATAACCTATTATGAAACTAACTTTCTCGAGCCAAGATTAAAAGATAACATACCATCACAACACTAAGAAATTCATTTTGGAGCAAATCCAAAGATTTATTCTAGATAATGTAACATCCCCAGCCATCATGTTGAGGTGATGCGACTCACACTGACACTAATACCATAATAGCACAACACAATAACTTGTTCATAACTTTGCTACAAAGGATAAAAGCATACTCTATCAAAGGTCCATTTCCATAGATACATAGAACTTGTCTCGCTATGTCCTATGGAGTAAGAAAATGCATTTCATAATTTTAATGTTAGGCACAATGTTTTTCTATTAACGTACCTTTGATCCTTCGACTACAAAGTAAAAAACTCTATTACATACCTTTGATCCTTGAACTGTGGCAATTGACCTCTTATTGCACTTTTCTTCATAACTTTGTCATGAGGACAAAATCAAACTTTGCTAGAGATCCATTTCATAGGTCAATGAGATATTTTCATATATTTATGGAACTTGTCTCTTTCTGCCCTCTGAATTAAGAAGATACATTTTCAAACTCGAAGTAGGGCACGGTGTTGCTATATTACACAACTTTGATCATTCAATCACTCATTTGACTGGGCAAAAATTTCAAATGATGTATAGTATGCATCTAAAACCATGGATACCATGGAAGTCATTTGAAAATTGTATAGCGCTCCCCTATATTTCTCCAGATCTTTTGTTAATGCATAGGATCATATGGCTATAGGGAGCTTTTACAACTACTAAAAGTTGTTCGACTGGCCATGAGAAGGAAACATATAGTTGCAGATGTTACCGTTGCTATTTGGGTCTGATTTTTTTTGAAGATACCCTCAAACTTCCACATGCAGCTAACATATAAACATATCTAGTTATCCCTAGCAATGAAGATACATCCAAATGATCCTTAGTACTAAAAAATTCTTCAAGGTCGACTTAAGTTGCATGGTTGTTACCTTAACATATTTTCATGGTTTCAAATAGTTATTCGTACTTTCAGAAGTTGTTCTTCTGAATCTCAAAGATTTGATTCTGAAAGAAAAATTATTCGTTTTAAATATGGAATGATTCTTGTTGCAGTGATAAATAATATTTTTCTCTGTCACGTTTTATTTGAATTTGCAAAAATTTACTAAATATAATTTGCATTGCACGAACTGTGCATGTCCAACAGCCTCGTAAATTAAGATAGACATTCGTTTGCTTGATTAAATCGGTGCAGAAATTCAGTTGAGAAGCATAAGCAATTTCATCATAAAAGAATAAAACATTCAAAGAAGGATGTATGGCAACTATCATTACCATAATAACAATAAATAATAAGAATTTTTTTGTTGGTGTAAACAATGGAGCATCATTAGGGAGGAAGAAAGAGTGTCCAGGATTACACAATCCATGGGGACCAATGATAGTCACCCCTACAGATAATGGTTTGTAAAGTTCACCCAAAGCTTGATTCCTCTATCTATTTCATGACATTGGTAGTGCCAGATGGTAGCTCTTTCAATGCTGTGGTGGTTTAATATGTTGTAATGTTTATTGTGTAGAATCTACAAATCATTTTTGTTGATGAAATGATGTGTTTTTGCTGAAATGTCTCTCTAACATTGAGCTCTTTATAAGTTGTAACAGGAATAAAGAACAAAGGAACAAAAACTTTGGTAGAAAATATTATGATAAACGACTTGTGAATTGAAGTTCCTTGAACCACGAAAAGAACTTCGCATGGACCGTCATTCCTTATTAGATACAACCAAGGCTAACTGGGATTAACGAAGAAAATAACCATCACAGCTGCCCTAGAGGCCAAAAAATCTCGTCTTACAACTTGTATAAGAACTTTAAAGAATCATGGTTGTACAAAAGAATGCCCACGAATACTTCCACATATGAAGACAGAAGTTAAAAAAGGAGGTGGAAACAGTGTGCCGTTATAGCACCTTCAATGAAAAATACGTAATGATCCTGCAAAAACAGAAACATATGATGCAAGTTAATATCTGACAATTATGTTACTTCTTCAATGACAACCACCTTAGCAAACACTGTAGAAAGATATTTCTATTAAACGTATAATTGTAAACATGTTACCGGGGAAGTTTTACCAACAATCTGCAATAAAAACTGAAAATAGTCATTAAACTCCACGGAGATTCTTCGGTCAAGGAGAAATACTTGAAAAGCCGATAATGAAAACTGACGCAAGATTCTATTCTATGTTTGTGATTTTTTAATTCGATCTTGATTCTATTTATTCATGGAACAAAGCACCGTTGATAACATAGGACCCATTTTGTATTATGTGCTGTAAAATGTTGAGGATGTTTTTCAAATCTTCAAGCTTTGGACCATATACAGATAAAAGACTTTCACATGGGCCAAACTGTTTGCTAACATACATGTCTTTTAAACCATAATAGTGTCCTATCAATTTTTAGCAGAATGCCATTACGGACTTTGTAGATTATGTGCATATATGTATATCTAGTATGTTAACACACAACCTTGTGCGTTTGCAAGGATTCCATGGCATTGGTAACAACAGATCTCTGTGTTTGCAACAAATCTATTTACTTGGTAACAACAGATCGTGACCAGACATTGAAAGATAAGCTATGCTAAACTAGACAGGATGCATACCTTTTAAAACATAATAGTGTTCTATCTACATTATAAGTATGTGTGTTCGCGACAATTCTGTGGAATCGGTAACAACAAATCATGAATACACATTGAAAGATAATTTGATAAACTATGCTATTAAGGTTTTATTACAGTTGATACACATAAACCGTCTCGCAACCTAAATTCTCTTTGAGCACTATGTTTTGGCTTCAGCATTAGTAAGTACCATTCCAAAACCTAGCAAATGTTTCTTGCTGCATTTTGTTCATTTAATTAGACTTTAAATTCTAACATCTCATAATTAATTTCTAGAGCTTCTTTCCAATAAAAAATGGTGAAAGCTAAATTCTTTGGTGAAGAGTTGAAACTTTCAAAGTAGTTCCACTACCATTTATAATGGTTGTTTGACCATGATAAAATTAACTCTGACTTGACTTTCCCATCGATATCGAGCAACATGATATGCCCCTCCAATGAATTACCCTTTCTGTTGAAACTTCTTTGATTACAACTATTACAATGAAAAGCATTGTTTAGTGCAAGCACATCCATGGCACAGATTCGTGCAGAAAATACAGAGTACCGTGCTGACAGTAGAGATCCCAAACATAAAATCCAAAGAGTAGTTAGCCTGCATATTAACTACCATCCCCAAGGAAAAGATCTAAATGATAGCTGATGTGAATATCAATTCCCCAAAAGAAACATTGATAGTGGAAACATTGATTTAGTCCAGCTCTAGGGTTTTATCTACAAACCCTAGGGCTTTCACATCCAAGACTTCAAGTCTTTTGCAACAAACTTTGTCATATACATCCTTATCCAAATGTCTAAAACCATAGAGTTTTCATGAAATCCATCATGTCATCAAACAATTAATGGTGATCCATCTTGATATCAGTCCAAGCAAAAGTATTATAGTTTTTTGTAGGGTTGGTATCCTCCAACTATCATCAAGGACAAATATAGCAGGCCGAGTCAAAGACACAAATCGCCAAGGAGGAAATGGCATTCCAGCATCTTACAAGAGAACTTGCTCCATCAAGAACATTCTTCAAGTGGTGTGAGCACGGTCCAGACTTCCTTCAGAGTCATTAGCAAATTTTGTACAGAGATGATTGCTTCCTTTCAAACTAGGTAATTCGGCCTCTTCAAAACAATTGTAACAATAGTAACAATTTGTCCCTTAAAAGGATAATCTTCAGTTCTGAAAATGACTCAGCCTTTACAAGAGAATTTTAGTCCCTAAAGATGATGAGGAGCTCGGCCTCTTCTTTGTTGTAAACGACCATGTCAACAAAATTGAATTCTGCTTCTGTGCATGATCAGTATAATGATAAACATGAATTTTCTTGCTTTCAAATTCAAATCATGAACCTGAATTCAATCATCAGTATTTCTTTATCAGAAGAGTACATTCTGTCTCAACAAGAGACCTCAAAAGGTCTGCTTTAGATTTAGCGGTGTTTATAGCCAATACTTCAAGCTTCTTCTTCAAACAAAGGTTGAATAACCTCTTTAAAGAATTATCATTTGCAACATCATTTCTGAGGCATCACTGTGTTGTATTGTTAAGGGTTTGAGGCACAGATGTTGTCATACCAATATGTACTAGAACAAACAATCCGAAGCAACTGACATCATTATATGAGAGGAAGGAACTTCTACAAGGATCCGAATCTGTCACTGTCCATAATAGTTTCTTCAAGGATCCCATCATACAATGCACATCTTTTCAACAGTTTTAGAACTTTGACAGTCTTTTCAACTTTATCTGACTAAGGAGCAGTTCTCAATCCTATTTAATCTTCCGGGACACATCTTGCACAAGTTTTGAAACTTTGAGGGAAATCAAGCCTAACAGCTCCAGACTTTTCAACCAGGCCTATACTTGGTCCTTATTGATAGAGCTATTGAATGAGCATCACATATTCTTCTTCTTGGATCAAGAAGGTAGTTGAAATCTATAAAATTGTTGTCAAAAGAACTTCGATCCAAACGAGATCACTGTGAAGCAATGATACATACTTCACGCTTTAAAGATTGCAATTTAAGGAACATTAAACTTCATACCTAAGCAAACTTATTACAACTTTGCTGGCCTCTCCACTGGACTGATATATCTCGGGCCTGTATTCCCAGGCCTTTTCAGCTTCTTGTGATCACCCTCCTGAGGTCTCTTGGCTTCCTACTGCCTGCGGCCTCCTTCACCAATTCTGTCTACAACACAGGACTTATGTCATCTTCAATTCTCCTTCATCCTTTTACAATTTTTAGAACATGTGGTCAGGCACTAAGGGTCTGCTTTGAAGGCAAATATTTGCGTCTGCTAGGCATCAAAAAAAATCTCCAAATGTGACCTCAAGACAGCCCTAACCTGGGTCAAATTCTTTTCAGGAACTTGTCCTAGGGCGGGGCCGAATTAGGCCTCAGGGTTTTGTTACAGGACCGAGTTAAGGCTTCAGGGCAGTCCTAAAAAGGCGCTGCAGATTGCTTGTTACAGGGGCTAATGGAACCTCAGAATAGGCCTATATTCTTCCCACTTTGAACTCGGATGATCCACAAAAGCATAGAGGTTCTTATGATGATTTGATGCCTATGCTTCTTCAAGACATTTCAATGGCTGCTCTTAAACCTTGGCTCTGATACCATGTTGATTTTTCAAAGGGATTTTCTAGACTGATACTTACTTCCAATGATATATCCATTATTCAAGTCTTCATGTATCACATTCATCATCAAGCAATTATACATAGAAAACCTCAACAGTAAAAAATAATGACAGTAGGATCAAGAAGAGACATCCAAACACAAGCAACAGAAAAATTAACCTTTGAAAGCCCCAAACCAGGGGAAAAACCCAGCAACCTTTTCTTAGAGAAATTTGTCCAATTCAACAAGAGATACATTCTGATCTATCGTACAAAAACAAGGTCAATCTGACCATAAACAAATCCAGGTCAAATGGAGATAAACTCGGCCTGCTGTGATAGCCTCAGAAAAGTTCGGTCTTCTTCAGGGATTAGGTCTTCTGCCTCGCAGAATTAGATCTGCCCAATATTTCGGTCTGCCCAGAACTTGGTCTGCCCATCTCTTTACTCCTTCGCTTGAACAGAAGAATACAATAAGTGATCCGAAATTTCTCTTGCTTGAGAACAAGAACGAAATGTCATATATATATACAAGTGATCAGAAATTTCTCTTGCTTGAGATCGAGAGTGAAATGTCATATATATATATATATATTGAATGGATGAACCCAAAGTGGTGTGTCTATAGAGCAGGCCGACATGAACTTCTTGGAGCCGACCTTACATTTTTGGAGGCAAAATTCACAATCTGAAATTCAAATTTTGTTTCATTTGGAGATGACTTGAGTCACAAATCATATTTGTCATTTCCTTTTAATTTTGGAGGGCTAAGACAATTTATGAAGACCGACCATAGCTACAAAAATCCAACATGTTCCTGTCTCACCTGCTTTTCAAGTTTTTTCAGCAGTGGACCACCAATGATAACATTTACTTTAGAAAATAAACGAACTCAATACATGTGTTTTGTTAAATGTGAGTATGATTTTTAGAGACTGCCCCTCTTAAGTTGGATGATAGAACAGTCTCATTTTTTTATGTAGGGAATATAAAATGTTCTGCTGAATGTAGTTGAATTTATTTTCTACCTACCTTTGTAATAAGGAGATTTCTGTGTTTATTAGTGTACTATGAAACATATAATCATGTCCTACCATAAAAACAGAGTAGAGATCCTCTGTGACTTCCATATATACAAACATTAGTGTTAAATATTCTCCCTTTCAAAAAGGCATAATCATATATTTGTGTTCATGTATTCAAAATCAATTCCATATTTTATAGTACCCTACTCGATGAAATACCTCCTGCCAATTACTTCACCAATTCTTCAAACTGTATTTTTAGTCAATGATGTCATCATTGAATATTGAATCTACAAACCTTCTAAGTGACCCATTCTTCTTTCAGACTCAAACAAATAGGTTCGTACAAAATATCTTGCCACATCGAATTACTTTAAAGTTCAATCTTCCTGTAAAGGTCTTCTAGAAGAATCTGCTTCAGCGCTGGTCAACACAGATCTTCTTTCCAGCCAATTTGTGTGAATATCTTATACAAGAATATGCTTTAGCATTGGCTAATACAATCCATTTGGATTTCAGATAAGCTTCATAGACTCTCTCTCTTGATGACTCTCTCTTGATACCTATGCGAATATCCCTCTCAGTGAGTGTAATAAGCATGAATGTAGAATTCTGAAGGGGAGGCTTTTCAGTATTCAGATTCACCTACTGGAGCAGAGAGGAAGCTCTAGCATACCAACTAGTATTCGATACCTTGGATAGCAAACTGTTGAGGACTGGATAGATAGGTAACGATATCCATTACAACGTAAATGGGCATCAGTCATCAATCCAATACTGTGCAACATGGTTACAACTCAGCTAAAATCATGGAGATGAGGAGCGAGCAAGCATCAAACACAGCTAAGATGTGTGAAACTGTTTTCTCAGCATGAGTATATTTTGATAGCATAGCAATGAGAAAACTCCAGGAAAAGGAGTAATGCTCTTCAAAAAAACAACACCAGAGAACAATCCATCCATGATATGGCAACCAGAACTGCAAACATAGCATGACAATCTGCTGTTAAAACAACAGATTCAGCCCCTGTATGATTTTCAAGCCTCCAAAATGTAAAAGACATGCACAACCTTTATTTCAAAATGTCTGGCATTAAGATCTATGTGCTACCCCACACTTCGGGCCTTAAACCCAACTTGTCATGTGGTAGTTAATCACCCATGAATCAATTTAATTCACAAATGTTTTTTTGATTATGGGTTATGGACATGTATGATGATTTTTAGGGCATCCTCTATTCTGATAATTGCTTATGAATTTAGATAGGTTAATCCTTTTCTTGTGATGTTTTCCATCATAAAGTAATTACACAGAGTAGCTCAACGGTAAAACAAAAATGTCATAAAAAGCATAAAGAGACAGCCACACAATAACACAATAATTTACCCTGGGAAAACCCACATGCGGGAAAAACCCAGCAATCCTTTCCTTATAGAATCAATTCAAAAGAGAGACATCAAGGTCAAGATTATAGACAACTTTACCAGCAAGATGACAACCTCAGCAATCCACCAAGGAGCCAAGTCAACCCCCCACAAAAACTCAGTCAAAGCTCAGCAACAAGGTTTTGAAATTCAGCCTATCTTCCACAGAAGTTTGGGCTTGACCACAAGGAGAAACCACAGAAAATTCGGCCATTTCACAGAGATTCGACCTCGGAGATTTCGCTCTTTGCACAGAGAATATTCCTCAGAAATTTCCGCGTTTTTCTCAGAGAATTAGTCTGCTTCTTGGACACTTTGTTTTGCTCCTTTATCCCTTCAACTTGCTCCTTAGACTTCTTCATATGGCTAGACAGAAGATACTATTTCTTGCTGATCCGAATTTCCCTTTGGATGGAGGTTGAATGACCTATTTATACACATTTGAATGGGTCTGAATAGGTGCCTTTTGGGGCAGAGCCAACTTGAACATAAGAGGGTCGACTTGGTCATCTTGTGGAGTCGAAAATAAAAATCCAAAATTCATTTTTTTCTTTTGAGAAGGTTATGAAGAGCATGCCTTCTAATTTTCTTTGACAAATACAAATAATATAATTTTCTTTTGAGAATGAAGAACATGCTTATAATAAATACATAAATGATGACAATATACATTATGAAGACTGGCTATAGTTACAAAATTCAACACTCCCTCTTAATTAGGGAGGTATTCATAATGGCTATTAACATGTGTTAATTTTAGCTTAACATGTTCTTTGGTTAGGACAGTTACTTCAATATTCCATATTAGCCCATTTATTAATCCATTAGCAATCACATGAACCATTATCATATTCGCAGTAACTGAAAAAAGAACATATTAATAAATGCAGAAGACAAGCCAAGACAAGAGGACACAAGAATATGGTTCAAGCTAGGGAAAAACCCCAAGATGGGGAAAACCCTTGATCAATTCTTCTTATTATTAATATCAAATGTTCAGCAGAGAGAGTACAATAATTTAAAGTCAAAATGACTTGCCAATTTGAAGATCCAATATCACTGCCCTAGACAAGTAGATGGCCCAATCAAAGACTACAATTTTGGCACTTTGTCAACAGTGACCTAAGCTAGTGGCATCCAACTAATGAAGCTTGGTCTGGTTAGGGCTTCTTATAAATCCCTGTTGTCCCACTCAACTATTCCAAAACTCCTCATTTCAGCTGCGGCCTTCCTTGGCATACATGATGGTGCCCTTCGCTGGCTCAAGGGTTGATTTGTACCCTTGTTAGGCATCTCGGCCTCCTTATCTATGCTTGTATATGCCTACGGCCCTTTCTGAAGCAACATATTTGAAGTGTGACTTTACCAGGAGGGAGTTTCTGCCTCACATTGTCCACAAGCCAGCCCACAAATTCGGACTACCTTTCTACTCTTGAAATCAAGCCTTGTTAATTTTGGATAACAATGGTATGTTCTATGCTTAAGAGCAATTTTACTTCAATTTTCTTATTAGCCCAATATTAATATCTAGATTAGAAATCACATCAACATGAGAGTAAAATGCAGATAGAACATAAACAATAACAGTAGAAGACAAGAGGACACAAGATATGGCGCCAGCCAGGGACAAACCCCAATGTGGGGAAACCCTCTGATCAATTGTTCTTATTATTCTTCAAAAGTTCAGTAGAGAGAGAGAGAGTACAATATGCAATATTCACTTGCCCAATCACAATGAAATCTGTCCCAACAAACAACAGCTACAGAAATCCCTAACTAGAAAGTCAACGCTGGTCAGCATTGCAGAATTTTGACCTCCAAAACAGCTTGGTCAAACGTGGTCAACTCGTCCTCCAACAACTAATCAAATCAGCCCAAAAAGTCTGAAAATATCCAGTCAAACCTGGTCAACGAAAGTCAACACTGCATTCAAACCTAGTGTAGTCAATGCTAGTCAAACAGCACGTTCTGCCTCGTTTTCTGTGCCCAGAAATGCGGCCTGCCCAAACAAAAAGAATCCCACAAATCCGCAGTCAAACAAAGCCAGTGTTGTTGGTCAAAGCTTGGTCAAACTGTCCCTAAAATTCGGTCAACACAGAAAACAGTCTTCTTATTCGCACGTGTGGAGAGAGGTTGTCTTGAAATCCGTACCCAATCAACAAATGAGAAAGAAATATGTGAGTGAGTGAAGTGTCTAAATGAGGAGGCACCTTGTATTTATATGCAAACATTGAGGATGAATAGACGTGACTGTTGGACTTCAGAGCCTACATTAGTTTGCTGGCCAACCTTGACAATTTGTCCATAAACAAAATAAACTCATAATTCCATTTGTACATGTCAGAATGAGATGATCTTTAGATCAATCCTAAACCTCTTGGAGAGAGGAATCTGATAAAAAAATCAGTTGCCTCATATGAGTTGTCCAAGGTGAAGTTTGGCCATAGTTGCCAAATTTAACACTCCCTCTCAGCTAGGGAGAACTTCACCTGCCTAATTGTCTGACAATCAGTACCATCCCTGTCTCTGCTCTGCTCTATTGAACCATGAAGAAAGAAGAAATGATCGAAAATGTATCATACCATTCTCCATTGACCTGAAGTCAATCTCCAAAAATCGAGAGTGCATCATACCACTCTTAATTGACCCAAAGTCAGTTTCCATTGATCCCAGATCAATATCAAAATCCTAGCATCAGGAGTACGGTAGTACATGATGCGTCCATCGGTAGTACTATGGTCCCTATCCTCATTTCCCTACTTATTGGCTAGATGAGAGATACTTCCCATGAGCCCCAGACTGCATGGGTAGGATGTGCCGGCAAGAGAAGGTGAACCACTCATCCCACTCATATGCCATAGGAGAAGGTGAACCACTCATCCTATGCATATCTCAACATGGGGTATCACAGGAGGAGGTGAACCACTCACCCTGTACATCTGCACCATTAGGGGAAGATAAACCACTCACCCTATGGTCGCTTATCGCTCCAAGAAGTACCCCAAGCCCCCTAAAGCTCCAAGAGCTCAACATCCATCTCATACAGGACCCTCATAAGAGGGTCTCTCCATGACTCCAAGTCATTCACGGAAGGTTAAGAATTTGACCTTCCCAAGGGGCTTCGTAAGAATATCAGCGACCTGATCATCAGTCCCAATGTGTTGGAGCGTTATTGCTCCCCGTTGTACCATATCCTAGATAAAGTGGTACCTGGTATCAATATGCTTGGAGCAGTCATGAAACACGGGACTCTCATAAAGATGAATCCCACTCTGGTTGTCGCAGAATATCACGGTGGTATCCAGCACATGTCCAAACAGCTCACTAAAGATCTTCCTCAACCAAACAGCTTCACAAGAGGCCATACTAGCAGCAAAGTATTCAGACTCAGCGGTGCTCAAGGAAACCGACTTCTGCTTCCTACTCATCCATGATATCGAAGCAGAACCTAGAGAGAAGCAACATCTAGATGTTCTTTTACGATCCACCACACTGCCAGCCCAGTCTGCATCAGAGTAACCATGGAGCCTCACATTCCTGGCAGTGTATCTCCGTCCACAAGTGATTGTGCCCCGAAGATATCTCAAGAGATTCTTGGCAACAATCCAATGTATGTGATGAGGCTCGACCATAAACTGACTCAATGTATTCACTACAAAACATATGTCCGCACGGGAGTTCACCAAGGACATCAGGGCCCCCATGAGTTGACAATACTCAGAAGGATTTCCCAAATCGGGCCTAGTAGGACTTCCGCATAACTTCTTGAAGTTAAGTTCCATCGAAGTAGTCACAGACTTGCAATCCACCATCCCAAATCTTTCAAGTAGCTTCACAATGTATTTTCCTTGAGAAAGAAAAATCTCACTTGGCTTTTGCCAGAGCTCCAACCCTAGAAAGTAATGCATCAATCCTAGGTCCTTCATCTTGAATTCGGAAGCCAATTTCCTCTTACATTGATGAATAAGAGAGTTTTCACCTGTCATAAAGAGATCGTCCACATAAAGTACCAAAATGAGAGGTCTCTCATTCTCAACCTTAAAATAAAGGTTCAGATTAGCTTCACTTCTTGTAAATCCTAGCTTCATCAGATAGTTGTCGATCCTCTCATACCAAGCTTGGGGAGTTTGCTTTAACCCATAGAGGGATTTCTTCAATCTGCATACATGTGTCTGACAATCTTGAACTTCGAACCCCTCGGGTTGTTCTACATAGACTTCCTCCTTAATTGAACCACATAAGAAGGCAGTCTTGACATCCATCTGGTGTAGATTCCATCCTTGCGAGGCAGCAAGGGCTATAATCGAACAGATGGTGGTATATCAGACAACAAATGCAAATATCTCATCATAGTCCACACCTTCCTTTTGAGAGAAGCCTCGAGCAACAAATCTAGCCTTGAACTTTTCAGCACTTCCATCAGCTCCATGCTTGATCTTGTAGAGCCATTTCGAGGTGACAACAAATTTGTCCTTAGGTCTAGGGACCACATCCTAAACATCATTCTTTATAATCAACTCATACTCTTCATTCATTGCATCCTTCCAAACTTGGTGCTTTGCAACTTTTTGAATTTGCAACGCTCAGATTGAACAATGGTGCTCATTGTAGTTAAGTACCCTTGGTACCTATTCGGCTTCTTGCTTTCACGAAATGCCCCCCTAGGTGCAACATGTCTCTCGGCATCTTCGAGAGTCTCCCTAAGCCATGAGGGTCTCCTTTTTGAGGAGGAGGGCTCATGAGGGGGTGGATCAATGGGATCCATTGGTCCTTCAGCATCAGGCATCAGCTTATCCTGGGGTTCTCCTTGCTTTCTTGAATCTGCTTCTTTGTCCTTCCTTAGAAGAGGAAGGTTACTAATCTTCCCAAGGGCAGCATCCTCATCGAAGGTGACATCATGACTTATCTCCACTTCTATTTAACCAGGCACATAGATTCTATATGCCTTAGAATTTTCACTATAGCCCACAGATTTTCCTTTCTTCCCAAAAGCATCCAATTTGCTTCTCTTTTCTTTCGACACTTGAAAATATACGGGCCTACCAAAAGCTCTTAAGTGAGAAACATCAGGTTTCTGACCAGTAAAAACTTCTTCGGGAGTTTTGGAGTCCAACGCTTGATGAAGGCATCTATTTTGAACATACATGGCAGTATTTGCAGCTTCGGCCCATAAGAACTTTGGAAGGCTTTGATCATGATGCATGGCACGAGTGGCTTCTATGATAGAACAGTTCTTCCTTTCAACAACACCATTTTGCTCAGGAGTATTTGCAATAGTAGTCTCCTTCTTAATGCCAACTTCTCTACAATAATTATTGAACTCATTTGATTCATATTCGGTTCCATTATCGGTCCTCAATATTTTGATCTTCTTCCCAGTTTGATTTTCGACCAAAGCTTTGAACGAACAGAACCATGAGAATACTTCGTCCTTCTTCAAGAAATATATCCAAGACTTGCGAGAGAAATCATCCACAAAGATAGCATAATATAAATATCCTCCCAATGAGTTCACAGGGATCATACTAGATAGATCAAAAGAACCAATTGCCATATGTCAGTAGTCTTGCTATCACTTGAGGGGAATGGTCCCCTTGTATGCTTTCCTTCGACACTCCCATGACAAACACCTTCATGTTTGACTTTAAATTCGTGCATACCTGTCACCATCTTCCTCACATCGGGTAGAGCCTTATCATGTAGATGAGAATACCTTCGGTGCCATAATTCAGATTGAAGTGATGTGTCGCAAAACATAGCTCCCAATGGACTTCCTCCAACTTGATAAAGGCTATCAACCCTGAATCCAAGTGTAAATGCATCTTTGAAATTTTTATTCCACACACATACCTTTCCATCGATGAATGCCACCTTGAATTCTTTGTCCTCCATCGCCGAGATAAATACCAGGTACTTCTTTAGATCGGGTACATATAGTACTTCTTGTAGATGAATGGTGTTACCTTGATTCAATTGAAGAGTAACATTCCCAACTCCCTTCACGGGATAGGTGGCATTGTCTCCAAGGATAATTTCCAAATTTGTATCCTTTTCAATCAGATTTGAAAGAGCTTCCTTGTACCCAGTGAAGTTCCTTGGGGCACCACTATCAATCAACCAATTTCCCAAAGTGTCCGGACGAGATGTAGTAGAGAGGGAAGATATATGATAAAATTGTTTTTGCTTGTTATCAACAAGATTAGATTCAGCATACCTGGTATTTCTTGATCTCTTAGGAGGGCGACCATTTCCTTGATGAGGAGCGAGAGCATTCCCTTTTCCTCGGTTGTTGAATCTGTCATTCCTTTGATTGTTGTAGCCCCTGAAATTGTTGTTGTTGTGGTTGTCATCATCATGAGGTGTATCTCTTCTATTAGGACACTCCCTAGCATAGTGGCCAAACCTGTTACAAATGAAGCATCTTCCCTTCCTTCCATCTTTGAAACCCAACCTTCCTTGACATTGCTTCTTTGAACCTGCATTGTTCTTCAGTTTAGGATGAGCAGAGAATGCAGTAGGATCATTCCTATTTTAAGGCATATCTAGTTCCACCATTCTAGTTTCTTCTTGAGAACATCTAGTTAGCAATTCTTACAAACCTGGAATCTTGTTGTTGTTAAGAATAATGGTGTTGAACACGTGCCATTCACGAGGGAGTCCTCCAAGCGAAATGAGAGTAAGCTCCCTATCAGCAATAGCTTCTCCAATCGAAAGATCATTTTTTATCTCAGTAATCCTCATGAAATAGGATTGAATGTCTTCACCTATTCCCTTCTTTATATCCTTCAGCTTGTTTTTGAGAAAGAGAACTTGGTTTGCATTGCTAGATTGGAACAGGCCAACCAACCTATCATATATCTCCTTTGATGTGCTCAAATCGGAGATGTAAGCAACTAAATGCTTATGAATAGAATCCTTGATGATCTTCTTTGCTTTGACTTCACCCTTCTTGTACTTTGTCTTAGTAGCAGTCGATGCATTAGAAGGAGGTTCTGAAATCTTTCCCTGCACATAATCCATAACATCTTGCTCTTCTAAAATCAAATCAAGAGACATCTTCCATGCATGATAATCAGACTTATCATGAAGCTTATCATCAAACTTGAAGTAGGATGTGGAGGCCATTGAATCTTGTCCTTGATCAAAGGATCTCAGTGATTGCTCTTCTTAGTGACTTCTCTTTTCACTCTTGCTTGGGCTTTATCTTCACCTCACCTCTAATACCATGTTAATTTTGGATAACAATGGTATGTTCTATGCTTAAGAGCAATTTTACTTCAATTTTCTTATTAGCCCAATATTAATATCCAGATTAGCCATCACATCAGCGTGACAGTAAAATGCAGATAGAACATAAAAAATAATAGTAGAAGACAAGCCAAGACAAGAGGACACAAGATATGGCGCCAGCCAGGGACAAACCCCAATGTGGGAAAACCCTTTGATCAATTCTTCTTATTATTCTTCAAAAGTTCGGCAGAGAGAGTACAATATGCAATATTCACTCGCCCAATCACAATGGAATCTGTCCCAATAAACAGCAGCTACAAAAAGCCCTAACCAGAAAGTCAACGCTTGTCAACAAGGCAGAATTTTGACCTCCGAAACAGCTCAGTCAAACTTGGTCAACTCAGCGTCCAATAGCGAATTAAATCAGCCCAAAAACAGTCTGAAAATATCCAATCAAACCTGGTCAATGAAAGTCAACGCTGCAGTCAAACCTTACTACAGTCAATGTTGGTCAAACAGTACGGTCTGCCTCGTTTTTTGTGCCCAAAAATGTGGCCTGCCCAAACAAAAAGAATCCCACAATCCACAGTCAAACAAAGTCAATGTTGTTGGTAAAAGCTTGGTCAAACTGTCCCTCAAATTCGATCAACACAAAAAACGGGCTTCTTCTTCTTCGCATGTGTGAGAGAGGTTGCCTTGAAATCCGTACCCAATCAACGAAGGAGAGAGAAATATGTGAGTGAGTGAAGTGTCTAAATGAGGAGGAGGCACCTTGTATTTATATGCAAACGTTGAGGATGAATAGACGTGACTATTGGGCTTCTGAGCCTACATTAGTTTGTTGGCCGACCTTGACAATTTGTCCATAAACAAAATAAATTCATAATTCCATTTGTACATGTCAAAATGAGATGATCTTTAGATCAATCCTACACCTCTCGGAGAGAGGAATCCAATAAAAATATCAACTGCCTCATATGAGTTGTCCAAGGTGAAGTTTGGCCCTAGTTGCCAACTTTAACACAAATGCAATGACAAATTTGCCCATACAAAGAGACCAGAATTCTCCTCAAGACCTGCAGTTGTCCTATCTGAAACATCTCCACCCTATTGTGAAAGAAGAACCCAAAACAAGACATCCCTTCATCCTCCTAGAGCTCGCTACCTCAGACATATATTTGAGCCCTTGGATGTGACAAATGAGGTTGGAGGACAACTCAATTTATATAAGATGGAGAGGGATGTCACGTGTCTAAATAACCCCAAGCCGACCTTGTTAAATTACACGTGAGGGGGCTTAATTTCAAAAATGTATTTTTCCTTATCCAAATATGGTGATCTTTAGATCGATTTTTGTCCTCTCGAAAAGAGGAATTCAATGCCACAATTATCTTCTTCAAAAGAGCTGCCCAAAGTGGAATTTGGCCCTAGTTGCCAAATTTAACACTCCTCAACTAGGGAAAGGATAAACCACATCCTACTCGCATGCAAACCACCGAGAGTAGGGAAAGGATGAACCACGTCCTACCTACATGCCAACCAACAATCGTAGGAAGGATCCTACATGCGGGGAAAGGATGAACCATGTCCCACGGACATGTCAACCATCTATCATAGGGAATGAGCATCCTACATGTGGGGAAAGGATGAACCACGTGCCATCGACATGTCCACAAGTGACAACCGACAAATGCCTATATGCATCTCATGGGGTACTCGCAGGAGAAGGTGAACCACTCATCCTGCACATATGCCATAGGAGAAGGTGAACCACTCATCCTATACATATGTCATCAATCATAGGGGAAGGTGAACCACTCACCCTACACGTGTCATCAATCGTAGGGGAAGGTGAACCACTCACACTATACACAACGCACATATAGGGAAGGTGAACCACTCACCCTACAGTCACTCATAGCTCCAAGAAGTACCCCAAGCCCCCAGGAGCTCCCAGAGCTCAATGTTCAATCGAGACCCTCTTAGTATGGTATATCCATGACTCCCCACCTCTTTCTGAAGGAAGATAAACTTGACCTTACCAAGAGACTTTGAGAGGGAACCTGCACATTCATTGGGAAATGATGGAGATTGATTGCTTCCGGTTGCTAATATACAACAGTGGTTATCAACATGTGCACAAATGGCTCACTGTAAGCCATGTTGACTGCTTTCAGCCTCAATGGTGCTCCCAAATTTCAGTCTTTGATTCATTCATGAAGTAAGGTGGATTCCAAGAGTTATGGCCCCTAGATGTGCACTTTCCATTCACCATATTGCCAAACCAACAAATTTCGGCAATGTACTTCAGACCATAGACTCATGGAAATATCTCAATAAGCAGCTAAGTAAACTGACATGGGGATTTGGGATTCGTAGGATACGGGGATTCGAGTGTCAGATTCAGACACGTTGACCCCCCGAAACAGGACACGTAGGATTCGTTATATATTATTTTATTAAAAAATAAATAAAATATATATATATATTAAAAATTAGATATTTCTTACACAAATTCTCATTAATGATACAAATTCATTGATTTCAAACATAGATCTTCATCTAGATGTTAGTTTTATTGTTTACAAAGTAAGTTAGTAACATTATAGCAATCATATTACATATAAAACTCAAATACATGTCACATAAATCATAAATGATAAATCAATGAATCATAAATTCTAAATTCATAAATGATAAATCATAAAACATATTCAATTCATCAATGATCCAATAGGAGAAAGACAAGATAGTAAGACAAAGACATTGACAGCTGTAGGTTTCTCATTAAGTCATCAAATCAAAATGTGTTACATAGGTAGTGCAATGTCAATGGCAAATAGAAATAGAAAATATAAAACAACTACAGGTATACAAGCCTCACGGCAATAGGTAGCCCATGACTCATGAGTCATCAATCCTCATAGTCATCATCAGAATCAGCATCAATGTCCTCATCATCATGGTCAACACTACTGTCCTCTACATCCTCCTCCTCCCCTGTATCCATAGTCACCTCTGCATCTGCTGGTGTGGAGGATGACCCCTATACAATATCACCGTCATCAAATCTAACAGGCTCTAGCATTAGATCATTGAGATCCATGTTGGCCAATGCCAACTCAACACTGCTATCCAGACCCATATCATCAGGAAAAACATCCCACATCTTTGTCTTTCCCTTCAACCACTCTTCCCTTTGCCTGTAAATAAGACGAAGGTTGGTGTGCACATACACCATTGTCTCTGCCCTAGACTGCTCAAACCTGCTCTTCTTCACACTATACAAATTCCCATATGTGTTCCAATTCCTCTCGCAACAAGAGGATGAAGTCACCTGAGAGAGGAGCCTCATGGCTAATTGCTGAAGAGGAGGGCTTGTTGCCCCATGATATGCCCACCAAGAATAGGACTTCTTAGCCCCCCTGTCTGTAATCACATCATATCCTGCAAATCAACCAGTGCCAATGGAAAACTCTGCAAAGGCATCCTCCACCTCATCAAGCAATGCTCTATCCTGAAAAACCCGCCTGAATGCATCTTTCCTCCCCTGTGAGATTTCACCATCCATGTGAAGAGGGAATTTGCAGGAAGTTCTACTATTCAACCACTCATGGTTGTAGTATTTTGGGTTCAATGAGTGAGCCAAACAATGTAAAAGTGTGCAATTCTTGTCCCATCTACTGACAAGAATATCTTGTATAGTACCACAGAAGGCCTCTGGTGATGTCTCATACTCGGGGCACTCACTCTGTAGAATAATGCTCCTCAGACTCAATCATGGAATCCCATCCCTCATAAACCTCTCCTAGGATGGGTTTGTCTGTATCTGCAAATCGAAGCAAAGAAATGATAGGGTCCATGATCTGAATAATTAGATCTACCCTCTCCCACCAAGCATCATCTAGCATTGTGTCCTTCACTCTTTTAGAGGCTACTTGATCTATCTTTCTCCAAAAAGACCAAAACTCAAAAATAACCATGGCCCCAAGAGCGGTCTTGACCTCTCTCAACCTCTTCAACATGATAAATGAAGACATAAACCGTGTATCAGCAATCTTCAACAATGAAAGATTGATGTACTCCTTGTAGATAATGAGGGCATTTGTATGATTTTGCACAAAGTTACGGATATGTCATGCATCCTCAATAATGTTACCAACCCAAAGCACATTAGAAGCAATGGATTTCAGTGCTAATTTCAATGAATGTGGACAATGCAAGGTGTCCAAAACATTTGTGGATATTTAGCTTCCACAATCATGCCAACAGCCTTGCAAACAGGTGCATTATCTGTAATGATTTGCACACAAGAATCAACACCTACATCTTCAATAACTTTAATAAACAACTCACCCATAAATTGTGCATCCTTGTATTCTCCAAGTGTATCCACTGCTTTCAAGAAAATTGGACCATTCAAGGAAGACACCATGAAGTTGATGAGTGGGTGTCGTGTTGGATTTGTCCATCCATCAGAAACAATGCTAACCCCAGATGTTGGCCATGATGCTTTAATAGGCTCAAGCATTTTTTGCACCTCTTTTTTTGCCTTCGTCAACAATGTGGTTCTAAGCTTCTCTGAACTAGGAGGCACATACCATGATGGAGACCCGTGAGTTAGAGCCTAGAACATCTCAATAAATAGAGGTGAGCGTGCAACATTACAGGATATGAAATTTTGATAAAAAAGGAAGCCAATGGAGAGATCAAGCTCTTCTCGTTTCTCTTTTTGAAAAATCTTGTCCATTGGACCAAGTGAAATTGCCTTTCTTTTTGTTGCTTGTCCCCCAATAGAACTCTCAAATGGAAATTTGGTGGTGCCTTTCCTCAAAAATGGAAGGGGGTCATCATTCTTGGTTTTTCTTGATTTTGCAGCCACATTTGCCATACCAAAAGTGAACTCTTTCTCCATTTCTTTCCTCTTTTGTAAAGAAACAGTTGTACAAGCTCCAACTCCACAACCTGGTAAAGCCAACAAATGGCCTTTCACACGAACATATGTGCTTGTGAAAGTATTGTGGCAAAAGTTGCATCTCCAATGCACATTGCCTCCTCCCTTCCCCTTGGTGCTTGGCCCATCCTCTCTTGTGACATATTCCCATAAGGGATTTTTCTCAATGTTACCTTTAGGAGGAAGTCTTCCCTCAACATTACTTGCAGCAGACTCTAATGATATTGGGGGAGGAAGGACATCTCCAATGGGGCATTATTCCCCTTCCTTTGCCCCCTGCCTGCTGGCCTTGATTGAGCCATAAATACTATTAAAAAAAATAAACAAAACATGCACAAATTTGTAAAATAAATGCATCTACAAACTGTTGTAATACAAATACAAAAAAATAGAGATGAAATGCACTTACCTGGTGCTTGAATCTCCTTGCTAAGCGCTCCAAACCCTTGGCTCCTTGCTCCAAACTTCTAACAGCAAACCCACAGCTCATTGTTTGCAAAAGGAATGAGAGAAAATGGTAAATAAAAATAGGAATGCGATGTTTTTAAAGACCCGTGGGTTCCTTTTCGCAGGATTCGAATCCGGTTTTCGAGACACGTTGTGTCCTAATGGGGCACGACTCGGATTCGAGCGTTACTCGTTAGGACGCGACGCGTCCCCAATTTAGGATTCGAATTAGGGCGAATCATGTCCAATTCGTAGGATTCGGACACTTTAGGAAAATCCAACGAATCCAGTTTCATAGATAAGCAGCTATCCTCTATGGGGCTTATCCATAAATCCACTCAGAGTCTTTATAGCGAGGCATACGTAGGTGTTTATCGAGAACACCAAGGAAGGTGAACCACTCACCCTACAATCACTCATAGCTCCAAGAAGTACCCCAGGCCCCCAAGAGCTCCCAGAGCTCAATGTTCAATCGAGACCCTCTTAGTATGGTCTATCCATGACTCCCCGCCTCTTACTTGACCTTACCAAGAGACTTGGAGAGGCAACCTACACATTCATCCGGAAATGATGGAGATTGATTGCTTCTGGCTGCTAATATACAATGGTGGTTATCAGCATGTGCACAAATGGCTCATTGTAAGCCATGCTGACTGCTTTCAGCCTGAATGGTGCTCCCAGATTTCAGTGTTTGATTCATCCATGAAGTAATGTGGATTCCAAGAGTTATGGCCCCTAGATGTGCACTTTCCATTCACCATATTGCCAGACCAACAAATTTCAGCAATGTACTTCAGACCATAGACTCACAGAAATAACTCAATAAGCAGCTACTATCCTCTATGGGGCTTATCCATAGATCCACTCCGAGTCTTTATAGCGAAGCATATGATAGGTGTTTATCAAGAACACCAGGGATCATCAGCTTCTCCATCTCATCAGATCTTTAAGTGCATCAAGGCTAGGTCTTCCATCTTAACTTCCACTTTCTCTTACATTGATAAAGAAGAGGGTCATCATATGCAGCCTTTAAGCCATCATCAGAGTCATCATATTCAGCTGTCATGACTTTCCTTTATCAAAAATCATCAGGCAAGAGAAGTCATCAGGGATTTTATAGCTCCCTCTAAAACCTTGCTTCAGGTGATCATCTAGCCTTGAATCATGAGCTTCCCTTATGAGAGATGAGACTTTTCACGTGGCAACTGTAACAGAAAACTCCTAGGAAGCTTCAGGTCATTAAGGAAAGTTTCTGAAGAATCATCATGGTCCTACTTCAGGGAGAAGAAATTTTCTCATGAAATTATCGCAAAACAACTGCCTTATCCTTCCTTGCTAGATGACTGCTACCAACACATCAAATTACCCAATCCATGATTTCGAATTCTGGCATCTATATCCGTAAGATGATTTTTTATTTTTCCAAGATGCCACAAAAAACAGGGTCTTCTACATTCTTCAAGGCACCTCTGTTTTCTTGCTCATCAGGGTTGTTACAAGGAACTGCTTCAAACTGCTATGCACTTCTTCTCCCAGCTGCCAGACTTTTAAGGGTACCCAAAGGTGCCAACATGAGCTTCCATTGCTTCAGCTGCTAGATAAGGATATAAATGACTGCTACTGATCTTTTCAACAAGATTTCATCAGTTGTTAGGCATCTTCACACTGTCCCCTTTAAAGAGAACTCTTTTAACAGTCTTTGACCTTTGATTAGGGCCTCAGACTTTAATCTCTAGAATGCTCAGAGTAGGGTTGTAAACATAGAAATCCTTTCTTTGCTGAGGCTCGGCCTTTCTACAAAAGATAGCGGACAAACAACAGGCCAAACCAAAGCACCAACTCCCTCTAAGTCGGTCTTCTCACTGTTTTAATTCAATATAAGATATAAAATTGAACTGAGGATCTTGACCTTTATATCACAGATCTGCACTCTTAAAGATAATGTATCATGGCAATCAACAAAAGACCAATCTTGGCTCTATGTGCCATTCATTGTAGGTTGTGCAGAGTATTTAGATTTCTTCTAGACATACAGGACTTCATAATAGGGCTCTTCACATTGCACGTTTTCATACAGGGATGATATGAATCTTCTATAACTGAGGATCTTTCTTTGCAGGCTCTCGGCTTTATTACTAAACAGCACACCCAAGATTTTTCTTTTGAAGCTCAGATATCAACAAGAATGATGACTTATCCAAATGCCCTTATCAGGTCGGTCTGTGTGTGTGTGTGTGTGTGTGTGAGCTGACAACATCACTGTAGAAGGTACAAACCATGGATCTCATATCACAGAGACTCATACTACAGGTCAGCAAATATTCTTATTACAGTAGGATGAATAGATGCTTCAATGTAATGGCAGGGTAATGATCCATCATCCTAGGTTTCCTTCAAGCATCGGCACCTCTTCCTTTATGACAGAGGCTTGGACTAAGCTTTCTTCCAAAAAAATAAAAAGGTGCTAGGCTTCTTCTTCTAACTGTTCTTCAGGAATGAACCCTTCAAGTGTGGTATAACCCTTATCCTACATGCCAAAGACAAAGGAGCTGCAATTTCTTTTATTGATAGATCCTGTAGCTTCTTCATAGAAGAAAATTCTTTCAAAAGATGACAATCAAGCTATTTATATTTGTCTTGTTCACAACTTTGTTTGTGAACAAGACTATAACACTGTTATCAATTTATAGGGGCTGCAACATATCATCACTGCTATGGACTGTAACGATATCATACTCAATGTTGGACTGAAAAGAGACCATAAGTGATGCTGAGTTGTATAAGCGATAGCATACCTGCTGAGTTGCCATACATAGAGGTGTTGATGCCACATATACCTATGAGGTAACCAAGAAACTTCATAGGGTTCTGCTTCTCTTGATATGGCCCTTCTGCTTTAGACTCTTTGTTCAAAAGTGAATTGCTATGCTTGACTTTATGACCGCTTCAAGTCTTTGAGCTTCAAGGGAGACCACTCCTTCTCAATTGCCTATAACATGACTTTAACTGAATCTCTGCTCTGCTCTGAGATATACAAATGAGGCTTTGAGGAGATCAAAATTGAGATAATACTTCTCTAAGTGAAGTACATGAGTGCCAAAAAAACTTGAGACAACGATAACACTGAGATTTTTCGAATAGAAGTCGACTTCTTGTCGCATTGTCAGTATGCTTTTCAAAACAAGACTATTTCAAGGTCTACTTTAAGAATGACTGAGCCTATTCAGACCGAGTATGAATATGTGCCTCAAGACTCGATCACTAGGTTTCGACCTCCTCACTAATATCTAGGGCTACAAATTGTAGCTTGAATATTTTTCCTTTAGAACAGGCCTAATAGCTGTTAGGACTCTCTCTTTTATGGTTCTCAGCCTTCTTTAGGATGACAGACAGAACTTTTTGTAGATATTTCACATAATACGTATGCCCAGAATTTGATGGAGAAGAATCAGTTTCATTTCTAAGAGAATAAGACTTCAAATAAAACCCTCATAATTATTCTTTCAACTCAGCTTAGAGAGGGCGACTTCAAAATATATTCCAATCAGCAATTCAGATAATATATACACAGTGCTTCTGAATTTCGTACTTCTGAGAAAACTTAGAGAATTAATTTCAGACCTTAAGTGTTGATCCCATGACTGTGATTTCCATGACAACTAACTTGGCTTAGTGTAGGCTATCGAATCAGCCCCTCGGTCTTCCAGATCAGGGTTTGTATGCCCCTCAAAAATCTTCGCTCTCTGGTGCGCTCCAGTATTGCTGCAACTCCTGGGACTCCCTACTTTACTTTTATCAACCCGGTAATTCGTAACAAACTTGGAAGCGACGATGTTATATGCACAAGTACTAGCTCTTACTGCAAGCTATCACTTGATCAGCTGGCATAAGTTCGCTAGGAGCTTAAGCCAACTTCTATGAGTTCTTAGAAGAAGCTTTTAATTGTGATGGACAAAAGCGAACTCAAAAGAGGCTAGTCTACTTGCAGAAAGAAGATGAAAGCTGAAAGGAAACTCAAACCCTAGTAAACCCTAGTTTTACCGACTAACCCTACTTGTGCAAGAAAAGAGATGTAAGCTACTGAAATGGATGCCATTGATTATTGAAAAGGTAAGATGCATGTGTTTAAGCTACTTCTGAAGGTAAATCTGGAAAAATCATCTTTTTGTATTTTTGAGCAATTTTATGAAGAATTATTATGCATGTGTTTTAACTATTTTTGACTGTGCAGAGGTTTATTAGTGAAAGGAAATGGAGTGGACGTTTGCAGGAGGTTGGGAAGATGTGGAGAGGACCTAAGGGCTCCCTAGCACCCTTCTGGAGATTTCCACCACGTTCAGATCTCGAAAAATCGCTCGCGTGAACTTCTACAGGAGGCTGCAGGGGATCTACAGGAAATTCTATAGGAAGTTCTACAGGAACAGGCCGAAAGTGGTTTTTAAAGGGTTGATGGTTGAAAAACAGTGGGAAAGTGGAAATGAAGGATGGATAAGGATGTTAAAGGGTCTAGGACCTGGTAAATGAAGCTCAGGAGTGATGAATATGGTTGGACTTGTTCAAGGATGAAGAAAGCAATGTTGCACAAAAATGTAGAAATTAGGGTAAGTTGGGAAAGTGTGGCGAATGAGTGAAGGAGATCTTGAGCGAAGGACTGGAGCAGGTTGTATGATGGAGGAAGGATAGGTTGGAGTGTCTCACAGGTGTTCTGCACACTACTTTCCAAAACTGATCCAAGCAAAGACTAAGATGAACAAAGATTTATTTATTTTGACCTAATCTGACCTAAAAACCAGAAACATGATGAATAGAAGTTTATAGACAGGAAATCATGCAAGAAAGCTATGGAAACTGAGCAAGAACAGATCTAAACATGAAAACACAACTGATATCAACTTTTCCAACTCAAAATCTAACACTAGCAATTGCATTGGAAGGCAAAAACAGTGTTTTTTGTGGCAGCAAGTGTGCCCTGGTCTCAGTTCATGGTCCCAAGGAGGGAAAAATGAGATCAAGGACTTCTTGGTAGCCTTTTTGTGGATTTCTTCTGTTACCACACTGTCAAATCAACCTGAAGCAAGAACAATTATCTTAATCATCAAAAACAACCTAAGTAACAAAGCAAGATTTAACCTATATAATAGAAATTATTCTATGAATGCAGTAAAAACACATAAAAGTACACAAAGGAGGTACTAGGCACTTGGGTTGGGCCCAACCCCAAGAGCTACAGCCTCCTAAGAAAGCTCAGAGCTGGTTCAAAGCTGGATTCATCTTCATTGTTCAAAAAAATAATAGTTACATCACAAATTGTCTGCAAAAAGAAGCTCAAAAATGTGTTGATACAGGGCTGCACTAAAGTGCGAAAATAGACTATCAAATGGCTAAACTAACTAAAATCTGACTAAAATCTAACTAACAAAACTGAAGCCCTAAGCCTTCTTATTTTTACAAATGGGGACCTCCAACAGTCCTCCTAAAATCAAGGAACTCGACTTCCTGGAACTGAAGATAACAGCAGTCCTACTTGACTTGCTTGGCTGCCCCTTGGCTTTGTGCTCCGAGTTTTTGATGGAGAATTCGAGGTAAGGGCTCATAAATGAAGGGGACACCCTCCTACAAATCCTCTCCCTTGTTCTTCCACAAATTTCACTGCCAAATGCTCATTAAACCTTTGATTTTGTCTCAAAATTGACCAAAAATCTGCATAAAGCACACATTAGACTTTTTGGCATAATGACTAACCCAATTCACTCTATTAGCATAAATATGATCAAAAAAATGCAATAAATTAATGAGAATGGTGGATTAAGTCGAATTAAGAGGTAAAATGAGCCCATATAATTACCCATTTTTGGGGCTCATCACTCTCCTTGGTTAAGATTTCAACCTACACGTAGTCATTCTGCCCATAATTTGACAAAGAGCTCAGTCTATGAAGCCTTGAACTGTGGAGATCTTTCTTCCTTGCTACGACCAACAACATAGATCAATACCAGTGAAACATGAATCTCCGATCACTCGCGATCAAACTCTGCTCTTCCCTCAAATATTCTGATTCAACTCTGGGCGATTCAAACTCGCGTTGATCAAGTTTGACTCGTGGTCAACATGATTTTGACTTGCGACTCACTAATTAATTGTGATCTAAGCGACTAACGCGATTTTCAGCGCTCAACTCAGCGAGCAAGGGTTTTAACTTTTAGGGTTCCCGCATTTTTCTTTGCATGGTTTAGTTAGGTTAAAAATTAAACGTCGGTCCATAACTCTCTTCTCACTGCTTAGGCCCGCAACTCAAACACTGAGAAGGTAATAGAGGCATGGTTTCAGTTTTAGTTTACGCTGCGTAATAGAGTCGTAGTGTAATAGAGGCGTAGTGTGCAATGTGCTCCAATGTTAGCTTCAACATGTGCTCTGTCAGATATTTCAGTACCAAACCATTATCGTATCATTTCAGCAGCAATCAAGAGATTTTAGTTACTGCCTTTTAACTAATTAGTATGCAGTATTTTATAAACTTTTAGAAGCAGATGCTTCTGGTTCTATGTAGTCATTGGTTAGGAGTCAGGACTCAGTACTTTGGATCATGTTTGGACTCATAACATATATGAGATACTTATTCATTCATGATATTTTGGACATCTATTGATAGTATGCATTGTTTGGACATGACTTTATTGAATATCAATGAAAAATGGTTTTTTTTTAATTCAATATATGTGTATATCTTTATTTATTGAATTCATCGATTTTTTTCCGATTTTTCCCGATCTGATTAAAACTCTTCGCTCTTTTGTCTCGCCGATTTATTGCCAATTCCGAGTTTGGTAACATTGATCAATACTTCAAGATGTCTAATCTTTGAAGAGGGAGGAGGCCATAGAAAATCGTCAACAAACCTTTTTGGTGATTGCTTTTCCTCTTGCTTGGGCTTGACCTCTCCTCAGCTCTGATACCACGTTAATTTTAGGTTAACATGTTCTTTGCTTAGGACAATTACTTCAATATTCCATATTAGCCCATTTATTAATCCATTAGCAATCACATGAATCATTATCATATTCACAGTAACTGAAGAAAGAACATACATAATAAATGCAGAAGACAAGCCAAAACAAGAGACACAAGAATTTGGCTCAAGCCAAGGAAAAATCCCAAGATGGGGAAAGCCCTTGATCAATTCTTTTTATTATTAATATCAAAAGTTCAGCAGAGAGAGCGTACAATAACTTAAAGTCAAAATTACTTGCCAATTTGAAGATCCAATATCACTGCCCTAGACAAGTAGATAGCCTATTCAAAGACTACAATTTTGGCACTCTATCAACAATGATCAGATGGTATCTTCCTGAGCTACTGGCATGCAACTAATGAAGCTTGGTCTGGTTAGGGCTTCTTATAAATCACTGTTGTCCCACTCAACTGCTCCAAAACTCCTCATTTCAAATGCGGCCTTCCATGGCATACATGATGGTGCCCTTCACTAGCTCTAAGGGTTGATCTGTACCAAGGTTACTTGGGAGCGGGAGCGAAAACAGGGAGCAGGAGCGACATTTTCAGAACCTCCCGTTTGATGCGAATCCCAGAGCATATATATATATATATATATATATATATATATGTCAACAAAAACATGTAGAATGATGAATTAGATATAATAAACATTGAAAACATAGATTGAACCATATAACAACAATCATCTAGAAGTTATAATCTTCATCAACCACGTCCACAAGTTAGTAACATACAACATATTGAGTCTCATGATTCATCAATCTTAAAGTTTCAAGCTTTCAAAATACAATATATAACATTTATCATCATTGATCACCAGAGTTGTACTTGTAAGCTAAGTGTAATAATTACACTTACCCGTCCTTCTTCATGGTCCCATCATATCATCCACCCTATTTTCAAATCGAGAAGACATCAAACAATAATAATTACCAAACCATCCTAAACATCAAACACTAATAATTACCAAACCATCATAAAAAGGCACACTCTTGCAAAGCTCTATGCCATAGAACACCTTGAGAAGAAGAACCGTATAACTAGATGACATGCAAGTTTCCCACGTGAGTTCTAAACTATCAACAATATCTTTGTCCTCTAAGCTATCATTGCAAAGGTTCTACATCACTCTTCAAAAGTATCATGTTTTCTTTGTTGACTTTTGAAAGGCCTTGCTTCAAATCTATCCCAAGAGAGGCAATATTCCAGTTGTTACAAGACATTGGCATCTCTAAGGCTCTTTTGGCTGCCATCATAAGACTCTATTAGTCCATCAATAGATGGCCTTGTACTTCTCACATCCTCTCTTCTTTCATCAAAAGCAACATAGGTATCAAGCAGGGTTTCCCTCTCTCTCCATACACTTTTTGGGGTTTACATAGAAACTTGGACTCTTTTCTCAAGGAGCCCATACAAGAGGGGAACAATTGTTTCCTACGTCATGTCTTGATCTTCTTACTCTTATTTGTCGACGATGTGATCCACTTAGCCTCCTCCACTAAGAGTTGTCAAAGGTAAATCGATGCCTTGTCAAGTTTTTGTGATCTTAGATAGTTGGTAAGCTTAACCTTATAAAACTAAGGTTATGATTTTTTGTGTCCAAGATCTCTTTATCTAATTATTGCTTCTACTTGAAAGGAAGTGAGACTAAGATCATCGTGGCCTACTGTTAATTTTAGATAACAATGGTATGTTCTATGCTTAAGACAATTTACTTCAATGTTCCTTTAGCAGCCCAATGACAAATTCCAATTACATCCAGTGGCAATCACATTTACTTATAAACATAGACATTAAATGCAGATAGAACATAAAATCATATGCATAAGATAAGCCAAGACAAGAGAACACAAGATGTGGCGGATGCCAGGGACAAACCCCAATGTGGGGAAACCCTTTGATTAAATCTTCTTATTATTCTTCAATAGTTCAGCAGAGAGAGAGAGAGTACAAATACAAGACCAAAACAGATCTGCCAAATCAGCAGTCAAATCAGCCCTAACAAGAAAGTCAACGGTGATCAAAGCTTCCCCAAAACATCCTCC
Source organism: Pinus tabuliformis (assembly GCA_031772625.1). Taxonomy (NCBI): domain Eukaryota; kingdom Viridiplantae; phylum Streptophyta; class Pinopsida; order Pinales; family Pinaceae; genus Pinus; species Pinus tabuliformis. The sequence continues at coordinate 522,246,904 of CM062820.1, forward strand.
AAACAGCAGTCCAAATCGACCTTCCAAGAGAGTCAAATTCAGCTCAAATTTTTCAGTCAAACCCATTCAAAGGAGAGAGAAAGTCTGCTGTAATTTTTTGCAGTCAAAACAGAAGTCGACTTGGAGTCAACGTTGGTCAAACTGTCCCCAAACACCTCGATTTTTGTGCCAATAAATGTGGCCTCCTAAAATCAAACTTCTGGCACAAAAATCAAGGTCAATGCTGGTCAAATCAGCCAAAGTCAATGCCCTGAAATCAGCGACCTGTTTCACCTAGAAAAACTCGGTCCCCTGCCACACATACAAAGTAAAGAGAGACAGGGAGATGACACACGTGTGAAGTAGAGATGCCTCCAATGCTATACGACCCAATCAAGAGAGAGAAGATGTGATGAGATGATTTCCAAATGAGGAAAAGGTCTCTCCTATTTATACACTTCGTTGAGAGTGAAGAGACACGTCTGTTGGGCTTCCTGAGCTTGTTGAAGAAACTGTAACTAGGTTCGGTTTTCATGACGTTATAATTATGATTTTTGTAAAGCAAGAAAATAAATTTATTATTCCTTGCTGCATGGGTTTCATGAGCAAGAGGTTTATTTTATAGATGGCTCCCATTGAGAGCCTTAGGATTTATATTTAAGGTCAAAGAGTCAAAGTCATGAATAAGGAGCTCTTCATGAGCCTATGTAAAATGTATACAAGCCTAGAACAACCCTCCAAGACCAAGCACAATCCTCCAAGACAAGCACAAAGAAGTCTGCAAGCAAAGCGAGGTAGAAGACAGTCATGTCAGCCTAAAAGTATACATAAATATCATGTCGGCTCAATAAAGAAACACATCGGTTCACATGGACATGTCGGCTAAATATGGGAGACTAACTACTATAAATAGGCGGCTAAAGTCACCACAGGAATCACAGAAACTCAGATCTCTCTGTAACTTCGGATGATGACAGAGGCACAGAACTTTGGATGGGTACATGAGTACAAGAATCTCAGTCAAGTACAGTGGGACAGTCACTTCGGACAAGCTCAATAGTTCAGGTTCTCGGATGGGTAAGAGTCTTTGTGTTTTCGAAAGGGTATTGCAGAGATAATGACTCGATCTCTTCACTCACTGTCTCAGCATACAACGCAGTCATACTCTCATGCATACATGTGATAAGAAAGATCTCGGATCTCTGTGATCACACAGTGATACACTATATCTCGGATCTCTGTGATCACAGTGATACACTATATCTCAGCTTACATCCTAGATACTGTCATGATCCCAGCATAGATGCAATTATGGTCTCGGTGGTGTCTCAATGAAGATATCAGTGGTATAGCAATGATCTCAGTGCAGCAGTGATGAAGATCTTTGGTAAGGTGCAGTCATGGTGCAGCAGTGATCTAGATTAAGGAGCAGTCATGGTGCAGCAGTGATCTAGATGAAGGAGCAGTTATGGTACAGCAGTGTCAAAAAAGAGAATTGGTGTCTTGGTTTTGGAGTGGCATAACATGTCAAGGGTCATGGTCTTGGTATTCGTCAATTGGAATCTCTAAAGGAAGAATTTTGTGCGGGTTTTCCTCTCCAAGAGGGAGAGGTTTTGGTCTTGGCAAAAAGCCAAACATCTTGTGTTCTTGTCTCTTCGTTTTGGTGCTATTTGATGAACTAACGAAGACACATTCTAATAATAATAAATGAAGACTATGTTAAGAAGAAAAGTTAAAACACCTCACAAATAGTTATTAAGTCAAGAAGAATCACATTAATACTACATTGGCCCTAGATTCTTCAACATGGTATCAGAGCGAAGGTGCTGAAGTCAAAGGAAGGGAAGCAAAAGAGACATACAACGACCAGTCTTCAAGAAGGGCATCAAAGCAAGTTGAAGGAATTGCAAGATCAATCTACAACAGCAGATTACAATAGCAAAGGATTTTTGTTTATGCAATCTAGAAGACAGTCTACAACAGCAAGAGCATTTATGCTGACAAGTCATCATCAAAAGGCCACCAAGACCCTCATAAAAGTTGTCTACATAGCAAGACCTCACCTTGGAACAGGTTGACACTATGGAAGTAATCCTGATCTACACTACAAAAGAAGGCACTGTCATCTCCAAGGTTATGAAATCAAGCAAGGATCATCTCATTGCCCTAGAAGAAGGCCATCCGAGGAAGCAGCAAATCATCCACATCAAAAGGGACAACCTTTTCTATTGAAAGGCTTTCTCACTTAAAAGAAGATCATTCAAGAAGAAGCCCTCATACATCTTCTTCATCAAACATGATCTAAGTGAAGATTTCATCTTCACATGACAGGTAAGTATCTTTTCATTCTATAATCAAGTTTGGTTAAATGATTTCATGATTGCAAGGACATCTATAAGTTGGATGGGTCATCAAAATTCCTTGCATGAAGGAGGAGGATAGTCATAGTCCTCTAAGAAGCTGAAGTTATTAAACATATCAATAGGTCTCCTCTGAATTTATGGAAAGGGATGCTTATGAAAGATCCCCTCACATAGCAATATTGGAGACATCAAAGTGATGTAGATGATAAACTCATTCTCTAAAGATGCAATGAAGAAGGTCACATGAAAGAAAGTAAAGGGTATCAAAGGATGTAGGATATCTTCCATCTACAAGACCTAGAAAGGAAGATAACCATAATGCACTAACAAATAATCAAGGTAACAAATATCCATGGGATAAGAAGGTTACCTCATTCGACAACTTATGGTCTCTATGCTAAATAGAGAAAGACAAGTTGATGGCAAAAGTATTGAAGGGTAAAGGACTAAATCATGTGCAGAAAGGAAAGGGAAGTTTGGTCCTCAAACAAGGCAGAATAGGTATAGCTAAAATTATGGAAGCTCATATCACCGGATAGATTGAGGAAGCTGAAGAAAAGGGCCAAGGAAAGAGGGAGTAACACATCTCTATGATTGGGAAAGAGGGTCCTATCATAAGCTTCTGTTATAAGATATGGCAATGATGATAAGATGCATCGTAGCATCATGGAAGCATCAGAAACAAGAACTCGTGACATCACCATGGGAATCATGAAGGACAAAATCCATGGCAAACAAAACATGAAGGATATAGCTCTTGGGAGCCTTAGTAAACATTGAAGGAAAGGAAGAAATCATCTAGGACAAGGCTCATCATACATCAATTCTAAAAGGAAACATCTGCCAGTTGGGGATATACAAGATCCTCAAAATTCTTTAATGGAATCCTCATCGTAGGGTTCACTAATCTAGAGAGGAAGCAAGTGTTTCAACTTTCAACTAGAACTCCAACCTATGGAATCCATGAGACAATGATGTGATGACATAAAGCAGATCAAGGGATTGAAGATCTCTTCAATCTAGGAAGTTGTTGGAAGAAGCCTCGATGATCTGAAGGTAAAAATAAGGTAAGTATGCCTGAGTTTAATATTATAATGACATGCCACATGGTTGTAGGTAACATAGATCATTACTTCTATCTTGAGAAGCATGATCAAGAGAAAAAGGATCTCCTCCTCTGAAAGGATGCAAGAAGACATAAGACACACTAGATGAAATCAACATAATGTATCCTCATATGAAGTATGAGGTGGCTAATCACAACTAAGAAACTTTAATTAAAAGTACCTAGGAATGGAAAGTATAAGGACAAAAGAGATCGTGACATATGCAACCCTGATGAAGGCAACCAACATCCAAAAGATCAAGAAGACTTGACTAAAAAAAATCTCCCGGAAAGATATGAAGACTCTGATGGAAAAGATGTAGACCCTTGACAATGGATATCTTTGGGAGATGTGTCAACATAAATGCAGATGTTGATACCTACAAAACATGTCATAATGAAGAGCCACTTAGTAAGGTATGATTTGATTTAATGATATATTTTGATTTCTTGAAGAATATCTAGACAAGTTCATGCAGGGCTACTTACAAGTACAACTAGCATTCATGTGATGAATAGAAGAAGCATAATGAGAAAGAAGTAGTCATATGACAAAGGTTCCAGATATGAAGAAGGCCACTTTCCATGAAGAAAGGAATGACATGACAAACTACAAGAAAGAAGCTCAACTAATTTTCATGACATCAAGGAGAGAAGTTGATCAAGCAACTGAAGGACCCACGAAGAAGAAGTTGTTGATGTATAGAAGAGTCCCTAGCTAAGAGGAAGCTCTGACAGGTCCCTAATCAAGAGGGAGCTTGGATTAGATCACCTCTTATTAAAAAGGAGTGACAATTGTGTTTTTCCATTTCATGTGTCATGCACTAGACTAGGACTAATAGTCGTATGTCTAGGTGAAGGCCATGAATGGGAATGTAGACACATGATAGACACAACAATTTTGTCTTCACCTGAGAAGAAAAAATGGAGGACTGGGTAATCATCTAGCATCCGATGCTCTTTGAAGATGTGAAGGGCATCCAAGATAAGAGTAGGCAAGAGAATCGATATTCTTTGAGGGCTGGGATCCCAAGATAAGAATAGTCCTAGAAGGTCATACTCAGTGAACACCCGGGTGGGTATGTATCTTGAGAGACAATGATAAAGGTGTCTATAGTCATTGGTCTCGCCAACATTGTGCTCTGATCTAATAGAGCTGTCAGTTAAGGCCTTGCTATAAAAACAATGTTGGTTAGTATGATGTTGAAAGATGGGTTACCAATCCAATTCTTCTTATGAGAAATTCTTCAAATTGAGAATGACCGAGTACCATCATGAATACCTCCCTAGTTAAGAGGGAGTGTTGAAGAAAATGTAACTAGGTTCAGTTTTCATGACATTGTAATTATGATTTTTGTAAAGCAAGAAAATAAATTTATTATTCCTTGCTGCATGAGTTTCATGAACAAGAGGTTTATTTTATAGATGGCTCCCATTGAGAGCCTTAGGATTTATATTTAAGGTCAAAGAGTCAAAGTCACGAATAAGGAGCTCTTCATGAGCCTATGTAAAATGTATACAAGCCTAGAACAGCCCTCCAAGACAAGCACAATCCTCCAAGACAAGCACAAAGCAGTCTACAAGCAAAAGGAGGTAGAAGACAATCATGTCGACCTAAAAGTATACATAAATATGATGTTGGCTCAATAAAGAAACACATCAATTTACATGGACATGTCGGCTAATATGGGAGACTGACTACTATAAATAGACAGCTAAAGTCACCACAAGAAACACAAAAACGTAGATCTCTCTATAACTTCGAATGATGAAAGAGGCACAAAACTTCGGATGGGTACAGGAGTACAAGAATCTCGATCAAGTACAGTGGGACAGTCACTTCGGACAAGCTCAATAGTTCAGGTTCTTGAATGGGTAAGAGTCTGTGTTTTCAAAAGGGTATTGCAGAGATAATGACTCGATCTTTTCACTCATTGTCTCAGCATATAATGCAGTCATACTCTCATGCATACTTGTGATAAGAAAGATCTCGGATCTTTGTGATCACACAGTGATACATTGTATCTCGGATCTTTGTGATCACAGTGATACACTATATCTCGACATACATTTTAGATACTGTCATGATCCCAGCATAGATGCAATTATGGTCTCAATGGTGTCTCAATGAAGATATCAGTGATATAGCAATGATCTCAGCGCAGTAGTGATGAATATCTTTGGTAAGGTGTAGTCATGGTCCACCAATGATCTAGATTAAGGAGCAGTCATGGTGCAGCAGTGATCTAGATGAAGGAGCAATTATTGTACAGCTATGATGATGATGATCTCAGCAGTGGCAAAGAAGAGGATTGGTGTCTTGGTCTTGGAGTGGCATAACATGTCAAGAGTCATGGTCTTGGTATTCGTAAATTGGAATCTCTATAAGAAGAATTTTGTGTGGGGTTTCCTCTCCAAGAGGGAGAGGTTTTGGCCCTGGCAAAAAGCCAAACATCTTGTGTTCATGTCTCTTTGTTTTGGTAGCTATTTGATGAAATAACGAAGACACACTCAAGTAAGGCACTCCTTGCGATAGGTCACTGGTTCAAATCCCCCTGGGTGCTTACCTACCAAAAAAAAAAATGAAGAATATGTGAAGAAGAAAAGTTAAAACACCTCAAAAATAGTTATCAAGTCAAGAAGAATCACATTAATACTACATTGGCCCTAGATTCTTCAACAGAGCCTACATTTGACTGGAGTCGACCTTGACAATTTGTCCATAAGAGAAATAAATTCATAATTCCATTTCTGCTTGTCAAAATGAGATGATCTTTATATCAAAATTGTACCTCTCCGAAAGAGGAATCCAGTGCAATAATCATCTCCATCATATGAGCTATACTAAGGTGGAATTTGGCCCTAGTTGCCAATTTCAACACCACATATCTATGGGTACAATGTTCAAACCCTTAATTTAGTTCAATGCATGCATTTCAACCTTGACTCAACAAGGGATATGATTCACTGTCCTTGGCCCAAGTGACAAAGCATTCAATTATATTACCAAATTATAATTTCCAAGATGTGCCTCTTGGACATGATCATCAAACCTACTATATCTTCACGGTTCTAAGCTCTCAAAACCTAACTTCTTGATGTCTAATTCATTGTAAATAGACAATTTTTTAAGCCATCATCTAGATAGATTTTGGGGCCATTCATTTATGCCTTGAGAGCATTTTATGAATGAATGGTCTTCTTCCTCCACGAGACTCACACTTTAGTGACTCAACTTTAAGGAGAGAGATGTACCCATATTTGGCCCTATGTTTGTTGAAGGGTATTGTTGTCGTTGATGTTCATCTAATACCTCCCAAGAATGAGTTGAACCGGGTGGTCAAAAAAAGACAATTCCCCCCACTAAGGTCTTTGCAGCAAGGTTACTTGGGAGCGGGAGTGAAAACGGGGAGCGGGAGGGAGCGACATTTTCAGAAGCTCTCAGTTTGGGAGTGATTCAGGGAGCAATTTTTTATATAATATATTTTTATATTTTGATGCATATATGTCAACAAAATCATGTAGAATGATGAATTATATATAAAAAGCATAAAAAACATAGACTGAACCATATAACAACAATCATCTAGAAGTTATAATCTTCATCAACCACGTCCACAAGTTAGTAACATAGTAACACACAACATATTGAGTCTCATGATTCATCAATCTTAAAGTTTCAAGCTTTCAAAATTCAATATATAACATTTATCATCATTGATCAGCAAAGTTGTACTTGTAAGCTAAGTGTAACCAATACAACAAATAATATCTAACATGAAATGAAATGTTATAAATAAAATGAAATGAAACAACTTTCAACTTTCGTGAAGCATCATATTCATAATTCATTACCAATGAGTTATAATTGCCAACTTCAAACTTCAAATTTAAATTGTCATATATTGTTTACAAAAAAATATCATAATAAATATGAAAGAGTCAACGGTTATAAAAACTACTAGAAACTAGAAAAGACAAGTAAATCTATTATCTATTGCTAATGCTTGGGCCTCTTGCCGCCACGAGAAATGTCTAATTTTTTAGTCTTGATGGAAAATCAAGATCTTTGTCATTAATATCACCCTCTAAGCATTAATATCTAGAGGTATCTTTGTCATTACATCTGAATCTATATAGGGATCTTTGTCATTAACATCACCCTCTAAGCATTAACCTAAGATAGAAAAAACATAACACGTCAAGTCAAGATTTTGTTTGAGTGATGGGTACATTTTTAGTAGGTTCATGATAGAGGAGTTCGACAACCAATGTCACTAACATCGAGGTACATAGAGAGATTGGTGCTCTTGATTAAATACGAGTTCCATACCCTAATACATGACAAAATCCAATGCAAACATTGCAATCTTGAAATCCTAAAAAAATGATAAGTCTGTTGGATTTTGAATGAGATCTAAAATTCTACTTTCTCCATATGAAATCCAATGAGGCCGGAACCACTCTCAAACATCCTGAGTCATTTCATGGTAATGTTAAAAATTTAAGTAAAAGGATAAAAATGATGATTAAGGAGAATGTCACTTTTACTTTAAGAATTCAACATTACCATGAATCGCATATCAATACTCAAAAATTATTTGTTTCTTTGAAAAAAATTGCATTTGGAATGTTATTGCCAAAAAGACAAGGGAGCTCCCCTAATCGCTACCTAAAAACCAGGAAGCGTTTTTCTTTTAAAGGGAGCGGGCTCCCGACTAGCTCCCGAGAGGAGCACAAATTGGAAGCAGGTTCGTTGGGGGGAGCGCTCCCCCGCAACCCTGCTTTGCACTATGAAATATTTCTACCTAAAGCATATCATGTAGCTGGGGGATGGTCTTATTATTTACCTTGAGTATACCCAAAGACATTTGACACATGGCCTTTAGATTCCTCTTGGTCAACTATGGGTTTGTTGTCACCAACATTAGATGGAGTTTGACCATCACATCTTGCAACCTAAGACAATTTGTCAATTATCACCGATGTTATCAGAACCGAACTGGTGACCGAACCAGAAAACTGTCTGAACCGAGAACCGATCAAAAAACCGGTCGACCAAAAACACATAAAATATTCAAATTTTAAAGAAAAACATATATATTCATGTGCCTCCATATGTATCCAAATCATTTATGCACAAATAAGAAAAAAGTTCTTATTTATATAGCATGTAAGGGTGCACATGACCAAAATAGCATTGAGTGCAATTCGTCTCTGAACCAAAAATACATCAACAAACAGGCTCTAGATGGCCTCTAGCATCCCAATAAAATCATGCTAAAACAAATGCTTACTTATCATCAAAATCATTGCTTATATTGGGATTTTCGACATCAATATCACCCTCTAAGCATTATTAGCATGTTGAGTCAAGATTTTGTTTGAGTGGGGTACATTTTTAGTATGGTCATGGTAGAGGAGTTTGACAACCAATGCCACTAACATCAAGGTACATAGAGGGTTTGGTGTTCTTGATTAAATACTAGTTCCATACCCTCATACATGACCAAATCCGATAGAAACATTACAATCCCCACAATCCTAAAATCCTGAAAACTGTTAAGTCTGTTGGATTTTGAGTGAAATCTAAAATTCTACTTTCTACATATGAAATCCAATGAGGTCGGAACCACTCTCAAACATCTTAAGTCATTTCAAGGTAATGTTAAAAATTTAAGTAAAATTTACGTTAAAATTTAACATTACCATGAAATGCATAGCAATACCAAGGCCAAAGACTTGAATATTAAGCCTGCCCCACTCAAAAATTCTCATTTTTTCTTAAAAAAGTTGTGTTGCAAACATATTTGGTCAACTTAAACAAACCATTCGGTTCGGTACAAAACTAGCTAGTTCAATGGAAAAAGGCAAGTTTGACACCGAATTGACCATTTTTGGTTCTGAACCTCGTACCGAACCAGTTTAGTCCCCAAACCAATCAGATTGATCAGCTACACCGGTTTTGGTCTGGTTTTGATAACACTAACAATGTTAACGAAATCGAACCGATGATCGAATCAAAAAACCCTTTGAACCGAGAACCGGTAAAAAAACCAAACCAAAAAAACCATTCGACCAAAAACACATAAAATATTCAAATTTTAAAGAAAAACATATATATTCATTGCATCCATATGAATCCAAACCATTTCTACAAAAATAAGCAAAAGCTCTCATTTTTATAGCATGTAATGGTGCACATAACGAAAATAACATCGAATGCAATCCATTTCTGAACCGAAAAGACATCAACAAACAGGCTCTAAATGGCCTCTAGCATGCAAAAAACATCATGCTACAACAAATACCTACATATCATCAAAACCATTACCTATATCGGGATCTTCATCATCAATATCACCTTCTAAGCATTAAAATAAGATAGAAAAAACGTAGCATGTCAAGTCAACATTTTGTTTGAGTGATGGATACATTTTTAGTAGGGTCATGATAGAGAAGTTCGACAACCAATGCCACTAACATCAAGGTACATAGAGGGTTTGGTGCTCTTGATTAAATACTAGTTCCATACCCTCATACATGACAAAATCCAATGGAAACATTGCAATCCCCCCAATCTTGAAATCCTGAAAAACTATTAAGTCTGTTGGATTTTGAATGAGATCTAAAATTCTACTTTCTCCATATGAAATCCAATGAGGTCGAAACCACTCTCAAACATATTGACACATGAAAATGAAAGATAAAGGAGAATGTCACTTTTACTTTAAGAATTTAACATTACCATCAGTTGCATAGCAATACTAGGGCCATAAGCTTGAATATTAGACTGCCTCAGTCAAAAATCCTTGTTTTTTTTAATTGTGTTTGGAACATCTTTGATAAAATAATAGAAACCAGCCAGCTTAACGAAAAAGGTTGCTTCAATACCAAACTGACCAGTTCCATTACAAAACAGGCCATTTCTGGTTCAATGGTCAAGATTAGATCTTGCCCTCCCTCTTGTTGCTAGTATTACATGGGTCTCTCCTATGCGTTGAAAAATGTGTAACTAGGTTCGGTCTTCATAAATATGAAATGTACTTTTGATTCTTGTATATTGTAAAATGAAAGAAAATTATTATTATTATTTTTGAAGCATTGGTTTCATGCTCAAGGACTTTTTATTTTATAGGTCAAGCACACATTGAGTGCTTCTAGGGTTTGTCCTAGGTCAAGAAGTCAAAAGAGACATTGTCATAAGTTGAAGACCCCATCGGGCACATTGTAACTTGTAAAGAAAATTATTTTTGTCATTAAAAGTGTCAAAATACCCTTCAAGATCAAGTCGGCCTATTTTAAGGAGCCACATCCACCTTGAGAAGCCTATATAAACAAGGGAACTCGACCTCCTTGAGACACATTCATCACTCTCTCATTCAAGCGCAAGAGGAAGAAGAAGAAGGCAACGAAGAAGGAAGAGGACGAAGGAGACTTGTCTTTGGGCTATTTTTCTCTCATGAGCGAAGGAAAGCTAGGGTTTTTGCAATTGTTCTAGGGTTTTCTTCTGCAGGTTCGATCTTGAAGAGGGAAGGAAAAGAAGGTCAATCGAAGGTCACAATAAGTCATCCTCAAGCTCCAGAAGGAAGAGAAATTCAAGCGAAGGTCTGAGGAAGTCTCAGGAGGGTAGAAGAAGCTCACACATGTCACAGTAGCAACTGCAGGAGGGCCAAAAATTTCAGATTTGTAGTGGAGGGCGAAGTTCTGTAGCTGGGGGTCGAAGTTGTGCTACTGGAAGAGATTTGATTAGGTTTGACTCGGTCAAAGAAAGCACATCATCTAAAAAGGTTGGCCTTGGTCTTGGAGGGTATTCGTCTTGGACTAGAGACCTTGGAAATCGTCAATTGAAGAATCTATAAGAAGAGGAGATTTTGTGGGTTTTCCTCTCAAGTGGAGAAGTTTTGGCCTTGGCTTGCAACCTATATTTTGTGCTATTGTTCTTCTTGTGTTGGTAGTTGTTTGATAATACACAAACATAATAATAAGTAAAGAAGCTAATAAGTAAGAAAAGGAAAAAAGGCATCACAAGTAGTTATCAAAGATGAGAGAAATCACTCTAATCATTGCCCTATAGATTTCTCAATATGGTTTCAGAGCTAAGGTTGGCAGAGCGGCATTATGAAGATCTCTACTACATTGAATAAGGTTCTAAAGAAGTGTTGAAAGGTGGAAAGTCATCGTATGAAAGGTGTCAAAGAAGTATGAAATCTCCTATTTACTCCAAAGAAGGAAATGACCAAGACAAAGGACGAAGGACTCTTCTCAGCACTCACTGACATATTTCAAGATGAGAGCATTTGGGTGATCGATAGTGGAGCATCAAGACACATGACTGGTCATCACAAGCAACTAAAAACATTATCAAAAGGATAGTCTTCCTACTCCGTAGAACTTGTTGACAACAAGAGCTAACTACGAGAGGAATTGGATCAACCTCGATAGAACTAGAGAATGGAGGCAATATTCATCTCAACAACATCCTATTTGTTCCAGGTTTGCATAAGAACTTACTTTCCATTTCAAGTCTAGAAGATAAGGGTGATAGAGTGGTTTTCATTGATGGAAAAGTTGTAGTATGGGGTAAAAACTCAAGCATTAAAAATGCTAGAGGATTGGGATTCATGAAGGAAGATTTTACAGATTGTTATCCCCTCTTGCTCAAGCTTTAGTTCACATTGAAATCAGCCCATGTGAACTTTGGCATAGAAGATTCGGTCATCTCCATTTCAAAATCCTTCCAACTCTAAATTCAATAGTAGATGGAATCCCCAAATTGAAAGAAGGAGTATGCAAGGGATGTGCATTGGGTAAGAACACTAAGACACCATTTGGAAGCAGTGCTTCACAGTCCAAAGAAATCTCGGATCTTATTCATTCTGATGTTTGTGGTCCTATGACTCCTAAATCCCTTGGAGGTCATCTATGTTGTGTCACATTTATAGATGACCATTCAAGAAAAACTTGGATTTATTTAATGAAATCCAAGGATGAGGCATTTACCAAATTTCAAGAATTCAAAGTTGAAGTAGAGAACCTTATAGAAAGAAGAATCAAGATCTTGAGATTTGATAATGGAGGAGAATACACATCTAAGGAAATCATAGCTTTTTGTAAGGAGTCTGGGAATAAAAGGGAGTTGATAGTCCCATATAGTCCCGTACAAAATGCAGTTGCAAAACGAAAGAATCGATCCATTGAAGAAAGTGTAAAAGCAATGCTACATGATCAAAATTTACCGAAATTTTTGTGAGGTGAAGCTACAAAGACAGTTATATACATACAAAATTGAAGTGCCCACAGGTCACTAGATAACAAGACTCCCGAAGAAGTGTTCACTAGGAAGAAACCAACCATAGATCATCTCTAAATTTCTGGTTGTCCTATCTATATTTATATACCTAAGGACAAAAGAAAGAAGTTGGATCCATCGGACATGAAGGGAACTTTTGTGGGCTACAGTAACTCTACTAAGGCCTATAGGATATACATAAAAGAAGGACACCAAATAGAAGTCAGTCGAGATGTGATATTTGATGAAAGTATTACATTCAAGAAATCAAAGGATCTCCCTATGGACTCTGATGATGAACTTTCAGTATTCGAAGAAGAAGTTACTATGGAAGAAGAAGAATCAAACCATGAAGATGAAGGTCCCTATGAACCTATACAACTTGTGGCTATCCCCGAATCTAGAAAAAGACCTAGCTGGTTGAAGTCTACACTTATAGATGCAAAAGGTCATGGAGCAGCTCAAGGTACATTCAAGAAAAGCAAGAAGCCCAAATGATATTCTGGGTATGCAGCCTACATGACAAAACTAATAGAAGCAAAGCCATCCACTTTTGAAGAAGTTGTCAATCACCAAGAATGGAAAGATGCCATGAATGAAGATATCAATCTATAATGAAGAATGGAATTTGGGAGATCATAGCTAGGCCTGAAGACAAATTTGTGGTAACTCCCAGGTTAAGTTGCACGAAACGGGGAAATGGGCATGGGTACGAAACCTAACCCCCCAAATTTTGGAAATGGGGAAACGCAATATATATATATATATATATATATATATATATATATATATATATTAGTACAATTAAGAAATATGTGCAATCATAAAGCATATATGATAAATTCTAATTTATTACATTATGATTAAATTGTCAATTGTCAATGCATAAACTATAAGTCTCTAAATTTACATCACATTTACTCATGAATGATCACATAATGAAAATAGCAATATCCAAAATTAGCCACGAGAAATTTCTAATTTCTTGTCTCATGCTTGATTGGGAGTCCCCTCCTACATAGTTGAACGACCTTAGTGCTCTTGATTAGATACAAGTTCCATACCCTAGTACCCTACATGCTCTTGATTATTGGGAGTCTCCCCTGCATAGAGGGCTTGGTTCTCTTGATTAAATACAAGTTCCATACCCTAGTACATGACAAAATCCAATGGAAACATTAATTCCCCCAATCTGAAATCTTGAAAAACAGGTAAGTCTGATGGATTTTGAGTGAGATTTAAAATTCTACTTTCTCCATATGATATCCAATGAGGGCGAAACCACTCTCAAACATCTCGAGTCATTTCATGGTAATGTTAAAAATTTAAGTAAAAGTGACATTTGAAAAATAAAGGAGAATGTCACTTTTACTTTAAGAATTTAACATTACCATGAACTGCATATCAACACTAGGGCCAAAGGCTTGAACATTAGGCTGCCCCACTCAAAAAAATCCTCTTTTTTATAACTTGAGAGGAATCTAGAAGCATCCAAAAGATATTTTAGTTGCCCAATAAAAAATCAGAAGCGAAAAAAATAAAAATAAAATACAAGAAAAAGTCAAGTTAGAAGAGGAAACTCTGCCATATGGCCTGGAAACTCATTTCCGGCCGTACTGGCCACATTTCTTCCACGGGAAACAGGCCAGTATGGCCAGAAACGCGTTTCCAGTCCGTACGGTACGAGTTTCCTCATTTCCAGCCGAAATCAAACCCTTCTCCAACGTTTCCTGCAACTTAGCTTCCAGGTGGCTCTACAAGATCAAACATGTAGCAGATGGAAGTATTGATAAATATAAGGTAAGATTTGTGACTAGGGGCTTCTCTCAACAAGAAGGCATCGACTATGAAGAGACATTTGCTCCAACAGCAAGGTATACAACTCGACCTCCTTGAGACGCATTCATCACTCTCTCATTCAAGCGGAGGAGGAAGAAGAAGAAGAAGACATCGAAGAAGGAAGAGGATGAAGGAGACTTATCTTTGGGCTATTTTTCTCTCACACGTGCAAAGGAAGGCTAGGGTTTTTGTAGTTGTTCTAGGGTTTTCTTCTACAGGGTTGATCTTGAAGAAGGAAGGAAAAGAAGGTCAAGCGAAGGTCACAATAAGTCATCCTCAAGCTCCAGAAGGAAGAGAAATTCAAGCAAGGATCTGAGGAAGCCTCAGGAGGCTAGAAGAAGCTCACACATGTGGCAGCAGCAACTACAGGAGGGCCGAAAATTTCAGATTTGCAGTGGAGGCCAATGCTCTACAGTTGGGGGTCGAAGTTGTGCTGATGGAAGAGATTTGACTAATTTTGACTTAGTCAAGGAAATCACATCATCTGGAAAGGTTGGACTTGGTCTTGGAGGGTATTGGTCTTGGTCTAGAGGTCTTGGAATTCGTCAATTAAAGAATCTATAAGAAGAGAAGCGATTTTGTGGGTTTTCACCTCAAGTGGAGAGGTTTTGGCCCTGGCTTGTAACCTATATTTTGTGTTCTTTTTTTGGTAGTTGTTTGAAGATACACAAACATAATAATAAGTAAAGAAGCTAATAAGTACGAAAAGGAAAAAAGGCATCACAAGCAGTGATCAAAGATGAGAGAAATCACTCTAATGGTTATACGGTATACCAACAGACTCCACGTCATCCGACGGTATTACACTAAAATTGAATTTCGAAATATATCACTAGGTAAAGAAGAAATTCTTAAACCAAGCTATGGAACTAGTTGAACACTAATTCAATCTAAACTTTGATTGAAATTGACTCTAAAAATACACTTTCAGTCAAATTTATAAGATTGATTTATCTTCGAATTAAAAATATATTGTTGATTTTCATGATCTTCTAGTCTAATAATTACTTTCCAATGATTTCTTAATTAATCCTTCTTGTGTCACATTCATCATTAAGCAATTATACATAGAAAATCTCAACAGTAAAATAATAATGATAGTAGGATCATGAAGAGACAACCAAACACAAGAGACACAAATTTTTACCTTGGGAAAACCCTAACTAGGAAAAACCTAGCAATTTTTTCTTATGAGAAATTAGTCAATTCATCAAAAGTACGAAATAATTTTCCCAGTCAAACTTGGTCAAACATACCACTTTTTCGGCCTTCTGCGACTTGGTCAAATTCTACTCAAATAGGACAAATTTCGGCCTCCTGCAACTACCTCAAAAACGCTAGTCAATTGTAGTCAAACTGCCCAAAAACATATTCATTCAACTACCCAAATCTCAATCCAAAAAAACATAAATAGTCTTGGCCAATGCAGGTCAAACTTTTGTCTTCTTCTCCTCTCTCTCCTTCACATGTGTGAATAGAGGACAGGTGGTTTTGGTGAGATCTGAATTGTGTCAAGTGGAGGAGGTCGAGTGATTCATTTATAATTTTATAGTGATCTAAGGTGCCCCAAGGGGCACATCTCTTAGTGTTGGGCCGACTTAAACAAGTGGAGCCGACCTTATATTTTGAAGGCAAAAATTAAATTCAAAATTTAAATTTCTTCTTTTTCATTTTCCTTTAGGGACAACTTGTAATGAAGAATACCGACCGCAGCTACCAAAATCAACATATACTAGTACAGCAATATAAACCAGCCTAGATCCATCTTAAATCCGGATCTATCAACTGTCGAGAGGGATCAAATCTCTTTTCACTCTAAAATAGGTTTTCATTTCAAGAGATTTGATCCCTCTCGGCACTTGGTAGATCTGGAGTTAAGATGGATCTAGGCTAGTTAATATAAAAGGCACTTTATAAAGTCATTAATATAAAAAACACTTTATAAAATCACTTTATAAAGTCACCATCTAGAGAGTGTTACTCAGACATTTTCACATGTTAGGCACTGCCAATGTAGAAGTACCTATCCGAGCTACCCCAAATATCACTGGTGGATGATCTCATTGTTTCCCTACACCTAGAGTGCTTAGTGAGGCTTTCCATTCGGCTGCTTGATTTTGCAACTAACTTGATGAGGTGTCTTCCATATGTATTAAATTATTAATGGTATAATGGACTCAACATTTGCGCAAACCCTTCTCAAAGTGATAACACTCACGGATCATCATAGGCACAAATATATATCATTGCTAGAACACTGCATCTTCTAGGCATGGCATTGAAGACGCCCACAAGGACATTGATCTAAGGTTACAATTCCAAAAACAAAAGCTTGCCATATATAAAAATAGTATGTAGAGAATAGCCACATGGAAGCCACCTGCGGTGAATTTTGATATAGATACTTGGCAAAACATTCAATGAATATTTAAGAACATAATAAATAATGAATAGAGCTAGTGATCATTCAAACCATCAAAACATTGAAGCACTAATATCCTTTCAATGAAAGAATGACTAATACGTGTGTCTACAATTATAAGGGTCAACAAGAAAGATGACCACTTCAAGCATATTTTTAGAGGTAGGATTGTGTAATGCTGTGCATGCCCTAATAAAGAAACTAGTATATCCTGAATACTGGGTTTAATCATGAATAGAAGCAAGAAACTTATGGTTTAGAATAAGCTCAACACTTGGAAGTTATAGGCCATGCAGATGGCCTCGCCTATCCAAAGGACCAAACAAACAATCCTCGTCAAAGGCTATGAGACAGTCATGAAAATATCTTTTAGTTTCCAAGTAATTACCATTAGCAGTTTGTTATAGAAGTCAGGGTTGTAAATCTATAAATCAATAATGGATGATGGACATCGTAAACCACACCAAATGAGATGATGTAAAAATTTTCAGCTCAAAAGAAGCCATGTTCAGAGACTTTAGCATGGGTGTGGGAACTAGTTCAAGTGCAAATTGGGGGTGGAAACAAAAAGATTCCATGATTGTACTATCAGAGAATCCATCAACAGTGGAGTTATGAAGATTTTACAGACATGAAATATACCTGAAAGAAAATAAATGCAAATGATTTAAAATGACGAGAGCGATTGATAGACTGAAGGTTTATGTTATAGCCATCTACAACTATCTTTTATGATCCTTTAAGTAATAGAGCTGATTTTAGAATCATTAGTTGCATTTTACTGTTTTGAAGTTGCCATGTGGAATCTGTTTCAATTTTCAAGTCATGCATATGTGTCAGGTCTATCTCAGGACTCATCACAGATCTGACTAAATCAAAATATCCAGCAGTGAAACAAATCCTCAAAGGATCCTGCAAGGATCACATCTGGATTTTAACAAGGGTTCAATAGCATAAGTTATTAAACACAAAAGTTGAACAATCAATGCAGGACAGTCTTAGTTAAACTTCCATTCTTATGGCTGGTTTACAGTCTAGACAACCTATACAAAAAGAAAAAACTATTTACTCAAGTGAAAAGGATGAAAGAATCTGACAGGGATGAAACAAATTCTGACACCAAAACTTAATATTTTAGCAGAATTTGTAAAAACTCACCAAAGCAAAGTTTCTTGTTATATCAGCATTGCCATCATCCAAAGATGTAGTAGAATCCAGTAAACTATAACACCTAATCTTGCTGTAGGCTGCCTCATTAGCACTCGCCCACCAGAGACCCTGTTTCATGAGTGAGTGGAAATTTTCCAGCTCAGAAATACATATTAAATATAAAAGTGATGGTATTGTGTAAAGTTGCAAGCCATAGACTTCAGAGTACATACCAAACACCATCTATCCGATCTGTTATGGGTCTCATAGCCTTTGGAATAAGCCTAGATGCTGCAAGTGACTTGAAAACGTGACCTTTGATTGAAACAGAGTACATGGATACAAATTGTTAGCAGCTACCTTCTGGAAATCATTTCTTACCTGTCAAGTACATATATGTAGATATAGATAACCAAGTAAAAAAGAAAGATCGGTTCCACTAAAACTTGCCTTTGTCATCATCTTTAAGGTCTGAAGTTGACTGGCCAGCTTCCACATCTATATTAAGTGTAAGTTGATCACTTGCAATCTTGCGTGTACTCCGAACATGAGGTGCAACAAGACGCTTGCTTACTTGCCCCTGCAAAGAGAGAAAACATGGCATCATATTAGAATAAATCAAAATCAATAAACCATGGGCTAAACTATGAATAGGATGACAACAGATGCATGATGGTTGCAAAGCTGAGTGAAGTTTGAATCATTGACAACTTGTCAGGTTATCCTTTCCTGTCATTCAGGAATAACTACAAATTTCTCCATGGCCTGTCAAACAATGTCCTTCAATGAGTCATCAAGCATATGCGACACAGAAGATGTTCAGTTACCAGTATATACTCCTGGCCTAATGTCCACTAACTGCCATTAAGGAGGTGCCATCAACAGTGAACACCCTGTCTGAACCAATGAAGAAGTTAGGGATAGAACTATAACTATCTCTGGTTCCCTAGCATGGTTTAGTATCCAAAATGCTCTGACCTCCCCTAATTGGCTGTGGAACAATAGTAATTGCTTCTCATCTCATTCTATATTGGTCAAGTTGCCAAAAAGGACAATGCACTCCTCTATCTCAAGCTCTTATAATCATACTAAGTTCTAACATATGCACCAATCACAAGGAGTCATGCTTCGTTACTCGTCCGAGTTGATGCTACGTTGTTAACAAATATTGAGTTAACCAGGGGAAAACCTGAGACTCTGACACCCACAAAGTAACTAAAATCTCCCAAGGACTGCCGCAAGTGCTAATAATGTGCTAATTTCAGGCAAAGGTATTCAGGTCATCAGATCCACAAAGTTTGTAAGTATGCTTGTTAAGCACCCCCTAAGGTTAGATAGTGATTTTGATTTATCATTAAATAATCCCTTTGTAGTTGTGCACTTCAGGTTGGATCTTATGTTTCGTTGTTATCATACAGTGGTTTTGCTAGAGAGAACGTCTTTTACTTACATGGTACAACACTTTATTAAAGTGGACCTCTCAATGCCACACATGTTCACCCTGATTCAATTTGTTGGCAACTAATTTTGAGGAGGGATATGGATATATTTGAGCATTAATCCTTGTGCACACATGTTGATGTTAATTTATCTATTCAATGGTTAAATTAATCTAATTTATTCAAATTAAGGTTAATAGCTTGAGCATCCTATTTTATATGCTTCGTTTTCACCCTTGAAGTGGCTATCTGGACTTAGATGGAGCTTTCTAGTGGTGTGGCCCCCTTCTTGGGCACAACTTTCAATTGATATCTTAGAGCGATTGGCACACTTCTCTAAAATGGCCTCTCTTGGGTTAGTTGGACACTTTATGACATGGCATACAGAGGAATATTTTAACGATGAGTCCAAACCACCTCGACACTTTCTCCTAGGGTTCACTTTATTTAGAGAAGATTTTACGTTTTCTTGGGTGGTCAAGGTAGTTACATGCCACAATTTTCTAGGGCGCACCTCTTCTAGGTGCTCTCTCATCCTTATTGCATGGATATTTTAGTGACAATTAGCATATTTTTTACCATTATTGGAAAGCACCCTCGCCTCTTGGCAAGTATTATTCTTTTGTTTAGGGTGGTTATGGAGGTTGTAATTGGGAAGCATGTTGCACATGAGAAAGTCATGCATGTGACTTAGCATGCTCTTGTACTTGGGTCTTCTTTCTATTTTTGGAGATTAAACTTGGAGGGTGCACGGTGCACCAGTGGAATGTTTCTTCTTGTTGTTTTATAATCTTGGATGGCGCACTTGTGGGAACATTTCTTGCTATTCTCTGAGGTATAGACATTATTATTTCATGGAGTTTTGGCATGGTCAAACCCTAATTTGCCCTTATCTCCTTGGATTTGCTTTGTGGAGATGGTCCATTTGCTATTTTGGGGTTTTTACTACATCTTGTTTTGTGGGAAGCTCCATCTACTTGGCATCTGGCAGATTCATCCATGGAGTTGGTTGCCTTGGTGTTCACACATATGGCGTGGTTGTGCACATTCTTGGAGGGCACATTCCAGGTGGACACTTGGCATTTGACTTGGTTCGATGTTTATTTTTTATGGTGCATCACCATCATGAGCATTATTTGGTGCATACTACTATTTTTGGATGGGGATGAGTTGCCTTTGGGAGGCTATTTCACACATGTTGTAACATGGTCAATTATGGATTTAGGAGAGACTTAACCACTCTATCATAATGATATTTGTTTGACTTGTCTTGGAATTAGTTAAAAGATAACAATATTTCATTGTATGAGAGAAGAGATTCACTCTATAAAATAGGAACCTCTCTCTATTGTAATTGAGGAGAATTTGAAAATTGAGTAGTTCTCCCCTCGTGCTATGTTGGACATCATTTTGGCAAGCTTAATGGAAGAATGGAGGTACCTTCTATCATATGAGAGGCTTAACTTTTTTTTGCATGTTTTTAATGTTGTCTGATAACAGTAGGAAACTTTTGCACGGAATCTGTTATGAAGGCCTTGTAATGGGGCATCTACCATTTAAATAGGAGTAATGTATGGAGATCCTCCTTATTTCCTTTTAGCTGTTATATTTCTGCATATATTAATTCTTCATCATCAAACAAGATGTTGTTGAAATTAATAAATCATTGTATGGCAGCACCTTCATCAACTTGTTCAAGAGTAGTACTAATAGGGCTCTCGAAGACTCATTTCTTTAGTTATTTCCAGCACTATTTTTTAGGATTGTGTTATGTTATTTGCAGCCCTATCTTCCTTCATTCACAAAACAGCCCTCTTTAGAGTGATCTTCCTTGACTCCCTTTGCCCAACATTTGGTCAACACTAGTCTTGGGGGTTTTTACCTTTATAATCCTTTCCCACACTACTTATGTATTCAACTTTTACTATAATCATTTGTTTTGCTTAGGCTAACTCTTCAAAAAATCACCTGGAGCCTTCACTCTATAGCCTTAATCCTAATTTTAGGAAAGTCTCTCCCTTGATTTGGAGAAAATCCAAACAGAAGTGTGAGGAAGAGCTACTACGGTGACAGTGGGTAACCTTCCATAGTGCATAATGAATTCCAATATATAATTACTTAGGTATCTCCTTGTGGTGGAAAAACATAGGAAAACCTCCAGGTGGTTATTGGGGTGCAGAGTGATCACTGAAATGAATTTGCATCTGAAATAAGCATGACCTGACATATGCAGATACAGAGGGAGATGAAAGCTTTGGATATCCAAATGACTAAAGAAAGCACGAGGAGGGAATCATGGGATATGATAGATTTTGCATAACAGCTGCAAATCCCAACAACTGAGTGAATCTGTTCACAATAGACAGACAATGAGATTAACAAGTACAAGACAATGTCGATTGAAAAAATTGCAACTACTTATATGCCATCCAACATTTGCATAATCCATTGTCTATGCAATTGAGCTCAACAAGGTATATCTCATCCTCTGTAAGAATATATCCTGATCTAAAGTCACCCAACGAGATAAAGCTATGACAATGAGTAACTCTAATCACAATCATATAATAAATGTAATGGACAAACCAATTATTATCATCCATGTGTATAGCAGAGCAATGACACTATAAGAAAATAACAAATGGGTATGTATACATAAATCACCCCATTGATTTTTCAACTAGAGGCATTTGAAACATACAGATGGCAATTATTGTAATAATTGCTCCATCAAGACTGAAAGGAGAAAAAAAGAACAATGAGGCAATGACATAAAATACAAGAGTACAATCCATGCTTGTGACTAGAGAAACTCTCAAGCAAATTGGATGATATTATGTGTTTGGGATAGTGTTCAGCACATGCAAGACTGGAGATGGTGTGAAGTTTGTTGCTGACAACAGGAGAGATAAAGATTATATAAATAATTTGTGTGGTAATCTAAATGGGGAATATTGATAAGAGGGAAATATGCATTCGAAGTTTAAGCATTGATGATTGATCAGTTGGGAGGAAAGAAACATGTTCAAGTGAGCCAGGTAATACTATGGAAGAAAAGGCCTCAATCAGAGCACTTACTTGCAATACATGTTGAAACATATATTATATGATTTGATTGTTGTCACGCAAGAATTGATATGATTCAGTTGTGTATATTATTTGCTCTCAATTTATTTGGCTTTTGGTAATTATATATGTGATGCAATATTCTCTCTACAATTTGCATGTGAGGTTATACTTTTCTTATTTTATGTAATAATAGTCTACTTACATAAATAGAAATAAAAGCACTCGGGTTTTGTTTCCAAAGTATTGTGTCTCTGGTGAAGAATCCAGTTGCAGCAGCATTTCAGCTCCGTTGCCAAAGTACTTACTCTTGAAAAATTCAACTGCAGTGTCTAGAGCAAGGACGAAAAATGTTTTACAGATGTTGCAAAGTCCCAAAAGGATGTTAGCTCCCAATCATGATTCTTTAACACATGGAGCTAACTGTTTGATATAACATGTAATGGAAGGTAGAATATTCAGGCATGTGAAAAACTTGGGTAACACTAAATGTTTTCCATATTAAATATGTCAAAAATATGCAATACACTAATCCTGGTACATACAAAGGAGAAGTTAATAAAGCTACCCAATTTTATAAACAAACTGGTTGAAAACTTGAATTTATTTCATTTATCTAAAGTAAAGTTCCACTTTCATTGGGAAGTTGACTGTTGAATACATTGGAATCTTGTTATTATCCTAATCGGCTGTTTTAAACTCCTGCATGGTCGTTATACAGTCACTACAGATGGTATGAAAATGTGTGTCCACTTGAGTCAATATGTTGGTGGCTTAGTGCCATCAGTTGGCATTTTCAATACTAATGTTTTAGTTCCTATGTCCGCAATAGTCTCTTTCTGCATGCTCTCCTTATTAGTAATTGAAATTATCTCCATCATTGATGTTAGGATTTCCCTGAGAATGGACTTCAACAAGATAATAATTTTTAGCCAGCTTAAACTTAAAAATTCCAGCTAAGGAGATTGAGAGCACTTTATCATATTTTTCGCAATTACAAGGTTTTCTAGAAATCCTAAAACACAGTTTGGAACATGTCTGTAGGCAGATTAAGTATCTGATATATACAATTTATTTCTAACTAGGCATTCTAGACAAAAAAGGATAACTTAAAATTTTTTGTAAAATAAGAAAAAGAGCTTAGAAAATTACAATTTCTTCAATTTCTGACACTTCTGCACCAGCAGCAATAGCTCCTAACGCAGAACTTCTTTCTCTCTGAAGACTTTCAACTTGAGCTTGCTTATCACGAAGGGAAGCCTCAAGAAGATCCACCTTACTTGATAACTCGTGCATCTTATTTCCTGTATCTTGTAACAAAACATCCTTGCTTTTGGACTCTACCTGGAAACTTTCTGATTCAGAAATAATAGCTGAAATTCTATTTTCTAGTGAACCAACAAGTGCATGTGTTCTCCCAGCTTCTCTATCCTCAAGAAGCCTATCATGCACTCCAAGTTTTGAAACCATTGTTTCCAACCATGCCTGCAGCTCTTGCAGCTCAGTGCCTTTTCTTTTCACATTTTCCTGTGTGGCCAAAATATCATTGGTGCACCTTGTAACTTCTTGCCTTAATCGTGAAATCTCAGCATCACGACTTTCTAACTTTAATTGCAAAGTTTCAACCTCTGCAAGGAGACTTTCTGAAAGCTGATGCAAATCTTTTAGTTTGTTTGATGTGGCAGAAAGTTTGGCCACAGCTTTGCCACGAGAAGATTCAAGGTTTTTGAATGCAACCTCTTTTTGCTGAATATTGTTCTCCAGTTCCTTTACTTTACTTGATAAATTCTCTAATTGCAAGTCAGCTACATCAAGTGCTTGCATAAGATCCTCCACTTCTATATTTTTGGAACATGCACATAAGTTAGCTAAGGATTCCGAGTCAAAATATTTAAAGATTTATTGAAACCACACACTCAAAGAAAAATACTAAAAAATTACCTTGGTTCTTGGCTGACAAGGCATCATGCAAGGATGCTATCTCCTCTTGTATCCCCTTTGTGGAAGCCTCTCGTGCTCGGAAGTCCTCAACACTGAGTTCCAACGAGTCGCAATTATTCTGTAGCATTTCAATGTATTTCTCTAACTCACAAATTCTTGACTTGTCCATTTCCCTTTCACGTGAAAGATTATCAGCAACACTTTCTGCATTCTTTATTTGAACTTGAAGCTCACCACACATCCTTAATTTGTCATCTTCGCTTGCTTCTAACTGTGATACTTTAGATCTGAGCTCATCTAACTTGTATTTGTATTTCTGAGTCATAATATGTACAAAGTCCTTGATAGCCAACAACAGGTTTTCAGCTATCTCAGCACTGTATTTATCAGTAAAATCAACATGATCTGTGGAATGCAGAGGTTGAGAAATATTTGATGCCAACCTGTTGCCACTGGTTATTACCATTACATGCCCTTCAGAATGTGATCTCTCTACATCCTTAATCTTCATATTCTCAAGTTCTGCCATGGCACTACTGAAAGCATCATGAAGGATGGTAATACTACTATGTAACATACTAATTTCAGCATCCTTCTGTTTTGTGAGATCATCGAGAACTTTAGCATTTTGCTTTAGAGACTCGAAAGATTCTGCGAAATGTGTAACTTCCTGCACTGCAATCTGCAAAACATGTGACACACCTGTAGCCTTCTGGTTAAAAGCAGTTGACTGCCCTTCCAATCTATTTTTGAGAATCTCAACATCAGCCATGCATCCTTGCAACTCATGCTCAAAATAACGCAAGTGTTCATCAGTCATCTCTCTTCCGTGTGTGCCATGATGTTGTGTTGTATTGCCTACATATTCTTCATGGTGCCCTGCAAAAGACTCACTCTGCAATTTTTTTCCCTGGAAAAGGAGGAAAAGTAAAGGAATATGAAAGTCTGTCAAATATGCACATAGAAAAATAGCACTAACATTCACAGTATTTCAAAAAGCATTCCCCTGACAAACTAGCCATAGTCTGTCGAATACACAAATGCAAGCAGAACACAACTATATTTCCTGCATACTTCATATAATATTTCCCTCATCGACAGCAAGGGTTAGCTCAACTGGTTGTTGCCATTTGGATAGCTCCATGCCAGCAGGAGCCCAGTTCATATCCCCCTGGCTTACATGGGCTACTCTAAGCTAACATGGTAACAGGTTTACTAGGGATGCCATCCACAAATGTGGGGCAGCAACCCTTGAGATTCCCTTGAGATTCCCTGTGAGGTTGTCCTGTGTAATAATAATAATAATACCATTATTATTTTTTTCCCTCACTGAGCAAATAATTAGATTGCAAAGTAGTTATAAGTTTTGACAAAATTATAAGTAAATATCAAAAAATAATATTTATATAGTTTTCCACGCAAATACTATTACACCAAAATGCAAAGAATATCAACAGTCAAGCCATTGGTCATGAAATGCAATAAGAACAAAATCTTACGGATTAAGCTTACATTGTGATATAAAATGGACGTAACTTTCAGACACGCTGAATTCCTTCCATTTTGTACAACACAATATGTATGCATTAGCTTAGGATTAAGTTTACATTGTGATATAAAACGGACATAACTTTCAGACGCGTTCAGTTCACTCCATTTTGTACAACACAATATGTATGTATTAGCTTCAGGACAACAACAAAACCTTCTGCAAGTATATCCAAACTTGCCATCATAAACCAAATATTACTGTTGAAGGTATTTCAATTTCATTTGTCTACTCTGTATGAGTCCTAAAATGAGAATGTCAAGAACCATACATTGGCATACTGCTAGGTAGTACATGCAATACAATAATTGACCTACATTTTCTGATCAGCATAGATCCATCTTAAACCTGGATCTATCAAGCACCAAGAGTGATCAAACTTTTTAAGGTGTAAACTTTTTATCATTTAACATGAAGTAATACCTAACATGGAAATAAATGATGGAAAAATTTACACCTTAAAAAATTGATCCCTCTCAATGCTTGATAGATTTGG
Source organism: Pinus tabuliformis (assembly GCA_031772625.1). Lineage (NCBI taxonomy): Eukaryota > Viridiplantae > Streptophyta > Pinopsida > Pinales > Pinaceae > Pinus > Pinus tabuliformis. The sequence goes on from CM062820.1 coordinate 522,273,544, forward strand.
GTTTAAAAAAGGATCTATGCTGGTTTGTTTTAGATCTGGGTTTAAGATGGATCTACGTTTGTTAGTGTTTTTAAATGTTATCATGTACATATGTATATAAGTAATTTTTTTCATGTAGATAGGTACAGACATTGTTATTATTTTTTTGTTGTCCCATTATATTATGTGACAACATCGGCCCCATGCTGTACTGCAGAGCACCTAGCAGTGCAATCAACTATTAATAGAGTAATATTTTTTGTTCACTGTCAACTAATAAAAAAAAATCATGTTTCTACTTTCATTAATAAATCATGAACATAAATAAGTATCCATTACTTTGCTTATTACAATAATTAAGTAGACACTTTTTCTATTTGCAGGCCCAACTCATAATCAAAAGTAAATCTTTGTTGTTATTAGTATTGAGATATGTTAAACACACACATGGCAGCATCATAATATGAAAGATAAGCAGGAAAGTACATCTATTATTTGACAATGATATACATTTATAGTACATTCATATGACCGTTGGGTTCCACATCCCAAGGTCTCTTGGACTCTCATGGTTGTTCACATTCTACACCAACCCATAGAGGATTAGGTGTCCAATATTCCCCCCCTTAATTCGAAGGGTTATGTATGAGTCCAAGAAGATAGTTGTAATACAAAATGTGCAAAAAACATGGCAACACTAGGCTAAATGTGTTCTCTGAAATGTTGGTATAAAGGGTGATGGTTTAAAGATGACCACCAACGCAGGAACGCTTAGTGCAGTTCCCAGAACTCTTCCAATTCTGGGATGAAGCTGAGGTCTTCTGCTAGAGGAAGTGCTCTTAATGTTTTGAAGAGGGAAACCTTCAACCATGAAAGGGAGGTCTCACCCCGCATAAAAGAGAGAACCTCAACCTGAAAAGGGAGGTCTCAACCTTTGATGGTTTAAGGATGACCAACAACTCTAGAATGCTTAATGCAATTCCTGGAACTCTTACAAAACTCGCAAGAAGATGAAGCCTTCTGCTAGAGGAAGTGTTCCCAATTCTTTGAAGAGGTATCACCGACTGAAGGCATCTTCAGGGGCATCTTTGTCTCTGACTACAACTTTGAATCTGGTATGGCAGGTTGTGGCTCAGGCTCGCTTGATGTGGCTTTGAAGCTTGTAGATGACCATCATTTCCCCCCTGTCAGATACAAGGTGAGATGATGGAGAAAACTCAACTACAAGACTGTTCAATACTCTAGAACAAGTTCGGACATGTGATTGGAATATCTTCTTGGCTGTTGATGTCCATTGCCAAGAAGCGATCCATCCAAGATGAATCTTTGTTCTTGCAGGAGGTTTGTTTTCTGAAGCATTTGTTTGAAGAATGATTGGTTTTATGACAGTGCTTACAAGGATGAAGATCAAAACAATGATCTTTCGTATGGCCAACTCAGTCACAGTGTTGGCATTTCACAATATGTTGTTGTTGTTGCTATTGTTGTGGAGGAGGGGCAGAATCTAAAATAGTTGAAGGTGAATTGTCATGAAGTAATCCAGCACTCTGAAACTGGATGGGCTTTGAGTAATCTCGAATATGAAAGGAAACCTCCTTGTCATATCCAAGACTTGTTCTATGCTTGTCATGGACAAGCTCTTCCCAAGGTCTGATGATGGGCTTGGGAAGTGCAAACTGAACTTCTGCATCTGCATGTAATTCTGTTGCTTCATTGGGCACTCGATCTGAATCAACTTGCTGCTTATGGGAGTCTGTTTCAATGTTCTGAACAGAAACAGGTTCAAAATGATGACTCCTCTATTTTAATTCCTTTTGTTGAAGCTAAGATTCAAGCTCCAAAAATTCTATCTTCTCCTGTGTATATTCTAGACATGTTTTAATATCACAGAGAGTGTTCTTGCTAATTTTCATTGTATCATGATCAAAGGAATGTATCATAGCTTTCAAGAACTCTAATATTTCAGTAATTCGAGCCATATTAAAAAAAAACTGATCACAACTATGACTTAATGAGGAAAAGTAACACCCACCCACAGTACAAAGACACGGCAAAATCCTCTGTAAATTTGCACCAAATAGCCAATGTGCAACCAGCAAACAAGAATGACTTTCCTCTACAAAAGACTGCTTTGATGATGTTCAAAACGATTTTGTTTCAATTCTATCTGCCTTGGTGTTGCCATGCAAAAATATGTTAGTGCCTCATAGTCACTCTTTATTTTGACCTCAAAATATATATATATATATTTGAATGATAAAACTAGAAATTTATAAGTTTAAAATGTTTAAAGCAATAGCTGCAAGGAAAAGATTCCTGGTTCGCAAGGAGATGGCTGATCTATTCGACATCCTTATCTGGTCATCCGGAAAGCCGTGTCGATGTAAATTGGCTTAAATTATAAACCAGCACCTCATTACTACGCCTATCTCTGATGAAAACCAAATCTCTCATTCCTTCAAAATCAAGCATAAAAGTTCCAAAATGAAAGACGTTGTCCCTTCCGTCTGGATGCAAAATAGTTAAAGGGATCCTTGCAATCTCTGTAAACTGAACTATTGATTGTGAATTCTTTAACTCCGATATAATAATTTCATCTGAACCAGATACACATAAACCATCAACTATAGCTTGTGAAGCAGAAAAGTCACATATTTCATCTTGACCATCAATCAACGCATCTCAACCATGGTTCCAGCGTAACACCAATTCCCGCCTATTTAGGAAGCCATTAATGGATCCAACGTCTCTGGTCAACTCCAACAAAGGCGAGAAGAAGCTGTTGTCGAATTTACAGAAGGTTGTTGATTTTCTTCAGAAGAAACCCCAATGCTGCGCAATATCCTATCACGGAGCCTTCTGCTTCCAATGGTTGTGAACCCCCTCTTTGCAAATCTGCCAAGCTGTGGAATTAGGACCCTCTCACAATTCCTAATAGCTCTGCACAAGCTAACGGTGCTGCTTTCGCTCTCTCAGACAAATATTCCACCAATATAAAACTGAGTCCATAACTACAAAAATCCCGTATACAAATGGTAATCTAGTAGGCAGCAAATGGTAAAACCAAAGCCATGGCTTGCACACATTTGGTATAAATAACAGAATCATATAACCATCATTTTACTACTCAGCTAATGCACTTGGTGAAGAAGTGTATTGAACTGTTTAACAAGATTGTCGAGAACAAAGAGGAGTATGCCAAGTTCTATGAGGCGTTTTTAAATAACTTAAAATTGGGGATACATGAGGACAGCCAGAACAGGGCAGAGTGGGTAGGTTTTATGCAGAGAATCTAGCTCAAATATGGCTGACATGCGGTTCATAATTTCTGAGCTATAGTCGGGTAGTCTAACCAACCTGGAACCAACGCATTTCATTTCAGGGGTCAAACCAACTGCTTCATTCACCGAAGACAATTATGGAAAGGATTGTCAGACCTCAATCAACGCACACGAAGGTTGTCCAACTCAACACTGAGCTTTAATAGCAGGCAGCTTTAATCACAGTTTTCGATGCATTCAACACACAAATGAAGAGCACCATTTAACACCAATATAGCTCCAAGTCAGCACACAAATGAATCAATGAGCCATACACAAAACCGATTTCTTTGTCTACAATAGAGCCTTAATCTTCAGCACATACAGCGCACATATTAAGAGCAACAACCATCACAAAAAGGAACGACCCTTAAAACCAATGCTCAGGGCATTGAATGAATTTTCAGCAGAGATTTGACCGTACCATATTTTAGCACAAACAACAAATATACACCAGCCTTCAAAAAGAACGCACAGGATTCATTAATTGAAATAAAACGGCCAACACCCCAGGAGATATATCAATGCCAATACATATCAAAAACTACTGGGCCATGCAGAAAATTAGTGCATAACGTAGCTAATGCACAGATGGATATAACGCATAGGGACAGTGTATAATGGCAAGAAAATAGCTGGAGATACAGGAGTAAAGAGCAAAATTGGGATCTGTGTCCAACAAGATATGGTAAAATTAACAATCTTTTCTCTTTTTAATTATAACACAAAAACATAATTTAGATTGGATTGACTTTAAAGCCTGTATTTCTATTTTTTTAATTAAGCTGACATTAAATTTTTACTTTTTTACTTTTTTATCTAATGCTATGTGATAACATCTCCCCCATGCTAGGCAGTAGAGCATCTATCAGTGTTACAAACACCTGTTACTAAGGCAGTTGGGCAGCCATACATAGAAAATTTGAAAAAAGTCTTAACAGACTCCATAATAATAACCTTGTATGATGATGTTACTAATAAAATGACTTTGGATTCCACCTAATATTACATTATGAAGACAAATACTAACTACACCCAAAAAAGTGAAAGCAGGGAAGTGAGCTTCCAAATGAAAATAACAATTACAAATTACAACCTCATATAGGTGGTTGGAAAACAAATGTTATATAACCACGCATATAGGAGGTCTCAGGGTCAATTCCACCTGGGCTGGCTGCCTCTGTTGTGTGCCTCACTCGATGTCCCCACCAGATCAGGAATTGTAATCCTCACCAACAGTTTTAAACTGGGTACCATCTACAAAAAGTGGGGAAGTGCCCAAGGGTTTCCCCACAAGGTTTTACCTGGGGAAAAAAGGAATAACCAGACCTGAGCGTTTTAAAAAAAAAATGACCATCTTAGATAATGTACACAGGAAGAAAATGGTAATACAGAGCTGTAATAGGACAAAGGGGCCATAAAATTTAATTCTATTATTTAACAACTTGATATATGTTAATCCCCGTAAAGGCATAGAGAATTAGAGAATACTCTATGGTTGCCAAATACCAGATCTTGCCAATGGACTCTTTTAAAGCAGTGTTCACTGTTTTCTCACTATCTCTATCTTTATAGTCATGGAAAGTTTCTCCGACTCGAGTCAGGGACAAGATCTGCATTGCCTTCTGTAAAACCTTTATTATTTATATACTATTCCAGATAGCTACAAATAAATATTTATGAGAATATCTACATCTTAAGTATTTGACATTTGTGTTTTCAACGTTTAAGAATCAGACAGGCACAAAGCGAGTACACACCTCTAATGGTGTGCTTCTAAATAGTGTGTTGAATACTCAGATGTTTCCCTCTCAAATAGTAAAAGAATTTAACAAGTAACTTAAAGTTGAAAAGTGCATCACTAAATGATTTTCCTTCTAAATTACATGGAATCTAAGAAATAGAGAAATAAATAATGGAGATCGAGAAAATGAAGTAAAAAATAAATCAAGCCCCAAGGGTTAGCTCAATTGGTTGAATCCGCGTCTTTAAAACACCTTTGCTGTTGAGAAGTCACGGGTTTAATTCTCTTGACACCCTCGGGGTCAGGCTCCGTGGTTGATCCCTTTGGGTGGATCTGCCTGGTACAAATATTCCGTGGACGAAGCGGTCACTGATCTCCGAGGTCCATGAACCACATCGCAAATAAATAAATAAGTAAAAAATCAGCAATACTCCAAGTAGACCTTGAACAGTCTTGCTGAGTCCATAAAAAGCCGACAAAGATAATGAAATTAGGAGATATCCAGCCCTCTCCAAAGGACCCTGGCATGTCTTTCAGTACAGAGATGAATTTGTTAATTTTCAAAGAAAGAAACAATATTTCTTTGAAAAAACATTGAAACTGTGTGCTGATAGTCTTGGCTTCATATAGATCATGGACATGATAACGATTCCACTTTTAACAACAGTTTACAATCTTCAAAATCTGTTCAACGTCATGGAAGAGAGACTAGAGAAAATTTGAAGCAGAATAATTTCAGAGGAACAAGAAGCAATTCATTCCAGCAGAAAATCCAAAAGACAGGATAGGATAATCAAGTTGTTAGAATTTCATGCCAGCAGAAAATCCAAACGTCTGGTCTATGTTTTAACTAAAAAACACAACACAGTGAAATGCCTAACCTTTTAAAATTTTTGCACAGAAGAATATACCAGCAATTAGATTAATGTACAGTACATGAGAATTATGCCCAAATCTGATTTCTCATTAGTCCTTTAAAAAGAAAATCCACAGGGCTCCCATACTAGGGAAAGTGGCCCTTTACAATCCCTGTACAAAATGCCAAATATAAGACAATACTTACAGGTCCCTTGTACAAATTACCTGGGCTGAGGCTAAGCCTTATCAATCCTCAACTGCCCCAAATTACCACTGCTGTGGCAGTCCCTTACCACAGAGAATCCTTGCTGTGGTCTTCCAAGCACCACAGACATTACCAGCTGTCCAAAACTTGCTGCTGTAGCTCCTTAAATCCTCGGATATCCCACAGAAAACCCTTGTCCTCCTTTTCTAGCCTATGGCCTGCCCTAACAGGCCTCCCTTAGCCCTAGTCATGCTCCCTTAGGCCTCAGATCTTCTGCGGCCAGTCCTTTTCCTAGGCTATGTCCAGCAAGCCCTTTACTGCCCAAACAAACTTCAGCCCCTTCTCTGCTGGCTGTGGCTGGCCTTACCAGGCCTTCTCTAGGCTGTTCAACTACTCTTAACCTCAAATCCTTCCTTGCTGTCCTTGGCTTGCTTGCTGAGGAAGCAGCTTGATCAGTCAGTCCTCAAACTAGGGATCAGCCTCCTTTTCCAGCCTGCTGCTTCCCTTCTCCTGCGTCTCCTTTGGCTGCCTGCAGCTACGTCTCTTCTAGCCCTCTTTTACCACACAAGAAGAATACTCCTTCACCTTTTTGTCCTCCAGCCTCTCCATTGGCTTCTTACTTATACTTGTTCTTAGGTCCCTTAGGAAGCCTTCTTTTCCTTCAAGTAACCTCCAACATCAGCCTTAACATTAAATTGAAATTTCCTTGGGCACAGAACCCCATCACTTTGGGTGCAAAGCCCACAACTTGAGTGCAAATCCCACACACTCATCTTTGTGTTTCTCTCTCACAAGCCTAGCACCAAGGACATGTGAGAGTACTTCTTGATGCTACCCAATTACAACACTCCCTCTTAGCGAGGGAGGTACTTCCATTCTTTGTGTAATGTCCCTTCCTAAATTATTTTGGAACAAGATTAATTTCTACATTTTGGGGCCAATTTTGGAGATGGAGCCCATTCGATTTTGTTAGGAAACTTAGGAGTTAGAAGTAAGTTATTTTGGTTTTATTAGTAGCATGTGGGGGCCACCCAATAGTTTGAATTGCGTGAAAGGGAAAATCGATGGCTTAGTGAGGGACCCACGAAGGAGGGAAAATGGAGGGAAAAAGTCTCCATGAAATCTATAAAAGGAAGGCAACACTCCTCATTTCATCATCTTTTGGACATATTGAACTCAACCTTAGTTGCTTGAGATGCTTAGCCTGGTCAACCATTGCTTAGCACGAGTTCTCCAAGCAGAGAACTCACCCTCTCTTCGGTGGACCACAAGTGCCACCCTAGTGAGGTTTCTTTTTATCATTCCGGGAGATTGCAGATGGATATTCAGATCCCCCAACTCAACCATCATTTAGTCAGTGCGTACTCAAGAAGGACGCAGTAGTGGAATATGCAGTAGATAATTCAGTGGCCTTCCGAGGAGCAATTGTCAGAGAAGTTTTGGAGAAGGAAGCACAAGGGAAGACTAGCCTTTAGGAGGATTTTTGGAGCTGGGGATGTCTGTTTGGGAGCAGCATGATTGCCAGAACTCAAAGCCAACATAGGAACTCATCATTGGGCACACATGGGAATTCGTGGGTCGGTGGTGGAGAGAGTATTTGTCGGGAGAGACAAGGGCAATTTCGGGGAAGATTATCTCAACCATTTTGGTGTGTTTGGGAGGGCTTATTCTAGAGCTACAAGCAAGCTGTACATTTCAGCAGTTGGAGGAGGGCGCGGTTCTTGGGAGGCTGAATTTCCGGGGTCAAAACCAGGCCAAACCCTTTCTGGGTTTTGGTGGGATTTGGTTGAGAAGCTTGGGACTAATTTTGCAAAATTTTCTGGGCAGATCTAAAGGGTCAAACAAGGGTCCCAACTCAGCCAACAACTAGTGGAGCTAGGGGGAATTTGGGTCAAAATTTCGAGGTCAACACTTGGCCAATACCTTCGTGGGTTATTTTGGGTATTTGGTGGAGAGTCCGGGGTTAATTTCTCGGAATTTTCTTAGCACCAAAGGTGGCGTTTCCAGCACCACCTTTGCAGCAGACAGCATAGTTTCACAAGGGTAGCGCAGGGCATCATTGCAGCAATTATTTGTGCCATCTGGGCTTGATCATGCTTGCCATTGAGGTAAGCCCAAAAGCACCACTTCCACATTATTGTACTTTTCCCAGATTATAATAAAATGGCTCAGCTGTTGGTTATTCTTGGACTTTTCATGGGTGTGCACTGAATGTTTCAATTTTATGGTGTTGTTTTTATTGTTTGCTTTGCACAGCACTATTTTTCCTAGTTTAAAACATTTCACTTTGGAAGTCTCTTTGTTTCGCACACTAAGACACAATCATCTTCCACGGTTGCTCTCCAACATTCATCATAAGCTTCATCTTTCATAACAGAAGCAAAACCTGTTGTAAGAACATAACCCTTCATAGAAGTTTCCTTGCTACTATAAGCATCCTGCTTCTTCTTTTCCCGGTAGGCCTTTAAGCTAGTGCATGGCTCGTTCTTGTCAAATATGGAAGTCTCCTTTCTTCTCTCTAACGATGCACTCTTCTAGGGTTGTTGACTCTCCCTCTGAATCGGCAAACTCCCTCTAGAACTAGACTCCCTCTGAGTCTCTGAAGCTTTCTTCTTTCCTTAGCCAACAAGCTTGTCCTTTAGCCTATGCAGGCCATTCTCTCTGACTCCAAGAACCACTCCTAGGCAAGAGTTAGATCCACTGCACTTGAGCATCACCTTTTCATTCTAGAATAGAACATCAAACCCATTTGCCTAAATTGATGTGACTAAAAGCATGTTGCATCAAAGCTCTATGAAATTTCCACGATTGTAATAACCAGAATTTAATCTACTATCTACTGGAGATTAGTTGTCTTCAGAATTTTAATTCGGAAAATAACGATTTATTCACTATTGCAATCTTCCCAAAATTAAATATTGGATCTGAGAAAATAATGCACATACAAGAAATTGGACACCAAGATTTTTGGACAATAGTCAGCAATTTAAGAGTACAATGATCTGCTTGCCTAATGATGGCAAAGCTCCAGCAAATAATAATCTCCACTGGAAAATAATATGGAGACACAAAATCCCCTCTGCAAATCGATTTGGCCTCTTTCCAGCAATTTGGATTGCCTATCAGAAATTTGCACTGCCTTCTCTGGAAAATTTATGCAGCCTCTGGAAATCACTTCATGCGAGCCAAATTGCCTCCAGCACTGCTCTTGGCCCACTCACTCTGCCTTTGGGTGATAGATTCATTGTTGGCTCACTCAAACAAACTCATCAACCACCTGCAGTATCTAATTGGCCACTCACACTGCTAATTTCGACCTCCTCTTGCAGATAAAATCAGCCTCTTTTCTTGACACTAAAACACTGGAAAATTTGTGGAGATACTCTCTAGAATTCTCCTCCCAGATCTCTGCTAAAACCCTTGTTGTCGGTGTCTCCCTCTGCTTCAATTGTGCCCTTGCTGCAAATCGATCTGGCCTCTTTCCAGCAATTCGGATTGCCTACCAAAAATTTGCACTGCCTTCTCTGGAAAATTTATGCAACCTCTAGAAATCACTTCATGCATGTCAAACTGCCTCCAGCATTGCTCTTGGCCCACTCCCTCTACCTCTAGGTGACAAATTCAATATTGACTCACTGAAACAAACTCCTCAACCACCTGCACTATCTAACTGGCTACTCACACTGCTAATTTCAACCTCCTCCTGCAAATAAAATCAACCTCTTTTCCTGACACTAAAACACTAGAAAATTTGTGGAAATCCTCTCCAAAATTCTCCTCCCAAATCTCTGCTAAAGCCCTTGTTGTCAATGTCTCCCTCTGCTTCAATTGTGCCCTTGCTGAATCACTGCAACTGGGTAAGTCAAATTGCTCAAGTGTGTCTCTCCAACCCCATTGACTTACTCTTATAATTTCTCGTTGATCAATCAATGGCCATGATCTAATCACAATCAATGGCTAAGATCATCTTGACTCCATCAAATGACTTTTCCAGATGACTCTAGAGAAAAATTGATTTTCCTCGATTAATTCAATTTAATTAACCAGTTTTCCTAAGTTAGACTTAGGAATTTTAATAATTGGTCAATTAATCTAATTGAGGTGTTTTCTCACGAAACCTTTTTTGGGTATTGGAGAAAATGTGTTCCCTAGCCTCATAGACACCATAGAGACTAGAACACCTATCCGTTACTACTAAAAACTAACAAGCTCCAATAACCAAAGTACATCCTAGACTCGCAGCAGTCCACCGGACTCCATGCTAAATGGTACAGTCCTAATTCCTCTGACTGCATGTTGACTCTTATCACCAATCTTCACATGTAGATCAGAGTCCTACTCAGTCAGACACTCAAATACTTATCGTGTTCTTGTCATATGCTTCAAAGCCCCGTTATCTAGGAACCAAGCACCCTCACGAATGGTGCTCCCAAAGAAATGAGAGATAAGAGAAAACTCCTCGTTGAATCTCCTAGTGAATTCATCCTCGTCGACTATAGCTAGAGCGGCCATCATCATCTCAAGCTTCTTCTTTTTGCCTCCTTTCTTCTTATGCAAACACTTGCTTGCATAATGACCAAGCTCTTTGCATAGAAAGCATTTCACTTTGCTCAAGTCCTTCTTGTTTCCATTGTTGAACCCCCATTTACCCTTCTTCAACTTATTAGTGAGGACAATGTTCTCATCATTAGGTCTCTTCTGCTGAAGATCCTAATCCCGAAGTTCCTCCTGGATGAAATCATCCCATAACATGTTCCAATCTGGAAGTTCCTCTCATGAGTCTACTCCTTTGATGAATGGCTTCCATTGTTATGAGAAGCCCTTTTTTGCAGTCCTCACCAACTCTAATTCTTCCACATTATCCACTAGAGCTGCAAGCTCATCACGAACTTGTGAGATATGAAGTCGCGTTCTTTACACATGTCATCTTGATGTCCCTAGGCTTCTCTCTCAATACCATCTTCTAATTCTCATTCTTGTTCTGAAAAAATGCTTTTAGAGCTTCCCACATGTGCCATGCAGTGTCCTTTTTGGTAAGGTGAGGTATCAAGTGATCCTTGACTCCATCAAGAATGATCAACTTGGCCTTTGCATCAGTTAGGTTATACAAAGCCAAAGCTATTATTGATTTGGGGTGGCATCGGATGTGCTCTAGCCATGAAAATTGGTGGATAGGCTAAAGCACATGAGATCTCCAAGACCCATAAATGGATTGGGCAGATTCTACCCGGTTTAGGAGATATTAAAATAATTAATATTTTTAATGGAGTTCCTAAGTCTAAACTTAGGAAAAATCAAATATTAATGGGTATTGATATAAAACTGGGTTAGAAGGTTCCAAAAGACATGGATCAAGCCAAATCTAATCTTAGTTGTTGATTAGAGATGTAATCTCGGCCGTTGAAAGACCAACAGGAAAAGTATAAGAGGAGGCTTGAGGGTTAGTTAGATTACACACCAGAGTGATCAGTCATTCGATTTTCTACAGCAGGGTTTGCTAAGAAAAGTTGAATCAGTGATCAGTTTGCAGCTAGGGGCAGTGAGTACTGGACAGAGAGGATAATGTCGAGAGACCAACGCAAAGGCAGAGAGGCAAAAGCAGAAGCCAGAGCAAGGCACACAAAGGCTAGCTGAGACAACGAAAAGGCCAGAGGGCCTGCGTCATCCACACAGAGGGCAACAGGAGTGACGCAGAAGGCCATAGAGGCTGCGCCGTGCCTCAGAGGGATGACGCAGTGCTTCAGTTGTCCTGGAGAGGGTTTCGTGGGGCAGGTTTTCTGAATATCTACTTCTGAATAGAGAGGCATTACTGTCGATTATTTTTCTCTGTCGGGTGAGCCAGTTTGGCACCCGGTTGTACTCAAGGAAATACTGCATAATAAATAACCCTCAAAATTGTTGCACCGGTTTTCCCAAGTTGGGTTTTTCCGGGGACGAGTTGTCCAAAAATAATGGTGTTACTTGTGTGTTTGCTATTCTTTCAGTTATATTGATCTGTAGATGGTTGAAACTGTATTGTGTTTATCTCAATATTTATATGTTTAAATAACTTGTTTGTAATTAACAAGTAGAAGAAATAAACCAGAAGAATACAGATAAAATTTCTAAAAGTTAGACTTAGAAATTTCAACATGGTATTAGAGGGTGGTTGCAGATCACAGGAGAGTTGAAGGCGCCAGCTGAAGCAAAGCATTTGCAGCAGAAACAGCTGTCCCAAGTGACAAAAGTTGTTCCTAGCAGAAAGCAGCGGAGAAGGATTGACGCAAAGGAACTACGTCATCAGTTTGGGCCAGAGATAGGCTAGCGCAAAGGCTAAGGAGGGCAAAAAAAGCTCATGCAGGGCCACACAAAGACGAGGAGGGTTGACGTAGTTGGCTAAGGGAGAATTTCGGCCAATGTCGGGATTGCGCAGAGCCTAGAGGCTCAGTCCTTCAATTGTTGGGGCATAGGAGGCTGTGGGCAGATTGCGGGGAGTGAAGCTGGTGGGGTGTTGTTGTTGCCGAGTCATAACAGTACCTAACGAGCAAAACCATGGTAGAGGGGGTCGCTACCGAGGCGGATTTCTAGCCAAGGAATTTGGATCAGTTTTGCAGGGGCACAGGAGATCGAAGAGGTGCGGCTCGACGATTGGCAGGCAAATTTCCAGGAGGGAGATCGAGACTCAAAGGGAGTCTAGCAAAGAACTTCCAAACGGGAAGTAGCGACTCAAAGGGAGTCGAAAAGAGAACTTCCAGCAGGAAGTAGAGACTCGGAGGAGTTGAACAAAAGAGCAAAGGGATGGCCATGAATGGGCTGAGGGATCAGGACAGGCCGGACGGGGCATCCAACTTTGTGGTCTAGAAGGCCAGGATCCGTCCATTCTAGATAGACATCGCATCAAGGCCTTCGCCTTGAGAATAGTGGCTATCCCAGTTGACCCGGCTGATAATGAGAAGTATGAGGAGGCAATGGCCAAGGCGAAATGCATCATCCTTGATGGGGTCAAGGATCATGTGGTCCAGCATATTGCCAAGAAGGAAATGGCAAAGGAGATGTGGGACACCTTGAAGATGTTGTACCAGCATACTTCCGTGCAGAGGAAGATGTTACTTGAGAATTAGTTGCGGTCATACCAAATGCAGAAGGGGGAGCAGATAGATCACTTCCTCGGGAGGTTGAAGGAGATCCAGGACCAATTGACTTCCATAGAGGCCACGCCGGATCAAGAGATGATGGTGAGGACCACACTAAACACAGTCTCCGAGGAGTGGGAGACATTTGTCCATAACATACTGGGCAGGGTGAATCTTCCAGATTGGGAAGAATTGTGGGCAGCTCTTCGCCAAGAAGAGATCAAACGACTGACCAAGACGAGAAGTAGCAGCAAAGGAGTCCGAATCAAGAAGGAAGAGGAAGAGGATGTAGCTCTGGCCTCTGCGAGGAATCAAGAGAAGAGAAAGAAAAAGGACCTCTCCAAGGTTAAGTACTTCAACTGTGGGGAACTGGGTGCGACAAAAAAGAACAAAGGAGAGGCGTCTAACTCCAAGACAGCGCCAGCGAAGGCGGAGAAGGAGGTAGTGGAGGATGACGATTATGCCATGAGTGCTCATGTACCTCTAGAGAAGAGGTGGGGAGACATCGAGTTGTAGTCAAGAAGACTACAGGCGATGAGGGGCAAGATCCTTGAGGTACCCAAACTCTTGGATTATACCTTGCTACGGGAGCCCCGAAGAGAGAGTAGCAGGACTGGCGGATGTCGGTAGAAACGGATGCGGATGAAGCGGCAAAGAGTGCTACAGTGCAGTAGTCCCAGGCAGCGCAGAGCTAGCAGGTTGCAACAGTGCGAGAGGCACAGAGGAGGTTGCAACAGTGCAGGATGGCACAGAGAGGTTTGCAACGGTGCAAGAGATAGGGAGTTGTTGCAGCAGCGCAGAGGCAATAGAGGGAGCACTTGATAGCGGCAAAGAGAGCTTCAGCATCGAGAGTGTTTCTAGCCTGACAGGGATGGCAGTAGTTGGGTGGATCAGTTAGTTACTTCTCAGTAACTGAGTTGCAGTGCAGTAGCAGTTAGCAGTAGCACGATCAACATGATGAGAGGGGGTTGCAGTGCAGATGCAGTGTTGGGAGAAAGGACCAATTGTAGCACGAATGCAGAGGGAGTTGATGTATGGATCAGTGTTGCAGTGAACATCCCACCCCTCCGGATCAAAACCCCGATCTGCGATCCGTATGGATGCATGGGGGAAGCGTCGTACGAAGCGTGTTTCGAGCTAATAAACACGCTTCCTGGAATTTTTGGAAGCGTGTGACCGAAATGCATTTTGGTTTTTGCGAAACGCGCTTCGTATGGCGCTTCGGCCATACAAAGCGTGTCACTTCGAAGTACGAAGAGTACAGATCGCGAGCAATTTCGTACAGCTTCCGCCGTTTCCACCACGCGCATAAAAAATTGATGTTTTTTTTTGTTATTTTTTAAAGGTTGGATTGGGTCCACCTTGGGTTAGGGTGAGGAATGAAGGGATTTAACCCCCCATTCATCTCTCATTTTCTCACATTGAGTTTATGAGAGCTTGGAGAAGAGAAGAGAGGAGAGGATCCATGTCGGGTGAGCCAGTTTGGCACCCAGTTGTACTCAAGGAAATAATGCATAATAAATAACCCTCATGAATTGTTGCACCAGTTTTCCCATGTTGGGTTTTTCTGGGGACGAGTTGTCCAAAAATAACGGTGTCACTTGTGTGTTTGCTATTCTTTCAGCTGTTGATCTACAAATGGTTGAGACTGTATTGTGTTTATTTCGATATTTATATGTTGAAATAACTTGTTCGTAATTAACAAGTAGGAGAAATAAACCAGAAGAATACAGATAAAATTTCTAATGGTTAGACTTAAAAATTTCAACAATTATTGCATCAAGTGCCTTGATTTGGGTGTTGGCATAATCCCACAGATCATTCACCAACAATACTAGCTTGATTCTTTCCTTCCATGAACTGTAGTCGGATATCCCTTCCAACCAATCCTCAAACCTTAAGCTAGAAATCATTTTCTCTATTGGATTCTTACCTAGATATCCAAGACACCATGTATCCTTCCTTCAACAGCAAGACATCTCAACTCCCTCTTAGAGCTACCACTTGTGCACAAATCTGACCCAACTGCTCTTCAAAGTCACTCTGAAACTATGTTAGAATTCCATGCACCCTGGGTTCGGTCTATGTTTTATCTAGTAAACAAAACACACTAAAATGCCTAACCTTTAAAACTTTTGCACAACGAAATATACCAGCAATTATATTAATGCACAGTACACAAGAATTATGCCCAAATCTGATTTCTCATTAGTCCTTTAACAAGAAAATCCATTGGGTTCCCATACCAGGAAAGTGTCCCTATACAAAATGCCAAATACAGGACAATACTTACAAGTCCCTTGTACAAATTACCTGGGCTGAGGTTGAGCCTTATCAGTCCTCAACTGCCCCAAATTACCACTGTTGTGGCAGTCCTTTACCACAGAAAATCCTTGATATGGTCTCCCAAACACCACAGACTTTACCAGCTATCCAAAACTTGCTGCTATAGCTCCTTAAATCCTCATATACCCTACAGCAAACCCTCAACCAGCTCAGCAACTCCTTGGCCTCCTTTTCTAGCCTGCGACCTACCCTAACAGGCCTCCCTTAGTCCTTGGTCAGCTTCCTTTTAGCCCTATTCAACCTCGACATGCTCCCTTATGCCTCAGATCTTATGCGACCAATCCTCTTCTTTCCTTCGCTATGTCCACCAAGCCCTTTACTGCCCAAACAGACTTCAACGCCTTCTCTGCTGACTACAGCTGGCATTACTAGGCCTCCTCTAGGCTGCGGTCAACTCCTCTTAACCTCAAATCCTTCCTTCTTGTCCTTGGCCTACTTGTTGAGGCAGCAGCTTGATCAACAAGTCCTCAAGCTAAGGCTTGGCCTCCTTTCCGAGCTTGTTGCTTCCTTTCACCTACAGCTCCTTTAGCTGCCTATGGCTAGGTCTCTTCTAGCCCTCTTTTACAACACAAGAAGAATACTCCACCTTCCTGTCCTCAAGCCTCTCCATTGGTTTCTTACTTATACTTGTCCTTGAGCCAATTAGGAAGCCCTCTTTTCCTTCAAGCAACCTCCAAAATCAACCTTGACATTAAATTAGAATTTCCCTGGGCACAAAACCCCACCACTTTGGATACAAAGCCCACAACTTGGGTGCAAAGGCCACACACTCATCTTTGTGGGTGTTTCTACCACAAGCCTAGCACCAAGGACATGTGAGAGTACCTCTCAATGCTACCCAATTTCAACACAAGTTGGACATGGCACATACATTTGACAAGGTCAATCATCCCCTTCTTTTCAAGTACATATCCAACTTTGGATTTTGGCAAAATCTCATACAACGGATTTAAGCATGTATACAATTCATCATGGACAGCTCCACTAGTCAATGGGAGAAGCAATCCATTCCGGCAAAAAATCCCAAAGAAAAGATAGCAGAATCAAGTTGCACATGGAAAATACATTTGACAGCATCAATAATCCCCTTCTTCTCAAGTTCCTATCCAACTTTGGATTTGGGGAAATCTCATAAAATGGATTAAAGCATGTCTACACACACCCTAGATAGCTCTGCTAGTCAATGGAGACCCTCACGTGTCTTTAAAGCTTCCAAATGAATTCAGAATGGATGCCTCCTCTCTCCATTTTCTATATCATCAAGGCAGAAATGTTGTACAAAACTTTTGAGCCAAAAAGAATAAAAAGATCCCTTCTGGGAATTGAAATGGTCCAAGAAGCCAAAAACATCAATCATTTCCAGTTCATTGATGATACTCTACATCTTGCTGGAGCCTCAACCATTATAGCAAGAAGATTCAAGTATATCTTGGGTATGTATTTTATCTAAGGTGAAACTTTACAGCAAAAAGTCCAAGATCCTTAGCATCAATGATGATAAGCTCAAGCTTTCAAGAATTTCTGACACCCTATATTTTTCACACAATTGTAAATGAGGATCAATCACATATTTGGGGTTCACAATAGCTATTGGCAATCTAGGATCAAAACAATGATATCCAGTTCTAGAACGTTTACGAGGAAACTTTGTTATGGGGAACTCATTGGTTAAATTCGCAGGCCAGGCAAACTCTAATATAAATTTGTTCTTTCATCTTTGCATCTTTATATGTTCTCCATTCTTTCCGCCCCAATAGGAATATTGGAATGCCTTACTCTAGTCATGAGAGAAATGTTCAAACACGGAACTCAATCTTTGTGTGTCCCTCCTAAATTGGAGGCTTTAAGGAAGATAACCTCATACTTCCTGGACACCCAATCCAATCAAGGAAACAAATGAGGGGTTGTTGTTCCAACATCCAAGGCACACTATGTACACCACCAAACCAGCAAAAGGACAAGTTCAAGGTGTCTCCATAGTTGGGCTCCCTCAATCTTGTGCTCCTCCCCATGATCATACAATCGAGACTCGTCACCTGCGGTCACACCCCAGCGGATATGATCTGTCAATGCATCAACCCTTTCACAGTGCTTCATGACACAGTCCACATCTTGATCCCCTCACTCCTTAGCCAAAAGTGAAAGCAATAATCAAAATCCATTCTCTCCTTTGTTTGGCACCAAAAATATCAGCATCTAGCACTTTTATTAATTATTATAACCTGCATGTCCTTGTTAGATTTCCTTAAAACCAAGTAGCTAATTCACAATTCTCTAAGTGTAAAACCAGAAATACAAACAATTGTTGCACTGGAAACTTAAATTGCAAATACACTGACTTTTCTAACCTAACATGCACAGCATAAAATAAATAATAAATCTGAAGACAAACACATTCAACACATAGAACATAAGATATACCTAGGAAACCCGCAACTGTGTGTGTTTTCTATTAGCTCATCAAATGATAAATTTTCCAGAGATTTATACAGCAAGGTAATGCTCCCCTTCTTCAGCAAATTCCACTCAATAACCGAATTGAATCAAAAGCAAGACAGCCCTGTGCAAGGCTTGCGCAGATCTGCTCTTCTACATAGATGTGCACTATACAGCCGCGCTGGTTCTAAGTTGGGCTAACGCTATTCAGCCTCTTCCTTCCTGCCTCTCAATCTTTGATCTGCTCATTGACAATGGAAAATCCTTCTTTTGTTGAGCTAATCACACACTCTTTGTGCTCATCGATCTGGCCACTTACTCACTCTATCTCCTCTTATAATTTCGACCTAAGCTCCTCCTTCACTCTCAATGGCTGAGATTAAATCGCCATGAAGGGCAGAGATTAAATCATAAGTCAACTTAGGATTTTTAAATTTTTTTGAAGCCCAACTTTAGGAAATAGTTAAATAAATTAATATTATGCCAAAGTGGTTGTCTTGTGGGTCCCTCTGCTAGCCTTAGCACCTACGCAAGCAAAACCCTTACTTCTCTACTCAAATCAACACTCCCTCTTAGAGAGGAAGGTGTTTTGCACTACACCCAACTTCATTGTGTGGTAAACAAATCTGCTCCCTAGCAAACCCTTGGTAAGAATGTTTGTTGTCTGCTCCTCTGTTGGTACGTATTGGAGTGTAACTATACCTCTCTGAACAATATCCCTAATGTGATGATAACATATGTCGATGTGCTTTGAGCGATCGTGAAACACTAGATTTTCAGAGAGCTTGATGCAACTTTGATTGTCATAGTGGATCACGGTGGGCTCCAACTTTATCCCAAACAAGCCCACGAGAAGCTTCCTCAACCAAATAGCTTCACACCCTGCCAAACTAGCAACCATGTACTCAGCCTCAGCTGAGCTCAATGCAATTGATCTCTGCTTCCAGTTGAACCAAGAAACAACAATTGATCCAACACTGAATGCAAACCCTGATGTGCTCTTCCTGTCTATGGAGTTCCCTGCCCAATTTGCATCAGTGAAGCCCTCAAGCCTCACCTCATTAACCTGTCTATACCAGTGTTTTAAAATTCGGTCGAGCCGAATCGTATTCAGCTCGAGCCGACCAAGCCAAGCCCTGGCCGGTTTGTTAAGGTGTTCCGGTTGGTGGATGGGGAAATATTGGCTGCGGGCTTTATTATGAGGCTATGGATCAAGCAAAGGAGAAAATAAAGGCAGCATACAAGGATAGAGTGGCTAAGTATGGGCCCATTTGGGAAATCATTGAACAAATATGGAACAATCAACTCCATTGCCCTATACATGGCACATGCAGCTAGGTTTTTTCTGAACCCAAGGTATCATTATAAAGCTCTAGAGGCAGAAGCTTCACTGGGGAGGTTAGCAGTAGCCAATAGTATTGGTGCCTAGTGATGTTTTACAGTTTACTTTTGTTGTAGAGGCCATTTAGAGCCTCCTTGGTTATGTGTTTTTGTTTTGATCTCTATATCATGTATGTATTGGACAGTGCACTAGGTGCCATTTTGATATAATGGATATATTCATGAACCTACTATGATCATATGTTGTCTTCTCTCTATATTCTAATGCATTGTGTTTGGAAACATGAATGAAAATCTTTAAAATTATGTTTTTTCATAAAAAAATAAAAAATAAAAATATTTAATGTATTTTTTACAACAACCGAGTCATTGAAATCAAATCGGTCGAGTCGATACCAAGTCGGAGTTGAAGTCAAAGTCGACCCTCAGTCGGTTCCGAACCCGAGTCGAAGTTTTAAAACATTGGTCTATACCACAATCCAAACTCTATTGTCCCGCTAAGATATCTCAATACATGCTTGGCAACAACCTAATGTGCTCTAGTAGGTTTGACCATAAACTAACTCAAAGAGTTTACTGCAAAACATATGTTTGGTCGCATGTTTACCAAATACATCAACGACCCTATTAATTGTCGGTAAAGTGAAGCATCTACTCTCTTTGATCTGGACTTATCCACCTTCCTCTAGTTTGTGACTAAAGGCGTGGTCAATGGCCTACAATCTTGCATGTGAAATCTCCTCAAAATCTTTAGGGCGTACTTGCCCTGCCCCAAGAATATCTCTCCATCACCCTGCCAAACCTCCAACCCAAGGAAATAGTGCATCAACCCCATATCCTTCATCTCAAACTCGCCTACAAGATCTCTCTTGCACTCCTGGATGAGCTTGTTTGTGCCTGCAAAATCAAATCGTCCACATATAACACCAAAATAAGCTCACCTCCAACAACAATGTAGTAGAGGTTGGGGTTTGCTTCACTCTTGGTGAAGCACAATCCCTAAAGGTAACTGTCAATCCAAGCATGCCATGCCCATAGAGCCTATTTGAGCCCATACAAGGCTCTCTCAAGTTTGCAAACGTGAGTATCCCTACTACATGTCTCAAATCCCTCTAGTTTCTCAATATAAATCTCTTCCTCAAGAACCCCATTAAGGAACGTTGTTTTAACATACACCTGGTGGATCTTCGACCCCATTTCAGCTGCAATGGTTGCAATAGCCCTGACAGATGAATACTTGGCTATTGGGCAGTGTTTTCAAAACCGTTATTAAAAACCGGTTACCGGTCTAACCGGTCGGTTAGCAAGGCCGCCAGTCTAAACTGGCCAAAAAACCCGGTTGGAAAGGCCATTTCACCATTTTTTTGCCCTAACCGGTGAAAACCGGCCGGTTTGTATCAAACCGGCCAGTTCTGTCCTAAACCGGCCGGTTTTAGGCATGCCCACTGTAAAGTTTAAAAAGCATATTTTTGACTGTGTTTTAGGGGTTTTGGGGGGAAACTAAGGGTGTTTCAACCCTAACAATGTTGGAAATTAATGGTAATGTTAAATTCTTAAAGTAAAAGGATGAAAATGATGAAAATGAAAATTAAAGGAAATGTCAAGTGACATTTCCTTTAATTTTCATTTTCATCCTTTTACTTAAATTTTTAACATTACCATGAAATGACTCAGGATGTTTGAGAGTGGTTTCGACCTCATTGGATTTCATATGGAGAAATTAGAATTTTAGATTTCACTCAAAATTCAACAAACTTAATGGTTTTCAGGATTTCATGGTTTGGGGGTAACAATAAATGCAATCGAAGCTCCAAATGATGAGGAAAACTCCTGATCTAGATCCCATTGTGTTGGACGATATTGATCCAACATCAGAATGGGTGGAGGAGACTGAAGAACCTGTGTTTGAGGCTGATTTTGATATCGGCATGGCTTTAGTAGGGGATGAAGCAGATTATGTGGTGGCATCAGAAGTTAGAACCAGGATCAGTAGCGACATCAAGGAAAGGCAAAGAACCAATGGAAGGCACTAGTCATGCAGGTTGACAAACTCGTGCTTCCATTAGGTCCACTTCTATTGTCATTGGTGGCATTGATACTGAGGTTGCAGATCACGCTGAGGCATCCTCAGACTCTGAACCAGATGATGTCTATGTAGCTCCTGATGATGATCCTGTGTCTAGTAGTGGTGATGAACTTGATGATTGATCATGTGTACACCGTAGACTTGTAGTAGGCCAATGGCCTCATAGCTTGCAACATTGTTTGTGGACTTTATAGGCCATTTAGAGCCTCATTTCTTATGTATTTTGCTATTTTGTCGATGATATGTATTGCACTCGGTGCCATTTTGATATATTCACCTTTACATGGTATATAAATGAGCAAACTTTGCATATTTTGTCTATATTGGCTTGGAATCATGGTTTTACATCTTAAAAATAGTTTTGTTTCATTAAAAATTAATTATTTAATGTATTTTTTTAAAACCGGTTCGTTTAGACCAAACCAGTCCCGGTTAGACCGGTTCGTTTAGACCAAACCAGTCCCGGTTAGACCGGTTCCGATTGGTAAACCGATTCATTAGGTGGACCGGTCTGGTCACCGGTTCCGGTTTTAAAAACATTGCTATTGGGGCAAAGGTCTCGTCATAATCGATCCCTTTTACTTGCGTGAACCCCTTTGCCACAAATCTTGCCTCATATTTCTCTATGCTCCCATCAACCCCATGATCTTGTAGACTCAACGAGAACCCACAACAGATTTGCCCTCTGGCCTCGGCACCACTTCCCAAACATCATTCTTCATGATGGAGGCATACTCCTTCACCATGGCATCTCTCCACACATGCTGAGTCACTACCTCCTGGTAGCTGGAAGGCTCGACATCCAACAATTCATCATAAGTGTCATATATCTTGTGCACCTCTAATCGTCTGCTTTGTCTAACGGATGTGCTAGGAGCACCAACTTGCTCCTATTCCTCCTGGATCAATTGATCTGCCCATCTCGCTCTCCTTCTCCATGTGTCGAGAGTCACTACCTAAGTGGGATCTACTCTCTCTTCCAATTGTGTGTCCCCTCGTCCTTATGTTGCTTGGCCTGCCCATCAACATGTACAATTGTAGTCTGAGGTGTTGGCTGAGCCTCCTGCTTGGGAGCCTACTCCTCCTCCTACACTGTAGCCTGCTCATCCTCTAAGGACTTACTCAAAGCACTTTCCTCCTCAAACTTTACCTCTCCTTATGATTGTCTTCCTTATTGTTGGTATATATATCTGTGTATGCCTTGGATGTCTCATTGTAGCCCATGAAAATGCCCTGATCTATTGTGGGCTCCAACTTCTTCCTTTTCTCTGTTTGTACATGGCAGTATACCAAGCTGCCAAATATCCAAAAAAGTGACACATCCAGTTTCTTCTGGGTAAAAACCTCCTCTAGTGTAACTCACCCCAACACTCTGTGTGGGATTTGATTCTACAAGAATATTGTTGTATTGCATGCCTCAGCCCTAAGAAACTTGGGCAGCCCCTAGCCATGCAACATGGCTTTGGCCACTCCAAGCCCTGTTCTTGCACTTTGCCACCTCGTTCTGTTGAGCATTATATGGTGTAGTCATCTCCCTCTTGATGCCCTCCTTGGCGCACAATTCCTTGAATGCAAGGTGTACTCCCCACCATTATTAAACCCTAGCACCTTGATTTTCTTGTCAATTTGGTTCTCAACCAAGGCCTTGTACTCCAAAAACTTTGAGAAGACTTCATCTTTCCTTTTCATGAAAAATATCCAGATCTTCCTCAAGTGATCATCTATGAAGGTGACATAATTCTTGTACCCACTGAGGGATACTATGGATGAAGGACCACAAACATCTGAATGAATAAGGTCCAAGATGCCCTTGGCCCTGTTATCTTTGCTAGGAAAAGAGGTTTTGGCATACTTTCCAAGTGTTCAGCCCTTGCACACCTCATGTTGATCCACGTTGCACTATGGCAACCCTGTTGTTATCTCGTTGAGAATCTTCCGCGCAATATGGTGCAGATAACCCATGCCCTATGCCATAAATTCCTAAGCTCCCTGCTTGAGTCATGGCTCCCTCCGCTAGTTAATGTTGTGGCCATCTCAAACTATAGTTTGTACAGGCTCTTATGCCTAACCCCAATCTACTTAGCCACAATGGATTTTGAGGGTTTTATAAAAACCCTACCCTGTCTGAAGGTCACCTCGTACCCCTTATTCTCCAATGCTGAAACTGAAATGAGGTTCTTCTTGAGCCCAAGTACGTAAAGGACATCTTTGAGATACAGAGGGTTTCCAGACTCCCTCTCAAATATGACTGTATCAGTGCCCTCAACCTAGTACTTCCTGTCATCTCCCATCTCAATGTCAAATTGCATGTCCCTTTCTAACAGTTTGCTAAAATATTTCTTATTTCCTGTCATATGACAAGATGCACCATTGTCCACATACCATAAATTGGTAGCCACTAAGCTTGCCATGCAAGCAATGAGTGAAAACTCCTCAAAATGAGAAGAGAACTCATGCTACTTAGTTCTTCTTGGACCCTTTCTTCCTGTTAGGGCATTTAGTAGCATAATGCCCGAACCGTGGCACAAAAAGTACTTGATCTTGCTGAGATCCTTTTTCTTCTTGGAGCTCAACTCTCCACTACTACTGCTCTTTTTGCCCCTTAACATGCCCCCTTTGTTGGCTAGGGAAAAAATTTATCCATCTTCCTCAATCTTAACATGTGACCCAGATTGACCTTGTCTATGAATCTCCTATTGAACACAGTCACCCCATAATCGCTCGGAGATCCCAATCTAGAAGCTTTTTTCTAGCACATATCCCATCCGTAAAGTCTTACCAAGATTTGGTGAAACACTGAAACCCAAAAGGGCAAAATTCACCAAATCTATATCTGGAATTGTCTCACCCTAACCAACCAACTCTTCCCTTGGGTAAAATCGGTGAGGTAAGACACTATAGAATTAGACTTGGACATTTTAATTTTCCTGGGCTTGTCCTTCAAAACCATCTTTTTGGCCTCACTGGAACCCTAATAGAGGCCAACGATGGGTGTCCACGTGCCTATAGCTATCTTCTTCCGAATCAAGTGAGGAATAACGTGGTCTTTGACTCCCTCCAAGATGATTCTTCTTGCCTTATAATCCTTCTTGTTATGTTGAGCCAATTGTTGAGAGTTAGTGCGCACAGTTGGGAGCACCATTGTGTTACTTTCACGCCATGAACAGAAGTTGGACATACCGTCCAATCTATCCTCAAATATGAGACCCCGATACGCCATACTGCCAAGAAACCCTAGCACCCAAATCAGCTTATTATCCCTATGAACCACAGCACCTGCTCCTGAAGATAAGAATTATGTTTGGTCTTCTATCATAGGCAATGTTCTAATACCATGTTAGATTTCCTTAAAACCAAGTAATTGATTAGCAATTTTCTAAGTGTAAAACCAGAAATACAAATAGCTGCTACACTGGAAACTTAAATTGCAAATACACTGAGTTTTCTAACTTAACATGCACAGCGTAAAATAAATAATAAATCTGAAGACAAGCACATTCAACACTTAGAACACAAGATATACCCAAGAAACCTCAACTTCGGGGAAAACTTGCAACTGTGTGTTTTCTATTAACTAAGCTAATATAATAAATTTTCCAGAGATTTATACAGCAATGGAATGTTTCCATTCTTCAGCAAATTCCACTCGATAACCAAACTAAATCAAAGGCAAGACAACCATGTGCAAGGATTGTGCAGATCTGCTCTTTTGCGCACAAATGTGCATTGTACGGCTGCCCAAGTTAATCTCTCTTTGTGCATTGTCACTCGCTATACAGTTGCATTGATTTTGAGTTGAGCTAAGGCTATTTGCCATCTTCCTTCCTGCCTCTCGATCTTTGATCTTCTTGCTGACTATTGAAACCCTCCTCTTGCTAAGCCAATCACACACTCTATGTGCTCATTAATTTGGCCACTTACTCGCTCTATCTCCTCTTATAATTTCGACCTAAGCTCCTCCTTCACTCTTAATGGTTGAGGTAAGTCATAAGTTAACTTAAGATTTTTAAATTTTTCCTAAGTCCAACTTTAGGAAATAGTTAAATAAATTAATATTTTGCTAAGCGGTTGTCTTGTCTGTCCCTCTACTAGCCTTAGCACCTAGGCAAGCAGAACCCTTACTTCTCTACTCCAATCCTAAAACAAGACATGTCAAACACATGTCCCACCTATTTGACTCTAAAAAGCATTTTTTCATTGTTATTTTATCACTTTCAACTGAATGGAAAGAGCTCTTACAGTTTCTCATTGTGCAAGTGAAGGGTGAAATTGAGACTTTATGGATTCTAAGTGATTTGTAAATGTTCTATTTTCTTTAAAATATGGATCTTTACGTTTATATTTCATTTTTGTATTTGTGATATATATATAGTCAATTGAGTTTAGCTTGGGCGGTTGGGCGCAATAGTTGTTATCCTCCCCACCTAGGTTCAAGTCTCATAATGTCATTGTTGACATGCCAACGCTTTGGAATAGAGTAACTTTGTTGTGCTTTTAAGTGAGTCTATATTGAGGGCTAGCCTAGTAACAGCAACTTCTCTCTTGCCTTTGGGGTGAGAGGGAAGTTGACTTTCTTCCCCAAGCGATACCCAATGCCCAAAAATTTTGTCAGTTGAGTTTAGCTTGGATGGTTGGGCGCAATAGTTTTTTATCCTCCCTAACCAAGTTCAAGTCTCGTAAGTTGACATGTTGACACTCTAGAATAGAGTAACTTTGTTGTGCTCTTAAGTGAGTCTATATTGAGGGATGGCTTCATACCAACAACCTGTCTCTTGGCTTCGGGCTAAGAGGGAGGCTGACTTTCTTCCCCAAGTGGTACCCAATACCCAAAATTTGATGTGTGTGTGTGTGTGTGTCAATTGGAGTTATCTTGGGCGGTTGCTTGGAATGATTACTATCCTACCTACCCAGGTTCAAATTCTTGCTAGTGACATGTTGAGTTTTGATGCCTCCATGAATATTGTTGTAGTGGCTTAGACCCTGAGACAAGCACTCTTGAGTGAGTATAACTGTGAGCTGGCTTGGTACCAGCAACCTCACTATTGCCTTCACGTTGAAAGGGAGGCCGATTTTTTTCCTTGGAAAATATATATATGTGTGTGTGTGTGTGTGTGTGTGTGTGTGCATACATACATATGCATATACAGTTACATGTTTGTGTGTAAAGTGTCCACCATGTCCTATTTCCAGGGTCAACATGTCCCATGTTGGATACTCATATTTTCATGTCCTCATGTCATGTGACTTAAGTTTCTATATTGTTATATTGTATTGAAGGAATATGTTCAGTAATCCACAAAATTTGACTGTACTCTAATAGGTAATGCTATGTTGACATCCTCTCATTTAGTTTTATCGTCCATGGTAGTAGTTTCAAATGTTTTTTTTTCATTGTAGCACATATTAAAAATCACCAGTCATTTCCAATTGTCTATTAGTAAAAGAAAATGTTGTTACGAAGATGTTGATGGAAAGTATTCCATGTGTGTTACGATATAAATATCAACCTTCAGTTATACATTCAGTCCATGTAAGAATTTACTAATTGTTTTGTCATTAGGCTTGACCAGGTAGACACCAAACTCTAGTCCACGCTTTTGAGGGAAGACTGATGGCAAAACTTCCAATAGAATAGGCCTCTTCTAATTCAGTTCTTGATATTTCTAATTCAGTTCTCATTAAAGATGCTTGTATAGGCCTCTAGTTGTATTTATATAATAAAAATTCATGCGATGCATGTGATTGAGATCCTTAGCCAATACCTAACTGTTGATTATAAAAAGATAACTGTAGATGCTTGTAAAAGGCCTTCTTGTAACTGCAGTTAGAAAATAATCCAAGAAAGATGTCATTGTTGGTGCCTAATTAAGAATATTGTTAGAGCATAAAAGTAAGAAATCAAAGTCAACAATGACATTTTGTCCAATTATCGGCAATATCAAGGAAAAGCTCGAAAACTATCAGGAAACTTTAAAAAATGCACAAATAATCATTTTTTTCAATTTTTTAAACATCTAAAGAACAACAATGTCAAACAAACATAATGCTACATAAATATGAAATTAAAACTGATATATAAGATGTCAAGTGGTGCACTACACATCGATACTGAAATATGATCTGTCTTGAGCCATAAGTCCTGACAGGATGATACAAAATAAAGTCAAACAAAAATAAATGTATCTCATGAGATGAATCATGGTAATGAAAACTACAGATTTCCCCTTATTTGCTTGATGGAAAATGGTCACAGTAACTTCAGAGCTCAATCTCCTCACTCACTATTGCAAATTGAGCATTAAAAGACCAAGAATCTGGTTATAAGGAGATATTGACACGGACAGGGTGACAATTGCCATATTATTGTGATAATTACTGAAATTATCACAATAATTTCAAAACCTCAAATTATTGCAACAAATACAAGCAATAAACGGCCACATTGGAATTTGGTGATATTATCATAATAAGTTATAACAGATTTTGTCAATGCCTGTAAGTGAATCTTACACCAGCGGCAATTTTTGTAATGGCTTGTAAATGCTCATCTTCACAGTTCTTTAAAAAGTAATGGATAAAAGATTCGCCACTTAAAACCCAAGGTCGATGAAGATGACCCTCTTGACACTAATAATAAAGGTGATTGCAAATAAAGGCCTGTAATGTCAAGGTAATTGTCAGGATTATTTTATCAATCTCTTAAAAGCAAAGGTATTGTCCATAGCTTTCTACCGATAACTATAGTCAATTTTGTTGACTTGCATCTGCATTGTTTTCTCAACACATAATAGTTTGACTTCTTTTAAACCCCTTTGACAGTTTTGGCGTCAGCACTCTCAAAATATGTATCAGAACAAGGGGGCTAATAATATAAAATTAATCACCAATGTGTGAGATCGCCAATGCCATCATTGCATGTATCAGAATCAGAGCAAGTCACAAATACCAAATTTATCACCCATATAGTGGATACCACCGGTTACTAGCTTTCTCACAGCCAAAATTCCAGTTCTGCAAGTGAAGAACTCCAACAAAAATCATTTGAAGCTTGTACGTGCATGGTGAGAAGTAATAATGAGAACATATGTGACTATACTAACCATTGCAAACCCATTCTTCCCATTCTATATTTATACCAGTACATTGAGCATTCTGTTGGACATTGGATAAACCAGCGCTCCCCGTGTGTTTCGTGACACAGACTAACCGCCTCTCGTAGATCCTTATCTCTGGCGATGCGATTGTTGACTAACAATTGCGGTTTTGGTATAACGGCAATTGTGATTCCTAACAAGTGGTATCAGGGCGTAAGTCATGAGTTCGATACACACCCAGCTTGGGTTGGGGGGGAGATTGTTGGACATTGGATAAACCAACACTCCCCATGTGTTTCATGACATGGAATAACCGCCTCTCGTGGATCCTTATCTCTGGCAATGCGATCGTTGACTAACACCTGCGAGTTTTGGTATAACAGCAATCATGATTCCCAACACATTCTAAAGAGTTATTGTATATTTTGTCCATTTTGGGTTGGTGAAGCTCGGGGTTCAAAGTTAAAACATAACTGCATGTTTATTTGACACCCACATTGGGAAGTCCGAACTGGCCACTTAAAACTTATTTCATCATGGTTCTTACTGCTTATCTTTTCACTCTTTACTGTCCATGTGACCCACAGTAGTCTCCTAATCACCCTCTCTCAAAATAAAAAAAGGCCATTTCAAGGTTCAAGAAGCTCAATAGGGAAGGTTAACAGTAGTTAAAAACATGCTGTACATAAGAAGCATATATTGTGCTCAACAACAGAGCTCACAGTAACAATAGTTTGCATGTTAGAGTCCTCCAGACTCAAAGGACAATGAAATATTGACTTTTTTTAGTGTTCACTATTCAGGCATATATGCTGACCAGAAATTTAAGGAACTTTAAAATTTTGTAGTTTACATTATCTTATGAGCATGCACCAGCTCTTCCTATTACAGTTCTGGCTTTCATGTAAAAAGAAAAACTCAATAGGACCTTACATTCCTCCAGTTCAAAGAAGGATAATGATTTATTTATTTCTCTCCTTTAGATGATTTGTCATTCACATCTATTGAGAGATCCAATACTCAAACACCGATAGAAAGCCAAGACCAGATACATTATACAGCAAACAGGGACCCTGTTACTCTGAAATATCTGAGCAGTGAAATATTCCACATGCTTTAGAACCTAACAAATGATAACCATGTTTTGCAATCTAACAAAGATAATCCAAACCATAGTTATCAGATATGGCTAGTTCAGACCAATTAGAACCAAAACCAATCTTGGACCAATTTGGTCCCCATCCCAACTAGTCAGCTATGTACCTGTCCAACCGGCCTGTTCAGTCCTGAACCAGCAAATTCCATACAGCCCCAAACAAAGCACTAATAACCCCTTTAAAAACACAAAACATGGTCTAGACTTTAGGCCCTTCCTAAACCTTTGACCAAATCATGCCAGCCACTCAACCTCCCTTTTGGAGTTGTATTTAATTATTATTAATTCTTAAAGTTAATGTTGATTAACTTAGATTTCAATTTTCGACATTAAAATTTTAGTGGACCCTCATTTCAAGATGTTCAAACAAATACCCCTTCCTCCTACACCACTTGAGATGGGAATTGTGTGATTTTAAGATTGAAACCTAGAAGGGAAATAGGCTGCTCAAATGGTACCCACTGGCAATATGTTGCCTAATGGTGCCAACTAATTTAAAACATCAAATAGCAATAGCTGTTGAAGCCATTCACCAAGAGAAAGAAACTTTAATATAATTTTGCTACGTTTACGTGCACCCTTACATATATAATGAGCAAACTTTGAATATTCGTTGTCTAATGGTTTGGATTACACTGCTGTGTGAGTGGGTATTGAATATTTTATCTATTTTTATTCAGCCAATTTTTGGTCTGTTACAGCATGACATAATTTTGGGGCAAAAAAGGTTGAAACAGGGGCAGGTACATTTCTAATCAAAATTTGAATCCTCAGGTGGATTAATAGGCACAAGCTGCATACATTTTTGAAAAACAGGACAGATGGCAGATCAATGAAGCACTAAACAGACTAGCCTTAGGTGTTCTACAGGATGGCAGGCACAGGCACCATTTGATCAGAGATGACATGAAATTGCAGAGCATTCTTAAACTTCCGCTAAAGATAAACCCAAAAACAAGACCTATTAAATTTACCTGAAGAGATTTTAAATGATATAAACACTTTGGTATGACATACACTAATGAAAAAGCTGAAATGCACACGTGTGATAAAAAATGGTTTTACCCAAACATGCCAAAGTATCACCAGGAACCAAAACTAGGGGACATGCATTTGTCACAAAGCAAACAAAAGATACAGTAACCTATTACAACTCCCAAGCAAACACAATAATTACACAGCATCTCCACAATTACATGAACCATATGACTAAATCACCTAATAACAAATACATAACCAATTAGTAGGACATTACCTCTTCAGACAGGTTTGTTAATATACCAGTTGCCTTGGGCACTTCTAAACCCGCAAGCTGATTAAAGACTCCTTGCAAAATATCCTCCATATTTTTCAAAAGCTCCAATTTCTTAAGAAAATCATTAGCTAACAGAGGAAGTAAGAAACCATGTTCTTTCCTCAACTGCTCAAGACCAGTGCATAAGTTTAGAAGTCCAGAGTTTTTAATTGACGCCTGATTGTGTTCTTCTGCTTGAGCAGCTACTGCATGCTCAAGGCGACAAATGGCATCTTCCTTTGCAGCTTCAGCTGCATTCTTTTCTTTATTAAGAGTTACAATTTCACTTTCTGCCTTTGCTAATTCATCCTCAAGGGTATCCATTCTTCCATGGACCTCATCCAACTCTGCGACCAGTAATTCTGCAGCTCTTTTTGATTTCCTAACATCTTCTTCAGCTGATACTATTTTACCTTGCAAGTTTTGAAATGATTTACCGAGCCATTCAATCACCTCGACTGGATCCCCAAACTGAAATTGATGAATAGAATCAATAGCATCTAATGCAGTCATCACTCTTTGCATCATTTCATTGCTCTCAGACAAAGATTGTTCTAGCTCTGTAGCATGCTTTCTTGAATAAATGAGTTCTGATTCTAACATTTTAAAGTGGTCTAGAGCACTTGATAGGTCTCTAATTTTTTGTTCAGACTCGTTAATTGCATATTCACGCACCTGAAGCTCCCTTCTTAGCTGTTCAAGTTCTGCTGCTTTTTCATCCACAAGCTGTTTCAAGCTGTCACGTTGCTGAACTACTCCCTTGCCTTTTTTCACTGCCATGCTTAACTTCTCCCTTGTCCCAGCCACTTTTTGCTCAGACTGCTCAAGCTGTATTTGGAACGCATCTCTTTCCTTTTTCATAACTTCTATCTCTTCAGAATATTTTCTGCATTCCTCAATGAGCTTATCTTGCTCACTCTTATATGATGCCACAGCTTCAGTGGCTTCTTCTTGCTTCCTACGCACTTCCAATAACTCTTGCTCCTTTGCATCAAATTCAACCTGAAGCCTCGACAGCACTTGTGCATCATGTGAAGGAGTAACAGTGCCCACAACTTCCTCTTGATTAGTTACCTTAAGCATGTTAACTTCTTCAGATAAAACTTTAAACCTATCTACAAGCTTCCTAAGACATTCTTCCAAATACTCAGTAGTGTAACTAGAAGGGATTTCGTTCAGAATTTCACCCTCAAACACTTCTCCAACCATATCAACCAATCTTCTTATCATACCTTCTGTGTCAGAATTACCGGTTTTCAAGTTAGACTCTAGCTCAAGAACTTTTGCCTCAAAATAAGCAAGGTTTTTAGATAATGTTTCTTTATCATATACATCTTTAGCTGCTTGCTCAGTCAGACTCTCATATTTGCAATTAAGCTCCTCAACTTTTTTTGAAAAAAGCTCTTTCTCGAGCTTTTCTGTTGAAAGATTAGCCTCCAGTATAAGCATATTCCCCTGTAATTCTTCTAGTTCAGTGTTACTAGCACTCTGCACATGTTCAATCTGCTGTTGAGCATCAGCCACATCCTGATGAGCTTGATTCAATGCTCTTCCTAGCCACTCAATTCGATCCTCTGGTTCCAGTGATTTTACTGAAGCTGGCATCTCAACACTGTCCAAGACCCCTTCCCATCTTTGAATAAGATGATTCCTTTCCAGTAAAGACTGCTCTAACATATCAGATTGTTCAGCCAGACTTAAGTATTTACCCTGAAGTTCCTCGTGTTTCCTTCTTAAATCTTCAATCAATTGACTTTGACTCAAGTTGACAGCATCTAACTCTGAATTTGATGCCCTAAAACTGGCATCATCTTCATCATCTCTTCGAGGCATTCTCTGGTCCAAGCTCCTAGAAAGTGGATCACTTTCAACAGAATATGACCTTGCAAGCCACTCAATTTGTTCAATAATTTCCATGGAATGAAATTGCTCTGGTAAATTCAGCTCCTCCAGAATTTCTTCTATTTTCTGAAGAATGGTGTCTTTATGGAAAAAGGATTCTCGAAGACTATTTGCTGAATTCCGAATATATGCTAATTCTGACTCCAATGCCTCAACACGTTCTCCAGCCTCTCCATATGATTTGATCTTTGTTTCAGCCTCATGCAATGCAGCAGTTTTCGCCTGCAGTTCTTGCCAACACATATCTAGCTCATTTGACTTCTCAGTCAATGAATGTTTCAATGCATCACGTTGCTGAACCAATGCCTTGCCTTTAGATACAGCCATGCTAAGCTTTTCTCTCAGAGATGAATTTTTTTCTCTGAGTTCCCTCATTTGTTCCTCCTGTTGAGATATTACTGGATCCACCTCATCAAGTCTCTGACGTAACTGAGACAGTTCCCTCTCTTTGCAATTGAAGGCTTCTCTCAAGGCAACATCCAGAGGCAACTGAGTTTCCTCCTTAGAATCATCATCAGGTCGTGATACCAACTCTTCTACACA
Organism: Pinus tabuliformis; assembly: GCA_031772625.1. NCBI lineage: Eukaryota > Viridiplantae > Streptophyta > Pinopsida > Pinales > Pinaceae > Pinus > Pinus tabuliformis. Next base: position 522,306,960 of record CM062820.1, read on the forward strand.
TCTCTGAAACCTGTCATTTTGTTCAAGAGATGCCTTGTACTTTCCAATAACCAAATGTACATAACTTTCTAGAGGAGAAATTATTTGCATGTCTGGATCAGCAACAGAGATTTCATCTTGAATAACTTCTTTAATGGCAGTAACCAACTTCTCTGACATGGCTTCCAAGTGCCTTTTTGATTGAGACTGCATCTCCAAAGTGTCTTTCATCAGTTCTTCCCGTTCTACGAATGCCCTCTGAACAGCAGCCAACTCTGACAACAAAGTTTCCTTCTCCACAGAGAGTTCAGCTAGTTGGGAGACCATGCTAGCACGTTTCCCTTCAAATTCTGTCTCATTTTCAATGCACTTTTTAGACAGCTCTGCACAGTTGGCATTAAGATCTTGAATAAATTTATTCTTTGTACATAAAGCAGACTCAAGCTCACCCACTATGGTTTCAAACTGTGATCTTTCTTCAATTCTCTTCTGCAACTGTTCAGCAAATTTATCTAATTCATCAGACATGATATCAAAAGATAAGACAGCGTCTGCACTTTGTCCATCTCCTTCCGTGTCAATAGTCTCAACATTTAGAGAATGATGTGTCTCTCCATTTTCTGCATTCATTCTATCTTGTAGTCCAATCAAATCTCTAAGCCTACTGTGAATCTTATTAAGTACCCTAACAACTGATTCTCTCTCTTGCTGGATGAGTTCAAATTTCTGAGTGAGTTCTTCAAATGATCTTTGTATCTCTATATTCTCACGACAACACAATTCAAGTTTTATCTCCAAGCTCCTCAAGTTGTTCATTTTTTGTATGGTAGCGTTGACAAGAGTAGCAAGGCGGAGATTAACAGTTGAGCATTCTGATTCAGAACAGAAATCAGAAGAAACCTGTTGGATGGATTCCTCTAGACTATCTGCAGCATGAAGCATTGCAGCAACACACAAACTTTTCTCTTCCTCTAATGAAGATGTCTTCTCACCAAATTCTATCTGTAACGCCTCTAACTGTTTCTCCAATGCTGCTGAATTCTCAAAAGTATCCTGCTTCAAATTGTTTAGTTGACAATTCAAATCATCAATTTGAGAAGTACCTTGCAATACCTGTTCCATGAGTTGCTCATTTTTCTCTGCCAATATTGCCAAATTCTCCTCCTGTGTTTTCTTTTCTTGCTTAAGTATATCAATATCAACCTCTACCTGCTTCAGAGTGGTTGTCAAATACCCTTTCTGTTGCTCTTCTTCCATAAGCTGCTGCTTAATTATATCGGCATCGCTTTGAATCAATGTCAGAGTAGCTTTCAAGCATCCTATCTCACCATCTGCTTCCCTAAGATGTTGCAACAGAATGTTTCCATCCTGTACAGAACTAGAAACACTTGCCTCATGAGCCTTTTCATGTAATTCTTGCAATCGATCCTCTGTTCCTAGCATAGGCTCTGTTTCCAGTATTACATCATCAAGCTGGGCCTTGGACTCAAAAGCCCGAATTAATTTTGAAACACCTTTACGCACCCTTGCACTTCCCTTGCCAAAGTTACCTGGATCTGTAAGCATTTCCCGGACTATTTTCTGAAGCTTTTCTGAAGTTGATTGAACCTCATTCAGGTGTGCTTTCAGAACTGACATTTTATCAGCATGCTCAGGATCTTGCTTGGTGATCTGTTGCTGCAGGTCCATGACTTCAATGTTTAATGCAGCTTTCTCCAACTTACTTGAAAAATCCAATTCCCCTAAATTTCTCTTGCATGACTCAAAATCTGTGGCAAGTTGTGCATCCTCTTTCTCTACTTCCAGTAGTCCATGCTTTGCTGACTCGCTAACTTCTGCACAAGCATTAAGTTGATCTTTGAGAGTATGAATTTCGGAATCTAATCTAGCCCTATCAACTGTGGAATCCTCAACTTCTTTCAAAAGTGATTCACATTTTTGTTTTAAAACTGCATTCTCCTGCTGTAATTCCTCCAGCAGATTATTTGCACCTGTTGAGTCTTGCACCAGATTGGAGCATTCCTTCTGCAATTGTTCTCTGGCAGCTTCCAGTGCATGGAGTTCCTGCTGCATTGAACTGTACTCGAACTTCATCTCTGCATATTCACTTTCAAGTTCTCTAATACGATGTGTTAGATTCTCTACATCTTTCAATAAACGGTCATTTTCCTCTTTAACATTTTCGATAGTTGTACCCTCTTCAACAAGTTCACCTTTTTCTCCTTCAAATTTCACCTTTATGCCAAATTTACATTTGATTTGCTCTAGTTCATCTCTTGTCAAATGAAGATCCTGATTTAATTCTTCTTTCTCACAGCTTAATTTTTCAAGAGAAGCTTTGAATATATCGAGTTCACCCATTAGTTTAACTTTATCCTCAAGTATTTGTTGGAGCTCCTCTTTAAGTTGACATGTCTGAACCCCAAGTTGCTTTATCTGCTCTCCATCAACCAGAGCAGTTTCCATGAGCATGGAACATGTGTCTAGCTCATACTCTTCAATGCTACCAACTAAATTATCTTTTTCTTTATGCACGTTATCAATTAATGCTCTCATTTCAATTATTTCACGAGCCACTAGCTTATAATTCTTGTCCATCTCCATTTTTACACTAGCCTGCTCGTCCAGTCTCATCAAAAGTGCATTCTTTTCATCAATAGTCATTTGCAGCTGACAACTGAGATTTTCCAATTTATTGAGTGATTCTGCTTCTCTTTCATTCACCTCCCTGGAAAATTTCTCTATCTCATAAATGAGAGAGAGTTCATTGTATTGTGGCTCTTTAGACATCTTGTCTACCTCTTTAACATTCAACGAGTCTGCTGCTATAGCAATTTGATCTTCATCCTTCATTTTACACAAGACAGCCACTTTCTCTGCTTCCATTTCTCTTAGCTTCTGCCGCAAAGTCAGAAGTTCCAGTTCATTTTGATTTATGCAATTTATCAAAGTGCTCTCCTGCTCTTGGGATTTTTGAAGATCATCTAATGCTAAAAGCCTTTCCTTTCTCATGTTTTCCATTTCAACATTATTTGCTTCTATAGACCCCTTGAGTACACCCCTTTCTTCAAGGAGTTCATGAACTTTCTGCTGAGCACTTTCTATCTCAAGCAGGAGTGACATTTTTGCTTCCGTTTCAGCTAGCATCTTGGTTCTCAATTCCTGAAAATCAGAAGCCAGCTGTGCTTTTTCCTCTTCTAAGTCAGCAAGTGTCTGCTTCAATAGTTGCAATTCAGCAATCAGCTTAGTATTTTCCTCTACCAATCCTTTGTTGGCATTCTGCTCAGCTCTAAGCAAATATTCAAGCTCCTGTTTCTCATGCAAATTTCGAATAGATTCTTCAAGATCTCTTTTAAGAGTGATATTCTCACCAACTAGCCCCTTGAGTTCAGCTTCCATATGCAATTTATCCTCTGTAAATTGGTCCTCTTTCAGCTTCCACCGTTGTAATTCACTAAGGAGCTTTGCATTTTCCTCCGCCAATCCTTTATTGGCACTCTGCTCTGCTAGTACCAAATATTCATGCTCCTGTGTCTCGTGCAGCTTTTTAATAGATTCTTCAAGATCTCTTTTAAGAGTGAAATTCTCACCAATTAGGCGCTTAAGTTCAGCATCCAAAAGTAATTTCTCTTTTGCAAATTGGTCCTCCTTCAGCTCATGGGATCTAGATTGCTCCGTAAGATGGATATCCTCTTCACTTGCTTGTATAAAACCCTCCTTGCATGCAGTGAGTTCAGACAAAAGACCTTTACTCTCAATCTTCGAGTTCACATGTTCAGAGTTTGTATTTTTTCCTTCAAAATTTGTTGCTGGTTCTGAAGGACCCTCACATGACATTTCTACTACTGCTTTTCTCTCTTCTGCAGTTGCCAATTGGTCTGGAGCATCCTCAAATGCTTTCTTCAGTACCATAACTGTGCTTTTCTCATCTTCCGGCTGAGGCATCAGACTCATGTCACAAGGTTGTGGATCACCCGTAGATAACACCAGCAAAGGTCCTCCAGCATCAACCTGTGCCACTTGCAGTAAAGATCCCTCTCTGATTTTCTGTTGATCAGCCTCTGAAGAACACATTTCCTGCACCGGCCCTAACCAACACAAACTGAGAATATAATTATACGGAGAAATTCATCACAAGTTTTAACCCTATGAAGACAATTAGAACGCCAAATGAGCCTAGCCTAATTTCAAACATCCAGAAATCATAATGGGTTTATTTGGTTGAAAGTGATATCCCTATTACCTGATTACTTGGACTTCCTGAATGTAAACTTTTGCCGTCATGGAAGGTTTCGTTGACGATAAAATCAGCATCTTGGCTTTCCACAGAAGCACCATCACCAGGGGATATATACCTTATTTCTTGCAGGGCATCAGATGCAGAAGTTACAAGCTCATGGTCAGACTCCTTTACAGCAGATTTTCCAAGGTTCTCTTGATCAGGGTGACTAGGATCAGTTTGTGTACTCTCTGGGTCTGTAACTGTGATCATGTTAGAACTTACTAAAGAGATCCCATGTTCAGGCAGGGGATCAACAGCTGAACTTCCATGTGCTTCCTCTCGATTAAGGAAGAAAACTGCATTGTTCACAGAGTCTGCCCTACCAGCATCAATGGCAATAGTCTCCGCTGTCGAATTCCCATGCCCTTCACTAGGTTCTGACTTTCCCTGCTGAACACCATCAACCAACCCATCTAAACCAACCGGTTCACCGCTTGATAGAACCTCATCTGTGGAAAGCCCAGCGGTGGCCAAACGTGTACCCTTTTCATCTCCCAACTGTTCCATCCTGCTTGTATCCACTCCCGTATTGGAATTATCATCATCTTCAGGTAATTTGGAAGGAACGCCAGCCTCCAATTCAGAATCCTGTTTATGATCCGGATCCAAGGTAGTTTCCATCGATGTTACCTCTGCATAATTTTTAGGTTTATCTGAAGACTTAGTATGGCTTCCTTTATTCTGTTTCTTCTGCCTGAATTCCTCAAGCTGGTAAGACACAAACAAATGTGAAAATGAACACATGACTAAGAAGTAGAATATCAAATATCCCCGTACTGACCGGAAATAAATAAAGAACAAGACAACTGTTATCGACAACATCAAGCTGTATGTGGAAGGTTACAAAAGATTACATGACATTTCCAATTTCCACAAGAATATCAGACATTTGATTGAAATAAAAAAATAAAATAGGCTCTTTTCGGTTCCTAAATTCTATTAAATGTTTTTGTATATTTATTTCTCTTCTCAGTGCCATTTCATTTCTTACAAAATAGAAAAACATTGCAATACGTACTCTTTTTTTACCAGCGGCTCGCAAATCAACTTTGCTCTTCTGCTTATCCATTGCTTCGAATCAAGCCTTCGAAGTGTTTCACCCACCCACTTCACAGGCAAAACAAGGCACTAGATCCTTACAAAAGAAATGACCAATAGGGACGATCATGCCTTCTGCTTAGCCAAATAAATAAACTAAATGTGATCCCGACGCCGCAACTGTGTTCCAAAGGGATCATAAACTGTGCATTTGCAATCAAGGAAAGCAAATACCACGCATCAAGCTAGGGCCTGCATTTAATACAGCTAATTGCGTCGATCAATATGTGATAGAAGAATAAACGTTAAAGACGTCGAAAATACTCTACAAATGCCAGCTTGCAACCAATTTCTAAATATAGTCAGCGCCTATTCAAAACACCTAATTTCATCGATCATAGAGCCAAATTATTATAACCATCCAGGTTGGATCAATGACATATGAATTTGGTGCGAGTGTGCAATGTATCCCTTACAAATGCATCAATTAGCACAATTCTTGCCCCAAACCCTAAAGCTGAAAGAAGCCCACCACACTGACCATGCCGATGGGCTAAATGTATGGAAGAGACAATCCCATCAAATTGAAAATAAAAATAATAAAAGAAAGATCAAATTAATGTATGTCCAATTGTTAGATCTGATAAACAAACTTAAAATCAGAGGTCAGGGACTTGATACTGACTCCAGTGAATTGAGATCAAAATTGCAGTCTGGACTGCTGATAGGGTCCGAGCTGATCCAATGCCCTGATGTTTTTTATATACAATTAGCCTGCCAGGGTTATAAAAATGAATAGCCAGTTCGATTCCAAACATGAATAGCCAGTTCGATTCCGATGCTTTACAAATCCCTCTCCAGCTTATTACTCAAGAGAGAACAGGGAATCCTTGCATGACACCTCATTTAACTTTAGTGATTCCCTGATACTTCTTCATTGAGTGCAGAGCAGTCTGATTTTGAACACCCACGCCTGTTTATACGGCCCATTACCCCATCCATTGCTATTTTGAAGGTTTGGGGGTTGAAATATAAACCGGGGAATCGGAGAACACGCGAAACCGGTGCGTGGAGAAAATTGGACATGAAGAGTGGGACAGAAGTAGAAAGGCCCACCAATGGAAACTTGTTGACCCGCCGCGAGGAATATGGATAGAGGAGAAGATATTGATAAAAAAAGGTTATACACCAAACAGCGAATGATATGCCTATCAATGAAACACTTAAGACAACTCAAACTATAATAACCATGATGAAAAACACAGAAACAGCAGCTGTTACGCAACAAAAAGAAATGCTAAGGGGTCTCAAAGCGGCAATTTTTTTAAAATATTTTCTCACTCGTGGAATTGTGGTTGGGATGGTTGCCTTTCACATTCTGATTTGGATTGCTTTATTTCAACAACTTTATCATCATTCGTTGCAGGAGCACTTTCACACAGCATCAAATCAGAAATCCTAATACGATTTCGGTTAGTTATCGTTGGTTTGGTCAGCACAAATATGATTTTATAAGTTTATATTATTGTATTTTATTTTAAGGTTATAGTCCAGTCAAATATTATAGTGGTACTTTCTTGTTTATGGGACAAGGTATCTATTTCTGCGTAGTAATTTGACTGCTAAGGCTATTAAGGCATACATGCTCTACCCCCTCTGGTTTTTTTTTATTTATATTACTATCCTCTCTGGAGACGGACTAGGTCCTTTAGACCTCAGCGGTGCACAAACTCCCCCAGACAACGAGTTAGTGGGCAGTGTGCACCTCCCAGTGACCCTTCATGAGGGCAACAAACTTTGTGGAATTTTTTTAGTGCTCTTCAATCAGCCTCAGATGTTAGGAGAGATGGGTCTGCTCCTCAGACCCATTAGCCCCTGGATCTTCTTCGTCAGGGCATTCCATACATTGTATCTTTTATGTTCCTACATTGTACCTTTTATATTCATGCACTGTATTTTTTTTTATAGGAGACCGTTTGGTTCTCCCGCATTTTATGGACACCATTGTACTCAACAGTGCCTTTGACCTACTTTGTGGTCATTAGTTAGACATAAATATAATTATCTTATCTTATATTATCTTATGTTGTTATTTAGTGACTAAGATTGAATATCATTATACAAACAATTTATACTTAAGCACTACTAGGAATAGGGAGTGTTCTTTTACAAAGTGAAAAAATTCAACATAATAGAATTATAAATCATGTGTCCTTTCTTAATGTTATTTATTAATGCTAATTAACATACAATGTTACAAAAGGGAAAAACCATGTCACTTGGAATTACTCAATCATGTGTCTTTTTTAACGTTATTTACTAATGCTAATTAACATACAATATTACAAAATGGAAAAACCATGTCACTTGGAATTACTCGTTGTTTGTAAGGGACAGAGTTTTACTCCTTCCAAATGCCTCTATGTCTTGGGTCATTAACATGCTTCCTTATGTATGAGGAAGATGAGCTCTTAGCTAAGCAAAAGCAATTTTAGGGCATACTCTAGGCCCTTGAAAGCTTTTTTGTATGTGGGAAAAGGTTTAAGATATTTTATTTCTTTTATAATAAAAAGGGATTGTTTTGATGGGCTAAATGGCTTTGCATATATTAATATGATATTTTATTGTTTTTATAATAAATGGGTATGTAAGAATGTATCTTATTATTTTAGTGATGTAGATAAATTTTTATATTGACATGTATGACTATTGAAAGAGAATGTAATATACTTTTGTGGTAGAGTTTTGAGATGAGCAATCTTGTTAATGGCTTCCATATTGAGGGGGAGGAGAGAGCAATGATGGAGCCCTCTTTCTTATAGCATTGTGGTAATTAAAGGAAAATGCAAACATCCTTCAATTTTGTTAGATAACCAAAGAGGTGTGATACTCCATGGAAGGAAAGTCAATAATTGTTGAAAAACCTATGTTTCTTAATAATATCACATGAATCAAACAATATATACAATTTATGCAAGACCATGCAATCATATTTAGAATTTGGGCTTTTGGTTAACTAAGCAAGTGTTTGGGACTTAATAAATGCAAAAGGGAAGGTGAAAGACTTTATAGCATCGAAACTTAGTACAAAATGTTTCTTGATTCAAATTTTTTATATCATGAAAGAATACCCAAGATAGGAAAGAACACTACTCCATGAAATTCATTAATTACATAAATAGGAGAGTTTTCAGAGATGGTGAATTTCTTGAGTTCTCGAGAATCTAGACACATGCATCATGAAAAATAATTTTTGTGAACCATCGCCACTAAAGAAGAGAAATATTTTTGGCTTGGTGGAATGATGCCAACCTCTAGCATTTCTTGGATTATGCATTCAATCTCTCTTTTCAGTATAGGGACATCTATAAAGTTGGACATTAGGAGGGAGGCCCTATAGAATGAGTTGAATATTGTGATGATGCTCTCGAGGAGGTGGAAGACCTTTGGGCATCTTAACAAAATCCTTCGAATGATTATCAATCAATAACTCTACGGAGATCAATGGAAAAAGAGGGCTTAAATGATTGAACATTTGATGTGTTATTACCCCTAGGTGTCCATTTTTTTTATCAATTTTGTGATGTTGTTGGAGCTTACCACTCTGGATGGTCTCCCTTGAACACCTTTCACTTTAATTTCCTTGCCTCCTAAGAAAAACCTTATTAAATGTTCCAAGATATGAAATATCTACCAAAATTGCCTCGTGATCCCCGCAGTATGGTCCAAGTTTCAGCCTCTAAAACCACCCAAAAGAAAAATTATAACGAAAATGCCAAACTGACCTTATTTTATGAGCATTCAGGAAGCTCGAATTTCTTAGACCATAACTACGAAAATCTTGGGAACCACGATCTGAAATTTGAATGTAAAGATCAACAAGATATCCCCTCACTATGATCTATGTTTTAACCTCTAAAATCTCTCAAAATAAACTTTATAGTGAAAATGCCCAAATGACTTGTTTGAAGAAGCATTTAGGAAGCTTGATTTCCTCAAATCATATATCTAAAAATATAGCAAATCGAGATTTGAAAATCGAACTAGATGATCAATGAGAATTCCCCTCACTATGGTCTAAGCTTTAGCCTCTACAACATCCTAGAAGAAAAATTATAGCGAAAAATGCCAAGATGATTTTTTACCCCATAAATTTCATTATAGGCTTCCACCATTAAACTCCATGAAATCATTTATGGCATGTAGAGGAAATTAAAGAAAATGCAACACACAATTACTAGGGAATGCATGCAATTACCCAAAATTATCATGCATACCAATTCCTTTAAATCCATATCCAAGTGAATTCAAACCCACTGCTCCATAATTTACTATCGTAACTAGGAAAATGATCATAAATGAAATAATATGACAAAAACAATAATTCCTACATATCGTTAAATCATCCATGCAAGAAATATCAATAACACAAAAATAAGCATATATCTATTGTAACCAAAAAATATTGGAACTAAAGTAGGGTGAGCCACATTCCACCCTGCGTTAGGCTCAGTTGTGTTGTAATTTTTATCACAGTTGATCACCCCCATGCTGGATCTTGATGCCTTGGGGGAAAATAAAGTTTTCAAACCAGATTTAACACAAAAAGTGAAGGCCACTCTCCTTCACACACTGGAAAAAACCAGTCTTTGTCACTCACAACTCTTAACCAATCACGAGGTCTGAACCTCTTTGGGTTCTACCACCATTTCTCTTTCCAAATCGAATTTCTAAGTGAAAGAATATGAGAGAAAAGCTAAGGATAAGATAAGAACCAAGAACCCCTTGATGATCTATCCTCCTTATTTTTATAATTAGACCTTGACCCTTCATCTTCCCAATCTTTTTCTAGAAGCTTCTTATGAATACCAACCATCATATCAAGGGAAAATAATATTTATTCAAACAAGGCTAGGATTTGTCCCACCCCCTTGCATATTTTCCTCCCTAGTAAAGTTTTCCCCTTCCCCAAGGTAACGTGATTTATTGGCTACTCCCTTCCTTCAACTCTATAATTTTTATTAATAAAATAAAACAATACATTGCATAATAAATTTTAGTACATAATATAAATGTTGGTAACCCAACATTACAAGTATTTAATTACATCATAAATTTTGGGGAAATGAAAAGGGGGTGTCACAATCCCCTCCCCCTTAAAGGAACATTGTCCTTGGTGTTCTCATCAGCACCAGCCTAGGCGTTGTATTTCGCTACAATAACAATGTTCATCATTTCCTTAGCTACATAAAAAATCTGGTTCTCTTCAATTGTTCTCCTTTTATCATTGTGTATGTTATGTTTGGTTTGGCTACCTTTGGACCTTATATAATTTCCTTGTACAAGACCAAATTTTCTTGCAATAAAATATATATTAGCAGTGTTCAGTATTGCAAAATGACATCATAAGTTTTATATGTGAAAACCATTGTTTCATTGCTTATAGTCTTAGGCACATAATGCCTCTCTACTCTTGTGTATCAACATGCTTACTTCCAACAATGTTCCATTTAGTACCTACACCAAAAGATCAACATCACATATGTGTTACAATTCATTTTCTTGCTCAACCAGTAATCCTTCTATAGGAAACTTGGATTTTTCCCCAAAATAAGTTGAATTTCTAGCAGGTAAGGTTTTAAACCAATACTTATCTGTATGGTTATTCTTTGCCTCCATTGCCTCCACATGTAACAAGTTCAACTCATTGTCTGCATTGGGCATGCCCTCTCACACTCACATCCCAATGAACATGTGACAAATTTCTTCTCCCGACAGCTACTCACCCTTCCAGTGCTAGGAAACTGCCATCCTTGGGTGATCTATTTGTCTCAGGGATTTCTTGTATGGGATTATTGAAGATATTATTAGAGTTTTATAGGCAAGTTCCCTTATGGCGCACTCTAATACAAATTACACTACATCACTCATGCAATCTTATAGTTAAGGTGCCCTTTATGACTTGCTCCCATGGGGTAATCAAACTATATCATAGGGTTGTAATGTCACCACAGTGGCCTTCTTCCAAGGCTCTTTATTTTTTCATTTCATGTGTATCACAACATTCAATTCCCATGAAATATACTAAAAAAAATCAAATCATAAATTTTAATTGCCCAAATTTGCTTCATTCAAAAGTCAGATCTCACAAACATGAGACTTTTAGTTATGATGTTGGGCTCCTTTGCAAGTGGTGATATTTTTATCTATCATAGTGGCTTCTATCTCACACCCCATTCCAACACTCTACCTGCAATCTAAACTTTCAATCAACCAAATAGTGGTAAGTGTTCATACATAAAATCTTTTCATTGAAAAATTTACAACATCCCCTAAAGTGATCTCAGAATTATTACACACATAATAATTCTATCACTTTCAATTGATTTCAGATAGATTGAAATGAAACTATCATTGCATTATATATTTGCATCACAATCATTCTAAGCATTTCATAATGCAATCAAACATTTATTCCAGCAACCCAAAGGGTCAAAACTGAGAGTTACATAACCACTTTCTCCACTAAGATACATATCTCTAAATTCATGAGTAATTAGTTTCCACTTTGTTTTGCAAGATGAGGGATTCATGCCACTCATTTCACTACTCAAAAATTCCTTAAGAGTATTAGAAGTTATTTCCTTTCATGACATTCAATCATGCAATTGATTGTTCCATACAAGCATGCATGCACTCAATGCACCAAGCATATGTATCATCATGATTCATAATATGAGTGTCATGAACAAATCATATTGTAGCGATTCATGGATGCATCATGAGGATTCTAGTGATCTTTACAGACTAAAGGCTTCTTGTCTTTGTCATAATCCACTAGGTATTAATGACAAATTTGCTTTCATATATCAACAATTCCATACAATTCTCACATTGACTAGGAAAAACCAATCCTTCAACTACATGTTCCTTATCAACAAACTCAACATTATATGATGGAATCACTTGTCTTAAGCTTAGAAACTATTGGGCCAATACTCATGGACTCATGAACACAATGCAGTCCCTACATTTACTTCATACCTCCCACATTTTCATGCAATCTCTCAATGCATTACCAAACATATTTTATCTCATGAGTGTATTATTCATTCATTTAATTTATGTTCAACATGGCAACTCAATGCATGCACATATTAGTAAGATTTTACTAAATATTTATGTGCTGACAATTTTCTGCCTTAACCATACCCCTTCTTGGGCATCCACGCAATACATGCATTAAATTGAATAAACAAAAGATATCAAATTCAACTAAAAAGAATTCTTACCCAATTCCTTTACATTTTTAGTTTCACTTGTTGTTTTCCCTACTTACTTGGCTACCATCAACATGCATTCTCAGCTAAAATCTTTTCAAGGAGTCCAACTGGCTCCATCTATGATTTTCTTGACCTGCATCTATTATCATTATCTTCATCATTCATAATTGTGCCCCCTCAATAGAATTTCCATGAGGTCCATTCTCATGTGACTACCTTAGCATACTTGATGTTGCAACACTCAACAACCCCTGAAACAATCTCAATCTCACATGTTAGTCACAATATAATCATTTCATCTTACTTACATACAAATTTCAACGAATATTCAAAAAGGACACTTACACTATGTACCCAATTCATGCATTCAAGCACAGCCTTAAATCATGCACCCAAACATGTACATATTGTCATGCATGTGTCATACTTGCACATATTCCATGCCATTCATACACACATCAATTGTTAGTTAATTAATTTATGCATGAGCTATAACATCTCAATTCAACAACCAATTCAATCTTATTAAATTTTGATTTTAGTATGTCAATTATATATTAGATATTTGCAACAAACCAAACCTTCTCATGATTATGGTGTTTTGTAATGCAACCTTACCCTTTTACACTTCTTGGCAGGAGCTACTTCACATCATGATAGACCAGATATTCCTCTCTCATCCAAGAACCCACCACATATACATATTCTCTATCTACCCACATGTACACTTGGTTTTACCTATTCAAAATATTCCCTCTACAATTATTGCAACAAGGGAACTTAACATACTATCATATGCACAAAATTTAATGAGAGTCTCTCATTGAGTTCTTAATTATATTAGAGAGCTTGGGGTGCTCCCTCATTTCTCTTCACCTCACCACCAAAGGTGGGTGACTCATCCTTCTTAATTTCTCCAGGCACCCGCCAACTCCTGGCAAGCTGTATTGCCACTACTAAGGATTCTTCATTTTGATTTCCCATTGTTGTACCAATCTATAATGCACTTATGTATGCTTTTCTCTTTGAGGTAGTGTCTTGGACAACAGAGATTTCACTGCCCTCATGCTGCCTATAAGGGTAGTAACGAAGTGGGTGTTCCTTTTTGCAACCCCAACATTTCAAAGTCTTCCTCTTTGATTTACTTCTTTTTGTATTTTTGGTTGTTGGCCCATGTGTCTGGAGTTTAAATGGGCTATCCTTCATTTTTTGTTGGTGAGGGCATTCATGGAGCAGGTGTTCTCCTCCACAACGCCAACATTCCAATGGACTTTCCTTCTTCCAATCCTTATGGGGTTTTGCCTCGATTTTTAATTGCTTATAACAATGTTTTTCCTTTTGAATGATGTCATCAAGTGTCTTGGGCTCCTCAAAATTTATCTTATCCTGAAATGGTCTTGGTAATCCATTGAGAAAATATTGTATTTTCATCTCTTCATCTTTAAGAAATGACACATATTCCAATAATGCTATGAACTAGTTAGCTTAGTCGTCTAAAGTGAGTTATCCTATTCTTAGTTCGTGAAATTCCTTGATCTTTTCATTATGATACCCCTCTTCGTCTCTAGAGGTTGGTCCATGTTGCAACAACCCTTGCATGTATGACAGGTTTTGTAGCAGTATTGTGTTTAGCTTTGTCTGCTCTTCTTGTTCTCTAATGAGTCTTTCATTATCTTCTTTGCAACTTCGAAGGTCTTCCTTCAAACTCTTCATTGTCTCAATAATGTTGGGAGATGTTCCCTCTTCTCTCCCCTTTTCCTTGGAGGAGATCATTTCAGTACTGAGTTGTGTCTTTTTGTTGGACATCCTTCTCTTTCTTTTCACTGCTGGAAAGTCTTCTTATCTATTGAAATAACACACACAACTATTAGTGCCATTAAAATAATAACAATTAAAAATGTCTATTGCCTTTACTTCATTTGTTCATATGCCTATATTAGCTTGCATGTTTATCTTGTTGCATCAAACTCAAGTCGGTATTCAAGTAGCATCAATGTATTCATATATACATCAAAATAATTTCACATAAGTACACATGCATGCATAAATATTATTTTAAAACTTAAATTCTTTCCTATACTTGAGTCCATCCAGGTTCAATGTTGAACCTTATCTCTAATACCACTTGTAACATAGTATTAGAGCTCCCATTTCATATGTTCTTGAGCCCATCTAGGTCTAGTGTTGAACCATGCTTTGATACCACTTTGTAACATACTTGGTGCCTTAATGCTTAATTAAGGATACGAGGTACCAATTTTTCTTCTTCTTCATGAGCTTAACAATATATTACGATACCACTTTGTAACGCACCCAACTCCTTAATGCTTCATTAGGGTCGTGGGGCATCACATTTCCTCTAAAGCATTTTATAAAACAATTCCCACACATTGTCTAATAACCAACCTCAAAACCACATTTTGTGGAGGCATTTCATCAAATAGTTTGTGTGCACTGTTTATTTCTCTCAAACTCCAATCTTCCATGAAGTATATATCTGAAATTATAGAGGCCTAAAATCTGAAATTTCTACCACAAGTACCTTGAGATATTTTCTCTATCTCCTCCAAGTTTCATAGTCTGGAACCTCTCAAAAATAAAGTTATGGTACAAATGCCAAGCTAACCTATTTTGAGGTTTGATTTTAGGAGCTTTGAGTAGACCCAACTTCCTTAGGGCATATATCAAATATACAACCAACAAATCTGAAATCTCTACAAAATTTCCTAGGGATTTCCCCTACATATCGTCCAAGTTTCAACCTTTGAAACCACCTAGAAGAAAAGTTATAACAAAAATGCCAAACCGACCTTATTTCTTTTTTTTTTGACAGAATCGGTTGTTATATTAAAAACTGAAAAAAAAAAAAAAAGAAGAAAAAATGGGAACATAGGTTCTTGTGATACATGCGAAGCAGAGGAGGCTCTGGATCTAAGAAGATACAGAGAGCAATTATCTCCTTAGTCCTGCTTGTTCCGGTTTTGAGAGAGTCTTTGCTAGAATAAATTCTAACAAATTGAAAGCCTAAGAACTGACATTTGCAAGTCATCTAAGATACAATAACAGCAGCGGGAGGGCCATCCCCATTTGATGTCGTTGTTTACAAAGAAATGAATTCGTCCAGGTCGCATTGGAGCCTGGAGCCTGCGCTGACAAGGAGCGAAAAGATACGATTCTGATAGGAGTAAGTGAAGTGAATTAGAGACAGAAGTTTAAGAAAGGGAGCGTTTCTCTGCCTTATTCGATCGCTGAAACTGATCCTGCTGCAAGCCTGGAGGATCTGATGCTGTTTCCACTTGGTAGAGCTGTCAGGATAAATGCTGGAAGGACTGAAATGATTCATGGCAAAGACTGAAGCGATTCCTCTGTATTGCATAACAGATTGCCGATTGTCCTGTCGCAGGCCTTATTTGCATGCCTGTCTGCTTGCTTATTCAATGATCGAAGGATGTGGTGGAACTGCAGTGTTCCCATTGTCATTTGCAGGAATTGGCAGCGCTGTATGACCTGCTGAAGGAGAGCGTTCGGAGAATTTTTTTTTTGAGCCATTAAACTAATGACTATAGAAGAATCACCAAAGACTTTCGCTGATCTTATACCAAGTCTGCTGAGTTGTTTAAGACCTTGAAAAAGGGCCAACGCCTCTGCCCTGTTATTGGAGATGTTCCCTAAGCCCCATTCATAGAAGAGGACACATTCCCCATTGGCATTGTAGATCACACCCCCTGCCCCTGCAATACCTGGGTTTGACTTGGATGCTCCATCGAAAAAGAGGTAGAAACAGTTACATTTTTGCAACCAACTTGCGAACTCCTCCTCTTTGAGCCTTATCTTCCAACTGTGGGTTCCCTGTCTGCTCTGAGCTCTCATTGTTTTTCCATTCTGAATGCTGTGATTTTTGTCCAAGATGTAGCTGATGAAGTTCCTTTCTTCCACACTATACTCTGTTGCATCAATATTGCTATGAGCTTTGACAGAGATAGTTTCAAGAGCTAGAGTTTTTGCCTTGTTGCAGGCTGATCTGGAGGTCGAATTTTTATCCTTAAATATTTTTCTATTTCTTACCAGCCAAATACTCCATAACATGGTGTATGGAAGAATGTTCCAGACCCTCTGCGCTAAATTGCAGTTCTTATTTTTCCAAGGACATTTCTTTTTCCAGTATTGTATCACTTCACCTATGGAGTGTTGGGAGATCCAAGGGGTATCAATTGGATACAATTCTTTCCAGCAATCAATAGCAAAAGAACAGTCTACAAAGAGGTGTTGCATAGATTCTTCCGCAGCATAGCAGTTGGGACAGCAAGATGGACCGTTGATACCTCTTTTTTGTAAATTCTCTGCTGTTAGAATTTTCCCTTTTAGTAAGGTCCAGATGAAAAATTTAATTTTGGGCAGAGCTCTGACTTCCAAACCATTCTCCAGGAGTTCCATATTGGCATAGGGAAAGTGCTGAGGCAGATTTGTTGGTGAGCTGCTCGAACTGAGAAATCAGAGCCAGTTGGGTCCCAACGAAAGCCATCCCTCTCATTCTTTTTGATGGGGGCTTTGCTGTGAAGGAAAGACTGCAGAAAGGCAAGGCTAGGATTGAGAGCGGTGGGAACATCAGGGAAGGACCATCCCAGCCAAAGGTGGGATAGAGGATCCCAGCTAGAAATCTGATCCAGAAAATGGATACCCTTGCTGCTGAGAAAGGAGAGAATAGGGATGGTTTCTTCATGACTTATTATAGGTTGTTGTCCCAGAATTTTATCAGCTCCAATATTTATACTGTCTCCTCCCTTGGGCACTTTGGATATGTTCTGGGCAATGAACGGAATAGCTTTTTTACAAAGGCTCCAGATTTTTGAAGAGTCTCTATTGGGTATGACCGAATCAAGCAATTGTTGTCTTGGGCAGTTCAGATATTTGGTTTCCAAAACCCTTTTCCACCATGTTGAAGGGCCAGTGATGAGCCTCCAGACTATCTTCCCCCCGTAGGCAAGATTTTGAAATTTGGGGGATCTGACACCGAGACCTCCTCTGTCCTGGGTTTGAATGACTTGTTTCCAGCTGACTAAATTGAATTTCTTTTTATCAGTTTTCCCTCCTTGCCAAAGGAAGTGACAGAGGATAACTTCCATTTTGTTATGAAAAGAAGAAGGGGCTTGATACAGAGAAAATCTATAAAGGGGGAGAGAAGAAATACCATATTTAAGGAGGATGAGCCGTCCTGCTGGATTAAGCCATACTGAACCCCACTACTGCACTTTCCACTTCACTTTGTCAATGATGATGTCCCAAGTTCCTGCCTTCAGAGGTTTTAGGCTCACAGGCATGCCCAAATAGGAAAAATGCATCCACTCAAGGTTGCAAGTGACGCCAAAGATATTAGCGATCTTATGAATGACCTGATTTGAAGCATTCCATCCATAAATACAGCTTTTCAACTGGTTAACCAGACCTCCTGAGTACCCCATAAATTTGTCCAGAAGTGTCTTGAACCTCCTTGCTATGGTGGTGGAGGCTCCTCCAATAAGCAAGGTGTCGTCGGCGAACTGAGAATGATTGATGTTCTTGGCTCCATTTCCAAATTTGATTCCAGTTATGAGGCCCATTCTTCTGTTGTAGTCCAAAGCTTGGCTAAAAGATTCAGCCATAAGAATAAATAGATACGGGGAGAGGGGACAGCCCTATCTGAGACCCCTGGAGGATTGAAAGGCTTCACCCAGTCTACCATTAACCAATGGGGAAATCCAAGGCCCAGAGATGCAAGCAGTGATTAGGCTGATGAAGGGCAACTCAAAACCCATCTTTTTTAAAACAGCAGTAAGGTAGGAGTGTCTAACTCTGTCAAAGGCGTTGGTGAGGTCGAGTTTGAGGATAAATCCTTTCTCCTTCCTAGAGAGGCTTGAGTGGATGGCTTCTTGAACTAAAAGGATGGAGTCAGTAATTTGTCTGTTGGCCATGAATCCTCCTTGGTTGTCCGAAATCAAGGAGGGGAGGAGGGGCTTAAGTCGAGCAGCAAGGATTTTAGCCAGAATTTTGTATGAGGAGTTGCAGAGGGAAATGGGTCTAAACCGAGCAAAAGAAGTGGGCCTGTTTTCTTTAGGGATGAGAGCCAAAAAAGTGGCATTGGTATATCCACCTATTTTGCCCTTTCTCTGAAACCATCTGATCATCTTAGTCAAGTCTTTTTTTATTACACCCCAAAAGGCCTTATAGAAACAAATGGGGAATCCATCAGGCCCGGGAGCCTTATCAGGATTCATAGCCCAGATCATTCTTTTGATTTCCTCCTCTTCTATTTCTTTTACCAGGCTGTCATTCATTTCTTTGGTAACTCCCTTGGGCATGTATTGAAGGAAGTCAGTGTAATTCTCTTCTCCTTTGGTTTCCTTTAAAAGCTCTCTATAGTAATCCGTGGCAGCCCTTCTGATGGCCTCTTGGGTGTTATGCTGATTGCCTTCATTGTCCAAAATTGAGCTAACATTGTTCCTGATTTTTCTAGCCGTGGCCTGTTTGTGGAAAAAAGCTGTATTTTTGTCACCATCTTGTAGCCAGAGCTGCCTTGACTTTAGTCTCCATTTTATCTCTTCTTCTCTGTTTATATGGCTCAGCTTTGCGTAAAGGGCACCTTCTTGCTCCTTATTCTGTTGAGAGAGACCATGAACCTCTATCGTTCTTTGGATGCATTCAAGATCATTTTTTTTTTTTGATCTCTTCAGGTTCTTTGTAATTGGCTCGTGCCCACTCTTTGATGGCCTGTCTGGTTCTCTTTAGTTTGGTTTCCCAGATGAAACCTGGTGAGCCTTCAACGTGTTGGTTCCAGGATCTTTGGATAATATCTCTGACAGCCGGGTCCCAACTCCAGAGCGGACTGAATTTAAACGGAATTGGCCCTAGAGGGCAGTGAGTTTCCAAAGTGAGCATTATGGGGTAATGATCCGAGGCAGAGGTGGAAAGAATGTTAGCGTACCCCACAGAAAAGGAGGAGAGGAACGAAACATTTATTAGGAACCTGTCCAGCCGCTCCATTATGTTGCCAGATCCAAGCCTACGGTTACTCCAGGTATACCTGCGATTTTTTGGAACAACATCCACAAATTCATGGTCCCGAATGATAGCTTCCAAACGGCCTCTGAAGGGGTCAGGCGAAAAGCATCCTCCCCTTTTTTCATTGGCATGAAGTATCAGATTGAAATCGCCAGCCACTATAATATTTATAGTTGTTTCCCCATCGATGCTTGCCTTCAAATCGTCCCAACAGCTTTCCTTTTCTCTGTATTGGTTGGGAGCGTATACATTGTAGATAACTACTGTTTGATTGTCTATTTTATTTTCCAAGACCGTTCCTTTTTCATTGGCATGAAGTATTAGATTGAAATCGCCAGCCACTATAATATTTATAGTTGTTTCCCCATCGATGCTTGCCTTCAAATCGTCCCAACAACTTTCCTTTTCTCTGTATTGGTTGGGAGCGTATACATTGTAGATAACTACTGTTTGATTGTCTATTTTATTTTCCAAGACCGTTCTGATCCAATGCTGGTGTAGATTTTCTGAAATGCAGTTCCATTTGCTGTGAGCCCAAAGGGTAGCTATACCTCCGGAAGCTCCTCTTGAGTCGCTGGTACAACCTATATAGTGTTTCTGCTGATCTATTATTCCTCTTATATCTTGCTGCTCAAGTTTTGTCTCCTGAATCAAAATAATTTCTGGCTTTTCGCTATATATAAGTTCTCTGAGGGCTAAAACTTTGGAGGGATGCCCTAAACCCCTACTGTTCCAAGATAGAATTTTCATCATTGGATGTTTGGCTTACGGAGAGGTGCTCGCCTCTCTTGAGTTGCCTCCTTCTCGTGTTGCCCCAGGATGAAAGCTTCTATAGGGGTTTGAGTGCCCATGGCTATGTCTTTCTGAGCGTTCTCGTCTCTATGCTGCTTGGCAGATTTTCTACCAGGACCTGATTTCTTGAAGGAGTCACAGGAGGAACCATGATCTTTGGACGAGCTTCTTGTGAGCCTAGGAAAGGGGGGATCGAGGGATGCCTGCGAATGGGTGATTTGGAGGGGGGAAGGATCTGAAGGATCAGAGGGAAGAGAGGGGGGCAGAGAGGGATCCTCGGGGGGAGGATCTAGGGATGATAAGACAAAGAAAGGGTTAGAAGAGGAGGGGAGGGGCGGATCAGGAGGGGGATGGGAGGAAGGGGGAGGGGATGATGAGGCAGGACGGGGAGCAGGAGGAACAGGAGGGTCAGATTCCAGAGGAGCTTTGGATGCCGGGGCGGACTTCTTCTTTTTGACAGGTTCCCATTGGCCTTCTTGATCACCGCTCTCTGCATCAACAAGTTTAGCACATCGATTGGAAAAATGGTCGTATTCGTGACATACCTTACATTTGAAGGGGATCTGCTCGTAGTCGAGCTGCTGAATATGGCTCCACTCGTCCACCTTCAGTTTTATTGCTTCGGGGAGTCCTTTGCCAAGATCAACTTCGACGCAGATCCTCGCACAGGCCTGCATGTTCTCTTTCGGTTCGCTACGGTCGATGTATTTGCCAACTGCATTCCCGATGGCACGAACAGATTCGTCTCCCCAGCAGTGGAGTGGGAGGTGGGGAAGACGAACCCAAACCGGAACAGCACTGGGGACGTCCAGTTCAGGGTCAAAATCTGGAGTCCATTTGTTGAGGTAGAGGCCCCTGGAGTCCATGAAGTAGGGTCCGTTTCTGAAAATTAAATCCTTGTCCTCTTTGGATTCGAAGTGGAATGTGAAATATCCTTTCCCGCAAAACCTAATGGAAATCTTCCCTTGAATTTTATCAGTCCAATTTCTCTCCACCCATCTTTGAACGGTTCTAGGAGAAGGCCAGAGGCCTGTGAATTGACCTATGAGGCCTTTTTCAGCCAGAGACAGAGCGGCCATGCGGGGCAAGACTGGGGGTAACTGAACCTCTTGGAGCCCATCCAGCTTCTTCACAAATTTAGAGAGGGTAGGCCTGGGGCGTTGCGGAGGCAGCGATTTAACCAGAGCAGAAACACGCTTTGAGGATCCATCCCTTCCGAAGGGGGGTCCGGGGGGTCCAATACGGGGGCCATGGCCCCAGGCAGTCGCAAGCAGATCGCTGGGAGGTCAAGGGCGCGCGCGGGAGCTGCAGCGGACCAGCGCAACAGGAAAAAAGAAAAAGAAAAAGAAAAAAGCACAAAAACTCAAAACCCCAAACCGACCTTATTTCAAGAGCACTTACGAAGATCGATTTTCTTAGAGCATAACTTCAAAAATATAGTGAATCAAGATCTGAGAATTGAACTGGGTAATTAGTGGAATTTTTCCCTCACTATGATCCAGAAAGTCTAACTTCCTCATATCATATATTGGAAAATATAGTGAACCAAGATCTAAAAACTGAACGTGATGATAAACGAGATTACCCCTCACTATGATCCAAGTTTCAACCTCTAGAACCTCCTAGAAGAAAAGTTATACTGAAAATGCCAAGGTGACTTGTTTACCCCATAAATCGCGGTTTGGGATTCCACCATAAAACTCCATGAAATCACTTATAACCTGTAGAGGAAATTAAATCAAATGCAACATGCATTTAACAAGGAAATCATGCAATTAACGGGGAAGGCATGCAATTAACAAGAAATGCATACACTTACCCAAAATTATCATGCATTTCCTATGCATCCCAATTCATTGAAATTCCATAGCCAAGTGAATTCAAACCCACTACTCTAGACTTTATTGTATTAATATAACAACAACAATAATTCCTGCATATCACTAAATCATTCATGCAAGAAATATCAATAATACATAAATAAACACATATCTATTGTAACCATAAAACACTGGAAATGAAGTAGGGTGAGCCACATTCCACCCCACTGTAGGCTCAACCATGCTACAATTTTTCTCATATTTGGGCACCCCCATGCTAGATCTTAATGCCTTGCGAGAAAACTAAACTCAAGGATTTAGCACATAGTTGTCAAACCATATTTAAAAAAAATGAAGGTCATTCTCCTTCACACTAATATTCCCTTATTTAATTTACAGTAACTTCAAGGGTTTTAATTTTTAAAAGTTATATTATGAGAAATATATCATAAATAAAAAATCCAAAACCCACATAATTTCTCAAAATAAGAAATACCAACAACAAAATTGTGCAAACCCTAGATATGCAACTCCAATATTAGTTTTTATTCTAGGAATTCATGTGAGGAATTTACGTAATTGATTGAGACGAAACCTCATAATGGGCTTCCGAGAAATTGTTAACCAAATGTGTTGAATCTTGATACCCTTCTCACTAGAAACTCAGTCAGATAGTGCGGCTCATGACCCCATCTCTCCTAGCCACTGATTTGGTCTCTTGATATCCCCCACTATCCATCCACCAACTGCACCAAATTTTCAACTTCAATAGACTGGCAACCCAACCTCTAGCTATAACTCATCCTCGAAACTGGAGAACTCAATTATTAGAACACGACCCTTGTGAAATCTATAATATCAACCTCCTTACATACAACAATGTGACTCCATTGTGTCAATGATATTGGCTGAAACTTGACCATTGTAATGGATTTAATTCAACCCTTTATTCCCACTCATCTGATTTGGGTTTTGAGAAGATTGTTAGACCCAACAAACTGAGGAATTCCACCTTTAATGAACAATATGCTCGGCCCTAGAAATTGATAGTAACTCGGCCCTAGCCATGCAACAGATACAACACATCTCTCTTGAATTAATTATTTAATATTGAAAATCAGCTTCTTGGCTAGGTTCAGTTTGGCCCCTTATTGTTATTAGATCATACTCAGTCTTCAAAGATGGATCGTAATAGATATAACTTGGCCTCCATACGAATGGCAGTTGACCTCTAGAGAAACCATGATTAAATTTGATTTCCTAGCAAAGGGACTCATGATGTCTTCTATCTCACTAGTGCGATTTGATTGACAACTTGGCCTAGGAATTGGTGAACTCGTTCCCTCACGATCAACAAGCTCAACCCCTTGAGGTTGATAATAGATTAAGCCCCTACTCATGCAAATTGTGGCCACGTAACACATAGGGATGCAACCCTCATAAATCAATTGTTTAAAGTTGAAATTGATCCCTTTGCAATATTCAATTTGGCCTATGAATTCAAAAATCTTAGCCCCTTCAAACTAATGATTTGATCTCTACTAATTTAATCAACTTGGCCTTAGGAAAATGGGAATTTGTTCTTTTGGATTAGCTTTCATGGCTACGGGATTAACTTGGAATACAAGAGTTGGACAGGGAGTGTCTTTCAACTCTGAAGCCAACGATCTACAACTAGTGTATATCTCTCAATACCGAAGTTGGTGAATATTAGGGTTTCCCCTTTACTTGACAACTCCTAAATCTCCTTGTCAAATTCCCAATAATTCTTCTCATGTCCTCCTTTAATCTCCTTCCCCTTTTAATGGGTAATACCACGGGTCACTTAGTTTCCTAGAAATCGACTTTTTACCCTTTTTATTTAATTATTATATGTTTTATTATGGCGACCCCTTTATTTTTCCTATCAATAGCCTAAG
This sequence comes from Pinus tabuliformis, assembly GCA_031772625.1. NCBI lineage: Eukaryota > Viridiplantae > Streptophyta > Pinopsida > Pinales > Pinaceae > Pinus > Pinus tabuliformis. The sequence continues at coordinate 522,331,108 of CM062820.1, forward strand.
GGATCTATATAGGCTAAGGCTCGACCTCTCTTTTCCTCTAAAAGTTAGAAAGAGACATTACACACAGAGGAAAAACTCAGTCTCTCTCACATAGGCTACCACTCATAGCTCTTAACCAATCACAAGGTCCAAACCTCTCTAGGTTATGCCACCATTTCTCTTGCCAAATTGAAATTATGAGTGAGAGAGTATGAGAGAAAAGCTAAGGAGAAGATAAGAACCAAGAACTCCTTGAAGATTTCTCCTTCTTATTTTTATAATCACACCTTAACCCTTCATCTTCCCAATCTTTTACTAGAAGCTTATTGGGAATACCAACAATCACATAAAGGGGAAATAATTTTTATTCAAGAACGGTTAGGATTTCTCCCACCCGCCTCATGTTTTCCTCCCTAGTCAAGTTTTTCCCCTCCCGAAGGCATCATGACCTGTTGGCTATTCCCTTCCTTTGGATTTAGAATTTTTATTAATAAAATAGAACAATACATCACATAATAAAGTTTAGTACATAATATAAATCCCAATAACCCAACATTACAAGTATTTAATTACATCACAAATATTTAGAAATGAAAAAGGGGTGTCACAATCCCCACTATAAAAGAAAAGTATATCAATATTATTTTCCTCTATTTTATCTTTCTAATTGTTTTTTTTTTAATCACATCAATCAAGTCTTCCAATCAAAAGTTATGTCAAGCTCTGAGGGTTAGCTTAATTGGTCGAGTTCCCGTTGCTAATGCACCTTGCTAATGGGAGGTCATAGGGTCAACTCTCCTTGACATCCTCAGGGTTAGGCTTTGCTAATAAGCTGACAGGATGTGATCCCTTCGGGTGGATCTGCCTGGATATTTCATCGAAAAATAATAATAATAATAATAATAATTATGTCAAATTTAAATTCTTATGTCTTTTGAGCCATTATTTGGGAACTTCTTGCCAACCCTATAATTGATGTATCTCCAAAGTTTATGCATCAACGAATTTGAATTTCATCTTGCAACAACTTGATTTGTCTTGTCCCATTATTATATGTCCCACTCAATTTAGATGTTCCAATAAAATATTATGTCCAATGTACCAAAACTTGTTGATTTCCACCCTTTTTTAGAGAGCTAAGTTGTACAAATATAAATTCCTCCAATTTCACATTAACCTATGCAATTTTCACACATGTAATAACCTATAATGTTCTCTTTCCAACAACACCACTCTCACTTCTATCTCAATATATGCTCGTTTTTGTGAACTTTGTGACCTTTAACCTTCTTTTAGAACTAAACCAAAGCATGAATTTGTACGAAGCATCTCTCCCAATTTTTTTCAGCTCTACTTGTAAAATTTCGACTATATGTAGTTCAACCTATCCTCTTTCCTATCCTTGGAATTTGACTTGATTTTAAGTTCCCTTGCAAAATTTGTAGTGAAAAGTGTACAAGTCGTTGTTTTTTAATGTGCCAACCAATATATTCTACTTTAATACTAAGTTTTATGAACTAAATAATCATAGGAAACCCTCAATTCAATGATGTCATGCCCAGGCGAGGAAAAAGAGTGAAGAAATAAGAAACTTATTTGATGAGGCAACCTCATATTACAAGATATTCAAATGCATAATACAAGATGATTATTCAAGTGAATATCCTTGATGTATGTATGGGATATGAAGAGGTTAGGAGGCACCATATAGTGATAAGCCCACTAAACAATAATTAATATAATGATAATAATGAGGGCTAGAGCTAGGGGCTTAACAAGTTCAGATACACAATCTCGAAATTCTATGTTAGTTGGTACCAAACCTTGGCCATTCTCTAAAGTAATGAAGGAGAAAATCACGTGAAGAAGGGGACATCTTAATGAGCTAAAAATCAAAAGCCAAATGAAGAACATATTGCAAATAGCCCCTCTCTAAAGGATCAACTTGAGAAGTAAAGAGGATAAATGGATTCTTTAGTCGATATCTCTACTCCATCAAGCTCGAACGAGGCAACCAAGACCCATGAATTCATAGTTCACAAATTGAAGAAGAAGCAAAAAAGGAACACAAAGGAAAAAGATCAAAGGAGGGGGAGGGGATGACAAGTTATTTAGAATTATCTGTTTAATAGTTAAAATCGTTAAAATAATAATAATAATAATAATAATAATAATAAATAAATAAATAAAAATAAAAATAATTAGGAACATTATCTAAGGATTAATTCAAATCCCTTGAAAAGGAGATTAAGTGATAGAAAATGGAAGCAACATCAATGGAAACGAGTCTTGCTATTAATGGACTTTATCTCACTTGTACCAAGTAGTCCAAACCCAAGAATCCCCTACCACATGGTTTATTTAGCGTGGAGGTACCGACATGATCTAGAAATATAGAAAATTAACACATTTTCATGGTCACTTTTAGTGCTCATATTGGGCCATTTACAATGATGCCCTTGTTAACTAGGTTGAACTTGATCATAACACTTCCCTAAGTTGATTTTGTCAAAGTTGATCATTTGTGGTGCGTCCAAAGCACAAATATTTCAATAAATATTTAGAATTTGGATTTATTCTTCATATAAAAACCCTAGAAGGACAAGAAGGTATATAAGCATGTCTCTTTTGCACGAGGCTAAGGATTGCACCTCATTCTTTGGATAAACATTGCATCAAATTTATGATAGTTTACTTCTTCTGTTCATGCAAAGGAATGACCAATTTATACCTTTGTCTACACTTGCTCAATTTGCTTGTGGAGGATTGAGAGGAAACCATTGAAGACCTTGAAGACCATTAGACAAAAAAACCTTCAAAGGAATAAACCCCAAGGAGAAAATACTTGAAGCCATATCATGATAGTAAGGTATGGATCCATTATCGTAATTGTTTCTACTTGTAAAACAAACCCCCCCCCCCCCCCAAACTTCCCCCTCAATAAAAACCCTTGCCAAACTTACTTATTACTAGTTTAATGTAACATTTTATGTTTTTCTTTCATTGAATAAATCAACGATATCTAAAAGGGTCTCTACTATGATTTGTGAGTTTGATCCAAAGTTTTTTCCATTGTAGAGTAGGGAAAATATTTTTTCTTGTTTTATGTGTAGAGTTTTTGGAGCTAATACTCCTTTGTTTTCTCTTCCATGTCAAGTTTTGATGGTCCATCAAGAAGCACATGTCCATGCTACATGTTCTTCTCTTCTCTTATTCTTTCAAATCCCTAGCTAACTTTCTTTCCCATCTTGTTTAGTAGAGTATAACATTATTTATGTGTTGTTTATCATGAGTATACCAATGCAGTAGTAGGAGTAGTACATAAAGTATGAAAAACCCCAAGAATATAATGATAGCTCCACTACCGAAGAGCTTCTTTTGTTTTCAATATCTTTCTTATATTGTCTTGAGAACAATCTTGTGTGAAATTTCTCTTTGGTTTTCTATCATTAATCTCTTATTGTGTAGAATCTATGGCAACCAAAAGTTGTGTCAGTGTTCCTTGAAATTAAATTTTATTTTTATTAGTTTTCTCTTAGTAGCATTGTCGTTTCAACCTATTTAGTGCTACAATGCTCATCATTGGGAAAATCAATGATGTCAACACTCGTGAACTAGGGAAATAAATTTTGGGACTTTTTTCACTTTCTTGTAGTCTATCTACCTAGTGGCGCTATTTTTTGGTCTACTCCAACATTGTAGCACCTTTGTCCCATGATATTGAGTAGTATTTAGAGTTTTAAGTAGGAAATAAACATTTTTTAGGAAATATCTATGTTTCCTAAAATAGATCTACTTGTGCTCCCTACTATTCTTTTCTTTTTCAATTTTTGTAAATTAGAGATTAAGGAGGAAAATGAAAGGCTTTTTTGCCTAATTTTGAAGGACTTTTCAATTTCGATGTTTGACTTCTAGGTGCATTTTTTCCATAACATCGCACATCAAAAGCACACATCACATACCTTATTAAGTAAAATATTTCAATGTTCTTGGTTTATGATCTCGTCATGGCATGAGTTTCATAAGAAAGCACGAAAAACATGATACTGTACAATATTTGTTAAATAACAAACCTTAAAATTTACTTGAATTAATAAAAACAACACGCGTGTTGTTTAGTACAAAAGACTAGGATTAGATTAGACAATAACTTTAGGTTATTGATCTATATGTTCAATAACTAATTGTGTGAATACGAGATCAATTGATTTTTTTTACCATTAAATTAACCTCAAGACATTAAGGAACCATGAGATTAATTCATTAATTCATTCATTTACCATTTTATTTTAATCAACTAGTGGTGAACTAGTGTAGCATATTAGTTTCATATTCTCGTAGATTTCATGTTGTCTCTTGATATTGATCACCACAATTTGGTGAGATTTCCCCTATGAATAGGAACCTTGTATTAGTGTCTCACGGTGTATCATGGCTAGTGTTTTGGGAAATACCAACCATCCACCACCTCAAAATATTTCCGCTCCTATTATGGCTACTTGAAAACTTCCCAAACTTGACCTTAAGACTTTGAATGGTGTTTTTTTACCTTAAATCAAGCCCAATACTCATCCCTTTCCTTCACCAAATAGTAAATTCATCATATTCTTCCCTTCATAACATGGCCAAAGTTAGCCATCAATCAAAACCAAGCTAGTAACTACGAATCATCAAAGATGAAAAGGAGGAATTCTAAGAAATGTCAAAATGGGAACCAAGCGTGAGAGGGTGTTGCTAATAAAAAAAAAATTGGGGGGAGGGGGAAGGGGAGGGTGGGGTGGAATTAAAATTATGGTGGAAACTAGGGTCAAGCACAACCTAAACAAGGGCATACAGCTAAACACTCTCATCTCAGTCATGGACAAGATCATTAGATTCACCTATGTCTTAATATTGTAGAATTTTAACAATTATGAGCCCAATTTCCAAATCATACAACCCCAAAGGAGTTTGTAACATGTTTTTAACCCTCACCTCCCCATTGACCTCTTGCTTTAAAGTTTAGGCTTCACTTGCTTCAATCTCTTTAATTGGCTACCAACATCATTACTAACCCCCCCAATGAATCTATCTCAATGATAAGTTGAAATCACCTAAACAAGGGTACACTTCCACTTCTAGTAGCCCATTTTCCACCAAACCTACCCATTATAAATAAATGGAAGTTTGCACCCTTCAGATTCTAAAGCCAAGACCTTTGACTTAGATATCCATGTCAAGTTATGTCTCCTTTTGTCCATCCTTTTCCACACAAGGGTCATCCTTAAGAATTCTGTAATTAATCAATGTATAGTGGTCAAAAGATCCTCTTCTTCATCATGTTTTTGTTTCCATGAAACAACTTTGTTTTTCTCACCACATTTCTATTAATGACCAAGTTGAAATGGACCATTAATGATAGAACATGTGAATTGGTATGAATTTTACCTAATCTCCCGGTAATGTTAGGCATTAAAGTTGTGTTAGTCATTGCATCAATTGTGGCAACCTCAAGAGACTTCATATTTCCCCTTAGGCATGATTACATGAATTCCATGAAAGTCATGACGTCTTTGTTTTTTTGCTTGATGCAGATTTTGAACAAAGGATTCATTTCCACCATTGGTCAATTCTTGTACTATAGCTCTCAACCACATTTGACATATGATAATGTCTTTCCCTTGGTTTATAGTATTGAGTCTACTCTTGTTATATGGTTGGAAAAATATCATTTGCAAATGCATTATAAGGTTTCTTCCACCATTCTCCCAATCTTCACTCCCATCGAGCATGAGAATTTGACTCCTTTAAATAAATTAGGCTTGGAGGTTGAAGAGGTGCATTCGTCCTTAGAGGTATCAATGTCAATTTTTGAGCTTCAAATAAATATACTCCTATCAACCATGACACATTTTCTATTGGGGTTTGATCTAGAGGCTTAATTGTCTAGGTTATATTGTCCTCGTTAGTTGAATTCCTTGTAATTGGCATTGGATTAGTACTATTGGTCCTTGATTGAATTCTTCTTTTCAAAGTTCGATTATAGATTATTTACTTATAATATTAGGATCATACTTGTGCCTTGGTGCCTATTTTCATCCATTATTTAATTAATTCATTCATTTACCATTTTTTCCTTAATCAGATAGTGTTAACAAACTAGTTTCATATTGTCATAAAGTTCATGTTGTCTCCTGAGCTTAATCATTACAATTTGGTTAACTTTCCCCTATGAATAGGCACCTTGTAGTAGTGTCCCATATTGTAACATAGCTAGTATTTTGGGGAATACCAATCTTCCACCACCTCAAAATATTTATGCTCCTATCATGGCTATCTGGAAACCTCCCAAACTTGACCATAAGACTTTCAATTGTACTTTCTATCTTAAATCAAACCCAATCCTCATCCCTTTACTTCAACAAATATTAAACTATGTTGGAAAGTACAACTAGGTTTGGCCTTCATAATGACATGTAACTATGACTTTTGTAAATGATGTAAAGAAGGAAAATAAAATTATTATTGTAAGACTTGCTTCATGGGTTTCGTGAGTAAGGGATTTTATTTTAGATGACTCCCATTGCAATCCTTTAGGAATTGTCATAGAGTTAATGTCATGTATGTAATGTATATAAGTCTATAAATGTGTCTAGAAGCCCTCCAACGACAAGCACTAGTCCTCCTCTTCCTATGTCGGCCTTAACATGAAACAAAACTCATATCGACTCACCTTATGAAAGACACGCCTATTCATATATTCATGTAGGCTTATTTATAGAAGGAAACCACTATAAATATAGGTGAAGGCTCTTCACATTTTGGACAATCAATCAAGCTCGGATTCCTCTAAAATTCAGATCACAAATAAGAGGAAAGTTTGGATGAAGCTCAGAGAGATGTTTAAGGGACAATGAGGGTCTTTCATGATGAAAGGACATCGAATACTTTTAAAGGGACAACAAGGAGGAACTACAGAAGATAGTTTAGATGTCTCTTTGAATTTCGAATGGACAGTAACATAAAAGAAGACAGTTTGGATGACAAAGTATAGAAGGAACTTGGATCAGTAATGAAGGGACAATGAAGATATTTTAGAGACTTCAGATGTCTGAGAAAGTGTCTCGGTCATAAAGAGAAACACAGTTCGAATGAGGGTACATATAAGGTATAGTTCGAAGCTGTAATTGAGACAATGCTTTGATAAGTTATGTGCTATGGTTCAGGTCTATTACAGTCTCGGTACAAATATAGGAAGAAGATCTCGGTGTCATGATGATGTCATGGTGATAAGAAGGTCAAAGGAAAGAGGAATCAAGAAGAAGTGAAATAGTAGAACACAATCAAGAGAACTAATGTCTTGGTCTTGGAGGGGCTAAGAGGTCAAGGGTCTCGGTCTTGGTATTCGTCAATTGGAATCTCTATAAGAAGAATTTGTGAGGGTTTTCCTCTCAAAGAGTGAGAGGTTTTGGCCCTGCCTGATACCCTACATTTTGTGTCTCTTTTCTATTCATGTTCATGCATTGGTTATTGTTTGATGAAGAAGAACCCTAATAATCTAAGAAGAAGAAGATTCTAATCTAAATAGGTAAAAATCATTCATAATCAGTTACTAATCGAAGAGAAAACACCTAAAGCTAATGCCCTAGATTTCTCAACATGGAATCTGAGCTAAGGTAGCAGTTAAGGAGGGGAATCTAATCAAAGAGACAGTCAAGGACCGAGTTTCAAGGAAGTCTTGGGATCATCAATCAAATCAAGGCAACTATGAGTCTACACCAGCAAAAGTGTTGGATCCTCTAGTCACTATCAAAAGACCACAAAGACCCTCATCAAGTTGAAGAGATCTACAAAGCAAGGTAGCCCAAAGTACATACACTCAAGAGAAGAACTTCTAGGACTAAGATCACATCAACTTGGAAAGAGTCAAAATCCTAGAAACATTTTTGATCTGCACTCATTCACCACCGAGAAGTCGAAGTATCTTGAAGTCAAAAAAGGTTATAAGGCAAGTTCCCTCCAATTGAAGCAAGGACCTCCTTATCCTTAAAGAAGATCATCCGAGGAAGCATCAAGGCATCTCCATCAATCACCATCATCAAAGGGAGCTAGATCAAAGACATTGTCATCATAAAAGGGACAATATCCTTTTATTGAAGAAGGGATTTCATTTGAAAGAAGATCATCCAAAAGGACACTAATACATCTTCATCAAAGGAATCAAGTTGAAGATTCAATCTTCACTTGTCAAGTAAGTATATTTTATTCTATAATCTATTATAGTAAAATGACTTCATTTTGTAAGGAGATTTATAAGTTGGTTGGGTCATCGAACTTCCTTCCATGGGAAAGGAGGATAGACATAGTCCTCAAAGAAAATGAAGTCATTGAACATATCTATGGAAAAGTTTCCAAACAATTCGAAGGTCAAGAATTATCTGAATAAAATGGAAAGGGATCAAAGGGCTCAAGTGATTCTTATGAAATCAGTTAAAGGTTCCTTCATTCCCTATATAGAAAAATTGGATACATCAAAAGAGATAAATGATAAGATGGTCACATCACTTAGATCTGATCTACACAAATTGAAGGTATCAAAGGATAAAGGGTTATCTTCATAAGATCTCAATTGCAAGATCTAGGAGAGATAATCCTCATTGTTCTAAATACACTAACTAGTGAACAATGTAACAAATGTCTATGAGCATAAGGAGGCCATCCCATTCAACAAAGTATGGTCTCTATGCAAGATAGGAGAAGACAAGTTGAGGGCAAAAAGAATCCAGACATTTGTTGAAAGGAAAGAAGAACATAGCTAAGATTCAATTTTATGAGCGTTACAGATTGTCCTAAGCTCAAGAAAGGCAATAACAAGGAAGATAGAAAATAAGTCCATTTCACCGAAGAAGTGGAGGAAGCTGAAAGAAAGAAGAAAAGCATTAGAAGTAAGAGCTCATGACATAACCATAGGAAACATGAAGGATGTCTGGAACAAAATCGATGGTAGTCAACTATGAAGGATATATCTCTTGGGAACCTCATTGAAAAACCTAAGAAAAGGAAGAAGTCATCGAGGACAAGGCTCATCATACATAAAAAATTTAACATTTGCTGGATAGGGATATGCAAGATCCTCAAGATTATCTTATGGAATTGGAAGGTTCACCAATCTAGAGTGGAAGCAAGTGTTGGGATGATGGTATGATGAGATAAGAGATGACACAGATCAAGGAATTGAAGCTCTTTTCAATCAATGACGCTGTTGAAAGAAGCCTAGATGACCTAAAGTTAAATGAGGTTTGTATGCTTGTTTTTAATATTATAAAGTCATGTTGTATGATTGCAGGTAACATGGATCATTGCTCTATCTTGAGAAGCATGATCAAAAGAAAGGAATCTCCTCCTATGAAAGGATGTCGGAAGACGTGAGTTACACTAGATGAAATCAACATAATATGACCTCATATGAAGTATGAGGTGGGTGACTACAATTAAGGAACTCTGATTGTAATCTCTTGGGAACGAAATGTTTGAAGAAAGGAAGGAAGAGATCGTGAGATATGCAACCATGGTAAAGGAAATGAACATCCAGAAGATCAAGAAGACTTCACTAGGAAATCTCCTAGAAAGATATGAAGACTCTCATGGAAATTTGAAAAAGATGGATACCCTTGTCAATGAATATCTTTAGGATATATGTCAACATGTATGCAGGACGCTGATGCAAACTGGAAGATGTCTTGATGAAAAACCATCACAAAGGTAATTTTGATTTAAGTGTTCGTTTCTTATTTTTGAACAAATATCTAAATGGGCTTATGCAGGATTGCCAAAGGAAGAACTGTGGATGTCTTCCCAGAGGACCATAGAAAAGGATGTAATATCCTTTCGGAAAACATGGCATGAAGAAGGCAGCATGACATGAAGCAAGGCCAGATGGAGATTAATGGATCACTTTCTCATGAAAGGAATAATGACATGACTGACCCATGGATGGTCTGTTCCCTATGAAGAAGCCACAAAAGATGAAGACTCCTTGACAAAGAAATTCATGACATCGAAGGAAGGATCTCTTCAAGCAGTTGGTTGAGGAGTTGTTATAGGTCCATAATTAAGAGGGAGCCTAAAAACAAGTTTCTTACTTGGAAGAAACTTGAAAATTCCTAAGCCAAGAGGGAGCTTAGGTACATTCCTTCCGTAGGAATGAGTACATTCCGTTATTGGAATTGATATGTCCTCCCTAATTGAGAGGCAGAGATAGACACATCATTCTAGTCTTCACCTGGGAAGATAGAATGGAGGATTGGGTATGTTATCCATGATAACTCACTAAAATAAATTTTAGTTTTATTAGTCAAGGTTTTCCATCACTGAGCTTTGTATCTATCTATTGTTTTTCTGAAAGAGGTTGTTGTGCTTTGCATTTGGTGATTAAAGAATGAAGGACAGGTCTATTCCAATTGTTTTGGAGAAATTCCCACATTCCCATATTCTCATCCCATTTCATTTGCAGGTCCATTTCCAACTATAGTTGTAACCCATTCCCCTTTAACCGCATTCATCCTTTGTCATTCCTACTCTAGCCAAAAACCCATTTCTCTCACTTAATCCATTTCCAAACTCTAGCCATGACCCATTCCCCTTTGAAATACTTAATAAAACATGCCGCAATTCTTTATAAGGTTGGATCCACAAATTACATCGCTATTGACCCTTTTCCATTTTACATGCATCTCCGCCCATCCCCCTTCCCGATTGCAATTGTGATATCACATATCGCAAATCATTCCGCTCCCCGATATCACAGTCCTCCTCCGCTGGCCGATTGTGATATTACATCTCCTGTCTATTGCAATATCGCAACCGTCCACTAATATCGCATAACGCAACCCTCTGCCAATATCGCATATCGCAACCCTTTTGACGATATCGCATATTGCAAAACCTCTCGTCTATATCACATATTGCCACATTCTGCCGATTGCGATATCCCCCCTCCTCGCCAATTGCGATATATTGTTCTTCCTGCCAATTGCGATAATCCTCTGCCTGCCGATTGCAATATCGCATTCAGTGATTGCATATTCTTAGTTCCTGCTCCCCAAAATCCTTTCCATATTGTGATTGCGATATGCGAAGACCCTCATGGATGCAATATTTTTATGTAACACATTCTATAAATCGTCACGTCCGTACCGTCGGGGAATTTCCATGAAATCGGTGTTAAGGGGATCCTCTTTTGTTTGCGATTGCGATGTAAAAAAGGCTCGGATCAATGACCCAAGTTGAAAAAGGCTGGGATCAACGACCTAGATTGAATAAGCCCGGATCAATGGCCTATATCAACAAATTTTAAAGTATGCATTTCACTTCCGCTCTATGAGATAGCGAAGGTGTTTCTTGGCATATTTCTAGCAGCATGGTCATTAAACAAAATGCAGAGAAAAAAGGGTAGCGAGACACAGAAGGCAGTGAAACCAAGAGGGCAGCGAGACACAGAGACAGTGAGGCACTTTCAGCACGTTTCAACAAGAAACATCATAACAAATATCGAAGGGCCAAATGTGAGTTTCCACAAACATAATGTCACGCTTTAAATTATTGTAACAGTTCATACGACTCCCATTTTTATTTGAACTCTGTTGTAACAGGAAATCCTATGAAGTCTCAAAGTTTTAATTAATCAGATAGGAACAAATCTCATAGTTTTTGATCGGATCTAGCCTAGGTGGTAGATTATGTAAAGGGATCTCTTCTCTATAAATAGGTAGACTTTCGACTCTCCAAAGGGGGGATCGATGATGTGAGAACCACTGTTGTATTATTTTCAGTTAATAGAAATAGCAGTTGCAACATACTCTGTTTTAACTCGAGATTCATTTCGGTTTCAGTCCCATCCTATCCTACTCCTGTGTTGTTATTAGTTTTCATAGTTTATTGATTACTTCAAATTCAATGTTGCATTGCTCCAACTTCCTTCAATTTGTTGTGATTACTGTAAATGTCCTATCCACATTAGTAAACTAAAGATGTCTCATCTTCCATAAAACAATGTTGTTTGTTGTTGTTTTTCTTTATCTGAATCCATGCCAATGGTAGCTACCCTCACACTCTTTCACCCGAAAAATCAAATAGAAAACCAGAGTTAGCCATCTGCATTCTTAAAAAATATTGAGAGAGCCCTCTCAGATTGGAAGGGCTAACTTACAATCAAAATCTGGTTTGAAATAGTTACTCTGGGTTGACAGGTTGACATAGCCCAACCCCCACCAGCCCAGTTGATAACATTTTGGTGCGTCTGCCAAGAGCCGAAAAAGCTCCTTTTTCCAGGATTCTCTTCGAGTCTCTTCTTTTTTATTCTTGATGATAACATGAAATTAGAGTGTTCTAAAGGTTGTGATATTACCCTGGCAACTCCACTCTTAAAAGATATTGAAGATTGAAGTTTCATGGTGACTCCACTATTTACAGATCAGTAGCTTGAAGACTTTTCAAGATGAGTTCTACCACAAGTCTATTCCAGTCATCAATGAAGGTGAGGTCTCTTCCATTTACAAGCTCAGGTGATGGATTCAGTTTTTATTCTAAGTTGCCCATATATGATCCACTACTGATGTTGTTCAATCACAGTTAAAAAGCCCAAGCGTCAAATCTGTTGTTTGACTGGTTATATTGGAGATTTTATGTTACTTGAATTAAGCAGGTGGATTTTCAGATGTTAGAGTAGGACAGAAATACGCTTGTTGAACAAGCATTTCCTTTAGTTTTAGGTTACATTTTGCAGTTCACAGTTCCAGTTGGTTTGCAATTTTCTTTCCAGTTTGGTGACGTGGGTTTGAATGTAGTCTTCATATTGGGATCAGCCCAATGGTCAGGCAATTGGTCTGCTGGTTCTTTACTGCACCACAGGGGCGCAACATCCCTATTGGAGCCAATGTTATCCATGATAACTCACTAATATATATATATATATATTATTTTTTTTAATATCAGTTAAGTTTGTATTTCCAAAAAGAAAAAGAGGAGCGTGCTCCTGTTACATTCGAGAGAGCTTGGAGTCAAGCTTTAGAAGGAAAATGGGAGTGTAGTCCCTGATACTTGAGTGCTTGAATCCCAAAATTCTTTTAGTGCCTAAGACTATTCTGGCATATTGCCTTACATATTGGCCTGCTAACAAGACAAATTTACAAAACATATTACTTGATATCTATTGTAGTGCTTGAAATTGCTTAATTTTGGTTTACTGAGTGCTCCTGATAGGATCTCTGCTTTTTGCCTTGACAAACTGAGTTTTCTCCCTCCTGACTCAGAGTGGAGTTTTTTATGAAAGCCACAACCTCTTCCAGATGCACACACTTGTTTTTTAATGCAATGATTTCTGCTTTCTGGTTTTCAAAGTTCTTCTTTTGGTAGCTAATCTCCATCTTCATCTCTGATCTAAGATCCTGTATCGTTTCTTTGAGCCTGCTTATCATGAATTTGTTGGCTTTGCAGGTGGCACAACTGTCATTCCTAGCAGCTTTCTCCACCGGATTAAATTCCATCTTTACAGCTTGTTTCTTTGTGGTTTTGTAATGCTTCCTGTATTTCCTGTGTGTGTTGTTCCTTAGTCTTTTTTCACTTCCCTTGAAATGGTGACTCTTCCTCTACTTTTTGCTATCTGATTTATTTTTCCCCTCCCTTTGTGCTGTTGAAGAGCGTTGTAAAACTTACTTACTGTTGGGCTTAGGAGCTCTGCTGGCTTTGAATTGAGCTACCCTGAAGACTTCAAGATTGAAAGAGAGCTCTTTCTTAATATCATTATCACACAGAGGCAGAATGGTCGATATGGATGATTGAAAGAGGATAGATGGGAGAGGAGCTCAAATTTTTATGTATTAAGGATCCGGGGAGTCGATGGGGCAAACTAGAAATAGAGACTACAATGATCTCCTTAGCGTAATTACAGTTGAGTGAGGGAGGGGAAATCTTGTGCTTTGAAAAGGGAGGGCAGTGGAGATGACTGACATATGAACCCTTCTTAATATCCTTTGCACACAGAGAAATATATCTAGTTTATATGCTTATGGAGGAAGGCTCTTTGCGATGAATTGATGGATGGGAATTAATGGGGGAGGGTCTCAGAGTATTAATCAAATGGGGAGAATGTGAGGCAAATATTTCTTGAGGTTGATGAGAGGGATGAAAAACAATGGCTTCAGATTTCTCTTTGACAAGGCTGTAATTGAGAGATGAAGGGGAATGCTCGTGAGTTAAAGAGGGGAGCCTACAACAATGAATTTCATGGAGAAAATGATTCGTGCGTGCGAGTGAACAAGATGCTTATCCACCTTAGTCTTTGGACTGATATCAAAGTTGGATACTCTCAAGATTTTTTAGTGTGGTTCACGTGATTTCCTTGTGGAGCGAGCTACTGGAATATCTTTGAACAGATTTGTTGTTGTCCTTTGAATAATCTTTTTGTTGATCTTCTAACTTTTTTTGGGGTGTGTGTCTTTTATCATGATAACTGATTTGATAGAACTAAGTGATTGAATTGTGATAGAACTCCTCATTTTCTCTGATATCTCCTTCCATTTTGTTTATTGCCTTATTAGCATAATGGTCTGCTGTTTTGTTATGCTCTCTTAATATATGCTTAAATGTGACTTGCCTGCATTGTCCACGTTGTTCCTTATTTGTTTAAATATCCTATTCATGGCTGCATTTGTGGGATTTTTATTGCTTTCCATTGCTTCAATAATGATCGCTGAGTCTCCCAATATTATTGGGTCTTTGATGGCTCTTTTTTTAAGTATTTGTGAGCCCAACAACAAACTGTAGGCTTATGCTTTGTTGTTTGTAGTTTCCCCCAGTCCCCATTCATAGAAGACCATTGTTTCCCCCCAGGGGTCAATTATAATACCTCCAGCACCTGCTTTCCCCAGGTTATTTTTAGATGCCCCATAAAAGAACAAGCAAAATATTTTTTGGTTTTCTTTCCAGGTTGTAAATTCTTCTTCATTTAGTCGGATCTCCCAGTTCTAGGCTGTAGGAGTGTTCCTGAGACTTTTATTTCCATTGTTTTTTATTGTTGCTTTACTGATCCAGTCCCTTTCTTCTTGCTGTAGGAGATTGTTGTCAATTGTTGTAGTGCCTTTCATATTTAGGAATTTAGATGTAAGACCCCATGTTTTTTATAATATTCTCCCTATTTTTGGTGCCTGATCTTTGAAGATGCTCTTGTTCCTTGAGAGCCAAATTTGCCAACAAAGAACTGCTGGGAGACATTCCCAGAACCTATTTATCATTGCCTTTTTCTTTGTCGAGTAGGGGTATGTCTTTTTCCATTCTTGGAAGAAATCAAATTTTCTTTTGGAGAAATTTAGGTTGATTTCCAAGGGGCTTGATAGTTGTTTCCAGCACTCTTTTGTTACCATGCAGTCCAGAAAGAGATGCTGAATAGTCTCTTCTTCCTTCAGGCACATTGGACACTTGGATGGACCATAGTGTTGGATTGTGTTATATTCTTTCCACGACTAGCCCACATAGTTAACCGGGGGGTTAGAGGGGGGGGGGGGGGGGGGTGTGGAGCCCCCCCTTCGTTGTGCCGATTGCGTAGCGGGGGGGGGGGGTCATAGGGGTTTTGAGGGGTGCAGGTAACCCCCCTCTATATTAGGCTGGGCGGACCTACCTATGGTTTTGTGCATGATTTTCGCACATGGTTTTGGACGCGATGGTTTTCGGTCCATGGTTTTGGACGCGATGGTTTTCGGTCCATGGTATTGGATGCTTCGGCATGTATAAATATGTATTGTAACATTGAAAGGAACATAATGAAAAATCAAGTTGGTAGTCACGGTTTTGGGATCATATGTGTTTTATGTGTTATGCTCTCGCATTGTTTATTTTCTGTGTTTTAGAATTCGTATGCACGTAATTTCTATACGGGGTTAAAACCTACACATAGAAACCTTTTTTTTTAAGGTTTTCAGTGGTGAGAATTTTCCCTTTTAACAGGGTCCATATGAAGATTTTGATTTTAGGGAGGATTTCAATCTTCCATACTGACTTCCATGGTGTCCACTCTTGTTGGTTTTGCTGTTCTTGAAGGGTTGTGTAGCCTGTCTTAACTGTGTAGCATCCTCCACTTGGATCCCATGCAAAAGTGACTTCTTGCTCAATGCTTGTTGGTGCTACCGAAGGCTATCCCATTGACCTTTCAGATTTGGGGGAACTCTTGTAATGTGCCATTCTTGCCAATTTCGTTTTTCCCATATGGAGATTGAATTTAGAGTTTTCAGGCCTCTATTATTTATCCATTTGAATGTCCCCATGGCCCGAGTGGAGGGATAGTGACTCCTTCCCCATAATTATATCCTCCCATATCAAGACAGTTTTACCATTGCCTGGGATTTTAGAGATATGTTTGCTGATTAGAGGTATCATCTTCTTCACAAGCTGCCAAACTTGTGTGCATGGTCTTGTTGGAATGTTTTCAGTCAGTAAATTTGTTCTTGGGTGGTTCATGTATTTTGCGGCTAAAGATTTTTTCCACCAGCTCTCCTTACTCGTTATCATTCTCCATATGATTTTCATTCCTAATGCAACATTCATTAGGCCAGGCAGTCTTATAGATACGCCTCATTTTTCATACGACAAAGTTACTTGCTCCCATTTTACCAAACTAAACTTTTTTTTCTCCTGTTTCCCTCCCTGCCAGAGAAAGCCTCTTACTATTAATTCCATTTGCTTATGTGCACTTTCCGGTGCCAAAATTGTAGCATACTGATATATTGGGTGCGCTGTGAGTAAGGCTTTAACTTGAATTACCCTGCCTACCATGTTTAGCCACATCATACCCCACTTTTGGATTTTCTCTTTCTTTTTTTTCAATTTGTTTGATCCATAGCTCTACTTCTAGATTCTCTTTTGAGATAGGTAGTCCAAGATAAAAGAAGTGAGTCCATCTTTCTTGGATAGGGATCTCAAGGTATTGTGAGATTTGTTGCATGGTTTTGGGAGAGTTATTCCAGCCATAAATTCTCCACTTAGTATTGTTTAAGAGACCGTTAGAGATCTGCAAAAAAAACCAAAACTTTTTTAAATCTTCGAGAAATTATGCTTGAGGCACCTCCCAACAAGAGTGTGTCATCCGCAAACAGAGAGTGGTTAATGCTTTTGATTCCTTTTGAGATTTGTAGTCCAGTTATGGTTCTTTCTCTCCTTTGTCTTTCCAGTGCTCTACTTAGAGTATCTGCCATTATGATATAGAGGAAAGGAGATAGAGGGTACCCCTGTCTCAATCCTATTGAACTTTGGAAGAAGTCACTTGGTCTTCCATTTATAAGTGGTGCTATCCAAGGGTTCGTGATGCATGTCTGGATGACCTCTATAATTTCTTTTGAGAACCTGAATTTCTTTAGAACAACCATGAGATATGGTAGGCTGACCCTGTCAAAAGCATTAGCCATATCTAGTTTTATGATAATTCCTTTTTCTTTTCTCTGCATGCTTGAGTGAATGGCTTCCTGGACAACAATAACATTATCGATGATCTTCCTGCTTGGAACAAAGCCTCCCTGATTTTCCGATATTATTTCCGGAAGCACTTTCTTGATTCTATTTGCTATGATCTTTGTTACTATCTT
Organism: Pinus tabuliformis; assembly: GCA_031772625.1. Taxonomy (NCBI): domain Eukaryota; kingdom Viridiplantae; phylum Streptophyta; class Pinopsida; order Pinales; family Pinaceae; genus Pinus; species Pinus tabuliformis. Next base: position 522,348,696 of record CM062820.1, read on the forward strand.
ATAGGAAGAGTTGCATAGGGAGATTGGTCGAAATCTACTGAAAGTGGAGGGATTGGATTCCTTTGGAATTAATGCCAGATAAGAAGATTTTGTGTTGCCTCCATTTTTTTTTTTTGAATACGTTCCTTACCATTCTTAAGAAGTCTTTTTTTATAGTTTGCCAGTGCTGCCTATAAAAGGCTATTGTGAATCCATCTGGGCCTGGTGCCTTATCTGGGTGGAGGCTCCATATTGCTGCCTTTACTTCTTCTTCTGAGATTTCTTTCATTATTTCTGCATTATGTCCTTCTCTTATCTTTTTTTGAGTGTGCTGTAGGAAATTCTCATAGTCTGTTGTTTCTTCATTCGTTGTCAGGAGGTTTTTAAAGTGATTATGTGTTGCTTTTTTCAGCTCCTCCGCTCCCTTAATTTCTTGTCCATCCACTTGGATTTTGTCAATTTGGTTTCTTGCTCTTCTTATTTGCATGGAATTGTGAAAAAATGTTGTGTTTTTGTCCCCTGCATTCAGCCAAAGACTTCTTGATTTCAATCTCATCTCTTCTTCTTCTTTTCTATTTTCTCTGTAAATTTCCCAAAAAAGTTCCTTTTCTTGTAAATAGTCTTGTTTATCCTCCTCCTTATTTTCCTTTGCCTCTTGCATGCTGTCCATTTTTTTAATCAGCTCAACTTTTCTTTTTTTATTTTTCTTTTCATTTTCCCTTGCCCAAGTTTTCACTTCTATTCTCAAATTTTTTAATTTGGTTTCCCACACAAAGTGAGGCGAACCTGTGACCTTCTGTGCCCACACTTCTGAAATTAGATTTCTAAAATCTTCATTGTTGTCCCATATTGGGTAGTATTTAAAAGGTAAAGGCCCTTGGTTATCCATTTTTCCCAGAATGATTGCCACCGACTTGTGGTCAGATGCCGTGGTGTGAAGAATTTTTGATCTTGCTGAGTTGAAACTTGAGATGATGTTTTCTTGAACCAATATACGGTCCAACCTCTCTTTTATATTGCTTGGTGGGATATCAATTAACTTGTTCTATTCCATGATCGTTTCCAAAGCCTCCCTGGATGGATCTTCATGGTAGGACCCTCCAAATTTCTCCTCAATATTTCGAACCAAGTTAAGGTCCCCTCCCAAGCTCACTTTTTTATTTTGAGTTTCATTTAGAGTTTGTTGCACTGTGCTCCAACATTGTTCTTTTTCCCTATAGTGGTTTGGGGCATAAATGTTGATAAAGTTGTATTGCTTCTTGGTGTTTATTTCCTTTAGGTCTGTTCGGATCCAATGTTACTCCTTTTTTTGCTGCATCATTTTCCATTTTCCTTTCTTACATAGTGTATAGATTCCTCCTGAGGCCCTTATGGCCTGTACTGGCGTTTCTTCATAGCTTTTGTTTTGTTTGTTTATTTGTTTGTTTTTTCTTGGCTGTTTGTTTTGGTCTCCTGGATCATAAATATATTTGGGGTTTATTTTGCTAATATATCTCTTGCTGCATTCACTTTGAAGGGTGTTCCCAATCCACAACAATTCCAGGAGACCACGATCATTACTTGTTTGTTTGATGGGATGAGCGACCTTTCCCTCTATGCTGATTTTGATTTTTTTCATTACTCCTAGAGCTTTTTCCAAAGAAGGAATCCATGGGTTGCTGCGTGCCTAGTGCCATCTCCTTAGCTTCTGCTTCATCTGTCAGCTCCTTGTTAGATTTTCTTCTTGCTTTTTTTTGGTGTTCAAAGGTTTGGAGGGACTCCTTGGATTGGTTTCTGGTTAATATTCGATCCACTGATGGGGGAGGGGGAGAGCGGAGGTTTATAGGGATTGATGGTATGATAGGGGAGCTGGGTGGATGTGGGGGGATCGTGGAGAGGGGGGAGCTGAGGGCTCTTCTAAGGGACCAAAGGGGTTGGGGTTTATAAGGGATGAGGGGATTTCTGTGTTAGGTGAGGACGGGGAAGGTTCAATGGATGCTTGAGGTTGTGATGAGGAAGGAAGGGGTTGTTTGTTGGATGATTTCTTCTGCTTGACTTGTTCCCATTTGTTTTTGGGTTCTTCTGCATTTTCATTTTCTTTCTTTTTTTGGACATCTATTTGCAAAATGACCGTATTCATGACATACCTTTCACTTGAAGGGGATTTGTTCGTAGTCCAACTGTTGTATATGCATCCATTGGTCGACTTTGATCTTCATTTCTTCGAGGAGGCCTTCCCCTAAGTCCACTTCTACGCAGATCCTAGCACACACATGCATGTTCTCCTTTGGTTCACATCTATCAATGTATTTCCCCACTGCATTCCCAATATCTTTTACTGATTCATCTCCCCAGTAGTGAAGAGGAAGACGTGGTAATCTGACCCATACTGGCACAACGCTGGTGACATCCATTTCAGGGTCAAAATCAGGAGTCCATTGGTTTAAATATAATCCTCTCATGTCCATGAAGTATGGGCCATTCTTGAAGTTTAAATCACGATCTTCTTTTGTTTCGAAATGGAAGGTATAATACCCTCTTCCACAAAACCTTATGGAGATTTTCCCATTGATTGACGATGTCCAGTTTCTTTCTACCCATTTCTGAACAGATTTGGGTGATGGCCATAAACCTGTGAACTGGCCAACCAAGCCACGTTCTGCAAGGGACAATGCTTCTTATCGAGGGAGAGTCGGCGGAAGGGAGATCTCAGGAATATCATCCAATCTCTTTACAAACTTGGTTAATGATGGCCTATTTTTTGGAGGTCCCATTACTGAGATGAGGGATGCAAATGCATTTGCAGAGTCTTCATGTTCCTGTTGATGGTTTGATGATGGATCTCCATCTTTTGGAGAGTCCATTTGCTCCATTGATGTGGCAAGAGGCCTCTGGTGGGCGGCTGTGAGCAGTGTGACCCCAGGTTAGGTCACGCATTCAGCACAACAGCAGAGGAGAGCGGTTCACAAATAAATTTTAGTTTTATTATTCAAGATTTTCCATCATTGATCTTTGTATCTATCTGTATTTTTCTGAAAGAGGTTTTTGTGCTTCACATTTGGAGATTAAATAAGGAAGGACAGGTCTATTCTAATTGTTTTGGATAAATTCCCATATTCCGATATTCTCATCCCATTTCATCTGCAGATCCATTTCCAACCTTAGCCATAACCCATTCCCCTTTAACCGCATTCATCCTTTGTCATTCCTACTCTAGCCGCAAACCCATTTCTCTCACTTAATCCATTTCCAAACTCTAGCCGTGACCCATTCCCCTTTGAAATACTTAATAAAAATGCCGCAATCCTTTGTAAGGCTGGACCCGCAAATTACATTGCTATCATCCCTTTTCCCTTTTACATTCATCTCCACCCGTCCCCCTTCCCTTGCGATTGCGATATCGCATATCGCAAATCATTCTGCTCGCTGATATCATAGTCCTCCTCCACTAGCCGATTGCGATATTACATCTCCCATCGATTGCGATATCACAACCCTCCACCGATATCGCATATCGCAACCCTCTGCTGATATCGCATATCGCAAAACCTTTCGTTGATATCACATATCGCCACATTCCACCAATTGTGATATTTTCCGCTCGCCGATTGCGATATATTGTTCCGCCTCTCGATTGCGATATCGCAATCGATGATCGCACAGTCTTAGTTCCTGCTCCCCGAAATCCTTTCCGTATTGTGATTGCGATATGCGAAGACCCTCCTAGATGTGATATTTTTATGTAACACATTCTATAAACAGTCACGTACGGATCGTCAGGGAACTTCCATGAAATCAATGTTAAGGGGACCCTCTTTTCTATTGCGATTATGATGTAAAAAAGGCTCAGAACAATGACTCAGGTTGAAAAAGGCTAGGATCAATGACCCAGATTGAATAAGCCCAGATCAACAAATGTTAAAATATCCATTCCGCTTCCGCTCCATGAGACAACAAAGGTGTTTCTCGACGTATTTCCAGCAGCATGGTCATTAAACAGAACATGAAGAAAATGGGGCAGCAAGACACATAAGGCAACAAAACCAAGAGGGAAACAAGACACAAAGACAATGAGGCACTTTTATCACATTTCAACAACAAACAACACAACAGATTTCGAAGGGCCAGATGTTCAAGTTTCCACAAACACAGTGCCACACTTTAAATTATTGTAACAGTTCATACGAATCCCATTTGTATTCGAACTCTGTTGTAACAGAAAATACTATGAAGTCTCAAATTTTTAATTAATCAGATAGGAATAATTCTCATAGTTATTGATCGGATCTAGCCCAGGTGGCATATTATGTAAAGGGATCTCTTCTCTATAAATAGGTATACTTTTGACTCTCCATAAGGGGGGATCGATGATGTGAGAACAATTGTTGTATTGTTTTCAGTTGATAGAAATATCAGTTGTTGCATACTTTGTTTTAACCCGAGATTCATTTCGGTTTCAGTCCCATCCTATCCTACTCCTATGTTGTTATTAGTTTTCATAGTTTATTGATTACTTGGAATTTAATGTTGTATTTCTCCAACTTCCTTCAATTTGCTATGATTACTGTGAATCTCCTATCCACATTAGTAAACTAAAGACTCCTCAGCTTCCATAAGACAATGTTGTTTGCTGTTGTTTTTCTTTAACTGACTCCATGCCCAACGGTAGCTGCCCTCACACTCTTTCACCTGAAAAATCAAATAGAAAATGAGAGTTAGCCATCTGCATTCTTAAAAAAAATTGAGAGATCCCTCTCAGATTGGAAGGGCTAACTTCCAATCAAAATCTGGTTTGAAATAGTTACTCTAAGTTGACAGGTTGACACAGCCCAACCCCCACTAGCCTGGTTGATAATAGGGTAAACATCTGGAATCTAATGCTCTTTGAAGATGGGATAGGGCATCCAAGATAAGAGAGATAAGAGTAGTCATAGAGGACTGATATTCTTTGAGGATTGGATACCTAAGGTAAGAATAGTCCAAAGTAGGTCATACTCTGCGAACACCCGGGTGGAGAATGTACCTTGAGAGACAATGATTATGGTGTCTATGAATCATTGGTCTCGCCAAAATTGTGCTTTGATCACGTGGATAGAGTTGTTAGTCAAGGCCTTTCTATGTAACAATGTTGGTTGATATGATGTTATATAGATGGGTTACCAATCTGATTCTTCTTATGAGAAATTCTTTAGATTGAGAATGACTATGTACCATTATGAATACCTCACTAGTTAAGAGGGAGTGTTGGAAAGTATAACTAGGTTCGGTATTCATAATGACATGTAACTATGACTTTTTTTAAACGATGTAAAGAAGGAAAATAAAATTATTTTTGTAAGACTTTCTTCATGGGTTTCATGAGCAAGGGATTTTATTTTGATGGCTCCCATTGTGAGCCTTTAGGAGTTGCAATAGAGTTGATGTCATGTATGGAATATATATATGTCTATAAAGGTGTCTACAATCCCTCCAACGACAAACACTAGTCCTCCTCTTCGTATGTTGGCCTCAAGATGAAGCAGAACTCATGTTGACTCACCTTATGAAAGACACACCTATTCAGATATTCATGTTGACTTATTTATAGAAGGCAACCACTATAAATTTAGGTGAAGGCTCTTCGCATCCTTAGAAATTTCGATCACAGAGAAGAGGAAAGTTCAGATGAAGCTTGGAGAGATGTTTAAGGGACAATGAGGGTCTTTCATGATGAAAGGACAATGAATAATTTTAAAGGGACATCAAGGAGGAACTAAAGTAACATAAAAGAAGACAGTTTGGATGACAAAGTATAGAATAAACTCAGATCAGTAATGAAGGGACAATGAAAGAGGAATGAAGAAGAAGTGAAAGAGTAGAATATAATATAAGCTACAATTAGAAGCTATAATGGAGACAATGCTTTGATAAGTTATGTGCTATGGTTCATGTCTATTACAGTCTCAGTACAACTACAAGAAGAAGATCTTAGTGTCATGATGATGTCACGGTGATAAGAAGGTCAAAGGAAAGAGGAACGAAGAAGAAGTGAAAGAGCAGAATACAATCAAGAGAACTAGTGTCTTGGTCTTAGAGTGGCTAATAGGTCAAGGGTCTTGATCTTCGTATTCGTCAATTGGAATCTCTATAAGAAGAATTTCTACGGGTTTTTCTCTCAAAGAGTGAGAGGTTTTCGTCCTACCTGATAGCCTACATTATATGTCTCTCGTCTATTCATGTTCATGCATTGGTTACTGTTTGATGAAGAAGAACACTAATAATCTAAGAAGAAGAAGATTATAATCTAAATAGGTAAAAATAATTCACAAGCAGATGCTAATCAAAGAGAAATCACCTAATGCTAATGCCATAGATTTCTCAACAACTTAATCATATCTCTTCCTTCCTAACATGGCCAAAGTTTTCTGCTAATCAAAACCAAGCTAATAGCTAGGAATCATCCAAGAGGAGATAGAGGAAGTCTAAGAAATGTAAAAATGGGATTCAAACATGAGAGGGTGTTGCTAATAATTTTTCAGGGGGAGGGGGAGAGTAAGGGGGGAATGCTAATTCTAGTGCCAATTAGGGTCAAATACAACCTCAACAAGGGTTTAGGGATAAACACTCTTATGTCATTCATGGACAAATAATTACATTCACTTGTGTCTTATTCTTGTGGAATTTTGATAATTATGAGCCAAATTTCCAAAACATACAACCCCAATAGAGTTTGTAACAATATTGTAACCCTTGCCTCCCGATTTACATTTTTCTTTAAAGTTGAGGCTTCACTTGCTTTGAGCTCTTTAATTGGATATTGACATCATTACTAGCCCCCCCAATGAATCCATCTCATTGATAAGTTGAAATCATCTAAACAAGGGGGGTACTTCTACTTCCCATTTTCTACAGACCTACCCATTACAAAGAAAATGGAAGCTTGCATAGTTCAGATTCTAAAGCCAATATCTTTGATGTAAATATCCCTATTGAGTTATATCTCCATTTATGCATCCCTTTCCACACAACGGTCATCATTGAGAATTTCATTGTTCATCAATGTATATTGGTCAAAAGAGCCCCTTCCTCATCACGTCCTTATTTCCATGAAAGAAATTTGGTTTTCTTACCATATTTCCATTAAAGACCAACTTACAATGGACCATTAATGGTAGAATATGTGAATTGGTAGGAATTTTGCCTAATCTCCCAATTATGGTAGGCATTAACAATGTTTTAGTCATTGCAACAATTGTGGAACCTTTAAGAGACTTCATCTTTCTCCTTCGGCATGATTACATGAATGCCATGAAAGTCATGATGTCTTTGCTTTTTTGCTGATGCAAATTTTGCATGAAGGATGCATTGTCACCATTGATCAATTTTCATACTATAATTCTTTGCCACATTTGACATATGATAATGTCTTTCCCCTGGTTTCTAGTATTAAGTCTACTCTTGTTATATGGTTGGATAAAGCTTCTTTGCAAATGAATTGTAAGGTTGATTCCACCATTTCCATAATATCCACTCCTGTTAAGCATAAGAATTTGACTCCTTTAAATGACTTAGGCTTGGAGGTTGAAGAGGTACATTTCTCCTTAGAGGTAATAGGGTCATTTTTCCCTATGTGCAAAAATCGTTCATGTTTATTTGATCATGATCATCCATGGTGATGAATAATTCTTATAGGCCATGAACTCTTTAGATAGTACTTGGGATGACTTCCACCTTTGTTTCCCTATAAAATTCCTTCCTAGCCACGACTACTTCGCTGACATGCCTTTAGATTCTATTTCATTTGGAGATATTGATCATTATGATTCATCTCAGCCAACTCCATGTCTTGCACTTGAAGAGGATACCTTAGCTCAATTCTCCATAATGATGCCTATTTATTTTTCCATTAATCAAGATTATATCTAACAATTTGAGATCATGAAGACTTTTATGAATTTTATAGATCATAAAGATGAAACTTCTTAGTTATTGTTTTGTTGATGTAGGACCTTGAACTAGAAATTTGGGTACCTATGGATCATTATCTTACTTGTGGTTGGTTTGGTAAAGGATATTATTAAACTAGCATATAGGATTATGATCGCCTTTTGTAACCTTACATCTCAGCCCTTTTCCACACAAATAAGATCCACCTCATTGGATGCTAGCATGCTAAACCAATTAGCTTCTTCACCTTTGCATGAAATATTCAACTGCAAAAGCTTCCTATAATGGGTTGCCCTAGTGTAGCACCAATTTTCCTTTTATAGCTTGTTAGCACTAAGTTTGTACTTTAAAAAAAGGGTCAAATTGTTTTTAAAATCAGTTAAGAGTTTTATTACAAGAAAAGCGGGCTTAAGTATAGGACTAGGTAAAATTTTGGTGTGAAAGGTGGCATAAGGATTAAAAAAACATGTTAAGAAAGTTGTTTTTGTCATGCCAATATTTTTTCCCCAAGTCTTGCACCAATCCATTGCCAAAAATCACATGGCACTAAGAAATATTTTCGTAGCACCTACATGCTCCGCTAGGAAATATTTTCATAATGCTTGCAGAATTTTGAGAAAAATGAAGTTTTATAGCTATCACTTGGGTCATTTTAAAAAATTTAAAGGTCTTTGATGTAATTTATCATATGGTATGGCTTGATGTGATGGTTTGAGGTGATTTCAAAACGTTAAAGGATTTTTGGAGAGGAGAAGGGTTAAAACCATAATCATGCGCAAAACAACTACTTCCATCAAAACTAGGTGACTTGCTAGCAACAGGCAGTGAAGTTGTTAGTAGTTTTTTACAACGCATGGTAAAGTTTACATTTTTTCTCAGTCAAGCAATGGGAAAGTCAGGGCATGTATGATGGTTTGAACCAGATGGATTATGGTTTGAGGTCTATGATGAAGCTTCACCTGTATTTAGAAATGTCGTATGGGAGCTTATTTTCCAGCTGTTTAATGATTATAATTTGAGTTGGTGATATGATTTTATTCATTCTTTCAATGGCAACAGAGCTCAGATAAGAGATGTGGAGTTCACAGTTACTGAAGATTCAATACCAGAAGCCATGGGGTTGCCTACTAAGGGTGAGAAGTGGTTCAAGAAACAAATGATTGATAATGTGGATTTCAATTTCTTCTTAAAGGAAGAGTATCAAAACCCTAGTTGGAGTGTGGGAATCCCTCAGAAGATGTTGAAGCCCAAATGGTCTATTGCCGTAAAGATTGTGCAATTATTCTTCACATGTGAAGTCGGGTATTTCAAAATCTACCTATACCATATGAGATTTTTACGTCATTTAGTTGGGTTTGGGAAAATGAGTTTTCCTTATTTCTTGCATCAAAGTTTATTTAAAATGGCTACTAAGGCTAGAACCAGGGCAAAGCTATTACCTCATGATATATGCCATAATGGATTAATTAAGATGATGTACATATATGAATTAAACAAACAAATAGAGTAGTTGAGAAGAACAAATTTGGTCAACCCTACACCCAAAAGACAAAGAAAAGTTAGGGTTGCAACCAGTGCTGAAACCCTAGTTCCAGAAATAGAGACATGGATCTGAATCATCAAATTCATGTATAAGAAAACACATAAAACACTACGACTGAAGGAAAAACTAGGGTTTATAAGAGAAATACCAAAGAAAAACAATAGAAAATTTAATGGAGGAAGATCCAAGGTATATAACAACAGAGAATAAAAAGGGAAAACAACAAAAAACAAAGGCAGAGGATTCAAGCTGAGAAACAGAGTATAGGGTTTATTATTTGAGAAAGCCTCACACTAGAGCTACCAATAAGTTGAGACTAGACTTTAAAGCCCAATTTAACCCTAGACTAAAAGAACCAATAGTCATTGATGAAGAGGAAGATACATGATCTTCCAAAGATAAGAAGAGAACCACAAAAAAGAGGAAAACAAAATCTGTAAAAGCAAAGGAACATGAAACCCTAATAGGCAACAAAGGCAGTCAAGAAAGAGGCAAAAGGGTTACCAGATAAAGATCAAACCAAGACAAGTTGAGCATGCTTTCTCAAGCTAATGAAGCCATGGAAGAATAATTAAAGCTTCATTTTTGGTGAAGTGTCTGGATCCAAAAATCAGGGAAATGATTTTTGTTGTAAAAAACCCTAATTTTGACTAATATATCTCATAAAACTTCGTTGAAGATTTTTGATAGTCTGGTCACCATAATTTAAGGCTTAATGATGAGATATACAAGCTTTTGTGGATCAAATACATGCAGATGATGGTTTTGGTCACATGTTCGATGAAAAGGAGATGTCCTAGGACAAGTGAGATAGGGGTAAATTTAGTTGCATGACTTGAGGAGATTTTTTGCAGGTTCAGTGTGTCTCATGGATAGCTACAAGAAGGATGTACGCATGGCCTAGATGGTGAATTACTCTATGAAACATTAAACAGTTCCAAAGATTGAAATCGAGTATGTGACTAATCAACCTGTTCCTGAGAATCAACAGAGGTCTCGTAACAATTTGCAAAGATAATTTGTTTTGGTTTAGATGTCAAGATAAGGCTCGAATAGCTAGAATAACTAGAATAGCTAGGATAGTAGAATTTATTACATTTTGTAAATTCTATTATGAGGTTTTGTAATATTTAATAGTTAAACTTCCATAATTGGTGGATCTTGAAAAATTTATGTAATTTTCCTATATAATATATTAGAAAGAAAGAAAAAAGGTTGGACTCTGAAACAAAGTAGTCTCTTTTTGTTGTATGTGATCAAATTATTTATCTTTTCAAGTGCCAAGAAGACTAGGATATTATGTTCAATGATATAGAGATTCATGTTATGGTATACTCAGCCAATTTTCTCTTGTGATAGTTTATTTTCTACGTGTTTCCATTTATCTGTTATCTTCTGATGTTTAAATGAGATTATGTGACAAAATTCATTAGATAATGCTCTAGTTCATATGGTTTAAACATCCACACTCTTTCTCCTAAAACTTACAGGATTCATGTTTCATGCCCTGCTATAGTGGATTGTTATCTCCTTCTACTACCATTCAGATGATGTTTGATATGTCTACAGTTTACCATCTACCCTGCCTCTGTCCATCTTGATTCATACAATCAATATCTTGGTAACTGCATCTAAAAACCTGATTTGTTGACCCCATTTCCCAATGGATTAATTACTTCATCCCAACCAAACCTATTTCTAGTACAAACCTACTGAAGATATAGCCATTGTGTGAAGACACAACCAGTTGCTAAGCTTAGTTATTAGGTTGTTAGAGACAACCATCTCTGGATTGAAGGGGCTAGCCTTCAATCTGCAAGATTGGTTTGAAAAGGTTACCTTAGGAAGGTTTCTGTTACAACCAAGAAACTTTATGTGTGCTAACAAAACCCATCTCAATATTTCCATAGCACCCATAACCGTTGTACATTGAGTTTGCATTGTGATCTACATTATCCATTCTCATCTATTATAGTAATTAGTCGTAAGATCTCTTACCATTTTAATTATATCTTTACTATTTTCCATTGTTTTCTATTGCTCACTTGTGTCTGTTGCTTGTTGCTTTTTGTCTTTGTTGTGTCATCTATATGTAAACCATCACTATTAGAAGAGAAGCAAGTCCTTAGGCATTCATTAATAACCATGCATTTATTTCCTTATTCATTTTCAGTCATATGCTCCTTCATGCTTTTGGGAATTTGTTTTATTGTGACATTGACACTCACCCCTTCTATTGATTGTTCCATTCTTTGAATAACAAAAATACAAACAAGTAAAGGACTTACAACACACAAACCAGAGGATAAAAAAGTAAATATTGTGAGTTGGGTTTTTCAACTTGTTAAGTCCCCACAAGTCCTATTTGGATAGTCATTAATGACACCCTTGACTATAGCATCTACATAGAGCACCTACTTGTGTCGTTTCACTTAGATATCAAAGTCATTGGGTTTTGCAAAGCCTAGTTTGATTGTCAAAATTGTGATTATGTTCACCCAATTTGGTTATGATTACTTGCTTACCATATCACCCCTAGTGGAATCATTCCCCCATGATTTCCTTTGAAGTGGATGTTTCCCACTTCAAATTTACCTTATTTCTCTCTATTAGGGGATGCATTGCATATTACTTCTTGTGTGCGACAACTACCTTTACTCAATATTTTGTCTTAATCATTTATCATATATCTTTTACCTCATATTGGTTGAAGCGATTCATTATTTCTTTTGTTCAAATAAATGTGAAATAAATATACAACTATCAACCACAACACATCTTCTTGGGGGTTTGATCTAAAGGCTTATTAGACTAGGTTCCATTTTCCTCATTAGTTGTTTTCCTTGTAATTGGAAATGGATTAGTACCATTGGTCCCTGACAGAATTCTTCTTTTCAAAGTTCAAGTATAGATTATTTTTTGATAATATTAGAATCATACTTGTGTCTTGGTGCCTATTTTCATTCTCAGTGACTTATCTTGGATCAAGTAGGAATTTTAATCATTGATTTTTGACTAAATGGTTTCCCTAATGTTTGACTTTAGGTCATTACTGCATGTGGGAATCATACTTAGTGGTGTCAATGTTATGGATTGAATCTAAGACCGTGGACATTTATGGTTCTTAACCATGTACATTTGTGGTTCTTTTTAGCTAGTACGAGAACCTTACTTTGGTAGTATTATAAGGCATTACTTGAGTTCCTTATGTTTGGTTAAGCCCCTTTTTAACTACAGGCTTTCATCCTCTTTAAGTTTGTGTCGTGGACTTTCGTTAGATTATAGGATGTATTGATGATGTAATGAGATATTGATATAATTTAGCATGAACTTCCCACTTTTTTGCACCATATATCTATTTAAATGATGTTATTTGGCATGGCCTTCCCATTTTGTTTCACCATGATCCAGCCACAAGTTCTACTTGACTTGATTCAAGCATGACCATGGATATGCCTAGTTCATGAAAGAAAGGATGATCATATTACTTAGCTAGTACAAGAACCTTAATTTGGTGCTCTTCTGAGGCATCATTTGAGCTCCTTATGTTTGTCTAAGCCCCTTTTCAGCTATAGGTCTTCATCTTCTCCAAGTTTGTGCCATCCACCTTCATGACATTATAGGATGTATTATGATATATTGATATGCTGATATACTCTAGCATGAACTTCCCATTTTTTGCACCATGTATCTATTTAAATGATGTGATTTGGCATGGCCTTACCATTTTGTTTCACCATGATCTAGTCATACATTCTAATTCACTTGATTCAAGCATGACCATGGATATGCCTAGATCATGAAATAAAGGATGATCATATTACCTTTTGTTGATTTTCAACTGGTATGGGAACCTTAATTTGGTGCTCTTGTGAGGCATCATTTGAGCTCCTTATGCTTGTCCAAGCCCCTTTTCAACAACAACCCTTCATCTTCTTCAAGTTTATGCCACACAACTTCATGACATTATGGGATGTATTAATGTTGTATTGAGATATTGATCAACTTTAGCATGAACTTCTCATTTTTTTGCACCTTGTATCTATTTAAATGATGTGGTTTGCCATGGCTTCTCATTTTGTTTCACCATGATCTACTCACATGTTCTACTTGACCTTATTCAAGCATGACCAAGGATAGGCCTACTCCATGAAATAAAGAATGATCATTTTATTTTATTTTATAGATGGTTTCCTTATCCTTTTATCTAGCATGTGACTTCCTCTCCATGCTCTTGAAAGTCCATTTTGATGATAGAGAAACATAATGTATCTCGACCAAGTGATGGTATACTAATCTCATATATTAGGGTGATTTTTTTATTAATGAACTTTATCTTGAACATTCCAAGAATTTCTTAACCTCATAGTGCACTGCCACATGGTATATTTAACATGGAGGTACCAGATTAACCCAAAATTTTGAAAAGATGTCACATTTTCATGGTCATGTTGAACAATTCTTATATCTCCCTGAAAGCGTTACTAATAATGTTCATATTGAGCCATTTCTAGCACTTCCCCTAATGATAGGGGTTAACCTTGACCACAACATGCTCATGAATTGATTTTTTCCAAACTCGATCACTACATGCATGGCACCCAACGCATGATTTCTTTTTAAATATCTTAAATATTGATATGAGATCTTTTATTTGGTGATGTTAAATAGAATTGCTTAAAGAGCATGAAAATACCATAAATGCAACATCCCTAAAGAAGCAACAAAAAAAAGAAGGGGATATAGACAATGCGCCAATATTTGTTAACGAATTTCACTCATAATGTGTGAGCAACATCTCCGGGCCCAACTTCAAAGTGGAGATGCCTCTATATTATCTCAACAAAATAATGGCAAGTACGTGGAAAAATACATGGCAATACCTCACATCTGGGGATGACCCAAAAATCTATTACTTAAACTACAACATACTCCATACCAATAGCTTTGCGTCAGAATTATGTAACTTTAGAGTATAAACACGACCACCTTATGACATGTTCGAGGTTGCCTTGAAGTTCATGCCAAACATTTAATGTCACAAGTGCGCTTCTGCCATGAACCATCAGATCTGTTGCTTAAATCCGAATTTTTCTTGCACCAGTGGATTCCTTGTGAAATTTCGAGAAAAATGAGTATAAACTTGACCAGGTTTTGGCTTATCACCTTCTCCCAAAAATTTGTGCCACAACAATTCATAATATTCCCTAGAATATGCTCAAGAATATTCTCCATAATCTTCCTCAGGGTTTGTGCCCACGCGGGACCCCCTTGGTCTGCATTTTCAGTGTGGGTTCACAACCCACCTCTACTCTGTTCTCCGCTCATGGGTTCTCCTCACAAACATGCGAATCAATGCTTTATATATTAACTTGTCAGAAAACATTACAAAAAGAGTCGTTGGCTCACATGGTTGGCTTGTTATAATTAGTACTTTGGTGGTTGGAGGGGTCCTGGGTTCAAACCTTACAGACCCTTATTCTGGGTGTTAATACATGTGCATTTGTTATATATAGTGATTGGGTAAAACGAAACCCAAAAACCTGTTAAACCATTACGACCGGTGTGCCCTTCAAGGCTACTTGGGCCAATTGGTGATGCCACGTGGCGCCACCTGGGTCCACGTGGTTTCCACATTGGCCAATGGCACATCATCTGCACACTAGTTGTGACATGTCAACACCACTGTATGCCTAGTCACCCTAACATGTGTCATTACAGTCTCGCCATGCCTTATCTTGGTGCCATGTGTCAACTTGCCATATCATCATTGTCCTACCATGTCAATTATTGTGGCTTCCACTTGGGACTGTTGATTAGGCTATCATGTGGTAGCCTATGGGAGTACCATGTGGCACCCTTCAAATTTTTGCCTAATTTGACTGGCCATAACTTTTTCATATGGACTCAGATTGAGGTATCATTCACACCGTTGGAATCATCTCGAAGAGATCTACAACTTGGTCATAGTTTTTCTGAGATTTAAGGACTTCAAATTTTGGGCCTTTTTGGATCCTCCTGGATCAATCCTCCCCAGTGAAGGAATTTTGGTCCCCAAAAGTTACATACAAATATCATACATGTTTTCTCTCATTTGCAACAAAACCTATATCCTTTGTTATCCAACAAAATGCCAAAATATCACTTTGTTGCATATTCAAGTGATGTTATACACTTCATCAATTTTATGAGTTTTTCCCATTAATGAGGTCTTTAAAAAGAAACATGTGATTTATAATGGTGTCCACACTGAAATACTTACAAAGGCTACCCATCTGTTACTTAACTAGGCTAGTGGGTTTTCTTCCTATAGTTGTCTTTCTTCCTAAACTTCTTCATTGAATGGTTCCTTTGTAAGTGCTTTTAGGTCCTTCTTTGGACATAGCTTTGGATGGATCTTCCAACATGTGTACTTTTGATGTCCACCTTGTTTCAATGGTCACAATGGTTTCTCTTCATCCAAGCTTTCTTCCCCTTCTTTCTGTCATGATGTAGATAGAAGTCTTTATGCCATGTCTCCTCCCGGGTCGACATAATATTCCTTGAATGGTTGTCTTTGATGCGGCTATAGCGAGGTGAACTTGCCTTATCTCTCCCTCTAAAATGCTCACCTCCATTTGGAGATGACTTCCAATCATGATCACTGGAATGGTGTGATGATCTAGGTGGCTCTAGAAAGGCTCAAAAATAAAAGTCTTCATAATTCATCGAAACCAAGACCAACGCATAGAGCTCATCTTCCTGATTCCAATGACATAAATGACACCTCAATCCAAGTTTGTATGCAAAAGTTATGCTCAGTCAAAGTTTCGGTCAAACTACGAAAAAGTCAAAGTCAACATTCTTCCATGTGGCAGGATGTACAAATGACACACGACATCAAATTCAGGAGGCCTAGTGGGACCCACAAATCTAATGTGGCAACCTAGTCAGAAAACTAGGTGGACCCACAAGAAAATGTTGTGGCAACACCACGAGTTGACACATGGCAAGTAAGTGACAGAGGTGGCATATGATGTGGACCAATGAGACCATGTGACATGGCACAATCACATGGTTCCACATGGCACCTCAAATTAGGCCCATGTGGCCTTGGCATGGTGCAAACTCCATTTTTTTCTTATTCTCATGGTTTGGGAGTCCATGTATTTTGAACCCAAAACCTCTCCAACAAAAAATAACTTAATATGACTATGCCAACCATTATTCCAACCACATACTTTGTCTTATTCACCCTCACACTTTGTTATAAAATCAATTCAAATAGTTCAAAGGGAACCATGCAAAATACATGAGATATGAGGGCACCGGTAAGACAATGAAGATATGAATCTCAAGAAGATTCTAGGAATATTGTTAGAGCATATGTTAGGGAATATTTCAAAGAATATCCTCTTTAAGGAATCTTTAAGATTCTAGGGGGCAGAATTTTGAAGGTGTCAGAAATATGTCGATTTTATACTCATTTGAACTAGTTTTGCATAAGGAGTACGATGGCATGACAGTTTCTTCATCTAAGCAACCGAATGTCAGTGAACCCACAAAAGAGAATCTTTAAGGAATCTTTGAGATTCCCAAGGAGCCCAAATTTGACTGAGTCAAAAAGGGGTCAAGTTTATAGTTAGATTTCATGATTTTTCACCAGGAATTCCATCATGTACTATGTTTCTTCAGCAGAGGTGTGCATTTTCAGGCCATCCCTGGAAGTGGAGGTATAAGATGCACTGATGCCATGTCTTCTTTGATTTTTGTTGAGATGATGATTTGATGTTGAGATCCTTGTTTGCCATTTTGTTGGAGGATCCTTATATGCCACTTCATGTGAGAGTTTGATATTTTGTCACACTGAAGGAGATATTTTATGAGTGAGAGTTCTTATAGAAGAGAATCTCGTGGACAGACATGACACTCTAGTTAAGGGAGTTATTCCTTGTATTGACAAATAACATATCATGTATTGATCATCATCTTGTAAAAATTAATGAAGCGGCCTCCCCACTCTTAACATCGGGCCGAGAGACATAACCCACACTAGGTGAACTTCGTTATCAACATGTGGGTTTCCTCTTATTTAAAGTATGCACATGTGGGTTTTCATACTCTTTCACATGCAATTATGCTAACATCACAGAAGTAAAATATCTTGGTTAATTCCGGTAGCTAAGAGAATCTATATCATGTGATGTCTTCTCAACCTGCACTGTTTTAGACTCGTTGCTTGAAGATTCTCTTGCTTTTGTGGATTTGGAGTCTCTTTCATTGATGGTCTTGGAACCATGAATTATTTGATGCTTTTCCAGACTTTGGTACAACACCTGCAAGCCCAACAACTATGATCTTCATCTCGTCACCTGAATCAGGACCTAGGTCATGTTGCACTATAGTAACAATTTTATGCTTCCCTTTGCGTCACTACATGCATGACAACCAATGCACGGCTTTTTTTTAAATATCTTAAATATGGACCTATTATTCATGTAAAACCCTTAGAAGAACCAAGAAACCTATGAAACACCTCATTCAAATGGGGTTAAATATTGAATCTTACACATTGGACAAACATTGCAATAGACTTATGACAATTTGATTCTTATTCTCATGCTAAGGAATCCCCAGTTTGTACCTTTTTTATAATTCCCCTCATGTGGAGGATTGAGAGGAAACCATTAAACTAGATAGATCCTTAAGGGAATGCATCGTAGAGAAAAAGGAATTGGAAGTCGAGCATCTATTTCTCTTTCGCAACCTAATTATGCATGTGAGCTTCTTTGTCACTTTCATATGAATTATTGTAAACCAACCCATCACCCTTTCAGTCTAGAGTTAAAAATTCCGTCACCTGCACATTACCCAAAGTGAAGGCTAATTTGTACCATTAATTAGCTAGAAGATTTCTTTTTTTGGCTTGACCCACAGGGGATTTGAACCCTAAATCTCATGGTTTATGTAATACTTCATAACATCACGATTGCCCCTTTAGTTGCCCCCGGTGGGCTAGAAGCCTTTCGTATTTAACTTATGCTCTACATGAAATTTCCCTTGTTGTCTAATACATGCAAAAACCATATGAAAGCCATTGTAAAGTAGAAAAATGGATACTTCAATATATCCATGGTTCTATAGTTCAACTTGGCATACAATATGATTAAGGGGGGAACTCATAAGTTAATTGGAATAATGGATTTCAATTGGGCTAGTGGCCTTGATAATCACAAGTTTACTATTGGTTATGTCTCCAACCTTGGTTCTAGACTTGTCCCTTTCATTTTATTTTGTAGAAGCAAAGTATGAAGCAATAGTTTGTAAAATTAAGAAGTTGTTTAGCTTAGACAAATAATTTAAAAGTTTGAATTCTAGTAGGAGCATCCAACCACTCCCTAGTGTGATAACAAGAGTGCCATTCAACCAACTAAGGAGCATGTTCAACATCAACGCAACAAACACACTAGGTGACACATGCACTTTAGTTAGAAGCTTCTTAAGGAGAGCACCCTTAAGTTTCTCTATTATCATACATATGATCAAGTTGCTAACATTTGCATGAAGTCCCTCACAACAATAGAGTTCATACACTTCGATATGAATTTAGGTTTCCAAGAAGTTGTCAATAAGGGGGAATATTCTTTAATTCCCCCTTCCTTTTCCTTTTGTCACTTTCTAAATTCTTCAATCTCATTTTGGGTCATTCTTAAGGGGGTTTGTCAATATATTTAGACATTGAAAGTTACTTAAGGTCAACTTGTTATAATGTAATATTAGGATAAAGTGTGTGCCTTTGTACTTAATTTGATGATCAAAATCATGTCCTAAAGATGAATGATTTGACAATTCAATCATCTTCTCAATACTAAAAAAACTTTATCTATGATTTATTACTTAATTGGTAAAGAGCATGGAGGATCATTTGTCGATGATCAAAATATTAATATATGTTCTTGTGGTCCATTTATTTTTTCCGAAAGTGGCTGTATTGGCAAGCATCATGGACTATTTCCCTCTTCGATGGTTTTAACTGCATAAAAAATTTGTGTACTCACCTTTGGATCATATGTGTTGGCATTTGTCTTAAGGTGTTCATGTGTGGATATACTCTATTTTTTCAAACACAAAACAACCACAAAGAAGGAAAGATGATATGGAGAGAGATGCTTAAATTTATGGGGCATTGTTTAAACTTGATAATAATGGTGAAGTATAATAAACTTGGAACAATTTTGTTCCGCACTTCCCACAAGAAGCACAAAAAAAATTCGCATCACTACTCACCCCAAAAAATGTACAATTGCATCAAAATATAGCTCACATGTGCCAAGCATTTTTTTGAGCTCAACACTAAATGGTAAAACATCAGTCCCATACACAAGTTGCTCACAAAAAAGCATACTTGGATTTGACTTAGGTAAATGAAGGATAATGGGAAAATATAAGGAAAACTAGATTGAGTGTAGAAACAACTAAAGAGTAGGATGCATAGAGAGAAATGAAAGCCACTTCGATCTCCGCTTTTGTGGTAAGTACTTCCAAGTATAACTCCAAAACAATGTTACCAACTTAACGAAAAATGCAACCTCAAAACGAGAAGTTTAACTCAAAAAAACCTTATTTTTGAGCAAAAATATGAAAAACACCCCGAAATTGAAAAGTGGTGATGTTGCATCACCATTTTTTAGAGTTAAGACTCCAACATTTTTTAGCCATGGAATTAAAAATGAAAAATCATGATCATGGAAAGCCTTAAAATTCCACAATTTTCAACCATGGTGTTAAATACCAAATAACATGGCTTCGAAAAACCTTAAGATTCTAACATTTTTCAACCATGGAATTAAAGCCAAATATCATGAGTATAAAAAACATTAAATTTTCAGCAATTTTCAACCATGCCAATATAAATCAAATATCAATAGAAAAAACTTTAAAATCAACACATAAATCAGCCATGGCATTATAAATAAAATATCATGATTGAAGCAACCTTTAAAGTCAACGCATAAGAGTAATTCTACTTACAACAATTTTTTTAAATGCTAAAATTATAGCTCTTTTGAGATCTTACCTAAGACAACTGGACCCATTTTTTTGTGAATTTAATTGTATTACCTCAAAATACCATGCCAAAGCATACACATCCATACATCATCATCACCCAATTAGAGTCATTGTGTAGGTCGTCTCAATTTGCCCATTGGGAAACCAAATGTTTTTTACCACCTACTAATAGAATAGTTTGTCCAAAATTCATGAAGTTTTAGAAGTTCAAGCAGAACCAGAGTATCTATATTTGTACTATAAAACCAAAATTTAAAAACATGCATTCATATTCAAGTGTGGGATGAAGTAATAGGAGCTGAATCTCTAGTACTAGGACTTGGAGGGTTAGGAGAAGCAAGTCCATACTTTAAATAAAGCACAATATGAGCCAACCTCCCATCCATCCTCTCTAGAAAGAATCTTTGATTTCACTGAGCTCATTTGACATCCTGTAGACTGATGAAGATATTATATCTTCGAGCCTCCTTGTCCATCATAATCCTACCTAGAAAGGTCTTCATATGCCAATAGAGTGTCAAGGCATTGTAATACTGCTCCCTTCCTTCATGGGTATGTCTGAGGTTAGGAATCCAAGGAACTCAGTCTTCTAAGATCTTGAGATGATCCAAGAAGTCTTGTCTTCCATGGATCACATGAGACTACAAATTTCAGATTTCATTATGGGTATCAATAGGAATGGTTGCTTGGAAATTATTAGCGGCTTCTTGAGCCTATTGTTGGGTGCGATTACAACCCAAGGGACCTCACCTCCCACCCCACCTGTTGCGCATGAGTTGACGTCACCTGACAGGCAGATTAATATAATCCCTTATGTAAATTCTTAGGACACATGACACCAAACTAAAGATATCCCACAACCTATAACTAGGATTCCACAACATACAGGTTAATTACAAACCTGAACGCGGTAACCATAGGTAAGAAAAAGAATAACATGAATCCTAGGTAAGTCGCTCCCTAACAGACATAGGTTAACATGAAATCCCAAATAATAATATTAGCTGAGGAGGGGCACCAAGAATATCTAGCAACAAAAAAAAACTACAAATAATTTGCAGGGAAGAGGGTGGTGGAAACAAGAATAAATATTTAGTCCCACAAACTAATGGAGGCTGACCAAAAACAGAACCAAAGTTGTGAAATGGATGAACTTCAATAACTATCTCCAAACATGCATGTAACACCTCCTCCCACACATTTACCCACTTTTACAATCCCTTCGGGTAAATGTGAAGCAGAGTGCCACTATGACATAAACCAACCTCCTACTTCCAGTTAAGGAAGTGGGGCCTACAAACTAACCACAAACTACCATCCTATAGGGACTACTTATCACCTAGGAGCTGAGGAAACACCCCAGCTGGTCATTCCCTGAGCAGGAACCTTGTTTCACTGACCTAGACCCTAACCACACCCTCAACACTATTTCCATGTAGTTATGAGGGTATAACCGCACTCACAGGATTACCTATATAATGTCCTCCTCCCACATCTACCCAAGTAACCAACCAACCGGGGTAAACATGTGATGAGAAGTTACTACAATATGATTCGACTCCTTATGTGTCAGTTAAGGAAGTGGAACCGACAGAAACACACCATATAGACCTTCCACATCAGCAATAGAACTCCCAGGAGCCATCCCAACCACTTAGGTAACCAAGCCCTGAGACCAACTGAGTTTTTAGAGTATTTAACCCCTGGACACCCCCTTTATATGAGCATGCATGCTTCCAGGAGGCTTTGGACACTCCCATAACATGGGTATGCCAACATCTAGGAACTTTAATGCCTAGTGTTGTGCCTGCATCCCAAAGATTGAGCCACTTTTTCAGGCCCATAGCCCAGGTCACTACCCAGAGCTAAATGACACCTTCAAAACATAAATATAAAAATGGAATAATGATACAAATGCAATCACTTGAACAAGGGATTGACTAGACCGCTACTAGCCATGACAAACATTTTGTCAAACATGTCACAAATATGTAATCTACATGTTTAAACAACAAAATGAGCATAGGGGTCTCATACTTACCTGAGATTCACTATGAGGCATTGTTCCTTTATATCATTAGCTGCATTATCATCTATTAGGTCATAGATACATTGCTCATTCATTTGCAAATCAAAACATGAGGAGAGAAATACATCATCACTGTCATAATACATGATTATAACCAACATAATAACAACAAAAATATCAAGGATACATTAGCGATAGAATCCACATATAAACCAGTATAATACTCATGAAATAACAAGGATAAATAACCTCATATTAATGATGCAAAATCGAACCCGGTATGGGAATACCACGTTCCACCCGACCGTCGATTGGATGAGCTAGATCTCTCTTTAGCTAATCACCCTTGTGCCATATTCCAAGCATGAATGTGGGATCTCATAAAACACATCAATTAAAACCATCCAGGGCTTCTAGAGGCCAAACCACCTCAACCCATAAAATAATGATTCCACCTTGTGGTCGAACATCACAAAACCATCACCAGATTGGTCTCTACCCAAGCCTTCCAGGGATCCAGAGCGTTTGTTTCAACCAAAGCTCTAGGACTAGTAACTCAACCCACCAAGCGCTTTAGAGCGTTTTTGCAACCAAGGCTCTAGGACTAGTAACTCAACCCAAGTTGTTACAGGGCTCCAGAGCATTTGTCCAACCAAGGCTCTAGGAACTAGTAACTTAACCTAAGCTAAATGAAACATGAGAACCAACCAAAAAACAAAGAAATAAACCCACAACACTATGGCCATCCAGGAAATGGCAAGACTAGGCAAATCCACTGTTAATCTAGGTAATCCTCCATGCCAATGAAAAATCATGACCAATAAACCATATTTATATGCCATGAATGCCAAAACTAGCGAGGAAAACATACATGCAACTCGGTACCTGCAAGAAAAACCCATTGTAGTTGTTGATCCCGATGTCCTCTTGTGATTTCCTGCTTTTCCTTTTCCTTCTTGCTCCAAAACTCCAAGTATGCCACACTCTCCAAGAGTTCTACAAGAAAAATCTAAGTGTCCAAGAGTACGAGAGAGAGAAAATAGAGAGAGAGCTCCAAAACTAAACTGACAAAAGTCCACCAATTGATCCTCAGAAGCCTTTTTATCAATGAGGCCTCTATTTTCTTCAATTTCCATTATTTTCCTTCAATTTCCTCGTCACATGAAACCTGTGACCTTTCACCTTCCTTTTATCCTAATTTCCATTATTTTCATAAATAAAATGCCAATAAATGCCTCATGCCTTTCCAAAGCCTTTACCATTGCCTTTTCCAATTTTCTTAGCCATAATAAACCAAAGTGACACCCACTAGGATGTTTTTCCGACCATTCAATTTGGAATACATGTCCCATGACCGTGGTCTTATATATTTTTACATGGATTTTTAACCAGGTTTGTTACAAAACCCTCCCCCTTGGGGGAATACCGTCCTTGTTGTTCAATGATACCTATAACCAACAAGACCGCTGAAAACAAAACATATTGCCCATGGAGCTTTATAACATAGTTCGTTGTAGTATTTACAATGGCCATCTGCTAAAAAATGACAAACATACTGTTTACTAGAGCTTTATAGCACAACCCATTACGATATTTACAATAACAACCACATATACTTATACACCTTTGCTTCAACCAACAAATAACCATACTGTCTATGGAGCTTTATAAATCCATCTCGATACAATATTTACAATGATATACACATATACACATATACACATATGCATATTTTCTCAACCAACAAATAAAAGGATATGATGCTTGCACTTGCAACAAGGGAATCCAGATGCTCACACCTCCACCCTCAAATTAATACCATGATTCACGTCCTTCCCAGGAAGTCCAGAATCCACTGCAAGGTCAAATCTGCATCCAATGTCCAACGTTATAATCCTACACCACTTGTCCTCTCGGTGAACAATTATCGACTCATTGTTCCAGGGCACACTCCTAATGTGCATTTGATTCCATCTAGCAATGCTAATGAGCAAAACAAATCCATCCTCGACCTTCCCTTCTCTGATACAGAGTCCCTCGGGAAATCCAGTCACTCCCTTCCGTGCTGTCACAAACCTTCCAAGTTCCTTTGGCACCCCCATCCCGGGAAGTCCATCCCTCAACAAGGTTTCCTTACATCAGAAGGTCCAAAAACAAAGGCACATCCCTACCTCAAAACCATCATACAGATCATATCATGCTCATGGAAATCAATGGACAATATTGGGTACCGACGTCCCATAATGGCCCTGCTCCTGAAGTGCTTTACCAGCATACTGATTCCTGTTTCAATTCCTTTCATTGACCCTGCTAATTCTTGCAGTCGATTTCAATCATCCAACCAGGAATTTCCATGCTTCCTGTACCAAGCACATAATTTCCATTAGACTCAAAATAAATTGAAATAAATTCACATCATACCTCATCGATGGCCTATCAATAAGGTACACTTTTAATCCTATTCACTTCCTGTCACAACAAGTCAAACTAACTCTTGACCAAATTGTAATGAATAAACATATCACATTTGGTTAGCTCAAACTCAATCATCATAAATTAAAATCATGAATTGCATGAAATCATCATAAACCATAATCATAAATCACATGTAACCATCAAAAGTCAGAATCATAGATTACATGCATAATAAAACTGAAATAAAATACTTATACTTATCCCTTTGTTCTTTCTGTACTCACATTGGATTTGTTGCCACACCCAGCAAACACCCAGTGCCTTTTCTTTTCTTCAAACATGTACACATATATAATGTACATCACAACACATACATCCACACACAGCATATGACACCACATAATGCATACACCTACACTTGATATACAACACAACACATACATCTATACTCGATGTACAATGTCACACAATACATATACCTACACCTCGCGTACAACACAACACAATACATGTACTACACAAAGTCAACACAACTAGTACACATGCCACGATACCATGACTACACAATGCACATACATATTACTGCATGTCCGCAACACAACATGTATGACATGCACACAATACCACATGTACACCAATAACATATTTGCAACCTGTACTCAGTACCACCTATACATAGCACCACTTGCTCAACGTGTGCACAACATCACATGTACACGGCACCACCTGCACAATGTGTACACAACACCACATGTGCATCGTCCCACCCATACAATGTGTACACAACACCAGACGTATACAACACCATATGCACGACATATACACAACATCACCTGCACCCAACACCATATGTACAACATGTACACGACACCACATGCTTACAAAACCACTTATACAATCACGCACACAACACCATAAGTACATAACACCACATGTTAAATATGCACACAACACCATATGTACATAACACTGCGTATACAACATGTACATAACACCCTATGTACACAACACTACATATCCAACATGCACACAACACCATATGCACACAACACCGTATATCCATCACGCACACAATACAATATGTACACATCACCACATATCCAACATGTACATAGCACCATCTATACCCAACATTGCATATGCAATATTCACACAACACTATCTGTACCACCCTGTACATGACATTGCATAAAAAACATGTACGCACACTATATATACACAACAATACATGTGCACAACATCACAAATGCAACATGCACAACATATACAACATATGCACAACAATAGTACCACACATCCAGATACCACATTGTCTCTACCTAGCAACCTTGTTTCAAGTGTCTTTCCACAGTCCATGCTTATCCCAGCATGCCGAAGATCACAACACTTTCATTCCGCTGATGTACCCCTCATCATTACCTGTCCATAACATAAACATAAACATAATACAAGCATGTAATATCAATTCATATCCACATGATACTGACCTAATAGATCTGTCAGGGTTACTCTCCCCACTTAATTCCTTGTAAGACCAAGAACTCCTTCATGCCATTCACCTGCATAAGCAATCATTCCTCCACAAGAATGATCCATGATGACCTTGTCAAACAATGACATACATACATACATACATATATACATATAAACATAAACATAAAGCAATCATGATCCCTGATGACCTTATCAGATAACAACATATGTACATACATATATTCATATATACATGTGAACACTGGCACAATACAATCCTAATGATCCTGTCAATCAATGACATACATACATACATACCTACATACATACATACATACATATATGCATATATAAACATCAACATAATCATAGTCACAACACAAATACTAGATATCGTAAGGTATAGGTTAAGAGAACTCCCTTTATCCATGCAACACATGTGCAACATCAAGAACAACAGTTCCCAACATAGCCAAGGCATCTGATATCTCAAATCCATTCACCTTACCTTTCTTGATTACCTTTCTCATGATTGTTCTGCCATCGTCCATTTACACCACTGGACCCAACCAATTCCAACTAGCTATCATACTCTTGCCTTCAACTTCCTTTACACATGCACCAGGCTTCATCCAGGCCTGATATTACTTATTGGGTTTTATTCATCTCTCCCGAGCTCCATTAAATTCCTCCTTCCCCAACTAATTCCCAAGACCCTCAAAAACATAAAATTGAAGAACAACAAACAAACAAGAAGAAGACGATGAACAACCAATAACAATACGACACCATGAACAAAGTGGCATGGCCATGCACAAGACACAAACAAAACCACAAATCAAGCGCAAGAAAATCACAAAACACCGAAAGCACGAGACTAGCAACAAACACCATGGCTCAATCCCCATGGTTCCCAGTTCTTCCAAGGAAAGCTCAACCTGAGCCTTCTTCATAATTTCATGGCAGTCTCTTTGCCATGCAATCCCTTGCATCATATTTCCATAAACACATAACTGTCAGTGCATAAATAAACATAACAATACACCAATTACCTTACCTTGCTATGCCAAGCATGTTGCTTGCAATTGAACACATCCACATCATCTCTCAAGGGACTCCAATCCTTTGATGAATCTAGCCATAACTAGAACCAACTGTTATACCTATCAAATACATATTTATGAATATAACACATATCCTCATAATGTCAGACAAATTCAAGGTTAAGAAGACTTCTTATATGCAAAGCACTCATTCATTTGGAATTGCAGTTTCCAAACATAGCCAAAGGATTTTTTCACCCAATTCCTTTCTTTCAAACCTTTTCCTTGCTGCAATTGAGTCTTACTATGAATTGTCACATCACCCAATTGTTATTTATATAAACACATCAACTATTACTTTGTCAAGCTAATACCAAGCATGTTGCCCTGCAACTGCTCACACATGTCATTCTCACATTCCAAAGATCAAGACATCATGTATATTAATTTAAAATAAACCTTTACCAAGTCTAATAACTATGTCATACTCAATAATCAACTCACATTCACGAGTCATAATATATAATGCTACAATTATCACCTACTTACACTCAAGTACATATCAACTGTCTCAACACATATGTATTAGTACAAACATCTTAAAACAAGATCATTTCGGCAAGAAATCTTATAGACACATACTCATATCATTCAAGTAATCAAACATTCAGACAACATATAGACGACATAATAGACACCAAACACTCAAACACCAAATAAATGACATAGTTAAACATTCAAACACCAAATAGACGACATAAGAAAACTCATACCTTAATGTATCTCAGGGGAGGCTATTTTGTCTGCACAATCAATCTAGATTAGCACGATATAACTTCACAACATATCAACTCAAACATAAATAAGGTCATGATATCCATAACAATAACTAGCTAACATGCTCACATCATAAACTCATAAATAATTATCATTCATGCATAACAATGCAAATTCAGCCTATATTAGTATGACATAATATCACAAATATGTCAACTCATATCTGAGTGTCATAACCCTAACCATTTGCCTAGGCCAACATCAATATCTTAATTGCAATAGCCCTAATCATCAAGTGAACTAGCATATAACAACAACAAGTTAACATATAACATACTCATCAACAACATATAACATAATCATCAAGTTAACTATTATAAAACAACAATAGCAATGCATACAACCAAATGTTACTACCATTCATGACTATTTGACACGTGCACATGACTACACTAATCAACTAGCATTTATCATACATGTAACCATAACATCAATACAATGAAAGGTATACACATAACCATAATCCATATAACAATCTTGAACCTACATACCTACATGCCAAACATACAAACCTGTATGACAACATGCTCTTGCATCGAGGTCCAATGCTGCAAGTTCACTTTGATGATTTGCATCTCCTGCTTTATCTCAACCAACACATTAGCATCATAACATACCAATATCATCATGATGACCTAATTGCATACAATGACTTCACAATGCATGTTTGACCTACCATACATGCATAACCATAACCATGCTAATGCATGCATAACAACATATAGACATCGACATGCATAACAAATGCATATACAACCATACACTCATGACGAGGCATTCCAAAACAACACCATCAACCTTCACACGACGACATCACTACCACCATGATCAACACCATGCAAATGCAACAAGCACATGGACTACAAGCATAAGGAACGCATAAGAAACTGACAGGAATGCATGACCAACACACAACCCATCAAGTCTGAGGGTGAACCATGCTCTGATACCATTTTGTAGTATCAGATATGACCCAAAGAGAGTGCAACCCACTCTGATACCACTTTGTAATGTCCTCCTCCCACATCTACCCAAGTAACCAGCCAACCGGGGTAAACATGTGACGAGAAGTTACTACGATATGATTCAACTCCCTATGTGTTAGTTAAGGAAGTGCGACCAATGGAAACATGCCATATAGACCTTCCACATCAGCAACAGAACTCCCAGGAGCCATCCCAACCACTTAGGTAACCAGCCCCTGAGGCCGACTGAGTTCTTAGACCATTTTACCCCCAAACACTCCCTTGATATGGGAATGCATGCATCCAGGGGGCTATGGACGCTCCCACGGCATGGGTATGCCAACGCCCAGGGGCTTTTCCACCCAACGATGTGCCTGCGTCCCTAGGATTTGAGCCACTTTTTCACGCCTAGATGCCAGGTCACTTCCCATAACTAAATGACATCTTCAAAACAGAAAGATAACAATGGAATAATGATATAAATGCAATCACTTGAATAAGGGCTTGACTAGACCCCTACTAGCTAGGCATTTCATCAAACATGTCACAAATATGTAATCTACAGGTTTAAACAACAAATTTGAGCATAGGGATCTTGTACTTATCTGAGATTCGCTATGAGGCATTATTCCCTTATATCATTAGCTGCATTATCATCTATTAGGCCATAGATACATTGACCATTCATTTACAAATCAAAACACGAGGAGAGCCGCATACATCATCACTATCCTAAAACATTATTATAACCAACATAATAACAACATAAATATCAAGAATGCATTAGCCATAAAATCCACATGTAAACCAATATAATACTCACGAAATAAAAATGATCCTCATATTAATGATGCAAAATCCAACTCGGTATGGGACTACCACGTTCCACCCGACCGTAGATTGGCTGAGCCAGATCTCTCTTAAGGTAATCACCCCCATGCCATATTCCAAGCATGAATGTGTGATCTCATAAAACACATCAATCAAAACCATCCATGGCTTCTAGAGGCCAAACCACCTCAACCCATCAAACACTGATTCCACCTCACGACCAGACATCACAAAACCATCCCCAGATTGGTCTCTACCCAAGCCTTACAGGGCTCCAGAGAATTTGTTCCAACCAAGGCTCTAAGACTAGTAACTCAACCCACAGCCACCGCCAGGCTCTAGAGTGTTTGTCCAACTAAGGCTCCAGGACTGGTAACTCAACCCAAGATGTTACATGGCTCTAGAGCGTTTGTCCAACCAAGGATCCAGGAACTAGTAACTCAACCCAGGCTAAAGGAAACATGAGAAACAACCAGAAAATAAAGAATTAAACCCACAACACCATGGCTATCCAAGAAATGGAAAGTCTAGGCAAATCCACTGTTAATCCAGTAAATCCTCCATGTTAATGACACATCATGACCAATAAACCACATGCACATGCCATGCATGTCAAAACTAGAAACGAAAACATACATGCAACTCGGTACCTGCAAGAAAAACCCGTTGTAGCTGCTGATCCTAATGTCCTCTTGTGCTTTCTTGCTCGAAAACTCCAAGTATGCCACACTTTCCAAGAGTGCTCCAAGAAAACTGTAAGTGTACAAGAGTATGAGAGGGAGAGAAAATAGAGAGCGAGCTCCAAAACTAAACTGACAAAAGTCCACCAACTGATCCTCAAAAGCCTTTTTATCAATGAGGCCTCTATTTTCTTCAATTTCCATTATTTTTCCTTCAATTTCCTCACATGCAACCTATGGCCTTTCACCTTCCTTTTCTCATAATTTCTATTATTTTCATAAACAAAATGCCAATAAATGCATCATGCCTTTCCAAAGCCTTTGTCATTTCCTTAGCCATAATAAATTGAAGTGACACCCACTAGGATGTTTTTACCACCATTCAGCTTGGAATACGTGTCCCATGACCGTAGTCTTACATATTTTTACATGGATTTTTAACCAGGGTTGTTACAACCTCCATGCGGTTATGGCCTAAACTCCTCAGTTCTGAGCATGCGGTCCCGGGAATTGTGCCATCTTTTCAGGCCAGCCTCTATACCACTTCCCAGAATTGCCTGAGACTTTCCAAAACCATTATTAACATGATGACAAAGCTAAACATTCAATATCGAATAAAAAACTTGACCTGACTGACTGGAACACAATAGACATTTTGTCAAATACATGGTAAACATGTAAGCTATAGGTCATAAATGAATATCTGAGTGTAAATGTCTATTCTTTAGCTCAAAATCACCAAGAAGGTCTAATGCCCTCTCAAGTAGCTGGAACAAATCTTGTTATCCCTTGCATTCATCAATTGTTAGGTCCCTCTAATAATAATGTAGTCCCATTATTGTTATTATTAAAGTAGACCCCATATTGTTATTGTTGTGCCCCATAGAAGCCCACTATTGTTATTGTTGTGCCCTTACATTATTATTGTTTTTAGGTTTGGATTATATTGTGACCCCTTAGACTCCTATATATAGAAAGGAGGTATCATCATTTGTATCATCCAAGAATCATTCATTTATGTAGTGTAAAGGAGGTTTCCCCCTCAAAGAGGATACTTTTTAAGTCGTTGATCCTTCTTTTCTTCTGCTTTGTGAGATGGTTTCATAACATTTGGTATCATAGCTTTGGGATTTTAGGGTTGCACTGCTGCAAACATGTCATCTTGGAATTTTCGATATAATTTTTTTTCTACAAAGGTTCAGAAGATGAAATTGAAACCACGTGGAGCAAAATCTTGATGAACTTCATATAAAAATTTTAGATATTGGTTCGCTATATTTTATGAGATATGGTCTGAAGAGTTTAGGGTTTTTGCATGCTCCATAACTAAGTCTCAAACAAGTGACCTTGGGAAAATCGTCATAACTTTCTCTATGAGCATCGGATTTGAATTTCGTAAAAAGTTACCAAAATTTCATGGACTGTAGTTTTTCATATATCATTTTCAGGACCAAAGGTTGAAACAAAGAGCAACACTACGTACAAATTAGATCTATTGAACCAGTCCATAATCAAGTCATTGTGGGATAATGGGCATACCATTATCTTGAAGAATCCAATTTTGGTCTAACTTGTGGAATTGGAAAGAAGAATAAGAGGGCTACCAAAAGACAAAATTTCAGTTCTTGGAGAGCTGAAATTACATAGTTACAACCGCTTCAAGATGAAGCTCCTAAAAGCAAGAAAAATGTGTGTGTGTGTGTTTTTAAATTGCATAAATTTTGTGTGAAGAATCACTTTGAAGTGATTCCAAGGGCATATTGAAGCATAGATATCTGTATTGGGTTCTAAAATGCCTCCAAAACAAAATAATTCTACATCCATTAAATCTTCATAAAGCTCTACTATGACGGATAAAGAGGAAGAATTGTAACATGATATATCAAAATTACGAGACCAAGTGCAAGAAATTTCGCTCCCACAAAAACAAAGATGAAATTAAAGGGGAGATGGATGGTTTAAAGGAAAAATTAAAAGGAAACATGGATGGATTAAAAGTAGAAATAAAATGCGACATGAACAGTTTAAAAACAGACATGGAAGGGTTGACAAAGTTGTTGCAAGAAAGGCTTCCCAGTCGTGACAAGGTAATCCATGAAAATCAGGATGAGGACAAAAGGAATATGAATTATGATTTTAGAGACTCCAATGTTGGGGTTAAGACCCATGACATTCCAAAGATTGATATGAGGAAGTTTGATGGCAAGGATTCGGTAACATAGATACTATAGATGGAGCAATATTTTGATCTCCATGATGTGCAACACACACAAAAGGTATACATTTCATCTTTATATTTGGAAAAAAATAAGTTTGTATGGTATCGATTGTTTTGTTCTCGTAAACCACTTGTCACTTGGTCACTTTTTACGGAGGAAATGATAGCACATTATGAGGATCCAAATAGCAACACCTTCTTTAACCAGTTGATAAATCTCAAACAAAATGGTTCAATGGCAAAGCACATTGAGGGATTTCCAAAAATTGAATATTAAGGTAACGGATATTCCAGAGGAGCATAGGATTGATGTCTTCATAGGGAATTTAAATGATAACATCCAACATGAGGTGCACACTTGGGAACTTGATTCATTGGAGAAAGCATTCAGGGTGGAAAGAAAAGTTGAAAGCAAAATTATGGCAACAAGGAAGTCTACCACTCATAACAATAAATATGGAAGTGTTACTACTTCTATCATTCCCTAACCTACAAGGTTTAAACCAAAACAATTGGAAGAAAAAAGAGCAAAAGGGCTTTGTTACAGTTGTGATAGAAAATACACTAAAGGTCATAAGTGCGTTGAGAAGAAGTTGTTTTACATAGATTGTGAAGAGGATGAAGAAAAGGAATAAGAAACATTAGAAGAGGAGGATATACACTAGGAACCAACCCCGGAGAAAGAATAAATGAATCCAACCATATCTTGTAATTCATTGGTAAGAATTACCACTCCTCAAACTCTCAAGATAAAATAATATATCAAGAAGAAAAATGTAATAGTGTTGATTGATTAAGGTAGTACCCATAATTTTATTCATTTTAAGATGGCCAAGGAATTGAATTGTTTCTTATATCCAACACCAGAGTGTCAAGTGATGGTTGCAAATGGAAGAACTATAAATTGCTCTAAAAAGTGCCATGATATCAAGCTAACCATGGGAGAATATGTGTTGAATAGTCTAATGATTTCCATTCCAATGGGTGGTGCTGATGTTGTACTAGGAGTCCAATGGCTACAATCTTTGGGGATGATAGCTTTTAATTTTCAATAGAGTTTCTTGATTTTTTTTGGGAAGGAGAGGAAGTTGAATTAAGGGGTAACACAGGGAAACAAGGAAAGATAATCAACTCTAATGGCATGTTATGGAACCAGCTCACAAAAAGATAAAAAAAGATAGATCAACACCTTAGAAATAAGCCTCTTCGAGGGGGTAGCCTCCTTTACATTACACAAATGAACAATTATTAGATGATACAAATGACAAGACCTCCTTTCTATATATAGGAGTCTAAGGGGTCATAATATAATCAGAGTCGACATAACAATAATAACGTAAGGGCACAATAATAACAATAGTGGGTTTCTATGGGGCACAATAATAATGGGCACACCAATATAATAAGGGGTTTTTACTAATAACGATAAGGTGTTACACTAGTAGTATAGGGACCTAACATGCCCCTCTCCTTCAAAAAGTGTTGTCCTCAATGCTTGAGTAGTTCTGGATGCTTCTGTATAAAATTATCATCCTTCCATGTGGAATATTCAGTGGGTAAGTTATTCCACTTGATGAGATACTTTGAAATTGATCGATTTCGTAGCTGTCGACTTCTCGGTTCTGTGAATGCTTCAGGTTCCAATATGATTTTTCCTTCCTTGTCAAGTTCTGGCAATATTGTTGGAATTGAGATCTTCGGCAACTTTTGAATGAGTTCCCACCCTGCTTCGCCATTCTTCCATTCATCCCTTGCTTTGTTTATCAAATTTGGTTGGATAATTATACCAACCTCTACCATTTTTGCAACCATATGTTCGATTTCACTCCTTTGGGCATATGGATATCTATAAGGCCTGATGTTTGGAGGAACACTTCCTGGAATCAAATGAATAGCATGATCATGATCACGAATATGTGGGAGACCTTTGGGAGTCTCAAATACCTTGGAATGATTGACTTTTTGGAGATCTGGAGAAATAGATGATTTCGATGTGGGAACCATTAGCGAACATAATTATGCAATTACGCCTCGTTGTTATTTTTTAGAAGCTTTTTAATTCTGTTAGAGATGATTATCTTTCCTGGTTTCCTTGTGATACCTCTTAATTCAACTTCCTTTCCTTCCGAAGAAAATTTCATGAAAAGTTCTTGAAAATTAAAAGCTATTGTACCCAAGGATTGCAGCCATTGGACTCCTAGTACAACATCAGCACCACCCATTGGAATGGAAAGCATTGGGCTACTCAATACATATTCTCCCATGGATAGCTTGATATTATGGCACTTTCCAGAGCAATTTATGGTTCCTCCACTTACAACCGTCACTTGACACTCTAGTGCTGGATATAGGAAGCGATTCAATTCCTTAGCTATCTTACAATGAATAAAATTATAGGTACTACCCAAATCAATCAACACTATTACCTTTTTCTTCTTGATGTGTCCTTCTATCTTTATAGTTTGAGGAGTGGTAACTTCTTCCAATGCATTACAAGATATGGTCGGATTCATTTCTTGATGCTCGATGTGATCTTTCACTTCTTAAATATTTTTCTTCTTGATACGTACTTCTATATTGATAGTTTGAGGAGTGGTAATTCCAGCCAATGCATTACAAGATATGGTTGGATTCATTTCTTCTTTCTCGATGTGATCTTTCACTTCTTGAACCTTTTTCTTCTTGATATGTCCTTTTATCTTGAGAGTTTGAGGAGTGGTAATCCTTTCCAATGCTATATAAGATATGGTCAGATTCATTTCTTCTTTATCTAGGGTTGGTTCCTAGTGTATATCCTCTTCTTTTGATGATTCTTGATCCTTTTCTTCCTCCTCTTCACAATCTATGTAAAGTAATTTCTTCTCAGCACACTTATGACCTTTAGTGCTTTTGCTATCGCAATTGTAACAAAGCCCTTTTTCTCTTTTTTCTTCTAATTGTTGTGGTGTCAACTTTGAAGGTTTTGGAATGCTAGGAGAAATAACACTTCCATATTTATAGTTGTGAGGGGTAGATTTCATTGTTTCCATAATTTTTCTTTCCACTTTTCTTGCCAACCTGAATGCCTTCTCCAATGAATCAGGTTCCCAAGATGAACCTCATGTTGAATGTTATCCTTTAAAGTCCCTATGGAGACATCAATCCTTTGCCTCTCTGGAATATAATTTTCCCTTATATTCAATTTTTGAAATTCCTCAATGTGCTCTTCCATTGAACACTTTTGTTTGAGATTTATCAATTGGCTAAAAAAGGTGTTTCTCTTTGTATCCTCATAATGTGCTATCATTTCCTCCGTGAAAATTGACCACGTGATAAGTGGTTTACGAGAAAAAATCCCTTTATACCATAAAAATTGATTCAGTTCTAAATAATTAGATGCAATACGTACCTTTTGTAACAGTGGTACACCATGTAGATCAAAATATTTCTCCATATGTAGTATCCAATTTACTGGATCCTTGCCATCAAACTTCCTCATCTTGCTTTTTCTTGATTTTAGGAGCTCGATCTTGAAACGACTGTAACTCTATAATTTTGGATCTTTAAGTTATGAAATTTTGGCCTGTAATAGCCCTCTGAGTCCTCTTTCTAACTCCACAAGTCTAATCGCAATTGGATTCTTGAAGAAAGATTTATTCCCAATCTCCCGCGATGACCTAATTATAGACTAGTTCAGTAGAGTGAACTTGTACGACGTGCCACGTGTCACTGTTTCAACCTTAGGTTCTAAAAATTACACCCAAGTAAAGTAAATTCCATCTGCTTTTTGTAACTTTTGACGAAATTTTAATCTGATGCTCAGAGAGAAAGTTATGATGATTTTCCCAAGGTCACCTGTTTAGGATGTAATTTAGGAGCCTACAAAACCCTAACTTCCTCAGATCATATATCCGAAAATATAGCGAGACAAGATCTAAAATTTGGACCCAAGGTTCAGACTGATTTCTTCTCAAATGGGTTTTTTTTATCTTCTGAAACTTTGTAGCGAAAAAGTTATAGCAAAAATTCCACGATGACCTGTTTTAGATGAAATTCTGGAGCTTGCAAAATCCCTAACTTCCTTAGATCATATCTTTGAAAATATAGCGAGACAATATCTGAAATTCGGACCCGAGGTTTAGCAAGAGTGTATCTCAAATGGGTTTTATTTTTAGCTTCTGAAGCATCACAGAAAAAAGTTATAGTGAAAATACCACGATGACCTATTTGGAGCAGTGAAACCCTAGAATGCAAAGCTCTGATACCAAATGTTATGGAACCCACTCACAAAAAGATAGAAAAGATAGATCAACGCCTTAGAAATAAGCCTCTTCGAGGGGGCAGCCCCCTTTACATTACACAAATGAACAATTATTAAATGACACAAATGACAAGACCTCCTTTCTATATATAGGAGTTTAAGGGGTCATAATATAATCAGAGCCGACATAACAATAATAATATAAGGGCACAATAATAACAATAGTGGGTTTCTATGGGGCACAATAATAACAATATTGGGAATACATGGGCACAACAACATAATAAGTGGGTTGTACTAATAACAATAAGGGGTTACACTAGTAGTATAGGGACCTAACATGGCATGACAAATCTTCTAAAGAAAGAACAACAAGGCGTAATTGCACAATTATGCTCACTAGAGATTCAAACAACGAAATCATCTATTTGTCCAAATCTCCAAAAAGTCAACAAACATTCCAACATATTTGAGACTCCCAAAGGCCTCCCACCTATTTTTGATCATGATCATGCTATTCATTTGATTCCAGGAAGTGTTCCTCCAAACATCAGGCCTTACAGATATTCCTATGGCCAAAGAGTGAAATTGAACGTATGGTTGCAGAAATGATAGAGGTCAATATAATTCAACCTAGCCAAAGTTCTTTCTATGCTCCAGTAGTATTGGTGCACAAGAAGGATGGATCATGGCGTATGTGTCCAGATTATGGGGAGATCAACAAGCTCACTATTAAAGATAAATTTCCCATTCCTGTCATTGACAAATTATTAGATGAATTACATGGAGCAATTTACTTCACCAAGTTGGATCTTTGTTCAGGATATCATTAAATTAGAATGAAGACTTAGGGCATTCTGAAAACAACATTCAAAACTCATGAGGGTCATTATGAATTTTTGGTGATGCCTTTTGGCCTTACTAATGCACCTTCCACATTTCAAGGTTTGATGAATTCCATTTTTAGACCCTTCCTTAGAAAAAAATTGTTAGTATTTTTTGATGATATACTAATCTATAGCAAGCCTTTGAAGGATCATATTCAACAAGTTGAAAATGTACTCAAACTATTGGAGGAGAAACAATTATATGTAAAAACCTCTAAATATTTATTTGGAGTATAAGACGTGGAATATTCAGGTCATATTGTATCTCATGAGGGTGTTAAGGTAGACCCTAACAAAATTAAAGCCATTAAGGAATGGAAAATCCGCACAACCATAAAGCATCTTCAAGGATTTCTCAGGTTGACAGTATTACATCGCAAGTTTGTTAATAATTATGGGAGAATAACAACATCTTTAACAACATTATTGAAGAAAGATGCATTTTCTTTGACTACAGAAACAACTAAGGCCTTTGAACATCTTAAAGAGGCAATGTGCCAAGCACCGGTCTTATCTACGCCAGACTTCACAAAAATCTTTATTGTAGAATGTGATGCCTCAGGAAATGGAATTGCTGTTGCTTTAATGCAATACGGAAGACCCATTACTTTTGAAAGCTGTCCAATAAAAGGAAAGTACTTACATAAACCTATTTATGAGAAGGAAATGTTGGCAATACTACATGCACTAAAGAAATGATGACCTTACATAATGGGAAGACACTTCAAGGTAAAAACAGATCATGATAGGCTTAAATACTTTTTGGAACAAATATTATCTTCAGAAGAGCAACACAAATGGGTCACAAAGATGTTGGGTTATGACTTTGAAATCATCTACAAAAAGGGGAATCAAAATGATGTTGCAAATGCATTCTCAAGAAAGGATGAGGATGTGGAAGCATTGCCTTGTGCCATGTCTATTATCCAACCTGTTTGGATAATCGAAGCAAGGGATGAATGGAAGAATGACAAAGAGCTGTGGACATTCATTCAAAATTTGCAGCAAGACCCCAGTACATCTGATACATTTAGCTGAAAAACGATTCATTATGGTACAAAGATCAATTATATCTCTGTAAAAATTCCCAACTCAAACAAAAGATTCTTTTTGAATTGCACACCTCACCCTTAAGAGGGCACTCAGAATTTTTAAAAACTTATCACAGGATCAAGAAGGATTTTTTTTGGGAGGGCCCTAAATATGATATTAAGAGGTTTGTGGCAAAATGTTTGATTTTCCAACAAAATAAAGTTGAGGCAATTAAGACCCTGGGTCTGTTACAACCTTTAGCCATTCCAAGTTAGCATTGGGAGGAGATCTAAATGGATTTTATCACATTTTTACCCAAGTTTGAAGGAAATAACGTCATCATGGTGGTAGTTGATAAAATTACCAAGTATGTACACTTTTGTGCATTATCTCATCCATTTAAAGCTAGTACATTTGCTACGACATTTATGGAAACAATTGAAAAGCTACATGGAAACCCAAAGATTATTGTAAATGACAGAGATCCCATTTACATTGGAAATTTTTGGACTGAGTTATTTTATTATCTTGGTACTCAATTAGCTCATAGTTCATCTTATCATCCTTAATTTGACGTGAAAATTGAGATAATGAACAAATTTTTGGAAGGTCTTCATTGCTTTGTATCTAATAAACAAACACAATGGGTCAAGTGGTTACCTTTGGATGAATGGTGGTATAACACTTCCTTCCATACTGCAACAAAAATAATCACATTTATGGCACTTTATGGATATCACCCATCATCCATCACATCATATTTAAGAGAAAATTTTAATGTTCAAGCAGTGGAATATCACATCGAGCATCAACAACAAGTTCTCCAACTCTTAAAGGATAACCTCACTTTGGCGCATAATCGGATGAAACAACAAGCATATCAACATTGCAGTGAAAGAAGTTTTGACGTAGGCGACTGGGTAGGCTACAACCATACAAACAAATTTCCCTCAAGCAAGCTAAGAAGGATAATAAATTATCACCAAAGTACTATGGTTCTTACAAGGTGTTGCAAAATATTGGTACTATGGAATACAAATTGGAGTTGCCTGCATCTTCTTGAGTACACTCAGTTTTCCATGTTTCATGCTTAAAGAAGGTTATTGGGGACAAGCTTTCAGTTCAAACAATATTTCCAAAACTTGACGAAGAAGGAAAAATCATATTGGAGCCTGAATCGATTACGGAAATAAGAATTGTGACAACTACGAAATCTATCATTTTCAGAGTATCTCATTAAGTGGAAGAACTTACCCGTTGAAGATTCCACATGGGAGGATGGAAATTTTATATAGAAGCATCCAAAACTACTCAAGCGTTGAGGACAACACCTTTTTTGAAGGAGAGGGGCATGTTAGGTCCCTATAATAATAATGTAGTCTCATTAATGTTATTATTAAAGTAGCCCTCATATTGTTTTTTTTCTACGTAAGACTATGCTATTTATATTACAAAATATCAAAAATTACAGCATTTTTTACATCAGGGCCGTGGCCCTGCATCTCCAGAGAGATTGGCATTTTCCCCATATTGGACCTTTCCAGAGCAACACAGTTACAAAAATTGGATCAGCTTACCACCCTTACTAGCATTACGACCTTTGACGGTGCATAGTTCCGACATAGACAGCATATAAATCGACACAGTAGACATATAAACCGACATAATGGACCCATAAACCGATAGAATGACAAATAGACATAGAGAGCAGAAGAGACGAACAGAGAGTTGCATTCCTTTCCCGGCAGCGAAGATCAGATTGATCGCTGAGCTATTCATCATCAGTTGTGTATGGCTCATCCTTCATTTTACATTTGAGCTTCTGGGATTCGTCCGAGTCTGAGAGCAAAGTCCTCTGCACCGGCTCACTGGGGCCTGCATCAGCTGCTTGTGTGGCTGGGGGAATGTCTGCTCTGGTTGGCCGCCTCATATCTACCAGAGGAACTTGCATGTCTACCACTGGCACATCCAGGTCTTCCAATTGCCCCCTGAGACTGCTGCAATGTTCCACCGAGACTGAGACAATGAGAGTGTTGTTCTCCAGAGTGCAGGGGATCCGGTAGCGAACAGCCGGATGCTCCACATGACCACAATCCATGATTTCTCCCCGCCCACGCACATTGCTGCGGCCTGCAAGTCTGCTCGGGTTCCTATTCTGCTCAGAAGTGATTTCCACCGAGGAGGAAGGCGAAGTGACTAGCCGCTGTGTTGCGGCTTGACCCCTGGAACCGCCACGACGACTGCTCATTCTGGGCCTTTCTCTCTGCATCTCCCAATTTATCTCCAGACAAGAATTCCTCTGAGAAATCTTACGCTGAACCAGAGAATGTTCCTTCTCTGCCAGCGTTTGCTCGGACAGCTTGAGGGAATGCAGGAAAGCGGCAGGGGGTTCAAGTTTATGGAGCACCATCATCCTCGCTCTCTGCTGCACATTGAATGCCGAATAGACAGGCCTTAAAACCCAAATGACTTCACCTTCCGGCGTATTAACTGTGCCAGCGTCCTGGTTATTCGTGGCTCGTCCGGGCTGACACCTGCCCATGTGACGAGCCACATGCCTATCGCACAACGAGATCACCCGCATCCAGGAAGCCCTCATATTGTTATTGTTGTGCCCTTACATTATTATTGTTATTTAGACTCTGATTATATTGTGACCCCTTAGACTCCTATATATAGAAAGGAGGTCTTGTCATTTGTATCATCCAAAAATTGTCATGTATGTAATGTAAAGGAGGTTTCCCCCTCGAAGAGGATCATTTTTAAGCCGTTGATCTATATTTTCTTCTGCTTTGTGAGCTGATTGCATAACATCAACCCTTCATTAACTTATTAAAGCATGAATAAGAGCCATATCTAGAACATATTATAGAACCATGCTTATCACCAACATATAATCAGAATATTAACTATGATATGACAACGATCAAATAAACATAATAACTAGTCAAAATACTCATAAATCACAATAGGAAAATAGCTTATGTTGACTTATGTAAAAGTCAACCAAATCAGGGACTTCCATGTACCACCCGACTATAGATTGAGTTGAACCAAATATTTCTTTCAGCTAATCACCCCATTCCATATTCCAAGAATGAATATAGGATCTCATGGGATAAACCAAGACATAAACAACCAAGGGAATCCAAAGAACCACCTCCACCCTAAAACTACCGCGATCTTGCCAAAACTTAGTCAAGAGATCACACAACCAAAACAAGCTTGGATGCCTCAGGATTTCTTCACCATACCTTGAGGATTTTTCTTATCTCCACCCACCCATTGATGGATTCCTAGAGAAAACCATCTCCACCCCCAACCCTTGGGAATTTTCTTGAGACCACCTGAACTAGTTCCAAAACCTTCCGCAATCCAAAGCTCAACCAAGAAA
Source organism: Pinus tabuliformis (assembly GCA_031772625.1). Taxonomy (NCBI): domain Eukaryota; kingdom Viridiplantae; phylum Streptophyta; class Pinopsida; order Pinales; family Pinaceae; genus Pinus; species Pinus tabuliformis. Next base: position 522,391,216 of record CM062820.1, read on the forward strand.
TAAACCCCATTACACCATGAATATCTAGTAAATGGAAAGGCAAGGATGAAACCAATGCCAAATCCGACACAACCCATGCCAATGACAACAAATGAACCAAATACACAAATGCATGAACTATGCATTCACACCTCATCTAGGAAATCACACATGCAATATGTTACCTACAAAATCTTCCTGCTGAACTTGTTGATCCAACCTTCTTCTTGCTTTCCTTTGCTTGATTTCTCCTCTTGGTGCTCTCTATCTCCCTCTGAACTAATTCCAAAGCCCAAACTAAAAAAAAGAGTTGTGAACTTGGTTCTCTGAATCCTTTTCATTATTGATGTCTCTATTTTCTTCATTTTCCTTAATTTTCATTTTAATTTCCCTCTCATGAAAATGTGTATCTCTCCACCTTCCTTTTCTGATATTTTTCTTTATTACTCATAAATAAATGCCAATTAATGTTTCTTTTCCTTTACCAATTCCTTCACCAATTTCCTTAGCCATAAATAAGCCAAAAGTGATGCCCATTATAGTGCTTTGCCCAAGATTCAACTTGGAATACATGTCCTATGACCTTGGTCTTATTTTGTCTTTATTAACATTTATTACATGAACTTTTAACTCGAGGCTATTACAAACCCCTCCCCCTTAGGGGAACACCTTCCTCGGTGTTCTATGACACATATGACCAACAAACAACTGAAAACAAAACATAGTGCCTATGGAGCTTTATAACACAACTCAATACAACACTTTCAATGAACAACTACTGCAAACCATGACCAACATGACAAACATGACAATCATACCACTTTGTGTGGTTATGTCCTCCGGAGTCATCGCATCACTGTTTTTGTATTGACGTTTCGAACCAACCTCTGTGGTTCATCATCAGGATTAGATATGTGAAAAAGTCAGAGATTGATGTGTAATAAATAGAGGATAGGGTAGGGATGGTAATGTAAAGATCCGACAGGTTTGACAATGCTATGGTTTTAATTAAATATTTTTGTTATTAAAAAATTTTATTATTAAATTTTTAATTTCTTTATTTTTTTTTTTTTTGATTATTAGCCTACTTTGATAGTTGTATGTTTAGTTATTGGTTAAATTTTTTATATTAATTGTCAAGATCTAATAATATTAATGGTTGTGCACTAACTAAATATTTCTTGTATTTAATTGGTTTCGTTGCCAATAAGATATTAATGCTTAATTAGCTTTGTATTGCAAGATCATCATTAAACATGTTATTTAATAATTAAACTATTAAATTACTACTTGAATGTTAATTATGTTTTTTTCTTAAACCTTGATTTAATAATTATTACTACGTAATGTTCTAATGTTTAAGAGATATTAAATCTATATTAATTAATAATTATTAAGATACTCTAATGGGGTTCATAAGTTTTAGATGCTAGATTAATATTATGTATTGATTTATACTAGATTAATGTTAATACTAGATAAGGTTAACTAAGGATTAAATAAAATTAAATGAGTTTAATGTTGATAATGTTAAGAGATACTAAATCTGTATTAATTAATAATTATTAAGATATTTTAATAAAGTTCATAAGTTCTAGATGCTAGATTAATGTTATGTATTGATTTATACTAGATTAATGTTAATACTAGATTAGGTTAACTAATGGATTAAATAAAATTAAATGAGTTTAATCTTACTAAAGTTTTTTTTTTAAGGATTGAAAGAGAAAGGATGGGTTATTGATTGTTTTTATTTATATTTATTCCGATATTATCTCTTTTTTTTTTTTTCTAGTTAAGACTAACCTATGTACCCACGGGGGATTTGAACCAGTGACCTATCGCAAGGAGTGCCTTAAGAGCACACCCATTCACCGTCAATCCAAAGCCCCGTGGGCTATTCCGATATTATCTTAATCCCTACCCTATCCTCTATTTATTACACATCAATCTCTAACTTTTCACATATCTAATCCCGATGATGAACCACAGAGGTTGGTTCGAAACGTCAATACAAAAAACAATAATGTGATGACTCCGAAGACATAACCACACAAAATGCAGATCGCAGAAGCCTCAAATCTATTATTTTCAACCTATACGGGAGGGAGAAATCACAAGAAGTTTGTGCACTAGAATGATCTAGAGTACAAATTGCAATGAAGTCAAACCTCACCTTTCTCAAATGCTACAGAGAAGTCTCCATTATCCTTCCATTTGCCTGCATCAAACACTACCTTAAAAATTACAGAAATAACCACATTTTCACCAAAGCCAGCCATTCGCTCCTTCGCTCACAGATTAGCAAAGTACGTTCTGAACTGAACATATTAAACAAGAAAGCTCTTAATCTACACCTTAGTCTGTCTATCCATATTGAACCGACGCTGTGGTCCATAATAGACTCATGCACAGCTCTTAAATATCTTAAAACTGAAGAATGTAAGAACTGAAAACAAACCCTAAAATTTGAAAGATTAGAAAAGAAATCCAGCGCTGATACAAACTCCTCGGTAGCGTCCAACAAACCTCATACTCTTTCCAGAATCAAACTTACGCAGATATCATTTCTTAATTCCCTTATATCGAAAGAAAATGAATCACACCACAACACAGTGAAAGAAACAACACACAAAACCACGTTTGAAGAGAACACGCTCGCTGCACCGTATTTGGAATCTGTGAACATAAGTCATAAAGAGTCCAATTAAAGCATTCCCGAAACTAACGTAGGTCTTATTGTAAAAGAAAAATCTGCATCACAATCACATCTGTTGGACATCGAAATCATGGAGAGCAAAACAACGCTACCACATTTGTCAAACAATGAGATTATGAATAATTAAACTAACGCAAGTCTTCCTATTGTAAAAGAAAAATCTGCATCACAATCACATCTGTTGGAGAGCGGAATCATGGAGAAAAAACAACGCTACCACATTTGTCGAACATTGAGATTATGAATAATAAAACTAACACAGGTCTTCATATTGCAAAGGAAAAATCTGCGTCACAATCACATATGTGGGACAACGAAATTAGGGAGATGAAAACAACACCACCACATTTGTTGAACAACGAGATTATGACCAATATATTATATGATGAGGCCTCTAACAAAGGCGTGAATTATTTGGTATCCAAGAATCAAAATGATGGGATTATAGTGACTAACGCAGATCCTCACATTGATGGGATAGAGCAATCTACGTCGACATCACATGACAGTGGGATTATTAAGAACAAGAGCAGTAAAATATCAGCATGCGACATTATAAAGAATGGAACTGCCACAAAATACAAGGAAACCTCCAACAAAGGCATTAAACCCACGGTGACGGCATCCAAAACTGTAAATAACGAAACAATGAGCAACAAATACGATAAGGCCCCCAATGAAGACACTGATAAGGCCCCCAATGAAGACACTAATCTCATGATGGATGATAGGACATAATCTCAACAAATCGAAATAAACAATGAGACTGTGACATCGAATGCTGGGAAAGTAAGTATCATAAATCTCTCCAACACCCAGATTGACCAAGTCACATTAGGTTTACTTGAAAGAGGCCTGAATTTTGCTATTTCCCCACGCACCATCCCCAAAGAAGACATTTTGTGCAGTATTGAATATGGGATTAAGGACTTGCTGAACAATATTAAAGAGATTATTAGACAGGATTGTTCCATAATCCTCAGAAAAGCTAAACCACCCAGAAGCAATATCTCCAAACAAGAATACCTTGCTCTAAAGACCTTAAACCAAAACCCCAACATTGTGGTCTTGAAAGCTGACAAAGGGGGTGTGACTATTATAATGAACACAAAAGATTACAATGAGAAAATGCTAGACCACTTAACCAATAGTGGTTGTTACATTAAATAAAAAAGTAATCCCATAAGGAAGATCTCCAAGAATGTCAATAACTTAATAAAATTAAGCAATGAACACAATATCAAGAATCTTACTGAAACCAATCCCGACACTTCTGGGATTTTTGGAGCCCCTAAAATTCACAAGGAAGGTATCCCTATTAGACCCATTGTCAATACCATTGGAGGCCCTACTTACCATCTCGCAAAATATCTTGCTAAGAAGCTTAAACCCTTGGTGGGTAACACCAACTCCTTTGTCAAGGATTCCAATCACTTCATTAATGAGATCAAACATATAAAACTAGACCAAAATGACATCTTGGTGAGCTTTGATGTAAAATCTCTCTATACCAACATTCCTATAGATGAAGCTATGGAAGTTGTCCACAAAATCATTGACCCTGACACATTTAAATTAGTAGAAATTTGTCTGAAATCCACCTTTTTCAGCTTCAAGGATGAGATATATGAAAAAACTTGCGGTGTGGCCATGGGATCACCTCTATCTCCCATCATTGCTAATTTGTTCATGGAACATTTTGAAACCAAAGCCATTGAGTCTTCCCCTTTAAAACCTAAACTATGGAAAAGATTTGTCGATGACACTTATGTCATTTGGCCTCATGGAAAAGAAAAATTAGACAAATTCCTAGAACACCTTAACAGTCAATCAAATTCCATCAAATTTACTATGGAAGTGGAAGAGAAGGGTTGTCTTCCCTTTCTTGATATCCTAATCAAGAGAAACCAAGATGGCACAATATCTCACTAGGTCTATCGTAAGAAAACCCACACTGAACATTACCTGCATGCCAACTCTCACCATCATCTGGCTCAGAAACTCGGGGTGCTCAACACTCTAGCTACGAGGGCTGTGCATATTTCAGATCATGATAATTTTGAGCAAGAAAAGAACCACCTCTTGGATGTTTTTGAAAAGAATGGATACAGAAGACACCAAGGAATCAATGCTTTCAAGAAAGCAGAGAATCCCAGAAACAAACAACATATGGATGATTATGTTGGTAAGGTTCACCTTCCCTACATTCTAGGCACCACTGATAAGATTTCACACATTTTAAAAAAGAATAATATAAAAACCACTTTCAAATCCATGAATACAATTAAGAGATGTATGAGATTGGTAAAAGATCCTATTGATCATAAACACCACAAAGGGGTTTATTTGGTTCCTTGTTCATGTGGCAAGGCCTACATTGGTGAGACCGGTCATTCTATATTAACTAGGATTCAAGAACATGCCGCATACATTAAACATGTTGGCATTATGATGTATGTATTGCACTTGATGGTAACCCACTTGTAGCAGAACAACTCTCTTGTATAAGGTAACTATATGAATCTACATCAGATGTGACATAATGCATGACAGGAGTGTTTACAAATGTGATGAGATGCAGGGCAGCTTCAAGGAATCAGTTCAGAAAGCAACTCACTCAGATGACAGATCGCAGTACTGCAGGTTAACAATATAGAGTTACAGATCAGACTTCATAGAATGAATAAAGAAAGGTATACGCAGGTTCACCATTGACCAAGCTGCGTATACACACGGGTTCACTGTATAGAAGTCGCGTATATGTACACACGCACTTTCATAAAAGGAAAACTGTGCATACCTTGGAAAAATAAATGTCTGGTCCAAAGTATTTGGTCCATGGTATTCTGATCCATGGTATTGGGTCTAAGGTATTGACCCCAGGTATTTGGTCCAAGGTATTGGTCCTAAGTGGTTTTGGACCATGGTATTGAGAAAGGCCTAAAACTATAAAAGGAGGAGAAGATCATTAGGCCAAGGTGTGCAAGTATCTAACATCTAATATAGTGAGAGATCTAGTATGCAGGTTATTGGGTTATGGTGCATTGCTGGATCTGAACCAATGAAGAACCTTAGCAGGTAATGAGGAACTAGATCTAATGATGGATCGGGATCTTAAGGCGTAAAATGAACTATCATTATGTGTTTTTGCTCATGTATATTCTAGATCTGAATACTGACACATATTTATTCTGTAAATGATATGATCTGGGTATGACTAAAGTCTGGAATAGTTGTAATTTTTAAATCATCATTTACAGATCTGTACATAGGTTCATTTTAGAAAAGCGGAATATACATGCTGGTTCTGAATATCAAAGCTGCGTATACGCAGGTTCGCTTTGAGGAAAGCACGTATGCACACAGGTTCGACACATGGCAGTAGCGTATACCTTATAAAATATGTTTTAAGGTGCTTCTGTTTGCTGTTGCAGGGTTCTAGGTTATTGCTTGGGTTCTGGTTACTATGTTATGGTGACAACATTCTGAATGATCAGATTGATGGAATGATTGATTGATTCGGTTATGGTTGGTTCAAAAGATGATTGGTTGATGCAAATATATTTGATGATTGAATGAGGTTGTTGATGGATCAAGTCTAAAAATTTATGAAACGTCGTCCCTAGAAGAAAAGAGAAGGTTGCAGCCTTCTGTAGGCCGACACCTACATGCTAGTAAACATATGAGCTAGTACAAGAGCTAGGGGGTTGTAGCTCCCTTCCTATAGACGCTGGAGAATGAGAGAAGGTTGTAGCCTTCTGTAGGTAGAAGCCTGTGTACTGTTATAAGACTGCACCAGTACAAAAATTGTAAACAGAATTCTCTTATTATTAAAAGAAGACAGAGACGATTGTAGCAGGTGGTTTTCACCCACATTGGATTTCCACCTTATATCTTGGTGTTCATGTTTGTTTTATGTGTGATGATCTGTTTTGTTTTTATTGCACCTGGTTGTTGTTTATATATGGTTCTGATGCAGTGATTAAGATCAGTATACGATGAATTAACTAAATCATAAGTTTGCTGAATATACGCTAGTTGCTCTAAACACAGTTGCGTGTACACGCGAGTTCCCTTAACTGAAGTAGCATATATGAATCTGATTATGGAAATGAAAAATTATTAGTTTGATAATACTAATTCACCCCCCCTCTCAGTATTATTTCCAACAATTGGTATCAGAGTAGGTCCTTCAGAAGAAGCTTGATTGCTTGAAGGAAGATCCATCATCCTGAGTAATTAAGAAAGCAGGGGATCCATCAGACCGCCAATCTTTGATGGGAGCAACTTTGTTTATTGGAAGGTAAGAACCACAACCTATCTTCAATCTCTTGGAATAGATGTCTGGGAAATCGTGGAAGGAGGATATACATTTCCATCAGCAATTCCTACAGATACAACAGGTAAAAAGCAATATGAAACTAATGCCAAGGCTGTCAATACATTATTGGGAAGTCTGTCACAATCAGAGTTTGTCAAAGTTATGCAGCTCAAATTAGCCAAAGAAAGATGAGACAAAATCATTCTAAGCTATGAAGGAGACTCTCAGGTAAAACGTGCTAAACTGCAATCTCTCAGAATTCAATATGAAACTCTCAAGATGCACATGGATGAAAGTGTAGCTAGTTACTTCTTACGTATATATGAGATTGTTAATTGCATGAATAATCTGGGTGAAGAGATAAAGGAAGTTACCTTAGTTGAAAAAGTTTTAAGATCCTTATTTACTAAATTTGAATCAAAAGTATCTGCCATAGAAGAAAAGAAGGATCTACAGAATATTACTATGACACAGCTTCATGGAATCTTAACTGCCTTTGAGATGAGAAAAGGAGGTCCTTTAGATATGAGAGAAGCTACATTTAAAGCTTCAACAAAAAGAAAATAAGAACTCAATGAATTAGGACATATTTCAGAAGAAGAAGAGGAAGTGAACTTTGTTAAGAATCTTCAACGAGGTTCCGATAGATTCAGAGGTAAACTACCTTTCAAATGTTTTTCCTGTGGTAGAGTCAGTCATTATGCTGCCAAATGTCCTCATAAAGATAAATATGATAAAGGAAAGGAAACTGCAAAATGGAATAGAAACAAAGTGTAAGTAAAAACAACTACTATACTCATGAAGATAGCGATGGTTTATCAAATAGTGATGAAGATGAAAATAGTAATGACTATAGACTTATGATGGCTTATGAAGATGATGGTTTTTTGGATGCTTTAGATGAAGATGACCTTTATGAAGAAATCTCTAAACTCAAAATCTATTTAGAAGAAAAGAATATGATTATAGATACCTTGACATACCAACTTGCTGAAAGAGAAAAACACAATGAAAAGCTAGAATGTGAGATTGTGGGTCTAATAAAGGATCTCGAGAAAACAAAATCTCTCAATTTTAGAGTTGCTAAAGGATCAGAAACCTTAAATGAAATTATCAAAGTGAAGTGCTCTCCTCTGATAAATACAGGTCTTGGATATACTGAAGAAACATCTCAATCACAGAAGCTATCAACCTCCACTAAAAGCTATCGTGATGCAGCAAAGAGCAGTGAATAGTTTGACAATCGTTAGCTAAGGCATAAATAAGATCACTAGGTGAATCAGGCTCAATTTACTTCAAGGATGAACAGAAGCCACAATCAACCTCAGGTAAATCGTACTCAATTTGCTTCAAAGAATATCAATCAACAGGTCAGTAGGAGGAACTTCAACTACAATCAACAGGTCAGTAGATTTGATAATCACAGGAACTTCTTTAATGGTCAATGTTTCTCATGTCATAATTTTGGACACAAAGCTGCTCAATGTGTTGCTTACAAAACTATCATGACTAGAGAAGCACGAAATCAAAGGAATGTGACAGGGATCAAGAAAAGTTCCTATAATAACTTTTCTCTTCTTGAAAATGAAATATAATGCTCAATCTGTAACAACTTTGGCCATGAAGAATTTGAATGCAGGAGTAATTTTCGGCAAATAGCTCAAAAAGAGAAAACTCCATTAAATCCCAAAATATGGAGAATGAAAGAACCGCAAATAAAAAGATGTGGTATAGCCTTGTATGCAAAACGACAAGAAAACCAGTGGTACATGCTCAAAACACATGACATGTGACAAAGAAAAACTACACCCATATAATGCCTTAGAAAAGGGAAAGAGTGTCTCATTTGGAAACGACACTCCTGCTGTCATAAAAGGTAAAGGCTTTGTTTTCTTGAAAGAAAAAGTTAAAGTTGGGAATGTTATGTATGTTGATGGCTTAAAACATAATCTGTTGAGTTTGAGTCAAATGTGTGATCAAGGAAATGAAGTAGTGTTTTGATCAAATGGATGTGTTGTTCGTGAGCTTGATAGAGGAGAAACCGTGATTAAAGGGACAAGAACTCCAAACAACCTATACATATTCAAGGGAGGACAACAACAGTGCTATCTAAGAAAAAATGGTGAAAACTGGCTATGGCACAAAAGATTGGGACATCTAAGCTTTTCTCAAATAAGAAAAGCATGCAGATTCCAGGCTGTTTGTGATCTTCCAAATATCATCATTCTTGAAAATACTATATGCAAATCATGTCAATTCGATAAGCAAACTAGATCTCAATTCATCGAAAAGGAAGGGTCAGCTAGTAAGCCTCTTGAACTTGTTCATATTGATTTATGTGGTCCATCAAGGAAAAATTCACCTCGTGGAGAAGAATACTTTATATTGTTCATTGATGATTTTTCCAGAATGTGTTGGATAGTTCTTCTAAAGCATAATTATGAAGCATTTGAAAAGTTTAAAGCCTTCAAAGCTTTGGTTGAAAATGAATCAGATTGTAAAATCAAATGCCTCAGACCTAATCGAGGAGGGGAATTTACCTCAGACGAATTCTTTGACTTCTGTGAACAACATGGAATAAAAAGGCAGTTCTCCACCGCAAGGACTCCTCAACAAAATGGAGTGGTAGAAAGGATGAACATAACTGTTCAACAAATGGCTCATGCTATGCTAGATGAATCTGGAACTCCTGCAACCTTCTGGGGTGAAGCTGCATTCGCCGCCGTCACTATTCTCAACCAAGCAAATGTTTGGGTAAACAACACTCAAACTCCACATGAACTTTGGTATGGTAAGAATCCTACTGTAAAATACTTCAAAGTTTTTGGAAGCAAATGTTACATCAAAAGGACTGATGAAAAACTTGGTAAGTTTGAACCCAGAGTAGATGAAGGTATTCTACTTGGCTACTCTTCCTGAAGTAAAGGATATAAATGTTACAATAAAAGACATGGGAAAATTATTGAAAGTATTGATGTTGTGGTTGATGAAGCATGCAAAAATCCAAAACAGATAAAAACTGAAGATTATGAAGAAGATGAGGATCATTTTCCCACGTCAAATCACACTGATTTTGAAGAAGAAACCAATGAAGCACCAGAAGAAGAGATAACGATAGAAGGAAAGACTCCGTCTAGGTATGCTCAGAAAAATCATCCATAAGCTCAAATTTTAGGAGAAAAAGGAGCAGGTGTGTAGACTAGAAGAACCGTTGCCGAAGCTTCAAGCTATCTAGCATTACTATCTTCCATTGAACCTCAAAATGTAAATGAAGCACGCAGAGATGAATGTTGGGTCAAGGCCATGAATGAAGAACTTGAGCAAATTGAAAAGAATAATACTTGGGAATTAGTTCCTAGACCTCATGATAAGAATATCATAGGGACTAAATGGATATTCAAAAACACACTGAACGAAAATGGAGAAGTTATTAGAAACAAGGCCAAACTTGTTTGTAAAGGATATGCTCAACAAGAAGGTATAGATTTTGAAGAAACTTTTGTCCCTGTTGCTAGACTTGAAGCCATCAGAATGTTTCTTGCTCTTTCTAGTTTTCAGAAATTCAAAGTATACCAAATGGATGTAAAATCTGCCTTTCTTAATGGAGACTTAGAAGAAGAAGTCTATATTGAACAACCAGAAGGATTCATTCTTGGAAATGATGCAAAACTTGTATGCAAACTCAGAAAAGCTCTCTATGGTCTAAAACAGGCTCCAAGGGCATGGTATTACCGTCTTGACAAATATCTCCATCAACAAGGTTTTTCAAAGGGGTCAGTAGATAGCAATCTATATACAAAGATGGACACTGATAAATTGCTAATAATTGTTGTGTATGTTGATGATATCATTTTTGGTAGCAATGAAGAATCCATGAGTTAGAATTTTTCTTTAGTAATGCAGCAAGAATTTGAAATGTCCTTGCTTGGTGAGCTTACCTACTTTCTTGGTCTACAAGTGTAGCAAAATAAAGATGGTATTTTTCTCTCACAAACCAAATATCTCAAACAGATCCTGAAAAAGTACGGCATGGAAGATTCTAAACCAGTTTGTACCCCAATGGTAACAGGATTTAGTCTTAGCTCAAATGATGAATAAAAAACAGTACATCAACCAACTTACAGATCCATGATTAGCAGTCTACTTTATCTAACAGGTACCCGACTGGACATCATGCATGCAGTGGGAATAGTTGGAAGATTCCAAGCAAATCCAAAGGAATGACACCTTCAGGCAGCCAAAAGGATCTTCAAATATCTTCAAGCAACACAAAACTTTGGTTTATGGTATCCTAGAGATACAGATCTTACACTTCATGCATATACAAATGCAGATTGGGCAGGAAGTGTTGATGACAGAAAAAGCACTAGTAGTGGTGCATTCTATATGGGTTCCAGGTTGATGTCTTGGTTCAGCAAGAAACAAAGTTCAATTTCATTATCTACAGCTGAAGCAGAATACGTGGCTGCTGCATCTTGCTGCACACAATTACTCTGGATGATGCAAACCTTGCAAGATATTAAGATCACATGTACTCCACCCATCTCCATTCTATGTGATAATACAAGTGCCATCAATATTTCAAAGAATCCAGTCATGCACTCTAAGACTAAGCACATACCCATCAAATATCATTTCCTACGTGAACAAGTGCTTGAACAAAAGGTCAAATTGGAGTATTTTCCCTCCAAAGAACAGGTTACTGATATATTCACTAAACCACTGGCCAGAGAGACATTTGAATATCTCAGACAAAAGCTGGGAGTATTTCTGCATCCTCATGCTGTTAAATCCTATTTTTCGGGGAAAGGTGGTTATATGCGATTTTCTTGAAGTGTAGTCATGTACATACACGAGTTTCTGTGGACATAGTCACATATATGTTGGGTTGAGGAAAAGCAGTGGGATAGACTCAAGAAAAAGGGTCTGATATGGTTCAGTCAATTATTTGCTTTGTTTGATGATGGTTACAATTTGCTGATGATGTGTGGAAATGTGTTGGTACTCATAAGATGTTATTTAGAAGTGCTTTTGATCCTCACAAGTTAACTTGATGTATAACTGATTGATGATGATGCCTTGATACTACTTGCTGATATATGCATGATCAAATCTGACAGTGAACAAATGGAACAAGTTTAGGGGGAGCATATGCTTCAAATAATGCTTTGTTGGCATTATGGTTAGGTGTCTTTGGTGATGATACTTATGTACATCTTGCTACTTATTGTTGGTTGGTCAAGAGAATGGTATTGCAGGTTACAGGCCTGGACGCTGTTGATAGATGCTTATGGTGCAGATCATATATGGTGTATGATAATTACTGATGACTATCATGGTATTGTTTAAGACATTTGGTCTCTCTTACATATGTCATGTATATCTTTTTAATGTAACGATCATGAAAATACCTAATTTGTAACCCCACTATGCATGGGATGAATGATGTAATGTTTCTTGTTTTTTGACTTGTATAAACAATTGATATATCCCCACTTGGTTGGGTGGATGAGTCAAATTTGGTATATCCCCACTTGGTTGGGAGATGGATGCATGTATGAGTCATTAATGATAGGAAGGTCATTTGTGATGTATGTATAGAGTCATGTTCTTCTTTTAGAACATATTTTTGCAAACTTTGCTTATGCTCAGGGGGAGCATGGACTCGATCATGGGAGCTCAATCAGCACTACAACATATCAGAGAATTCAGCATGCACTTAGGGGGAGCATGACCCTTTGCCCTTGATGTCAAAGGGGGAGAGTGACTTGGTGTGGTTGTTGCCATCAAGTCCAAAGGGGGAGATTGTTGGCATTATGATGTATGTATTGTACTTGATGGCAACCTACTTGTAGCAGAACAACTCTCTTGTATAAGGTAAATAGATGAATCTACGTCAAATGTGACAGAATGCATGACAGGAGTGTTTACAAATGTGATGAGATGCAGGGAAGCTTCAAGGAATCAGTTCAGAAAGCAACTCACTCAGATGAAAGATCATAATACTGCAGGTTAACAGCACAGAGTTACAAATCAGACTTCACAGAATGAAAAAAGAAAGGTATACGCAGGTTCACCATTGACCAAGCCGCGTATACACGTGGGTTTACTGTATAGAAGTCACGTATACGTACACACGCACTTTCACAAAAGGAAAAGCGCGTATACCTTGGAAAACTAAATGTTTGGTCCGAAGTATTTGGTCCATGGTATTCTGATCCATGGTATTGGTCCAAGGTATTGGGTCTAAGGTATTGACCCCAGGTATTTGGTCCAAGGTATTGGTCCTAAGTGGTTTTGGACCATGGTATTGAGAAAGGCCTAAAATTATAAAAGGAGGAGAAGATCATTAGGCCAAGGTGTGCAAGTATCGAATATCTAATATAGTGAGAGATCTAGTATGCAGGTTATTGGGTTATGGTGCATTGCTGGATCTGAACCAAGGAAGAACCTTAGCAGATGATGAGGAACTAGATCTAATGATTGATCGAGATCTTAAGGCGTAAAATGAACTATCATTATGTGTTTTTGCTCATGAATATTCTAGATCTGAATACTGACACATATATTATTTTGTAAATGATATGATCTGGGTATGACTGAAGTCTGGAATAGTTGTAATGTTTAAATCATAATTTACAGATCTGTACGCAGGTTCATTTTAGAAAAGCGACATATACACACTAGTTCTGAATATCAAAGTTGCGTATACGCAGGTTCGCTTTGAGGAAAGCACGTATGCACGCAGGTTCGACACATGGAAGTAGCATATACCTTATAAAATATGTTTTAAGGTGCTTCTGTTTGCTGTTGCAAGGTTCTGGGTTATTGCTTGGGTTCTGGTTACTGTATTCTGGTGACAACATTCTGAATGATCAGATTGATGGAATGATTGATTGATTCGGTTATGGTTGGTTCAAAATATGATTGGTTGATGCAGATATATTTGATGATTGAATGAGGTTGTTGATGGATCTAGTCTGAAAATTTATGAAACGTGGCCCTTGGAAGAAAAGAGAAGGTTGCAAGGTTCTGTAGGCCGATACCTACGTACTCGTAAACATATCAGCTAGTACAAGAGCTAGGGGGTTGTAGATCCCTTCTAGTAGAAGCTCGAGAACAAGAGAAGGTTGTAGCCTTCTACAGGTAGAAGCCTATGTGGTTGTAGCCTTCTATAGGTAGAAACCTATGTACTGGCATAAGACTACACCAGTACAAAAATTGTAAACAGAATTCTCTTATTATTAAAAGAAGACAGAGACAATTGCAGCAGGTGGTTTTCACCCACATTGGGTTTCCACCTTATATCTTGGTGTTCATGTGTGTTTTATGTGTGATGATCTGTTCTATTTTTACTGCACCTGGTTACTGTTTATATATGGTTCTGATGCACTGATTAAAGATCAATATATGATGAATTAACTGAATCATAAGTTTGCTGGATATACGCTAGTTGCTCTAAACACAGTTGCGTGTACACGCGAGTTCCCTTAACTGAAGTAGTGTATATGAATCTGATTATGGAAATGAAAAATTATTAGTTTGATAATACTGATTCACCCCCCCTCTCAGTATTATTTCCAACAAAGCATAACCACTCCAAAACCTCAGCTTTGGCCAAGCACTCTAGTAAAACTAATAATCACATTTGCATTGAAAACTCCTGTGTTGTGGCCAAAATTGAGCATTACCACCATAGAAAATTTAGAGAAGCTATCGAAATAGGGAAACACCCCAATAACCTCAACTGTGATGATGGTTGGAAAATAAGTGATAATTGGATTCCTACGCTAACAGGGGATTCTACCATCTCCTAGAGGATCCCGACCCCATTGTCTCTTGGTCCTCCTTATGGTCCACCTATACGAAAAATCATTAAGATAATATCGGAATAAATATAAATACAAACAATCAAGAACCCATCCTTTCTCTTTCAATCCTTAAAAAAAACTTTAGTAAACTCATTTAAATTTATTTAATCCATTAGTTAACCTAACCTAGTATTAACATTAATCTAGTATAAATCAATACATAACATTAATCTAACATCTAGAACTTATGAACTTTATTAAAATATCTTAATAATTATTAATTAATACAGATTTAATATCTCTTAACATTATCAAGATTAAACTCATTTAATTTTATTTAATCCTTAGTTAACCTTATCTAGTATTAGCATTAATCTAGTATAAATCAATACATAATATTAATCTAGCATCTAAAAACTTATGAACTCCATTAGAATATCTTATTAATTATTAATTAATATAGATTTAATATCTCTTAAACATTAGAAAATTAGGGTCTAATAATTATTAAGTCAAGGTTTAAGAAAAAACATAATTAACATTCAAGTAGTAATTTAATAGTTTAATTATTAGATAACATGTTTAATGATGATCTTGCAATACAAAGCTAATTAAGCATTAATATCTTATTGGCAACAAAACCAATTAAATACAAGAAATGTTTAGTTAGTACACAACCATTAATATTATTAGATCTTGACAATTAATATAAAAATTTTAACCAATAACTAAACATACAACTATCAAAGTAGGCTAATAATCATTCAAAAATAAAAATTAAAAATAAAAATAATTTTTTTTAAAGAAATTGAAAATTGAAAATTAAAAATTTAATAATAAATTTTTTTAATAACAAAATTAATTTAATTAAAACTATAGCATTATCAAACTTGTCGGCTCTTTACATTACCATACCTACCCTATCCTCTATTTATTACACATCAATCTCTAAATTTTTCACATATCTAATCTTGATGATGAACCACAGAGATTGGTTCGAAATGTCGATACAAAAAACAATAATGCGATGACTCTGGAAGACATAACCACACAAAATGCAGATCGCAGAAGCCTCAAATATATTAATCATACCACTTATTGGAGCTTTATAACACAACTCATTGCGATATCTACAACCACACTCACATATACATACATATACCAAAACCCATTGACTTGACGCAACAAACAAGGAAGGATACAAAGCCCACATCTTATCCACCACCTCCCATGTAGCTTCATTGGGCCCAAAGTGCTTCCACTGCACTTTAACTAGCTCGATTGCTTGGTTCTAGAGCTTGAATTGTTTCTACTCCAATATGCATTGTGGTTCTGGCTAGAATTCTCCCTCTAGTTCCACCTGTAATATAGGTCAGCCAATCACATGATCAAGATCCTGGACATACCTCTTAAGCGATAAAACATAGAAAAAATCATGGACTTTCATTGTTAGATGTAGTGCAAATCGGTATGCCAATGGTCCAATCCTCTCAAGGATCTCAAAAGGCATGCAATACCTAGGTGCCAACTTGACACATGCTTCGATCCTCAAGGAGCTCCTCTTGGGCTTGATGCGCAAGTACACATGCTCCCTAACCTGAAACTCCTTAAATACCCTGTGTTTATCTACATAAATGTTTTGCATGTCCTGTACTTCCTTCAAATTCTTCTTAATAACATGCATTTCCTATTCCATTTATGTCAACATGTGTGGTCCAATCAACACCCCGTTCATTGGATCACTCCTGCTAATAGGAGTATTACAACTCCACCCATAAAGAACCTCAAATAAGCACATCTTCAAGGACTCCTGATAGCCATTATTATATGCAAACTCTACCAGTGGAAGATAGTCTCCCCACTTCCGCTGTTGATGCATGACATAAATCCTCAACATGTCTTTAAGAATCCGGTTAATCCTCTCTAGTTGTCCATCTGTCTGCGGATGATAAGCTATACTAAAAGCTAACTCTATCCCCAAAACTGCAAACAACTCTTCCCAAAACCTGGAAGTGAACTTGGCATCTCTGTCTGATATGATCTTCTTGGGAACATCATGCGACCTCAATATCTCCCTGATGAAAATATGAGCTACCTCACTAGTTGAATTCGTAGACTTAACTACAATGAAGTGAGCTACCTTACTTAACCTGTCAACCATGACCATGATGGAATCATGCTGTGTTGATGTCCTCGATAGACCTATAATGAATTCCATGGAAACTCAACCACATCTTTCTTCAAATTTGGAAAATGATAGAATTTTTTATCTGCTTTCAATTTCTTCTGATATCCTAGGTGACCTAAATATGATTTAACATGAAAGTCCCTCAAGATAAGCTTCTTAAGTTTACTGTCATCTGGTACATAAATCATGTTCCTGAATATGAACAAGCCATCTTCTGTGAGGTGATACTCACCATCCCTATCACCTTCACCTTATTGTTGTAACCTATGCCTCAACTGTTGATACTTGTCATCATGTTGTCCTGCTTGTAAGATCCGCTCATCCAAATATGTCCCATAAGAACTCACTGCTTCAATGTGATTCACCTACAATTTTCTACTGAGAGGATTTTCAATCTTGTTCTACTTGCCCTCAATGTACCTCATCTCAAAATCAAAATTGCTGAGAGTAGCCAACCACCTAGCTTGCCTAAAATTTAGATTAGGTTGGTTAAACAAGTACCTCATCCCGTTGTGGTCACTCATCAAGACAAACCTCGTGCCAAGAAGATATTGTCTCCACATCTTCAAGGCATGAATGATAACTACCAACTCAAGATCATGCGTCACATAGTTATGCTCGTGCTCATTCAACTTCCTTGACTCATAACATATCACCTCTCCTTCTTGCATCAAAACTCTGCCAAGTCCTCTCTTGCAAGCATTTGTACATACCACAAACTCTTTGTCAGGATCTACAATCTTCAAGATTGTAGCATTTGTAAGCAAATGCTTCAACTGCTCAAAACTAGCTGCACGTTCCTCAGTCCATTCAAAATTATTCCCTTTTTACTGAAAAGATGTAATAGGATAGGCAATCCATGAGAAGTTCTTGACGAATCACCTGTAATAACCTGCTAATCCCATGAATGATTTGCGCTCATCGACATTCCTAGGAGTTGCCCATTCCATGATAGCTCTGATATTTTCTGGGTCCACTGCTATACCTTCCTTGGAAACAACATGTCCCAATTAATGAAAATTTGTATGAAAGAAACTACACTTATGAAGCTTGACATACAACTAATTTTCTCTCATCAATCTTAACACTACTGCTAGGTGCTCTTCACGCTCTTCCTCATTCTTAGAATATATCAAGATATCATCAATAAATACTATCACAAAATTGTCCAAATAAGGACGCAACACACTATTTATCAAACATATGAAAGTAGTTGGAGGATTAGTAAGACCAAACGGAACCACTACAAACACATAATTCCCATACCTGGTATGTAATGCGGTTTTGTAGATGTCATCTTCTTTGATGTGTACCTTATGATATCCTAATCTCAAGTCAATATTCGAGAACACTGTTGCTCCCTTTAATTGATCAAACAAGTCATCAATCAGTGAAAATGGATACCTATTCTTGATCCTCACATTGTTAAACTTCTTGTAATCAATGCATAACTTGAGAGTACCATCCTTCTTCTTGTAACAACCCTGGTAAAAAATCCATGTAATAAAAGATAATAAAGGAAAAATAATAACCACGGTTGATGGGACACGTATTCCAAGCTGCATGTTAGGAAAAAACATAGTGGTGGGGATCACTGGTGATTGATTAATGGCTAAGGAAAATGGAAAAGGAAATGGCAAAGGCTTTGGAAAGGCAAAGTGGCATTTTGGCACATTTATTCATGAAAATAATGGAAATTAGGAGAAAAGGGAGGCGGAAGGTCACAGGTTGCATGTGAGGAGGAAAATGAAGGAAAATAATGGAAAATGAAGAAAATAGAGGCATCATTAATAAAAAGGTTTCTGAGGATCAGTTCACAGGCTTTTGTCAGTTCAGTTTTGG
The DNA here is from genome assembly GCA_031772625.1 of Pinus tabuliformis. Classification (NCBI taxonomy): domain Eukaryota; kingdom Viridiplantae; phylum Streptophyta; class Pinopsida; order Pinales; family Pinaceae; genus Pinus; species Pinus tabuliformis. Next base: position 522,410,076 of record CM062820.1, read on the forward strand.
AGCTCTCTCACTATTCTCTCTCTCTCATACTCTTGGACACTTAGATTTTTGTTGGAGCACTCTTGGAGGAGTGTGGCATACTTAAAGTTTTGGAGAAAGAAGGCAAAGGAAGAGAAGGAAAGTGGAAGAGGACATCAGGATTAGCAGATACAACAGGTTTTGCTTGCGGGTACTGAGTTGCATGTATGTTTTCCTCACTAGTTTTGGCATGCATGGCATATGCATGTGGTTTATTGGTCATGATCTGTCATTGGCATGGAGGATTTCCTGTATTGACAATGGATTTGCCTAGCCTTGCAATTTCCTGGATAGACATGGTGTTGTGGGTTCATTTCTTTGTTTCTTTGGTTGGTTCTCATGTTCCTTTAGCTTGGGTTTAGTCATTAGTTCATGGAAGCCTTGGTTGGACAAATTCTCTGGAAGCTCGACGGGAGTTGCGGGTTGAGTTACTAGTCCTGGAAGCCTTGGTTGGAACAAATGCTCTGGAGGCTTGGAAGGCTTGGGTAGAAACCAATTTGGTGATTGCTTGTGATGTATGACCGTGAGGTGGAATCACGATTTGATGGGTTGAGGTGGTTTGGCCTCTAGAAGCCCTAGTTTGGTTTTGATGGATTGTTCCATGAGATCCCACATTCATGCTTGGAATATGGCACGAGGGTGACTGTATGAAGAGAGATTTGGCTCAACCATGTCTACAGTCGGGTGGTTTGTGGAAGTCCTGAACATGGTTGGCCTTTGCATCATTAATATGAGGTTATTTCTCCTTGTTAATTCATGAGTATTATACTGGTTTATATGTGGATTATATGGCTATTGTTTCCTTAGTATTTCTGTTGTTATTATGCTGGTTATGAACATGTATTATGACAATGGCTATGTATTTCTCTCATCATGTTTTTACTTGTAAAAGAATGAACAAAGTATCTATGGCCTAATAGATGAGAATGCAACTAATGTGAAAAGGAAACACTACCTCATTGCAAATCTCAGATAAGTATGAGACCTTTATGCTTAGTTTTGCTGTTAAGACCTATAGCTTTCATGTTTGTGACATGTTTGACGAAATGCTTGTCATGGCTAGTAGGGGTCCTGTCTAGTCCTTGTTAATGTTTTTGTAAATATATCATTGTTCTACTGTGTAAATTCATTTCTGAAGGTGTCATTGAGTTCTGGGCAGTGACCGGGGCTTTGGGCCTGAAAAGGTGGCATAAATCCTGGAGTTGCAGGCACAACACTAGGGAAAAAAGTCCCCAGATGCTCGCTTGCCCTTGCTATGGGAGTGTTTGGAGCGTCGTGGACACATGCTGGTCCATATCAAGGGAGCGTCTAGGGGTTTGATGCATTAAAACTTTATTTGATCTCAGTGGTTGGTTACTTGAGTTATTGGGATGGCTCCTGGGAGTTTTGTTGCTGACGTGGAAGGTCTATGTGATGTGTTCCACCGGTTCCACTTCCTTAACTGACACATAGGGAGTCAAATCATATCATAGTAACTTCTCGTCACATGTTTACCTTGGTTGGCTTGTTACTTGGGTAGATGTGGGAGGAGGGTGTTTTAGAGTGGTATCAAAGCATGGTTCGCCCCTCAGACCGGATGGGCTGTGTGTTGGTCATGCATTCCTGTTGTTTGCATATGTGTTTCTTATGTTGTATGACCATGTGCTTGTTGCATTTATATGGCATGGGTTATGGTTGTAGTGAGGTCGCCATGAGAAGTTGATGGTGTTGTTGTGGAGTGTGTCGTCATGAGTGTATGGTTGATTATGCATTGTTTATGCACATTAGCATTCACATGTGGTCAAGTTTACATTGATGTGGTGGTTGCTGTCATGCATGAGGTCATGGTATGTGTAGTTGATATGGTCATGCATTGATGACTGGACTCTAGCTATAATAATGGTTAAATGGGATGCTTATGTTTTATATTTCTACATGTTGTCATGATTATGTTATATATGTATTACATTGATTTGTTGATCCTGCAGACAAGGTATCCTCCCCGAATTATGCTAAGGTATATTGGTTTATTGTGAGTTGGTTCAACTGACATGATATACCTTACAGGAAGAATATCAAAGATGACTAGCAAGATGGTAGACTATAGTTCCCGAGACTCGCTTAATGGATCAGATGAGCAGCGTGGTGTTGGGAACTCTTCTGATTTGGAAGACACACTGAGAAGCTTAAAGATTGAAATAAGGAGTTGTAAGGCAAACGATGACATAATCATACAAGCACAAGAGAAGCAAGCAGAGGTAAATGCAGTGATACTTTAGAGTTTGTTAGCATTGCAGTGACAGGGAGCACTTCAAATCAGCCATGAGCAAGAGCTCATAACTAATGGGTAATGTGGAAATAGATATCATGGTGGGCACAAGTAAGATAGAGATGAAACAATCATAGATGCAGGTCCTTGGACACTCCAGATAGGAGAGGTGATAGACACAGGTACTATTCTAGTTCTTGTTTTGATAGGCATTATGATCGACATCGTTATCATCCTTATAGGAGTAGTGATAAGGGATATTTTCCAGACGAGTTAAAGAAAGTAGAGCCACCTACATTTGATGGAGAGATGAAGAAATCGTAGGATGTATAGGCATGGTTGCTTGGTATGAGGAAGTTATTCAGGTCACATGATTATTCAGAGAACATGAAAGCCATAATAACTACATTCAGTCTCAAAGGTAAAGCAGATATTTGGTGGGAAGATGTGAAGAATGTCAGGGGTATTCATGAAGAGGACTTGACTTGGAGTGAGTTCGAGAAGCTATTTCGAAAGAAGTATCTATCGGAGTGATACTTTAATGATAGGGAAAAATAATTCTTGGAGCTAAAGATGGGATCGATGACAGATGAGGAGTACACTAGCAGGTTCTTGGGGCTGTTGAGGTATGTGCCTTAACTCAAGGAGGAGAAGGCTAAGATTCATAGATTCATTAGTGGATTGTCGATTGAGTTTAAAGAAATGATTGAGTTCGATGAGCCTAGATCATTAGAGGAGGCCATCCGAAAGCTAAAGCATTGCTATGAGCAATCAAAGCATAGATATGAGACTAAGTTGGATTGTAAAGGTAATGCAAAAAATAAAGGAAAATGGGATAAGAAGCGAGAAATACCTTAGGGTACAGGTAATAAAGAGAATGAAATGCCATTTAAGAAGTTCAATGCATCTGATAGAGGATAGGGACTTCGATTTGAGGAGTAGAATAAGGATGAAGGCTGGAATCCTTTGCAGTGTTGGACTTGTGGAGGAGAGCATTGTAGGAGAGATTGTCCACAACATTAGGGTGGTAGACCATAGATCTACAGTGCTAAGGAGGCACAAACAGTGGGAGATGTTGGGCAAAGTATTCCTAGCACCTATGTAGCGTTGGATAACAGACAGGAAGATCACCAGGCGTCTATTATCGAGATGGACGATAAGATTTCTGATCAGATTGTGTCTATTTGGATTGACCCTGGATCTAATTATAGTTATGTTAATCTTGACTTGGTGGATAAGTGTGTTTTGAATAAAGAAGTGAATGCAAAGTCTTGGTTAGTGCAGTTGGCTACATGTACCAAGAAGAGAGTTCATCGCTGGGCAAGAGCTTGTACATTTGATTTGAATGGTTTTCCTACCTCAACACATTTGAATGTACTACCGTTGGGATCATGATTCATAAAATATGTTGTTGGGCATGGATTGGTTGTACCTTCATAGAACTAAGGTGGATTTTTATGAAAAAGCCATTGAGTGCTTGGAGGAAAATAGGGAACAAAGAGTCTTGCGGGGTAAGAAGAAAGCAACATCAGTTAGAATGGTGACAACTATGCAGGCTAAGCGTAGTCATAGGAAAGGGTGTGTGTTATTTGTAGTGCACATTTCTAGTAACAAGGGTAAGGAAGTTGAGCAGGAACCCAGTTCTACAACAGTTTCAGGATGTATTTCCTACAAATATTTCAGAGTTTCCATCTTATAGGGAAGTAGAATTTTCTATTGAGTTGGTGCCAGGGGCATCTACAAATCAAAGGCACCTTACAGGATGAGTACACCTGAGTTGGTAGAGTTGAAGTTGTGGTTGAAGGAAATGTTGGACAAGGGATACATTAGGCCAAGTGTATCACCATGGGGCACACCGGTACTGTTTATGAAAAATAAGGGTGGTACTCTAAGGTTGTGCATTGATTACAGGTAGTTAAACAAAGTGAACATAAAGAACATGTATCCATTATCGAGGATTGATGACTTGTTTGATTAGTTGAAGGGAGCAGTAGTGTTCTCGAAGATTGATCTGAGATCCAGATATCATCAGGTACACATTAAAGAAGATGACATCTACAAGACAACTTTCCAAACCAGGTATGGGCATTATGAGTTTGTTGTAGTTCCATTTGGTTTAACTGATTCTCTAGCTACCTTTATGTTCTTGATGAAAAATATGTTGCGTCCATATTTGGATAAGTTTTTTATTGTGTTCATTGATAATATATTGGTATATTCAAAAAATGAAGAAGAGCACATTGAACATTTAGTAGCAATGTTGAGATTGTTGAGAGAGCATCAATTGTATGCTAAACTCAACAAGTGCAGTTTCTTTCAGACTGAGGTACACTACTTGGGACATGTGATTTCCAAGGATGGCATAACAGTGGACCCATAAAAGGTAAGAGCTATCATGGAGTGGGAAGTTCCCAAGAATGTGGATGAGATGAGATCTTTCATGGGGTTAGCATGTTATTACAGGAGGTTCATTAAGAACTTCTCACAGATTGCTTATCCTATCACGTCATTGCAGAGGAAAGGTAAGAAGTTTGAATGGACAAAGGAGTGTGCAACCAGTTTTGAGCAGCTCAAGCAGTTGTTGACACATGCACCAGTGTTAAATATTGCAGATCCGGACAAAGAGTTTGTAGTATGTACAGATGCTTGCAAGAGAGGACTTGGTGGAGTCTTTATGCAAGATTGGCAAGTGGTATGCTATGAGTAATGGAAAATTAATGAGAACGAGCATAACTACCTGACACATGACCTTGAGTTGGTAGTGATCATATATGCATTGAAGATGTGGAGGCATTATCTTCTGGGTAGGAGGTTTGTATTGAGGAATGATCACAGTGGGTTGCAATATCTATTTGACCAACCAAATCTGAATGGAAACCACGATCGGTGGTTGGCCATGATCAATGAGTTCAACTTTGAGATTAGGTATATCAAAGGTAAAGAGAACAAGGTGACAGATGCTCTTAGCAGGTGGATACAGGTAAATCACATAGCAACTATGAGCTCCAACGAGACAGATTTACAAGGTAAGATCTTGCAGGTAGGCAAACAAGATGACAAGTATATGGAGATTGTGCACAAGTTTCAACAAAGTGTAGGTACATGGTGGTATAGATACATGTACATGTAGTGGTACAGGTATAGGTACAAGTAGTGGTACATGTATAGGTACAAGTACAGGTAGTGGTACATGTATAGGTACGGGTACAAGTATAGATGCAGGCGCACATGATGTGGACTATCGTCTCACGATAGATGGATTGGTTAGATTTAGGGATAATATATATGTGTTAGATAACAATGAGCTCAAGAAGGTGATCTTGAGGGAGTTTCATGCGAAACCATATTCAGGTCACCCAGGCTATCAGAAGACGTTGACAGCAGTGAAGAAATTCTATTATCGATCAAATTTAAAGAGAGATGTAGCAAAATTTGTGGCTAGGTGCTTGGTGAAGGCGGAGTGTAAGCATCCAAGTGGACTGCTACAACTGATTCCGATTCTAGAGTGGAAATGGGAGCTCATTTCCATGGAATTTATCACAGGTTTGTCGAGGACAGTGAGACAACATGATTCCATCATGGTAGTGGTGGAGAGGTTGAAAAAGGTAGTGTGCTTCATTCCAGTGAAGTCTACTTTCTCAGCGAGTGATGTAGCATAGGTCTTCATCAGGGACGTGGTCAGATTTAATGGAGTTTTGAAGAAGATTGTGTCTGACAGGGATGCAAAGTTCGCTTCCAAGTTTTGGAAGGAGTTATTTCCAGGTTTGGGCACAAAGTTTGCCTTTAGTACAACTTATCATCCACAGTCAGATGGATAGACAAGGAGGGTCAACAAGATATTGGAGGACATGTTGGGGATGTATGTGATGCATCAACAACAAAAGTGGGAAGAGTGCCTTCCACTGGTAGAGTTCGCTTACAACAATGAGTACCAGGAGTCACTAAGGATGAGTCTATTTGAGGTATTGTATGGGCGAAGTTGTAATACTCCCATTAGTTGGAGTGATCCAGTTAACAGGGTGTTGATTGGACTGGACATGTTGGTAGACATGAAGAAGGAAATGTAGGTTATCAAGAAGAATTTGAAAGCATCACATGATAGGCAGAAGAGCTATGCAAAGCATAATAAGTTGTTCAAGGAGTTCCAGCTTGGGGAACAGGTGTACTTGCTCATCAAACCAAAGATGAGCTCCTTGCGGATTGGATCATTTGCCAAGCTGGCACCCTGATTTTGTGGACCTTTCAGGATTATTGAGAGGATTGGGCGAGTAGCCTATCAACTTGCACTACCTCCGACAGTGAAAGTACATGATGTTTTCCATGTTTCATTGCTTAAGAAGTATGTTAAAGATGATGATCATGTGATTGAATGGTCTATATTGCAGATGGATCCGGAAGGAGAATCCCAACTGGAACCGCAGTTCATTTTATAGAGAAAGATTCTCATGCTCTAGAACTAAGAAATTGAGCAGGTTAAAGTGAAATGGAAGCACTTTGGGACCGATGAAGCTACATGGGAGATGACAGATCAAATGTGGGCTATGTATCCTTCCTTATTCGCTGGTTGAGCAGATGTTTTGGTATATGTCTTTGATATATGTTTTTGGTACATGTTTTGGTGATGTTTGGTATATGTACATATGTATATGGATGTAAATTTCGCCATGAGCTATGTTATAAATCTCCAATAAGAGGTATGGGTATCATGTCATTATGATGTTATATTTGTCATTTTGTCATGTTGGTTGCTTCTCAGCAGGATGATCATTGTAAATACAACAATGAGCTAAGTTATAAAGCTCCATGGGCAGTATGTTTTTCTTACAACAACCTTGTTGGTTATAGGTGTTGTTGAACACCGAGGACAATGTTCCCCCAAGGGGAGGGTTCTGTAACAACCTTGGTAAAAAATCCATGTAATAAAAGTTAATAAAGGCAAAATAATGACCACGATTGATGGGAAACGTACTCCAAGCTTAATGTTGGGCAAAATCATAGTGATGGGGATCATTAGTTATTGATTAATGGCTAAGGAAATTGGCAAAGGCTTTGGAAAGGTAAAGCGGCATTTTGGCACATTTATTTATGAAGATAATGGAAATTAGGAGAAAAGGAAGGTGAAAGGTCACGGGTTGCATGTGAGGAGGAAAATGAAGGAAAATAATGGAAAATGAAGAAAATAGAGGCCTCATTAATAAAAAAGCTTATGAGGATCAGCTTACAGATTTTTGTCAGTTCAGTTTTGGAGCTCTCTCTCTATTCTCTCTCTCATACTCTTAGACACTTAGAGTTTTCTTGGAGCACTCTTGGAGGAGTGTGGTGTACTTGGAGTTTTGGAGAAAGAAGGCAAAGGAAGAGCAGGGAAGCGCAAGAGGACATCAAGATCAACAACTGCAATGAGTTTTTCTTGCAGGTATCGAGTTGCATGTATGTTTTCCTCACTAGTTTTGGAATGCATGCAGTTTATTGGTCATGATTTGCCATAGGCATGGAGGATTGCTTGGATTGATACTAGATTTTCCTAGCCTTGCCATTTCCTAGATAGCCATGGTGTTGTGGGTTCATTTCTTTGTTTCTCTGGTTCGTTCTCATGTTTCCTTTAGCTTGGGTTGAGTCACTAGTTCCTAGAAGCCTTGGTTAGACAACTGCTCTGGAAGCACTGTAATAGCTTGGATTAAGTTACTAGTCCTGGAATACTTGGTTGGACAAACACTATGGAAGCCCTTGGTGGGTTGAATTACTAGTCCTGGAAGCTTCTTGCTCCAAATCCCAAGTATGCCACACTCCTCAAAGAGTGCTCCAAGAAAACTCTAAAGAGAACGAGAGGGAGAGAATAGAATGAGAGCTACAAAAATGAACTGATAAAAAAGCATGAATTGATCCTCAAAATCCTTTTTATTAATGAGGCCTTTGTTTTCTTCATTTTCCATTATTTTCCTTCATTTTCCTCCTCACATGCAACCTGTGACCTTTCATCTTCCTTTTCTCCCAATTTCCATTGTTTTCATAAATAAATGTCAATAAATGCCACTTTTCCTTTCCAAAGGCTTAGCCATTGCCTTTGCCAATTTCCATAGACATAATAAATGAAATGAACAACCAAACTAGGATGTTTTTCCCAACATTTAGCTTGGAATACATCTCTCGTGACCATGGTTATTATGTTGCCTTTATTAACCTTTATTACATGGATTTTTGACCATGAATGGTACACAATTATAGACACAATTTTTGTTATACTCTGTAGATCTGTTCTAAAATGCTCATCTGACAGATGTTTTTGATTGGTGTATTGATGGAAATGGCAATTTTTGCCTCCAATGCAGGGCTAAATGAAATTGAATTAATATTGAACATAGTTCTACTTTGCTTAATGAATAAAGGGATAAAATCACTTGATTCAACGATTGGACAAATTTCAACATTTCGGAAGTAGGTGTGTCCAAACATGAAAGTTTAGTGACATTTTTATCAATCATAATGAGTTCCATATTGTTACAATGAAAGCACAAACTCCAGAGTGACATGAGAGATCGAAAATAAGAAATCAAGTTACCAATGATTCATAGATTGTTTTACAAATTTCCCAATCTCTTATTTGCAATATATCTAGAATACTAATTTGCATATGTTAAATAATAAATACACCAAATACCTAAGACAATATTGTTACAAAAAACACTATGGTATGGAGAGACTAAAATCTATCATAATTTCCAAGTAAGATTGATTACATAGGTCAATGAAAAATTTATCATAAGAGCTCATAGTTCAAAATAACTAATATATTTATTATTCATAGCAATGACAGTGTGCTACAAAAAAGGGATCACTGATTTCAAATAGTACATATATCATTCACCATCCATCAAAGAATCATTATCATAGACCAAACATTGGAAACTATTAACATGTGTTATGGTAAATAATAAGCTATTAGCTTGAAATGGAAAAACAAGTGGCTATAGAAATGATGCATGCATGTGACCATGTATCGCTAATGACAAAGAGCCAAAAAATTATTCGACACCATTTTTATAGCACTTAGCATTAGAAGAACCACAATTTCCTTATACTATAGCTAAATTTGCAATTTTTTGCAAGTTGATATGCATTACAAGAGGAAACAAAGAAAATTAGAAAACATAAATAAGATGCACATTTTGTTAATTCATTAGATAATAAATTCACAATTATATATAACTGCAATGCAACACTATATAGCTTAGGAAATAAAAATCCATGTGCAAGAAAGCCAATTAACAGAAGCACACAACCTACGAAAAACACTTATGCAAATAGAAAAATAAAATTTCTAGAAGATTTGATATATGTGAAAAAAAAGAAAGAACAAAAATGTCTGGATGCCCTTGTAGAGGAAACAATTTCACAATTTACAAAAAAATGAGAATTCAAGTTAATATTGTAACAATGAAAAGAAAAACACGTGTATGTATATAATATGGTATAATAATTTTTTTTGTAAGTATACAATGTGTTTGTGCAACTGAGATATTATGGTCCTATTAAAAAAACGATGCACTGGGTTGGCATAATTTTTCAAAAGAAGAAGTTGCTCTAGTAACTATGCACATTGGTTTCCCTTTATGTGACACAAAAAACAAGTAAAAAATAATTCATTAACATGGTCCAAGTAGCTAGTATCAATGAAACCGCAATATGCCTAGATTATATTTAAATATCCAATTTTTTTCACCCGAGTTGAAATGCATTTTAAGAAGAGACAAAAAAAAACTAGAAAAGAGAAACGAGATACAAAATCTCTTAATTCATTGCACAATAAATTTGCAATTGTATATAACTGCATCGCAACACTATATAGCTCAGAAAATAGGAACAACAAAAAAGTAATTATAAAATGAACACTGCATGAAAAAATAATCATGCAAATAGGAAACTAAGGCCGATTTGATCTATGGCAAAAGAAAACTAAAACACAACTATCTCAATTCTCCTGTAATTTCTTCTTTTAACATAGAGCATTCAATTGTGTATATACAGAAATGAACACATCGATATACATGTAATTGTATTTTTTTCCCTAACAAAACATAATTCCAAAATTTACAACAAACGAGAATCCAAGCCAATATTTTAACAATGGAGAGAAAAACATCGACATATATAATACAACATACTAACTATTTTAAAGTTACATTATGTTACTGTGGAACTAAGATCTAATGTTCTTATTAACAAAAAAATGAGACCATAGTCTCATAGAAATTTTGATATAACTGAAATATCATATTGCATAGTGTGCATTTTGCTCTTTGTTTTCATTTGGAGCAGGAAAACTTACAGGAAAAAGAGAAACAAGAACTAGTTATAAAAAAGAAGGAAAAGAAAGTATTATTGATTGAGATATTGCAACACATATCCAGAAAGCACTCGACTAAATGTTTTTTGTGTTTTGTAATTCTGCAACCTGCAATAAAAGAAAAACTATATATTAGTATTTTTGCAAGTATTTGTGAATTATGAATTGGTGCAATACAAAAAATAAAAAATGAAAAGAGAAAGAATAACTTAATTGTCAAAATGTATGAACTTGATGTACGAAAGAAGATTTTTGTCTTCTGGTCACAACTCTTTTATCTCAACCTTGGATACAAAGTTTTCTTGAATTGAAAATTATAGATGATATGCTTTGCATGTATTCCTGAAAGCTTGTCTTAGCAATAACTAGGCAATGTTCTTTTAGCCGTGGCATCTGCAACATACAATCAATTTTGCAATTCTTTGTTTCCAGAATGCATTCAACACTGTGCTCATACTTAAATGTCATGTCATCTTTACAATTTGTGAATTTATCTGTGGTTGGATGAATGAGTTGTTTTCATTTATTGCAAATCCTCTGAGAAAGAGGATAGAAAACATTTTTGGCTTTCAACACACCTTGATCTGTTTTTTTTTTCCAGGAAAATTGAATTTTTAGGTCCAATATGTATTATCAAAATCCAATATTTTGTACATCAAATGAAAACTACTGTTACTTGAACAAAATAGCTATTAGTAAATATAATTGTGTTCTTGACATTACAAAATATAATAAATGCGCTCTTGCAAATTCATCATTCAATGGCTCAAGAAAAGTTGTTGATCCAGAGTGTAACTGTTGACTCCCTTTCACATCATTTATGACAATTTTTTTGAACAAATAGAGCAGAGTCATCTTTGATGCCAATTCATACTGTATTTTGAAAAAATGCTCTCTATGACTATCATTCAATAGCAGTTGCAGTCAATCAGGCAACATATTTTTGGTTAAGCAATCTATGCAAAAAATAATGAGATAATTGCTACCTTGATAACAATGGAAAACAAAGATACAATAACATAATTTCAAAGAAACTATTATCTTTTTGTTCAAAATGCAAGTATAGTTATTCTAGCAATAGACTTACAATTGCATTGTCCTCTGCAGCTTCACCATCTTTTATATTGAGTTCTAGTTGCTTGTTATTTTGGTGGCAGCCTATTACTATTGCTCCTATTGAACCAACTGCATATGTATCACTTGAGACAACAAGACTGTGTATTGTTGTATCTGGAGCCAGTCTGTGTTTTTTGCAAACCTGTGCAATTGATTCAACCATGGCCTTGTCTTGTAACACTATGCAACATATTGCGTCTCCTTGTTCATAAATACCCTTGTTTCTTATTGCAAAATTTGTAATTCGAGCACTATTTCCAACAGTAAACATGTTTTCGAAACGCTCTATAAGATTGTTGCTCATGTTCATTGTGATAGTTAGTTGGCCATGGCTATCAACCAAATCAGCATGGAGCAGTCGTGCCTTTGCAGGAGACTTAGGACTTTTAGTTTGTGCTGGCCCATAAATAATCAATATATCACGTTCAAAAGTTTTTGCATATGCTCCTGAGCATATTTGAATGATTGACGAGGATGTTGCTTCCATTATTTTTGCTCTGCTTATATGCAAAGTCAAAACAATATGCTTCAAAAAACATTGACATTGATTTAATGCAAAAATGTCATTTGACTATACAAACATTCAGTGTAGCACAAACCAAACCTTTTTGGATTCTCATTTTCCACCATTTGTTCTTCCAATAATTGTTTGCTAGAGCTAGATGTTTCCATGATATTGTTCCAAATGACTGGACCAATCGTTGCCAGAAAATGAAAATGCAAGTCATCAAGTCAGAGACAAGTGTATAAAGAACATTTAAAACAATGTATACTTTACAATGATACATTATATATACATGTATTCTGTTTTTATGGTACTATTAGCCATTCTTGGTGGCTATGTAGTAAACACGCATAAGTTACAATAAAAAAATGTTTTATAGATTTCATTGACAAATATACATATAGTTCATTTATGGAAATGTGTTATTAAGAATTACCATGGGCACATTTTCTTTTATATCAAAAGCAATTGCACAAGAAATAATGAAATATGAACTAGAAGCTAAAGAAAATAATACTATTCACTATATGGAGCAAAATTCAACAAACAGAGAATGAAAATGCGTAAATTGCATGGCAAGCATGGCATAAAAATTTATAGTTATATAAGACAAATTGAAAAATTTATTTTCATGGTTCAAAGACTTACCGAAATTTGATATTTGCATGTTTTTGTTGTTTTCTTGTTTTTTGTTGTGCAAAATTTCTTTGTTTTTCAATGTTTGCAAATCAAGGCATATGTCAAAGGTGCACATTCGCAAATGTGACAAATATTGCAACAAGGCAACAGTGAAATTGTCTAGAATATGAACATTAGAAAAATGGCTCAAGGTGACAACAAAGATATGGTAAGACAAATTGTATGATGATCTATCCAATAAGCATCAAAGACATGGAAGGAAACAATACTAGTTGAAAGGTTTGTCCAAAAGTGATTTAGCATTGAGCTATAGTCACTTGTTGGCTTTTTTTATGAAAATTGAAGCCATTATTTTGCATAAATGAAAGTAGTTTTTTTGTTGATGGCTAGTTTGCAACATGTCCAAATTGAAATCACCAACAAGCACAATTGGGTAGTTGTTGCATGTGTGCTCTAAAATGAATTTGATGAAATTAATTATTTCTTCAATGTTTTTATTTGGTGCAATATATACATTTGCAACTATAATGGTTTTTTTTTCAACATGGAATGTTGTAATTGTTGATTCAATTTGGTCTTTTGTATAAGTGAAATGATTCTCAACCACAATATTTTTTCTGTAGTATGTGAGAATTCCATGTAAATGGTATAAATGTATGTAGTCATATTTTCTTGACAATAATGGATTCAATGGAGGTGATTTTACTTTTGTTTCTTGGAAATAAAGAATGTCAACACTCATTAGATCATAGTCAACAATGATATCTTCGAAATGCAAGGACAAACTACGAGTGTTCAATGAACATATTGTTAAATCGTCAATCATTTTATTTTGATATATGCTATATTCAAGCTCATAAGAGGCATTTTGTCTAAGTCTATTTAGCTCAATAGCAACTTTGTCATTGAGAAAAAAGTTACTATGTTCCAATTTGTTTAATAAATACAAGGACTTAATATCTTTGACACGAGAAAGTGCAGTATAAACAAGGCCATGTTGCCTAACTCCTTTTGGATCAAAATCCAATTTGTCCATCATTAACGAGCCTTGTGATCGATGTATCGTGCACATGCTAGTTGAACACGAAATTGTTCTCTTGTAAAACTAATTTTGTTGTTTGATTCATTATTCCTACAAACTCTAGTAATAGGTGTCCATGTAGACATTATTCCATCTTTGTACAAATATGCCATTTTTTCTCGTTGAATAGTGCCAACAACTGGATCAACAAATTCGATCCAAATTGCACCATTTTCAAATGTTGTTGATGCTCTAAAAATTCCTTTAGCACCATTCACCAAGCCATCCTGAATATTGTAATTTCCGCCAATTAGTTCAACAAACATATTTTCTTTCGACACAATAGAAGATGGAAACTACATTTTGATCTGTTTATTGCGATTTATATTTGTTGAGTCAATTGTTCTATCATATGCATTTAATATAATTGCTTCTTTGTTGATGAGAATTAACATTCTTTCATTATGTTCATGTACATTCTTGTGTAGGTTTTAACCCTGTACAAAAATTACATGCATACGAATTCTAAAACATAGAAAATAAACAATGCGAGAGAATAACACATAAAACACATATACACAGAGATTTTCCCCTGGATCCCAAAACTGGGACTACCATCTTGATTTTTAATTATGTTCCTTTCAATGTTACAATACATATTTATACATGCCGAAGCATCCGATACCATGGACCAAAAACCATCGCGTCCAAAACCATGGACCGAAAACCATCGCGTCCAAAACCATGTGTGAAAAATCATGCACAAAACCATAGGTAGGTCTGCCCAACCTAATATAGGGTCCAAAATTAAAATTTTCCGGGGTGCTGCCCCGGACCCCATAGAGTGGGGTTACCTAGACCCCTCAAACCCCCTGTGACCCTCCCCACTACGCAATCAGCGCAACGAAGGGGGGACTCTGCCTCCCTTCTAACCCCCCGGTTAACTACGTGGGCTAGTCATGGAAAGAATATAACACAACCCAACATCTTGTTTAAATAAAACAAGTATGGAAAAGTTGGATCATTTGGTGCCAATCTATAACAATGTTTGTTCAAGAATGCAAAATCTTCATGAATATGTGAACATGTCCTGATTCTGTTTAAGATGGATACAAATTCTTTATTGTCTTGTCACATTACCTGATTTAGTTCATAAGTTTTCACATTTTCTTTCCAAAATTTGTAAGGAACATTAGTTCCTTTTAGATGTGGTTGTTCAAATATTCAACAATCATGTACAGGTTGTGCTTGACATAGGTCACCATAAAATATTATGTCAAGGTTCCCAAATGGGGAAGATGGAGTATGCATAATTTCACGGAGTCGCTTGTCAATGCTATAAAGCAATCAAGACCCAATTAATGAAGCCTCATCTGTTAAAATAAATTTAAGTTGTTTGTATTCTTTGCTCAATACATCGAGTGTGTTAGAAGCCAATGGCACCATGTGACATGGTGAAAGTGGAAAATGCAAAGTTGAATGGACTATAACACCACGTGCAATATATGTAGCTCTTCTAGTAAATGCAAGTATTGGACCTTTTTTTTTCAAAGGGTCACTTTGTAAGTCTTTGTTATAAAGTCGTATGAGTGCATGGTAAAGTGCTTTTGCAATGAATGTTTTTCCTGTATCTGCACCTTTAATGAAGAATAAATAGAAACACTTACCAGGATTATTCTTTTTCCATAGAACTATTTGTTTGATTATTGATTGTTTCTCTTGATTTAATTGTCTCATAATTTCATGGTATGCTAATGTGTCCAAAACAAAGGGATGCTTAATGAATTCAATGTTTTTTATATATTTAGTTTGAGTGTTTTTGAATTGCATTTTCTCTTGTAAATCTAGTTGAATGTCATATTTTTCATTAGAACAAGCCCTATTGTCAGTTTCTAATGGCAAGTGAAGTATAAATATCTCGTCACCTTGGGATGAAATTGTAGTGGAAGCAGTTTCAATATCACCCAATGTGCGACTAAATGAGAAAATTGCTTTTCTGTGACATCAATAATGTGTTTATGCGAAAAGTATGCTTCAGCCCATGTTTCTTCACTTTTCTTTAATGTGTATTCAGACTCCCCATATGGGATGTAAAGCATCATTTTTTTCTCTATAATGGTTTTCTGGGTCCATGTGTTCATTGTATCGAATGAGTACTATGACACATGGACATGAATGCTAAAGGGAAATGGGATGTGCAACATATCTATCAACAATTATCATGCAAACAATATCTTCAGAACTATCGGGTTCTTGTTCTAACAAAATATGTCTTTTTAGAACATATGTTTATTTTTCAGCTGGAGTAGTGTTAATGATTATATATATATATATATTCTCAAATTTGTTTAAATGCAGTTGTCATGGAGAAATCCATTTTTGTCATATAAGAGCTGCAATATGCTACTGCAACATAGAGATCTAAAATAAATTAAGGATCTGTGTTTGCTTGCCACAACAAAGGGATTTTCTTTTTGCAAATGCATTTATCCACACATCGAAAAGATTTCTTTTGAGCAATACAATTGGCCAAGTAATACAAAATCCTAAGAACACGATGTATTCTTGTTTTGTAATTCCAAGATCGGCTAAAAACATGGAAAATGTTATGTTATTTGAATAGGATTTGTCCTGTAGAAGAAATGAAATTTTCTTTTGCATTGTTTGCATATCATTGCTTTCATTTCATAAAGTATGCAAGATACAAGTTTCATCAATTGGTGGGATAGGGAAACCAAATCTACAACTAGAATTTTTATGTTTTTTGCAAGCTTTTGTGTGGTGATGAGTTTGAAATTGAATCATTTGATTCAAAAAAATTGTTGAATCACAAGTCAAATACTAATCAATGAAACCTATGACATCAAAATCAAGGTATTTTTGATATATTGGTGCGTTTTGAATCCAAAGAAATCCATGATCATGCTCTGTTCCTATATTTTGGAATTTTGTCATAAAAAAGTAATCTTGCACTTAACCAAATAATTCATTTTTTTTGTTATCAAGTAACGTAGTGACGAGATTCTATGCCTATAATATCGACTACATATGATTAGTTGACGTTTGATCAATGTGTCAATGCATTCATCATCGAAGTTCTTTGCCTCATTTGTTATGGAGTCAATACTTTGTATTTTTAATGCATTTATCAATGGTTCCCAAAGATGCTCAACACTAGTGAATGTCACAAAGAAAGTCGATGGACCAAGTTGTCATATCATTGCAAATATATCTTTTCATAAATGTTCAAAATAGTCAGGCAATGTGTGAATGCTTCTTAAACATTGATATGCAATTGGTGACTTTAATAATTTTTGAAGATTGCTTTTATTTTTAACATCTTTAGCAACTAGTTTTTGTCCTTTTAGCTCTCCTTTGCAAATAGAAATCCAAGCTGAGTTAGAAACCTGGTTTATCAAAATATGAATTTCTTTAAAAAATATGTTTGTAATATGTGTTGAAAAGTCACTAGACATGTGCAACAGTTCCCATTGTGCAATTTTTTGATACGAAAAGTGATTGATAACATCAGTAGGGTGACTTGATCCAAAGAACAGTGTTGGAAAGTTTAGTTCTTCAGAGAATTTGTCTTGAAAAATGCCTAGGGGATGAAACCCTTCAGAAGGTGCAATATGTATTATTCTTGTATCAAGATCATGGATAAGGTGGGCCTCTAAATAACCATGTACAAGTGTTTCAGTTTCTTGCTCTAGATCATTATCTGCATTTGGTGAGTCTAGTTCCTTCATTTTTGGACTATTGTTCTGATGATCTTTTCTACTTTGATCAAAATGTTTTTTCCATTCATAGTTGATTACTATTTGTTCGCTCTTATATAGATATGTGTTGCACAAGTCATGTAATGCACACATCACTTTCTTGGGTCAAATATTTCTAGACAAATAGGCATTCTTGTATTCTAATTTTCTTTTTAGCATAATTCCCACTGTCATATTGTCATCAATATCTCTAGGCAATGCTCTCTGAATTCTATCTAGACTAGAAGGAACATTTATGATTGTTCCTGTTAATCCAATTTGTGATCTTTTATAGCCAAGTTGTCTTATTTGTGCAAAAGCCATCCTTGGTGCCACTAACCTCTCTTCCAAATATGTTAATTGTGCAACGAACATCAATTTTTCATTTCGTCGAATATGAAGAGGCGATGCAAATGTATGGAATTTTTCATTGAGTATTGCATTATTACAAGATTTGCATATTTTTTCATTGAGTTTAATGGTTTTGAAGTCTGAAGTAGGCATCATATAGAAAATAGTAGATAATATGTCTTTGTTAATAGATTGCATGTCCTTTCCAAAGGACAATCTATCACAAATGCAACATGCATATGTAGGCGTGTCTTGGATTGATTGCAAATATGCCTTAATTGCTTTATTTGACTTTACATGTTGCTTTTGTGCTTCTTGTATTATAACACTGTGTGCTCATATTGCAGATTTCAATTGATGTAAGTGAGTGTACTACTTATTATAAGCATTGGAAAAATAAGTAGAGAGTTCTTTGTGATTTTGTGTCTCCAATGAAAAAGGATTATTGTCCTTATTTGATGATGTGGAATCCTTTGATACCACAACAATTTATTTTGTTTTTGATATTGTGTTTTCAGTTGACAAATGCTTTAATTGAGTAGAATATCTAGTAAACCTAGATTCTTTGCTAACAAGATATCGATAAGGTACACTTGAGGCCGGATTGCAATTATCTCTTTCCGAGATTCCTTGGAGCATTTGTGGTGAATATTCAATGTCACTAATATTCTAACCATTTCGAATTTCGAGAATTGCATTGAAATGTGCATGTGTTGTAGATATTGGTACATGAATAAGGTACAAGACTTTGGAGGAAGTTTTTGATGAATAGAATCTCAAGGAAATACCTTTTGTTTCTATATTCCAGATATATATGCTAACATCAAGGAGTTCACATATCCATTGTATTGCAAAACTTTTTCCCTCTATATGTCCATATGCATATGGCATTGATGAATTTATAATATAAGCTTGCCAATCATTAATACGTTGCTCTTGTTCAATGTCTTTAACACTCAGGTGTTGTTGTAAGCAATTTATAGTTCTATCATCATTTCAAATGAAACAATTGTAAAAATATTGTGTAATTGTTTTTATGATATTAGACATATCAAACCATGGTGCAAGCGTGCAAATAGACTCAAACAAAGAGTCATGACAATCATTAAAATTTTGTCGATAGATCATGAAGCCTTGTTCAAATAATATTTTCTCAATTGACAATATGTCAAACTTTCCATGTGAGAATTGGTATGTGAAAATGCATGGGCTAATCATTCTATTTATTGAAGCTGCATTATCTACTGTGCTATGTAGCAACAATGGTTCAAAATGTCCACATGCAAGATTTTTGTTATGTAGCAAAATATTATATTGATAGCCATGAATGTCTGAATTGAATCGTAGATATGCTTGGCCATTTGTAAATAGCCAAACATTGACTGGAAATGACAACCACTTGGAGAACCATTTGATACAAAATGCATCCCCCCATAAGCTAATTGTAGATCGAGCACAAATAAAATAAGGTGTAGACAATACTTTCAAGTACATTTCAAGATCATTAACATGATGAAGATCCTAAAGGTATTCAGGAGTCAATTATGTATGCAATGAATGCAAAGCAATATCATGTCCATGAGATAAGCAATGCTGAAAGTGGTTTACAATTCCATGTCGTATTTCAATTGAACTATAGAGAAAGTGAAGAGAATAACAAATGAGTCAAATAAACAGTCACCGGGATAATAGAATAAATGTTCTAATCTATGTATATTGAATCTAGATAACTTGTGATCAATTTATTATAATTTTGATCCTTTCAATGCAAAACTATTTTTCATTGCCATAAAGTATATTGAGACAAACTAACAAATTGTCCAAATGTGACAATGATTTATAGCATTAAGAGCATGGATTGCATTGAATGTTCAATCAACACATATGATACTAGGAAATTTTTAGACCTCATATATTATCTAGTCTACATTGTCTTTGTGACTATCTTCTCTCCCTATTATTTTTGTTTCACAATACTTCGAAAATGAGTACCTAGCACTGTGACAAAAGAGTAGATGAAATGGCCATAAGGAACCTTGAATATTGCATTTTTTGCAATTGAAACATAATTTAAAACTAAATACATTTATGCAATTTAAAATAATAGCAACAAAAGCATTATTATCATTTTAACAAATTTCAAAACACAATATTTAATTTGCAAAATTTCATAATTTGTTTTTTGACAATTACTGTAAATTCATTTCAAAATGTATAAATCAAATAGAATCCAATTATTAGCTTCAAAAACAAATTACAATATAGCTTTCTATAATAAACAACTCTAATTTAAGATAACAAGCATAAAACTACTTAAAACAATTATCATATTCATAAGCTTATTGAAATAATAAACATATTCAAATGCTTATTACTATAAAGCTATCAATTGCACCATGTCTAAGTTACTAACCTATTGTTGCATTATAAATACATTATGCTATGAAATAAAATGTAAAGTATTTAGCTTCCTAGCATAATGCAATATTTATTTTTTAAGACTTGGTGCAAATGGATATAGCTCCAATTGTTTGAGCATACCTATGGCTAACACATGAACATCATAGTTTTTTGACATATCCACATCATAGTAGTTGGAGAAAGTCTCATAGCTAGTGTGTGCATATGCAAGAACAAAACCCAGGCATAATTGGTAGACAAAAAACAATGCATGGAGTTAATGGAAAAAGTGAAAACTAGAAAAACTAATAATTGATATTTCTATGTAGCAAGAAGCACCAAAGAAAAATTGTAAGCATTTTGATCAATAAAACACACCACACATTGTTGTTTTTTCGACAAATACCTATGCAACTTTTTTTGCCATAAAAATTCTAGTTTTTTTCTATATATATGATTTTAGAATTATTTTATCTAAATTGTCTCTCTATGATTTATGACACAATAAAATTAATTACATCAGTTCTATATACTTTGTGTTCATGCATAGCCTATACATAATTCAAATGTATTTGTGATCACACATTGATCATTAAGAGATTGACATACTTAGAATGAGACTACATGAGAATCACCAACAATGTATGCAAGGCACAACAATATTAATAGCACCGTAGCCATGAATTTATGCAAGCTACACAACACTTGTGTACAAAACAAATTAACAATGCATTGAATGCTACAAGAGCATATATATATGTGTGTGTGTGTGTGTTTAATCTATTTTCTGCAAATAACAATGACAAAAAATGGGTAATGTGATTTTGTATCATATTGTTTACTAGCCATTGAAAGCATTACCTACTATGTCATAAGCAATAAACAACATTCTAGTGACACATGACTAAAGAAAGCACAAATAAAAAATCATTGCCCAATTGTAATCATAGTACTATAACTACATTAAATTGCAAACCAAGGTGGGTAGGCTAACTTTGTATCATATTGTTTGCTAGACATTGAAAGCATTATCTACTATGCCATAAATAACAAATAACATTCTAGCCACACATGACTACAAAAATTGCAAATAAAAACCATTACTCAATATTAATCATAGTTCTATAACTACATTAAATTGCATATGTACTTTAGTAAATGTGTCAATTTGAGCAAAACATATTGCACCAAAATTGTCTAGAAATGCAATAATTTAAGCTTCCATAGCCACTCATCTTGGAATACAGATTCCAAGTAGACATACACAACAAAAATTATTATGAGATTTAGGGGTGCATTTAATATCTGTTGATTTTAGCATTACAATTTGTGAAAATTCTTTCTCACTTGAGACATAGTGAATCAATAATTTTATCATCTAAATCACGCGAAAAAAATGTTGCATGTTGGCTTTGACAGTAATTCAATGTTCTCTGGATTTGAACAAAGATATTTTATGCAACAACATAAACTCTTACACTAATTAAAACTGCAACTAATCCAATTGCCACGAAAATTGCATTCAAACTGCTCATTTATTTTCCTCTTCCCTGTTTTATTTGCATAATGCAATTTTTGATTACCAGTCTCCTCCTCCTTTATAAGTTGTTGCAACGACTTTGACAATTCCAAAACTACACATTCCATGACTCAAAATCATTCACAATTGCATAGCACTATTCTATAACAGATTCCACCCAATCTAGCAGACATAACCTAATCCAATATATCATCAAGTCAAATACTGATTTTACAATTTAAATAATACTACCCTTTAAAGGATTTTTAGTATCAACTACAATAAATAATACCAGGAAAAAGTGTTCTAAAAACTAATTTCGTTAGTCAAAGATGTTCAATTATAAGCATATTAGACATTGTACTTCAAATCATACCAAATGTCAATTTGCCAAAAAAGTAAAATCTAAGTATATAAAAGTATTTGAAAACCCTTATAATTGTCTTTAAGTGTTTAGACATTAAATACTATTAAATATCACAATTGCAAATAACAAAGATTGTAAGGTTCTTTAAGTCCTTCTAGTTCCCATTTGTCTTTTTATTGCTTTCCACTTGTTCTGAAAAAAAGAGCACATAATTGCTACATAAAAACATTAAATATTATTCCTTAATTAAAAAATTATTTAAAAGTTTAGCTTGCCACCTAGACATACATAACGTGTAATTTAATCCCAAATTAATGGACAACAATAAAGTTTATTTAAAATTTCTAAAAAAATTGTCAAGTTTTGGATATTTCCTTGTCTAGATAAAAATATTCAACACTTTAAAATTTAGAGCAAATTCAAAATTGCACAAATGTCTAGAACATCCTAATCATTACAATCTCTACCTATAAAATAAAAAGCACACACAAAGTCAAATATTTCTCACCTAATATGGCAATTACTTTATCAAATCTTAAAAATATATATTTCAAAGGTCCATCATAAACATTATGAAGACATTAAACTAATGCATGATCTATTTGCATAAAACACATAGATAAAATAATTTATATTAGCAATTTGTATCCATGACTTTATATTTTTATTGCTCAAATCATTTTTTTTGATAACATCTGTACATTGAATATTAAGCAATGCATCATGATTTACAAAAGCCATTAATAAAAATAATAACATGTTTCTAACTATACATTACTAATATAAACTACTATAATATAATACAAGGCAATGTATTTATTAATTATAAAATTATTGCAATTTTCATGTTTATTTATATTTCCTTAAATCCAATTAAAATGACACAACATCACAATGATGTCCAAAAATATTAGTTGAATAAACAATTTTAACATCCATGGAATTTAAATAAGAAAATATAAAACAACTTAATATAATACTCTATTTATTTATATATAAAAACAATAAAATTTGATAATAAAGTATTTTAGAATTATTTAAAAAATTAAAAGAATACACCATTATTCAAATTTTAATATATATATGATTTTAAATTTAATTAGTGATTTAAAATTCCAAATACTTATTTACAAAATATATGAATAAAATAAAAATAAAATTGAAATTAAATTTAAATTCACATTCACATTACTTTAAACTAAGTCTATTTTAGTTTTATAAAGTTTAGTCAAAATCATCAAAACTCTCACTGAAACTTTAATTCATTTTGCAACCATCAACAATTTTAAGTAAAACTAATAAAATTTAACAGTTTAGTCACTTGCCACAATTTAAAATAATTAGGAACCAAAAAACAAAAAAAACCAAAAAAATAAAAAAGAACAAAAAACAATAGAGTAAAAAAGATCTTCATATAAAATGTACTATACACCAAAAGTTAAAAAAGATTTTCATATAAAATGTACTATACACCAAAAGTTAAATATGAAAAGTTGTATTTTAAATATAAATTGATAAAATAGCTAAAAAGTATAACAAAGTTTAATTATTTTATATAATTTTAAACTAATTTGGTTATATATATATATAGATATATATAAAGTATTTAAATAAACTTAATATTTTAGAATCCATGGTCTAAAATTGTAATTTAAATAAATAATTTTCAAATTTAAAACAAAATTGGTTTAGGAAAGGAAAAAAAAAAAAACTCAAACATAAAAACTATTTGTTTGTCTATTTATACTCATAAAAAAATTAAATTTAAATTAACCATTTTTTTCCCCGCTAAATGTCAGGTAGTGAATGTATAATAACAACTAATTTTACTAGATATTTAACTTTAAATTCATAACATACCAACTAATGATAGAATTGATCATAGACCTCATTTAAGTCATTTATAAAAAATAATAATAATAAATTCTAGAAAACAAAAGCCGAAAATTATATTTTCAATGTATATTGAATAAGTGCATTACAAGCCAAGTATGTATCAGAATAGAAATAAAACATGCACGATCAAATAAGTTACAATTTGCAAGTAATAATGGTATAATTACTCTGAAATCTCAACACAAACGATAAAAACCATGAAACAAGATAATTTGTCCAATACTGCTCATTTTCTCCTAAAACAATAGATCACTTTAATCTCACCTAATATCGATGTTAATGTATGTGTGAATAATTTTGATTAAAATAATATTTAAACATAACGCATATCACAACCTTCGTTCAATTTGTCACCGCTCGCACTAGCTTCCATGCAATATTATAGTTGGAGTCGATTTGGTCAGGGACTATGAATAGTCGGGAGTGTCCAGAGAGACCATTCAAATGACAAGGCCGACTTCCAACCTCATAGTTGGACCTGTCTTTCGACTTGCTTTCAATAGGGACCACAAAAAAATATGTACATATAGTTGGGCGTGTTTACAAGGAGCCCAATTGGTTGCGGAATGTCATAACACCATCCAAAATACAATGTTGACCTCCGATCTCATAGCCAGACCATCGACTTTCTCCTGGAAGGGCCCACAAAAGAAACATTTATGTACAATTGGCCTCTTTATAATTTTTTTTTTTTTTTTTTTCATATAGCTTATTATTTGATAAAATTAATTTATTCTTTTATCAATAGAAAGTAAATTGAATAAATTATGCTTCTAATATAAAATGTTTAAAATATGGGAACCCGTTATCCCTTCTTTAAAGAAAAAAAATGAAGTATTGAAGCTGGAGCCAAATTGGTCGGGGAGTGTCAGTAGTCGGGAGTGTCTAGAGAGACCATTCAAACCACAATGCCGACCTCCGATCTCATAGTGGGGGCCGACCTCCGACTTTCTTTCAGTAGGAGCCACAAAAGAAATATGTGCGTATAGTTATGCGTAACCTCATAGTCAACCTAACCTCCAACTTGCTTCTATGAAGGCCCACAAAACAAACATACATGTTTATAATTTATTATTTTGTTTTTTCACATAACATATTATTTAATAAATGTAATTTAAAATACTTTATTCTTTTATCAATAAAGAAATAAATTCAACAAATTATTTTTATAAGACATTTAAGATTTAATTTATAACATATCAACTCATGATAAACTTGATCATAGACCTCATTTAAGTCATTTATAAGAAATAATAATAATAACAACAATGAACCTAGATTTTGAGCTGAATTGGCTAGGGAGTGTCAGTAGTCGGGAGTGTCTAGAGAGACCATTCAAACAAAAATGTCGACCTCTGATCTCATAGTGGGGGCCGACCTCCGACTTGCTTTCAGTAGGAGCCACAAAAGAAATATGTGCGTATAGTTATGCATGTTTACAACAATCACCTCTGACCTCATAGTCAACCTGACCTTTGACTTGCTTCTATGAAGGCCCACAAAACAAACATATGTGTCTATAATTTATTATTTTGTTTTTTCACATAACATATTATTTAATAAATGTAATTTAAAATACCTTATTCTTTTATCAACAAAGAAATAAATTCAAAAAATTATTTTTATAAGACATTTATTTAAAGAAATTTTACAGAAAGATTATTATTCTTTCTATCTAAAAGTTTAAGATAACAAATCCAAAAACTATGTACAAATTAAAACAAAATTAGGATTAAAATGTTTAAAAGATACGAACCCGTTAGCCCTCATCTAAAGAATAAAACAATCTAAATATGGTTCATAAATTACAAAAGTCGAAAACAACTAACTTAAACGTCAGTTGCAACTTCAAGACCATTCGAAGCTCAACCTTTTGCAAGATGGGTTGGAGCTCGACCTTTTCCTTATGATTCTTCTCCAAATACATGCCGATTGCCCGACCACAAAGTCAGTCTCGACCTCAACTATGAGTTTCCTTCGACTCCAAAGAAACCCAAAAAATTGAAATGGAGAGAGATGCCCCTATTCTAAATTTATTTTTTTTTAAACGTACTCTCACAACCGTGGCTCAAACATGTTCCTCTATGCATAAAATTTAGGAAGAATGTACATTAGAAAATCCCACCATTGGAAACTCAGAATACTGGTAACATTGGTCTCAAAAGTTCTCCAATACCGTTGAAACTTGAATTTTGCCGTCGATTCTTTTATGTTTTTGTTTTTCTAGTTGGCAACTATCTGAGACTGTAATCTCCCATCGCTTAAAGTATAAATTTTATTCCAATAAATTTAGTGTTTTGAAAAATAAATTAATAGAAGCAATGTGCCCTATGACAATGGACTGAACATAAAAGACATGAGAAAACTTGCATACACGAGTCTGCTAAAACAGAAACATGTGTCAACTTCTGACATCGCAATGTGTCGCGCTCGACTGAGGTCAAAGTTATTTTCTTCCCGAGCTAGATGTTTATGTCAATAGAACTTTGACCCCCCAACTATCTAAAATAACACGATATGCAGTCGGAGTCGCCACCTTGCTCACGAGCCTTTTGAAAATGAAAAGATCCCTATACTTCCACTTCACAAGTTTCAAAGTAAATTCTGGGAAATATTCGCCGTAACTGCTACAGAAAATCATGGAATCGGGGTCGACAGATAATTTAAAACTAAAACATATGGAATTGGGGTCAGTACCTTTCCCATCGGACTCCCGCAAATGCAATGATGGGCCAATCTCTAACTTAGCTGTGGTCAATCAATACTAGTTTATTCCTACAACATTGCATCCAAACCATCGAAACTTGAGCTTACAATGTATTTAACACTTTTGACCCATTAAACTAGAGTTTTCTCATAGAGAGAACTCAAAAACTTACCAGGTTTTCGTCGCTAAAATCTAGCAATCCGCTTACCCAAACAACTGTTATCCTCTAAATTCTAAAGTCTCACCTATAAATTTTGTGAAACAACGAACCATTAAAACTCCAAATTATGCCCCACGACCATTAAACTAAAAAATAATGTTTGTACATTTCCCTGTCAAATTTTTGTCGAGGAATTTGGAAAACATGCGCCCTGCCACATATCCAAACACCTTCATCATTCTGCACAAAAGGTTTACTGCTCACATATGCCGAAGTAAAAAAACCTCACTTGGTAACAAAAAAAACCTGAAAATGAGGAGTTATGCCACACAAAAAACATAGACAGAGAAATAGGAAATCCAACCTCAATGAGCACCACAAACAAAAAAAATAAAACAACCACTTTGAACATTGAAAACAACTAAATCCGCTTCTCGATAATCCATTAACCATAATAATAAATTCTTCACCAACACTCTTAAAACGAAATTAACACCACTAGAGCTCAAAGCAGCCCAAGCTAACTCACAGCTGTATGAAGGATCGCCCTATCCTATACCTACACTGTACAATTTGATATATCATGCATGGAAAGATGACGTTGACCGTCGAAATTCGAAGCCGGGGATGCGATGATAGACTGATTTCACGCAAAAATTTCAACGAAAAGCGTAATGTTAACTATAGAAATTGGAAAAATTGCACCATTATAGACAAACTAATAGCTTGGAACCAATCATAGATGTCACTGTGTAAGCAATGACATAATAAAAATCTACATTTACAATGAAGGCATTCTTTTAAGGGGAGGTTGCTCTCGAGCCCCTCGTCATCTGTCCATAGGGATAGATGCTTATGAATGAGGGCCACATGCATTTTTCTAGATTTATTAACAAATTCCATGTGCATCTGATGTCTTTTAGCAGGTTTAAAGGTTGAGGAGGTTGTTGTATACCATTGAATTCGAGGTTGTTGTGGGAAATGGAGGTGACGGGGCTTAGGATGAAATCTATGGTCATTTCTCAACAAAATCTATCATTCTATTTTGGTGATTCCTTGCAATTCGTTTTCACTGCATACTTATTACAGGCCACGGGTTTGATTCACTTCTAAGAGTTCTTCAATTGTTTCTCATTATTAATTTATGGATGACCTTTGTTTTCCATCCCATGAAGATTCCCATAAACATACACTATTTTTTCTGGCGAGGTGAGAGGTGCCCATCTCTGGTAATGACAATGAAGAATAATTACTAATGTGTTATATGATAAGAGTCAGAGCCCATGTTTCAACTTCCCTGGAATATTGGCAGTTTTTTGTGGCGGATAGGTGGATAGTTTTTCATGGAAGTGTATGACCATCGTGAATTTCTTGTGAATCAAAACATAGAAATGTTGAAACTATACCTCCCAAAACTTTTTCTCACTAGCACATAACACTCCAAGTTCCACATATGGCATCAACACCTATGCCTCCTTTGGCCTTATGGTAAGTAGGGTATACTTATTATGAGGAGACCCAGGTTAAAATCTCTTGAACACCTTAATCATATTCAAAAGTGGTTAGTGAGGACCTCCCAAAACATATTGATAACATGGTTATCTTGGAATTAAGTTTGATCCCCTTTTCCAATTCAAAATTGGAAAGTAAAAATAAGCTCACAATTGAGATTGCTGGATGGGATCGAGAGCCCCTTTGCTAGTTCAAAATTGGAAAGTAAAAAGAAGTTCACAATTTAGATTACTATATTACTGAATGGGAATCAAGATAAAGACCAATATTGACCTTTATGCATTGGTGGACATGTGATGAAATCGTAGCATATAGTAAAGTACATTCTATAAAGCTAAAAGTGAGAAATCTAACTACATGTATCAGAGTAGAAGTAAATAGGTTATATTGAACAATTAGAATACATAACCGATTCCCTAAATCCACTGGAAATTGAAGAAGCAACTAAAGACTGGGTTGCAGATATATCAGAGCACCCTACAGGAAATATAAAGGGTTATCAATATTTATGGTGCTATAGTTCCATTAATTCTCTGGGGCAGTATATGCCACCCATTCGATTTAACCAAGTACAAAATCCAATGGTTAACATATACTGTCCTAGTGCATTAATGGAATTATAGCTTCACAAATATTGGTTGCCAATATAAAGGGCTCGAATATGAAAACCACAAGACCCCCATTATTGAAACTATGAGAAAATAGCAAGTTTGCAACATAGTCCAGATCAACATGTTGATGGTTGACGAAGATCCAATCGCCTACCTTCTTCTTGAGTTTTTGTTTTTTTTCTTGTTGTCACCCCCTTCATTGTTTTGTGGTGGAGAGAACTCCTCAAGAATGGAAATTATTCCAGAGCACGAGTTGGTGTTGTAATACAAAGGATGCTTGTTAATGGAGTCTATAATATCGACTAAGGGAGCATCCACTCTGCCTTTGCGGGATCTATTAGGCTCATGTGAAAAAAGATTTGCCAGCATCTACCGCTTATGAGTGTTGAAATCCATATATTAAGCCATAGTATCTTAGATCGAGTGGATTAAACCCTTTTGGACTCGCTTTAAATGCTCAAAATCCCTTGAATTTCAAATCGTTTAGAATTACATAATTCACTTTCTTCTGTTGGATATGGTTATATATCCATCTCACCTATGTAAAAAGCCTTAAGCGCTCACCCATTAGAATCAGTTGATAAACTTTACATTCAAATTCAAGAGATATGTCATATAAGTTTCTTTTGAAAGATATGTTAAGTAAGTTTCTTTTCAAATTATAATATTCCCTTAATGTGATGTATTCATGGCAGTTTTTCTTTAAATTCATCATAGAGGTTTTCTCCATTTATTTTTTTAATGGTCTAATATGAATTATTATTTTCATATTATAGGTGGTTTGTCTATGCCAAAGAGTTGATAGAGCTAAATTCGAATCAAATCTACTAGAATTTTTGATTATTTGTTAGATGTTATTTACATAATTTCAAATGTATTATAATTTATTTTTCTTTTCTTTTCAATGCTTCTCTCAACTTTTCCCTACCACAATGGATATTTTTTTGTTTCTAGTAAATTCCCTTGGTGAAGATTTTTCATTTTGGTGGACATTTTGTTATTATATTCCTTCGACTTTAGTCTTAGACCTTCCTCTTTTTATTTATTATTATTATTTAGTATGAATTGATTTTCTTAGTACATCATCTATTGGTTATATTTGTAGAATAGTTGTTGCTTATTAATTCAAGGAAAAAATATCAGAAATTACTTGCACCATTGTGAATATGAGAGTTGTCCATTCTAATGGTGAGCGTGTCTTGAAGGTGAGTAAAGACGAAAGACATGAAAGAAAAAAAGTTAACTATCTCTCTTAATCATTAGCTCTGGAAAAACATGAATACATTACTCCCTTTTATCATTTTTAAGGGTTAAGAGTAGCATTAATACTAAATAAAGACGACCCTAATTGAGTTCCTCTCCTCAACCATCGACTCTAGGAAAACAATTACACATTGTTCCTTTTCTCCCTTTTTAAGGGTTAAAAGAAACATCAATAATAAATAAATTATTTCATATTAGAGGGTTTTCTGGGGGTTGATTACATGTCTCTAACATCTTTCTGAGCGATGTGATGTATATTTGAACCTGCTTGAGTATAAATGAAGAAACCTATATGACCACCATTAATATCATAACAATATTACAACATAATGCTTTTTAACATTAGACTTAGCAGTACAACTTATGGACGTCTTTAAGTTAACCTAATAATATTATTACTATAATGACCTAAGAGGTTTTCACTTTAACCTCGAATCATAGGTTATAAGTTTAAACTTGGAATTTGTTTGACGATTTTAGGATGTGATTATGCTTCTAATAATTTTAAAGGTTTTTAGGGTTTTTATATGCTTTCATTTTCTCTTTGCAAGGTTGACGTGTGTATGTTTTGTGTTCCTCTTCCGTTTTTACATGAAAAGACAATATGAGTAGTCTGATGGTGGGGTAAAGAATCGAGATGGATTTCAAAATTTTCCCAAAGACGATGTGAGCATTTAATGAATGTGTCTCTAAATGAAAGTGTGTGATGTGGTGGTGGATGTGTATGGATTTTCCTGAATGGTGTGGCACATTAAAAGGTCGTAGTCTATCTATTATAAGTTTTGAAATGTTTTCCAATATATCTTTGATCTAATTTATCTATAATTCATTTATTGGAATCACAACTTTGAGTTGTGAACTCTTCACAATTTGAGTGCCTCAGGGGTTTTTCAGGGTGTTGAATCCATATGTGCAGTCAAAAACCCATTTTAAAGAAAAAAGACTAAAAGAATTCACTGAATTCATGTCAAAAAATCTAAAACATATAATGTTTATACAATGCCCATTAAAAGAAACACAGAGCCATCAAATGTAACTTGTGCATTGTACTTGTAGGCATCACTTCATCTTATGCTTTTGTGGCAAGTTCATTCAATTATTTCTCATTATTAATTTCTCAACAAACTCTAATTTTCGTCCCACGAAGGCGCCCAAACATGGAATCTATTTTGTCTCTCAAGGTGAGAAGCACTCAGTCTTTAGTAATGACAATGAAGAATACTTATCAATGTGTAGCATTGAGCTTAGCTTGTTCAAGGCACAATGTTGATAATGGTTACCCATGGATCTCGTGCATGTCCTTCCTGCTTCTATTTTTAGTGGTGTGGTGGGAAATATATTGTATTGTAATTCTTCATTAAATAGGGAGATCAAATGGTACTGATAAAATTAGAGTATCTGCCTATATTTGAAAAAAGAGACGGTTCCATCAGGGTTTTCTACAGTATGGCACATTGTCTGATAATTTGTTTATTGATGTTTACTATCATCGTCAAACTTTAGGTTACTCATATTATCTATATTGATATATGAAATGGCCAATGGTTTTTCTATTTAATTTTATTAATGGCCTGATATGAATTGTGTTTTCATATTTTAGGTGATATATCCATGCAAAATATTCAGGGTGTTGGATTGGAATGGGATGAATGGAATCGACTGGAACTTTTCGAGGAAAATATTTTATATCTGGTAGACATGGTTGATGGAATTTCAAATTTTGGTGGAGAGAAAGAGCGAGGGATAACTCTCCTTGAGAATAAGAAAACAAGAATATTTGAGAGGGAATGACATTTACCCATAAATACCCTCTCTTGGAAAATAAGAGAAAAATAAGATTCGAGAAAGAATGACATTTATCTACCCATAAAGTTGTGATAGAGAGGGAGACAAAAATATCTTTTTGGATGCTAGATGGATTTTGTATTTAGAGAGAGAATGTTCTTAATATATACATACATCTAATGGATAAGAGAAAAAGAAGATTTGATAGAGAATGACATTTAACTATAGATAAACTTGTAATAGACAAAGGGAAACAAAAATATATTTTCAGATGCTATATGGATTTTGCATTTATAGAGAGTACTTCCTCAATATATACATCCAATGGATATACATTCAACTACGCTTTTTCACATTCACCTCCTCTATATCTTTTTGTTATGTTCTTGTATTTTATTTATGTGATAGTATGGAAGCATTTCCAATGTTGTCGGTCTTTGTGACTTATTGTAGTTATGTGTTTGTGTGTGTTTCATATCATATGCATATGTTTGATGTGTGTATTTTGTTATGTGAAATCTTTATGTCTTATTGTAGTTATGTGTTTGTGTGTTTTATATCATATGTATATGTTTGTTGTGTGCGTTATGGTGTGTGTCTTATGCTATGTGAAATTGTTATAGTTTAGAAAAATTGGAGGTTGAATTGCATATGAATTTTCTAGAGCTTGAAGTATGATCAAAGAAATTGAATTGAGAATGGGAAAGAAACTGAACTAAGAACTGAGATTTGAATCAACAAAGAACACCACTTGACATGGGTTCTTCATGTATTATAATGAGTTATTATGCATTGACGGACATGGGTTTCTCATGTATTCTAGTGAGGTATTGTATTTTATGCATTGTTTTTGTTTGGGAACGATTTTTTTTCGTTTAATTAATTAAAGACTATTATATTTCTTAATCTATGTCCTTATTTTTTTTCTTTTTACACCTAAGGCGTTCTTTAAGGGACATTACTTGAGAGACCTTCGTCATATCTCCATAGCATATGTAGAAAGGCCATCTCTCTGCTAACATATGTCATCTTTGTGTTAGCATCAAACCGCCTATCACGTGGTTCTATCTCTGGGCTTTGTCGTCAGGTTTTGCGAAGGTTGAAAGTTTGAAACCAAGACCTTTTTATTCTTCAATGCTGTCAGTTGACAACATATCAACTACCATACATACTACCTACTGCTGTTGATAGTACCTACTCTTCCTTTCTTTACTATAAAAATCCAATCATAAACAAGACATAACACTAGCATAATCTTTCCATGACTCAGAATGCTCAAATCATAAAGGCTGCAATGTCACCCACATGCATACGAATAGTTTCTTGCAAGTTGAATCCATCATGTGAAAATCAAATCATAGGTTACTTGAGGTTGCTAGATTGGACAGAGTTACGTTAACTTCAATTTATATGCAGTGAACAGAAAAGAAGAGAAGTGACAATGGATGTATGTATGTCTATTTTGCATTTCTTTAATTTCTTAATAGACATCTTGCATGCCAGAGATATGGTTAACAATTTACAATCTTTTTCATTTAGAACTTTCAGTATCAAAGAAAGTGCATGATCTTAGTACCAAAGAAAATGAACTTTCAACACCAAATAAATTGCATGATCTCAGTACCAAAGAAAATGGTGGTTATCCTGTCAGTACCAAAGAAATTGCATGATCTCCTCAATTATCTCTATAGTACAATTTGCACTTATGTTTTTTTTTTGGGGGTGGGGGGATTTTTCAAATTCAAATTATGGTTTCATTGATCAAACAGAGTTACAATAGGTTCAAAGGCACAAATATACTAATTAAAAACATAAAAACTTAATATTGAAAAAATATATAATATTTAGTTATTTATTATTTTCTTAATAACTTTTAAAACTTCAATGTATTATCACAAGATTATGTAGAGACAAAATTTTAAAATTCTGCACATTCATTTCTCTATAGATTTTCCGGAGTCGTCCACTCCTGAATAATGCAAGGCGGCATAATCATTCTTGCCAACAAATAGAGATGGAGGCAGATGACTGTGAGGAAACAACACTTGACGATGTAAACTTTAAGGAAGAAATAAAGTCAAGAGAACGCTTACGAGGAAGAAACAAAGTCAATAGAACAATTATGAGGAAGAGGAAAAAGACTTTGGTCAGCCAAGAGGAAAATACACACAACCATGAGAATAACTAAATAGTTTTGTTTTAATATTCTTAGAGTTGACATTTGTGGTGTGACAATATTTTGCATAAGCACTATGCAATTATATTAGCGGTGTTATAATATGTTACATGAGCATATGAAATCGATCCAAATGTTATTCTCTTTTACAATTGGCATTTTTGGCATGACAATATGTCACTTGCAACATGCTAGAATCAACCATTTTCATTTCACTAATTTGAATTCAATGCATCTCTCCTCCCCATGTAGTATTATAAATTGGTAAGGTAATCAAGAGTGAAGAAAGTCGGTGATTATAATTCCTACTGTGACCACTTCAAACTCCACTAGCACGTGGGCATCCATATGTTTCTTCTCAAAAACACCCTTTGTGTGAAGGACATCAATTTTCATGCAATATTTTATCTTCATCTCCATGTGACCATATATATAATTCTCGTAAAAGGGAAAAATTTTCCCCACCCATATATAGCCCTTTCACTATTAGATAATGTGATCTATTGGTATATTCAATAGATAATAAAGTTGGTAAGTGTTAATGAGTTAGAATTTGGAAGCACCCATCACATATTTGTTTCATTGTTTCGAAAATATAAGATGTATTTAACCATATTTATTATAATTGAAGGCACACTATTAATTTTACGTGAGTATCTTTCATATTGTCTTTAAAAAACTTTATACTTTCCATGATACACATTGATTCATTATCATAAAAACTATACTTTGATTTCCTTTTACATTATATCCACCCTCTATTCATTTCAGCGTCTCCTTCCCCTACCTTTTACATTATATCCACCCTCTATTCATTTCAGCGTCTCCTTCCCCTACTTCAGGGATATGCTAGTTATAAAGATAAACATATGAATAAGGAAGGTAAAGGGAAAAAGGTATATGATTAATGATGTAAGTCATATATGATAATATTTTAAGAATGAATAAGTTTATAAGCATTTTTTTATTGAAATTGTTAGGATGGGATTTTCTGATGATGTGTGATGAGTAATGGAGCATTGATGACAATACTTTTGCTTAATTAAAGCAAATTAGGTGCTTGGTATTATAGGAAAGTTATGAAATATCAAATTTTGTCAGGTAGTTACGAAAGGTTTTGGTGATAAGTTATTTGAGACATGTTTATATGGATCTATTAGTTTTGTTGATGTAGGATTCACCACAGGAACATGGAATTTGGTAAAACATTAAGAGAGCAGAGGATTAAATCTCTATCAATGCTTATACATAATCATTTTTGGGTTTTGTGAGGCTTAAAAAGAGTTTTGATATTCTTTTTGGCTAATATCTTGGAAGTATGATTGGTAGTTCCATGAATGTAAGGGAGTGGGATGAAGGTTTGGGGAGGAGGAGAGGAGATTGAATTTTTGGTTTGCAGGTGGAGAGTGGAGCCAAAGGCTTTGTTAATATGGGATATATAATAGACAATGTTTGGAGGGCATTGGTGAAGTGGGGTCTTTCTTTTTCTAGGAGATGGGGAATAAAATTTTGAATGGATTTGTTTATAAGAATTTTAAGAATGGTAGTTTTATGTGCTAGGTGGTGGTGGGATTAGGCCTATGTCATAGTATGAACCCTTTTCTGGTAGACTTTGTGGCAGAGGGATCCACCATGTTGACAGGTGACAAAGACATCAAAGGATGAGAAATTTGTCTTTTTGGGCTTCTATAATAAATTGATTGTGGGGAATAAGCTATTGAAGGCATAAAAAATGAATTAAAGGAGTATTGATCATGAGGCCAAATAACATTGATGTCATTAACAAACCTAAACCATCATGTAGGCTTGAGAGGGAGACTTTTTTAGGGTTAAATACTCAAAGTGCTCCATAAAATTGTTGGAGATGTTCGCCATTACAAGGGACAAGGATGATCCCATAAGAAGATATATATAAAATCACCCTAAAAAAATGGAGATAGAGAAGATAAAGATATTCATCAAATAAAACAAAGATAAAGATGAAAGCCAAAAGGTTTGAAGTTCACTAGAACAAAGGTAAATATTAAAAGTAGAATGTTTTGTTAGGAAATTTTAGACACTTAGGAGTTAGTTAAGTTCAACTTGGTCTAATGTTTTTATTAGGTTAAAAAAGTGTTTATTTAATATGCATTAGTTGCAACATAGAGTTATCTAATGACTCATATTCTCCTTGATACTAATTTCTATTGATTTGTTGCTTAACACATGATTGCTCCATGGTCTATATTTAAAGAGCATGGAAGGTCAATTCTAAAGATAAATTGTGGAAAACTCTCTTTTGCATAAGTTTTCTTTTGTATTGATAAAATTGCCTCAAGTGACCATGTTGGTTTGGGTTGTGGAGTGTTTCCCTCTAAGAGGGTTTAAACCACATAAAAATATTGGTGTTGTTATATTTGATTTTGTTGTGTGAGTAGTTACTTAATGTGTTTGTCTTGTGTGGAATACCTTACTTCCCAAACATGGTTTTAGAGCATGTTTGAAGAGTTGCTATCATTATTGATCATGATCTTCAATCCTAATTTCCACATGAGAGATGCCATTTTCATATATTTCTAGCCTTAATAGATTATTTCTAACCCTACTGTTGTTGAGTTTTGATCTTTTGTTTTGTTTTTGAATTGTTGTTTGTTTTTGCATGAGCACTGATTTTGTGGGAAAGCACACACTTCTAGGTGAAACAACAACAATTCCAACTTCCTTCATTAGTATTATTATGTGTTTTTCGCTATCCCACTTGGTTGAAGGCTACTCTATTTAGTAAAAGATCTTGATTTCAAGTTCCTATTTTCATGTTACATTTTGAAAAAGTTCATGCATAAAGTGTATTTCATTTATATTATAAAAATGAATCACTAAAAGTAACTTTAAATTTTTTTAGTACCCTTTCTTTATATGTTCTCACTTATTTTATAAAAGTGGGATACTTCATAAAATGATTTATTTGTAAAAGTAAGCTTGTAAGCAAGGCTAGCGAGGAAATATATATATATATATATATATCCATCACCATCTTGGCCAACTACTTGCCACATAGCTCTTTTTTTTTTTTTTTTTTAACATCAAGGAGTGCCTTAACATACACCTAGTCATTGTCTTTTCCAAGCCCCATGGGCCCACGTGGCTCTTTGTTACCATCAATACCGTTTTTTAAAAGGGCATAACTTTCACATTTGAAGTCCATCTTTAGTGTCATTTTGTTTTTGAAACAGTCTATGTTTTCAAGAGATTTCCATTCAAACAATTAGTTTTGAACTTTTGAATCCATGTTATCTACATATTTTAATATGGCCACTCCATGTGAACTTTATATTACTAATACCAACTAGTTTTCAAGGAAATCCCACATGGAGGATGTACTACGAAGTAAATGATTGTACCATATTACCTTGAGAAAAGAAAAAATTCCCCATCACTGCTGATAAGAAATCCAAATGGGATAATAAGAATGAAAATGCATGTGGATTAAATTGAATGTCCATTTTCCCTATTTTAGGATTTCATACTCAAGGAATTGATGATTAAGATGAAGGCTGGGAAAAGTAAAAATATATATATATATATTTAGTGAACCTAATGTAATTCTATCTCATCGGCTTGAAAATGAGATCATGCCATTATGTCCCAATGATCTATCTTCAATTGAAGATTATTTGTCTAATGTTAAAACACTTAGACATTTACTTAAATATTTTCAAGTTGATCCAAAGATGACTGATGCATATATATTATTCTTTCTAAGCTTGGTCTTGCATATTCTATTTTTGTATCTACCTTTTATGTCACTAGAGAAGATCTAGGGGTTGCATATAAAGATCCCATTATTGAATCTTTTATGACTTTCCAATGAGATAACAAGACAAGCTCTCACATATTGGATTAATCAACACTGCAGGTTCATCTAACAAGGCCCCAGTGGACCAATAGAAATATACAACCAAGCACCCAAAGAAACAACATCCCTAAAACAAGATTCATAACAAGTGTTTCGAACCCTCTCAATGAGCTTCTACTCCAAATGGTGACAAGAAGCAAAACCAAACAGTAGAATATTGGAATACTTTGTAATTATTATAGGAAAGATGGTCGTCTAGAGTCTAAATGTTTTAAAAGGATGGAGGTCTTGGAAGCAACAATGGAGAAGAACAATATCAATCTTGATTCTTATTCTTCTAACACTTCTTCTCATGGACATGCATTTTCTACTTTTAGTTTATCTTTCAATGTAACATTTATTTCTTCTTCTAATGAGTTCCTTATTGATTCTAGAGCTTCTTATCATATGGCTAAGGATAAAGCCATTTTTTCTACTCTTAATGATTGTAACACCAAACACATATTTGTTGATTATCATGGATCTCTTAGTGTTGTAGAGTTTGCAAAAATTCAAGTAGAAAATGGTCATTTCAATTATGTATTATGTGTTCCAAGTATTTTTTGCAACCTTGTAACAATATATCGAATCACTCATTTAGGTGAATGTAAAACAATAGAGTTTTCACCTCACCAAGTTGTAATCAAGGATTTAACATATCCTAAGCATGTCCTTGTCATTGGAATTATAGATGATATTAACCTGTGTACAAGTTTGACAACTTTGGATCATGATCAGTTCCCTCAATTTTTATTGCTCAGGATGTTGACTTGAGAAAACTTTAGTAAGAGATATTTGGTCATCTAAACCATTGCTCATTGTAGTAACTATGTAATAAAAAAATTGTGACTAGTCTTCCTTTCATTTCTTACAAAGATGGAATTTATGTTGGTTTTGTTCCTTGCAAACATCATAATTTTGACATACGTGCCTCTAGGCATGCCTCACCCCCTACAACTTGTTCAAAATTATTTGTGTGCTCCATTTTATTTTCCTTCTTTATTTGGGTACAAGTGCTTCTTAACTTCCATTGATGATTTCTCTTGATGCACTTTAGTTTAGTTCATAAAAATTAAGTGTGGAATTCTTGATTTGTTCTTGGCCTAGAAGCCCTTGTAGAAAAACAATCTAGACATCAACTGCAAAGGCTAAGAATATATAATGGAGGTGATGGAGGTGATTTTATTAATAAAAAATTCACAGCTTACTACTCTACACATAAAATTCACATAAAATTCAAATGAAAAATATTGTTCCATATACAGCGCACCAAAATGGTGTTGTGGATTTCATATCCTATTTTTATGTTACTTTTTGAAAAAATTCATGCAACATTAAGTCATTTCATAACTTTAGAATAAGTCAATTTAATTTACATTATAAAAATGAATCACTATGAAATAACTTTAATATTCTTTTATTATCCTTCTTTTTCATATATCTCATTTATTTTATAAATATGGGTCACTTCATAAAATAATTTACTTGTAAAAGTGAGCTTATAGACAAATGCTAGTGAGGGAAACTAATTTTTTTTGTTTCTTGACAACATCCATCACCATGTGAACCAATTACCAAGGATGTGGCTTTTAGGTGGTTTTTTTTTTTTTTTAATAATATTTTTGGTTAGGCAAGTGGGATTGCCCATGTAATAGTACACCCAACCATCCTCTATTCAAAGCCTCATGGGCTCGCGTGGCTCTTTGTTACTAGCAATGTCTTTTTTGAAAAGGGCATAACTTTCACATTTAAAGTCCATTTTCAGTTCCATTTTGTTTTATAAACAATCTATTTTTACTAGAGCTTTCCATTTAAACAATCAACTTCAATTTTTGAATCCATATTATCTGTATATTTTAATATGGTCACTCCAAGTGAACTTTTGCTTACCAATACCAACTACTTCTCATGGAAATCATACATGGAGGATGTACTAAGAAGTAAAGGATTGTACCAGATTATCTTGGGAAAAGAAAAACCCCCCACTGATATTGATAAGGAATCTAAATGGTATAACATGAATGAAGAAACATGTCAATTAATCATAATGTCCATTTCTATTGATTTACAATTTCATATTAAAGGAATCAATGACTGGGATGAAGCCTGAGAACAATTAAAAAAGATATTTGGTGAACCTAATATGATTAGATCTCATTAACTTGAAAATCAAATCATGACTTTAAGTTCTAATGATTTCTCTTGCATTGAAGATTATTGTCTAGGTCCAAAACAAGTGGACACTTATTTAAATATTGTCAAGTCGATCTAAAGATGATCGATGCATATTTGTTATTCTTTATAAGCTTGATCTTAGATGTTCTATTTTGTATCTACCTTTTATGCCATTTGAGAATATTTAGGGGTTGCATATAAAGATTCAACTCTTGAATCTTTTTGTGAATCTCCAATGATAGAGCAAAAAATTATTACATATTGGAGTGATGAACACAGTCAGTTCATCTAAAAAGGCTTTTGAGGTCCATCATAAATATAAAACCAAGCATCCAAAGAAGCAACATCCTCACGACAAGAAGTAAAATAAGTGTCCAAATGCTCTCAAAGAAATGCCACTCCAAATGGTGACAAGCACAAAGATCGAAGAGTAAGAATATTGATAGATATTGTAATTATTGTGGGAAAGATGGTCATTTAGTGTCTAAATGTTTTAGAAATATGGAGTCCTTTGAAGCAATGATGAAGAAGAACAACATCATATTGGTTCTTCTTCTCATGGACATGCACTTTTTGTCCAAATGTGCTTGGGTTTACTTCCTAAAACTTAAGAGTGAAAATTTTGACTATTTGGACATTAACTACAAAGGTTAAGAATAGATAATGGAGGATATTATGTTAAAAACAAATTCACAACTTTACTACACTTCAAAAGGAATTCAAGTGCAACATATTGTTCAATATACACCACAACAAAATGGTGTTGTTGAGTTCAAGTCTCTATTTTTATATTATATTTTGAAAAAGTTAATGAAACTTTAAGTTATTTCATAACTTTAGCATGAAGTGTATTTCATTTATATTATAAAATGAATCACTATAAAGTAACTTCAATATTCTTTTAGTTTCTTCTTTTATAGATATTCTCACTTATTTTATAAAAGTGGGTCACTTCATTTAATAAATTATTTGTAAAAGTAAGCTTATAAGCAAAGCTAGAGAAGGAAAATAAGTTTTGTTTCTTGGGAACATCCATCACCGTATGGGCCAACTACTTGCCACATGGATTTTTATTATTATTATTTTTCTTCCTGGTTAGGTAGGTGGGACTACCCACTAGTTTTGAACAAATGACTTGAACATGAAGGAATGCTTATCACCTAATCATTGTCAATTCAAAACTTTGTAGGTTCATGTGGCTCTTTGTTATCATGAATGCCATTTTTTGAAATGCATTTTCAGTGTCGTTTTCCTTTCAAAACAATCTATTTTTTCAAGATATTTCCTTTCAAAACAATCTATTTTTTCAAGATATTTCCTTTCAAACAATTAGTTTCAACTTTTGAATCCATATTAACTACATATTTTAATATCACCACTGTAAGTGAACTTTTGCTAATGAATATCAATTACTTCTCATGGAGAACCCACGTGGAGGATGTACTAAGAATTAAGGGATTGTACTAGATTACCTTGGGAAAAGAAAAAACCACCACTGATGTTGAGAAGAAAGCCAAATGAGTTAACAAGAATGATGAAGCACATGGCTTAACCAGAATATCCATTTATCCTCATTTATGATTTCATATTAAAGGAAACAATGCCCAAGACGAAGCCTAGGAAATGTTGAAAATGATATTTAGTGAACCTAATGTGATTAGATCTTATCAGCTTGAAATCAGATCACGACTTTAATACCTAATTATTTCGCTTGATTTGAAGATTATTTGCCTAATTTCAAAATACTTAGACACTTTCCTAAGCTTGTGTAGGAATTTACAGGGTAAGTTCCTCAGACAGAACACCAAAGGACACCGCTCACAAATAGATCACAGATCAATACACCAGTATTTTGATGTGGTTAAAACCCTCAAAGGGGGAAACAGTCCACAGCCTGAGCCAACGCGGCCACTTCAGGCAATTTATTAATAAAAGAATGAAAATTTACATATGCTTCTCTCATAGACGGATTACCCTACAAATGACCCTCCATGCGCTTTAAATAGAAATCATGGACCAATCGGGTGTTAAGCCACGGATCAAGTGTCGGTAATACCGAGGAGAGAATGAACCGTTGGATCACTACATATCGTGACCGTCAGATTGTAAGTTACAAAATGTACAAGGTAAAGGAACACACTTTATCTAACTCTATACCTAACTCTATACTAGACCAAGTTGTACTTAACTATTTCCTATGTGTCGGAATATCCTAACATCCCCCCTTAAGAACAACTTGGGATAGGATTGAAGGATTTACAAATATGA
Organism: Pinus tabuliformis; assembly: GCA_031772625.1. Classification (NCBI taxonomy): domain Eukaryota; kingdom Viridiplantae; phylum Streptophyta; class Pinopsida; order Pinales; family Pinaceae; genus Pinus; species Pinus tabuliformis. The sequence goes on from CM062820.1 coordinate 522,452,786, forward strand.
CACAATAGGAGAAGGAAGGAGGCACTAGAGCCTATCCCCCCTTAGTGACAACTTCTTGAACTCCAACCATAAATCGAAGTTTAGTGAACTTCGCCTCTGTGAGAGCCTTTGTGAAAATGTCTGCAACTTGATCATCTGTTGAACAATATTGCACTTCAAGAACATGGTCATGAATGAGCTTTCCGATGAAGTGCATGTGTAGTTCAATGTGTTTGCTGTGCTGATGTTGGACTGGATCTTTGCATAGCTGAATGGCACTTTGATTATCACACCAAAGTGTAGTCGGATGCTGCTGCTGAAAGCCAAACTCTGACAGGATCTGATGAAGCCACAAGGCTTCCTTACTAGCTTCTACGGCACCACGATATTCTGCTTCTACTGAAGAAAGAGAAATGGCACCTTGTTTCTTGCAAGCCCATGTAATAGGTCCTAAACCAAGAGTGAACACATAACCTGCAGTAGACTTCCGATCATCAGGGTCACCAGCCCAATCGAAATCAGTGAAACCAACCAATAGAGGAGATGCTTCGACACTGTAATGAATCCCAAACTGAATTGTACCTCGAACATAACGAAGTATTCTTTTAGCTGCTTTCCAATGACTTTCACGCACGTTTTGCATAAACCGAGCAACTAGGCCAACAACAAAGGAAAGGTCAGGACGAGTATGGGTTAGATACAAAAGTTTTCCTACAAGTTGACGATATAAGGTAGCATCAACTTTAGGAGAAGTACAAGTGACTGAAAGTTTGACTCCAGACTGAAAGGGAGAAGGGGCTGGCTTACAGTCTTCCATGTGAAAATGGCGTAGAATATCACAAGCATACTTGGACTGGGAAAGGGAAATACCTTCTTTGGATTGCAAGACTTGAAGACCAAGAAAATAATGTAAGTGTCCTAAGTCTGTCATTTCAAACTTCCTTTTAAGGCTAGTCTTCACATGGTTTATAAGGTTGGGATCACTACCAGTCAGGATAAGATCATCAACATAAAGAACAAGAATGATAAGAGACTTGCCCACTTTCTTGGTGTAGACAGTATTGTCAGAATGACACCTAGAAAAGCCATTTTCTAAAAGAAAGTTATCCATTTTGGCATACCAAGCTCGAGGCGCTTGCTTGAGACTATAAAGGGATTTCTTAAGCTGACATACAAGGCTGGAGTCTGTTTGTATAAAGCCAATAGGTTGTTCCATATAGATTTCTTCATGCAAGAAGGCAGATTTAACATCCATCTGATGGACTTCCCATTTGAAAGAAGCAGCAAGGGAAAGAACAAGGCGGATAGAGTTCATTTTGGCAACAGGGGAGAAGGTTTCAGTATAGTCAATGCCTTCAACTTGTGAAAAACCCTTAGCAACAAGACGAGCTTTATGTTTATCAACTTTCCCATCTGGTCCATACTTGGTTCTGTAAACCCATTTGCATCTAACAAGTTTTCGTCCCTTTGGTAGAGGAACAAGATCCCATGTATCATTTTCCAATAATGAATGATATTCTTCATTCATAGCTGCTTCCCAATCTGGATGGCCTGAAGCTTCTGCAAAGGTGTCAGGATCATAATCCACTGAAGCTTGAGCCAGTAAAGAAGAGGCTCTCTCGAACTGAGAACGTGTACGTCGCTGATCTGTAGGATCACCAACAAAATCACTGCTGCATCCCGAGTAGCACGGACCCATTTTGGAAGCTGAGGAGCTGAAGGAGGATCCTGAGAAGGTGGGGGAGGATTTTCATCCTCGCTTTCATCATCTGAAGAAGAAATATTTTCAAAAGTAGAAGAGATAGGGAGAGGTGGCACATCCGCCGAACTAGGCTCGCAGGCCGATATATTTTCATCAAACTTTACATCTCTTCTAATGATAACATTTTTGGACTTAAGTGGAATAAGTCTATATCCTTTGACATCTTCAGAATATCCAACAAAAATACATTTTTCACTCTTTGGTTCTAAAGCTTTATGTTTCTCATCTGGAATATGGGCCCATGCTTCACTTCCAAAAACATGAAAGTGACTTACATCTGGTTTGTTTGAGCTCCATGCTTCTTCTGGAGTGATATTCTTTAAAACCTTAGTAGGAGTGCGATTTATTATGTAATTTGCACAGTTAATTGCTTCTGCCCAATAATTAAGACTAAGTCATTTAGATTGAAGCATACAATTAGCCATTTCCTTTAAGGTGCGATTCTTCCTTTCAGCTACACCATTTTGTTGTGGAGTATATGGAACAGTATGTTGCATTTGAATTCCATTCTCAGTGCAAAAGTTGATGAATGTGTTTTTAACATATTCTCCGCCATTATCAGATCTTAGCTTAAGAATTTGATGTCCAAATTGTTTTTCAACAAAGGCCTTAAAGGCCAAGAACATGTTAAATACTTCACTCTTGAGTTTTAAGAAGTATACCCAAGTGCGTCTGGAGAAATCATCAATGAAAGTTAAGAAATACTTGTAGCCAGAGAATGAAGCAATTGGAAGTGGACCACATAAATCACTATGCACGAGCTGTTAAGGGGTTGAGGCGTGCCAAGAGGCACGTTTTTCAAAACTGTCCGGATGATGTTTTCCGAGTACACATCCAGAACAAACACCATCTCTACAAGATACCATTGGAAGACCTGTCACCATATTTTCTTTACATAGATTCTGAAGAGAGTGATAGTTTAAGTGACCAAATCGCTCATGCCAAAGTTTGCTCACTTCATCATTATGAGCAACAAACACTGAGGGAAGATTTGATGACCCAAAGTTGTGAAACTTATACAACCTTGTAGAATCATCAGCAATGCCAGTAGCTAAAATCTGTCTAGGATCTCTTAGGTCCTTAATTACAACATCGTGAGGTGAAAATTCAACGATTTTACCTTCACCTAAATGGGTTATCTGATATACAGATAGAAGGTTGCAAGATAAGGTTGGAACACATAATACATCATTAAACTGACCATTGTCTAGATGAACAGTTCCAGTCCCTACAACACTAAGAGATCTATCATCACCAACATATATATTTTTGGTGTTACAATCATTTAAAGAAGAAAACATGGCTTTGTTTTTGGCCATGTGATAAGAAGCTCCAGAATCAATGAGCCACTCATGAGAATGAGAAGAAGAAGATACATTTAGTGCATAGCCAGACTGAGATGCTTGACAACCACATGCAGAAAGTGCCATTCCTAAAGATGAAGTTGAAGTTGAAGATTGCTCCAAATGGATGTTATGCTTCTTCATTGTTGCTTCCAAGGCTTCCATCTTCTTAAAGCATTTGGATTCTAAGTGGCTATCTCGATTACAAAAGTTGCAATGTCTATCAGTCTTTTTCCCTTTGTTTTTATTTGTCTTATCATTTTGTTGAAATGATTTTTCATTTTGAGGCTGAAATTGCTTAGGACCCTTGTTTGGTTTAGGACCATTCTTTTTTATGATACAACTTCTTAGGATTCTTTGGATTTTGTTGCTGCTGGGCGGCTAACGCTTTCTTAGAAGAGTTTCCAAGATGAAGAAGACCAAGGTGTAAGAGTTTTTCTTGTTCTCTTATTAAAGAATCACAAAAGGAATCAAAGGAAGGGGACTTGTAGGTTTTTCCTTGAGAAATGAAGGCTTCTCTTGTAGAATGGAAGGTGGAAACAAACATAGAATAGGTTGGTCCCAACTTAGTAAGAATGGAGTAGATAAGGCTACTATCTTCTTTCTTAACCTTAACACCTTCCAAGAGAAGTCTAAGGGTCTTGAATTTGGACAAAAAATCTTCAATGCAAGAAAAATGATTGGGGTCCAATGTAAGCAATTCATTTTCAAGTTGATGGGCTTTAAGTTAATTTTTAATTCCAAAGACTTTAGTAATCTGTTGCAGTGCTTCATCAGGAGTATCAAGTTCTGCAATATGGAATTTAAGATATGGAGAAATAGACATCCCTATCAACCCACGTGCTTGGTCTTGCCTATTTTCCCATTTAGCTACCTTATCTTCATCTTTTGGTTTGGTCTCTTGGCCTGTGGCTATTCTGTAAAGACCTTTACTTCTAAGTAAATCCACAATGTAGGACCACCATTGGAAGTAGTTAGTGCTATCAAGAATGACTTGGCATGGACTTTCCATTTTTAACAGAAACTGAAGCTGTAGATGCTGAAACTAAGTGTACCAATGGAAAGATCTCGAAAAATTAGTCCGTTTAAAAAAAACGGTTTTGAAAACGGTTTCCGGATGAAGAAGTTATGGCTTTTTGAAAAAAAATTGACGAAGTTGCCGATGAAGTGCGGGAATGTGCGGAAATGAAAAAATCCACCCCCACAAAATGGAGACTTGAACCCAAGACTACAAAAAGTTTGAGAGAGAGAGAGAGAGAGAGAGAGAGAGAGAGAGCGGGGGGTTGATGCTTTGGGTTGCGTGCTTGCTTTGAGAAAGCTCTTTTTCCCTACAAAACAAAAAACAAAAAACCCAACACGGACATACAAAAAAAACGAACCTTATGGCTCGAAGTTAGCTTTAGCCGGAAACAAAACAAAAAACCCAACACGGACATACAAAAAAAACGAACCTTGTGGCTCGAAGTTAGCTTTAGCCGGAAACTAAATATTTTCAAAAACGAACCTTGCGGCTCGAAGTTAGCTTTAGCTGGAAACTAAATATTTTCCTCAATGTTTCTGATTTTCCGAGATCACACTAAGGCGCAGCAGAAAAGAGCATACGCATGAGAAAAATCCTTCCTTTCTGTTTCTGATTTGCCCAGATCGCACAGAGTCACAGGGCAAAGAGCATACGCAGAAATGAAAGGTATAGATCCGGTAATAAAAAAAACTAAATAAACCGAAACCGAAATAAACAGAGAGAAAATAACTGTAAACTGCAAATAAACACTGTATACCTCCAGATCTTAAAAATGACGCAGCTAGGGCTACCAGAAACCTTTTCGCTTGAAACGAAAGGTGTTCCTCACTAGAACAGATGCTCCCAACACAACAGAGCAGTCCCCTTGGCCCGAAAGCAGTCAGAAACAGTAGATCTAGGAAACGGTAGTTGGATGCAGTTCTACCGGCTTCAGATTTGGATCACCAACGGACGCGGCCCTCAAATAGCTATGATACCATGTAGGAATTTACAGGGTAAGTTCCTCAGACAGAACACCAAAGGACACCGCTCACAAACAGATCACAGATCAATACACCAGTATTTTGATGTGGTTAAAACCCTCAAAGAGGGAAACAGTCCACAGCCTGAGCCAACGCGGCCACTTCAGGCAATTTATTAATAAAAGAATGAAAATTTACATATGCTTCTCTCATAGACGGATTACCCTACAAATGACCCTCCATGCGCTTTAAATAGAAATCATGGACCAATCGGGTGTTAAGCCACGGATCAAGTGTCGGTAATACCGAGGAGAGAATGAACCGTCGGATCACTACATATCGTGACCGTCGGATTGTAAGTTACAAAATGTACAAGGCAAAGAAACACACTTTACCTAACTCTATACTAGACCAAGTTGTACTTAACTATTTCCTATGTGTCGGAATATCCTAACAGCTTGGTCTTATGTATTTATGTTATTATTTCTAAGCTTGGTCCTATGTATTATGTTTTTGTATATTCCTTCTATGCAATTTGAGAATCTCTAGGGGTTGCATATAAATATCTCACTCTTTGAATCTTTTTGTGACTCTCCAATGAGAGATTGGGACAAGCTCTTACATTTTGGAGAGATAAACACTGTTGGTTCATGTAACAAGGGCTTAGTGGCCCAACAGAAATATAAAACCAAGCATCCAAAGAAGCAACATCCTCACAACAAGAATCAAAACAAGTGTCCAAATCCTATCAATGGCCTTCTACTCCAAATGGTGACAAGGACCAAAATCAAAGAGTAAGAAGATTGATAGAAATTGTAATTATTGTGGGAAATATGGTCATCTAGAGTCTAAATGTTTTAAAAATATGGAGGCCTTAGAAGCAACAATGAAGAAGCACAATATCAATCTTGATTCTTCTTCTTCTAGCACTTCTTCTCATGGACATGCACTTTCTACTTTTGGTTTCTCTTTCAATGCAACCTCTACTTTTTATTATAATGAGTGGCTTATTAATTTTGGAGCATATTATCATATATATATATATATCTATCTATATATATATATATATATATATATATATATATATATATATATATATATATATATATATATAAATATATATATATCTATTTTTTTTTTCTGAGAAAAAATTGAATTTCTTATTAAGACAATAAAAAGTTATATATGTAGATGCAATTAAGCATTTTGTAAACTGTGAATCCACCATGAAGCAGAAAAAAACATAGCGGAATTGAGTAGAGCAACAAATTACTCAAGTCCATACACAAAAAGAAAACTATGCCCATATGTGGGCCTCCCCATTATTGGAGAAAACGACCCTTACAAAAAACCTGTTGTTACAAAACAACTATATCGAGTAAAACCATATATGAATAATATGTCTGAGGTATCAATTAAACTGTCCAAAAACTAGTTGATCTGATAAAAACATAATAAGATAGTAAAAGAGTAATTGTCAGACAAAAATAGGTCATTTGCTATATGGCTGCTGATCCGAAACACAGATCCTTCCCTCCTCGATTTATGTTATATGCCAGTTGCCCAAAACCTGTTGCATACATTCCTTAGAAAGGAGGTCTGCCTCTGATTTCTACCCCCTGTATGTGTGGCAAACATATATAAAATCAAAACCCATTTTTAATTGTAAAATTTATTCTATGAGTGGAATCAAAATATGATTTTGACATATCTGCAATTCATTAAACCAATTAGTAACATTTAATGAGTCATCAAATATTTGGATTGAACCAATCGCCAAATGTTGAAGCCAACACAATAAGTATTTCAATGATAAGATATTGATCCAAGACCTTGATGATAGCTCAAATTTCAAAGTGTTTGAAAGAGTGTCTAACCTAAACTAACAGATATATCTTGTCTTCCTGATTATGGCGCCGCGAACTGTTTGAAAAACTGACACCGTATGGAGGAGTTATCACATTTTGAAAAAGTTCAGTAAACTGCAATTTTCAAGAATAATTTGATTTTTGGAAATATTAAAAAAAGAATATTTCGAAGAATATTCTCTAGAATATTCTCCAAAATATTCTTTGGAATATTCCTTTTGGGTGGACCAATCAGGAGCCGACACATGGCAAGCCCAGAGGCCACCACGTGGCCCTGGATTGGTGTGGCAAAATTATGTTGGGTCAAGCGGGGCTGAACCTGTGACCTCCCGTGGGCAAGCCAGGCGAATTTACCACCTCTGCTATGAATTGTTTCTTAACAATCAATGGTAAACGGTTATATTTAAAGTTTAATGGTTGGCGGTTTGGGGGTTAGGACCGCCAGCGGTCCCAAACGACATGGTCACATGCCAAATTAACCACCAGTTGCCAACAAACACGTGGTTTACGGGATGACCGCCAGCCTTAACCGCTGGCAATAATATCTGTCACGTGCATGCCCGAAGCCGGCAGTTATGGTCAGCCCCAACGGTCAAGCTTGGCGGAGCGCTAAAAAAGGCGGATCTAGCCAAATTTAACTACAGTTAACTGGAGTTTGCCAAATTTGGTGGAGTAATTCTAGGAGAGACTGATTAATGAACTCAAGAGGCAATTTTCGACCTAAGAGAGTAAAACAAGAGTCTACCTAGGCTAATTTGGGCCTTCTGAAGCCATTGGAATAGTCTAGAGAAGCTGAAGAAGCCATCTTCAAGGAGATTTTCGAGCTTAGGGCCACCAGGGGTTGGAGGTTGTTGCAGGAGCTACCAGTATCCATTCTCAGCAAACAAACAGTCGTTCCTGACTGTAATGAACCTTCTGAATCCAATGAAGGTGTTTTTAGAAGCATTTGGAGACTTCTAAAGGTTGAGATGCTGAAGGGAAGTTTCAGGTAGCCCAGAGCCAACCGTGGAGGAAGGCCTAGATCGGGGATGCAGTGCTCGTTTTGAGAAAATGAACAATCATTTGTTGATGTCAGATATGTGCTGGAGATAGTAGCAGAGGTTTCAGAGACATTTGAAGCATTATGAAGGAGTTTGTGCCATTAAGAAGCTCAGGGAAGCTCAGTGCACCTGCTGAAGGAATCAAGTCCAAGGGAGCCTAGATCTGCTTGCACAATGAGGACAACCATGACAGGGATGTAGATGGTTTTCTAAGCCCATTGGTTTAGTTCAGTAACCTCTGGAGTTGAGTGTGGAACTTGTAAAATAATTCAAGCCATAATCCCAAAGAGCCAAGTCAAGTTGACAAGAGCTCACGAGACATAGCCCACGAGATCGGGGTGAACTCCTTATTAAATTTTCTATTATGTGTGATGTTTATTTGATGCATTATATGTCTGATATATGTGTTTAATATCAGAAGAAACAAATCAAGTTAAAGCACTTAAACAGATGAAAACAAACAAACACATACACCTGTTTCAAGTACATAATTCCGCAATTGTCAACATAAGCTAGATCATGTTTGTTTAAGCTTTGGAGTGGGAGGTTCTTGTAAGCATGACAAGTTGTTCAAACCCTCATTTCAGATCAGATGGTATCAGAGCAGGTTGCTTGATTGACAGAGCAATCTATTTGCTTGTTTGACTTGAAAGGTGTTTAAACAGTACAAAGGATTTCACTGTTTGATTATTTGTAAACTGACTATTGTTTGAGTTTGCAAAGGTGAAGGGAAAGCTACTGATAGCTAAGTCCAGGAGAGGACAAGAAGGAAGAAGGGCTGAAGGCATTCTCCTTACCCCAAGGACCTCAAGGCAATCCTTGAAGCACAAGAGGTTTGATGCAAAACAGGTTGTTTGAATAAGGGATTGACTGTGCAATCATATGGTTCAGAAATTTGTTAATAGATTCTGAATTTTGTTGAAGTTCTTTTGTTCATTTTTGATAATGACAACTTCCACAAGTGAGTTTTCAAAATCTTCCTCCTTCACAAGATTCTTTGATGAAGGCTTGAAGTAAGAATTTTTCATCATGAGGAATATGGTGAGAGAAATGTATGAGGATGAAAGAAAGAGCACTAGACTTCGAGAGTAGTTGAATTCCATGAGGGAAGAGAAACAATTGCTTTCTAACCAATTGTAGGAAATGGAAAGCCAACTTCATGTTGTAAACATGAATCTGGAAAGGATGCATGAGTTAGAGACACAACTCCTTGTTGCCAAAGAAGCCTTAGCCAAGTATCAACTTGAAGAAGAGGTAAACAATTCTAGTTTGTCTTCAAATTCTTATAAGAATGTTTATGTTGGTTCTTTTGAAAAACATACAAGAGGCATAGGGTCCAAGTTGATGTCCAAAATGGGATATGAAGGAAAAGGATTGGGCAAACATGCACAGGGTATTGTTGAGCCAATAATGGTTGAGGAAAGGCCTAAGTATTTATGTCTTGGCTATGGGAAATCTTATGGAGAAAGTTCCAAAGCAGCCATGAAGGCAATTGAAACAGTTCCTAGAAGAAGTTTCATTTTAGGTTCTCTACCTCAAGGTTGTAAAGATTGTATTCTTGGGGAATGCAATAGTTTGAAACATACTTTGCAGGAAGAAGGTGTTCATAAGCATGCACTTGAACAAGACAGTTCTGAAAGCTCTAAAACCATTGAAGGGATTGATGGTGTTCCAAAGGGAGCTTCTTCTTCATTCAAATCACCTCCTCATGAAGGTAATAAGGGTGAAAGGGAAAGTTATAATATGATTTTAATCATATTTCCTTTGATCATGTAAAGCATGTCAAATTTCCACATAAAGATTGGAAAATAATTGCATGTTCCTTTTGTGGTCTGGTTAACCATAGTGTTTCTAGATGTTGGAAAAGAATGGCCACATACATGAAACTTTTGAAGGAAAGGAGGCAAGAAGCCAAAGGTCCATTGGACAATGCAAATTATGTTGTCAAGAAGATGCACATGTGTTGTACTTATTGCCATAAGCAAGGACATATTACTGAAAGGTGTTGGACTTTGAATCCAACAATGCTTCCACGAAATTTGAAGAAGGTGGAAAAAGAGAATGGCAAGAATGGAAAGGAAGTTTCCATAATTGATGTGTTTCAGGATGATCCACATGTTGATGTCGATGTACAATTAAAGGAAGCACCTTTGATGTGGATTGGTAAGAAATGGTTAGAGTTCTTATCCAATTAAAGTTGCATGTCTTTCGATTTGATGCATTTCTTTGCTAATGGAATGCAAGTTGCAGGATGGAAAAGTTGAGTATGAGACTCACTTTATTGCAGCAAAATTATATTCATTTCAGCTTTGAAAGTACATGTACATGTGATCGAGGATCTTGTACTTATGATTGTGCTTAAGAAAAAGTTGAAGAATCGAATACATGCATGAGAATGGAATGTATGAACCCAGGGATGTTAATGATTTCATTGTATTTAAACATGTATGTAATTGACTTGATGGAAAGATATTGACCATCATATTGTTTTGTTTAAACATGCATGTAATGTCATGTCGACTTGGAAGAGTTGATTTGATCTCCAAGATTGTAAAAGGGAGATAATGATGAAGTGTTTCATCTTTGTAAAAGAATCATTAAAATTCTTTTTGTACATGCTTGACTTGAAGGGTCAAATGTTTGAAAGGCATGATTTTTGTCAGCTGGTGATTTATTCGATAATTTGCATACAATATGTAAAGACATGTTGATGATTCACATGATGTGAAATTTGTTTCTTTTGATGGAGCAAGAATTTATGTCATCAAGTTGTTTTCTTGTATTTTGACATCGTCTGCTGAAGGAGATTTGCAGCAACAAAGGTCACCATGAAAGTGTCTATTCAACTACCTTTTGTAAATTCTGAATGAGTTCAAGGAAGACAATTCTTAACAGGAGGACAAGCTCATCCAGGAAGGGAAGTGTCGACTACCTTCGAGTTTTGGTTCAAAGGCACCCGCCATGCAGGAAAGTGTATGAAGGCTGGAAGAAGAGGGTACTGTACTCTCATCTACTGTTCAGATTAGTATATCAGTCTTTTGGGGTCCAAAATATTCCCAATGGGGAGGAGTGATTAGATATTGATCCAGGACCTTGATGATAGCTCAAATTTAAAAGTGTTCAAAAGAGTATCGAACCTAAACGAACAGATAGATCTCGTCTTCTTGATTCTAATGCTATGAACAGTTCGAAAAACCGACACTGTATGGAGGAGTTATCGCATTTTGAAAAAGTTCAGTAAACTGTAATTTTCAAGAATAATTTGATTTTTGGAAATATTAAAAAAAGAATATTCCTTGGAATGTTCTCTAGAATATTATTTGGAATATTCCTTTTGGGGTGGACCAATTAGGAGCCGACACATGGCAAGCCCAGAGGCCACCATGTGGCCCTGGATTGGTGTGGCAAAATTATGTTAGGTCAGGCGGGGTCAAACCCGTGACCTCCCGCGGGCAAGCCAAGCGACTTTACCACCTCCGCTATGAATTGTTTCTTAACAATCAATGGTCAACGGTTATATTTAAAGTTTAATGGTCGGTGGTTTGGTGGTCAGGACCCCCAGTGGTCTTACCTGCCAGCTGTCCCAAATGACAAGATCACATGCCGAATTAACCGCCGGTTGCCAACAAACACGCGGTTTGCAGGATGACCGCCAGCCTTAATCGCTTATCCATTAACCGCCGGCAATAATATCTGTCACATGCACGCTCGAAGCCAGTAATTACGGTCAGCCCCGAAGGTTAAGCTTGGTGGAGCTCTAAAAAAGGCGGATTTGGACAAATTTAACTCCAGTTAACTGGAGTTTGCCAAAATTGGTGGAGTAATTCTAGGAGAGATTGATTAATGAACTCAAGAGGAAATTTTCGACCTAAGAGAGAAAAAAAAGAGACTACCTAAGCTAATTTGGGCCTTCTGAAGCCATTGGAATAGTCCAAAGAAGCTGAAGAAGCCATCTTTAAGGAGATTTTCGTCTAGGGAGATTTTGGAGCTCAGGGTCACCAGGGGTTGGAGGCTGTTGCAGGAGCTACTAGTATCCATTCTCAGCAAACAAACAGTCGTTCCTGAATGTAATTAACCTTCTAAATCCAATGAAGGTGTTTTTAGAAGCATCTGGAGACTTCTAAAGGCCAATACGTTGAAGGGAATTTTCAGGCAGCCTAGAGCCAACCGTGGAGGAAGGCCTAGATCGGGGATGTAGTGCTCATTTTGAGAAAATGAATAGTCATTTGTTGATGTCAGATATGTGATGGAGATAGTAGCAGAGGTTTCAAAGACATTTGAAGCATTCTGAAGGAGTTTGTGCCATTAAGAAGCTCAGGGAAGCTCAATGCACCTGCTGAAGGAATCAAGTCCAAGGGAGCCTAGATCTGCTTGCACAATGAGGACAGCCATGATAGGGATGTAGATGGTTTTCTAAGCCCATTGGTTTAGTTTAGTAACCTCTGGAGTTGAGTGTGGAACTTGTAAAATAATTCAAGCCATAATCCTAAAGAGCCAAGTCAAGTTGACAAGAGCTCACGGAGACGTAGCCCACGAGATCGAGGTGAACTCCTTATTAAATTTGCTGTTATGTGTGATGTTTATTTGCTGCATTATATGTTTGATATATGTGTTTAATATCAGAAGAAACAAATCAAGTTAAAGCACTTAAACAGATGAAAACAAACAAACACATACACCTGTTTCAAGTACATAATTCCGCAATTGTCAACATAAGCTAGATCATGTTTGTTTACGCTTTGGAGTGGGAGGTTCTTGTAAGCATGACAAGTTGTTCAAACCCTCATTTCAGATCATTCAAGGATTGGAGTTCTGCAAAATAGTTTGTTCTCGAGCCAAGGCCAACTAAAGCTTTGCAAATTTTGTTGTGAATAACCAGTCCCAACCCACATATGTTCTATGCATCATAGGTGCCATCAAAATATGCCCATGGTATATCTAGTATGATATGTTCTTCGCTAATGATCTTAGAGGACCGATTTGGAGAAGACAAGGGAATTAAAGCAAATATGGAGGCACACTTTGCTGCAATCAGGGAAGGTGATGTTGAGAGATCCTGAAAAATGCCTTTGTTCCTTGCCAGCCATATACCCCAAGTGATGATCAGAGGGATGTTTCTCAGGTTTTCATCTGATACTGAATTCCACCAGTTTTTCCAGGCTTCCAAAATACTTGCCCCATTCCAAGTTAATCTTATCCCCAGTAAACTCAACGTGGTCTCCCAAATTTTGATGATGAAAGGAAAACTTAAGAATAAATGGCTAACTGATTCTTCTGAATTTTTGCATAAAATGCACCAACCAGGTCCATGTTTGTTTAACTTTTGCAGGTTGTCCCATGTGGGAACTTTTTTCTTAAGGATGCACCAAAAAAATAGTCTTGACTTCACTGGGCATTTCAATTTCCACAACGGTTTGCACCACCAAGACTGCACCCCCCATGCTCTTCTAACCATTAGATAACTATATCCATACTTTGGGGAGTATTGACCTGTAGGAGCGTGTACCCAACGAAGCTCATCTAGACGATCCCTTATCCTGACATTTGTGCGCTGCAATTCTCTAATATAGTTCTGCCACTCATCTCCCCATTGGGGCTCTAAGTGGAGATCCTCAACAGTTTTCCATCCCTAATGCCAATTCGTTGATAGTTCAACTTTCACAATCTGATTCAGGAACATAATACCTTGGTTGTTGAGAAAATCCATTATCTCCCTAGAAAGAACAAAACCATCACTACATCCCACCCATGGGTCAATTCCTATTCTGAGCTTTTCTCCATTCCCAACATGCCAAGCAAGTCCATCTTCCACGATACCGAAGGAGTCTAAAATTGCCTTCCAAATTACTGATGCGTTTAAGGGTTTTTTATCTATCCTATGCATCCATTCATCAATAAGGACCGGGTCAATATATTTCCTTTTCACCACTGCTGTCCACATATTATCCATTGATAATAACTGCCACCCTGATTTTGCTACCAGAGATGTTGCAAAATATGGGAGATCCTTTACACCCCAAACCTTGAGGCGAGCTATTTTGTCCTAGTCTACCTAAGGAAGTACTTCATCCTCCTTTGAACTAGCCCATAGAAAGTGACCACACAATTTCCTTATCTGGGAAAGGATGCCTTTTGGAACCCAGGTGAGAGAAATCCAATAGACTGGAATAGAAATAAGAACCGATCTAATTAATACCAGTTTACCAGCTCTCGAAAGCCACTTAAAACTCCAATGTTTAATACGATTTTCAATTTTTGCCAACAACCAATTCCAGTCATGTTTCCTGTAGGTATCTGGCTTGAGATGGAACCCCATATATTTAAAGCTATCCATCATGGGCTTTGCTTCAAAGGGGAGTATCGAGAGGATTTTGTTTACCTCACTCACCGAAAAACCTTTGTGAACTATTGAGGATTTCGGAGCATTAATACACATCTCAGTAGCTTTGAGAAATAAATCAAGAGAGAGTTTCAATTGTTGAATATCGCCCCTAGTTCCATCACTGAACAAAAGGATGTCATCAACAAACAATAGATGGGTGATAAACAAATTTATTGCTACTTCGATTCCTTTTAACTCACCTCTTCGTTTAGTGGCAAGAATCAATTGGCTTAGACCTTTTGCCGCAAGTAAAAAGAGTAGCGGAGACAGAGGGCACCCCTGTCTAAGCCCTCTCTGACCGTGGTGTTAGGTCCTATAAATATAATAGTCTAGTATGGTTATTTATCCATTTATTCCACAGGGATATTGTAAAGATCATTTTTCATTTTAAATTGTTTAGCCCATAAAAAGAAAAATAAAAAAAGAAAAGAAAAATAGAAAAATAAAATAAAAATAGAAAATAGAGAAATAAAAATTAAAAGGGGAAAAGTGAATATATATATATATATATATATATATATATATATATATATATATATATATAAACCCCGTAGGGTGCGCTAGTCTAAATGTTGTCAAAGTTATTTTTATTAAAGTTTTTATTTTTGAATAAAATTTGAAATGACATGAAGCGATATTTTGTCATTTTTCATAAAGTGTATGCATGTGTCAATGGTGACGATTTTCACTGCCCGGATCAATGGAAGAGGGTAGCTTTCGGACCCCACCAACTCTTCAAGACTTAATGGCGGGGGGGGGGGGGGGGGGGGGGGCTGAAAAGTGGTTTCTCAATTCACCACTTTGGTTACGTGTCTATCCCGTAACATTTTCGGGGGGTCCCTATTGATTTTTGGGTAGCATCGGATGTTTTCTAGCTTTAAAATTTTGTGAAGGGGCTCAAACACATGAGATCTCCAGACCCAAAAATTGTTTGGAGAAATTCCAACCAGAGTGCATGTTATTCAAATAATTAATTATTTTTAATGGTGCCTAAGTTAAAAACTTAGGAAATTAAAATAATTAAAGTGAATTAATGTAAATATGGATGAGAAGCTTCTAAGTGATGAGGATCAAGTCTAATTTAATCTTAGCTATTGATTAGAGATTAGATCACAACCGTTGATTTATCAACATTAAAATTACAAAGGAAGGCTTGGGGTTAGTTGGAGAACACACACAAGGAGAGCAACACTTGAGCTAGATCGAAATTCTAGGGCGTGGTTTGCTAAGAATTTAAGAGTAAGCTTCTAGTGCAGGGAGGGGCAGTTTGGTAGCAAGACTTTTGTCCAAGGCCGAGAATACATTACAAAGAGGTAGTACAACACCAGGGAGAGACAACACAACTCTAGGTGGGTGACGTAGAGGCTGGAGGGCTGACGCAATCACTTAGAGGTAGCGCTGGGGTTTCTGTGAGGTAGATTGGGCATCAGTTCAACAGATCAATTTTTGAGTCAGGAAGGCTCACTGGGAGGGTGACGCAGCTCCTAGAGGAGGTGACATAGTTCTAGCACAGAGCTTGGAGTATCCACTACTGCACAACGCTGGGGACAACACAATCACCCGTGGGGTTTGTTTATCCAATTGATGGATCCACCAAAATATCTGTCTATGGATAGAGGTACTTATGTCGGGTTTATTCATTGTTGGGTGAGTCAGGTTTGGAACCCTATTTGTATTAATAAATCGCTTAATAATAAAACCCTCATATTCATTGCACCGGTTTTCCCACACTAGGTTTTTCCGGGGACGTTTAGTCCAAAAATAAGTGTGTCCTTTGTGTGGTTGTCTCATTTATTTTTCAGTACTTGATCTATATATTGGTGTAGGTTTTTATTTTTCAGTACTTGATATGTATATTGGTGTAGGTTGCAGTGTATTTTCATTAATATTTTCTGAATAATTATGAAAATAACTTGTTAAAATGGAGAACACAAGTAGGTAATGCAAATCAGTTTACTGCAGTAGGATTTTTGACTTGTTAGGTTCATAAATTTTCACATTGTGTAAGAGTGATTGCAGATCAAGGAGGATTGACGCCACCAACGAAAGGATAGAGGAAAATTTATGCATGAAGGCAACTGTCCCGAGAGACAACACAATTTTAGGCCAACAGAGCACATGAGAGGTGACGCAGTCACCAAGGGAGGCCCACGTAGAGCTTGTGTCAGCCTTGGATGATGTTGTTTCTGCAGAGGGAAGTGCAGTGGTTACTGGGCCAACGCGAAGACTGTTGAGTCTCATTTTTTCAGTTGCCATGGCTAGACGTGCAACACAGATTTCATCTATAGTTGCTGATTCTATTGGTGCAGAACATTACCTAGTGGGGAAGAAACAAAGTAGATGGAATTAGTTCCTCAGAAGTTTTCTTTCCAAGAAATCTAGATCTAGTGCTGAATGGTAGCAAAGATAGATCAGATAGGGGTGGTTTGACAGTGGTTGGCAGAAGGATTTCCATGAAGGAAATCAAAATTTAGAGGGAGTTTGTTCCGTAGAGGATTTCTAGTGCCAAATAAATCCAGATCCAAGTTTTGTTGGGGTATAAGTGAAAGAGGGAGAAGAGAACCAGTTCAACATTTATTTGTTTAGAGATGGTCATTAATGGACTGAGGGATTAGGATAGGTTGGATGGAGCATCCAACTTCGTCATCTAGAAGGCTAGGATCCTCGCAATTTTGGATAAAAATCACATCAAGGATTATGCCTTGGGGATAGTTGTTGTTCTGGTTGATGCTGATCCTCTCAAGAAATATGAGGAGGCTCAGGAAAAAGAAAAGTGCATGATCTTGGATGGGGTCAAGGATCATGTGATCCCACATATTGCTGAGAAAGACACAACAAGGGAAATGTGGGAGGCCTTGACCACATTGTATGATGAAACTTCTGTTTAGCAGAAGATGTTGCTTGAGAGTCAGCTGAGATAGTTTCAAATGCAGAAGGGAGAAGAAATCGATCCCTTCCTTCTCAGCGTGCAAAGGATCCGTGACCAAATAACTTCTGTAGGGGCTACACCAGATGATGAATTTATGGTTAGGACTACCCTGATGAAGTCACTAAAGACTGAGAAACCTTTGTCCAAAGCATCTTGGGCATGGATTCTCTTCCTAGATGGGAGGAGATGTCGGCATGTCTTTGACAGGAAGAGATTAGACGGTGGACCAAGGCGGAAAGCAACAACAAAGGGACCAAAATCAAGAAGGAGGAAGAGGAGGATGCGACTCTCGCATCAGCGAGACAAAAAGGGTAGTAGAAACGAAAAAAGAGGGACATATCCAAAGTTAGATGCATCAGAATGTGGAGAAATGGGTAATTTCGCCACGCAGTGCCTGTTATCACTCCAGGAAACTCTCTTAGGTTGTAGCTCGGAGATGCCTGGTAACATATAATCTTCAATATTGTTCTCAGAACTATTGGAATGGATGATGGTTTGGATCAAGTTAGATAACCATTTCAGCTCTATTCTCACTCAGGACATGCATGAACACTCTCACCAATACAAGGCTTTAGACCACTAATGCTCAATAATTTATAGATTCAATGGATAGATGGAGAATACTGACTGTACCAGCAGATTTCATACATAAACACATATGAATGGCCAGCTACAGGAAGTAAATGAGACTTCCAAATCTAATTCATCAATGCAGAGATAAGATGACAATTATCTGGCATTAGACAGCAGAAAACCTGAATAACCTATTCAAGTGCAAGCATAGAACAACAAAGAGAATGGACATTGAACATATAATAGCAAAAGAAGCTTATATTGCTAGCATGAAGATGAGAATCTTGAAGGAACAAAGGAGGAATAATCTCCAGAAGTTGAACTTGTATTACCTCTTATTTTCAGATATTTATAGATTTTTACAATGCTCTTGAGCCTTCTGAGGCTCGAGAGGTCTCAATCTATCTGATCTGTCTTGTTAACAACTTTGATGCCCTCTATGCAAGCATGGGCTCGAAGGTTTCTTCTTCTGATAGAAGAATAACCGCCATCAGATATTTTGGGTAGCTTGCTGCGCTGTCTGGGAGCTCTCTCATGCCAGAGATGCCCCATGATGTTGGTTTTGATGAGCTGTGTTGCTTCTTGGCCTCTTTGTCAGTTTGGGGAGGAGCTGTGCGTGCTGTGGCCCTTTCAATGGTTTAACAATGCATGCTTTCTGTTAAAACAGAACAATGCTACCCTATTGTGGACCTCTGTTGAAAATAATGAATATTTCTGTTTTAAACAGAAAACACAACAACACTGAGAAATCCTGCCCCTCTCTGTCCTTTTCGGACTTCAAAATTCCTCAAAAATGATTTATTCCTCTATCGGGTCCGCCCTTCGGGTCGTTGTCGCCCATCACAAGTGGCCTGGTCCCTTTGTTCCTTTGTATTTCGAAATATGCTTGAAAAACACTGAAAATATGGGAAAATTGCCTTTGGCGGACTTCAAATAATATATATTTCACTTCCCAGACCCTTTCGGGTCTGGGACTCATTGCAATCGGCGCTGCCCTGTTTCCCTTTGTATTTCGTTATATAACGAAATACACAAAAATACATTGAAAATGGGCTTTGGCGGATTTGAAAGATTATAAATTTTGGTTCCGAAACCCATCGGGTCCGGGTCTTATCGCATCATGCACATATATGCAACCGTCCCGCTCCATGGCGATGTTCCGATGCGATACGACAATGCGATTTGATCACAATCGCACATCGCCCAAGCTAGAGGTCCATGGTTAGCGCTCATAGTAATCCCCGATAGCGATATTCGAGATGCGACGTGGGCCGTTGATTTGCACGCGTGATCGACAGTCCACGTTGAATCACCAATCGTCGTCTCCATTTTCATATTGTTTGCGCCGATTGCCACTGTCTGCGACCGTCGATTGCAACTGCCAATCCGATCATTGGAGATCGCTGATCAGCGGTGCCTTCCGCCCAACCTGAAGTCCTCTTTGCTTGTCGATTTGCGATTTGCCGCTTAGATCTGGGCCGTTAATTGGCTAGATCTAACGACTGCTGTGCATTCTTGAGTTGAAGCCTCCGATACATGGTTTTTCATGATTTTGAAGTGTTTTAGCCTCTCGATAGTGCATTTCTGCCCTTCCAAGGGCTCTCCTCCCTCACCTGTTTGGATATTTAGATGATCTTAAGCACTTTTGAAGACTTAGGGAGTGCTTTGGAGCATATTTGGATCCATTTGCATGATTTTAAGCAAACTTTGGAGATTTTGGGAGTGTTTTGGATCCATTTTTGGGCTAAACGCCAAAAAAACTAACACTGGCTCCTTCTGGGGATGAAAGCCTCCTTGTGAGGTTTCAAGAACTATAGAACAATGCCTTTCCTATAAAAAACAAGATCAAATCTTCCTCCTAGTGTTGCATTGGGCATGGAGTCTATTTAGCATGAAATAACAACTTTGAAAACAACATATTTACAATACCAAGGCTTGAAAGCCTTAACTGAAATAAAGTTCGAAGAACAGCCCATTGACTGGGCCATCAAAAACAGATCCTTCCTTTTATGCATCCCTTTTGAGAAAACAGTCACGAAACTGAAAATTGGCCCTTTTTACCTTTCTATCAAAGGTTTCTTTCTCTTTTTCAATGTTTATATTAGCAAAATCATCAAAGACTTGCAAAAGCCTATTGATTTGATCATCTACTTCAAAAACTATCCAGCATTTGATACTATCAGGCAGAGATGGTCTATATTTCACCTCCTCTCTGTATGCTTTCAACCTTGGATGTTTTGCTTGGAAGGTTTTGTACACCTGCTGAATAATAAGGTCTGCTTTATACTTTGCTATGTCATTTGTGACCTGAAAAGTTAATATGAAAGATGAATCAATGCATCCTTGTGTGGGGGACACAAGGACTTCACCTGTTCCTGCAGCTTCCTTAGAGTAAGCCCCATCAAAGAACATGTCCCAAATCCGTGGGCCTTCTTCCTCTGTGATCTTACAAATTGGTTTTTTAAGTTGCGTAGAGGCCAACTAATAAGGCTTGGTAATGTCAAGACCAAGCTTATCCATGAAAGCCTTGGGCATTGGATTATGGCTGGCTCCAGTGTCCAAAAGGCAGTTGTGAAGGATTTTTTCATGAATAGTCAGAGAGACATAGAATGATGGGGAACTGTCTTCACAATTTTCAATCATTGGGTTGAGAATAACCGCTGGTTGGTCATCTTGTAGATTTACATAGTCAGTGGAAACTTGGATGGCATTAGGCTCAAGAGCCTCAAGGATAGATTTCTTGAAGGACTCATTCTTCATTGGCTCAATCAGAGGCATATGTATTCTTAACTTCTGAATCTCTGATTGGAAACTGAAAGAAGAAGGGGACTTGTCAAGGCCTCTTACCTCTATGGCTGGAGCTTTGAGGATGATAAGATCAACTGCTGGTTGCTTCTGCTTATTAGCTTGCTGTTCTGTAGGGACAACAACTTTATGAACAGGAGTCTCCTTGGCATTATTCATTTTTGACCTCAGATTATATTTGTGCTGATCTACAGTTTGTAGAACAGCTTCACTGTCCCACTCTTGGCTGATCTGGTCATTGAATAATGACTTTTCATAGGTAGCTTTGGTAAAAAAGGAAGCATTGCCTTTGTCTTCCAGACAATGGATCTCATCATATTCTTCAAACTGCTCTTCTTCCATGACTGCATTTTGAAGAGGGGCCTTCACCCTTTGGTCTTCATTGGCATCTTTGCTTCTTTGCAAAATCTGCAACTGGTCATTTGCCCTTCTATATGGATTTGGATTTGGAGGAGCAAAGGTATTAGGAACCCTTCCTTTCCCAGAATGCTTCTCAACCTTTAATTTGGAAACTTCAGAGGCTAATGACTCTATCATCTTGGCCATTTTATCGATCTTGGGATTTGAAGATGATGAAGGCTCTCCCCTCTATCTTCTTCTATCAACATTACCTTTGAACTTTTTTGCAGCCATGATGTTTGATTCTACTTCTAGGGCTGCATCTTGCATATCAGCCAAAGAAGCACATTGCCTCTCCCTCAATAGTAAACAGAAGTCAGAATCAAAGGCGTTGGCATAGATGAGTCTAGAAGAGGTAGTGGTGGGTTTCACTTCAGCTGGTATCTTACTGTACATATGGTTAAATATCTTATTAAAATCAGACAGCAGCTCACTATTTTCCCTCTTTAAGTTCCCAAACTCAGTGTGGTAGTAAAGGAGATCCTTCTTATCCCCCCAATGCTTTAGGAATGCATCATCTAAGTCCTCAATATCTTCTATAAATCTTGGGGTTAGTTCCCTAAACCATTTTCTAGCCTCTCCATCTAGGCTTTGGACAAAGACTCTCATCCAGACATCATCTTCACTAATGTCTAGGTTATCAACATAGCTATAGAATGATTCAAGATGTTCTTCAGTTGTAATACCTTTAGTCCCAGTGAACTTAGGCATATAATTATGATATTCTCCAGTAGGCATAGCATTCAAAGGAGTGGGCAGTATTAGAGGTCCATACCTAGCAGCTATGATTCTTTCCATTTTGGTAGGTGCTTGTGGACTTGCCATAGCTGTGGTGGCTAAAAGAGTACTGGCAGTCTGAATGATAGAGGGCTGAGGAGTGACTGATAAGACTAAAGGAGTATGATGGATAGGAGGTGAGGTTTCCTTTAGGCATACAACAAAAGGAAAACCTAAAGAATAAGGAGCTTTATGAATCTCTAAGAGTTTTTCTTCGCTGCTAGTATTAGAAGCTATACTCTCAACATATATTTGTTCTATTACAGGCCTTTCTTGAAGAGATATAGGAGATTGTTTAGGTTTACCTAAACCTGATGCTCCTTTCTGCAATACCTTTCTCTCTTTGATGATTTTTTCAGGGTCAGGTACTGGGTCAGCTTGTAGCTTCTAAGGATTTCTCCAAGTATGCCTCACAAACTGAGCTAGAACTATGAAGTGGAGTCACCAAGAGGTTCAGCCTCCAGTAGAGTCGCCAGATAGATGATTACAACCAAAAAAGTGCCCAGACTTTGTCTATCATCAAAGCTCGATCTATGTTGTTTCCCAGGGAAGCAGATTTTCATTTTCCTCTCCCCGGCAGCGGTGCCAATTATGTTATCACTGCAGGAAACTCTCCTAGGTTGTAGCTCAGAGATGCCTGGTAACATATAATCTTCAATATTGTTCTCAGAACCATTCGAATGGATGATGGTTTGGATCAAGTTAGATAACCATTTCAGCTCTATTCTCACTTAGGACATGCATGAACACTATCACCAATACAAGGCTTTAGACCACTAATGCTTAATAATTTATAGATTCAATGGATAGATGGAGAATACTGACTGTACCAGAATATTGCATACATAAACACATATGAATGGCCAGCTATAGGAAGTAAATGAGACTTTCAAATCTAATTCATCAATGCAGAGATAAGATGACAGTTAGCTGGCATTAGACACAACAGAAAACCTAAATAACCTATTCAAGTGCAAGCATAAAACAACAAAGAGAATGGACATTGAACATATAATAGCAAAAGAAGCTTATATTGCTAGAATGAAGATGAGAAGCTTGAAGGAACTGAGGAGGAACAATCTCTAGAAGTTGAACCTGTATTACCTCTTACTTTCAGATATTTATAGCTTTTTACAATGCTCTTGAGCCTTTTAAGGCTCGAGAGGTCTCAATCTATCTGATCTGTCTTGCTAACAACTTTGATGCCCTCTAGGCGAGCATGGGATCAGAGGTTTCTTCTTCTGACAGAAGAATAACCGCATTCAGATATTTTGGATAGCTTGCTACGCTGTCTGGGAGCTCTCTCGTGCCAGAGATGCTCCATGATGTTGGTTTTGATGAGCTGTGCTGCTTCTCAGCCTCTTTGTTGGTTTGGGGAGGAGCTGCGCGTGCTGTCGCCCTTTCAATGGTTTAACAATGCATGCTTTCTGTTAAAACAGAACAACGCTGCCCTATTGTGGACCTCTGTTGAAAATAATGAATATTTTTGTTTTAAACAGAAAACGCAGCAACACTGAGAAATCCCGCCCCTCTCTGTCCTTTTCGAACTTCAAAAGTCCTCAAAAATGATTTATTCCTCTATCGGGTCCACCCTTCGGGTTGCTGTCTCCCATCACAAGTAACTCGATCCCTTTGTTCCTTTGTATTTTGAAATATGCTTGAAAAACACTGAAAATACAGGAAAATTGCCTTTGGCGGACTTTAAATAATATATATTTCACTTCCCGGACCCTTTCGGGTCCGGGACTCATTGTAATTGGCGTTGCCCTGTTTCCCTTTGTATTTCGTTATATAATAAAATACATAAAAGTACATTGAAAATGGGCTCTGGCGGATTTGAAAGATTATAGATTTTGGTTTCGAAACCCATCGGGTCTGGGTCTTATCGCATCACGCACATATATGCAATGGCCCCGCTCCATGGTGATGTTCTAATGCGGTACGACGATGTTCTAATGCGGTACGACGATGCGATCAGATCACAATCGCACATCGCCCAAGCCATAGGTCCATGGTTAGCGCTCATAGTAATCCCTGATAGTGATATTTGCGATGCAACATGGGCCATCAATTTGCGTGCGTGATCGACGATCCACGTTGAATTGCCGATCATTGTCACCATTTTCATATTATCTGCGCCGATTGTCATTGTCTACGACCGCCGATTGCGACCGCCAATCCGATCATCGGAGATCGCTGATCCGCGGTGCCTTCTGCCCAACCAAAAGTCCTCTCTGCTTGTCGATTTGCGATTTGCTACTTAGATCTAGGTTGTCGTTCGGCCAGATCTAACGGCTGCTATACATTCTTGAGTTTAAGCCTCCGATACATGGTTTTTCATGATTTTGAAGTGTTTTAGCCTCCTGATAGTGCATTTTCCCCTTCCAAGGGTTCTCCTCCCTCACTTGTTTGGATCTTTAGATGATCTTAAGCACGTTTGAAGACTTAGGGAGTGCTTTGGAGCATATTTGGATCCATTTTCATGATTTTAAGCACACTTTGGAGATTTTGGGAGTGTTTTGGATCCATTTTTGGGCCAAATGCCAACAAAGCTAATAGTGCCCTCAGAAAAAGGGCAAAGAAGAGAGGTTTGACTCAAAGGCTGCTCCAGCGAAAGCTAAAGGAGAGGACGATGATGATTGCACCATGAGTGTTCATGCACCTCTAGAGAAGAGGTGGGGCGATATTGAGTTGTAGTCGGGAGGACTATAGTAAGGGTAGGATCCTTGAGGTGCCAAAACTCTTGGATCCCATACGACTACGAGATCCCTTAATGATAGTAGAAAAATGACGGGAGTAAGTTGGTCCGAGGGATGATGGAGCAACAGGTGGAGAGCTAGAGTGGAAAAATATGAAGTAGCACAGTGGAATGTTGTAGCAGTGCGGAAGGCACAAAGTAGATGCAACATCAACGTAGTAGCATCAGAGGGTCAACACAGATTAGCAGCAGAGGTAGCTTCAGCATCTAGGGGCATTTAGACTGACCAACATGTCAGCTTTTAGGTGACTTTTCAGTTTCTTACTTCTCAGCAATTGAGTTGCAGTTTAGCAGTTAGCAGTGGCTGTGCTATGGGAAACATGATGCAGTATATTGAGAGGGAGTTGTAGTACAGATACAACAGTGACAGTTGTAGTGTCATGGGCAACAATACAGACTGCAATAGTGCAGTGGATGAAGGGCAACAGGTTGAGCATCAACAGTGCAGAGGACCGATGCCATGGATTAGTGTGATACTTTTGTTAGGAAGTATTTCTATAGCATATTCCTCGCTAAGAGGGAGTGTTGATATTTGGGTAGCATCGGATGTGATCTAGCTCCGAAATTTTGTGGAGAGGCTAGAACACATGAGATCTCCAAGACCAAGAAATCATTTGGAGAAATTCCACTCAGAGTGTATGTTATTCAAATAATTAATTAATTTTAATGGTACCTAAGATAAAAACATAGGAAATTAAAATAATTAAAGTGAATTAATGTAAATATGGGTGAGAAGCTTCTAAGTGATGAGGATCAAGTATAATTAATCTTAGTCGTTGATTAGAGATTAGATCATGAGTGTTGATTTCTCCATAGGAAAAGTATAAAGGAAGGATTAGGGTCAGTTGGAGAACATAAATAGGGAGAGCAACACTTGAGCTAGATCGAAATTTTGGGGCGTGGTTTACTGAGAATTTCAATGTAAGATTCTAGTGTAGAGAGGGGCAGTTCGGCAGTGGGAATTTCGTCCAAGGCTGAGAATACGTAATAGAGAGGTAGTACAACACCAGGGAGAGACAACACAGCTCTAGAAGTGTGACAAAAAGGTTGGAGGGCTGATGTAGTCACTTAGAGGCGGCGCTGGAGTTTCTGTGAGGCAGATTAGGCATCAGTTCAACAGATCGATTTCTGAGCCGGGAAGGCTCACTGGGAGGGTGATGTAGCTCCTAGATGAGGTGACGCAGTTCCAATGCACAGCTGGGCAACCATCGCTGCACAACACAGGGGACAACACAGTCACCTGTGGGGTTTGTACATGCAATTGTTGGATCTGCAAAAATATCTGTCTCCGGATAGATGTACTTCTGCCGGGTTTATTCTCTGTTGGGTAAGTCGGATTTGGCACCCTAGTTGTATTAAAAAATATTCTTAATAATAAAACCCTCATATTTGCTGCATCGATTTTCCCACAGAGTTTTTCCAGGGACGTTTAGTCCAAAAATAAGTGTGTCCTTTGTGTGGTTGTCTCATTTATTTTTTAGTACTTGATCTATATATTGGTGTAGGTTGCAGTGTATTTTCATTAATATTTTCTGAATAATTTTGAAAATAACTTGTTAAAATGAAGAACACAAGTAGGTAATGCAAATCAATTTACTGTAGTAGGATTTCTGACTTGTTAGATTCAAAATTTTTCACACTCCCTTCCCGATACAACTTACCACTCCTACCCCCTTGAAAACCAACATCCTGCTCCTTTTGCCTTCTTACCCTCGCGCCATTCACTTACACCCACCTGTCATCCATTCCGCCATCCACGTCACCTCCCCTCCACGTCATTTGACTGTTACCTTTCATATCACCCGCCAACTGCAAATAAGCATTGGACAATTAATCTCTCCGGCCAACGAATGCATTCCTAATTAATACCCCGCTCCAAAAATGATAAAAATTCTATTTCACCCCCGCGAATCCAGTTATAAGAATCTCTTAGTAACCTGCAATTTTCCCTTTCGACAATCATTTGAATTATGCAGGTCTACCTTGAAGTGTTTTGAGGTTACTAGTGCCTTATGCGAGCCATTTTCTTCCGCAATTTTCAGTTAAACAAAAATATGGTAACGTCGTTCCTTAAATGTTCCTTTGAGATTAAAATTTCATTGCATAAGGGAAAAAAATTTGTCATAGGTGAATCCCATGATACCCCCTGTCCTAGATTTAGATAGGACTCCCATGATTGATACCCAGTACATGTTAGTTGAAACCCAATGTGAATTTGATCTATATGAGCTCCATAATTGGGCAACAAAGAAATATCTAGACCAGAGTGATGAATTAAGTATCTAGGAATCAATTCTTCCCCAATGTACCTTTCCTCAAATCCATATTTTCCCTAAATTCTTTACCTGGTGTCATCTCAGATACCTCCCCAGCCAAAAAGCAGTAATTGCCCAAAACAATGAGGTCCTCTTTTCCATTTCCCTAGAAAGCATTTGCCAAGCCTTACAAATAAATCCTCAGGCCTCTCTACATCCATTTTCCACTGATCCACTAATGGAAATATATAAGAAATTATCTTTCCCCAGCGAGCCCACATTTTAGAATGTTGTCTACTTGAGAATGCTGAGTTGCCTAGAACAAATCCTCCATACTCTACCTCTATTTTCCCAGAAATGTCAAGACAAGTCATTTCTATGGTTACTTGTTTATTAGGCTATCATACAAACCAGTGGGTAGATGAGGTAGTATTAGGTTTTTTATCAGTATTTGTAGTTGGTCAGAAGCCTTCAATTCTTTTCAATTATAGTCAATTCTTATCAGATGTTATACATGAGCAATTTCTCAAGTTTAAAGCTGAAGGGGTGTTCAAACACCAATAAGTTTTAGTATATCTCATGTTATTTTACCAAGCAGACAGGTTCAATTTTTAATTGTAGAAGATGGATGATCAGGGTACCCCATTATCAGTTATTAATTGGACTTCTTTAGTTAGAAGAAACTCAGAAGATTATTCATTCACTGATTTTATGGATAAATTTCTACATACATCCTTATGTATACTATGCAGTGATGCCATACCAAGAATTTCACCTGAGATCAAGAAGGTTTTGCATCTTTCAGATCATTCAAAAGTTGGAGACTGGTATTTATACCAGAATTATACAGAGATCAAAATCTGTGGGTGTGAAATTCCTCCCTATAGATTACCAAAGTTTGTGTGAGTGAGAGACTTTACCTTGAAATATGCTAGACAAAGGTTGAATATGGATGAATTGCAATTTGTCTCAAACAAGAAGAAAGTACAGTTTAAATTAAAGGAAAATGTAGGGCCCTATACTGTCAATACCATAGCAAGAACAAAGGAAAAGGAGAAGTTAAAAACAACACACACCAAGATGGAGGAGAACAAGATCAAAGCAGACAATGCATTCCTAGCAGAGGTACAAAAGAATTTCAAATTAATTTAATGGATTCAAAAGTATGAGGACCAATCCCTCATAATTCAAATGCTAGCAGAAGCCAAACGCAACATTTGGCACAATATCAATGCAAATGTTATAGAATTGTGGGCATCTATTCAAATTATTTTTGAACAAGAAGAACTGGTACAAAGAGTTAAAGTGACAATTGAAAAAACTAAAGTTGATATTGAGCATAGGCCAAGAGAAGCACAAAAAATTATAAGGATGTTAAACTCCAAGATTAGATATGAGCTTGAAGAGCTCAATATTCAAGATAGGACAGAGAAAGTAATGGAAGTCAAAAGAGTATTGACTAAGAAAAATCTTATGGTGCAGTTAGAAAATAAGTGCAAATAATTGGAGCTCCAAGTCAAAATATTTAACATAAAGTTTTCTTTGTTGCAGGGGAAAGGACTTCCAACTCTAAGAAATTCTAATGACAAATTGTTTCCATTAGAAAATTATCAGGATCAATTATGCAACATAGCTGCAGAAGCATCAAAATTTGCAAAGGCAAAAGGAACTATCAATGGAGAAGCTTTCATGGAGGGCCCAAAACATGATATTTTTATTCAACATGAAATTCATCATCTATTTTTGAATAAGCCAACTTTTGAGACATACACAAAGGTAGATGGAAGATTCAGAAACATGGTAATTTTTTCTATCCTAGGTAAAGAGTGAAGGGACCAATTACTGGAGTTGGTTGAATAAGCACAAACAGAAAGCCTACAAATTTGGCAATAAGACAAAAAGAAGGGGCTGCAAAATAGCTACCATCAGTAACATATTTCCTTCAAAGATTCAACAGAAAAGCCGAATTTGTCCATATTTTCTTTTTTACTATATTAGAAATATCTACATGTTTTTAGTAGATATTATTTTGTAATAAGTTTCATTCGAAGTCCGAATTTATTCAAGGAAAAGTCTATAAATATTTTGTAATAAGACTTAGAAAGGGTTGGATTATGTATGAAGATAAGAGCTCTACCTTGATGTAGGTTGTGGATTGTAGTCGAAGTAATCAGTTTTCATAAATACATAGGCAATTTCGTTCCAGGATTCTTGTGTCAAACAAATGGTGATGTTTCTCTCATGTTAAATTGGTCTTTTTCTTAGTTTCAATATGGATTTCCCTCCTGATGTTTGTAAGAAGATTAAGAGTTGAATTTACTTAAGTGTACTTTACCCTGGCTTGTTTTAAACAATCTTAATGTTTTCCTCATGAGATTAAATATAGAATTCATTTAAATATGCTTTTCATTTAATTGATCATCTAATTTTTCATCTCAGCCACCATAAATATCTTAAGATCCAAGAGTTGGCCTACCCTGTCCTGTTACAACTACTCTGTAAATTTGTAATTTATTACCCAAAAGTTTATGACTCCATGCCCAATGGACTTTTCTAACATTTTTTAACCAAAATTTTGAAACCCCACCTAGAACTTGGATATATAGCCTAAAATATTGAAAGCTAAAATTAAATCATACAGAGAGAGCCCTCTTTGAAGCTGGAAGGGCTAGATCCCAGTTTTAAAAGTGGTTTGCGGTTACCTTTGTAGTTTTATTCGTTAGCCTAAGAAAATTACAGAGTACTAACATGTGGAAAAAAGGGATGTTGCACCATTGATAAGAACAACAAAGCTCACATTATAAATGAAACCCATGACCCAGTTGATGAAGCCGATACCAAAACCCATATGTGTCAGCAGAAGACGCAAATATAACCAACTATTTTTTTTATATGCCTTTGAGAGATCAATTTAACTATCAGACCTTTTCTTTTGCTCCTCTTTATACTATGCATCGATTCCTGAGCTACCCCTATGGCTTCATGGATCTGTCTGCCATCAAGAAAACCAAATTGTTCCTTAGAAATATTTCTAGAGAGAATTGGTTTCAGGCGAATAACAATGATTTTGGAAATGATTTTATAGATACAATTACAAAGAGAGATAGGCCTGAAATCTTCAAAGGTTGAAGGGTCATCAGTTTTAGGGATTAAAGCCAGAAAGGTAGAGTTGAAAGGTTCATAAACATAACCTATGAGCCTAGATTCCTCCACCACCCTAGTAAGCTCTTCCCCAATTAGCTCAAAGAAATGTTGGAAGAATTCCACCGTCCAACCATCTGGCCCTAGACTCTTGTCTTTCTGCATAGATTTAATTACCCCTTCAACTTCACCTTTTGAGACAGGAACCATAAGCATCTCATTTTCTTCCTCCTCCGTGTATCTAGGGAAAGGTTGAGCCACCCTGATGACCTTTGCAATTGAAGCTTCTTCTGGGGCTCTGTTGTAGTGAAAAATCAACCACCCCATTTTTTACTTATTTATTTCAAATAGTGGGGACCCTTTCCATAAATTTTCAGCTAAATCACCTTTTTCATATTTTATTTTGGTTAAGTGTCCTACAATTTTGCCAATTTTTCATTTTCGTTGGAATTCTATTTTGATTGCTTCACTAGGTTCGAATTTTCGCTAGCTTTCCATTGATACTTGTTTCATCTCATTTGGTTACACGGTTTGCAAATGGTGCTCATCTGAAGTTCGATATTTTTTACCGCCTAGGTTAAAAAATGAACAAAATGTATAATATTTTATTTTTTGTAAATAAATTATTAATTCATTGTAAATATTAATTCCTAGTTAATTTTTACTAATTATTTCAATTTTCACTAACGGTCCTACAAAATCTCCTAGCCAAATTGTAGAACAATTAAAATTATGTGTTCTTGGGATCTCAATAATTTATTCCAATTCTCAATTTTAAAAGAAATTACGAGACCTGAAATTTCGAAATTGCAAAGTGGTTTTAGTTCATTTTTTTGGACTTTTAATTTACCAAATGGCTATAGTTTATCAACGGTACCCTTTAATTAAGTGACTATAGTTCTTGGATGGAGCTTACAACATATTGAAAAACCTTATGAGTCCCACTCCACGTGGGCCCTACTTCACCTCACTTCACTCCTCTCTCCTTCTATCGGATCCTCAGGACTTTGAGACCTCGAGATTTTTTATTTCACATCATTCTAAAATTTACGATATATACTAATCCCGATACCTGATATGCTTTAATACCTCCGATATGATACCACTGTTTCATTTTGTAAATACTATGTTTTTGGTACATATTTTTATTGGACACATTGCATAATGTAATATTGGAACATTCAATTTTGTTGGATATCAGAGGCTCACAACTAAAAACTCATGATATTAAGTCCTCCTGATATCTGATATTCTTCACACCAATGTTGTCATTTCTCCGATGTGACAATTACCCCGATGAATCATAAATTTCGCATAAGATTTAAATTCCCGGGCCCTTTAAATATCAGACCTCGGGATATCGTAAAGATGACAATGGGATCCAAATAAAAACTTCTCATATTTCCAAAACCCGAGGTCCTTCATGTTTTGATGGGTTTATTTACATAAGGTTATACTTCATTAAATCCTCCACTCATTTTTGTATGGTTCATATATATGAGCCCAAAAGCCACTCTTGGCCCATTTGTTGGGACCAAAAGCCACTTGGGTCCATAAGTCATGGGCCAATAGCCACTTACCATGTGTCCTACCATATTTTTAATATTAATTAATTCGTTTAATTAAAATGTGTAGTAATAATTAATAATTTAATTTAGTAATTTAATTTTTATAATTAAATTAATTTGTAATTTATTTAAAGTTTTTAATTAATTTGTATATAATTAATGAATTTCATAATTGTAGTTAATTAGAATTTAATTGTATATTTAATTTTAGATTTAGAATTTTTAATTAAAATTTCCTATTTTTGGCCCAGGCAGCGAATTTTCTAGAATCTTGGCAATTTTGACAATTCAACTTTGGAAGCTCATAAATTGAGTTTTATATGGCCAAATGAGGCACATGATGGCTCGTTGGATAGATAAAATCATTTGAAATATTTCTGAAGTGGTTGAATGACATGATTCGGTCATTAAATAAGTCTAAAATTTAGTAGAAAATCAAGATACGAATTTGTAAACAAAATTAATTTTCCGAGTTTAATTTTTTTTGCATTTTCATTTGCTCATAGTCTTTGTTGAGTGTAGATCCATTCGACTATGTTCTCTTTTGACCAATAAGATATTTTCAAGAATCAATGAAACGGTTAGATTTCCTTTTATTTATTTATTTAATTGAATTTTGATTGGAAATGTTTTGTTTTCCAGATTTGGTATTTTATTTTAATTGAATTTTGATTGGTTTTGGCAGGAGAATAGATGAGGAGATGAGGAAGAAAAGATTTCAATCAATGGAATTGCTCCAGCGATAGAAGAAAAAGAATTTTGACCAATGAAAATTTTTGGAGCAGATTTGTTTTTCAACAACTCTCCTATTTTGAATTAATTTTTTTATTATTATAAATAGTGGTTTGTAAAATGGAGTAGGGGGCTTCTCTCTTCTGCAACTTTGTAATTATTATAACACTATTGTAATAGGGGTTTGGAGCTATAAATGAGAGGAGAGTGAAATCTCATATCTGAGGAATATTGAGATTTATCTTTTGCAAATTTGAACTGTGTATGGAAGACAAAGCTTGCATTATTGCAGTTCTTTGTTTTAACAACAAAGTTTACGGTTTGGAGTAGATTGTAGGAGACTTGATTCAAAGAACATAGCAGGAGAACAGGTTCAAATTAATTTGTATTAGAAATACTATTATTTTTAATTTGAATTTCATTTTTTATGGTAGGATCATCTTAATTGGATTTATATTATGCGCTATTGTCAATATGAATTCATGTCCTACAGAATTAGCTATCTAATCTGTTTGTCTCATAAACATGTTGCCAATGGTGTCTTTTTTCTCTGGTATATTAAGATTAGATTCTTGAGTAACTATTTACTCAGAAATTTGATATCTAATTCTGATTTAATTTCCATTAGCATTATGTGAATTACTTCCTAATGTTTTTGGTTTATTATTCGTGGTTAATAGATCTCTGAACAACATGTTTGGTAATCATAATATTAGTTAATTGAACTAATTCATTAGTTTCATATTCATCTTAAGTCAGACATGCTTAAAATTCCAATCATTTAATTACTTTTCTCTCGGTTAGGTTAGACTTACATCTTCCTAATCGAGATAGTCTTAGGATTTCTTTCCTTTTGCTTGCATTTTAGGATTAATTGAAATTTAGATTTAATTTTGCATTCCTAGAAGTCCTCTTATCAAATAGGAAAACTTTAGTTGTGGCTTGGCTGAGCCTTAGATCAACTTAAGGATCACTTTCTTGCCTAATCAATAAAAATAGTTGATCTTATGTCTCTCCTCTATTGGTAGAAGAAAGTCATACTTTAAGCCAGTAGAAATAGAGAGAAGGTAACTGGACCTAGTTTAACCAACTGGAACAACCATTCCAAACCAAAAAGGAGCAGCTTTAAGTTCCTGACTGGGTGGTCTCCCTTATAATGTTGAGGCATACATTTCAAGCCTATAACATTTTTGGCGCTAGAAGGAGGGCCATCGTAAATTTTTTTCTTTGAAATTTTTTAAGTTTTGCAGATTTCTGTGTTGTGGTTTTTGAGGTTCAGAATTCAGATATTCCACAGTTTTCATTTTGTGTTGTCTACGTTTCGAGTCTAGAACAAGACCTCCTTGGAGTTGCTTTATTGGACCTCATCCGACTACTACTCCAATAAAGGTAGTCCAGACCCTATCTCAGGTAAAATACAATGGTAAGACATATGCTTATAATCATCTCCTTCAATTTATTTTAAGTTCCAATAATCTCAAAATTAATGAAGATATTATTTGCAGGATCTTCACTCTTACTTTGTTAGGAAAAGCCAAAAACTGGTGCTTATCACTTCCAGTTGCTTATGTACATAGTTGGGACGAATTTTCACATATTTTCCTTCATGGTTTTCAACAATACGACTATGAAAAGGTGTGTGACTAGATAGCTGAATTGCATAGGGTACAAAGTGAGTCATTGGACAATTTCCTAATTAGATTCAAATTATTTTTAATGGAATTTTAGTCCAAAGGTTTACCTCCTCATTTTAAATTAATGGTTGGTTTAAACAACTAATATCTCTCCCTTGTATTCCTTATCAAGAAGCATAAAATTCATGTATTTATTTTGAAGAACTAATTGCTCAAAACAACAATGATGATCCTCTTCTAGAAACTAGATTGCCAATTAATGATTTCAGGAGAAAAATAACTCTTCCCAAATAAATAATTGTCAGACCAGGTAGTAACTCCACAAAATTCAATTCATATTATTCCTTCAGGTTGGTCTTTATTATATACATGAGGGAGACTGTTCACTTCATCTCCCGATGACTGTTCATATTTCTTATTATTTATTTACATCAATTATATTTATTCACCCAATCCTGATGATTAGGTGTCAACATTCCCCCCCTTAATCTGAAGGGATGTTGATGAGTCCAAGCATCATTCTAAATCGTTCAAGATTTTCTCTTCCAAGCGCTTTGGTGAAGATGTCTGCAATTTGCTCATTAGTGGAACAATGATGGAGATGGATTGTTTTGGCCTCAAAATGATGTCGAATAAGATGATATTTAGTATTGATGTGCTTCGTTCGATCATGGAACTTTGGATTCTTGGCCAACTTTATTGCAGAGGTATTGTCAATCATGAGTGGAGTTGATTGTACTTGTTTTACCTGCAAATCTTCAAGAATTTTCCTGAGCCACACAATTTCTTTTGTTGCCTCAGCTGCTGCCACGTATTTTGCTTCTGTTGTGGAATCTGCTGGAACTGATTATTTGCGTGATCTCCAGGAGACAGCTCCTGATCCAAGACTCATAGCATATCCTGAAGTAGATACCCCAGTTTCTTTGTCTCCATCGAAGTCTGAATCAGAGTATCTAATCAAACTGAAGTCGTCCACCTGTGTATACTTGATTCCAAAGTCTTGAGTTCCCTTCAAGTACCTTAGAACTCTTTTTGCAGCAGACCAATGTCCTTCACAAGGCTTTTGCATAAACCTGGAGAGGATTCCAACAACAAACGAAATTTCTGGTCTGGTAGTAGTTAGGTAGTTGAGACTTCCTACAAGCTGTCTATACTTTGTTGCATCCTCAAATTCTTTTCCTTCAATAGATGTGAGCTTTAAGTTTTGTTCCATTGGAGTAGTAAGAGGATTGCATTCTGTCATGCCAAACCTGTTCAATAGATCTCCAATGTATTTCTTTTGAGAAATAGATATGGACTTCGGATGTTGAGTTACTTCAATACCAAGATAGTAATGAACATAGCCCAGATCAGTCATTTCAAAACTTTTCCCCAATTCCTTCTTTATGGATGCAATGTAGCTTTCATTGTTCCCTGTCATCAAAAGATCATCTACATATGCCACAAGATATACAACTGTTTTTCCAACTTTCTTGACAAATAAAGTTGCATCATCAAGATCATAATGTTTGAAATTGAGTTTCAGAAGATGCTCAGTTGGTTTTTCATACCAGGCTCGCGATGCTTGTTTGAGGCCATACAAGGATTTCACAATTTTTCATACTTTATGTTCATGTACTTTCATAGCAAATCCTTCAGGATGGGACATAAAAACATTCTCTTTTAGATCTCCATTCAAGAAAGCATTTTTTACATCCATTTGATGGACTTTCCAACTGTTCTGAGCTGCTAGGGCAAAGAGTGTCTGAATTGTAGCCCATTTTGCTGTGGGGGCAAAAGTCTCCTCATAATCGACCCCTTCCTTCTGTGTAAAACCTTTTGCCACAAGCCTGGCTTTGTGCTTGTCAAATGAGCCATTAGCTTTATACTTGTTCTTGTAGACCCACTTGCAGCCAATTGGTTTGGTTCCTAATGGAGGATCAACTAGCTTCCAAGTGCCATTCTTTATGAGGGCATCATACTCCTTTTGCATTGCTTCTTTCCATTCATCATGAGAAGCAGCTTCTTTGAAGGAAGTTGGTTCAAAATCTGTAGACAAGTTCAATTCACAATCATAAGAAACATCCATATCAACAGGTGAATTAGAGTCATCTACATCACCTCCGTTTTGCCGGTTTGAATTTCTAGTTCTTGTCTTTCCAACCTCATCAGGATGAACACTTTCAAGTGTCTTTGTCAGCCACTTTGGGGGAGCTTTCTTAGATGGTCCAGGCTGCTCCGTTGATTGAGTTGGGACTGAATCAAGATTAAGTCTCCCAATTCTATCAATCACATCACTTAAAGCATCATCCGTTGTTGGAGTTTCATGCGGAGGAGAGAGTTCTTCCGAAGAAGATTCCACATGTTGATCTAGTATAGGAATCCCCCCTTCAAGATGTGGAATCTGATTATCAAATTCTTGAAATGATTTTGCATTTGCGAATCTATCCAAGCGATCAAGTTGCCGCTCAACAACATTGTCAGTTTGGATGATTCAAGAAAAATTACATCTCTAGATACAACAAACTTTTTATTGACTTTATCATAGAGACGGTATGCTTTAGAGGTGTTTGAATACTCCAGGAAGATACACTTACGACTTCTTGCACCAAGTTTGTTTCTATGTACCTTTGGTATCAAGGCATAACAGGTGGAACCAAAGACCCTGAGATGCTTTACCGAAGGAACGTGTCCATACCACATTTCATATGGAGTCTTGTTTCTAATAGCATTAGATGGACATCTATTCTTTATATATGCAGCACATAGAATATCATTAGCCCAAAAC
Organism: Pinus tabuliformis; assembly: GCA_031772625.1. NCBI lineage: Eukaryota > Viridiplantae > Streptophyta > Pinopsida > Pinales > Pinaceae > Pinus > Pinus tabuliformis. The sequence goes on from CM062820.1 coordinate 522,489,481, forward strand.
ATTATTTTTACATTTTTGAAGAAGATCATGGAGCGTACCATATTTAAGATTGTCCTATTCATTCTTTCAGCTACACCATTCTCTTGGGGATTATAAGGCACGGTTGTTTGATGTTTGATCCCATGTTGGTGAAGATAGTTTTCAAATTCATTTGATGTATATTCTTTTCCATTATCAGTGCGAATAGACCCAATATGAGATTGTGCATAATTTTCAATCCATTTATGAAAGTTCTTGAATGTTTGAAAAACATCAGATTTGTTCTTCAATAAATAAACCCAACACATTCTGGTGTAGTCATCAATAAATGTCATCATATATTTATTTCCATTTGCAGAAGGAACAGGCATTAGACCACATAAATTTGAATGAATGAGTTCAAGTTTTCTATGTGCTCTTGAATGTGAATCATGAAAAGACTGTTTGTTGTGCTTTCCTAGAATGCAAACATCACATTGCTTAAATTTCATAGGAATTGTAGGCAAACCAACAACACCATTTTTCTTCAACAAGTGGAGGCTGTCTTAGTTCAAATGTCCAAATCTAGCATGCCATAATAAACTTGATGGAAGTGTACCTTCTTCATAATGAGAATTGTATGAGAAATTTTGTGCACGAGCAGAGGTACCTTGCAGCTTGAGAAGCCTTTCTTCTTCTATTCCCCTCATGACAAGTGAGTGGTCAGATGCTTTTCTTACCTCAAGCTTGCCATCAAACATATGAATAGAGTGACCTTGCTGGCGGATGTGAACTAAGGACAACAAGTTTCTCTTCAGCTGAGGGAGATATAGAACATGTTGTAGAAGAAAGTCTGGAAGATCATGCAATTTAAGCCTGATTGTGCCAAGCCCTGATGGCTTGATTTTTGTTTGGTCTGCAAAGTATACTGCTCCATCAACATTGTTAGTAAATTATTCAAAAAAATATTTTCTATGAGTCATGTGGCAAGTTGCTCCTGAATCAAGCAACTAATCATTTTTCCAAGAAGCAAGTGAAGCATTAAATAAATCTTCATTTACTCCAATATTACATTGTGCCACCACATAATGAGCAGATTCAGGTGCTTTACCTTTGTCTATGTCATTAGTTTTACCTTTCTGTTGGTTTCTTTGCTACTCAATTTTGTCCCATGGTAACTTGCATGTAGAGGCATCATGTGATCCATTTCTTTTGCAGCGTATGCAGTGCAAATATGCCTTTTCTCCTTGAGAGTGTCTGCCCCCCCTGCCTCTGAAGTATCTTCCTCTTCCTCTTCGACCACCTCTTCCTCTGGAAGAATCTTGAGCAAGGCGCACAACCTCTTCAGAACATTCAGGGGCTGTCTTCTTTCCAAAACCTTTCTCTCTTTCAACAATTTTTTTCACAAGAGAGTCAAAGGTAATATCTTTCAGATTTCCATTTGCTTGCAATGATTCAAGATAATTTGAGTAAGTAGGATAAAGTGCCTTGAGAAAAGTGATAAGAGGAATATCCAATTCGACGCTAGTGACTTTGATATCATGCATTATAGACTTTACTTCGAATGCAAGAGCAAGAGGATCATTATTTTGCAATTAAAGAGTGAAGAGTTTAATCATGAGTTGAACAACTTCAAGTGCAAAATGTGAGTCATAGAGTTCTTTCAGCTTTTGTAAGGCTTCAAAAGCAGTTGGAAATGGTGAAATATGGCGACTCACCTCTTCATTTACAGATGCTGCGATTAATGCATAAGATTTGCTGTTCTTATTTTCCCAAATGGCGAGCTCTTTGTCTGAGTTAGGATGTTCTGGTTCTTTGTCTCCGTCTCCAATGCACACTCCTTTCCACAACTCATTGAAAATGAGGGTGTGTTTTATCATCCGGGACCACTCAGGATAGTTCTCCTTGCCAGTGAGAACTATTCCCACAATGGATATGATTGAATGCATACTGTGGTATGCTTTGATGATTAGTTTAGAGAAATATCGATAATGGAAGCTGCGTCGGCTATGCCAATGGCATCATCTCAGATTTCAATAGAGGCTTGGATAAATCAACAACGATGCCACATATCAGAGGTATATATCATACAACATGAGACCATAGTGTTCACAACACTTCATGCCACAATGCTTTGATACCACCACATATGGTGGTCCTTCATGCAGCAGCACGTATGGTGGTCCTATCGGAGCAACGCCCTCATGTTTCACGCACCATTCACGCAGCAACGTTCCACTCACGCAGGTATGGTGCACAACACTCCCTCACACTTCAACAACACACTCTCGCAGCAGCGTTCCACAGAACACTCATGCAGGAGCATTCCTTCACGCAGGTATGGTGCACAACACTCCCTCACACTTTAACAGTCACTGGTAAGGGAAGGCGAAGCAGTCATTGGCAAGGGTATAAAGGATATTTCATTCCCAGTAACTAGCAATCTTTGAAAGAGCAAGCCATGGTGGAGAATCATAACACACAAGATGAGATGTCATCACCACATGTAGATACATACTATGGCACGAGTTTGAAAATCAAAGGCGGTAGACTGTACAGAGATGAGCACAGGATTTCAGCTGAGGACGTTCAATCATGCGGAGAACACTTTTCGAAAACCGCCCTCTGCAATGGAACGTTGTTGCCAGGTCAGAGGTGTCAGTTCTGAAATATGGGTAGAATAGGAAAATAGGCAGAACATGGAGTTACAAGGGCGAGAATACTAAAAATAGGACAGGCTCTGATACCATGTCAAACCAGGTAGTAACTCCACAAAATTAAATTCAAATTATTCCTTCAGGTTGGTCTTTATTATATACATGAGGGAGACGATTCACTTCAACTCCTGATGACTGTTCATATTTCTTATTATCTATTTACATCAATTATATTTATTCACCCAATCCTGATGATTAGGTGTCAACAATAATGTTGCTGTGAATGAACAATTACAACCAACGATGTGTTGCAATCAGTACCTTCCTCTCGATAATATTTTAAGCAATAACAAATCTGATTCTTCCAGCAATGATGAAATAGATCAACATCCAAAAGTCTGCAATCATGCAAACCAAGAAACTTTTGTAATGCAGAATTTGGGAAACGAGCAATACTCTTTTAACAGATAAATTTATAGGTTTGTAAATTTAAATTCCCATTTTTCTCTGTATCCTAATTTATTTGATAATTCATCAAATAATAATTCAACTGCTCCTTTCGGCATTAATAATAGTTCAAAAGATAAAGGAGCCTTCACTAACGAATTATCAATGAATTATGAGAGGGACAAAGAAGATTAAATTTCGTACAATTCTATAAATTCTCTATCATACGATTTTATGCTAGATTATGATTTTAAAAATAAAGAAGATATTAACGAAATTTGTAATAGCCCTAGTGAAAATTTCATGTAATAAAAGTTAAAAACAATAACCATGGATGAATGGGACACTTCTTCCAAGTTGAATGTTGGGCAAGACATCCTAGGGAGTGTTCATTTGGTTTTTTATGGCTAAATAAATTGGCAAAGGCAATGAAAAAAGCTTTGGAAAGACAAAATGGCATTTTTGGCACAATTATTTATGAAAATAATGGAAATTAGGAGAAAAGGGCGGTGAAAGGTCACAGGTTGCATGTGAGGAGGAAAATAATGGAAAATGAAGAAAATAGAGGCCTCATTCACAAAAAGGCTTCTAAGGATCAAGTGTTAACCTTTTGTCAGTTTAACTTTGGAGATCTCTCATTACTCTCTCTCTCATACTCTTGGACACTTAGAGTTTTCTTGGAGCACTTTGGAATTGGAGCAAGAAAGGAAAAGAATGAAAGAGGAAGAAAAGATCAAGCAAGGAAAGGCGAGATCAAGCATCTATAACAAGCTTCATTGCAGGTATCAACTTGCATGTTTATTCTCATTGCTAGATTTGGCATGCATGGGATTGCATGTGTTTCTTTTCTACCATGGCATGGGTTTTTCCAGGTGTGATAGTATTTTCAGCCTAGCCTTGCCATTTCTTGATAGCTTTGATGAGATGGGTTATCTCATGTGGTTTATGTGGGATGGACGGATTGGAATCAAAGTTGAGTGGGGTGGATCTTTAAATTGACAAACACATGGTGGTAGTGGTCCCTAAATCAGAGTAAAGCCACTGGCCTAGTAACCCTTGAACTAGACAGTGGGTTGTGTAAAGCTAGAGTGTGTGCCTCGATGGGCGTAGGAATCCTTGTTGGTGAATGGCAGGATATATGGTAATGACAAGAGGTAGATTTTCTCTCCATTGGGCCTAGCGATTCCGGGATGGAATGCACGGTAAAGGATGGAGAATATGTCTCAGAGTAGGGCCTAGTGATCCCTGTATTGGACTACGGATGCACGGTAAAGCTTAAGAGACTAGGGGGCATTCAAATTCCTCACTGTGTAGGTGGAGAAATCCAGTGGTATCCACATTGATTGGTGTTTTTGATGTGTTCTATGAGTCCCACATTCATGCTTGGAATATGACACGAGGGTAATTAGTTGAAGAGAGACTTGGATCAAACAATCTATGGTTGGGTGGGAACTGGTTGTCCCATCACCGATTGGTTCATTACATTGATTAATGAGAAATTCATTCCATTGATGTTCATGTGTAAATGTACTGGTGTATATATGGATTTTGATGGCTGATATGTTTATTGTAATTTTGTTCCTATTATGCTGGTTATATGTACATTTTATGGCAACAACTATGTTTGACTCTCAGCATGTTTTTACTTGTATTTGATTGGATATTATGTCTATGACCTAATAAGTGATAAGGCAGAAAATGACATGAGGAAAAAATGGTTCATGGCGATTCTCAGATAAGTAAGAGATCCCTACACTTAATTATGTTGGTTACACCTATAGGTTACATGTTGATAATATGTTTGATGAAATGCCTGTCATGGCTAGTAGGGGTCTGGTTAAGGCCTTAATCAATTATTTACTTTTTCATCATTGTTTCCCTGTACCTTACTTAATTCTGAGATTTCATTCCATTTTGGGAAGTGGCCTGGGCTCTAGGCCTAAAAAAGTGGCTTAAATCCTGGGGTCACTGGCACATAACTGGCAAGTTTGGACCACAGTTGTTGGCAGGCAGGCCTATGAGAGCGAATTTAGGCCTTTGGTCACTCCCTTACCCATAACATGAGAACGACTGAGCCTTAAGTTGTCCAGAACAACAGTGGGATGCAGGGACAGGCTGTCTGAGTGGCTAACTTGTCTCCTGAGGGTTCTATTGATGGTGTTGGATGGGTGTATGTGATGTTTTGTCAATTCCACCTCCTTAAGGTCACCTAGGAGGTCGAATCTGATCACAATAGCCTCTCGTCTCATGTTTACCCTAGTTGGCATGGTAACTTGGGTGGATGTGGGAGGAGGGTGTTACAAAGTGGTATCAGAGCATGGTTCAACTCTCGGACTGAATGGGTTGAATGTGTGTCGGTCATGCATGCATGTCAGTTGCAAGTGTGTCTCTTACACTTATACACTTGTCGCATTTGCTTGATGATGGATTAGGGTTGTAGTATGGTTATCATGGAGAATTTGATGTTGATTTCATCAAGAGTAATTGACATGGGTATGCGACTGACTGTATATGGTTATTTTCCATTTACATGTTGATTTTATGTCACCTACTTACATCCTTGTATGTTAGGTTACATTTTGAATATTTTGATCACATGCATCAATATTGTAGGTTGATTACAAGAACTAATTGATTATGTTCGAATACATGCGGTTATGCGTATTTGTAGTTGGTTATGCATTACTTATGCATATTTTTCAGTTGCATGTAGTAATGTGTACAATGGAGTAATGGTTGTTTTCATGCGTGAGGTCATAGCATGCACTATTGATATGTCCTTGCATCGATGATAGATCCTAGTTAGAGTGATGTTTATGTGTTGATATATTTAATGTGTATGTCTATACGTTGTTATGATTATGTTATACATGTATCATGCTAATTTGGTGATCTTGCAGACAAGGTATCCTCCCCAAGCTAAACTAAGGTATGTCAATTTATTGTGATTTGGTTTGTTTGACATATTATGCATTGCACAAAGAAAGAGGTCAAATGGATAGCAAGATGGCTGACTATAAAGAATCTCCCTATGAATTTGAAGAGCAGTATGGTGTTGGGAATCCTTCTGATTTCGCAGTTACACTGAGAATCTTGAAGGAAGAGATAAGGAGTTGTAAGGTAGATAATGACTGGATCATACAGGCACAAGAGAAGCAAGTGGAGGTTAATTCTATACTTCTTCAGAGTTTTTCGGACTTGCAACAACAAGGGTCGCTTCGAATTAGCCATGCACATGAATATGTAACTAATGGAGCATATGGCAGTAGATCTCCTAGTAGACATAGGGCAGATAGATCTGACACAGTGAGAGATGGAAAGTTGTTGGACACTCCGGACATGAGGGGTGATGAGTACAGGTATTATTCTAGTTCTTGTTCTGATAGGAATCATGACCATTGTCACTATAATCCTTACAGGAGGAATAATAGGGGGTGCTTGTCGGATGAACTGAAGAAAGAAAAACCACCTACTTTTGATGGAGATGTGAATGAGTCGGAAGATGCAAAGGCACGAAAAAATTATTTGAGTTGCATGAGTACACAGATAACGTGATGGCACAGATAACTATCTTTAGCTTGAAAGGTAAAGAAAACATCTAGTGGGAAGATGTTAAGTGGGTAAGAGACATCAAGATATATGACTTGAGTTGGTGGGAATTCAAGAGGCTTTTTAGAAAGGTACTACAACAACAAGGCTAAAGAATTCTCTGAGTTAAAGATGGGGTCAATGTCAGGTGAAGAGTATACAACCAAGTTTCTAGAGCTATTGATTTATGTACCATATCTTACTGATGATAAGGCTAAAGTTCAGAGATTTGTCAGTGGTTTTCCATTAACATTTAGAGAATTGAGTATGATGAGCCTCAGTCACTTGAGGAAGTCATTAGGAAACTGAAACATGGTTATGAGAAATCAAAGCGCAAGAGAGAATCTCAACATGGATGGAAAGGAAAAGACAAAGGTAGAGATCAATGGCAGCCTAAGAGGACAAGGCTTCAACATGCAGATGGGAAAGAAAATGTGGCACCACAAAAGAGATTTAATGAAGCTAGACAAGGACATGGGCCATAACAACAACAAAAACATAGAGGTGAGGGCTTTGGTCGGTTGGAGTGTTGGAAATGCGGTGAGGAGCACCTTAGGAGAGATTGTCTGCAACATCAGGGTGGAAGGCCTAAGATATATAGTGCCCAGGACACGTAGACTGTTGGGGATGTTGGTTAGAGTATTACATGTATCTATGTAGCAGTGGACAATGGGAAAGTAGCACACTAGGCATCTATCATTGAGATGGACGGTAAGATTTTTGATAAAGTTATTTCTATTTTGATTGACCCTAGATCTAATTATAGCTATGTTAGTCCTAACTTGGTGGATAAGTGTGGGTTGAATAAGGAGTTGCATGCAGAGTCTTAGTTAGTGCAGTTGGCTATATGTGCGAAGAAGCGAGTTCATCATTGGGTAAGAGCTTGCACATTTGACTTAAATGGTACGCCTACAAAATTCCATTTGAATGTATTACTGTCAGGTTCATACAATATGCTATTGGGCATGGATTGGTTGTATCTTCATAGAACCAGGTTGACTATTATGGCAAAGTTATTGAGTGTGTTGATGACAATGGGAAACCAAGAGTCTTGCAAGGTAATAATAATGCCACATTAGTTAGGATGGTAACAACTATGCAACCAAAACAAAACCACAGGAAAGGGTGCAAGCTATTTGCAGTACACATTTCTAGTGATACGGGTAAGGAGGTTGAGGATGCAGATGTGTTGAATAGGTACCCAGTGTTGTAGTAGTTTAGGGATGTATTTCTTGAGGACATTATAGAGTTTTCACCTCACATGGAGGTAGACTTTTCAATTGAGTTAGTGCCAAGGGAAACTCCAACATTGAAAGCACCTTACAAGATGAGCACACCTGAGTTGGTGGAGTTGAAATTGTAGTTGAAGGAAATGTTGGAAAAGGGATACATTAGGCCAAGTGTATCACCTTTGGTGTGCATCGGTCTTGTTTGTGAGGAAGAAAGATGGTACCCTCAGATTATGCATTGATTATAGGCAATTGAACAAAGTGACTATCAAGAAAAAATATCATTTGTTGAGGATTGATGACTTGTTCGATCAACTTAAGGGAGCAGTAGTGTTCTCGAAGATTGACTTGAGATCCAGATACCATCAGGTATGCACCAAAGAGGAGGATATTTACAAGAATACATTCAGGACCAGGTATGGGAATTATGAGTTTGTTGTGGTTCCATTTGGCTTAACTAGTGCTCCATCTACACTCATGTGTTTGATGAATAGTGTGTTGCATACATATTTGGATAAGTTTGTTATTATGTTCATTGATGATATATTAGTATATTCTAAAAATGAGGAAGAGCCTGCTGAGCACTTAGCAGTATTGTTGAGATTATTGAGGGAGCATTAGTTGTATGCTAAGCTCAACAAATGTAGTTTCTTTCATACTTAGGTGCACTACTTGGGACATGTTGTCTCCAAGGAAGGAATTGCAGTAGATCCAAAGAAGATAAGGGCCATCATGGAGTGGATATCTCCAAGATTGTGGATGAGGTGAGATCTTTCATGGGTATGGCAGGCTATTGTAGGAGCTTCATCAGGAAATTCTCACAAATTGCTTATCCTATCACATCATTGCAAAGGAAACGTAAGAAGTTCGAATGGACCGAAGAGTGTGAGGCTAGATTTGAGCAGCTGAAGCTATTGTTGACACATGCACCAGTGCTACAGATTGCAAATCTGGACAAAGAGTTCATAGCATGTACAGATGCTTGCAAGAGAGGACTTGGTAGATTCCTTATGCAGGATGGATAGGTGGTATGTTATGAGTCTCGGAAACTAAATGAGCATGAGAAAAAATATTTGACACATGATCTTGAGTTAGCAACGATTATACATGCACTGAAGATGTGGAGACACTATCTTCTTGGCAGGCAGTTTGTGCTTATGAGTGATCACATTGGGTTGAGATATTTGTTTGACCAGTCGAATCTGGTTTCCAGGCCGGCTAGATGGTTGGCCACGATCAGTGAGTTTGACTTTGAGATTAGGTACATCATGGGTAAAGAGAACAAGGTGGCATATTCTCTCAGCAGACGGGTATAGGTACATCACTTGGCAGCTATGAGCTCCTATGGGACAGACTTACAGGATAGGATCTTACAGGCAGGACATCGGGATGTCAATTATAATAATATTGTGCCAGACAGGGATGAGAAGTTCATTTCCAAGTTTTGGAAGGAGTTATTTGAAGGTTTGGGCACCGAGTTGGCCTTCAACACAGCTTATCATCCGCAGATAGATGGACAGACAGAGAGGGTCAATAGGATATTGGAGGACATGTTGAGGATGTATGTGATGCATCAACAGAGGAAGTGGGAAGGGTATCAAGATTGCATACAACAACGGTTATCATGAGTCATTGAGGATGAGTCCTTTTGAGGCATTATATGGGATTATTTGTAACACTCCCATTAGTTGGAGTGATCCAATTAGCAGAGTATTGATTGGACCAGATATGTTGGAAGATATGGAACAAGAGATGCAGGTGATCAAGAAGAATCTTAAGGCAGAACAGGATAGGCGGAAGAGTTATGCAGACAAGGACATATTGTTCAAGGAGTTCTAGGTTGGGGAATAGGTGTACTTGCGCATCAAAACGAAGAAGAGCTCCTTGCATATTGGATCTTGTGCCAAGCTGGCACCATGGTTTTGTGGAACCTTCAATATCATTGAGAGGATTGGGCCAGTAGCTTATCTACTTGAACTGCCTTCGATAGTGAAAGTCCATGATGTTTTCCATGTATCTTTTCTTAAGAAATATGATAAGGATGTTGATCATGTAGTTGACTGGTCTATATTGCAAGTGGAACCAGATGGAGAATTATAGCTGGAGCCTTAATGTATATTGCAGAAAAAGGTGCTCATTCTCCAGAACCGAGCAAGTTAAAGTGCAATGGAAGCACTTTGGGCCCGATGAAGCTACATGGGAGATGGCAGATCAAATGCGGGCCATGTATACCTCCTTGTTTGTCAGTTGAGGCAAAGAAGCTTGATATGGTGGTTTGATATTTGATTATGGTGGTTTGGTATTTTCTTATGGTGGTTTGGTATATGCTTTATGGTGGTTCGAAATATGCTTTATGATGTTTTGATATATGCTATATGATTTTTTCATATGTGCTTATATATAATGACTAGTATATGTTTGATATATTTTTTGGTATCTATATTTATGGTGATTTGCTATATGTACCCATGTGTATGGATGTAAATACCGTAACAAGTTGTGTTATGAAGCTCCAATATGTGGTATGGGTGTCATGTCATTATGGTTATGTTATCATGTTATTATCCTATCATGTGGTTATGTTATCATGATGTTATGATGTCATGCGGATTGACACTCATTAGGATGATCATTGTAAATACCGTAATGAGCTATGATATAAAGCTCCATTGTGCGGTATGTTATCATGTTGTCATGATGTTCTTCTCTTGAGCAGATATTTCATTATAAATACTACATCGAGCTGTGTTATAAAGCTCCATAAGCAATATTCCTTCTTTCAGTAAGTTGCTAAGGTATATGAGTGATTGAATACCGAGGATGGTGTCACCCAAGGGGGAGGGTTCTGTAACAGTCTTGGTGAAAATTTCATGTAATAAAAGTTAAAAACAATAACCATGGATGAATGGGACACTTATTCCAAGCTGAATGTTGGGCAAGGCATCCTAGGGGGTGTTCATTTGGTTTTTTATGGCTAAGGAAATTGGAAAAGGCAATGGCTAAGGCTTTGGAAAGGAAAAATGGCATTTTTGGCACAATTATTTATGAAAATAATGGAAATTAGGAGAAAAAGGAGGTGAAAGGTCACAGGTTGCATGTGAGGAGGAAAATGAAGGAAAATAATGGAAAATGAAGAAAATAGAGGCCTCATTCATAAAAAGGCTTCTGAGGATCAATTGGTAACCTTTTGTCAGTTTAGCTTTGGAGCTCTCTCATTATTCTCTCTCTCTCTCATACTCTTGGACACTTAGAGTTTCCTTGGAGCACTTTGGCATTGGAGCAAGAAAGGAAAAGAAGGCAAGAGGAAGCAAAGATCAAGCAAGAAAAGTCAGGATCAAGCAGCTACAACATGCTTCATTGCAGGTATCAACTTGCATGTGTATTTTCCTTGATAGATTTGGCAGGCATGAGATTGCATGTGTTTCTTTTCTACCATGACATGGGTTTTTCTAGGTGTGACAATATTTTCAGCCTAACCTTTCCATTTCTTGATAACTTTGATGAGATGGGTTATCTCATGCAGTTTATGTGGGATGGCCAGATTGGATTCAAAGCTGAGTGGGGTGGATCTCCGAATTGAAAAACACATGGTGGTAGTGGTCCCTGAACTAGACTAAGGATGCACGAATCCACTGGCCTAGTAACCCCTGAACCAGATTGTGGGTTGTGGTAAATCCAGATTGTGTGCCTAGGAATCCTTGTCGGTGAATGACGAGATATACAGTAAAGCCAAGAGGTGGATTTCCTCTCCGTTGGGCCTAGTGATTCTGGATGGAATGCGCGATAAGGCTTGGAGAGTATGTCTTGGTGTAGGGCCTAGTGATCCCTGGATTAGACTGCGTATGCACAACAAATCCTGAGAGACTAGGAGGCACTCAAATTCCTCTCAGTTTAGGTGGAGAACACCAGTGGCATCCACATTGATTGGTGTTTTTGATGTGTTCTATAAGTCCCAATTTCATGCTTGGAATATGGCATGGGGGTGATTTTATGAAGAGAGACTTGGCTCAACCAATCTATGGTTGGGTGGAACGTGGTAGTCCCATCACCAGTTGGTTCATTACATTGATTAATTAGAAATTCATTCCATTGATGTTCATGTGTAAATGAACTGGTATATATATGAATTTTGATGGTTGATACGTTTATTGTAATTTTGTTCCTATTATTCTGGTTATATGTACATTTTATGGCAGCAATTATGTTTTTCTCTCAACATGTTTTTACTTGTATTTGATTGGATATTGTGTTTATGACCTAATAAGTGATAAGCCATCAAATGACATGAGGAAACAATGGTTCATGGCAATTTTCAGATAAGTAAGAGATCCCTACACTTAATTATGTTGGTTACACCTGTAGGTTTCATGTTGATAATATGTTTGATGAAATGTCTGTCATGGCAAGTAGGAGTCTGGTTAAGGCCTTGATCAACTATTTACTCTTTCATCATTGTTTCCCTGTACCTTACTTAATTCTAAGATTTCATTCCATTCTGGGTAGTGGCCTGGGCTTTGGGCTTGAAAAAGTGGCTCAAATCCCAGGGTCGCTGCCACAAAATTGGCAAGTTTGGACCATATTCACTGGTAGGCAGGCATATGAGAGCAAATTTAGGTCTCTGGTCGCTCCCTTGCCCATAGCATGAGAGCGACTAAGCCTTAAATTGTCCAGAACAATAGTGGGACCTAAGGACAGGCTGTCTGAGTGACTGACTTATCTCCTGAGGGTTCTGTTGATGGTGTTGGATGGTTGTATGTGATGTTTCGTCGATTCTACTTCCTTAAGGTCACTTAGGAGTTTGAATATGATCATAGTAGCCTATCGTCTCATGTTTACCTTAGTTAGCATGGTAACTTGAGTGGATATGGGAAGAGGGTGTTACAAAGTGGTATTAGAGCATGGTTCAACTCTCGGACTGAATGGGTTGAATGTGTGTTGGTCATGCATGTATGTCAGTTGCAAGTGTGTCTCTTACACTTATATACTTGTTGCATTTGCTTGATAATAGATTAGGGTTGTAGTATGGTTATCATGGAGAATTTGACGTTGATTTCATCAAGAGTAATTGAAATGGGTATGTGACTGACTGTATATGGTTATTTGTCGCTTACATGTTGATTTTATGTCACCTACTTACATCCTTATATGTTAGGTTACATTTTGAGTATTTTGATTACATGCATCAGTCTTGTAGGTTGATTACAAGAACTAATCAATTATGTTTGACTACATGCAATTATGCATATTTGTAGTTGGTTAGGCATTGCTTATGCATATTGTTAGTTGCATGTAACAATGTGTACAATGGAGTAATGGTTGTTGTAATGCATGAGGTCATAGCATGCACTATTGATATGTCCTTGCATTAATGACTGGATCCTAGTTAGAGTGATGTTTATGTGTTGTTACATTTATTGTGTATGTCTATATGATGTTATGATTATGTTATACATGTATCATGCTGATTTGGTGACCTTGAAGACAAGGTATCCTCCCCAAGCTAAACTAAGGTACGTCGATTTATTGTGATTTGGTTTGTCTGACATATTATGCATTGTAGGAAGAAAGAGATCAAATGGCTAGCAAGATGGTTGACTACAAATACTCTCCCTATGAATCCAAAGAGCAGTATGGTATTGAGAATCCTTCTGATTTGGAAGTTACACTGAGAAGCTTGAAGGAAGAGATAAGGAGTTGTGAGACATAAAATGATTGGATCATACAGGCACAAGAGAAGCAAGTGGAGTTTAATGTTATACTTCTTTAGAGTTTGTCAAGCTTGCAACTACAAGGTTTGTTTCAGATCAGACATGCACATGAGGATGGAACAAATGAAGCATATGGGAGTAGATCTCCCCATAGACATAGGTCGGATAGAACTGACACAGTGAGAGATGGCAGGTTGTTGGACACTCCAAACAGAAGGGGCAATGAGCACAAGTATTATTCTAGTTCTGGTTTTGATAGACATCATGGTCGTCGTCGCTATCATCATTACAACATGAATGATAGGGGTACTTGTCGGATGAATTCAAGAAATAAAAAACCACCTACTTTAGATGGAGATGTGAAGAAGTCAGAAGATGCATAGGCTATGACCGCTTGTTGGAAGCGAAGCTAGGCTTGTATGGCATAAAAGATAAATTTGTCGGGGTACTGTTCAGGGTCGTTGGCAGGGAAGTGATGTGAGAGATAATTCATAACAATGAATATATACTTTATCAAAAAACTCCTATCTATACCTTATTTTATTTCTCATTCGAGGTAATTAAAATAATTTTTTTCCCAAATTTTGGAATCATGATTTTTACTCAAGTCTACTTTGAGTACTTATCTTTTTGAACTCATATTGCTTAATTGATTTATATAGAACCCATGGAAATGTTTTATTGTTTGATGATTCAATGGATTCCATTATTTTTAACCTTTAGGTAAATTGAAGTTCATTATCTTTAACCAACGATAAATGGCTCTTCCCTGCGTGTCGCTAGTGTCAACACCCCCCATTTTTGACTTATTTATTTCAAATAATGGGGACCCTTTCCATAATTTTTGGCTAAATCACATTTTTAATATTTTCTTTTGGTTAAGTGTCCTACAATTTTGTCATTTTTTCATTTTCGTCGGATTTCTATTTTGATTGCTTCACTAAGTTCTACTTTTTGCTAGATTTCCATAAGTAATTGTTTCATCTCATTTGGTTACATAGTTTGCAAATGGTGCTCATCCAAAGTTCGATAATTTTCACTGCTTGGGTTAAAAAATGAACAAAATGTATATTATTTTAATTTTTGTAAATAAATTAGTAATTCATTGTAAATATTAATTCCTAGTTAATTTTTACTAATTATTTTATTTTTCACTAATGGTCCTACAAAATCTCCCAGCCAAATTGTAGAACAATTAAAATTATGTGTTTTCGGGATCTCGGTAATTTATTCCAATTCCCAATTTTAAAAGAAATTATGAGATTTGAAATCTCAAAATTGCAAAGTGGTTGTAGTTCGTTTTGTGAGAGTTTTAATTTACCAAATGAATATAGTTTATTATGGGTACCTTTTAATTAAGTGACTATAGTTCTTTGTGATCTTACAACATATTGAAAACCCTTTTGAGTCTCACTCCACATGGGCCTCACTTCACCTCACTTCACTCCTCTCTCCTTCTATCAAAACCTCGGGACTTTGAGACCTTGGGATTTTTTTTTATTTCACATCATTATAAACCTTACGATATACATTAATCTTGATACTCGATATGCTTTAATACCTCTGATATGATACGACTGTTTCATTTTATAAATGCTATTTTTTGGCACATACTTTTATTCAACACATTGCATAATGTAATATTGAAAATTTCAAGTTTATTGGATATCAAAAGCTCACAACTAGAAACTTATGATATTAAGCCCTCCCGATATATTATATTCTTCACACCAATGTTGTCATTTCTCCGATGTGACAATTACCCCGATGACTTATCAATTTCACATAATATTTAAATTCTTGGGCCCTCTCCATATCAGACTTCGGGATATTGTAAAGATGACAATGGGCTCCAAATAAAAACTTCTGATATTTCCAAAAGCCCGAGGTCCTTCATGTTTCGATGGGTTTATTTACATAAGTTTATACTTCATTAAAGCCTCCACTCATTTTTGTATGGTTCATATGTATGAGTCCAAAAGCCACCCTTGGCCCATTCTTGGGGACCAAAAGCCACTTGGGTCCATAATTCATGGGCCAATAGCCACTTGCCATGTGTCCCACCATATTTTTAATATTAATTAATTAGTTTAATTATAATTTGTAATAATAATTAATAATTTAATTTAGTACTTTAATTTTTATAATTAAATTAATTTGTAATTTATTTAAAGTTTTTAGTTAATTTGTATATAATTAATGAATTTTATAATTGTAATTAATTAGAATTTAATTAATTTGAATTGTACATTTAATTTTAGATTTAGAATTTTTAATTAAAATTTCTTTTTTTTTTTTTGGCTTAGGGAGCAAATTTTCTAGAATTCTGGTAATTTTGACACTTCAACTTTGGAAGCTCATAAGTTGAGTTTTACTTGGCCAAATGAGGCCCAGGATGGCTTGTTAGATAGATAAAATCATGGAGAATATTTTTGAAGTGGTTGCATGACCATATTCGGTCATTAAATGAGTCTAAAATTTAGCAGAAAATCAAGCTTTGAATTTGTAAACAAAATTAATTTTCTGAGTTTAATTTTTTGCATTTTCATTTGCTCATAGCCTCTGTTGAGTGCAGATCCATTCGACTGTGTTATCTTTGACCAATAATACATTTTCAAGAATAAATGAAAACCTCAGATTTCCTTTTATTTATTTATTTACTTGAATTTTGATTGGAAATGTTTTGCTTTCCATATTTAGTATTTTTATTTTAATTTGCATTTTAATTAAATTTTCATTGGTTTGAGGAGACGAGGAAGAAAATATTTCAGTCAATGGAATTTCTCCAATAATAGAAGAAAAATAATTTTGACCAATGAAAATTGTTGGAGCAGATTTGTTCTTCAACAACTCTACTCTTTTGCAACTTTGTAATTCTTATAGCACTATTGTAATAGGGGTTTGGAGTTGTAGGTGAGAGGAGAGTAAAATCTCAGATATGAGGAATATTGGGATTTATCTTTTGCAAATTTGAACTATGTATGGGAGACAGAGCTTGCACTATTGCAGCTCTCTGTTTTAACAACAAAGTTTATGATTTGGAGGAGATTGTAGGAGATTAGATTCAAAGAACAGAGCAGAAGAATAGGTTTAAATTAATTTGTATTATAAATACTATTATTTTTAATATGATTTTATTTTTGATGACATATTTATGTTAATTGGATTTATATTATGCATTATTGTCGATATGAATTCATGTCTTACAAAATTAGCTATCTAATCTGTTTGTCTCATAAATATATTGTCAATGGTGTATTTTTGCTCTGATATATTAAGATCAGATTCCTGAGTAACTATTATTCAGAAATCTGATATCTAATTTTGATTTAATTTTCATTAGCATCATGTGAAATACTTCCTAACGTTTTTTGTTTATTATTCATGGTTAATAGATCTTTGAACAACATGTTTGGTAATTATAATATTAGTTAATTGAACTACTTCATTAGCTACATATTCATCTTAAGTCAGACATGCTTAAAATCCCAATCATTTAATTACTTTGCTCTCGGTTGGGTTAGATCTACATCTTCCTAATCGAGATAGGCTTAGGATTTCTTTCCTTTTGCTTGCATTATAGGATTAATTGGAATTTAGATTTAATTCTGCATTCCTAGAAGTCCTCTTATCAAAGAGACAAACTTTAGTTGTGGCTTGGCTGAGCCTTAGAGTAGCTTAAGGACAACGTTCTTTCCTGATCAACAAGAAGAGATGATCTGATGTATCTTCTCTATTGGTAGGTGAAATTCATACTTTAAGCCAGTAGAGATATAGAGAAGGTAACTGGACCTAGTTTAACCAGTTGGAACCACCATTCCAAATGGAAAAGGAGTTGCTTTAAGTTCTCGACCAGATGGTCTCCCTTATAATGTTGAGGCAGACATTTCAAGCCTACAACAAGATATAAACAAGTTTTTGAAGTGATCTCTTCCTAAAGTTGCCATCTCATCAAAATATTTTTCTATTCCCCCATCTGCCCGGTTCATTTCCCAGATAGTGTTTATATTTTTCCTTCCCTTTGCATAATTTTGAAAAAAATTGAGTTCTCATCCCCAACTGCAAGCCAAATTGCTCTACTTTTGAGCCTCCACTGTTCTTCAATATCATTAAGAATATTTCTTCTTCCAGATTCCAACTATTTAATCCTTTCCTTCTTCTCCTCAGTCTCATACCCATCCCCTTCCATACTTTCCATGGATTCCAGTTCTTCACCAATACGATTTAATTCAGCTTCATCCCTTATCTTTTTTTCTTTAGCCCAGTTTATCGTTTCCTGTTTCATTCTTTTAAGGTTTTCCATGAAAGACTGAACTAAAGATGAATCCTGGTTATGATCCAGAGGCCTCTAGGTGGCTTTGACTAATTTGTTGTAACTAAGCTCTTTGAGCCAAGCAGGGTTAAATTTAAAGGGTGAACCAGGCTTCCTACTGGTCCCTTTCAGCTCCAGGAGGATGGGAAAATGGTTTGATTCCCCTCCTGATCCAACCCACTGCCTGAAAAAGGGTTTTGATTAACCAGGTCCTCTTTCAATAGGAAATGATCCAATCTCTTCGCCACCTTGGCTTCCCCCACACACCTATTTCTCTAGGTAGGTCTAGATTTTATCAGGTTTACATCAATAAGATTTCCCATCCAAAGTTTATTAAAAAATAAGTCAGCCAGAGGATCGGCTTGGGCCAAAGGACCCCAAGTCTCAGACATTCCCAATGAAAAGTTGAAATCCCCCTTACCATCAGATTGAGTTTTTCATGAAAGATTTAGACAAAATATTGTTCCAAAAAGAGGCCCTGTCCTGACATGGCCCATAAATATTGATGAGGGATAGTTATGAGCATAGCTTTGATGAATAAAACTCAGCCCCCAAAACCAAATCCGATCTGTAGGAATTTAACAACTTCATACTACTATCTCTGAATCCCAAGGCCAGGCCCCTGAATCTTCCTTTTGCATCAACAGTCACAAAGGACCAACCCAACATCATTTTACTAAGGGAATTCAACACGTTCTCGCCTGCTCCAAGAGTTTCTTGAAGCATAATAACATCAAGACAATAATTTTGAAATAGAAATTTTAAAGCTAGCTTCTTTCAGGTGCTAGAGAACCCACGACAATTGAAAGACAAAATAATCATTTGGTAACCACGATAGGGGCCTACGCTGCTCTAAGCGCCCCTTTGAGGGATAATTGTTTTCCATCAGCAATATCTAGTTTTTCTTTTAACTAAGCCTTATATAAGTTTGACTTCCTACCTCGTGTCTTCTGAGGCAATGAGGACTCCTGGATGCCCCCCAACCCTCCTACAGACTCTAAAGGAAGGTCCCTCTTTTCCCGAGGACGCAGGTTATAGTGAGGTTTCTCTGAGGAATCCAATGGGACTGAAGAAATCTCAGGGTTGGACGGAGAGGTCTTAGCTAAATTTAGAGCCAGAATAGAGGTAATTATATTTTCCAAGGCGAAAGACACACTACCAATAATTGGATATTCTGCCATAAAAGGCCTGGAAGGACCAGGCCTAGGGAGAAAATTTAACAAAGATTGTAGAGAAGCAGTTAAAGAGGAGAGGGGATGAGAACAAGTACCCACCGACTGGGGCGCTGGATTGATGGATTCAACCTCATCCTGAGCCTCCTGATGTTGTTCGTGCTTTGTCAAAATTTGTGTCCTTAGCCTCACATTCTGTTCCTATTGTACATCCATCGGTACATGAACCCCATCCTATTGATTCCCTATCTCCTCTGTCTATGCATTGGCCTCCTCTTCAGCATGTGTTCGACCATCTATCCCTGGCTCGCCCCTTTTCCTTCTTCTCCTTCTAAATCCCAGGGGGAAATCACGCACTATATGTCCATGTTTATGGCATCGATGGCATCTGAAGGGAAACTGCTCGTAATCAATAATCTAAGAGTAAGAATACCCTTGAAGCTGAAGCTGGATTTTTTCAGCCAGACCCTCCCTTGGGTCCATCCTTACCAAAATTTGGGCACATTCCTATTCTTTGTCTCCACAAAAATCATGTCAACCTCTAGGAAGAATCCCAATTTGTTACCTATGGCTTTGAAGACGTCCTCTGTCCAGAGCTGCGGGGGAAAAGCTAGAAGCCGAACCCATACATGTATCTCTTCTAATTTTTCTCTCTGAGCATCAAAGAGGGGAGTCCATTTCTTGAATAAGATTGGCGCTATCCCAAAGCACCAGTTGCATTCCAGCACCCATTCCAAAGTCTCTCCCTTGTTGAATCTAACCATGAACCATCCCCTTGCCAATGTGATCACTTCTACCTGATTATCCAGAGCCCCACACCATGCCTTGGCGATCCATTCTAATATGTACTTTGTTGAGTAGTGTTTTCCCTTTTCTCTTCCAACCAGAATTAGTTCTGAGGCTTCCATAGCCTTATCTATCTGGATATCGACCTCGAGAACCAGATTTGGGCATTCCTCTTTTTTCCTTATTACTTTCCCCTTCTTTCTCTTCGATCCAATTTTCTGGTCATTCTCGGCTGATAATAAATTTGACTACCCCTCCTGTACATGGTTTGTTGGCATTATGGCTAAAGTGTTGTCCTTGATGGCAACCCATTCAGGTGATAGATCACAGTACTTCAAGTCAGCAGCAGAGATTGATGATCAGCTATCAAATATTGAAGAAAATAAGGGGTACGCAGGTACACCTTGCATAAGGTGTGTACACGCAGGTCAGTGTTACATAAAGTGCGTACATACCCGCAGTTATCCCATTCGGGAGGTGCGTACCCCCAGTGCACACATTTCAAGGCAAAGAAATTCACATGTGGGGTTTTCTTATGTTTTACTCTTGGTATTTAGCCAACGGTATTGTGTTATTATGGTGTCGGCTCGTGGTATTGATCCATGATTTAAGGAAGAGCCTTCCTATATAAAGCAAAGGAGATCATTTGGCTTGAGCATGTTTTGGGTTGAATATCTTATGAGGGCTAGATCTGGTCTAGATCTAAACAAGGCGAATCTACTGATGGACCGAGATCTCTTCGGCGCATGTTCAGATCTGTAGATCTGACTGTCTGGGTTACTTCTGAAGTCTTGAAATCATCTATGCCCGGAGGTACGCAGGTGCAGTAAGAGAAAAGTGCGTACGTACGCAGGAACGAAGCGTTTCAGGTGCGCCGGTACACAGGCACAGAAGGGTTCAGGTGCGCCGGTACGCAGGCAGTTCAATGGACTCAGAGCGAGGTACGCAGGCTAGCAGTTGAGCAGGGTGCGTACTGTACGCAGGCTAGCAGTTGTGCAGGGTGCGTACTGTAAGCAGGCCAGCAGTTGAGCAGGGTGAGTACTGTAAGCAGGCCAGCAGTTGAGCAGGGTGCTTACGTAAGCAGGCGAGCAGTTGAGCAGGGTGCTTACTTCTCTTAAAATCTTTGTTTATCATTGCTGTGTTCTGGGTTTGGTCCTATTATTGTTGATCTAGTTACTACAGTTAACTGGGTGATTCTCTTATACTTGATGATCATTTGATGCTTATGGATCCAGTTTGAAAATTTATGAAAAGTGGTCCTTGTAAGAAAAGAAGTAGGGGTTTGTAGCTCCCTTCCAGGAGAGACTGGAAAACGAGAGAGAGTTGTAGCTCTCTGCAGGTTGCAGCCTGCGTACTGGTAAAGGACTGCACCAGTACAAAACCATTGTAAAAGGAGTTTCTACTTTGAAAGAAGATAGAGACATATTGCAGCAGGTGGTTTTCACCCACATTGGGTTTCCACCTTACATCTTGTGTTCTTTGGTGTGACTATCTGTTTTCTTTTGTTCATGCTCATTATTTTATGGTACTGACATGCAAAAATAATTCAAAGAACAAATAAAGAAGATTTATTAAAAGAATTGTATAATACTGATTCACCCCCCCTCTAAGTATTATTTCCAACAATTGGTATCAGAGCAGGTCCTTCAGAGAAGCTTGATCGCTTGAAGGTAGATCGTTCATCATGAGCAACTACGAGAGAGAAGCATCAATCAGGCCACCGGTTTTTGATGGGACAAACTTCAATTATTGGAAGGTAAGAGTTACTGCCTATCTTCAATCTCTTGGTACAGAAGTTTGGGACATCGTAGAGACAGGCTACGCTTTTCCTTCAGCTACTCCTATAGATGCAGCCGAGAAAAAGAAGTATGAAACAAATGCGAAAGCAGTCAGTACTCTATTAGGATGTATATCTCAATCAGAATTCATGAAGGTAATGCACTATAAATCCACAAAAGAGATATGGGACAAAATTGTCACGAGCTATGAAGGAGATGAACAGGTAAAGCGTGCTAAACTTCAAACTCTCAGAATTCAGTATGAGACTCTCAAAATGTATAATGATGAAAGTGTGGCTAACTATTTTCTTCGGGTAGATGAGGTTGTTAACTGTATGAAAAATTTGGGTGAAGAAATAAAAGAGGCTGTTGTGGTTGAAAAGGTTCTAAGATCATTGTCCCCCAAGTTTGAATCTAAAGTATCTGCAATAGAAGAAAAGGAAAATCTACGAATTCTTACTATGTCTCAGCTACATGGAATTCTAACTGCTTATGAAATGAGAAAGGGAGGTCCATCAGACAGAAGAGAAGCTGCTTTCAAGGCATCAGGCAAAGGAGATTATTATGAAGCGAGCCACGTCCCAGAAGAAGAGGAAGAAGAATCAAATTTTGTCAGAAATCTTCAAAGGGGTTCTGGAAGGTTCAGAGGTAAGTTACCTTTTAAATGCTTTGCTTGTGGAAGAGTAGGTCATTATGCTGCAAAATGTCCTTATAAGGATAAAGGAAAGGAACCTGCTAGATGGAACAAGAAACATAATGCAAATAAGAAAAGCTACTACACTCATGAAGATAGTGATGGTCTATCAAACAGTGATGAAGATGAACAAGGTAATGAATATAAGTTGTTAATGGCATTTGAAGATGATGATTATATGGATGCTATAGATGTGGATAACCTTTATGATGAAATTACTAGACTCAAGAGATGTATAGAAGAAAAGAACATGATCATTGATACTCTACAATTTCAAATTGATGAAAAGGAAAAACATCTTGAAAAATTAGAAGGTGAAATTGTTGGTCTTAGAAAAGAGATTGAGAAAACAAAAGCTATTAATCTCAAGTTTGTCAAAGGATCTGAAACTTTGGATGAGATTATCAATGTGCAGAGGTCTCCTCTAAACAAGACAGGTCTGGGCTATAATGGAGAAAATTCTCAAGCATCCACCTCAAAAAGTTATCTTGATGCAGCAATAAGAAATGAGCAAAAGCACAATGAAGATCATCAGGTAAAGCAGGGACAAATTACAAACAGAAACTATCAGGGGCAATCCATCTTAAGGGTGAACAAAAGCTACAACCAGCCATAGGTAAAATCTTCTCAATTTGGTTCAAGAATAGATGACAATAGAAATTACAATCAATTGGCTGGTAGATTCGATAACCGCAGAAGTTTCTTCAATGGACAATGCTTTTCTTGCCATAACTTTGGTCACAAAGCAGCTCAATGTGTTGCATATAAAACGATCATGACTAGGGAAGCTCAAAAACAAAGAAGTATGACAGGGATTACAAAAAGGACCTATAACAACTTTTCGGTTCTTGAAAATGAAGTTGAATGTTCTATTTGCAATAACTTTGGTCATGAAGACTCTGAATGCAGGAGCAGGTTTCAGCAGAAAAAGGAACAAGCCTCAAGCACCAAAACATGGAGAATAAAGGAACCTCAAACAGAAAGATGTGGGATAGCATTTTATGCAGAGGGACAGGAAAATCTATGGTACATTGACAGTGGATGTTCGAAGCATATGACAGGTGATAAAGAAAAACTTGAGTCTTATTCTACTCTAGAAAAGGGAAAGAAAGTCTCTTTTGGAAATGATACTCCTGCAACTATAAAAGGAAAAGGCATTGCTCAGTTAAAAGAAAAGGTCAAGGCTGGAAATGTTTTGTATGTTGATGGATTGAAGCATAATCTTCTAAGTGTCAGCCAGATGTGTGATCAAAGAACCGAGGTTATATTCAGATCAAATGGATGT
The DNA here is from genome assembly GCA_031772625.1 of Pinus tabuliformis. Lineage (NCBI taxonomy): Eukaryota > Viridiplantae > Streptophyta > Pinopsida > Pinales > Pinaceae > Pinus > Pinus tabuliformis. The sequence goes on from CM062820.1 coordinate 522,513,095, forward strand.
CTTGTTCGTGATCTTGATACAGGTAAAACAGTGATCAAAGGCAAAAGAACTCCAAATAATCTGTACATATTTGAAGAAGGACAACAACAATGCTATCTGAGCAAGGATGATGAGCACTGGTTATGGCATCGGAGGTTGGGACATCTAAGCTTTTCACAAATAAGGAAAGCATGCAAATATCAGGCAGTTCGCGATCTTCCAGATATCAAAATTCCTGACAACACCATATGCAAATCATGTCAGTTTGGAAAACAAACCAGAACTAACTTTCCAGAGAAAGAAGGATCAGCTAGCATGCCTCTTGAGCTAGTACATACAGATACATGCGGTCCTTTCAGGAAAAGAACACCTCGAGGAGAAGAATACTTGATATTATTCATTGACGATTTCTCCAGGTTTGTCTGGTTAGGACTTATGAAGCACAAAGATGAAGCATTCGAAAAATTCAAATCCTTCAAAGCCTTGGTTGAAAATGAATCAGGTCACAAAATTAAGTGCCTCAGATCCGATAGAGGTGGGGAATTTACTTCAAATGAATTTTTCGATTTCTGTGAAGAACATGGGATAAGAAGAGAATTCTCTACAGCAAGAACTCCTCAGCAAAATGGAGTTGTGGAAAGGATGAACAGAACAGTCCAACAAATGGCTCGTGCTATGCTTGATGAGTCAGGAACTCCCGCAACTTTCTGGGGTGAAGCTGCACATGCTGCGGTTGTTATTCTCAACAAAACAAATGTCCGGGTGAACAACACTCAAACTCCTCATGAGCTCTGGAGTGGTAGGACTCCTTCGGTAAAGCACTTCAAAATCTTTGGGAGCAAATGCTATATCAAGAATACTGATGAGCAGCTTGGCAAACTTGAACCTAGAGCAGATGAAGGCATTCTTCTTGGTTACTCTCCACATAGCAAAGCATACAAATGCTACAATAAAAGACTTGGCAGAATTGTTGACAGCATTGATGTAGTGGTTGATGAGAAGGGATACATTCCTAGGCAAGTACATCATGAAGACATCGAAGAAGATGAAGGCTACCCCCAACGACAGAATGATGAAGAAGAAGAACCTCAAGAAGAACCTCAAGAAGAACCAGAGGAGCAAACAAGAATAGAAGAAAAGACTCCATCCAGATATGTTCAGAAGAATCATCCAGAATCTCAGATTATGGGGCAGAAAGAAGCAGGTGTACAAACAAGAAGAACAGTTGCAGAAGCTTCAAGCTATTTGGCATTACTCTCCTCTACTGAACCACAAAATGTGAAAGAGGCATGCAAAGATGAATGTTGGGTGAAAGCAATGGATGAAGAACTTGAGCAGATCGAAAAGAACAACACTTGGGAGCTGGTTCCTAGACCAAAAGATAAGAATGTTATCGGGACAAAATGGGTCTTCAAAAACAAATTGAATGAAAATGGAGAAGTAATTAGAAACAAAGCCAGACTTGTTTGTAAAGGGTATGCGCAGCAAGAAGGAATAGACTTTGAAGAAACCTTTGCTCCTGTTGCAAGACTTGAGGCCATCCGAATGTTCCTTGCTCTCTCAAGTTTTCAAAACTTCAAAGTATTTCAAATGGACGTGAAATCAGCCTTTCTGAATGGAGACTTGGAAGAAGAAGTGTACATTGAACAGCCAGATGGGTTCATTCTTGGAAATGATCCAAATCTTGTATGCAGATTGAAAAAGGCTCTCTATGGTCTCAAACAAGCTCCAAGGGCTTGGTACTACCGTTTGGACAAATATCTTCATCAACAAGGCTTTTCAAAAGGATCGGCAGATAGCAATCTTTATATAAAAGTTGAAAATGACAAATTGCTAATACTTGTTGTGTATGTAGATGACATTATTTTTGGGAGCAATGAAGAAGCTATGAGTCAAAGCTTTGCCTCGGTCATGCAGAAAGAATTTGAAATGTCCTTGCTAGGAGAACTGACATATTTCCTTGGTTTGCAAATCCAACAAAAAGAAGGAGGAATCTTTTTATCTCAAACCAAGTATCTCAAACAGATTTTGAAGAAATATGGTATGGAAGATGCAAAACCAGTATGTACACCCATGGTCACAGGATGTAGCCTCAGTGCAAATGATGAATCTGCAGCAGTACATCAACCAACCTACAGATCTATGATTGGAAGTTTACTTTATTTGACAGGTACCCGACCAGACATCATGCATGCAGTTGGAATAGTTGGAAGATTTCAGGCAAATCCGAAGGAGACTCATCTTCAGGCAGTGAAGAGAATTTTCAAATATCTTCAAGGGACTCAAAATTATGGCTTATGGTATCCTAGAGATACAGATCTTACACTTCATGCTTATACAGATGCAGATTGGGCCAGAAGCGTGGATGACAGGAAAAGAACAAGTGGTGGTGCGTTCTTTATGGGTTCCAGACTGGTATCTTGGTTCAGCAAGAAACAGAGTTCGATTGCCTTGTCTACAGCTAAAGCGGAATATGTTGCTGCTGCATCTTGTTGCACCCAACTCCTTTGGATGATGCAGGATTTTCAAATCACTTGTACACCACCAATCCCCATCTTATGTGATAACACAAGTGCAATCAGCATCTCAAAGAATCCTGTTATGCATTCAAAAACCAAGCACATACCAATCAAGTATCATTTTCTCCGGGAACAAGTGCTTGAACAGAAGGTCAAGTTGGAGTATGTTCCTTCTAAGGAACAAGTTGCTGATATTCTCACTAAACCATTTCCCAGGGACACTTTTGAATACCTCAGGCAAAAGCTGGGGGTTGTTGATGCATCATCTTATTGCTGAACCTCTTCTGATTGATGGTACAGGTTCAGGGGGATCATATAATGCATTGTTGGCATTATGGAGGATGTGCAGAAGGAGATCTTGGAAGTAGCTGCAATATGTCTCTATCTCTTTCATGGTGGATTATGGTTCTTCGTTGCAAATCTGGTTCATATTCAGGGGGAGCATGTTCTTAGGGGGAGCATAACCCTTTGCCCTTGATGTCAAAGGGGGAGAATGAAGCTGAAGCTTTGAGGTTGCCATCAAGTCCAAAGGGGGAGATTGTTGGCATTATGGCTAAAGTGTTGTCCTTGATGGCAACCCATTCAGGTGATAGATCACAGTACTTCAAGTCAGCAGCAGAGATTGATGATCAGCTATCAAATATTGAAGAAAATAAGGGGTACGCAGGTACACCTTGCATAAGGTGCGTACACGCAGGTCAGTGTTACATAAAGTGCGTACGTACCCGCAGTTATCCCGTTCAGGAGGTGCGTACCCCCAGTGCACACATTTCAAGGCAAAGAAATTGACATGTGGGGTTTTCTTATGTTTTACTCTTGGTATTTAGCCGATGGTATTGTGTTATTATGGTGTCGGCTCGTGGTATTGATCCATGATTTAAGGAAGAGCCTTCCTATATAAAGCAAAGGAGATCATTTGGCTTGAGCATGTTTTGGGTTGAATATCTTATGAGGGCTAGATCTGGTCTAGATCTAAACAAGGCGAATCTACTGATGGACCGAGATCTCTTCGGCGCATGTTCAGATCTGTAGATCTGACTGTCTGGGTTACTTCTGAAGTCTTGAAATCATCTATGCCCGGAGGTACGCAGGTGCAGTAAGAGAAAAGTGCGTACGTACGCAGGAACGAAGCGTTTCAGGTGCGCCAGTACGTAGGCACAGAAGGGTTCAGGTGCGCCGGTACGCAGGTAGTTCAATGGACTCAGAGCGAGGTACGCAGGCTAGCAGTTGAGCAGGGTGCGTATTGTACGCAGGCTAGCAGTTGTGCAGGGTGCGTACTGTAAGCAGGCCAGCAGTTGAGCAGGGTGAGTACTGTAAGCAGGCCAGCAGTTGAGCAGGGTGCTTACGTAAGCAGGCGAGCAGTTGAGCAGGGTGCTTACTTCTCTTAAAATCTTTATTTATCATTGTTGTGTTCTGGGTTTGGTCCTATTATTGTTGATCTAGTTACTACAGTTGACTGGGTGATTCTCTTATACTTGATGATCATTTGATGCTTATGGATCCAGTTTGAAAATTTATGAAAAGTGGTCCTTGTAAGAAAAGAAGTAGGGGGTTGTAGCTCCCTTCCAGGAGAGACTGGAAAACGAGAGAGAGTTGTAGCTCTCTGCAGGTTGCAGCCTGCGTACTGGTAAAGGACTGCACCAGTACAAAACCATTGTAAAAGGAGTTTCTAATTTGAAAGAAGATAGAGACATATTGCAGCAGGTGGTTTTCACCCACATTGGGTTTCCACCTTACATCTTGTGTTCTTTGGTGTGACTATCTGTTTTCTTTTGTTCATGCTCATTATTTTATGGTACTGACATGCAAAAATAATTCAAAGAACAAATAAAGAAGATTTATTAAAAGAATTGTATAATACTGATTCACCCCCCCTCTCAGTATTATTTCCAACATGGTTCTCTTCCTTAGGAAGCGACCCTAACCACTCCTCTGCCGACACTATCCAAGTGAAAAAATCCCCAAGTTCTATATTATGCCCCTCCATTTCTGGATTGATATTCTGAAGTCGCTCCCCTACATCTAGAGAGCCAAAACCCAAAACCTCTTCATTCTCGTAGCCCTGAAAATCTATTGAGGGACCATAAGCCCATTCCTTCATATTGTTTATGGATAAATTTAGTACTTCTCCTTCCTTTAGAGCCTAATTCTGTTGAAGAAACCCCTCTCCTGTCGCAGCTTCCTGACTGAGAATCAAAAAGGGTTTGGGAGTCTCGATTGCCTTCTGACTCACTGGTAATTTACATGCATGGGCTCTGTTCAATATTTGACCCGTACCCAAATCATTTGGTAGCAGATCCTTAAACATACATGACTTTAGTCCCTCGTTCCCCCTAAGGCCACTGCTTATGACTATGTCTTCCAACCCTCTCGAGAAAATGCCAGAATCTGGAAACATCGAGGGGTTTTTTGAACATTCCAATATCTCTGTCGACACCCCTACAACCTGATTCGCCAAATTCGATGCAGTCGTCTAACCTTCCAGTAGACCAATGTCATAAACCCAACAAACCGCCCTAGAAGAGCAGGGTTTTCCTTCATCCAGAAACCCTAAACCACCCTCAGAGTTCCAAAGAGCATCTTATCATATGGCTGAGGATAAAGTAATTTTTTCTGCTCTTAATGATTGTAACACTAAAAAAATATTTGTTGGTGATGATAAACCTCTTAGTGTTGTAAGATTTGGAAAAATTCAAATAGATAATGGTCATTACGATGATGTATTGTGTTCCAAGTCTTTCTTGCAAACTTTTATTAATATATCAAATCTCTCATACATGTGAAGGTAAAATAGTAGATTTTTCACCTTACCAAGTTGTAAACAAGGATTTTAAAATATCCTATGAATGTTATTACCTTCGGAATTATTGATGATATTAATGGATTGTACAATTTTGACAAATTCGGGTCATCATATTTTCCCTCAATTTTTATTGCTCAAAATGATGACTTGAGGAAACTTTAGCATGAGTGATTTGGTCATATAAACCATTGCTCATTACAGTAACTATGTAATCAAAATATGGTGATTAGTCTTCCTTTATTTTTTGTAGGGATGGTGTTTGGGTTGGTTGTGTTGTTGACAAACATCATTAGGACAATTTTGACAATGCCTCTTGGCATGCCTTGGCTCCCGTGCAACTTGTTCGCAATGATTTGTGTGGTACACTTTCTTCTTCTTCTTTCTCTAGCTACAAGCATTTCTTAACTTTTATTGATGACTTTTCTATATGCACTTGGGTTTATTTCCTAAAGCTTAAGAGTGAAAATTTTGACTTGTTGTTGGCCAACAAGCCATTGTAGAAAAATTATTTGGATATCAACTGCAAAGGTTAAGAATAGTTAATGGATGTGATTATGTTAACAACAAATTCAAAACTTACTCCACTATACAAGGAATTCAAATGCAACATATTGCTCCATATACACTACAAAAAAATGGTGTTGTTGAGTTCAAGTCTATTTTCATGTCACATTTTGAAAAAGTTCATCCAACTTTAAGTTATTTCATAACTTTAGCATAAAGTATATTTCATTTATATTATAAAATGAAGCACTATTTGGGCTCTTAGAGAGTTTATGTCCGCTGATTATTGTACCCCATGAAGATCATCTCTGTTAATATCATGGGTTTGGGGAGCACCCATAAGACCCTCGCTCTCAGGCACTTCATTGGCTTCCATCAACCTATAATGATACTCTTTCAGGAGAAAACGTTGGCTAGTCACAAGGTATGGACCATTATTCTCAATATTTTCCCTAGCTAGATGGTCTTGATAGTGGATGTTGATGGACTATTGCGGGGTCTTGCTGCCATGTGGAACCCTTGGGATGCTGACTTTATGACATATAAAACATTTGCAAGTATATTATTAACTAGATATTTTAGGGTTTCAAGTTCCATGATACATATTCATAATACTTATGCTCCATTAATTTCTAGGATCCTTTGGAGCATTGTGGCATATTGAAAATGGGCTCTTTGATTTTGGTTGGCGACCTTAACCTTACAATGGATTCAAATGAGACTTGGTGGGGTAGATGCAAACTAGATTAGCAGGATGGGAAATGTAGAGATATTTTTGGGAGGAACCATATGGTTGAGATCTTATCGACTCCTATGAGGGCTACTTGGAAGAATGATCAGTCATGTTCTGTAAGTATTGCGAAAAGACTTAACTATTTTTTAATTCATGAGAACTTGTTGGAGGGGTTGGGCATATTCAAATCCTAGTTCATTCTCATCGGCCTATCATATCACTAGCCTTTCATTCTCCATTGGAGGGAAGACAGGGACTGCAATGGCCTCCATTTCAAGTTTAACCATCATTGGCTCACCAAATTAGATTTTGAGGCACTGGTTTGATCATATTGGACATCAAACACTGAAAAAATGGGTTCTTCACATTTGGTTTCTATTGGGGATAAGCTTCGAAATATCAAGCAGATAGTTTGTCATTGGATTAGGGCTCAAAAGAGAAAGCACATTTAGGAGCTTGAAGAGATTGACCACAAACTCGAGATCCTGATTGATCCTTCTCAGAAGGATTTTTTCTCTACTACACATAATTTTTAGGCATGTGCTCTTGAGAGTTATAAAAGGGACATTCTCTAGTTTCAAGAAGAAGAATGGCAGATTAAAATTCAAGTTAATTGGATTAAGGGGGGTGATAAGAATAATAAATTATTCCACAACTATGCTTCTTGACGGAGATGTGAAAACACTATACCCGACAGATGGTTGATTGAACTTTTTCTTCATTTCTTAGACATTATGGGGCATGGGTGACTACTTGTTATTGAAGAATCTTGGACTACAGGTATTATCGTAAGTGATATTAACTCTACTTTTATTACTTTTATTTCAAAGGTCTCACAGGCATCCACATTGAAGGATTATTGGCCCATATCATTATGCAACACTATTTAGAATATGCTCTCTAAGATTATATCCAATTGCCTCAATATTATTCTATCCAAATTTATTGGACCAAAGAAATTTGGGTTTCTTCACAGCCGTTAGATACAAGATGTTGTGGCTATTGCATAGGAGACCATCAACTCTATCAAACTTAAGAAAATCAAGGCCATTCTTCTTAAAATGGATCTTCACAAGGCCTTCAACTATGTTGATTGGATGTTTTACGTCTATATCAACATAAGGTTAGTCTTTCCTTTAAGGTTGTATCTTGGATTATGGCATGTGTATCATCTGCCAACTTTGCGGTCTTGATTAATGGTCTTCCCACCCACTTCTTCAATGCTTCTCGAGGTCTTCGACAAGGTTGTGCTTTATCACCACTACTTTTCCTCCTAGTCATTGAGGGCTTGAGAAAATTAATATCAGATTCTCACTTAAGTAGGGTTTTTTTTAGGTGTGAGGATATCTAGGTATATTGAGGTCACACACCTCATTTTCGTGGATGATGTACTAGTATTTGGTGATCTGGATGTGGTGGAGTGGCACAACATGCAGTAGATCATTTATCTATTTGGGGATGCGACTAGAATTATCATGAACAATACTAAGTCTAATATTATCTCCTCCTCCTCAAAATATGCCATAATTAGGTATATTTATTGTAGATTGTGTATCCTTATACTCTAGCTTCAAATACCTCAGTTTTACTCTCAAACCTAACATATATGGGATCACAGACTTGTTTTGGTTGATTAAGAAGTTCCAACATCATTTATCTACATGGTCTCATTGATGACTTTCTATTGGGGGACAATTGATTATGGTTCAAGTTGTCTTAGAGAGTATATCTGTCTATTGGTTACATCTTTATTCTCTACCAAAAAAATATAACCAATTGGATCAACTCCATTATCTTTGGATTTATATGGGTCGAAACTTCTAAGCAGCACAAGTTCCATTTGACTTGTGTCGAGGTTATATCACGGAGGACTAATGAAGGTGGTTAAGGTATCAAGGATCTTGAGAGAATGAGCCGAGCACTCCTATTGAAAATCTTTTGGCGTGCACTTAATGGTGATGGTATTTGAAAATGGATCATAAAGTCCAAATACCTCAATAATCGAACCTTGATGGGTGCACACATTCCTTGTACCACTTCATATATATGGAGAAGCTTCATGCAGGTCAGACCTTGGCTTTTGAGCAACATCAGGTGGAAAGTAGGCAATGGGGTGAATGTTGAGATTGGACTTGATCCCATATGTGGAGATCATACTCTTCCGGTGAGATTACTCAGACTGATACATGACATGGGAATATATTACATCAGTCAGATTGTTATCCACAATGATAATTTTTATACATCTTGGATGAGGGCATTTGAACTTGGTTTATATGGTGATATGGGCATACGTTGGGATCAATATATTCATGATCTCACATGCACATGCATTTCACTTTACAACCATGAGGACACTTTCACAGGGGTTGGTAACTTGTTACATGGCTAGATCATTATCAAGGATGTATACAAGTATTTACCCTATGCTCTTTTCATCCAATCACAAACCATTGTTTACTAAATATCTAGAGACGGAATATTCAGACCAAACTCAAGGTCTTTGGTTGGCTAACCTGGCATGATAATATTTTGACTTGGGACAATCTCTTCCATAGGGGATTCACTGGGTATCACCGATGTATTTTATGTTCACATGCTTCAGAGGACTTAGAACAACTTTTTCTACAATGTGTTTTCGCCAAATCCATTCGGTGAGCTTAAGTCGATTGCTGATTCCCTAAATATTCGGGAATCCAACGAACATGGGCACAGCAAAAAAATTGACCGCGCCCATGTTCGTTGGATTCCCGAATATTCGGGGAATCTGCAATCGACTTAAGGATGCCCAAATCCATTTGGGTTGGCATGATGAACATCACTAACTTACAGGATGGCTGGATTTCATCCTCCGTTGTTGAATTTCTATAGGACTGGTTTCACATTCAGATGACACATGGGACACTTCCTTAATACATCTTGTGGGGTTTTTGGAAATGTCGTAACAAATTAACATGTGAAGGTTCATCTCCATTTATTCGCGATACATATAGTGACTTTTTATAGGGAAGATGGTTATCATTTTGGTTTCTCATTTGTGCGACATATCATACCACTACCTGCTCATATCTTCCCCATGGACATTTCGATGGGGCTGGAAAGAATGAATTGTGTGGCTGCAAGGCATTGATCACATTGCATTCAAATTCACATTACCATTTCAAATGGTTCGGTGGATTCAGATCCAACACCAGAGCTGAGGTATTGGAACTTTGGGGTAATATGTATTGTGCACGCTGGTTGGAAATTGAGAATTTGGATGTTGTGGGAATTCACAATCGGTTATTGACTGGGAATCTAAACACATGGCCTTCTCCCCTTCGCAGTTAATCAATTGGATGCAACATATTCGGGTTCTCAGTGCACATTTTCAAAGGATCACTTATACTCATGTACACCATGTACACTGGGAGCTAAATAGTACCGCAGATAGGTTATCAAAGGAAGGCATCACACTCCCTTTTAGAGTGATTCATTATTCTTACTTTGCTCACGACATCTGCCAAAGGACCGAAACTATCTCTTTTATCTGATAGTAGTTGGTTTCGTTTCCTGGTGTTTCATTATACTTGGTCATTTTGATTTTTTGTCTTTGGTGCAATAATGGTCTGTTGAATTTTGTATTGCACTGGGTATTAGTTGGCGTGGCTCACGCTCCAGATATCACCTCTTTCATGGCCCCTTTTTGGACTTTCATATTTTTTTGACTCTTACTGCATGTTTTATTGTAGAACACAAGGGTTAGAAATGATCTTTGCATGCACAATTATCTAGTTTTTTCCTATGGACATGATGATGACTCACTTAGGTTTACATTGTAAATATAATCGCTGATATATATTATAATATGTGTGGCCGTTATATTAGTCATTGACTATTTATGATATCACTGATGTTGATGAAAGACTCATGAATTTTGTAAACAATTCTTATTAATACAAAACTATTCATTTTTTCTTGGTTGAAAAAGAAAATGAATCACTATAAAGTAACTTCAATATTCTTTTAGTATTTTTTTTGAAGATATTCTTACTTTATAAAAGTGGGTCACTTCATATAATAATTTGTAAAAATGTGCTAATAGGCAAATCCAGAGAAGGAAAATAAGTTTTTTGTTTCTCCACAACATCCATCACCATGTGGGCCAACTACCTACCACATGGCTATTTTTTTTTCTAATTAGGTAGGTGGGACTACCCATAGGTTTTTAATCAATGACCTTAACCTCAATGAGTGCTTTAACTATACACTTAATCACCATCTATACAAAGCTTCATCGGACCACATGGCTCCTTGTTATTATTAATGCATTTTTTTAAAAGGGCATAACTTTTAGATTTGAAATGTCATTTTTTTATCCATATTTAAACAGGAACGCAACAAAATACAGAAATACCCATATACACAAAGATGCAGCGGAAATAATACTTCATTTCATTAATGTAAAATACTAAAATATGCTTACAACTGGAAATGGACATAACCCAGCCAAGGCGATGGTAGCTTATCTTTGAGAAGAGATGTGGCAGCTACATGCCTCTGAATTATCTTACAATGAGGTTTAAAGGCCTATTTATTGTTGAGAAACAATGGAAAACCCTAAACATCCGAAAACTTAACCCTAGGAGATGAAACGCCAAACTGTGGGCCACGTTTGGGTAAATTGGTACATCAACTTCCCGGGGTCGTAACTTTGGCATACGATCTTCGTTTGACGCCCACAATATCTCGTTAGAAATATCTATCCAAGGACTACAAGTCTGGGAAGAGAAACATTGGTCCATGGCCCCCTATTTCTCCCAAGTTTCCTTAAAAACGTCATTTAGGGCCTCAAAACGGCTACGGAATTTCAGGACCTGAAAAACTGCTAAAAATAGTAAATTGTGCTACAATTAAGGAAACTGAAAAACTGAAAGAGACAGTTGTGGGGGTCCAAGTGAGATAGATGGGTGGCCACTAACATCCACCTGGATCATTCCCCCCCCTTAGGAAGCAATGGTCCCCATTGCATTGAGTTCCTCCCTGAGATGAGGAAACTTCTGCTGAGCTGGGTCCCTAGTGAGTTGTTCTACAACCTCTGATGTGTCCAGTAATGGTGGGAATCATGGTCAAGGGTGGTCCACATTGAACACTCAGTGCAAGCGAAGGAATGGGGAAATGCTGTGCTCCAAAGCATTATTTCCCACAGCCTTGGTATGGGCTCTTGTAAGGCGTTCTTTCTGCAGATGCAACCAGACTTTGTCGCCCACTTGAAACTTGTGTGGTACCTGATGCTGATCATGTCGCTGCTTGTACTTGGAATTTTCCACAATGGAGCGATGATATATCAACTTGTTGGGTAGAGGTACTCTAGGAGTCAGATCGGATGAATGCTTGACTTGATAGTGCAACGGTGTCCCTGTGGGTGAGGAGAAGATGTTCATGTTTGCTTTCATGACTGTATCCATCTGTTGCTGCTGCTGCGTGGAGGAACCCTTCGTGGGGGTCATGGATGTGGTGATGATCTTCCCCTTACTTTGGGAGCGAACCAGACAAAAAATGAATTTCCTAGTTTGGGAGATGAGCTTGCTACATTTCTTAGCAGTGATCAAAGAGGTGGCGGTAGGTGGGGCTACCTCCGGTATCCTGTATAATCAATTACACAAAGAAATAATAACAGTGCGAGGCCTTGACTTATACACAACATGTCTCCTCCACAAGTATGGTTGGCCTAATAGTACATCACAAACATCAAGAGGTGCAGCATCACACAATACCTCATCTGTAAAGGGCTTGATGCTGAAGGGAAGGCGACACTGTTGGCGGACTCGAAGATCTCGTCCTTGGTGAAGCCACCCGATATTGTATGGCTGCGGGTGTGGTGTAGTCGGTAGGCCCAATCGCTTCACGACCTCTACTAAAATGAGGTTCTTTTGGATGCCATTGTCAACAATGAATTGTAGTGGTGAACCCTTCACCCACATCTGTGAGTGGAAAAGACGCTCCCCCTCCTCTAGATCTTTGGGTTCATTCTTTTGTATCTTGGCGGTGGAAACAATGGCACTAGGCTCCACGTCAATGACCTGCTTCCCTTTGTCATTCCCCTTGTCAAGTTCTGACTCAGGGTCGGAACATGCATCTGATTTTGAACTCTTCAACTCGGCCACCAACAACTGCTTGGTCCGACACTCACTTGTGTTGTGAGTGGGGCTCTTATGGAACTCACACCACTTTCCTGTGTCCTTCTTCAACTTTGTGGTGTTTTTCTTTTCTTCTAGCTTCGACAGGTTGTCTTGGGTTGCCCGTCTTGGCTTTGTCCTTGGTTCTGTGGTTTGGGGAAGCCTTTTCCTTGCTTCAGATTCGTAGATCCAAAGTCTCGCTTCTTCTGTTTAAACTTTTGCTCGATCTTGATAGCGTATTGGTATGCCGTGCCGAGCGAAGAGATGTTCAGGAACTCCATCTCTTCCTGGATGTACCTGTGTAGTCAGTCGCGGTATTTGAGTACCAATTGTAGCTCAGAATCCTTGATACCCAACTTTGTGCGAAGGGTATGAAAAATGTTTTTGAACTCCAACACATCTTGGTCCCTTCCCTGCTGCAACATGGTATACTTTATGTATTTGTCCTCATAGATTTTGATAGGGTAGTACTGCTTCTTGATGGCATCTCGGAATGAATTCCAAGAGGGTGCGGCTGAAAACACTAAGGCCATATTTTCATCCTTCTGCTCGCAGTAGGTTTCTCACCAGTCCTTGACGTGGGGGGCTGCTTTGAGAAGTGCAAAAGTGATCTTTTGCTGCCTAGAAAAATCATGCACAGAAAAATACCCTTTTAGCATATTTAACCATTTATCTACGACATCTGCATCTATCTGACCCTCGAATATGGGGATTTAGAAATTAACTTGTACCTTAAATGACATGGCATTTCCAGAGTAGTAGTTGGAAGCCGATGTGTCGCCCCTGGGTAGCCGGTGAAGGATCTGGGCAAAGTTTTTCATCATCGCGTTCCTTTGTCACTCGAGGGATTCTTCGAGAAAGATTTTGATAGGATCTCCTGCCCCTCATCTTTCTTGTCTTCTGCCATGGGAGGCCATTGGGATTTGCAAGGTTGGTCTTGCAAAGGTTCGACGAGTTCAAGCCCTAACTCCTTATATCCCGACCTCGTTGGGGACATGCAAATAAAAATAGAGAAAAGTAGACCGCTCTGATACCACAGATCTGGATTTAAACAGGTACGCAACAAAATATAGAAATACCCATATACACAAAGATGCAGCGGAAATAATACTTCATTTCATTAATGTAAAATACTGAAATATGCTTACAAACAGAAATGGAAATAACCCAGCTAGGGCGATGGTAGCTTATCTCTAAGAAGAGATGTGGCGGCTACATGCCTCTGAACTATGTTACAATGAGGCTCGAAGGTCTATTTATTGTTGAGAAACAATGGAAAACCCTAAACATCCAAAAACCTAACCCTAGGAGATGAAACGCCAAACTGTGGGTCCCGTTTGGTAAATTGGTATATCAACTTCCCGGGGTCGTAACTTTGGCATACGATCTCCGTTTGACGTGCACAATATCTCGTTAGAAAGATCTATTCGAGGACTACAACTTTAGGAAGAGAAACATCAGTCCATGGACCCATGTTTCTCCCAGTTTTCAACAATGTAAAATTTGAAACGAGAACTGATACTGTTACTCATTTCGTAGAGATAGCAAAAAAGTGACCCGATTTTGAAAAGGGGTGATGTAGAACACACATGTTTTTTTAGAGCATAGTTTTTGGCACTTTAAATAAACATTGTTGAATAGAAACAATCTCAAGGTATTATTAATTCTTCATAGGCAGAGGAAAGAGAGATGTATATTGGTTCTAGAAGATCTCATGCACAACGTGAAGCCATGGAAGACCTTTATAGGGGTTCAGTATAGGATATTAAAGAGGGTTGCATGATCACAGTGCTAGCAGATGGAGATACCAATGGCTATCCATTTTGGGTTGCTAAGGTTATAAAGGTATTTACAGAAAATGAGGATGTTACAGGTGTTGAAGTACATTGGTATGCCACAAATACACACCCATTCAATGGTGTGTATAATCCAGAGATGGTAGTTGACAAAAAAATTGGCGGAAAGAGAAAAAGAAAGGGTACAAATATAAATTGCCGCCACACAGACCTCTTAAAATTGGAGGATGTTGACATACTTGTTTATGAATTTAATTTAACAAAGAGAGGAACTCTTCGCTTCAAGACGATAAAGATTATGAAAAGGTTGTTACCAGAAGGAACAATGTTGAGATGCGAGTTTGCTGAAACCAATCGTAGATCCAGAAGAATTTGAAACCTGGAATGGTGGGCATGCATGTGGACTCAGATGGGGCACTAGTTGATGAAAGAGAAGAATTTGGAACATCTTCGTCTACATCCAGTCATTCATCTGAAGATGTGAATTCTAATGGTGTGCAAGAAAATATGAGTGATTTTGAATAATTGTCTAAGACAATTTATATAACTGAGGTTTGTATCGTATCTTGAAATAAAATTTTTGATTTCCATATGGTGTTAAATTAGAAGTTATGAGTCATTTTTATGTTGTTGGATTATATGTCTTAATTATGATGATTTTTATTGTTTAGAATATCTACAATGCAACATTAAATTAGAGATATAATGTACGTTTCATTCAATATACAAATAATGACATTTTGATTAATTTAGTCATGTAATTTGTTCATAATGTCATGGTTTTTTAATTTTATGGTTGAAAAAATTCCATTTTTTTGTATCTTTAATGTTATGGTTGAAAACAATTAGAATTTTAGCAATCTTTAGTGTGATGTTATTATATGTTTAACAACATGGATGAAAACTAATAGAATTTTAATGTATTTCAGATCCCATTATTTTATCTTTATGGTCATTACTAAAACATGTTGAATTTATACTTAGGAAAGAAAAATGTTATTCTACCAAAAACATTAGTGTGTTTTTTCCTCATAAACAACTGTTTTTTTGCACATAAAAATTCGGTTTTACTAGCATTTTTTAAAAATGTTGAAAATTGACCCTAAAAAAAAACCATCGTTCCAGTATCAACACTTTTCGTTTTCAGGGTGTTTTTTGCACGAAAATTTCATTTTCATTGCCATTTTTAAAACATGTTCAAAATTGACCCTAAAAAAAAAAAACCATCATTCCAGTATACACACTTTTCGTTTTTAGCACTGTTTTTGATGTTTTTTCTTGGTTTTTTTGGCCAGAGTTCCTGTTTTGAGTTTATACTTCTCGTTTCAAAGTTTACATTGTTTTTCCCAAAAAAACATCATTCAGGGCCTCAAAACGGCTCTGGAAGTTCAAGACCCGAAGAACTGCTAAAAATAGTAAACTGTGCTACAAATAAGGAAACTGAAAAATTGAAAGAGACAATTGTGGGGGTCCAAGTGGGATAGGTGGGTGGCCACCAACATCCACCTGGATCATTCCTCCTCCATTAGGAAGCAATGGTCCCCACTGCGTTGACTTCCTCCCTGAGATGAGGAAACTTCTGCTGAGCTGGGTCCTTGGTGACCTGTTCTGCAACCTTTGATGTGTCCAGTAATGGTGGGAAGCATGGTCGAGGGTGGTCCACATTGAGCACTCGGTGCAAGCGAAGGAATGGGGAAATGCTATGCTCCAAAGCATTGTTTCCCACAACCTTGGTATGGGCTCTTGTAAGGAGTTCTGCAGTACTTGGCATTTTCCACAATGGAGCGGCGATATATCGACCTGTTGGGTAGAGGTACTCTAGGAGTCGGGTCGAATGAATGCTTGACCTGATAGTGAAATGGTGTCCCTGTGGGTGAGGAGAAGATGTTCTTGTCTACTTTCATGACCGTATCCATCTGCTGCTGCTGCTGCGTGGAGGAACCCTTCGCGGGGGTCATGGATGTGGCGACGATCCCCCTTACTTTGGGAGCAAACTAGACAGAAAATGAATTTTATAGTCTGGGAGATGAGCTTGCTGCATTTCTTAGTAGTGATCAGAGAGGTGGCGGTAGGTAGGGCTACCTCCGGTATCTTGTATAATGAATTACATAAAGAAATAATAATAACGCGAGGCCTTGATTCATACACAGCATGTCACCTCCACAAGTATGGCTAGCCTAATAGTACATCACAAACATCAAGAGGTGCAACATCACACAATACCTCATCTGTAAAGGGCTTGATGTTGTAGGGAAGGTGACACTGTTGGCGGACTCGGAGATCTCGTCCTTGGTGAAGCCACCCAATACTGTACGGTTGCGGGTGTGGTGTAGTCGGTAGGCCCAACCGCTTCACGACCTTTGCTGAAATGAAGTTCTTTTGGCTGCCACTGTCGATAATGAATTGCAGTGGCGAACCCTTCACCCACATCTGTGAGTGGAAAATATGCTCCCCCTCCTCTGGATCTTCGGGCTCATTCTTCTGGATCTTGGTGGTGGCAACAGTGGCACTGGGCTCTGCGTCAATGATTTGCTTCCCTTTTCCATTCCCCTTGTCGGGTTTTGACTCAGGGTCGAAACATGCATCTAATTTTGAAGCCTTGAACTCGGCCACCAACGACTACTTGATTCGACACTCACTTGTGTTGTGAGTGGGGTTCTTATGGAACTCACACCACTTTCCTGTGTCCTTCTTTGACTTCGTGGTGTTGTTATTTTCTTGTGGCTTCGACGGGTTGTCTTGGGTTGCCCCGTCTTGGCTTTGTCCTTGGTTCTGCGGTTTGGGGAAGCCTTTCCCTTGCTTCGGATTCGCAGATCTAAAGTCTCGCTTCTTCTATTTAAACTTTTGCTCGACCTTGACAACGTAACGGTATGCCGTGCCGAGCGAAGAGATGTTCGGGAACTCCATCTCTTCTTGGATGTACCTGTGTAGGCAGCCGCCGTATTTGAGTACCAAATGTAGCTCAGAATCCTTGATACCCAACTTTGTGTGGAGGGTATGAAAAATATTTGTGAACACCGACACATCTTGGTCCCTTCACTGTCGCAGTGTAGTCCACTTTATGTATTTGTCCTCATAGCTTTTGACAGGGTAGTACTGCTCCTTGATGGCATCCTGGAATGAATTCCAAGAGGGTGCGGCTGAAAAGGGTGAGGCCATATTTTCATCCTTCTGCTTGCAGTAGGTTTCTCACCAGTCCTTGACGTGGGGGGCTGCTTTGAGAAGTGAAAAAGTGATCTTTTGCTGGCTGGAAAAATCATGCACAGAAAAATACCCTTCTAGTAGATTTAACCATTTATCTACGGCATTTGCGTCTATCTGACCCTCGAATATGGGGATTTTGAAATTAACTTGTACCTTAAACGATGTGGTGTTTCCAAAGTAGCTGTTGGAAGCTGATGCATCACCCCTGGGTAGCCGCTGAAGGATCTGGGAAAAGTTTTCCATCATCGCGTTCCTTTGTCGCTTGAGGGCTTCTTCGAGCAAGATTTTGATATGATCTCATGCCCCCTCATCTTTCTTGTCTTCCGCCATGGGAGGCTGTTGGGATTTGCGAGGCTGGTCTTGCAAAGTTTCGACCAGTTCAAGCCCTAACTCCTTATATCCCGACCTTGTTGGGAACATGCAAAGAAAAATAGAGAAAAAGCATATCACTCTGATACCATTGATCTGGATTTAAATAGGAACGCAAAAAAATAAAGAAATACCCATATACACAAAGATGCAGCAGAAATAATACTTCATTTCATTAATGTAAACTACTGAAATATGCTTACAAACAGAAATGGACATAACCCAGCTAAGGCGATGGTAGCTTATCTTTGAGAAGAGATGTGGCAGATACATGCCTCTGAACTATGTTACAATGAGGCTCGAAGGCCTATTTATTGTTGAGAAACAATGGAAAACCCTAAACATTCAAAAACCTAACCCTAGGAGATGAAACGCCAAACTGTGGGCCCCATTTGGGTAAATTGGTACATCAACTTCCCGGGGTCATAACTTTGGCATACGATCTCCGTTTGACATGCACAATATCTCGTTAGAAAGTTCTATCCAAGGACTACAACTTTGGGAAGAGAAAAATGCGTCCAAGGCCCCATATTTCTCCTAGTTGTCCCAAAAAACGTCGTTTAGGGCCTCAAAACGGCTTCGGAAGTTCAAGACCCGAAAAACTACTAAAAATAGTAAATTCTGCTACAATTAAGGAAACTGAAAAACTGAAAGAGACAGTTGTGGGGTTCCAAGTGGGATAGTTGGGTGGCCACCAACATCCACCTGGATCATTCCCCCCCCCCTAGGAAGTAACGGTCCCCATTGCGTTGAGTTCCTCCATGAGATGAGGAAACTTCTGCTGAGCTAGATCCTTGGTGACCTGTTCTGCAACCTCTGATGTGTCCAGTAATGGTGGGAAGCATGGTCGAGGGTGGTCCACATTGAACACTCAGTGCAAGCGAAGGAATGGGGAAATGCTGTGCTCTAAAGCATTGTTTCCCACAGCCTTGGTATGGGCTCTTGTAAGGCGTTCTTTTTGCAGATGCAACCAGACTTTGTCACCCACTTGAAACTTGTGTGGTACCTGATGCTGATCATGTTGCTGCTTGTACTTGGAATTTTCCAGAATGGAGTAGCGATATATCGACCTGTTGGGTAGAGGTGCTCTAGGAGTCAGATCGAATGAATGCTTGACCTGATAGTGCAACGGTGTCCCTGTGGGTGAGGAGAAGATGTTCATGTCTGCTTTCATGACTGTATCCATCTGTTGTTGCTGCTGCGTGGAGGAACCCTTCGTGGGGGTCATGGATGTGGCGACGATCTTCCCCTTACTTTGGGAGCGAACCAGACAGAAAATGAATTTCCTAGTCTGGGAGATGAGCTTGTTGCATTTCTTAGCAATGATCAAAGAGGTGGCGGTAGGTGGGGCTACCTCCGGTATCCTGTATAATGAATTACAAAAAGAAATAATAACAACGTGAGGCCTTGAATCATACAAAATATGTCGCCTCCACAAGTATGGCTAGCCTAATAGTACATCACAAACATGAAGAGGTGCAACATCACACAATACCTCATCTGTAAAGGGCTTGATGATATAGGGAAGGTGACACTGCTGGTCGACTCGGAGATCTCTTCCTTGGTGAAGCCACCCAATATTGTATGATTGTGGGTGTGGTGTAGTCGGTAGGCCCAACCACTTCATGACCTCTACTGAAATGAGGTTCTTTTGGATGCCACTGTCAACAATGAATTGTAGCGGTGAACCCTTCACCCACATCTGTGAGTGGAAAAGATGCTCCCCCTCCTCTAGATCTTCAGGCTCATTCTTCTCAATCTTGGCGTTGGAAATAATGGTGCTAGTCTCCACGTCAATGATCTGCTTCCCTTTGTCATTCCCCTTGTCGAGTTCTGACTTAGGGTCGAAACATGCATCTGATTCTAAAGCCTTCAACTCGACCACCAGCGACTGCTTGGTCCGACACTCACTTGTGTTGTGAGTGGGGCTGTTATGGAACTCACACCACTTTCTTGTGTCCTTCTTCGACTTCGTGGTGTTGTTCTTTTCTTGTGGCTTCGGCGGGTTGTCTTGGGTTGCCCCGTCTTAGCTTTGTCCTTGGTTCGGTGGTTTGGGGAAGTCTTTCCCTTGCTTCGGATTGGCAGATCCAAAAGGCTCGCTTCTTCTATTTAAACTTTTGCTCGATCTTGACAGAGTATCGGTACGTCGTGCCGAGCGAAGAGATGTTTAGGAACTCCATCTCTTCCTGGATGTACCTGTGTCGGTAGCCACGGTATTTGAGTACCAAATGTAGCTTAAAATCCTTGATACTCAACTTTGTGCAAAGGGTATGAAAAATATTTGTGAACTCCGACACATCTTGGTCCCTTCCCTGCCGTAGTGTGGTCCACTTTATGTATTTGTCCTCATAGCTTTTGACAGGGTAGTATTGTTCCTTGATGGCACCCCGAAATGAATTCCAAGAGGGTGCGGCTGAAAACTGTGAGGCCGTATTTTCATCCTTCTGCTCGCAGTAGGTTTCCCACTAGTCCTTGACATGGGGGACTGCTTTGAGAAGTGCAAAAGTGATCTTTTGCTGCCTAGAAAAATCATGCACAGAAAAATACCCTTCTAGCAGATTTAACCATTTATCTACGACATCTGCATCTATTTGACCCTCGAATATGGGGATTTTGAAATTAACTTGTACCTTAAATGGTGTGGTATTTCCAGAGTCGCTGTTGGAAGCCAATGCATCGCCCCTGGGTAGCCGCTGAAGGATTTGGGCAAAGTTTTCCATCATCGCGTTCCTTTATCACTCGAGGGCTTCTTCGAGCAAGATTTTGATAGGATCTCCTGCCCCCTCATCTTTCTTGTTTTCTGCCATGGGAGGTCATCGGGATTTGCGAGGCTAGTCTTGCAAAGGTTCGACCAGTTCAAGCCCTAACTCCTTATATCCCGACCTCGTTGGGGACATGCAAAGAAAAATAGAGAAAAAGCAGAGTGCTCTGATACCACTGATCTGGATTTAAATAGGAACGCAACAAAATACAGAAATACCCATATACACAAAGATGTAGCGGAAATAATACTTCATTTCATTAATGTGAAATACTGAAATATGTTTACAAACAGAAATGGACATAACCCAACTAGGGTGATGGTAGCTTATCTCTGAGAAGAGATATGGAAGATACATGCCTCTGAACTGTGTTACAACGAGGCTCGAAGGCCTATTTATTGTTGAGAAACAATGGAAAACCCTAAACATCCAAAAACCTAACCCTCGGAGATGAAACGCCAAATTGTGGACCCCGTTTGGGTAAATTAGTACATCGACTTCCCGGGGTCGTAACTTTGGCATACGATCTCCGTTTGACGCCCAAAATATCTCATTAGAAATATCTATCCGAGGAATACAACTTTGGGAAGATAAACATCTGTCCATGGACACATGTTGCTCCCAGTTTTCCCAAAAAACATCGTTTAGGGCCTCAAAAAGGCTTCGAAATTTAGGACCCGAAAAACTGCTAAAAATAGTAAAGTGTGCTACAATTAAGGAAACTGAAAAAAATTGAAAGAGACAGTTGTGGTGGTCCAAGTGGGATAGGTGGGTGGCCACCAGCATCCACCTGGATCATTTTCATTTTGAACTAATCTAACTTTTCAAGGGATTTCCATTCAAACAATTATTTTCAACTTTCGAATCCAAATTATGTTCATATTTTAATATGGCCACTCCAAGTGAACTTTTTCTTATGAATACTGACTACTTATCATTGATATCCCACATGGAGGATGTAATGAGAAGTAAAGAACTATACTCTATTACATTGGGGAAAAAATCCCCCATTGATGCTGATAAGAAAGCCAAATGGGATAATAAGAATTAAAAAGCACGTGGATTAATCGAAATGTCCACTTCTCTTGATTTATAATTTCATATTAAATGAATCGGTGCCTGGGATGAACACTGGGAAAAGATGCAAGTGATATTTTTTGAACATGATGTGATCTTATCATCTTGAAAACCAGATCACGAGTTTAAGACCTAATGATTTCTTTTACATTGAAGATTATTTGTCTAAGTTCAAAGCACTTAGACACTTTCTTAAAGATCGTCAAGTTGATCTGAAGATGACCGATGCATACATGTTATTTTTAAGTATGATCTACATTTTATGTTTTGTGTCTATATTTTATGCCATTAGAGAAGCTCTAGGGGTTTACATATAAAGATCCCACTTTTGAATCTTTTTGTGACTCTACAATGAGAGAGAAAGATAAGCTCTTACATATTGGAGTGATCAACATTACTAGTTTATCTAACAAGGTCTTAGTGGCCCAAGAGAAATATAAACTAAGCATCCAAAGAAGCAACATTCTCACAACAAGAATCAAAACAAGGGTCCCAAACCCTCTCAACTAGATTCTACTCCAAATGGTGACAAATACCAAAATCAATAGTAAGAAGATTGATAAACATTGCAATTGTTGTGGGAAAGATGGTCATCAAGAGTATGTTTTAAAAATGTGGAGACATTAGAAGCAAAAATGAAGAAGAACAACATCAATCTCGATTATTCTTCTTTGAGATCTTATTCTCATGGACAGGCACTTTTTGCTTTTTTTTTCTCCTTCAACACAATCTCTACTTCTTTTTCTAATGAGTGGCTAATTGATTTTAGACCATTTTATCATATTACTAGGGATAAAGTCATTTTTTCTGCTCTTAATGAGTGTAATGTCAAATAACTATTTGTTGGTGATGATATATCTCTTAGTGTTGTATGGTTTGGAATAATTCAAGTATATAATCATCATTTCAATGATATATTTGTGCTCCAAGTTTTTCTTGCAACCTTTTATTAATATATTAGATCACTCATTCAAGTGAAGGTAAAATAGTAGAGTTTTCACCTCGCCAAGTTGTAATCAAGGATTTAAAATATCCTTAGCATGTCCTTTTCATTGGATTTATTGATGATATCCCCAGGTTGTACAAGTTTGACAACTTCAAGTCATCATCTTTTCCATTGGTTTTTATTGCTCACAATGATGACTTGAGGAAACTTTAGCACGAGTGATTTGGTCATCTAAACCATCACTCATTGCAATAACTATGTAATCAAAATATGGTGATTGGTATTACTTTCATTTCTTGCAGAGATGATGTTTGTGTTGGGTGTGTTCCTAATAATCATCATCTATACAATTTTGACAAACATGCATCTCTGCATGCCTTGGCCCCCTTGTAGCTTGTACACAATGATTTATGTGGTCCACTTCGCCGCTCTCTGCATACAAGCACTACTCAATTTTCATTGACAACTTTTCTAGGTGCACTTAGGTTTACTTCCTAAAACTTAAGAGTGAATGTTTTGACTTGTTCAATTTAAGTATCTATTTTATGTTACATTTTGAATATTTTCATGCAACTTTAAGTTATTCCATAACTTTACCACAAAGTATATTTCATTTGTATTATAAAATGAATCACTAAAGTAACTTTAATATGCTTTTAGTATCATTTTTTTTAGATATTCTCACTTATTTCATAAAAGTGGGACAATTCATAAAATATATATTTTTGTAAAAGTGATCTTATAGGCAAAGCTAGTGAGGGAAATTAAGTTTTTCAATTTCTCGACAACATCCATCACGACGTGGGCCAACTACATATCACATTGCTTTTTATTTTTTTCTTTTATTTTTGGTTAAGCAAGTGAGAATACCCACGGGTTTTGAACCAATGACCTTAACATCAAGAAGTGCCTTAACAGTACACCAAATCATCATCTATTGAAATCCCCATGTGCCAACATGGATCTTTGTTACCATCAATACCTTTTTTTTAAAGGGGCATAAATTTCACCTTTAAAGCCCATTTTTAGTGCCATTTTCATTTTAAAACAATATATTTTTTCAAGAGATTTCCATTCAAACACTTAGTTTCAACTTTTGAATCATCTTATATGCATATTTTAATATGGCCACTCCAAGTGAACTTTTTCTTATGAGTATCAACTACTTCTCATGGAAATCCCACATGGAGGATGTTCAAAGAAGTAAAGGACTATGCCAGATTATCTTGGGAATAGAAAATTCCCACATCGATGCTAATAAGAAAGCCAAATGGAATAATATTAATGACGAAGCACGTGGACTAATCAAAATTTCCATTTCTCCTTATATACCATTTCATATTCTAGGAATCAATGCGCAATATGAAGTCTAGGAAAGTTGAAAAAATTATTTGGTGAACCTAATGTGATTAGATCTTATTGACTTGAAAATCCAATCATGACTTTAAGACATAATTATTTGACTTGATTGAAGATTATTTGTGTAAGTTCAAAACATTTATACACTTACGTAAAGATTTTGAAGTCAATCCAAAGATGAAAAATGCATATGTGTTATTATTTCTAATCTTGATCCTATGTATTCTATTTGTTTATCTACGTTTTATGCCATTATAGGAGCTCTAGGGTATAAAGATCCCACTCTTCAATCTTTTTGTGAATCGCCAATGAGAGAGCAAGATAGAATCTTACATATTGGGGTGATCAACATTGTAGGTTCATCTAACATAGTGGCCCAACAAAAATATAAACCAAGCATCTAAAGAAAGAACATCCTCGCAACAAGAAGCAAAACAAGGGCCCCAAAATGTCTCAACCAACTTCTACTCTAATTGGTGATAAGGACCAAAATCAAAGAGTAAGAATATTGATGGATATTGCAATTATTGTGGGAAATATGGTCACCTAGAATCTAAATGTTTTTAAAATACGGAGGCCTTGAAAGTAAGAAAGAAGAAGCACAACACCAATCTTGATTCTTCTTCTTCTAACACTTCTTCTCATGGGCATGCACTTTCTGATCTTGGTTTCTTTTTTAATGAAACCTCCACTTCTTTTGATAAGTGGCTTATTGATTCTAGATCATCTTATCATCTGGCTAAGGATAAATCCATTCTTTTCTCTTAATGATTGTAACACCAAACAAATATTCGTTTGTGATGATATATATCTTAGTGTTGTAGGGTTCGAAACAATTCAAGTAGATAATGGTCATTTCAATGATGTATTATGTATTCCAAGTCTTTCTTTAAACATTTTATCAATATATCAAATCACTCAAAGGTAAAATTGTGGAACTTTCATGTCACCAAGTTGTACTGAAAGATTTAAAATATTCTAAACATGTCCTTGCCATTGGAATTATTGATGATATTACTAGGTCGTACAATTTTGACAACTTAAAATCATCATCTTTTCCCTCGACTTTTATTATTCACAATGATGAATTAATCAAACTCTAACATTAGAAATTTGGTCATTTAGACCATCACTCATGGAAGTAACGACATAGTCAAAATATTGTGATTGGTGTTCCTTAATTTTCTTGCAGAGATGGCATTTGTGTTGGTTGTGTTCTCTACAAACATTATAAGGACAATTTTGACAAACATGCCTTTTGGCATGCCTCAACCACCTTGCATCTTGTTCACAATGATTTGTGGGGTCTACTTTCTTCTCCTTCTTTCTTTGGGTATAAACACTTCTCAAATTTCATTATTGACTTCTATAGATGCAGTTGGGTTTATTTTTTTAAATTTAAGTTGAAAATTTTGACATGTTCTTAGCCTACAAGCGCTTGTAGAAAAACAACCTAGACATCAACTGCAAAGGTTAAGAATAGATAATGGAGGTGATTATGTTAACAACAAATTTACAACTTACTACACTACACAGGGAATTCAAATGCAACATATTGTTCCATATACACCACATTAAAATGGTTTTGTTAAAAGAAAGAATCATACATTAAAGGAAATGTCTAATTGTATGATTCAATCTAAGGGATTATATCTTCATTATTAGGCGAAAGAAATTAATTATGAAAACTATATAGTAAATCACACTCTCACAAAGGCTTTAAAAAGAATAACACGGGAAGAATCATGGACTAAGATTAAACTAGATGCAAGTAACTTCTATGTGTTTGGTAGTGTAGAATGGCTCACATTCCTAATGCGAAAAGGAAATCCTTACAACCTAAAACTGAGAATTATAATTCTGTTGGATATTATAAAGATGTAAAAGGTTATAGACTTCATTAACCTTATTCTAAAGAAAAAAATCATTATAATAGATGTTAAATTCGATGAAAATCTCTTAGCGTGTAAGCCTAATTCAACATTTGCAATCTTAATCTTACAAGCCTTCTTCAACATGTGTGCCACCTTTTCTTCCTATTTTTTTTCCTTCTTAAGATGATGAATATTAGGTCAAAAATCCACCTCCACCAACTCACCTTCCTCTATATGAATCCATTGAACATGATTCTACACCAACACCACATTGAGTCCATTCAAAATGAGAAGTAGATTGTGATATTTCCTACGATTAGAGTAGATCAATGTTGTTCTTGTCATAGTTATAGTGAGCTTTCTATCTTTTCTCTCAAGGCTTAGAGAATCATGATCCAAAAACATTTGCAGAATCTTTAGGCCATCTAGATTGGGATAGAACGATAAATTAAGAATATTGTTCCTTAATGGAAAACAATATTTGGGTACTCGTAACTCTTCTTAAAGGAAGAAAACTTGTTATATGTAACTCAATGTATATAGCTAACTATGCATCACATGGAAGTGTCAAGGGACACAAGGCCCGATTAGTTATTAAAGTATTTTATCAAGTTTAAGGAATTGACTGTCATTAAACGTTTATCCCTATCATTAAAATGAATTCCATCTTCCTTGTTCTAGCTATTGTTGTTTCACATGGATGGGAAGTCCATCAAATGGATGCTAAACATGCCTTCTTACATGGGTATCTACAAAAGAAATATACATGGAGCAATTTATTGACTATGTTTAGAGTGACTCTAGCCTTATTTGTCGCTTTAAGAAATCTCTTTATGGTCTTAAACAATCTCCTCAAGGTTAGTATGAAAAAATGGATAGCTTTCTTCTTGACATCAACTTTCCTAGATGTCCTTCTAACCCTAATGTCTACACCGAGAAAGTAGGAAACCATCTCATAATCTTTTTTGATTTATGTTGACGACCTTAATCCTCATTGGTAGTGACCATAAACTTTCAACCCATGTGAAATCAAGCCTTAAGGAGGAGTTTGAAATGATATACTTAAGTTATTTCCATTACTTGATTAGCCTCCAAGTATTGTAAACCAAGGAAGGAATTTCTCTTTCCCAATTTAAGTATGCATGTGACCGTAATGCCCCATTTTACCTTGACTATGAGACTAACACTTATATCTTACTTGGAATTTCGACATAGATTCTATGGCTTTTAATTTATTTTCAAGGACATTTGGGTTGATGATCCGGTGATTATTTTGCTGTTATAATCCATGTGATGATTATTACAATGTATTTATTTAAATTTCAATCTACATTGCATTGATGCTTATGTTACATATGGTTTTTGATGAGTTCGACGATTAATCATGTTCATAAAGTTGGACGACTATTTTGGGACCAAATATTACTGACAGTTGTTTAAGTGTGGTAGAGGATCACCTTGTACACATGCACATTGTAGTGCCGTACTCTGGGTATCTATCCTCGATATTACATTTTCCTAAATATAACCTCTGGGGTCATACATTATTCTTTGAGGACCTCAAGTCAAGGATCCAGTTATTTGACTTTTACTATTAATGGAGGTGATAATAATTGTGATATGCCAGTTTGATGTTATGATGATAATGGTTGTGATGGACCTGTTTGATGACTATGTCTAATCATGTGATGGTTTCATTATGTTGTCTTGTTTACATTAGCTTCTTGCTTACAATTAGCAATGATGATCTCAGGGTGATGATTTAGCATACACAATTATATTGTGACTAACGTAATGAACATATATTACTGATGGTTATTGAGTGTGGCAGGAGACCATCTGGATGCACTTGCATGTGATGATTCAATGACCTCTATTTTGAATGAATTGCACAATATTGTCTCAAAAAAGTAAAGTTCAATTTAATATTATGCTATAATTACCACTGGAATACTAGTGGTTGCAGGCACAAGTCATTTGCTTAGTTGAATGACTCACACATGGGTGATGGGGTTGTATAGGTAGATGAAGCTTCATGGGAGGGGTGAGACAACGTATCTAATTTCACTTGCTAGAACTCTCACGATGACTTGGGTTGGAAGCTGTTGGGATACCTTCACCTTGAAGATCATGATGTTTTGGGGGCAGACCCTAGATTGGGTCGCTCATGATGGTTTACTTGGGGGCAGACCCTATATTGCGTCGCTCATGATGGTTTACTTGGGGGAATGCATTAAAGAAGATTCCTTGATCCCCAAAACCATTAGTTTCATTATCGTGGCGCCAAGTTTTTCCCTTGTAGTCACAAGATGATTTAAGGGCAAGTAGCGTGACACACTCGGAACTTCAAAGGGAAGTTCTTGAAGGGCATGACTAAGTTGACACCCTTGGCATCAAGAAGAAAAAATTGAAAGATAATTAAGAGTTGATAATCATACAATGATGAGCACTAATTCACACCATGTAGTAAGTGAGGTATTAGAATCAAATTAACTAAATCAAGAGAAAACCTTGGGATAAAGGGAGAATAGGAAGAACTATAAAAATTGGACCAATTGAGTAACTCTACCCTTCTCACGTTTGGAAAATATTAGGTAGATAATGTGTATTAAAATAAATCCAAATTATATAAGTGTTCTAATAAGAAAAAGGGGAAGGGGGCATAGAATTAATTAGAAACATTAATCCAAGGGTAGTTTAACCTCATTAAGAAAATAGGGTGGTGTATGAAATTAAATAAAAATAATTTAAAATTAGAGAAATTTAGTTTCATGAGAGAATCTCCATGTGGCAAGAGCACAACACAAATATCTCCATCCAAGAGTTCAAATTGAGATAAACTAGGTTGTAGTTGGGGAACCAAATATGAGACCTACCAGTTGACTTCATTAATAAACACAAATTAAGGAGTATAAAATGGGTATCAAGAGATAACTAGAAGAGGAAATAGGAAGTCATGTTAAGGTGAGGGAAATTATGATTTTTAATAAGAATTTAAGTAAATAATTTAGGAGAGCCTTGGTGAGAGGATGACACATGGATGGGTGAATAGCTAAAATTTTAGAATAATAAAAATAATTGTTTTTGCATTAAGTAACAAGTGTCACCTATGAAGCCTCATATAAAATAAGGAACAAGCTACGGGAGAGGGAATTTTTTTTCCCAACTGTTCGATGAATTGCAAAATGTTGTTGTGATAGTGACTATGGATTCTATAGTGAGTTTGGTGTAGTGGAGGCCATCAGAGAGGGAACTCTTGAGCCAAGTGTGCTCTCTTCCACTTTCTAGTCTTCTTCCTCTACTTTACAGCCCAATTGTAGCTCGGGGTCCATGGGGAAGAGAGTACCCATGGAGTAGGTTGGGAGGTCAATAGGTGAGTCGATGATGTTTAGTGAGGATGCAACATACTTCACACATGTATGCAGACATCAACAAGGGAGTGCGAGAACCAACGAAGTTGAGATTGAGATTCCACCCCTTTGGTGCACAATATCTTGTGTTTTCGTAAATTTCTCTTACATGTTTTTTGATTTTATATAATTACCAAATTGTAAAAGTGAAGGATATGATGTATACTGGTAAATTATGGTCTGTTGATGTATGTGCCTTAAAATTATTATTTGAATCTCATATTTGATGTGTCTTTAATTATTATGTGATTATCATATTGGATGTTGTTAATGGATGATTAATTTTAAATGGAAATATTTATGTGTTATTATTTGAAATATTGTAACTTAGACTGCACCACTTAATTGTTAATAGAATATAAGCATGGTTTCTTGTATCTAATAACTTGTCACTATTATCTTCAGTTTGGTTGTAATAATAATAAAAAAAATCAATATATATACATGTGTCTAAATGACATCATAGGGAAGGTCCCTATAATGACCTTCTTCACCACTTTCACATGGAAGATTGTAAACAAGCCCCTTTTGCCTTCTACTTTGGAGTCAAACTTACCACCACCTGTATTATACCTAAAGGTTGTGCCACTTTCTACCATTAGTTAGTTGGGAGCCTCTTATATTTGACTCATACTTATCCTGAGATTTCCTTCATTGTTGGCCTTGTTGTCTAGTATATGCAACCACCCCATGAAAGTCTTTGGAAAACAACAAAAATGATACTTTGATATATCAAGGGTACAATTCAATTTGGGATACATTATAATTTAGGGGGGACTTAGTTATTTGTTGGTTTCACTACTTCATATTAGGTTGGTGACCTTGATGATTAGAAGTCTACTACAGGTTATGTTTTTATTCTTGGTTTAGGACCAATCACTTGGGCTTGTAAAAAATGATAGAATATTGCTCTTTATTCAAAGAAAAAAATAATTATATAGCAACATTTAATGCAAGGAAAAATGTTTTGTGGCCTAGACACGTCCATTTAGAGTTTGGATATAGTAACAACATCCAACCACTGTTATGAAACCAGCTCAAGAAAAGATAGAAAAGATAGATCAACGTCTTAGAATTCAGCCTCTTCGAGGGGGCAACCTCCTTTACATTACATAAATGAACAATTCTTGGATGATTCAAATGACAAAACCTCCTTTCTATATATAGGAGTCTAAGGAGTCACAATATAATCCAGCCGACCTAACAATAATAATATAAAGCCACAAAAATAACAATAGAGGGATTCTATGGGGCATAGTAATAACAATATGGGGCAATAGGGGCACAAAAATATTAATAAGGGGTATAACTACAATAGTAATGGGGTAATCACTAGTATTATAGGGACCCAACATGCCCCTCTCCTTCAAAAAAGTGTTGTCCTCAACGCTTGAGTAGTTTTGGATACTTCTGCATAAAATTCTCATCCTCCCATGTGGAATTTTCAATGGATAAGTTCTTCCACTTGATAAGATACTCTGAAATTGATCGATTTCGTAGCTGTCGAGTTCTTGTTTCTATGACTGCTTCCGGTTCCAATATAATTTTTCATTCCTCGTCAAGTTCTGGCAATATTGTTTGAACTGGGAGCTTGTCGTCTATAACCTTCTTTAAACATGAAACATTGAAAACTGGGTGCAATTGAGAAGCTGCAGGAAGCTCCAATTTGTATGCCATAGTACCAATCTTTGCAACACCTTGTACGGACCATAATACTTTGGTGATAATTTATTATCCTTCTTAGCTTGCTTGAGGGACATTTGCTTATATGGTTGTAGCCGTAGGAATACCCAATCACCTACATCAAAACTTCTTTCACTGTGATGTTGATCCGCCTATTATTTCATTCTATTCTGTGCCAACACGAGGTTATCCTTTAAGAGTTGGAGGACTTGTTGTTGATGTTCGATGTGATGTTCCACTGCCTGAACCTTAAATTTCTCTTAAATATGATGTGATGGATGGTGGTTGATACCCATAAAGTGCCATAAATGGGGTCATTTTTGTTGCTGTATGGAAGGAAGTGTTATACCACCATTCAGCCAAAGGCAACCATTTGACCCATTGTGTCTGTTTATCAGATACAAAGCAACGAAGATATCCTTCCAAACATTTGTTTACTATCTCAGTTTGCCCATCAGATTGAGGATGATAAGATGAGCTATGAGCTAACTGAGTACCAAGACAAGAAAATAATTCTGTCCAAAAATTTCCAGTGAAAATGGGATCTCTGTCACTTACAATAATCTTTGGGTTTCCATGTAGCTTTTGAATTGTTTCCATAAATGCAGTAGAAACTGTACTGGCTTTAAATGGATGTGATAATGCACAAAAGTGTGCATACTTGGTAAGTCTGTCAACTACCACCATGATGACACTCTTTCCCTCAGACTTGGGTAAACCTGTGATAAAATCCATTGAAACCTCCTCCCAACGTTGGCTTGGAATGGATAAAGGTTGTAATAGACCCAGTGTCTTAATTGTTTCAACTTTATTTTGTTGGCAAACCAAACATTCCGCCACAAACTTTTGAATATCTGATTTAAGGCCATCCCAAAAAAATTCCTTCTTAACCCTATGGTAAGTTTTTAAAAATCCTGAGTGCCCTCCTAAGGGAGAAGTGTGCAATTCCATAAGAATCTTTTGTTTTAGCTGGGAATTCTTACAGAGGTATAAGCGATCTTTGTACCATAATGAATCATTTTGCTAGCTAAATGTATCAGACGTACTGGAATCTTGTTGTAACTTTCGAATAAGTGCCCACACTTCTTCATCATTCTTCCATTCCTCCCTTGCTTCGTTTATCCAATCTGGTTGGATAATAGAAATGGCGCACAACAATGATTCCACATCCTCATCCTTTCTTGAGAGTGCATCTGCCACCACATTTTGCTTCCCTTTTTTGTAGATGATTTCAAAGTCATAACCCAACATCTTTGTGACCCACTTTTGTTGCTCTTCAGAGGATAATCTTTGTTCTAAAAAGTATTTAAGGCTATCATGATCCGTTTTTACCTTGAAGTGTCTTCCCATTAGGTAGGGTCGCCATTTCTTAAGTGCATGGAGTATTGCCAACATTTCCTTCTCATAAATAGCTTTGCTTAAAAACTTTCCCTTGATTGGACGACTTTCAAAACAATGGGTCTTTCATCTTGCATTAGAACAACACCAATTCCATTTCCTGAAGCATCACATTCCACAATAAAGGTTTTTGTGAAGTCCAGTGTAGCTAAGACCGGTGCTTGGCACATTGCCTCTTTAAGATGTTCAAAGGCCTTTGTTGCTTCCGGAGTCCATGAAAATGCATCTTTCTTCAATAATGTTGTTAGAGGTGCTGCTATTCTCCCATAATTCTTAACAAACTTGCGATAATACCCTGTCAACCCGAGAAATCCTCGCAGATGCTTTATGGATGTGGGGATTTTCCATTCCTTAATGGCTTTAATTTTGCTAGGGTCTACCTTAACTCCTTCATGAGATACAATATGACCCAGATATTTCACCTCCTGGACTCCAAAGAAACATTTGGATCTTTTTGCATATAATTGTTTCTCCTCCAATAGTTGTAGCACCCTGTCAACATGTTCAACATGATCCTTCCAAGACTTTCTGTAAATTAGTATATCATCAAAAAATACTAACACAAATTTTCTAAGGAATGGTTTGAAAATTGAATTCATCAAACCTTGAAATGTTGAAGGTGCATTGGTAAGGCCAAAAGGCATGACCAAAAATTCATAATGACCCTCATGAGTTCTAAATGCTGTTTTCGGAATGTCTTCAATCTTCATTCTGATTTGATGATATCATGAACGAAGATCCAACTTGGTGAAGTAAATTGATCCATGCAATTCATCCAGTAATTCATCAATGATAGGAATGGGGAACTTATCTTTAATAGTGAGCTTGTTGAGCTCCCTATAATCCGGACACATGCGCCATGATCCATCCTTCTTGTGCACCAATACTACTGGAGCAGAGAAAGAACTTTGACTCGGTTGAATTATACCAGCCTCTAGCATTTCTGCAACCATACGTTCAATTTCACTCTTTTGGACATAGGGATATCTGTACGGCCTGATGTTTGGAGGAACACTTCCTGGAATCAGATGAATAGCATGATCATGATCACGCATAGGTGGGAGACCTTTGGGAGTCTCAAATACCTTGGAATGATTGTCCAGGACTTTTTGGAGATCTGGAGAAATAGATGATTCCGATGTGGAAACATCTAGCGAACATAATTGTGCAATTACACCTCTTTGCTCCTTTTTTAGAAGCTTTGTCATACCATTAGAGCTAA
This sequence comes from Pinus tabuliformis, assembly GCA_031772625.1. Lineage (NCBI taxonomy): Eukaryota > Viridiplantae > Streptophyta > Pinopsida > Pinales > Pinaceae > Pinus > Pinus tabuliformis. The sequence goes on from CM062820.1 coordinate 522,546,891, forward strand.
TTATCTTTCCTGGTTTCCCTGCAATACCCCTTAATTCAACTTCCTTTCCTTCCGTAGAAAATTTGATGAAAAGTTCTTGAAAATTAAAAGCTATTGTACCCAAGGATTGTAGCCATTGGACTCCTAGTACAACATCAACACCTCCCATTGGAATGGAAAGCATTGGGCTAGTCAATACATATTCTCCCATGGATAGCTTGATATAATGGCACTTTCCAGAGCAATTTATTGTTCCTCCATTTGCAATCATCACTTGACACTCTGGTGCTGGATATAGGAAGCAATCAATTCTTTTGCTACCTTACAATGAATAAAATTATGGGTGCTTCCTGAATCAATCAACACTATTACCCTTTTCTTCTTGATTTGTCCTTCTATCTTGATGGTTTGAGGAGTGGTAATTCCCACCAATGCATTACAAGATATGGTCGGATTTATTTGTTCTTCATCTAGGCTTTGTTCCTGGAGTATATCCTCTTCTTTTGACCTTTCTTGCTCCTTTTCTTCTTCCTCTTCACAATCTATGTAGAATAATTTCTTCTCAGCACACTTATGACCTTTACTGTATTTGCTATCACAACTGTAACAAAGCCCTTTTGCTCTTTTTTCTTCCAATTTTTGTGGTGTCAACCTTATAGGTTGTGGAAGACTAGGGGCAACAACACTTCCGTCTTTATAGTTGTGAGTGGTATGCTTCCTGGTTGCCATAATTTTGCTTTCCATTTTTCTTGCTAACCTGAATGCCTTCTCTAATGAATCAGGTTCCCAAAGGCGAACATCATGTTGGATATTATCCTTTAAAGACCCTATGGACACATCAATCCTATGCTCCTCTGGAATATATTTTACCCTTATGTTCAATTTGGAATTCCTCAATGTGCTCCATTATTGAACCCTTTTGTTTGAGACTTATCAATTGGCTAAAAAAAGTGTTGCTTTTTGTATCCTCATAATGTGCTATCAATTCTTCCATAAAAATTGCCCAAGTGATAAATTGTTTATGAGAGCAAAGCCATTGATACCATACAAACTGATTTGGTTCCAAATATAAAGTTGCCATACGTACCTTTTGTGTTTTTTGCACATTATTGAGATCGAAGAATTTCTCCATCTGTAATATCCATGTGGCGGGATCCTTGCCATCAAACTTCCTCATATCGATTTTTGGAATATGGTGGGTCTTCGATCCAACATTAGAGTCTATGGAATCATGATTAACATTTCTTTTGTTCACATCATGAGTTTCTTTTACAACCTTTTCACCATTAGTAAGTATTTCTTGTAGAAAATTTGTCAAATATGTCTTCAAATCTGCCATGTCTGTCTTCAAATCTGTCTTTGAATCATCCATCTTAGCTTCCATGCCCTTTATCTTAGATTCCACGCCATTTATCTTAGCTTCTGTTAGCTTTTGTGAGTGTGATATTTGTTGCACTTGTTCTTGTAATTTTGATATATCATGTAGCATTTCTTCCTCTTCTTCATGAGTCATGCTAGAGCTTTCAGGTTCCTTACTAGGTGTTTGCATTTTCTTTCCTCGGGGCATCAATTACTGATAATAATGCTTTACTATGCCCTTTGAATTCCTTCAAACCAAGCTTACACAAAAATTTAAAAAAAAAACTACACACCTTTTTTTTTCACTTTGTAGAAGCCTGATATTGAATCTGATGTATCTCTGTAAATTTAGATCCTCCAGTTCTGAAATTGTGATCTATAGTAGCCTATTGTGTCCTCTTTCCAATGCCACAAGTTTGACCCAAATTGGATTCTCCAAGGAAGAGTTATGCGAAATCTCCCACAGTGACTTGATTATAGACTAGTCAGTAGAGCGAACTTGTACGACGTGCCACGAGTCACTGTTTCGACCTTTGGATCTAAAAAATGCATAAAAGAAACTACAGTCCATCCTCTTTTTATACCTTCTTATGAAATTTCAATCCGATCCCCAGAGAGAAAGTTATGACGATTTTACCCAGGTCACCTGTTTGGAATGTAATTCAGGAGTCTGCAAAAAGACCAACTTCCTCAGATCATATCTCCGAAAATATAATGCGAAATGCTCTGAAATTCGAACCCGAGGTTCAGCGCAATTTCTTCTCAAATGGGTATTTTTTGCAACTTCTGAAACGTCGCAGAAAAAAAGTTATAGCGAAAATTCCACGATGACCTGTTTGGAGTAGCAAAACCCTAGAATCCAAAGCTCTGATAGCAAATGTTATGAAACCAGCTCAAGAAAAGATAGAGAAGATAGATCAACGTCTTAGAATTCAGCCTCTTCGAGGGGGCAACCTCCTTTACATTACATAAATGAACAATTCTTGGATGATTCAAATGAAAAAATCTCCTTTCTATATATAGGAGTCTAAGGAGTCACAATATAATCCAGTCGACCTAACAATAATAATATAAAGCCACAAAAATAACAATAGAGGGATTCTATGGGGCACAGTAATAACAATATGGGGGCAATAGGGGCACAAAAATATTAATAAGGGGTATAACTACAATAGTAATGGGGTAATCACTAGTATTATAGGGACCCAACAACCACCCTTTGGTGTGACAAAAAAATTGCAATCAAGCTCACCAAAGATCCAATTCAAGATCATCGTAACAATCATATTGAGCTATGACTGCACTTCACTAGAAATCTCATTGATAATCCAGTTATTGAAGTACTCATTTGCCTAACTTATGATAAAGTTGTAGACATTTTCACAAAGTCTCTTATAAAAGTGAAGTTTTCTAATCTTTAATCTATGTTGAGAGTTCAGGAAGTTATCATTAATGGAGAGATAGGCTCTAATGTCTCCTTCCTTCTCCTATTGTATCACCTTTATAAATCCTTCAATCCTATCCCAAGTTGTTATTAAGGGGGGATGTTAGGATATTTAGAAACTTAAGAGTTAGTTAAGTTCAGCTTGGTCTAATATTTCTATTAGGTAAAGGTATGTTTCCTAGTGTGTTCCTTAGTATGCATTAGTTGCATTATAATCCAACAGTCATAATTTGTTCTAGGCATAAAGGGATCCGACGACTCATTCTCTTTAATACTAATGGCTATTGATCTTCATAATTAAAGTTATTAGGATGGTTTTTTTAATGATGTGGGGTGAATAACAAGGATCTACTTATAAAACTTTCATGTGATTAATGGAGATGTTTAATATTATGAGCATGTTGCGCAATTATAGATTTGATAAAGAAAATATGCGGGGTATTGATTATATGTCCTTTAAGGTGGGTTTGGATAGAATGATTAGTTCATCAAACGTAGGTTTGGAGGGAAATTGGTAGACACGTTGATTATGAATGACCTCACCTTATCTTTGATGTTTTTGAATGGTTGTTTGAATGTCTTGTAAGCCTTAAATAAATAAATAAAATTATTCCTTTTTGGATAAGATCTTGGAAGTATGGTTGATAATACTATGAACACAAGGAAGAGAAATTTGAGCTCATGCTAGATAGCAAAGTCCTAGTGTCAACACCTCATTATTCAATCCATGTTAGTATAGAAGCCCTTGAAATTGAAAAATATCCTAATAAATTTAATTGTTAATATGGTTATAAAAATAGCCATTTTTAACTGCACATTATCCAAGACTTTTGTCCTTGACACTTTTTTTATGAACCTTTTCTCTTTTTTGATTTCCTTTGATTTATGTCTTTTCTTTATGCCTTTTGTTAAGCTTTATATAAGCCCCATTTCAACCCTAAAACCCATTATTAACCCCTAGATATTGAGTGATTACATTTCTATTGTTCTATTGTATGTAGACTAGAACTCTCTCAATCCCATTTTATTATAGTTGTACCCTTTGTCTCTTATATATATATATATATATATATATATATATTATATATATAAGGAGACCTAGTCTTAGGATCATTAGATATTGTATTGTACATTATATTCACTATAAAATGAGGTTTACCCCTTGAAGAGGATTATAGTTATTGGTTTCTTATCATTTTTAAGGTCCAAGGTTCATAACATTTGAAACCAAAGCTCATGATCCTAGAGTTTTGTTGCTTCAAACAGGTCATCACGGAGTTTTCACTATAATTTTTTTTTGGGAGGTTTTAGATGATGAAACTTTGAGAATATTGAGTTGAAATCTCAATAAAATCTTGTTCAAAATTCAGATCTTGGTGTACCATATTTTCAGAGATATGCTTTAAATAAGTTAGGGTTCCTTAATGCTTTTGAAATCAACTTCAAATAGGTTAGTTTAGAATTTTTGCTATGAATTTTTTTTGGGATGTTTCAGAACTTGAAAACGAGATGACACTGAGGAGGAATCTAGTGTTCTTGAATGCTCCTAAAATCATTTTAAACATGTTAGTTTGTAATTTTTGCAATAAGTTTTTTATAGAATGTTTCAGACAATCAAAATTTGTATTGTATTAAGGAGAAATCTTGGGGAACATCTGGTTCAAATTTCAAAATTTAGTTCACTATACTTTCAGAGTTATACCCTATGGAAGTTTGGGTTTGAGAACAATCATGAAACAAATATTAAATAGGTTAACTTGATGTTTTTTTTAATATATATTTTTGGCACTTTTGAGGCTGTGAAATTTTCTAAGTTTTTAGGACACATACAAAAGTACCTCGTATGCAAATTTCAAATTATATTTGAGGAATTGGACATGTGACACGCTATAAAAGTTCTTGTGGAAAGACACCAAAAATAAACAAGTTTTGGGAAGGTTACCATATCTTTCACTTGACACATCAAATTCTGGTCCCCTTTATGGAATTGCACAAAAGACATATATGAGTATTACAACCAAAGTTTCAGATCGACTCAAATACTAGAGATATATCAATAAAAAATTCAAACATTCATATGTTCTCCAAATTAAGGTTTTAAAGGTGTGTAATATACTAGTGACGTATTTTTTTTTTTTATATTTTTTTTCGAGCGCGTTTTCTCTCTGGCGATGGTGAAACCCCCGAGCCCTTGACTGCGCTCGGCAGCTCCGCTGCTGGGTCGCAGCTCCCGCTGCGAGCCTCCTGCTCCGATTGCTTCCTCCCTCCCTGGGCCTTCCGCCCCGTCTCCCGCTGCTGCTCGTGCTGAGGCCGAGGGCAGCCTGCTGCTCCCTCTGCTGGGCCTCTTGCCTCCTCCCTTCTCCTGCGAATCGCCTCCGGCATGACGGGATCTCCTGATACAGGTCAGGCCGACATGGAGAAATCTTTTGCATCACTTATCCCAGAGAACAATCCAGAACGGATTCGACCCACGGCTTCAAAATTTATCAAGAAGCTTGATGAAATACCGGAGATCCCTCTCCCCCCAATCCTCCCAAGGAGATCCGCTGTTGCCTTGGCAGAACGAGGACTAGTTGGGCGGTTCACGGGGTTATGGCCGTCCTCCCGAACTGTCCAACGATGGGTGGAAAGAAATTGGAACGCTATGGTTCAGGGGAAAATTGCGATAAGATTCTGTGGAAGAGGCTTCTTCACCTTCCTCTTCGAAACTGTGGAGGACCGCAACCTAATCTTTAGGAATGGACCATACTTCATGGACACCAGAGGCCTTTACCTCAACCGCTGGACCCCGGACTTCGACCCAGAAATGGATGTCCCCAATGCAGTCCCGGTTTGGGTTTGCCTTCCGCATCTGCCGCTTCACTGCTGGGCTGATGAATCAGTTAGAGCAATCGGAAACGGAATAGGGAAATATGTGGACAGAGCGGAGCCAAAAGAGAATATGCACGCCTGTGCGAGGATCTGCGTGGAAGTGGATTTGGGCAAAGGACTACCAGAAGCTGTCAAGCTCAGAGTTGATCAGTGGACACACATACAGCAAGTGGATTACGAGCAACTTCCCTTCAAATGCAAGGTATGTCACGAATATGGTCATTTTGCTAATAGGTGCTCTAAAGCTAGAACAGAAGTCAATGCCAGCTCTGAACCCACAGAGGAAACATGGGAAGTAGTAAAAAAAAAAAAGAAATCAAATCCCCCCCCTGAACCAGAGGTGCCCCACACTGATATCCCTCCCATCTCCGCCGTCCCATCAAGCATGGATCATTCCATTCCCTCATCCTCCAACCCTTTCGAAACCCTAGCCTCAGAAGAACCCTCATCCCCCCCTCCATCCCCCAAGGGCAACAGAACCCCCCCCTCCTCCCCCCTCCAGGCTTCCCCCCCTCGCACAGTGGAAAGGATCCTAACAAGGAACAAAACAAAGGAAAATATTACAGCCACGGATCCACCAAGGAAAGTGGGAAGGAAATCGAATAAGGAAATAAGAGATGAGAATGCAGCAAAAGAGATGACCACAGGAACACAGCAACCAATAGACACATATCTTGACAAGAACAAGGGAAGCGGCGAAAAAACGAAGGAGAAAATCGGGCCTCACAACAAAATAGGTAAATGATGATTTTGGTCTCTTGGAACTGTAGGGGGATGGGCTCCTCCCTCAAATTAAATGCAGTCCGTGATCTCATGAACTCAGAACAACCAGACTTCCTCCTACTCCAGGAGACCAAAATTAGTGAACAAGAATTCCAAATCAGCACCTCAAAGTTTAGAAGGTATTCAGGAACAGCCGTGAGTGCAATAGGAGCATCAGGAGGCATAGGTGTATTATGGAAGAAAAGCAAATGGAATCTCATAAACAGCAATCCAAACAGGTGGTGGATTAGAATCGACATGCAAAGTCTAGATCTGAGGGAGGAATACACAATCTACAATGTATATGCACCACCCCACTTTAGGGACAAAGCCACTTGTTGGGAATCATTGAAAGCAGATATAGAGGCCTTACAAGGAAGGAAGATCTTTCTTGGAGGAGATTTGAATCTAATCAGGAACGCAGAAGAAAAAATTGGAGGGAAGTACTTCACAGATCCATTCAGAGACAAATTGGAGGACATCATACAAGCTCACAAATTAATAGACATCCCCCCTCAAAATGGCCGCTTCACATGGTCTAACAAAAGGATAGGCAGAAACAATATCAAAGAAAGACTTGACCGAATTCTTGTTCAGGAGAGTGCAGCAATCAGCTTTCAAAGGGTCCACAGTTCAATCCTACTGGGCTTCACTTCTGATCATAGACCTGTAGCGCTGCACTTGGAAAAAGAGGAGAATTTGGGCCCCCTCCCATTCAAATATAACAAGACCTGGGACGCCATCGAGGACTTCAAATCTCTGATCAAGGAGACATGGAGGATAGAGATAACAGGCTCACCGCATTATGTCTGGGAATCAAAGATCAAACACCTAAGGATCGCTATAAAAAATTGGGCAAAAAACCACGCAAACGAGGAGAGGAGGACAAAAACCGAGTTGCAAAGAAGCTTGGAGGAATGGAATCAGGAAAGGGAGACAGTTCAAGAAACAGAAGAAGATCAAAAGGTAGAAGCGGAGATGCACAAAGCTTTATACAACCAGCATCGAAAAGAGGAGGAAGAGCTCAGGCAAAAGTCTAGATGTCTCTGGATCAAGTCGGGGGACAAAAATACCTCCTTCTTTCACAACTGCCTCAAGTTAAGGAGAGCTGGAAATAATATAGGTAAGATAAGGTTTAATGAGAAAGAGTTAACAGAGAGTGAGGAAATCAAGGAGGCCGCGACAAATCACTTTCAATCCCTGCTCTCAGCTGACCCTCAGTACAAAGAAAACCCGGACTTCATCAACATTATTGAAAGGAAGGTTACTGAAGTTCAAAACAGCAATCTGGATAAAGAAATCACTATAGAAGAGGTGGAGTGGTCCATCAACAGCATGCCCCTGGACAAAGCTCCAGGCCCGGATGGCTTCACGGTAAGCTTCTACAAAACCCATTGGGATATTATCAAAAAAGATTTCCTCAGAATGGTGAGAAACTTCCACCTCAAAAGCAAATTGGGAAGTAGTGTTAAATCTTCGTTCCTAGCCCTCATCCCAAAGGATCCAAGCCCCCAATCTTTTGATAGGTTCAGACCCATCTCCCTTTGCAATGTGTCTTATAAAATTATCTCAAAAATCCTAGCTAATAGGCTGAAACAAATTCTCCCTTCTATCATTTCTGACAATCAAGGTGGGTTCCTTCCCAAGAGGCACATAACCGATAATGTAATTATGATTCAAGAAGCAATTCACAGCAGTATAGCAAGAAATGAGAAAGGAATGATAATCAAGTTGGACATGGCTAGTGCCTTTGACAGGGTAAATCACGCCTTCCTGGAGACTGTGCTTGCAAAGTTTGGGGTTTCAAGGAATTTCATCAATAAGGTCATGGAATGTGTCTCTCAGAATTGGACAGCTCCGCTCATCAATGGGAGGCCTTGCAGAGCCTTCATAAGCACCCGTGGATTGAGGCAAGGTTGCCCCCTATCCCCCTTTCTCTATATTATAATGGCGGAAACACTAAGCTTGCATTTAGAAAACAAGAGAAGGCTGAAGGAAATCACTGGAGTGGACATAATCAGAGGAGCTAAAGGGATCAATCACTCCCTATTTGCAGACGACACTCTGCTAATAGGTGGAGCTTCAAGCCTTATGGCAAGGAGATTCAAGGCCATCCTTGATCTCTTCCTTCAAGCATCGGGGGGAAAACTAAACAACAACAAATGCAAAATATATACCTGGAATGTTCCAAGACATATAACTCAAAGGATTGCTATGATTCTGGAAATTCCAGCCCAATCTAGTTGGTCTCACTTCATGTATCTAGGACTCCCGCTGGCCAAAGAATCAATCAAACACGAAGTATGGGTTAATTTGATCGAGAAGCTTAGAGGCAAACTTCAAAGTTGGGGGATGCACTGGCTCAATCTAGCAGGAAGAACAATCCTTATCAAGTCCATCTTATCAGCCCTCCCTATTTATCAATTCGCCATAACGCTCGCCCCCTCAAGTATCCATAAACACATGGAGCTCATCCTTAGAAGCTTTCTCTGGAAGGGTGGAAAGCAAGAAACGAAGAAATTCAGTCTTGTAAAATGGGAAAAGGTCATCCTCCCCATAGAAAAAGGCGGGCTAGGAATTAAAGTGCCCAGATTGGCAAACTTGGCAATGGGATTCAAGTTAATATGGAGAATTCTAACCGAGAAAGACTCCTGGTGGGCAGAGGTCTTGAAAAAAAAATACCTAAGTGGAAGCAACAGCAATATCCTCTCCGACACAATCACAGAAAGACAATGCACCCCGGTCTGGAAGCTGATCAAAAAATCTTTAACTCTCCTCAAATCTCATATCTCCAAAGCCCCAGGCAATGGGAAGCAAACCAGCATATGGAAAGACAAAATAATGGGTCAGGAAGCCATGGAAAAGCTTCCCCATCTGAGGCCGCTGCAGCAGTGGATGTCTGATAAAAAGCTCACAACTCTCTTTGACATTTCAAATTGGGACCATGACAGCTGGAAAGGCTGGAAAATCAGGCATCTTCCTGATGGACTAAAGGAGCAATGGAACAACCTTAAACTCTCATTAGCAGGAGCAGCTCCCACAAGCAAGGGGAAAGAGGACAGTTTCATATGGGATCCAAATGGAGGCACCTACTCGGTTAGGGAAGGTTACAAAGCGCTCCAAAATCATGCTGCATTGAATAATTGGCAATATCACAAGAACGCTTGGAAAATCGAAAGTATCCCGAAGATAAAACTCTTCAATTGGACCTTGCTTCATGGCAAGCTCCTAACAGCTGAGAATTTGAGAAAAAAGGGGATCCAGGGGCCTTCCATCTGTGTTATGTGTAGGAAAGAGGAAGAAAGCCTCAATCACCTCTTCATAGACTGCCCAATAGCATCGACATGCTGGAAGCTCATAACCAGCCCTCTAGAGACAGGGGAGGTTCCCAACCAGGTCTCTCTCCTTCAGAAAGGCTGGGGGAAACTCTCTCCCTTTCCAACCAAAGACACAACCCTCGCCAAGAGACTCTGGTCCAGCATTCTCTCCAACCTCTGCTGGCAGATATGGCTCGCCAGAAACGCAATCATCTTCAAAGACAAAAAGCCTAGGATCTCAAATATCCTGGCCAAAACTGTTGCGCTTATAGCTGAGACTATTGAAGCCAACGGGATTCAACAAGCTGACCCGGAATACTCAACTGAGCAAGTGAAAGCATGGGTTCAAAGATTCAACTGCAAGCCAAATCCAAAATTCAAGACAATCAAGGGATCTGGACAGAGTGAATGGAAGATCAGAGGGTCAAAAGAGGAAGTTAACAACTGGATCCAAAGGCAAAAGAGGCACACACTACACTTTGACGGGGCCTCAAAGAACAATCCAGGCATAGCTGGAGCAGGGGGAGTTTTAAAGGACCCCCAAGGAAAAACGATGGTTACATATGAATGGAGCTTGGGGACTTTGTCAAACAACAAAGCAGAAGCATATAGCCTCCTTTTGGGGATCTCCATAGCGCGGAGGAGGGGAATTCATGACCTTCTAGTGATGGGAGACTCAGCAATCCTAATAGCAGCCTTAAACAAGGGGAACAACTTCAACCAATGTGCCCTGAACAGAACAAAAGACAGAATCTTTGAACAGGCCAGGGGCATGAACAACGTGACTTATAAACACGTCCTCAGAATACATAATAAGACAGCTGACGAGCTGGCCAACAAGGCCATCAAAAGACCCACGGGCCAGGTGAGGGAGAATGAGGAAATATATGATCATGATATCCCATAGATATATCTTAATCCCGATGCATCTGACTGTTAGTCACCTCAGGCATCTAACTCGAGACAACAGGCCAGCGAAAAAGAGATCTTCTGCTCTACAAATCGATCTCGACTACCAAAACGGAGGGTACAGGACAGGGAATCGGCCTCAGGACCTGAACATGCAAGAAAACAACAGCATTTCTCTTCGACACTCTCCCGGAATCAAAGGAAGGCGTGATCATGCCCATACCTGTTACAGAATACAAGGACGGTCACAGAGCACCTCAGATCACTCGAGGACAGATATGATCAGTCACTCCGCCTCCATTCATGAGTGGGAGATCGCCCGTTGCATTCTTTTTAAACTCATCAAGAATCCAAAGGCCCTCACTACTCATCAAAACCATAGCGCGCGCAGGAGAGCCCTTCTGGATCGGAGGCAGTGCCAAGGTGGTCTTTTCTGCAGTAACAAGGCTAGCACCGGAGACCAAATTCACTCTGAGATTCTCTTAGTGAACGGCAATAGCTGGCTTGCGCACAGTGGCACCAGGCATCGAGCGCAAGCAAACTCCACGAGGGCGGACTTACCAGATCTCCATCTGAGCTGGGTAAACAATCTTCCCTTTATCTGTGTTCTTTTCAATACTAACAGCTGGTTCTGTGCTCCCAGCACTGCTCTTAATCATCAACAGGGCACTCACCTCAACTCTGCCTCACCAAAGCAATCCGGCTTCACAAGCGGCAAGCCTCATAACTCCTCAGCATCTGACAAAGCCTTCACCGCTCCCAGCAAGATGGCTGACCAGAACAATCAGCAAGCTAACCAGCAGCAGCCAAGGAACCCGATGGATAACATATTCAACAACAGAGATTGCCATATGTGCAAGGCACATGTCATTATGATCAATGCTCTGAAGAAGCAGGTGAAAGAACTCACTGAGGACTTTCACGCGGACAGAAACTCGAAGAGAAAGAAGCTGGAGAAGAGGAAAAAAGAAATCGAAGACCTTAAGGATCGCTGCATCCACATGGAGGCAGTCATTGACCACCTCCGCACCTTAACTGAAAGCCAGCAAGGAGAAGCTTCAACAAGAGTGAGCAAGAGGGAACCTCTCCAGGATGACTCGGTTACCCAACATTACCCCTAACTCATGCAGTGTAGTTATAAATGGATAGGAGGATCCTTTGTAAGGCAATATAGCCGTTTAAATTCAGTATTAAGTGTAGTTAAGAAGAGCTTCGAGAACTATGGGTCTGCGAGCCCAATTTTGAATCTCAGCTCTTGGAATCTTCCTCTTATTGTAATAGTTTTCGAATCGCAAGTTTTATAATACACAAGTAGACGACTTTGTTAAAAAATATATATACTAGTGACGTAACTGTTGATTAGAAGATCCTATTTTTTTGGGCGATTGAAAGTTGTGATAAAGATGAATACTATTATTATTTCCAACATGCCTCTAAAGAAAGCTACTACACAAATTAAACCTATTGAAGGCTCATCCTTGAATAATGAAGAAAGTGATGAATTAGAATTTAGCTTATCTCAATTAGAGCAAAAAGATAATGAAATGTATTATATCATGTTAATAAAGGTGGATTTATCAGGTTCTCTATAAAAACTTGAAAGAAAAATGGAAAAGAAGGTGAATGAAAATAAGTAAGGAATAAAAAAGAATATGAATGAAAATAAGGAAGTTATACAAAAAAAAAAAAGAATTACAAAACAATCTATTAAAATATATCCCTGAAAAAGATGTGGAGATATAAGGAACTCGTGAACATAAGGAGAAGCATAGTTTTGAGAATCAATATCATATGGGGAGTATGTTATCCCAGTTTGAGAGAAAAAATAATGAATAAAAAAAACCCTAATAAAGAATTTTCAATCTAAGATCCACATAAAGCTTCAAGTCAGCACCAAGGAACTACTACATTCCAATGATCAATATGAGGAAGTTTGAGGGTAATGATCTTGTAACATGGATATTTCATATGGAGTAATACTTTGATCTATGCCAAGTGGCATCCTTATACAAGGTAAATATTGCATCCATGTTTTTAGAAGAAGACAAAAATGTATGGTATCAATGGATTTGTGAAAGGAAAAATTATTTTGTTATATCTTAGTCCTTTTTTGTGTGAACTTAAAAATTGTATTGCCTACAAACATGGGTTAAAATTTAGAGTTGGAATTGTATTTCATTAGACAATCCCAGCCAAATGCAGAAATATAAATTTTTGATTATTGTCCTTATCCAAAATCTAACCCTGTCAAGTAAATCTAGAAAATTAAAAGCAATAGCTAGACCTCAAGGGTTTTAGAAAACTGAAACTGTTGAAAAATGTAGCAAGAAATTCTCAAATTGATTTTGCCTTTGATTAAATTGAGAAAATTCGAATTTCCACATCAACAGACAACTTGGATGCAATTAAATTGTGTGGCATGGCTTCTGTCACCCAGTTTACTTAGTAAATTTGAGTTAGAGGAGTTAGAGTTCAGTTAAGCATGTGTGATTGCTAATTTGTAGCAATCAAGATTAGTTATTTCAAGTTGTTTTCAGTTAAACTAGTTCTAACTATTGGAGGAACTAGTGGAAGGTTAGTTGTGCAGTGGGACTTTAGTCAAACTCAGTGATCATCCAATTAACTGATCAATCAACCCAAAATAGCTAGTGCATGTAGAGAATTCGAGTTCCCCAGCTATGGTGGAGATTCCAAGGAAATGTAACATCAGTTGTAGACTAGCCTTGGGTGTACAGGTCTTGCATGCAGTCAGATGATAAACCAAGGGAATTACGCAATCCATTTTGGAGAAATTCCTAAATAATAGGGGCCTAGTTTCTTAAGGAATTATGCAAGGAAATAGGGGCTCAAGCAGAAGCAGAATTTGACTAAGTATGGGTCAAAGCTTCTCAGTGAGAAGAGAGATAGGTTATTCACTTGCAGGTTGTGCTTAGTTGAGAAAAGAAATTGTAATACATCTCTATTCGTCGTATTAATGTAAGCAGTCATTGGGGATTTTATCATATTACTTTCCCTGGAAAAAATGTTGTGTTCATGTGTGTTATTTCTCATTGCATGTTGTTGGTTGATGTTCTAAATTTTGAATTGAATTCCGTAGAGCAATAGAGTAGGTTTGTGTCTTGTGATTTTGATTAAAATTCTTGAGCAATTGCAAATCTACATCATAATTTCTACATGGTATCAAATCCAGGTTCACATTAGAGAAGGAATTTCAAAGTTGTTTCTCAGGAGGTTTAATTTTGAAGTTCAGTGTATCAGGATCTCTTCAGAGCTGAGAAGATGACCTTCAATGAGCTTAGGCTAGAGTATGCCTTAGAAGGCAGCTCTAATTTCATCGCATGGAAGGATCACATGGAGACAGTATTGGATGACAATGGATTGCTAGAATATGTCAAGACAAACATTGCAAAACCACAAGCATTTGATGCCCATAACCTTTCTTAGTGGAAGAAAGACGTAGCCAAGGCGAGCAGAATAATATTGGAGGGAGTACGGGATCACATTTTCACCAATCTCCATTGGAAAGAAACTCCTTATGCAATTTGGTAGGCACTGACAGATCTATTTTAAAATAGCAGTGACCATAGGAAACTGGCGCTCAAGGATATACTCAAAATATCAAGATGCAGAAGAATGACACTATTCAACAGTATCTGAGTAGGTTCACACAAGTTCGTGATGAGCTTGTAGGAGTTGGTGTTACTATTTCAGATGATGATTTGGTAAGCTTAGCCATTATAGGCCTTCCCGAGAGCTGGCATAACTACCAAGATTCAATGAACGGGAGGGAGAAACTACCGAATTGGGAACACTTATGGTATAATTTGGTACATGAGGAAATAAGGCAGAATACTAGAGGTGAGACTTCATCCAAGGGTGAGGATGAAGAAAAAATTGCATTGGTTAGAAAGGGAAAGAAAGGAAAAGGGAATAAATCTCAATCCAAACCAGAGCCCAGCCAAGGGGGAAAGAAGAAATATTTGCTTAAAATTAAATGCTTCCATTTTCATGAATTTGGGCACTATGCCATGAAGTGTCCACACAAAAAGGCAAGCAAGAAGACCTCAGGAGGAGGAGCAGGTGAAGCCTTGGCTTCACAGTTCGAGCTTGACTTTACCCTTATTGCATGCATGACCATCACAGTGATGGGGAGCATGTGGTACTTGGACTCAGGTGCCTCGTTCCACTTGACAAGGTGTAGATACTTTTTCAGTGACATGGAGGAGAAATATTTGCAAATTCACATTGAGCTAGGGGAAGATGAAAGGTATAGTGCAACTAGGAGTGGTACAGTCACCTTTCAGAGGGAGGCAGGATCCCTTCTTAGGCTCAAGGATGTCACGTTCATTCTAGGCCTAAAGAAAAAATCGCATCTTTGTTGCAATTTTTTAAGATCGTGGTTATGATGTGAACTTCAAAAAAGGAAAGGAATTCCTGAGACACATAGCCATGGGACAGGTGAAGCAAATCGGGGTTTGTGTGAAGAACTTGTATGAGCTAGATGTGGAAGAATGTGCTTCATTAAGCACTAAAGCGGAGAAGGTGTAGAGCACGATGTAAGTGAAAATTAAAACAAAATACTTGGTCATTTTCATCATGGAGACTTGAAGATTATGCAGTAAATAACCATAGGCCTCCCCAAAGGAGAACTTGAGCAGTAGGATGTATGCAAAGGATGTACCGTGGGGAAGTACACAAAATCCACATTCCATCATCGGGACAAAAAAGCACATGCAGTCTTGGAAAGGATCCACTCTGATGTCTGTGGACACAAATATTTTGTCATTTTTATTGATGACTTCTCACGTAAGTGTTGGATCTTCTTCATGTGGAAGAAAGATAAGACATTATCCAAGTTCGTAGAATTCAAGGCACTGTTTGAGAAAAAAATTGGCAAGAAGGTGAAGGCTCTCAGGAGTGATAATGGAGGTGAGTATGTGTCAAATGAATTTAATAATTTATGTGCAAAAGAAGGCATTCAAGGAGATTTGATAGCACGCCACAACCCACAGGTGAATGGGGTGGCTGAGAGAAAGAATTGTAGCATTTTGAGAGTTGTGAGGAAGATGTTGCATGACCAATTCCTACCATTGCACTTGTGGGAAAAGGAATGCAACACAATAGTCTGTTTGCAGAACCAAAGTCCTCATCAGATTTTGGGCATGATTACATCGAAGGAGGCTTTCTTGGGGAGGAAGTCGAATGTGTCACACTTCAGGATTTTTGGAGCCTCTGTTTACTACCATGTCTCCAAAAAATCAAGGAAGAAGATTGAGTTGATAACATAATTGGGGGTATTTTTGGGTTACACAGAAACTCCTCACAACTACCATGTGTACTTTCCATCCCTCAAAATGACAGTTATGCGAAGGGATGTAAAATTTGATGAGGAGAAAGTGATGTGGTGCTCTCTTGAGAGGGAGCTTCAGATCCCACCAGAAGAGGAGCTTTTAGCTCCAAAGGAGGAGCCTCAAGAAGTTGTGGAGAAACCACAAATTGAGGAGTAGAGAGTGGAGACATCCACTCAAGCAAAACCATCCAGAGAAGGTAGGAAAAGAACCAGGGAAGCTGAGAGACTTGTGCAGGATGCGAGGGAGAATGTGGGAGATCCTTCAAATTTGCACAGGAAAAGAAGGTCACCTGATCGGTACACTAGCTACATGGCTCTAATGATTGAGCTTTTAGAGATACATCCTCTTTCGAGAAAGAAGTATAGAAACATGTATGAGTTGATGCAATAGTGGAGGAATGTGAATCCATCGTAAAGAAGAATGTTTGGGAAGTGGTCCCAAGACCAACAGATAAATTAGTTGTGGGTTCGTGATGGATATTCAAGGTAAAGCATGCAACAGATGCAAGAATAGAGAATTATAAGGCCAAATTTGTGGCCAAGGGGTACTCTCAAGTTGAGGGAATTGGCTATGAGGAAACCTTTGCTCCTGTAACAAGGCACTTATCCATTACATCAATTCCTGCTTTGGTTGCACAAATGGGGTGGAAGATCCACCAAATTGATGTAAAAACAACATTTCTCAATGGTGTTATTGAGAAGGAGGTGTACATCGAGAAACCAGAAGGATTTGAGACATTTGATTGAGATTCTCATATGTGCAGACTCAAGCGATCATTATACGGTCTCAAACAAGCACCCCGTGCTTGCTACACCATGATCGACAGTTATCTCAATAGTTTGGGCTTCACAAAAGTGAAATGGATGTAAACCTTTATCATATCTTGGCAGAAGGTAAATTTCTTATTATTGTCTTATATGTTGATGATTTGATTTTAATTGGTAATGAGCAGTTCATCAGATATTGCAAGGAGGACCTTGCAACGAAATTTGAAATGAAGTACATGGATCTCATGTACTACTTCCTCGGGTTGGAAGTATGCAAGGCGATGTGGAAATATTTGTCTCTCAAGGAAAGTATGCAAATGATATACTACAGAGATTCTGCATGGAGATTTGTAAACCCATGGAGACACCTCTAGCGACCAGCTGGGGGAAGGAGGATGCCACTTCAGGTGAGGAAGTGGATGTTATCATTTATCGGCAACTAGTGGGTTCACTGATGTATCTTGTGAACACACGACAAGGTATCTGCTATTTAGTCAACCAACTAATCCAATCTATGGTTAGGCCAACCAAATTATATTGGAAGGCAGTTAAGCATGTTTTATGTTACCTCAGAGGAACAACCCAGCTTGGACTATGGTATAGACAGATAGAGGGAGTGAAGCTGTGTGGCTTCACAAATGCAGATTGGGCAGGGAGTCCATCAAACTAAAAGAGTACATCAGGTGGAATTTTCAGTGTTGGGTTCGTAGTTTTTTCATGGTACATCAGGAAACAAAGATTTATGGCGCTTAGCTCGGAAGAAGTAGAATACATGGTTGCAATTCAAGCAACATGTGAGGCAATCTGGATGAGAAAGATACTTATGGAACTATTTGGTCAGATGATGGATCTAACTATGATCTGATGTGATAATCAGAGTTGCATCAATTTCTTTGAGAATTTTGTATTTCACAATCGATCCAACCATATAGATATCTGGTATCACCATTTACTAGACTATTTGCAGAGGCAGATAAAGTTGCTACAATACATTCTGACAGAGGAACAAGATGTTGACATTTTGAAAAAAGCCTTGTCAAGAGGGAAGTTTGTGCTCGACAGATGTAGGATAGGGGTGGTTGATAGTCCCTTTCTTGCTAAGAGGGAGTGTTGAAAAATGCAACAAGAAATTATCAATTTGATTTTGCCTTGATTAAATTGAGAAAAATTGAATTTCCATATGAGCAGAAAACTTGGATGCAGTTAACTTGTGTGACATGGCTTGTGTCACCCAGTTTACTCAGTAAATTCGAGTTAGAGGAGTTAGAGTTCAGTTAAGCATGTGTGATTGCTAATTTTTATGAATCAATGTCAGTTATTTCAAGTTGTTTTCAGTTAACCTAGTTCTAACTGTTGGAGGAACTAGTGGAAGGTCAGTTGTGCAGTGGGACTTTAGTCAAACTCAATGATCATCTAGTTAATTGATCAATCAACATAGAATAGCTAGCGCATGCAGATAGTTTGAGTTCCCCAACTGTAGTAGATATTCCAAGGTAGTGTAACATTAGTTGTAGACTAGTCTTGAGTGCATAGGTCTTGCATGCAGCCAGATGATCAACCCAGGGAAGTGAGCAATCCATTTTGGAGAAATTCCTAAATAATAGGGGCCTAATTTCCCAAGGAATTGTGCAAAGAAATAGGGTCTCAAGAAGAAGAAAATTTTGACTAAGTCTGGGTCAGAGCTACTCAATGAGCAAAGAAATAGGTTATTCACTTGCAACTTATGCTTATTTGAGCAAAACAATTATAATACATCTCTATTCATCAGATTAATGCTAGTAGGCATTGGGGTTTTTAATAGATTTCTTTCCCTGGAAAAATTATTGTGTGCAATTCTGTTATTTCTCATTACATGTTTGTGATTGATGTTCTAAATTGTGAATTTAATTCTGCAATACAGTAGAGTAGGTTTGTTTCTTGTGATTTTGATTAAATTTTCATGAGAAATTGCAAATACACATCATAATTTATACAAAAACATATAAAGGTAAGACATGGAACTTAAAATATTTTTATAGAAAATATTCAAGAGATATCCTGGTCCATTTTTACAGAGGAATGGATAGCACATTGTGGGGATATTAAGAGAAATGCATGCTTTAGTCAGTTACGAAATCCTTGACAAAACGGTCCAGTTACAAAGCACATTCAACAATTCCAAATTCTAAGTTTCAAAGTAAATACTATTTTAGAGGTTAATTTATTAGACCTATCTATGGGAAGTTTAAATGAAAGCATCCAACACGAGGTGCGTCTCTTTGAACCTAAATCTCTAGAGCATTATTTTAGTCTGGCAAGTAAAGTTGAAAGTGAAAATATGGCTACTAGAAAATTGGTCGCTAATAATATAGAGAAAATCATGCTCCCTCTCCTAAACCATCAAGCTTGACTCCTCATGAAAGAAGAGCAAAGGGACTATGTTTCAACTGTGAAACCAAGAATAGTAAGGGGCATAAAAGTAGTGAGAATAAATTATTCTACATGGACTATGAAGATCAAGAAGATCAAGAAGTGGAAACATCACAAGATCTAGAGCTAGAAGGGATTACTCCAATAATCTATTGTCATGCATTGGTTGCCATTAGTACTCCACAAACCCTCAAGATAGAAGGGTATATACAAATGCAAAAGGTAACAATATTGATTGATTCAGGTAGTGCCCATAACTTCATCAATTACAAATTAGAAAAACTTCTTAATTGCTTTATATATGAAACACCAAAATTTCAAGTAATGATTTTAGATGAAAGTACCATAAATTGTTTATGTAGGTTCCATAATATTAAGCTTAATATGGGGGGTGTTTATTGGTCAGTCCCATAATTGCAGTAGAAATGGGTGGTGTCGATGTTGTATTAGGTGTCCAAGGGTTATAATCATTGGGAACAATGGCCCTTATTTTTCAAGATATTTTCATAAGATTTTTCTTAGAAGGAAAGGAAATTTAGCTTAGAGATATCCAAGGGAAACCCAATAAAGTGATCAACTCTAATACCATTAAAAAATTGCTAAAAATTGGACACCAAAGTGTAATTTCACAATTGTGTTCATTAGATGTTCAAACATCTATATCCTTATCTCTAGTGGATCTCCAAAAACTTATCAACAACCATTGTAAGGTATTTGGAGAGATGCCTATGGTTCTTCCACCTACTCGAGATCATGACCATGCTATTCATTTATAAACTGGAAGTATGTCACCTAACATTAGGCCTTATAGGTATCCACATGCATAAAAGAGTGAGATTGAGCATATGGTTCAAGAAATGTTAGAGGATGGCATCATTCAACCTATCCAGAGTGTTTTCTATTCACTAATGGTGATGGTTGTTAGTCAATTCAATTGTATTAGAATTCCATTACATTTAATTATCAATCTAGGTTGGTAAACTTGTGAGGTGCAAGCACAATATGTGCAGGATCAAAGTTAGATTGGTTCTCACTTATACGTAAAAATTAGCAAATAAATTCATGAAACATGAAACAAAACTCTTAGTTTATTCACACAAGCTTGAAATGAAATCACTCTCACTTTACTTAAGAATACTTTAGTCTAGGCATATTCTAGGATCTCTCACACAAATTCAAGTTCTTTATCCAATCATATTCAAAATGCCAAGTGTTCATTCAAATGTTGGGAAAATCATCAAAGGGGTTTTCAATCAAAGAGGTTGACTAATGCACTAAGGCCTTCTCTATGGGTGGAGGAAAGTGGACACTCCGATAGTCTTTTAATCAACTTAGTTAATCTTGGATCCTATAATAGTTACAAAGATGAGAATGCACTACGACCTTCCCCATCTATGAGAGTGAAGATGAGCAGTTTCTCACAACCTTATATCCATCCTTTTAACTAGCATGTACTTGAATCATCATTCTATTCTAGGAAAGCAGTAAATGAAAGTAAGGAACTATGGTGTTTGAAATATTCAAGGCAAAGTCCTTAAGAGGTTAGGGCCTTCTTCTCCTAGAAAATTGGTGAATTTCACTCTTGATTCCTTGGTTACTTTGACCAATTAGGTTGAATTTTCAAACAAAAACTAATCTATGATAATAAAAAATTAGAAATGACATTGAAATCTATGGCTATGGGTAGAAATACAAATTTAATGATGCAATGGAATTGTCATGTAGCTCATCAAATGCAACTATGAGATCTATGATAATCAAACCAAAATATAACAAGCCAATGAAACCAAAATATATTTAAGCTAACAAAACCTTAATCATATCAAAATATGCTAATCCAATCTAAATATGTTGATTCAATATATAATTCGATAACTATTCTCTAATTAAAGTTTTAAACGTCTAAGAATTAGGAGCTATTAACTAGAATAAGTAGTAACTAGTGACTAGTACTTAGTAACTAGTATATAATATCTAATAAATATTTATTTTAATCACAACACTCACTCAAATCCTTTAATTATTAGCTAGTGCTCCGTAAATTTATTTAAACTTTAGAAAATGATGCATTCCATTGAGGAAAAATCAAACAAGTATGGTTGTCCATTCAAGACTAAAAGATTAGTACTCCTCTACTATATATTATACCAAATAACCAGTTGATAAAACTCATGTTGGAAAAACATTAAAAAAATCTAAGAAATGAAGATTATATTCATAAAATAAGAAAGAGAAACATATATAAACAACAACTTAGAAACTAGCTTTTAAGTCTACGTACACACCATCCAATGCGTTAGTTTGTAATCTGATTTAAATCTTAATGTATAGGGATGTAAGTAATGGATATAAACATGGAAATATGATAGAAAATCAATAGAAAATAGCAAGTATTTACCAAGGTATTTTCACGTCAAAATTCAAGGTGCACTAACTAGAGATATGGGGGCCCTCCATGGCTCAAGAAAGCACTCAAAATTAAAACCAAGAGTTAATACTCGAACAACATTTCCTTATTTGATAAAAAAAACTATACAGGTCTAAAAACTGATTCTAAGCTCCAAATTCAAATTACAAGTTCTCAAGAAAAGTTACATATCAAAACAAGTTGTGTTTCCTTGCCTTTATAGGCAAAAACTTAACCATAAATCCAAAAATATTGGTTCAAATCACCTACAACCTATTCTAAGGGTAGAATATGATCCATTTGACCTTGCTAGCTACTAAAATCATGGATCCAATCTTTAAAATTTGAATATGGACAGTTTTTGGCAAACTTTGCTATGTTTTAGTTGCCATATTGCATGTGTTGGCCACACGTTGACCAAGCACCTTGGGGTAATTTTATCTCGAACGAGTAGGTATTTCACCATCATGGCATACCTACGAGAAAAACCCATGTATTTTTTTTTATCCAACTTTCTTTTATATATGACAACAAATGATGAATGGCAAAGTCTACTAAAATTTGTGATTTACTTCATAATGCATTTAATTACATAAAATTTTAGAAATTAAAAATCGAATCGAAATACCTTATGGAAATGGTAATAATGGGAAAATATAATAGAATAATTTCCAAAATGACTATAAGAGGTGTTTCTAAAGCTAAAGGAGTCACATAAGCCATAACAAAACTTTGTCATAAAAGAGGATTGACATCTCCCCCGAACTGAAGATGGAGCATGTCCTCAGGCAACCAAAACTGGCTATACATCCTCTACTGCATGTGTTGCTTTCAAGATTGTCTCCTTCCTTTTATATCCTCCTTAATTTTAAAATTTCAGTCCTCTTCAAACTTTTCCTTTTTCTCAAAATGTACCTGTGGTTGGTCAAAATGTACATGTGATTGTTCAAAATGTACTTATGGTTGGTTGAATTTGAAAGAACAAACCCTAGCTTTATAATTATTAACTCCAAAGTTGAGCTTGTTGGGGTTGGTTCTTATGTGACAACCACAAGTTTGTGAGTGTTGGTTCTTATGTGGCAACACTTCACCCTTCATTTTTGTCCTTGTAGTATGTAGTCGACTCCTAGTTTGACCATGAGATAGCATTGACCTCTTTCAACCTGGAGCTGATATAAACAACATAGAACCATCTTGGAGCATCTAGAAACAAAAATTTTATGGTGTATTTTTCTTGAAAACATGCTAGTATGCAGATGAATAAATGATTTAAGGTTCCTATAACAGACTTGATAGTCAATTTTCTCCCAAACTACAAACCAATTTCCCATGAAATTTTGTGAGGTTATTGGTATCATTTAAATGCTTCTATTCACCATATTTCATAACCGAAAAATGCAAAAATATCAAGAAAAATGCAAAAAGGTTGAAGATTATTGTAGCCATTTTTGCACAAAATATAAATCCATTTAACTTGAAATTTGTATTGCTTATTCCCCTTATCAAAATGCATCTCCCTGCCAATTTTCATGATAATATGATGCACAGAGAAAAATGGGAAATGGATGTAGGTGATGATGACTGATTTCTTGAAAAATACAAATCAGTTTGATTTGAATTTTTATATATTTACTTATTCATCTCATATTGGTGCATCTCCCCTCTAAAGTTCACAACATCCGATATACAATTTGGAGGATATTGGCAATTTAATTTATGCATTTGTATGAGGAAATGGGGTTGGTTGCAGCTTTGAACCGAAGTTTACAGTGTTTTCTATGAAGTTGGGGCTTGCTCAATAGCTAAAAAAAACATCTTGATGTTGCCTCATTGTCTATCAACTTTTTAAATCTCTTCTTTTTCATTGTCTTATCAACCCTATAGGTGCACTCTTCTTATCAGTCTTGTAGGTTCACTGTTTTGTCAACATATGCCAATTTACCTTGTTGATTTATACAAGATCAATCAACATCACATTCTCAAATTTTTTGACTTAAAGTCTCATCTCTTTCATTTTAATTTTTAATACCTCTTTTGTTGGGAACACTTGATTTCTAGAGCAAAAGAGATTTTTCAAATATGAGTTAATGACTTTGAGATATTTCTATGATATTCAGATTATAAGAACAAAAAAATTTCTTTGTTGTTTACTTGTGTATGTATCCACTGAGTTGACATAAATATAGGCTCTAAAACATTTTTCTCATTAAATTTTTTAAAATTGTATCATTTCTTCACACTGATAATTAAAAATTAAGATCCCTGATATTCAAACCACTATGTTAATCTTATGTTGATTCTGTTTTTTCCCAAAAATAAGTTTTAAAACTAGCAAATTCACTCAGAAGTGGTCGATTTTAGGCAATAAATCATTTTTAGGGTTTTGATTTTTTGTTTTTCAAAAGAGATTTAACTAATACCCTACAGATAAGATACTTTTGGAAAGAAATCATTCTTTGGAACCATAATTTAAATCATTGAGAAGGAAATTTGATTTGATTTTCCATGCATTATTTTGCAAACCCAAAGTTCATTTTTTGAGAAGAGAGTACAATTTTTTCCTGTGTGATGAAGGGTTTGCTGAGTGGTGAATGATTTTATAATGGTCAAATGTCCCTAAGTGATCAGTAGTTTGTTCTTGTCATAAATTTTTAAACTGTAACTTTGTTGACTTACAATCCTATGTTTTCTTCCTTCTGGCATATATATGCAAAAAAAATCAAATTCATTTTCAAGAGTGGCACTAATATGTGCTGTAAAATGGAGGGTTTTATGGTAGTTACTTACCTCTATAGCCTTGTAGATAGTTTGTTGATTGCCAATGTAGTCTCTTTATAGCCAATTTCCTTATACAAGCACTGAATTTGTATGTTGTAAGGTTTGCCATGACGTTTCACACCTAATTCATATTTTCCTTGAGATAGACGCCATTTATTATGGTAGGCAATAAAAACTTTTAACCTCTTCATATGAATAAAATTTTTGAGCTAAAACCATATACTTTCTTATACCTCCGTGGGCAATGCAACTATATTCTCTAATGTATTTCCTATGGCTCAATCTCAAATAGTCGACATGAAGCCATATTTAGGCCTGATATGTTTCAAATAATAACTTTTATTATGAAAAAGCTTTTGATAGAGTTTCCATATACACCCTTTTAAAACAATGTTTTTTGTTGACGTTGTAATGCTAGATCTCATGGAGCTACTTCCACATTTTTAACAGAGGATCTATTTTCTTTTAGTGACCACAAAACATTCAACGCTTTACTCTTTGCTAAAGACTCTATTTGCAATCTTATTCTACCAAAAAAAATAGAGTATGTGACATGGGTTTAAAGCTCACTCAATTTTCTCTCAAATGAAGCTCAAATCAACCTCAAACATCATCCCTAGCACTTGAATTTATTAAATCACGTTTTTCCTTAAGAAAACACCCTCATGTAAGTAGAATACAACATGTGTTTTCTTAACACTTGGGCCTGCCAAAAAAACATGGTATAGTTTTCAAAAGACAAAGAGTAGTTTTCTCCTTTGAGTGAAGCTCAATTCTCCAGTCATAGTGCCCAATTCTCATGATAAAACTTGTCTTTTCAAACTTGTCATATGTATGAGCTTCCAAATGAATCATTATAACAATATTTCATCACCATTTCTCATGTCATGATTAGGCTAAGTGCTTTGTTTCTTAATTGACTTGTATTCCACTTTTTAGAAATTAACCTTGATACTTGAAAACCTTATGATATCAAATCGTCTTTGACAATTTTTTTTGCATATGGTTATAAGGTGAAGAATAAGGTAATGAGAGAATGGTTTATGGATTTAATAACAAAGTAAAGGGAAATAGGAATGGTAACATAAGAATGGAAATAGTCTAGGGAGTATTTAGGGTTTTTAAGAGAAAGTATTAGGGTTTCTACAAAATTTTAGGTCTTAGACCCTAAAATTTTGTGGCATGGAAGAAATTTTCAAGGAGAAAGGTATTCTTATTAAAATTTTTAATTCTAAAAATTTAATGTAATAAACTAAGAATTGTAAAATAAATCTCAAACCTTCCTTGTAGATGACTATTGAGTCTTTTCGTTGTTTGAAATTGGTAATGATGTTGTTGTCTTTGGCAAGTCCTTTTTTGATGTTGATTGCAAGTCCTTCATGAATGAAACCATTGACTTATGTCCCTTTGAAGATGGTGTTTTTAGGTCCCTCTAAGGGTGTCTTAGACTAATAATATTGTTTCTTTTGATGATTCTGAAATAGGGTAGTTTTTCAAGTCCCTTTGACAAGAATAAATTGAATCTAATGATGTTATCGTCAAGTCCCTCTGTGGCTAATAAAATAGAATTGTCAAGTCCCAATAATTATAGAATTGAGTTGTCAAGACCCTATAATGATGAACTTTAGAGCTAAATTTTGATTTATTGGAACATTGTTGTAGGCATTAATGTCAGTGACATTGAAGATGCCCAAGTACATCTTACTAGGCACAAATAAATGAGTTGCATGTCGAGTCACCTAGAAGATACGAAAAACAGGAGACATTAATGTATTCCCACTTTTTATTGGTGAGAGAACTTACCATTAAGGCATGCAAGCCTCACGGTACTAAAAACATCTCCATTCTCGATCCCAGATGATGTATTGAAGTTGAGGGGTCAAGACTTGTTAGAAGGTGGGCCTTAAGGAATCCCACATCAACCAATTCGAGCATAAAACCAAAAATGTTTTGAAGAGCCATAATAAGGGATTGGAACCAATATGAACTTACAAAACTTATTATGAGCCATGCCCAGTAGGAAGCCTTGTTTTTGAGCAAGAGTTATGTTTAGTTGTGCTAGTTACCTCGTTTTCACAACTAGAATTATTATTATTATTATTATTATTACTATTATTATTAGTATATCTTTACCATTTTATTTATTTATTTATCTATACTAACCTACTCTACTTGAAAAATATGATCTCTTTCAAGTGTGTGTGTACTACGAATGTAAACATTTACCGATCAAGATCTCTAGTGTGCTCATATCCAACTCTGAAAAATATACCTCAATGTCCAATAGGACATGAGAATCCAGTTGTACACATGGATTTGGTGCCAATATTTTTTGAATAATGGAGGAATGTTTTGGCCTAATGATTGTTTAAAACCAATATTCAATGTAGTCCTTTCTCTCTTGGTTCTCTTCCTTAGTTTTCATGCCTCAAATTTATTTTGAAAGTTTCCTTTCACTTTTAAAGGGCACCAAGGATCTAGAGACAAACATGCCAAAAATTATTCAGTTTATGGCTCAAATGGTTGCTCTTCATCAGTTGTGGTCCATGGCTCTTGGATCTCCTCCAAATGTTGATCATGAAAACTAGAAGAAACTAATAAGTTCTCTTCTTGTGGTGCATGGATCCTCTATTCTTCTACTACTTCTTGAGATGCAACTCTATCCCTGGTGACTATTATGGAACTAGGACAAATGCTTTAGAAAATTCTCATGTGGGAATTTCCTCTTATTCCCAACAAATGCTTGAACATCATTTTAGTTCATTTTCTGGTCTATAGCTCCTACCCACAAAGGGACTAGTACCAGGGATCTTACAACACCCAAAAGAATTTAAAAAAAAAAAACTGAAATTTTTAAAATAAATGAATTAAACTAATTGAAAAATTGAAAAACATGCCACACTTGTGAGAAGGAAAACACACTCGCTTGGAAAACAACAATCAAGGGTTCAGAGAAACCTACTAAAGTGGTTACACAGGTTATTACTTGTTATCTTACCTTTCCTCATGCACCAATTTGTGTAATTTAAATACAACCTAACTACCTAGACTTCAATCCCTTTAACATCTCCTACGAAATGATGCCAAAAATGTTGGTCAATTCAATTGTATTAGAATTTAATTACATTTAATTTATTTCCAAGTTGGTAAACTTATGAGGCAAGCACAGTATGTGCAAGATCAAATTTAGATTGGTTGTCACTTCTAAGTCAAAATTAACAACTAAATTTAGGAAGCATGAAACAAAACTCTTAATCTATTCACACAAGCTTGAAATGAAATCACTCTTACGTCACTTAAAAATAATCCAAACTAGAAAAATACTGGGATATTTCACACAAATCCAAGTTCTCTACACAATCATATTCAAAATGCCAAGTGTTCACTCAAATGTTGGGAAAATGATCAAAGGGGTTTTCAATAAAAAAGGTTAACTAATGCACTAGGGCCTTCCTTGTTGGTGGAGGAAAGTGGACACTCTGGTAGTATTTTAATCAACTTAGTTAATCTTAGACCCAATACTAGTTACAAATATGAGAATGCACTACGACCTTCCCCATCTATGAGAGTGGAGATGAGTGTTGGAACCCCATTTTGACAAGGTTTCACCTACTTTTTTCCTCATAACTTCCTATATCTATACCTAGTTCTTACCAATATTACCCTTTATGTGCATAATTTTTGGACCAATACTATAATTATAATCATGATAAGGTATATTGTTAGTTGATTATGCATTTCCTTTGTTTTCAATGTTGTGAGGAGGTTTAAATAAGATTTTTCTAATTATGGTGAATGTTGAGGATCAGTTCCTGTGCCAAGTGAATAGTTTATGTTCACTTAGATCAGTTCTTGTTAATAAAGTATAGTTCCTGCTCATATATCAAAATTTGTCATATGTCCAGTTGTTTTGGTGAGAATCAGGCACATGGGTTTTATATAGTAGAGGCCCAATATAGTTTCATGTTGTTTCATTCACACCCAAATCCTCAGGAAGAAGCATGGAGCCATGGTTAATGATTTTGTCAAACCTCTTTATATGCAACAAAATCCTCTTCTTATACGCAATATTGGAGAACTCGACAGATCGATATTCTTCATATCATTCCTATGGATGAGATCGAATGAGACATATTTAGAAGTTCCACAATTTGTTATTAGCCAACAATATCTTTAGATTTTATCATGGCAAGATACTTGGTTATTTTTGGTGACTCTGTTCTACGGACTGAGATAGGAAAATATTCTAGGGGATCTTCTCATGTTGAATTTATGGACAATATACCAATTGATACAAAGCCTTTAGTTCATGATTTATAGTTAACCCATTCTAATACAACCTGAAACACTCTTGCTAATTTACAGAGGTTGAGATTATAATGTAACAACCAGAAATAATCCTGCCTTAAAATGTATGTAACTGCTTTTCTCTTGGATCCATGAGATTAGAGGAGTTTATCTTATCCAGTTTGGGGAGTCATTTCTTATAAATAATGTATTATATCTTGTAATGGGGGGTAGAGAGTACAAGAGAGACATGATATGTAAAGTATTTCTTTAATATAATAGTACTCTGGTTTTTATTGGTAGTGATGTTGATATATTATTGATTTTCTGGTAGCTTGCTTCCAAGGAAGGCACGACCCCCTTCTTAGGTAGTGAAGCTACAATAGTAGGTTTATTTCATTCTTATGTTGTTTGATGTCTATGTATTTTATTTCCATAGTATTTAGTGATTGGTTGAAAAACTTATTAAGGATATCTACTAAACCATTTTTTCATCCATACGCCAGTATATGGTACTAGGTGACTTGGTGACATCTCATATCCTCATCTCAGCTGAATGTAGAATGGAAATGTAGTACCTTTAAGGCAAATTGACCTTAAGGTCACGATTACATTTCCCTTACTTGAACCGGTTGAACCCCATCTACTATTCAAATCTTGAAAGGAAGTAGTTTTTTCTTTGAAGTATGTTGCAAGTATGATTTTTAGTTACTTTTAGTTGTTGTGCTCCCGAGATAGCCCAATTTTTAGTCCTGCACGTACTGTGTTTGTACCTTATAATTCTATGAGCCTCGGGTTGATTAATTTTTAAGGTTTATGCAAATAAATAACTCAAAATTTTGGTGTCGTTACAGAGGAAGGTGCTAAAGGGATTAGAGCATAAGTAGGTAGGTTTCATTTAAATTACATAGCTTAGGGGGGACAAACGATAAGATGTAAAGATGCATACTTCAAAAATTTTGAAGAGGTTCTAGCCAAACACATCCACTTTAGTGGGTTTCGCCAAATCCTTGTTGTTCATAACATGCAAAGTTTTTTTTGTTGGTTCAATGTGTTTTCATTTGGAGTATTGCATGGAAAGGGAAATAGTTCTCATGTCAACAAAAAACTTGGTGACAACAGGGTTTCAATAGCATGAGTTGTCGAAATACATGCCTAGCTTTAGAATGTCTTTGAGTAGTGTGCAAAATTTCATTCACTTTCATATATTTTTGTTCTGGTTTTAAATACCCCATATACTCATCCATGTGTGAAACGGGATCATAAAAACCAATAGTGAAACTTCTAGGAGGATCAAGACAAGTTGAAGGAAGAATGTTGCTAAAGGAAATTTCTTAAATTTTGGCAGTAGCTAGAAACATTTTTGCGCTTCAAGAAGAAAAAATCCTAACAGCCTTCATGAATATACATCTCCTTCAGGAAGCCATAGCAGAGCAAAAAATACATGGTCAATAGAAGGAAGAAGACCTAGATGAGACCAAGCAGCCAGGAAATACACATAATGAGGATATTGAGGAATTTCTACCTATTGTAGCTGCTACAACCCCCCTCCAAAATTTTGCCTCTACTTCGATTTTGGAGCCTACTTTTGTCTACAAGAACTCGCTTTTTCATTATCAATTGTTCCTCTTGATTTCTTAGACTTATCTTTCCATATGTGTTTCTTGTTTGATGTATTAATTGTGACTGAGTCTTATCAACAATAGTTTCATAACTTCCAAAGACAAGCAAACCCCTTTCAAACACAAGCTAAATATTATCCTAATATAGCACTGATTGTAGGTCTTGCCTCTAGGAACTACGTAATCTTTTGTCACTAGCAACTGTACAATTCCTTGAGGAACTAAACTGCACAATCCTGTGAGATAGGCAGTCATTAAACAAGCAAACTGTGCAATCACTCATTGTGGAGTAAAACTGCGCAATACATTGAGCGAGTGAATTGCACAATCCCTTGTCACTGGGAATTACATAGTCCTTTCTGCCAATGGGCTATGCAGTCTTCGAATCAACCACTTCTACATCCCTAGAAAATATATATTTCTCATTCCTTTCTAATGGTGTGGCACAAGTTTTTATTTTAGATTAATGGACAAGTGTCACTTTCTCTTTAATCTTAGGCATGAGCGTCAGAAACCCTAACCCTAATTTTGTAGGGGTAAATCTATAAATTATAGGCTTGTAGAGCTAATTTTGACATTCGACATTGGAGCTCTATCCATTCTCACAAGTTGAAGGAGCTTTGGATTCGATTTGCAACACTTTTCCGAGTAAGTTTCTCAAGTGTCGCTTTTTGCTGTTTTTTCCATCGTTTTTATTGTTTTTTCATTTGCAAGTGTTTCTTTGCTTGTTTATTCTTGTATTTGTTGGTGTTTCTATTAATATTAGCTTGTACAAGTGTTGTTTTAGTCTTTTGAGTTATTTTTACAAGTATCACATCGCTTTCTTGTCTTTTCACCTACCAACAATTATTGTTGTTGGGTCTATTTATGCATGCATGTTCTTCCTTTTGTATTATCTTATCTGGTAAATACTTATGATTGATTTAATTGATTCCAGGACCGATCTACACTCGTTTCTTCCTCAGTTCTAGATCTGAATTTTTCCTCTCTCTCATGCTAAAATGCAACATCCTTAAGACTTGTTGGCTCCTCCTACTATGCATTGCGTAATCCCAAGCAGCAAGCCCCCTACTTGCCAGTTGAAACTACATAATGTGTAATTACTGGCCTCCTCCAGCTACGCATTGCACAATCCTTCCCCTCTTCTACTAGCTAAGATTGTGCAATTCCATAGAATAGTTTGCCTCCTTGCAGCGCAACATTGCTCAATATCTCTCCTCGGCCAGTGTTTTGTTGCTTTAAGATTGATTGTTGAATGGATCTGCTAAAGCTAACTTATTATCATCATGAGTGCATCTCTTACTACAAGTATTGTAGGTATCTCTCTCATCAACATATAGCATCATGCCTCCCAAAATATCAACATCAAAGGAGGCTACAGAAAGAAGTAACAAGCAAGTTGTTGAAAGTCCTTCAATATTAGTTCCCATTCTATCTGATACACAATTGTACATTGAGAAGGACTATGATATCACTTGGCATACTATCAAGGATGCATCCAGTACTATGTAATTTAAAGCAGATCTGGAGGATTGACAAGTTTACATCAACATACAACGGTCAGGGCTTCATAGTGTCCCTCGCAGATACCCAATCTTACCATGTTCATATGTCATTAGATGTATTCTTTAAGGCTTGGATACCAAGAACATGTCTCTAAACAATTCTAGTGGGAAACAACTTTCCTCCTACCGACCACATAACACACACTTGCCTAAGCCTAAGCAACACATGGAGTCTCATTTTTATGCAGTGACAGGCTATCTAAACACTAAGGAAGTGGTCAAGATTTGGGTAAATGAACCGAGAAAGTTTTTTCAGACACCAAACAATACTTACAAGACCAAATCACTCAGAAAGGTGTTTCATTACTTGATAGCCTTATGTTGCTGAGTTTATGGACACAAGAATACTAAATCCTTCCCGAAATGATGGGTTTACATACTATATCAGATTATCTCAGAAGGGAAGACATTTAATTAGTTTGATCTTGTGTCTTAGTAGCTAAAGATCAACGTGAACAAGGCGGAAAATCCACCAAAAGAGAAGCAACAACAATTCTACATGTTTGTGTTGGAAATAATACTGAGAGGGGGGGTGAATCAGTGTTATCAGATCAATAATTTAATTTTCAAAACTGATTTGTATACACTACTTCAGCTTAGTGAACTAGCGTGTATACGCAACTATACTTAATGCAACCAGCGTATATGCAAAGATCTTTTGATTTACCCAAATTATCATGCATTGAACTTTAACCAGTATATCAGGAATTCATTAGACAGTGCAGTAAAAACATAATAAAGCATCACACATAAGTAACACACATGAACACCAAGATATAAGGTGGAAACCCAATGTGAGTGAAAACCACCTACTGTAATCGTCTCTGTCTTCTTTTAATAATAAGAGAATTCTGTTTACAATTTTTGTATTGGTGCAGTCTTATACCAGTACGCAGGCTTCTACCTGCAGAAGACTACAACCTTCTCTCATTCTCCAGCTTCTATTGGAAGGGAGCTAAAACCCCCTAGCTCTTGTACTAGATGATATGTTTACTAGTACGTAGGTGCCGACCTACAGAAGGCTACAACCTTCTCTTTTCTTCCAGGAACCACATTTCATAAATTTTCAAACTGGATCCATCAACAACATCATTCAATCATAAAATATATCTGCATCAACCAATCTCCTTTTGAACCAACCACAACCGAATCAATCAATCATTTTGACAACCCATCAATCTGATCATTCAGAATGTTGTCACCAGAATACAGTAACCAGAACCCAGAACACTGCAACAACAAACAAAAGCAACTAAAACATATTTTATAAGGTATACGCTACTTCCATGTGTCGAACCTACGTGCATACATGCTTTCCTCAAAGCGAACTAGCGTACAGATCTGCAAATCAAATTTATGATGTATACGTTGCTTTGATATGCAAAACCAGCGTGTATACGCTCCTTTTCTAAAGTGAACCTGCGTACAGATCTGTAAATGATGATTTAAACATTACAACTATTCTAGACTTTAGTCATACCCAGATCATCATATTTACAGACTACAACATGCGCCAGTTATTCAGATACATGATCAAACCACATAAAGATAATTCACTTCAAGCCTTGAGATCCTGATACATCATTAGATCTTATCCTTCATCAAACACTAAGGTTCATCCTTGGTTCAGATCAAGCATAGCACCATAAGCCAATAACCTGCATATTAGATCTCACACTTCATCAGATATTCGATACTTGCACACCTTGGCCTAATGATCTTCTCCTCCTTTTATAGTTTGTAGGCCTTTCTCAATACCATGGACCAAAACCACTTAGGACCAATACCTTGGACCAAATACCTTGGGTCAATACCTTGGACCCGATACCTTGGACCAATACCATGGATCAAAAATACCATGGACCAAATACTTCGGACCAAAAATTTATCTTTCCAAGGTATACGTGCTTTTACTCCTGTGAAAGTGCGTGTGTATGTATACGCGACTTGTATACAGTGAACCTACATGTATACACAGCTTGGTCAGTGGTGAACCTGTGTATACCTCTCTTTCTTCATTCCGTGAAGACTGATCTGTAATTCTTTTCTGTTTACCTGCTATACTGTGATCTTTCATCTGAGTGAGTTGCTTTCTAAACTGATTCCTTGAAGCTGCCCTGCATTTCATCACATCTGTAAACACCCCTAACATGCATTCTGTCACATCTACTGTCTCTTCTATTGTTCTGCTACAAGTGGGTTTCCATTAAGTACAACACATACATCATAATGCCAACAATCTCCCCCTTTGGACTTGATGGCAAAAACCACACCAAGTCACTCTCCCCCTTTGACATTAAGGGAAAAGGGTCATGCTCCCCCTAACTGCATGCTGAATTCTCTGATATGCTGAAGTGTGCTCATTAAGCTCCCATGATCAAGTCCATGCTCCCCCTGAGCATAAGCAAAGTCTTCAAAAAGATGTTCTAAAAGAAGAACATGACTCTATACATACATCACAAATGACCTTCCTATCACTGATGACTCATACATACATCCATCTCCCAACCAAGTGGGGATATACCAAATTGTTTATACATGCTACAAACAAGAAACATTACATCATGCATAGTGGGATTACAAATTACATCATATGACTCATGGGTCTTTAAAAGATATACATGACATTCTTAACAAAGACCAAAGACCTAAACAAGACCATGATAGTCATCAGCAACTATCATACACCATATATGATCTGCACCATAAGCATCTGTCAGCAAAATTGGCAACCTGTATATGTCCATCATTAGTTCCCAAAATATCATCAACCATGTTCTCCCCCTGAACCTGTTCCACTTGTTCACTGTCAGATCTAATCATTTCATATGTCAGTAAGAGATAAAGCATCATCATCATCAGATATACATCACGTGATCCATAACACTGTGAGGACCAATATATCAACAGATTGAAACCATCATCAAACAGAGCAGATAATTGACAGAACCATAGCAGACCCCTTTTTTCTTGAGTTTGGCCCACTGCTTTTCTTCAAACCAACATATACGTAACTGTGCCCACAGAAACTAGCGTATGTACGCGACTATGCTTCATGAAACTCGTGTATAACCACCTTTCTCTGAAAAATAGGATTTAACAGCAAGATGATGCAGAAACTACTCCCAGCTTTTGTTTGAGATATTCAAATGTCTCTCTGGGCAGTGGTTTAGTGAATATATCAACAACCTGTTCTTTGGAGGGAACATACTCCAATTTGACCTTTTGTTCAAGCACTTGTTCACGTAGGAAATGATATTTGATGGGTATGTGCTTGGTCTTGGAGTGCATGACTAGATTCTTTGAAATACTGATGGCACTTGTATTATCACATAGAATGGAGATGGTTGGAGTACATGTGATATGAATGTCTTGCAAGCTTTGCATCATCCAAAGTAGTTGTGTGCAGCAAGATGCAGCAACCACGTATTCTGCTTCAGCCGTAGATAATGCAATTGAACTTTGTTTCTTGCTGAACCAAGACACCAACCTGCAACCCATATAGAATGCACCACCACTAGTGCCTTTTCTATCATCAACACTTCTTGCCTAATCTGTATCTGTATATGCATGAAGTGTAAGATCTGTATCTCTAGGGTAACATAAACCAAAGTTTTGTGTTCCTTGAAGATATTTGAAGATTCTTTTGACTGCCTGAAGGTGTGATTCCTTTGGATTTGCTTGGAATCTTCCAACTATTCCCACTGCATGCATGATGTCTGGTCGGGTACCTGTTAGATAAAGAAGACTGCCAATCATGGATCTGTAAGTTGGTTGATGTACTATTGTTGATTCATCATTTGAGCTAAGACTGCATCCTGTTACCATTGGGGTACATACTGGTTTAGAATCTTCCATGCCGTACTTTTTCAGGATCTGTTTGAGATATTTGGTTTGTGAGAGAAAAATACCATCTTTATTTTGTTGAACTTGTAGACCAAGAAAATAGGTAAGCTCACCAAGCAAGGAAATTTCAAATTATTGCTGCATTACTGAAGCAAAATTCTGACTCATGGATTCTTCATTGCTACCAAAAATGATATCATCAACATACACAACAATTATTATCAATTTACCAGTGTCCATATTTGTATATAGATTGCTATCTGTTGACCCCTTTGAAAAAACCTGTTGGTGGAGATATTTGTCAAGACGGTAATACCATGCCCTTGGAGCCTATTTTAGACCATAGAGATATTTTCTGAGTTTGCATACAAGTTTTGCATCATTTCCAAGAATGAATCCTTCTGGTTGTTCAATATAGACTTCTTCTTCTAAGTCTCCATTAAGAAAGGCAGATTTTACATCCATTTGGTATACTTTGAATTTCTGAAAACTAGAAAGAGCAAGAAACATTCTTATGGCTTCAAGTCTAGCAACAGGTGCAAAAGTTTCTTCAAAATCTATACCTTCTTGTTGAGCATATCCTTTACAAACAAGTTTGGCCTTGTTTCTAATAACTTCTCCATTTTCGTTCAGCTTGTTTTTGAATATCCATTTAGTTCCTATGATATTCTTATCATGAGGTCTAGGAACTAATTCCCAAGTATTATTCTTTTCAATTTGCTCAAGTTCTTCATTCATGGCCTTGACCCAACATTCATCTCTGCATGCTTCATTTACATTTTGAGGTTCAGTGGAAGATAGTAATGCTAGATAGCTTGAAGCTTCGATAATGGTTCTTCAAGTCTGCACACCTACCCCTTTTTCCCCTAAAATTTGAGTTTCTCGATGATTTTTCTGAACATACCTAAACGAAGTCTTTTCTTCTATCGTTATCTCTTCTTTTGGTGCTTCATTGTTTTCTTCTTCAAAATAAGTGTGATTTGATGTGGTAAAATGATCCTCATCTTCTTCATTGTCATAATCTTCGGTTTTTATCTGTTTTGGATTTTTGCATGCTTCATCAACCACAACATCAATACTTTCAATAATTTTCCCAAATCTTTTATTGTAACATTTATATCCTTTACTTCGGGAAGAGTAGCCAAGAAGAATACCTTCATTTTCTCTGGCCTCAAACTTACCAAGTTTTTCATCAGTCCTTTTGATGTAACATTTGCTTCCAAAAACTTTGAAGTATTTTATAGTACGAGTCTTACAATACCAAAGTTCTTGTAGAGTTTGAGTGTTGTTTACCCGAACATTTTCTTGGTTGAGAATAGTGACGACGGCGAATGCAACTTCACCCCAGAAGGTTGCAGGAGTTCCAGATTCATCTAGCATAGCACGAGCCATTTGTTGAACAGTTCTGTTCATCCTTTCTACCACTCCATTTTGTTGAGGAGTCCTTGCGGTGGAGAACTGCCTTTTTATTCCATGTTGTTCACAAAAGTCAAAGAATTCATCCGAGGTAAATTCCCCTCCTCAATCAGATCTGAGGCATTTGATTTTCCGATCTGATTCATTTTCAACCAAAGCTTTGAAGGATTTGAACTTTTCAAATGCTTCATCTTTATGATTTAGAAGACCTATCCAACACATTCTGGAAAAATCATCAATGAACAATATAAAGTATTCTTCTCCACGAGGTGACTTTTTCCTTGATGGTCCACATAAATCATTAAGATCTAAAAATATCTATTGACACATCCCCTGATGATGGACTCACTTAGTAGTCCGAAACGTTGGGTTCACAAAACTCTATAACAGGTCATTCCTCCTCTACTAAAGACTATCTTCACCTGTATGGATTCATTATTTAACAGTATGAACAAGTTCAAGAGGCTTACTAGCTGACCCTTCCTTTTCGATGAAGTGAGATCTGGTTTGCTTACCAAATTGACATGATTTGCATATAGTATTTTCAGGAATGTTGATATCTGGAAGATCACAAACAGCCTAGAATCTGCATGCTTTTCTTATTTGAGAAAAGCTTAGATGTCCCAATCTTCTGTGCCATAGCCAGTTTTCATCATTTTTGCTTAGATAGCACTGTTGTTGTCCTCCCTTGAGTATGTATAGGTTGTTTGGAGTTCTTGTCCCTTTGATCACGATTTCTCCTGTATCAAGCTCATGAAGGACACATCCATTTGATCGAAACACTACTTCATTTCCTTGATCACACATTTAAATCACACTCAACAGGTTATGCTTTAAGCCATCAACATACATAACATTCCCAGCTTTAACTTTTTCTTTCAAGAAAACAGAGCCTTTACCTTTTATGACAGTAGGAGTTTCGTTTCCAAATGAGACACTCTTTTCCTTTTCTAAGGCATTATATGAGTGTAGTTTTTTTTTGTCACCTGTCATATGTTTTCAGCATCCACTATCGATGTACCACTAGTTTTCTTGTCCTTCTGCATACAAGGATATACCACATCTTTCTATTTGCGGTTCTTTCTTTCTCCATATTTTGGGATTTAATGGAGTTTGCTCCTTTTGAGATATTTTCCGAAATTTACTCCTGTATTTAGATTCTTCATGGCCAAAGTTGTTACAGATTGAGCATTCTATTTCATTTTCAAGAAGAGAAAAGTTATTATAGTAACTTTTCTTGATCCCTGTCACATTCCTTTGATTTCATGCTTCTCTAGTCATGATAGTTTTGTAATCAACACATTGAGCAGCTTTGTGTCCAAAATTATGACATGAGAAACATTGACCATTAAAGAAGTTCCTGCGATTATCGAATCTACTGACATGTTGATTGTAGTTTCTATTGATATTTATCTTTGAAGCAAATTAAGTACGATTTACTTGAGGTTGATTGTGGCTTCCGTTCATCCTTGAAGTAAATTGAGCCTGATTCACTTGGTGATATGCTTTATGCCTTTGCTGACGATTGTCAAATTGTTCATTGCTCTTTGCTGCATCAAGATAGCTTTTAGTGGAGGTTGACGACTTCTGTGATTGAGATGTTTCTTCAGTATATCCAAGACCTGTCTTTATCATAGGAGAGCACTGCACTTTGATAATTTCATTTAAGGTTTTTGATCCTTTAGCAAATCTAAGATTGAGAGCTTTTGTTTTCTTAAGATCCTTTCTTAGGCCCACAATTTCACATTCTAGCTTTTCATTGTGTTTTTCTCTTTCAGCAAGTTGGTATGTCAAGGTATCTATAATCATATTCTTTTCTTCTAAACAGATTTTGAGTTTAAAGATTTCTTCATAAAGGTCATCTTCATCTAAAGCATCCAAAAAATCATCATCTTCATAATCCATCAGAAGTCTATAGTCATTACTATTTTCATCTTCATCACTATTTGATAAACCATCGCTATCTTCATGAGTATAGTATCTCTTTTTACTTACACTTTGTTTTCTATTCCATTTTGCAGATTCCTTCCCTTTATCATATTTATCTTTATGAGGACATTTGGCAGCATAATGACCGACTCTACCACAGGCAAAATATTTGAAAGGTAGTTTACCTCTGAATCTTTCGGAGCCCCGTTGAAGCTTCTTGACAAGTTTGCTTCCTCTTCTTGTTCTGAAATATGTCATGATTCATTGAGTTCTTCTTTCCCTTTTGCTGAAGCTTTAAATGCAGCTTCTCTCATATCTGATGGACCTCCTTTTCTCATCTCAAAGACAGTTAAGATTCTGTGAAGCTGTGTCATAGTAATAGTCCGTAGATCTTGTTTTTCTTCTATGGCAGATACTTTTGATTCAAATTTAGCAGATAAGGATCTTAAAACTTTTTCAACTATGGTAACTTCCTTTATCTCTTCACCCAGATTCTTCATGCAATTAACAATCTCATCTATACGTAGGAAGTAACTAGCTATACTTTCATCATTGTGCATCTTGAGAGTTTCATATTGAATTCTGAGAGTTTGCAGTTTAGCACGTTTTACCTGAGAGTCTCCTTCATAGCTTAGAACGATTTTGTCCCATATTTCTTTGGCTGATTTGAGCTGCATAACTTTGACAAACTCTGATTGTGACAAACTTCCCAATAATGTATTGACAACCTTGGCATTGGTTTCATATTGCTTTTTACCTGTTGTATCTGTAGGAATTGCAGATGGAAATGTATATCCTACTTCCATGATTTCCCAGACATCTGTTCCAAGAGATTGAAGATAGGTTGTGGTTCTTATCTTCTAATAAACAAAGTTGCTCCCATCAAAGATTGGTGGTCTGATGGATCCCCCGCTTTCTTGATTACTCATGATGATGGATCTTCCTTCAAGTGATCAAGCTTCTTCTGAAGGATGTGCTCTGAAACCAATTGTTGGAAATAATATTGAGAGGGGGGGGTGAATCAGTATTATCAGATCAATAATTTAATTTTCAAAACTGATTTGTATACGCTACTTCATCTTAGTGAACTAGTGTGTATACGCAACTACTGTACTTAATGCAACCAGCATATATGCAGAGATCTTTTGATTTACCCAAATTATCATGCATTGAACTTTAACCAGTATATCAGGAATTCATTAGACAGTGCAGTAAAAACAGAATAAAGCATCACACATAAGTAACACACATGAACACCAAGATATAAGGTGGAAACCCAATGTGGGTGAAAACCACCTGCTGCAATCGTCTCTATCTTCTTTTAATAATAAGAGAATTCTGTTTACAATTTTTGTACTGGTGTAGTCTTATACCAGTACGCAGGCTTCTACCTGCAGAAGGCTACAACCTTCTCTCATTCTCCAGCTTCTACTGGAAGGGAGCTACAACCCCCTAGCTCTTGTACTAGCTGATATGTTTACTAGTACATAGGTGTCGGCCTACAGAAGGCTACAACCTTCTCTTTTCTTCCAGGGACCACGTTTCATAAATTTTCAAACTGGATCCATCAACAACATCATTCAATCATAAAATATATCTGCATCAACCAATCTCCTTTTGAACCAACCACAACCGAATCAATCAATCATTTTGACAACCCATCAATCAGATCATTCAGAATGTTGTCACGAGAATACAGTAACCAGAACCCAAACTAGAACCCTAAACACTGCAACAGCAAACAGAAGCAACTAAAACATATTTTATAAGTTATATGCTACTTCCATGTGTCGAACTTGCGTGCATACGCGCTTTCCTCAAGTCAAACCAGCATACAGATCTGCAAATCAAATTTATGATGTATACGGTGCTGTGATATGCAGAACCAGTGTGTATACGCTCCTTTTCTAAAGTGAACATGCGTACAGATCTATAAATGATGATTTAAACATTACAACTATTCCAGACTTCAGTCATACCCAGATCATCATATTTACAGACTACAACATGCGCCAGTTATTCAGATACATGATCAAACCACATAAAGATAATTCACTTCAAGCCTTGAGATCCTGATACATCATTAGATCTTATCCTTCATCAAACACTAAGGTTCATCCTTGGTTCAGATCAAGCATAGCACCATAAGCCAATAACCTGCATATTAGATCTCACACTTCATCAGATATTCGATACTTGCACACCTTGGCCTAATGATCTTCTCCTCCTTTTATAGTTTGTAGGCCTTTCTCAATACCATGGACCAAAACCACTTAGGACCAATACCTTGGACCAAATACCTTGGGTCAATACCTTGGACCCGATACCTTGGACCAATACCATGGATCAAAAATACCATGGACCAAATACTTCGGACCAAAAATTTATTTTTCCAAGGTATACGTGCTTTTCCTTCTGTGAAAGTGCGTGTGTATGTATACGCGACTTGTATACAGTGAACCTGCATGTATACACAGCTTGGTCAGTGGTGAACCTGTGTATACCTCTCTTTCTTCATTCTGTGAAGACTGATCTGTAATTCTTTTCTGTTTACCTGCTATACTGTGATCTTTCATCTGAGTGAGTTGCTTTCTAAACTGATTCCTTGAAGCTGCCCTGCATTTCATCACATCTGTAAACACCCCTGACATGCATTCTGTCACATCTACTGTCTCTTCTATTGTTCTGCTACAAGTGGGTTTCCATCAAGTACAACACATACATCATAATGCCAACAATCTCCCCCTTTGGGCTTGATGGCAAAAACCACACCAAGTCACTCTCCCCCTTTGACATGAAGGGAAAAGGGTCATGCTCCCCCTAACTGCATGTTGAATTCTCTGATATGCTGAAGTGTGCTCATTAAGCTCCCATGATCAAGTCCATGCTCCCCCTGAGCATAAGCAAAGTCTTCAAAAAGATGTTCTAAAAGAAGAACATGACTCTATACATACATCACAAATGACCTTCCTATCACTGATGACTCATACATACATCCATCTCCCAACCAAGTGGGGATATACCAAATTGTTTATACATGCTACAAACAAGAAACATTACATCATGCATAGTGGGATTACAAATTACATCATATGACTCATGGGTCTTTAAAAGATATACATGACATTCTTAACAAAGACCAAAGACCTAAACAAGACCATGATAGTCATCAGCAACTATCATACACCATATATGATCTCCACCATAAGCATCTGTCAGCAACATTGGCAACCTGCATATGTCCATCATTAGTTCCCAAAATATCATCAACCATGTTCTCCCCCTGAACCTGTTCCACTTGTTCACTGTCAGATCTAATCATTTCATATGTCAGTAAGAGATAAAGCATCATCATCATCAGATATACATCACGTGATCCATAACACTATGAGGACCAATATATCAGCAGATTGAAACCATCATCAAACAGAGCAGATAATTGACAGAACCATAGCAGACCCCTTTTTTCTTGAGTTTGGCCCACTGCTTTTCTTCAAACCAACATATACGTAACAGTTCCCACAGAAACTAGCGTATGTACGCGACTATGCTTCATGAAACTCGTGTATAACCACCTTTCTCTGAAAAATAGGATTTAACAGCAAGATGATGCAGAAACTACTCCCAGCTTTTGTTTGAGATATTCAAATGTCTCTCTGGGCAGTGGTTTAGTGAATATATCAACAACCTGTTCTTTGGAGGGAACATACTCCAATTTGACCTTTTGTTCAAGCACTTGTTCACATAGGAAATGATATTTGATGGGTATGTGCTTGGTCTTGGAGTGCATGACTAGATTCTTTGAAATACTGATGGCACTTGTATTATCACATAGAATGGAGATGGTTGGAGTACATGTGATATGAATGTCTTGCAAGCTTTGCATCATCCAAAGTAGTTGTGTGCAGCAAGATGCAGCAACCACGTATTCTGCTTCAGCCATAGATAATGCAATTGAACTTTGTTTCTTGCTGAACCAAGACACCAACCTGGAACCCATATAGAATGCACCACCACTAGTGCTTTTTCTATCATCAACACTTCTTGCCTAATCTATATCTGTATATGCATGAAGTGTAAGATCTGTATCTCTAGGGTAACATAAACCAAAGTTTTGTGTTCCTTGAAGATATTTGAAGATTCTTTTGACTGCCTGAAGGTGTGATTCCTTTGGATTTGCTTGGAATCTTCCAAGTATTCCCACTGCATACATGATGTCTGGTCGGGTACCTGTTAGATAAAGCAGACTGCCAATCATGGATCTGTAAGTTGGTTGATGTACTATTGCTGATTCATCATTTGAGCTAAGACTGCATCTTGTTACCATTGGGGTACATACTGGTTTAGAATCTTCCATGCCGTACTTTTTCAAGATCTGTTTGAGATATTTGGTTTGTGAGAGAAAAATACCATCTTTATTTTGTTGAACTTGTAGACCAAGAAAAATAGGTAAGCTCACCAAGCAAGGAAATTTCAAATTATTGCTGCATTACTGAAGCAAAATTCTGACACATGGATTCTTCATTGCTACCAAAAATGATATCATCAACATACACAACAATTATTAGCAATTTACCTGTGTCCATATTTGTATATAGATTGCTATCTGTTGACCCCTTTGAAAAAACCTGTTGGTGGAGATATTTGTCAAGACGGTAATACCATGCCCTTGGAGCCTATTTTAGACCATAGAGAGATTTTTTGAGTTTGCATACAAGTTTTGCATCATTTCCAAGAATGAATCCTTCTGGTTGTTCAATATAGACTTCTTCTTCTAAGTCTCCATTAAGAAAGGCAGATTTTA
Source organism: Pinus tabuliformis (assembly GCA_031772625.1). NCBI lineage: Eukaryota > Viridiplantae > Streptophyta > Pinopsida > Pinales > Pinaceae > Pinus > Pinus tabuliformis. The sequence goes on from CM062820.1 coordinate 522,590,713, forward strand.
CATTCATTTGGTATACTTTGAATTTCTGAAAACTAGAAAGAGCAAGAAACATTCTTATGGCTTCAAGTCTAGCAACAGGTGCAAAAGTTTCTTCAAAATCTATACCTTCTTGTTGAGCATATCCTTTACAAACAAGTTTGGCCTTGTTTCTAATAACTTCTCCATTTTCATTCAGCTTGTTTTTGAATATCCATTTAGTTCCTATGATATTCTTATCATGAGGTCTAGGAACTAATTCCCAAGTATTATTCTTTTCAATTTGCTCAAGTTCTTCATTCATGGCCTTGACCCAACATTCATCTCTGCATGCTTCATTTACATTTTGAGGTTCAGTGGAAGATAGTAATGCTAGATAGCTTGAAGCTTCGATAATGGTTCTTCTAGTCTGCACACCTGCCCCTTTTTCCCCTAAAATTTGAGTTTCTCGATGATTTTTCTGAACATACCTAAACGAAGTCTTTTCTTCTATCGTTATCTCTTCTTTTGGTGCTTCATTGTTTTCTTCTTCAAAATCAGTGTGATTTGATGTGGTAAAATGATCCTCATCTTCTTCATTGTCATAATCTTCGGTTTTTATCTGTTTTGGATTTTTGCATGCTTCATCAACCACAACATCAATACTTTCAATAATTTTCCCAAATCTTTTATTGTAACATTTATATCCTTTACTTCGGGAAGAGTAGCCAAGAAGAATACCTTCATTTGCTCTGGCTTCAAACTTACCAAGTTTTTCATCAGTCCTTTTGATGTAACATTTGCTTCCAAAAACTTTGAAGTATTTTATAGTACGAGTCTTACAATACCAAAGTTCATGTGGAGTTTGAGTGTTGTTTACCCGAACATTTTCTTGGTTGAGAATAGTGACAACGGCGAATGCAACTTCACCCCAGAAGGTTGCAGGAGTTCCAGATTCATCTAGCATAGCACGAGCCATTTGTTGAACAGTTTTGTTCATCCTTTCTACCACTCCATTTTGTTGAGGAGTCCTTGCGGTGGAGAACTGCCTTTTTATTCCATGTTGTTCACAAAAGTCAAAGAATTCATCCGAGGTAAATTCCCCTCCTCGATCAGATCTGAGGCATTTGATTTTGCGATCTAATTCATTTTCAACCAAAGCTTTGAAGGATTTGAACTTTTCAAATGCTTCATCTTTATGATTTAGAAGACCTATCCAACACATTTTGGAAAAATCATCAATGAACAATATAAAGTATTCTTCTCCACGAGGTGACTTTTTCCTTGATGGTCCACATAAATCATTAAGATCTGAAAATATCTATTGACACATCCCCTGATGATGGACTCACTTAGTAGTCCGAAACGTTGGGTTCACAAAACTCTATAACAGGTCATTCCTCCTCTACTAAAGACTATCTTCACCTGTATGGATTCATTATTTAACAGTATGAACAAGTTCAAGAGGCTTACTAGCTGACCCTTCCTTTTCGATGAAGTGAGATCTGGTTTACTTACCAAATTGACATGATTTGCATATAGTATTTTCAGGAATGTTGATATCTGGAAGATCACAAACAGCCTAGAATCTGCATGCTTTTCTTATTTTAGAAAAGCTTAGATGTCCCAATCTTCTGTGCCATAGCCAGTTTTCATCATTTTTGCTTAGATAGCACTGTTGTTGTCCTCCCTTGAGTATGTATAGGTTGTTTGGAGTTCTTGTCCCTTTGATCACGATTTCTCCTGTATCAAGCTCATGAAGGACACATCCATTTGATCGAAACACTACTTCATTTCCTTGATCACACATTTAAATCACACTCAACAGGTTATGCTTTAAGCCATCAACATACATAACATTCCCAGCTTTAACTTTTTCTTTCAAGAAAACAGAGCCTTTACCTTTTATGACAGTAGGAGTTTCGTTTCCAAATGAGACACTCTTTTCCTTTTCTAAGGCATTATATGAGTGTAGTTTTTCTTTGTCACCTGTCATATGTTTTCAGCATCCACTATCGATGTACCACTAGTTTTCTTGTCCTTCTGCATACAAGGATATACCACATCTTTCTATTTGCGGTTCTTTCTTTCTCCATATTTTGGGATTTAATGGAGTTTGCTCCTTTTGAGATATTTTCCGAAATTTACTCTTGTATTTAGATTCTTCATGGCCAAAGTTGTTACAGATTGAGCATTCTATTTCATTTTCAAGAAGAGAAAAGTTATTATAGGAACTTTTCTTGATCCCTGTCACATTCCTTTGATTTCATGCTTCTCTAGTCATGATAGTTTTGTAAGCAACACATTGAGCAGCTTTGTGTCCAAAATTATGACATGAGAAACATTGACCATTAAAGAAGTTCCTGCGATTATCGAATCTACTGACCTGTTGATTGTAGTTTCTATTGATATTTATCTTTGAAGCAAATTGAGTACGATTTACCTGAGGTTGATTGTGGCTTCTGTTCATCCTTGAAGTAAATTGAGCCTGATTCACTTGGTGATCTGCTTTATGCCTTTGCTGACGATTGTCAAATTGTTCATTGCTCTTTGCTGCATCAAGATAGCTTTTAGTGGAGGTTGACGACTTCTGTGATTGAGATGTTTCTTCAGTATATCCAAGACCTGTCTTTATCATAGGAGAGCACTGCACTTTGATAATTTCATTTAAGGTTTTTGATCCTTTAGCAAATCTAAGATTGAGAGCTTTTGTTTTCTCAAGATCCTTTCTTAGACCCACAATTTCACATTCTAGCTTTTCATTGTGTTTTTCTCTTTCAGCAAGTTGGTATGTCAAGGTATCTATAATCATATTCTTTTCTTCTAAACAGATTTTGAGTTTAAAGATTTCTTCATAAAGGTCATCTTCATCTAAAGCATCCAAAAAATCATCATCTTCATAAGCCATCAGAAGTCTATAGTCATTACTATTTTCATCTTCATCACTATTTGATAAACCATCGCTATCTTCATGAGTATAGTATCTCTTTTTACTTACACTTTGTTTTCTATTCCATTTTGCAGATTCCTTCCCTTTATCATATTTATCTTTATGAGGACATTTGGCAGCATAATGACCGACTCTACCACAGGCAAAATATTTGAAAGGTAGTTTACCTCTGAATCTTCCGGAGCCCCGTTGAAGCTTCTTGACAAGTTTGCTTCCTCTTCTTGTTCTGAAATATGTCATGATTCATTGAGTTCTTCTTTTCCTTTTGCTGAAGCTTTAAATGCAGCTTCTCTCATATCTGATGGACCTCCTTTTCTCATCTCAAAGGCAGTTAAGATTCTGTGAAGCTGTGTCATAGTAATAGTCTGTAGATCTTGTTTTTCTTCTATGGCAGATACTTTTGATTCAAATTTAGCAGATAAGGATCTTAAAAAATTTTCAACTAAGGTAACTTCCTTTATCTCTTCACCCAGATTCTTCATGCAATTAACAATCTCATCTATACGTAAGAAGTAACTAGCTATACTTTCATCATTGTGCATCTTGAGAGTTTCATATTGAATTCTGAGAGTTTGCAGTTTAGCACGTTTTACCTGAGAGTCTCCTTCATAGCTTAGAACGATTTTGTCCCATATTTCTTTGGCTGATTTGAGCTGCATAACTTTGACAAACTCTGATTGTGACAAACTTCCCAATAATGTATTGACAACCTTGGCATTGGTTTCATATTGCTTTTTACCTGTTGTATCTGTAGGAATTGCTGATGGAAATGTATATCCTCCTTCCATGATTTCCCAGACATCTGTTCCAAGAGATTGAAGATAGGTTGTGGTTCTTACCTTCCAATAAACAAAGTTGCTCCCATCAAAGATTGGTGGTCTGATGGATCCCCCGCTTTCTTGATTACTCATGATGATGGATCTTCCTTCAAGTGATCAAGCTTCTTCTGAAGGACCTGCTCTGATACCAATTGTTGGAAATAATATTGAGAGGGGGGGGTGAATCAGTATTATCAGATCAATAATTTAATTTTCAAAACTGATTTGTATACGCTACTTCATCTTAGTGAACTAGTGTGTATACGCAACTACTGTACTTAATGCAACCAGCATATATGCAGAGATCTTTTGATTTACCCAAATTATCATGCATTGAACTTTAACCAGTATATCAGGAATTCATTAGACAGTGCAGTAAAAATAGAATAAAGCATCACACATAAGTAACACACATGAACACCAAGATATAAGGTGGAAACCCAATGTGGGTGAAAACCACCTGCTGCAATCGTCTCTGTCTTCTTTTAATAATAAGAGAATTCTGTTTACAATTTTTGTACTGGTGTAGTCTTATACCAGTACGCAGGCTTCTACTTGCAGAAGGCTACAACCTTCTCTCATTCTCTAGCTTCTACTGGAAGGAAGCTACAACCCCCTAGCTCTTGTACTAGCTGATATGCTTACTAGTACATAGGTGCCGGCCTACAGAAGGCTACAACCTTCTCTTTTCTTCCAGGGACCACGTTTCATAAATTTTCAAACTGGATCCATCAACAACATCATTCAATCATAAAATATATCTGCATCAACCAATCTCCTTTTGAACCAACCACAACCGAATCAATCAATCATTTTGACGACCCATCAATCAGATCATTCAGAATGTTGTCACGAGAATACAGTAACTGTTGTGGGGAAAAGTATCCGATGCGGATGACCCTATCCCTACTCTAAAGGTGACAGTCTTTAGCAACAACTGAAAGTAAAGCTTTGATGTTTTCCTTTATGAAAGTACAGAGAGAAGGATGAAAAGATTAACCAACCTGGTGTCCTTCGCTTAGTTGATCCTTGTCCTCTCTCTTTGTCTCTTGTTCCCAGCTCCTTGCTCTCTTTGCCGGTCCAGCTACACATAGATCCTGCACAAAACAAGAGAGGAAACTACAAGATACATGTACTCATAACTGATGCATGGATTAGAGTGAATCAAATATACAAGTAAATACAATCCATCAATGTAATACAAGTATATAGGAGAACATGCAAAACTTTATTGATAGAAGTAACAGGGTTCTGAGAAGGTTACAACCAATGATGGCTCCAATCCAGCAGCACCTCCCCAGCAGCAAGAACTCTCCTCTTCACCTCTAGTAAAACAATCACCCAATAGCTCTAACTGTAATCCAACAGCACCTCCTTGCTTTACACAAAATTCCCGCCCCCATAGACCTCATAGAAGAGCTCTATGTATAGGAGAGAAGAAGAGAGGATGAGTCAGCTTGAGGCTGGCATAGAGCTGACTAGTGTCCTCTCCCTCTTCAGTTAATCTTCAGTTCTTGAGTCCACTTGGAGATCCTTGCTTACACATGGTGATCAAGTACCTCTTACTCATCACAGGGCGAATCTCATGAACCAAGTGTCAGTTTGGAAGCTTCCTGGGCGGTTGACACCTTGCAGGATGACTGTGCCACTTGGCCAATCTCGCCCAGCGCAGGTAGCCTTCATTACTTTTGACTTCCAGCGCAGGTACAGAGTGGGACAGTTGCATTACAGCGCAGAAGCTCAGTTAAGCAGCTGACATGATCCAAAATAAGCCTGTTTTGAAGTGTTTTCAGGTGGAGAACTGATTGGAAGTGCTGTTGTTTGATGACCTTGTTCTTTTAGGGGTAAGAACAACATGTTTAGGGACTGAGGATCCCTGTAATTATTGACATTCCATGCTCCATGATGCGAGGCACAAAAATGTCTATAACAGTTGCCCCCTAAAGTATGAGGCCGTTTATCGGGTGAAATTCTTTATCTAGAGGATCCGAAGTTCGTTCCAGTGCTGAGGAGAGTGCCCTATAATACAATACAATACAATACATTATTTTTCATTCATCATTATTCTCATGATCTAGCTGAGGCGGGCATTCCCATGCTCAGCTTTTTATAAATACATTTTGGTACATATGACAGACAATCGTCTGAAGATAGACTGATAATTTTCTGCTGAAATTATCATCCTTTGAGTAGGATGATCATCTGCTGCAATGATGTACATGGCAAATGCTTTTATATTTCCTGAATATATATCGCAGCCCGGATGGATGAAACTAGATCCGGGGTCTTCAAACTCGTTCGATCTTCACTCTAAGTACAAGTCGATCCATGTGAGAATTGCGCTGAAGTCGAACATGGAAAGACATCGCTTGATTACCGGTCAATAATGTAAACCGTTAACAAGCGCGAGAGGAATCACCAATAATGACGATGACCCTCAAGGTACTACAGTACAATTCACGTGGCGTGAATAAAGGACTTGGCGTCGAACGCCACGCAAAATCTTTTGGTCGAAGGTCATTGATGTATACCTGTCGCCGGAAGTGAGAAACTTGCCATTGAGGCATGCAAGCTTCAAAGTACTGATGGGGTTGTTCCTAGATCAACTTCTTGGATAATGAGCTGAAGTCGACAAGAAGCGATCCGTCAAAGGAGGGCCTTAATGAATCCCACATCAATGACACGGAACGGAGCTAATGACTTTAGTGGAGGTGAAAACAAATTGTGACATATGATTCAGGGTGGCGATCATGAATGGATGAAGGATAATGTATGGTAGTGGATGGGACACGGTTGACACTTTCAGAAAGACCCCTCTTGAACATATAACGACACTGATGCGATGGATCGGTAGCATTACCCCAAACATGGATGGTGTGGCGAGGACCATGGTGATAGGACCGGTGAATGAAACAACCCAACCCGATGTGATACGGAGGAAAAGTTTCATGTTCAAGAGTGACTTGCTACCATTAAACTTTGAATGTTCTCCCAATTTTTCCCCAGTCATTTCTGACCAGTACCTCTTTATTTTTGTCAAGCTTGAGGAGGATAACATATGCTTGTTCTATAACCTGCCCTTCGGGCAAGCCCATCGCTATGATTTAACGAGCCTAGCGATAGGGAAACTCGTTCTCGTCTAAAGACAAGTTTGTCGCTATTTAATCATTTTAACGAGTCTAACGACAAGGAAAACTCGGTCCTTTCATTTTTAGAGAGTCTGAAAGGTACAGAAAGTCAACTCCATGATTCCTTTTTCGTCAGCAAATCCCTTAAGTCCGAAAAAGTATAAAACAATACAGAAGGGATGGCTGTTTGGTACTTTTAACGAGCCGAACAAGACAAGCGCTCGATCCTTTTGTGCAATAATCCCTCAGGTCCAAAAAGATTAAAATTTAGAGGAGGGATAGCGTTCCGGTCATTTAACGAGCTGGAAGGCCAAAACTCGGCAAACTTTTCATATTTTACGAGTCAGTGAAAAGAGCTGAAAGAAGACTCGTCTTTTGAGGAACGAGTGATAAACAGGGATAGCTACAGATTCCAGGTACAGGTTGGAATTTTCCAATCACGGCAGTGTCGCAAGGATGGCTAGGTGAAATCACTCTTCGCAGCTGTTTCTCAAAAGAGGTAAACACACAAATGGAAGTGAATGATCGGCCAAATGAACAGTGGAGGTGATGGATGAAAACACGATCAAGGTTCTTATGGCTGATGAATTTACGATCTCAAAAGGTTATTTACCGATTCATTTTTTCCATGAGCTTGAACTCTGAGGGAAACTTTTGCTCACACTTTTCTATTTTTTAACGAGCATAAATTCAGTCCTAAAACTGCTCGGATTTGCATTTATTTTTTAACGAGCATGAACTATATGCTAAAACTGCTCGATATACCAGTCATATGAAGAACGCCTCTTGTAAGGACCAATTTTTATAGAGCTTATGCCTTACCACAGCTGTGCTCACTTTTAGCAAATTTTACTTTTGCCCCACAGGCTTTCTTTCATGCAAGTTTGGACACGGCTAATCTTAAAACCAGATAAATAACCGCCCCTAGCTTGCACTCCAGAAAGTTTGCATGCCCCCAGGTATAGGATAGAATTTCGAGGCTGCCCCTCCTCTCCCCTACTTCTGCTTTTCTTTGGGTGTTCACATTTATTTGTCATCTTGCTAATCTAATGCTAACGATACTTGTCTTCTCGTTATTTTAAGGGGTCTTACGCAGTACTCAGGCTTCCCGTCGGCCCACTTTTAACAAACAGCTATTTATGACAATAGAAGAACACTATTCAAAGATAAAACATTGGTATTATTGAGGGAGGCTTGCCTCTTTCTTATTATTCCAAAGACGGTTCGATTTGCTGCCGTAGATCAATCTCTTTCTTCGGCGGTGCCTATCATTGGGTTGTCCTAAGATGGTTACCCTCTGCCACAACAATACGGTCTCCTTCTTAGTAGACTGCCCCTGCTTATCCTTCAAAACATATGTTTCGATGGGCGAGGCTTGAATTTAAAGATGGTGACTACTTGTTGTAATAAGGGAATTCCTACTTGGGCATTGCCCACTTTTTTAGACAAAGGTGAATGATTCCCAAACACATAACTTTAACAAAAGATCATTATTCCAGAACAACCCTACTTCCTACGGACGGGGTACGGACTAGTCATGTTCTTCTGCGGAAATTCTGTCTTATACCCGGAGTTTCTTCTGCCCGAAGCAGACCAGGGTGCATGCCCCCTGGGTCCTAGTCTTTCTTTCCGAATCACTCGCGCTCATCGGGAAGGAGGACCGGGGGCGGAGGCGAATCTTGAGTGAACAGACCATTTAGGATTGGTATTTGACTATTTGCGATGCGAGATCCCGGAAATGAAAGTTGGTCTACGAGCTTGACCACCTTTCCTTCATGTGGAAAACACATTACTCTAAAGAGTGAGGAGACTATCGCTCCCATGCAATAAATATAGTCGCGTCCAAGGAGTAGGTTATAATCCAAGGGTCCTTGAACTACCAACACGTTCATCCTGACGGTCTTCCCCTTCAATGTAACAGGTACATCGGGGAGGATCCCTAATGGTCGACTGGTTCCTTTATCAAAACCTGAGAGATTTCTCAACTCAGGTAAAAGCGCCGGGGAACCCAGTGCTTTCCAAGCAACAGAGGAAAGGATACTCACAGACGCCCCTTCATCAATGATAGTACCTGCCATAATCATTCTATAGATCTGGACAATGATTCTGAATGGTACACTGGCTGGTAACCGGGGTCTGCCTAGTTGATTCCAATCAAAGGATACAACCAGGTTGCTTGGCGGTGGGACCGAATATACGGCCGGATACGACTCTGATGACGTTCCTTCCTGCGATAAAGGAATGGGCGCATTGCCCTGATGCTCATCGGAGTCGGTGCTGATGAAAAGAACCTGGATGGTGTCATCCTTGTTCTCATCAGTGAGGGTGTCGCATGAAGACGACTCTTCGGCGACGGTGTCATTTGAAGACGGGTCTTCAATGACGGGGTCATTGGACGATGGAACCTCTGAAGGAAGAACCGGGCCAACTGCCGTATCGACCTTTAGACTTTCGTCTAGTCTAGATTCAGTAGGTTCATTCTCAATGACCGACACTTCAGCTGACCACTTGAGTGGTTCAACCGGATTTTCAACTATCGAGGGATTAGGCGCGAGTTTTTGATATCCAGGTGGAAGTCGCACCAGTGACACCGGGCGATCTTCCAAAACTCTCTTGGCCTCATCTAAGAATGGACATTTGTGAATGGCATGATGACCTTCACACAATAGACAGGGTGATCTTGGTCCCCTTCTTCGTCCTTCACTCCCGCTAGTTGACGGAATGCAATCAACTTGACAACCAGAGGTTGATGCTACCGGATTGTGCAACCTTGGGGACCAGTCCCTTAGTATCCGGGGAATACAAGGACAATCACGATGGAAATGGATCCCTTTGCAAATGACACATGGCGATTTAGGCCCGGTCGGTGCTGTGTGTGGGTTTTTGTCAGCTTTCTTCTTCTTGCCCCCAATCGCCTTCGCCAGAGGCTCCTTCTGCTTCTTTTCTTTCTTCTTCTTTTCCTTCTTCTCCTTGGGAGGCTGACTTTTGCCGGCTCTACCTTGCGAAGATGAAGGATCAGAGGAAGTATCATAAGAAGTAGAAGGCTGGTGGGTAGTTCTAGATTGTTCTGACTGTTGATTCGACTGCTCAGGATTAGTGGCGATCTGGACTACATTAGTTGAAAAGAGCCATACAGGGAGGCCGATTGTCAATCCTGGAAGCGACAATGTAGCCATATGAGGCGCACCAACATCTCCCCAAGAGGAGAAGGGATTTGGACTTCCGCCAAGGTTACTTCCTTGGTTGGTGGGCTCCATACTTTTCAACTGAAAGATCAACATGGGAATAACAGGTGATTATGTTCCGCTTTAAAATAAATTTTATTAACGACGCTTTTAGACACAAACTTGCTTTTTCATGTTTTAAGAGTTGAGAAAAAGCTAAAGATGACTCTAGTCGCCTTCGATGTATTAACGAGCCCGAAGTGACAAATGCTCGGTTGGACTTTTTCAGTTATAGAGTTTGAAAAAGGCCAAAAGAAACTGCTCTGGAGATCTAGGCAGAGGGTGTGCCAAACCTTTCGCGAAACCACAGAATACGTTTTACGGTACGGGTGGTCGATCTTCGTGAATGCTGTGTTCACTGCATCGCGATCAGTAGGGCGGCCGACACGGTTTCCTAAGGATAAAGGATAAAAACCTATAGGGGTCTCCCAATATACGCGACGGTACGCGGGAGCTCAAGTCCGTGTTAGTGCCACCGACTCTCAGGAGGAATCACCCACCTTCGTAGAGATCGACAGTCACTATGTTTAACGACGCCGGAACACGTCTCTACCTAGACCTCTAGATGTTTGCGTTAAATTCCAAAGCGTTGTTATGTAAATTGAGTTTATTTTAATGTTGATCTTTCTTAACAGTTTGCCTTTCAGGTTCGCCACGAGATGTATATATACAACTTCCTATATGCAATCTAAGAATGAGAAGCAAATCTTTTCAATCTTTCAACTTTGAAAACCTTAATCTACTTGAGGGAAAAGAAGGACACAACTTTTTCCACAGATCAAAGAACACACACTAAAATGCACATCTTCTTAAATCGTCAAGCATACAGTCAAATGCAAAATGCACAATGCATGTATTTCTTTTCGTTATCCTTAATGTTGATGCTAGACAAAAAGGAAACTGTTGTATAATTTTGAATCTAATTTCAAGTAAAAATAAACAAGCTTGTCCACAATCAAAAAGACACCTTATGATAGACTTGTTTAAAAACACAGGAAATGTCTAGATTCAAACCATGAAATGAAAAGCAAACAAACTCAAACAGCCATGAACAGTAATAAAACTAGCTCATAAGATCACAAAGACACTTTTACAGTTCAGGATCTAAGAGGCCACAGCTATACTGGTTCGCTTTTCACAATGGGAAACTGTAACTGAAATAAGAAATACTGAAAGAACATTCACAGTTTCATCACACAACTGAGGCGGAATAATGTCAAGGAGAAGTGGCTTACAGCAAGTACAATAACCAGCAAGCAATCAGCCAAAAACAAGTGCAAACAGGGCCAAGACACAATAGGAAGACTGAGCAAGACAAGGGCTAACTGGACCAGCGCAGGTTCTAGTCTGCCAATTTCACTCTCAGCGCAGTTCCCGAAGGGAGTACCTGCGCTGTAATGCAGACTGCCTGTGTACAGCCTGCACTGACTCACGAGAGTTTCGTCTACAAAGAATTCCGGGTCATAAAAAGCTCAAAAATGCACTGTTTTTGATGAAATAAAAAGCTATAGGTCAAGTACAGGCTAAGGGATGATCAAGAGGACGAAGATCTATCACAAAGAGTAAAGAGTCTTTTGTAGATAGGCTCTTCAAATCTTGAATTTGCTCAGCAAATGAGCAAGAGTAGCAGTCCCTCTACTTCGCTTTTGATATAGTCAAAAGCTTTTCGATTTGGTACTCTTTTCTTCAAGAAATGAATAGCAAAATACTACAAACACCAACAAGATACTAGGCTCCCCAGTGGGGTCGCCAGTTTGTTGTGGGGAAAAGTATCCGATGCGGATGACCCTATCCCTACTCTAAAGGTGACAGTCTTTAGCAACAACTGAAAGTAAAGCTTTGATGTTTTCCTTTATGAAAGTACAGAGAGAAGGATGAAAAGATTAACCAACCTGGTGTCCTTCGCTTAGTTGATCCTTGTCCTCTCTCTTTGTCTCTTGTTCCCAGCTCCTTGCTCTCTTTGCCGGTCCAGCTACACATAGATCCTGCACAAAACAAGAGAGGAAACTACAAGATACATGTACTCATAACTGATGCATGGATTAGAGTGAATCAAATATACAAGTAAATACAATCCATCAATGTAATACAAGTATATAGGAGAACATGCAAAACTTTATTGATAGAAGTAACAGGGTTCTGAGAAGGTTACAACCAATGATGGCTCCAATCCAGCAGCACCTCCCCAGCAGCAAGAACTCTCCTCTTCACCTCTAGTAAAACAATCACCCAATAGCTCTAACTGTAATCCAACAGCACCTCCTTGCTTTACACAAAATTCCCGCCCCCATAGACCTCATAGAAGAGCTCTATATATAGGAGAGAAGAAGAGAGGATGAGTCAGCTTGAGGCTGGCATAGAGCTGACTAGTGTCCTCTCCCTCTTCAGTTAATCTTCAGTTCTTGAGTCCACTTGGAGATCCTTGCTTACACATGGTGATTAAGTACCTCTTACTCATCACAGGGCGAATCTCATGAACCAAGTGTCAGTTTGGAAGCTTCCTGGGCGGTTGACACCTTGCAGGATGACTGTGCCACTTGGCCAATCTCGCCCAGCGCAGGTAGCCTTCATTACTTTTGACTTCCAGCGCAGGTACAGAGTGGGACAGTTGCATTACAGCGCAGAAGCTCAGTTAAGCAGCTGACATGATCCAAAATAAGCCTGTTTTGAAGTGTTTTCAGGTGGAGAACTGATTGGAAGTGTTGTTGTTTGATGACCTTGTTCTTTTAGGGGTAAGAACAACATGTTTAGGGACTGAGGATCCCTGTAATTATTGACATTCCATGCTCCATGATGCGAGGCACAAAAATGTCTATAACAGTAACCAGAACCCAAACTAGAACCCTAAACACTGCAACAGCAAACAGAAGCAACTAAAACATATTTTATAAGTTATATGCTACTTCCATGTGTCAAACTTGCGTGCATACGCGCTTTCCTCAAGTCAAACCAGCATACAGATCTGCAAATCAAATTTATGATGTATACGGTGCTGTGATATGCAGAACCAGTGTGTATACGCTCCTTTTCTAAAGTGAACATGCGTACAGATCTATAAATGATGATTTAAACATTACAACTATTCCAGACTTCAGTCATACCCAGATCATCATATTTACAGACTACAACATGCGCCAGTTATTCAGATACATGATCAAACCACATAAAGATAATTCACTTCAAGCCTTGAGATCCTGATACATCATTAGATATTATCCTTCATCAAAAGCTAAGTTTCATCCTTGGTTCATATCAATCATAGCACCATAAACCAATAACCTGCATATTAGATCTCACAGTTCATCAGATATTTGATACTTTCACACCTTGGCCTAATGATTGTCTCCTCCTTTTATAGTTTGTAGGCCTTTCTCAATACCATGGACCAAAACCACTTAGGACCAATACCTTGGACCAAATACCTTGGTTCAATACCTTGGACCAAAAATACCATGGATCAAAAATACCATGGACCAAATACTTTGGACCAAAAAATTATTTTTCCAAGGTATACACGCTTTTCCTTCTGTGAAAGTGCGTGTGTACGTATACGCGACTTGTATACAGTGAACCTGCGTGTATACGCAGCTTGGTCAGTGGTGAACTTGTGTATACCTCTCTTTCTTCATTCTATGAAGACTGATCTGTAATTCTTTTATGTTTACCTACTATACTGTGATCTTTCATCTGAGTAAGTTGCTTTCTGAACTGATTCCTTGAAGCTGCCTCGCATTTCATCACATCTGTAAACATTCCTATCATGCATTCTGTCACATCTGTTGTCTCTTCTGTTGTTTTGCTACAAGTGGGTTTCCAACAAGTACAACACATACATCATAATGCCAATAGTTTGCCTACCTACTGGACAGAATTTGTGCCCGCAATGCTTTCCTTGGTATGAATTAGAAATGGACACCTAAAGAGCCTCCTATCCATACTTATTGCAAATTGTTAGTAGAATGCAGCTACAAAGGAGTCTTTGAAAGATTGGTTGATCACTTCTTCATAGTCTTATACTAGATGATCTTTGACGAAGAAACCCCTTGCATGTCTCGTGACGCAATGAGTTCAATATTAGAAGTTGCATATGGTACATACCTCATAGTGTTTGGCTATCAGAAACCATCCCTTTTCTTATTGAGGTATGCCACAAACAAAGTATTCATAAAAGAAGTTGTATATCATCTTGTCAAAGGTCTAACTATAGTACTGTAGAGGAAGAAGAAGGTACCATGGCCTACTTTTCCCTTGCAGGTGGGATATTACAAGATTAAGAACTTGAAGGCCACAAAAGCTTAAGCTAAAGAATTGGAAAGCCTTAGGTTCGGTACAATAGATTTTCATCAATATGATCCTAGATGATTTTTCAAGAAACACTCTGTCAAGTTGCATTTTTTCTGGTCGTATGGGACCTTTGACAGGTCAGAGGAAGAAAATATCAAGAATCATTATAATTCCTCTTGGTCACATACACCAAGAAACCAACAAGGCCCTTCTATTGCAATTCTGGAGAAAAGTGTTATCCAAGAATTAAAGCAATCAGAAGAGTGCACCCCAATGAGCATCAAGTATAAGAGGAAGGTTTCCCATAGCCCAGTTGAGGAGCAAATCCGCAAGTTCAAAGCAGATCCAACCATTCTAAAAGAGGCTATGGAAACAGAAAGGAAAAGGATGTAGCAGAAAGCAGAAAAGAGGCAGGAAGAAGAACATAAATGGGAGGAATAGAGAAAGCATAAGGAAGAGCAGGAAAGGAAGAAACAAGAGGAAATGTAGGCACAAGAAGAACTGAAGAGAAAGGGAGAAGAAGCCAAAATAAAATAGGCAAAAGAAGAAAAGCAGAAATGACTTGAAGAAGAAGAGAGAAGTCAGAAATAGGATCAAGAGCTTGTTCAAGAGATTGAGGAGAAAATATTAACCCAAGACATGTAGATAGAACAAGGGGAACAAAACCAAGATGTTGACCTGATGCCTATTTCAAAAAAAATCATGAGTCATCCTCCACCTCCACCTATAAATCGGAAAACCCCAGGTGGTGAAGAAGAAATCTCTCCTTTTGATGATGAGACAATCATGGGTATTTCTAGCCTGATATTTAATGAGCTCCAGAACAGAATTGTATAGGAAAGGAGAAAATATTCCCCCAATGATCTAACACATCCTAATCTCATTCACTTAGAAAGGGTGATCGTCACTCAAACTAGAAGGAATACTCGGACCATTGTCGCAACTAACTTAGCCTTTGTAGGAGCTTCAAAAGTGAATACAAATTTCCCAATGGTAGAAAACAAACAAATGACAAAGGATCTACAAGTTGCAAAGAAACAAATAGAACAAATCCAAGCTAAGAATCAAAGGCTATCTTCTTCTTACTTGAAAGAGATTCAGGCAGATATATATGGCGAGATCCAGGCTTTGGGAGACATTATGAGGCATCTTTATGAGGGGTTGGTCACCTTGCATAAAGAAGTAGTTCCCTTACATGATATACAAAAGAAATCGTGAAAAAATGTGAAATCTCTTGAATTCATTCATGCAGTCATTACCATGATCCATGAATGGGGAACTAAGTACAGGGGTGCACTAGCATAGTTGGCCAAGAAGACAAAACAAGAAGTGGAGTTGGAAAAATCTGAGGTCAGAATGCGCATACAAGGCAACAAACAAATCGACACTTTTGTAGCCAACATTTTAGCTTCTTATGCATGATTATACAATAGTTTGGATTCCTTGGTTCAAGCACACAAGATCCCCTCAGTCGAGCCATTTTCAGATACAAAGGGAAGAAGCATTGTTAGACAAGAGATTGAGGAATACTTGAACCAGTTAAAGCATATCACTACTAAAGAAGACTTGCAGGTTAATAGACAAAACATGTAGAACTATATAGGTGGTCCTGCTAAGGTCAATATGAAATTGTTCTTATCACATAAAGAAGTGAAAATTGGTTCCAAAACCATCTACCCATATGTTATGGATGCTAGAGTTTGTTTTCATCCTAATCTTCCTGCAAAGTTTGAGAGAATTGAACAATACAAAGCTTAGCATCAATATGTAACTACAAAATTACAAGTTGAAGTTGTTGAGCTAGAGTTTCCTCAAACTCAAGCTTAATGTATCTAGTTTGTCTTATTAGGCTCTACCCATTTTTGTCCTATATGGGTTTTTTCTTATTGTATTTGAAAATAAAATATGTAAGTGGAATTCCAAGAGTTAAATTTGGAAAATGAAAAGTCATTAGTTAGAATAAAGACAAAAGAAGTTCAAGATTCATGAGGGAAGCTCAAAGCTCACAAAGGGAGATGAAGGGTCATTTCATTTGTTATAAACAAACCCTCATCACTCAAGCAAATGGATTGGAACCTGAGATTTGGAGCCTTGGCTTCTATAGTGTAGCATAGGAAGAGTATCATTCTTTGGAGAAGCAAGTGTTGGCTTCATGTTCCACTATTAGGGATAGTGTTATATCATTGTAAGTGTATGCTTGAAACTTTCACTTAATAATAAGAAGTTCTCAGAGTTGGCATGCCTTCATGCATATGTTTTGAATGTACTAGGATTATTCTTTATATGTTTGCAATGTATGTTGTTTAATTTACGCTAATGTTAATGAACTGATTTTTGTTCTTTAGTATGTAACATGTTGAATGTGTGTTGTTTATGTTATCACGATCATTGTTACCTTGTGAATTATTTTGCAGGTTAATCAACGATTGTTTTTATTGCTCGTGTGTCTCTTTTAAGTTAGTACTATTACTTTCTTCCAAGGGGCCCACTTATTTCCCTTTGATGTCAATGAAACTTTAATACATTGCATTTGATATCTCACAAAGTTCATACACTTGCTATCACCAAAGCCATGCATATGTCAACTTATGTGGTTATTACAGCCAAGGCATATCTTTGAGACCACCGATTTAGAAACTGGTTGTATTTTGGTTGGGGATCCTACTCCAAATGGTGTGGGGTCTAATTGGGACTTCAAATTGGGGATACCACCTTCCTTGTTATTAGCTTCTAGCACTGTCAACAAGTTTTTGGTGCTAGAAGGAGGGCTAGATGACAAGTTGAGCCTGTGAAGTCTGATTTCACCTTTTCATCTTTAATGGCTTCTTCCCATATCATAACCCCAACATGATTTTCTAAAGTTACAAATATGAAATTTCCCACGCAGATAATTCATGACTTGTCAAATTTGAAATTTGATGGTGAGGGTGAAACAACCATTCTTGAGCATACCCTCTGCTTTCTTGAATTTTGTGAATATTATGAAATTAATTGTGAGGATGTTGCTTGTAGGTTGTTCGTTCTCACATTCGAAGGACATGTTAAACAATGGTGTTTTACATTACTGACTGCTTCTATTCATTCTTTCCAACAACTTATCAAGGAGATTCACCAAGATTTTGACATGTATGATTACGAAAGTGTTTATAAGAAGATTATTCATCTCAGAAAGAAATTTGATGAATCCATTGAAGATTTTCATGATCGCTTTATTTATTTATGTTATGAGTTTTCAGAGGATGACATAGATTGGAATTTTATGAAAGAGAAATTTTAGTATCTTGTTCATATTTATTTGAATCCACCTAAACCCGAATCCCTTTTAAGTCTCCCAATAGTTCTTGGTCATGGAGCTCTCAAAATTCCAAAAGAAGAAACTGATTTTTCATGTGACTCTTCATCTTCTTCCAATTCTTCACCAAATCAAGCAGCTCCATGCACCCAAGTCAAGGTTGGAGAACTTGAAGATCAATTTTCCAATCCAACCCCATCTTCTCCTTCACCTCATATTCAAGATTTGAACTCAAACCTCAATCACGAATTTGATTTAATCAATGATATTGTTTCTTCTCCTCCATCAGTTATTTCCTCTAAACCTCTTCATCATGATTGACTGAGTCAACCTATCATATTATATTATGTTGAATCTCATGAGGGTCAAGTCCAAGATGGAGTTAATGTAGATCAGGAGTTTCAAGGTATTTTTTGCAACGATTATGTTTTGGATTCTGACTATGAACAAGAATCTGCTATTGAAGATAATTTCTCACTTGATTCTTCCATTTTCCCATATTTCACACACTATCATGACATATTCAATGACTCTATTACACCTGTCACATATATGGATGATTTCAGAGTGAAAGAAGATAAGGAGGAATCTACTCTTCACGATCTATCTCGTTCCTCATCTTATGCATATGAAGAAGCAGAGGGTGAAAATTCACGTTGTCAATGAATCCCTCTCTCGGATTCATCAAACCACGAGGATTCCCTTTTCTTGATTGAGAAACTGAATTTTGATCATGAATTTCTTAATGTATTCATGGACTCATCGAGTGATGATTGTGTGTCATCAATTGTCGATTTTTCCAAGCCATCGATATTTTATGATTCACCTTTTGATAATATGGAAACTTGTCAAGGTGTCAAGACACTTCAACCTATATAGATGGTTATGTCAGGATATCGTGATTTTGATGAGTGTTCCAATCATGATCAGACTAATACTCTTTCACGGGAAAATATTCATGAATTGACTCCATGTATTGAAAATGAATTTATCCTTCAATTTCACGATCCTTTATCCAATTATCACGATCTCATTGTTGAATGTTTAGAGGAATATTACTTGGCAAGCCCTATGGCTAGGAATAAGCTTTCAATATTACTTCATGTTTGCTAAGATTGAAAGTTGGAATGGATGTTTTGATATGAAATCCTGTCGCAATGTAGCAGAATGTTTAGTGCATGCCTTTTTGTTGTACTTTTCTGCTAGTGTTGTTTTCCTTCGAGTTTTGGAGAATGTCATGATTTATATTTATTTCCTCATGTTTTATTTTATGATCTTTCTTGATGTTGATTCCCTTGTCGATACAATTCAGGAAATTCTTTGTTGGTTAATAATATAGGACACTAAAAGGCCAAATTTTCAAAGTCCTTGAAACGTAGAGAAACTAATCTCAAATCGAAGAGCTCGTCATTCTGAACCCAACGATGTGAACGACACCTCAATCTAAAATTGTATGAGAAAGTTATGGCCCGCTGGAGTTTTGTGAAACAACTAAATATTTGATCGGGAGGACACACACACGATGAGACGTGGTGCTGACATCAGCTGTATGGATGTTGACATCATCTGTATGGATGTTGACTTCAGCATGATGACTTGGTAGTACGGTTGACAAGGATCCAATTGAGAGGCGACATGTGGAAAGTGACATCAGCATGATGTCAGCAACCCAGTCAGTGGTATAGATGAATCAGGATGCGCCATGTAGCGCCCAGTCAACAGTCGGTCAGTTTTCTTAAGTACGTGACATTTTGCACCTTTGCAGTAGTCAACGGCAACGAAATTGTCGCCTTGTTAATTTTTCCAGTAACCCCAAAAAAATCAGTGCGAAAAAATGTGCCGTTGGGTTATTATATAAAAATAATAATAATAATAATAAATAAATAAATAAATAAAAAATCGGCATGCAGTCAAGCCCTACCGACCGACCCGACGAATGATTAATGAATATATATTATATTTTAAATAATGCCAATGGTGGGATTTTAACCCGCTCAATGGGTTCGCCAACCAGTGTGCGAGTGTCGATCCCAATATAAAACTCTGACAAAAAACAATGTTATAACAGTGCACAAGTGGGAGTCGACCCCAAGTCTCCAGAGGCCTAATCCGAGTGACCAACACTGCACTAACCAATGATTTATGGTTGGTTCACCCGACCAAAATTATTTAAACCCATTCAAATCGAATGTTGAGGAGAGTAGGATGCGTGGAGCAACACGAAAGCCCAAAACACCAATGTGCGGAACCCAGAGTTAGAATTACACCCCGCCTAGGCGCGATTTTCAAGAAAGACTCCTTAGAATCTTTGGGGAATATTCATATAGGGAATCTTCCAAGGAATCTAAAATAAATTAATTTTTCATATTGTTCTATGTTGTTTCAATTACTTCAACCCAATTCAATTCTTCATTTAGCATTGCATCCAATTATTAACAATGTTTCCAATCATAAACAGTAATTGAAGATAGAACAATATATGCAATGACAAAGGAGACAATAGCACAACCACAAGAGACGCTAGATTGGTCAAAGACCAAGGAAAAACCCCACTAGGGGGAAAACCATTTCAAATATTCTTCTTATTAGATTGTCATAAAATGTTTAGAAGAGAGTACAATGAGCCCAATACATAATCATCCAACAAATATTTACCCAATACAAATCAGAAACAAACTTCTAAAATTATTGTACAACAGAGAGAAACCTTCCAACCTTCAAACATTTGCGATCAACTATGGTCAACTGTCAAAATCTTGCTTAGAATCCCAATCACACTCATCAGGTTATTCTGCGAGTGATAGTGACTTCTTGGTTGCTCCCTAAGACACTGTGAGCGAGAGACTATGACTTTATGGTCACTCTTTGAAGCACTAAAAGTGAGAAATTGTGGTCGAATATGCATAGAACTATCTCAAAGCCTCGGTCACACCCTTCAATATGTTATGCAAGTTATTGTGGCTTCCTAGTAGCTCTCTTAAGCACTGTGAGCGTGTGACTGTAGTCAAATATGACCTGCAGCAATTGTGTGACTAGAAAACAAAAACCTTAAACACGTGCGAGCCTCAAACCTGTAATTTCGGACCTTGCGCGAACATCCTTCGTCAAACCAATGCAAACCAAATAATAGAAGAAGAGAAGAGGATGTTTGATGATGATATCAAAATGAGCTTGAGGTCTCTTGTATTTATAGGCTTTCATGGGGGTCCATTATGATGTTGAGGCCGAACTCTTCAAATGTACATGTGTGGGTACATAAATTCAAAATTCAACTCCATCTTGTCAAAATGAGGTGATCTTTAGGTTGATTTTGGTCCTCTCGAAAAGAGGAATTCAATGCAAAGATCATCTCCATCATATGACCTATCCAAGGTGGAATTTGACCCTAGTTTCATAAATTAGCACTCCCTCTCAACTAGGATGAATTCTACTTGCCAATATTTGTCAGTTGATCATCATATTATCGTGTTATATTGTCGTCATGTCATGTCCATCTCTACTCAACTCTATTTGCTGAAACATTCTCGAATCTAAAAGAAGAAGAATCAGAGAGCATTACCTTCCACCCTCTATCTCATGGGGGAGACATGATTAACCCCATATCGAGCAATAGGATATCCAAACACATAAGGGAGCATATCTCAACCTGAAATCGCATCAGGGAGCTAATTCTCAACGTGAAACCACAAAGGGGAGAAAATCTCAACCCAGTTCTATTGTATGTCAATCTTCCCATCAATGACCCTCAAGAGTCATGAGGTAGAACACCTACATCATAATCAACTTGGTTCGTAAACCCCAAGTACACTCTCAACCTGTTGGCCAAATGGGGAGTGGTATTCCCAACAAGCTTGGCTCATGGGTATGATGCCAACTGGGGTATATTCTGCATAGACCCTAGGCGGTATACTCTGTAATCTGTTCATATGTCAATATGTGATGGAGTCTAATGGCTCCTCTATGCACCATGTCTCGAATGAATTGATATCGGATCTTTATGTGCTTGGAATTGTCATGAAATACAAGATTATGTGCTAGACGAATTCCACTCTTGTTGTCACAATATATCACTATAGTGTCTAGGATCTGCTCAAATAGCTCTCCAAAGAGCTACCTTAACCAAATTGCTTCAAAGCTACCCATTCTAGCGGCAATATATTCTGCTTCTACAATACTCAATGCTACAGACTTATGCTTCCTTCTCATCCAAGATATCGTGGCAAATCCAATACTAAAACAACATCTAGATGTACTCTTCTTATTAATACCATTTCCTATCTAGTCAGCATCGGTGTATCTATGAAGTTGAACATCTTCAGCATAATATCTCATACTAAGTGTGATCATCCAATGCAAATATCTAAAAAATTGTTTGGAAATGATCCAATGTGCGTGGAGAGGCTCGGTCATGACTCAAATTGTTCACTACATAACATATGTCTAGATGGGTGTTTACTAAGAACATAAGACCCCCAATCAACTATCTATACTCAAATGGATTTGCCAAATCTGGTCGTGTAATTTCTTTGCATAAATTCTTGTAGTTCATTTCCATCGGTGTGGCCATGGACTTGTATTCTGTCATTACAACATATTTTCCTTATGAAAGGAAAATCTCACAGGGTCTTTGCCACACCTCAAGGCCTAGAAAGTAATGCACGAGTCCAAGGTCCTTCATCTCGAATTCAAAGGCTAACTCTCTCTTACACTCTATCATCAGGGACTCACTACCTGTCGAGAATAGATCATCAACATATAAAACCAAAATCAATGGCGTACCTTGGACTACCTTGAAGTAGAGGTTGGGATCGACATTTCTTCTTGTGAATCCCAACTTCACCAAATAACTTTATATGTGGGCATACCATGCTCTGGGAGCTTGCTTCAAACCATACAATGCCTTCTTCAACTTGCAAACATGTATCTTTCGATCCTCTACTTCAAATCCATGTCGATTATCAACATACACTTCTTATTGTAATATTTGATGGAGGAATGCAGTCTTTACGTCGATCTGATGACGAGTCCATCCTTGACTTGCGGCAAGGGCTATTATCGAATGAATGGTTGTGTATCAAGCCACAGGTGCAAATATATCATCATAATCCTCTCCCTATTTCGGTGAGAATCCTTGAGCCACAAACCTTGCCTTGTATTTATCTATGTTACCATCAATTCCATGCTTGATCTTGAATAATCACTTTGAAGTTACCACATATTTCCCCTTCGGTCTCGGCACAACATCCCATAGATGATTCTTCATAATTGATTCATATTCCTCAGCTATAGCATCTTTCCAAACTTATTATTTTACGGCTTCTTCGAATGTGGAAGGTTCAGCTTGAATCATAGTGCTCATGGCTACAACATATCCCTAGTACCTACATGGTTGCTTCCTTTCTCTAAATGATCTTCAAATGGAAACACGTCTCTCAAAATCTTGTAGAGTGTCACGTAACCAAAGTGATCTCTTCCTAGTAGGAGGATCACTTGGAGGAGTATCTAAGGGATCCATAGGCTCAATGGGATCATCAACAATATTAGTCTCAAACTCGGGCATAGAAGGACCATCTAAAATATCCTTGTCATCATTCCTCTTCTTGGGAGGAGGAGGTGGAGGAAGGTCTTTTTCTTTTCCAAGAGCAACATCTTCATCGAATGTTACATCCTTGCTAATTTCAACCTTCCTTTGACCAAGAATATATATTCTATATGCTTTAGAATTTTCACAATAACCAACAAACGTACCTTTTCTTCCTGTAGCTTCCAACTTGTTCCTTTTGTCCTTCGGTACATGAAAATATACGGGGCATCCAAAGATACAGAGATGGCTAATGTCAGGCTTGACACCTGTGAACACTTCTTCGAGGGTCTTGTTTTCCAATGCTTGATGAGGCACCCTATTTTGAACATATACAACAGCATGCATTTCTTCTCCCCAAAGGAACTTTGGCAACTTTTGATCATGGATCATGGCATGGGCAACTTCTAATATAGACATGTTCTTCCTTTCCACTAATCCATTTTGTTTGGGTGTATATGGCACAATTGTTTCCTTTTTTATTCCTTCTTTCTTGAAAAATGTTATGAACTCATTTGACATGTATTCCCCACCATTGTCAGACCTTAATATATTATCTCTTCCTTGTTTGATTTTTGACCAAAGCTTTGAACTCCTTGAACATTTTGAAGGCTTCATCCTTGTGTTTCAAATAGTATATCCATGTCTTTCTTGAGTAGTCATCAATGAAGGTGATACAATAGAGATGGCTACCAATCGATTGCATGGGCATTGGACCACATATATCATAATGAATGAGATGGAGGATTTCAGTTGTCTTGTTCTCACTAGAGGGGAATGGTCCCCTTTTCTTCTTTCCACTCACACAACTTGGACATACTCCATCATGATGGGCTTGAACATAGGGAATACCAAAGACAAATTTCTTCAATTTCGAAAGAGAATCATAGTGTATATGAGCCAATCATCGGTTTCATAACTCGCTTAGATGATTAGTATTATGAACCAATGCTAGCCATGGTATTCCAGTGACTCTATGGAGTCCGCCAAATATTGATCCTAATGTGAATGCATCTCTCATAGGTGAACTAGCAGACCAAACTAGAAATTTTCCCTTGATGAAGGAAATTCTCATCCCTTTATCTTCCAAATTATATATAGATACCAAATTCTTCATTAATCATGGCACATACATAAACTCATGCAGCAAATTTGATTCCCCAGAATTCAAATGAAATTTGACAGACACAACATTTCATGGGATGAGTGGAGTTGTCTCCAAGAATAATTTTCAGCTTAGTATCCCTCTCTACTAGATTAGAGAGAGCTTCCTTATATCCAAATAATGATGTGTGGCCCCACTATCAAACAACCAACTATCCCAGCAATCCGGAGGAGAAGAACTAGTAAGGGTAGAAATAAGAATGTATTTAGATTGATTTACAACATTACTTTCATACCTGGAAAACCTTGAATTCTTTTGAGGACGACGATAGTATTCATGGTCTCTTGAGGTATCTCTTCTTCTTCTTTCATATCTTTTATCATGGTCATTTCTTTTATCATCTTTTATTCTTTGATTATTTTATTTTTTGTTGTTGCTTCTAGTGTTATAACGTGGTCCTTTGTTCTTCTCGGTACAATCTCGAGCATAATGACCCTTCTTGTGACAATTATAGCATTCAGTATGAGATGATGTTCTATTATTCATTATTTTTTCATTTTGAGGAGGAGGCTTTCTTGATGGGCCTACTTTTCCTTTCTTCTTCTTTCTCTCATGAGTGATATATGTAACGGGCTCTCCCTCTTCATGTTTTTGAATTCTTCCTCTTGATATCATCCTTGATTCTTCTTGTGTAAGCTTTCCAACAATTTCATCAAATGATAGAAGTTCATTGTTGTCGCTTATAGTAGTAATGAAGGTTTCCCAAATAGGTGGGAGACCTCTAAGAGTCATGATCACTAATTCCCTGTCAGGCACATATTCTCGAACTCTCTGCAATTGATCTCTAAGGCGAGATATCCTCATTATATTGGATTGTACAACTCCTTTTTTCATGTTTGTGTCTTTGAGTTGATCTTTCAAAGTGATGATCTCATTCAAATTGTTGATTTCATACATTCCAGCTATCTTATCATACATGTATTTGGACTTCCTTAAATTCCCAACATGTGCAAGTAAATGATCTTGTAAACAATCAGCTATAATTTTCTTTGCTTTGGACTCACCTTTCTTGTACCTGTTTTTTAGCGAAGCGGAAGCATTTTCTGGAGGATTGGACATTCTTCCTTGATTGTACTATGTTGATGGTGCTACACCCACCAACATTCAGGGTATCTCCCCGATGTGAATTCCCAATTAGGCCTCACACCGTTTGGTGTAGGAGTCACATCCAGTATAAAGGTTTGTTTATCGAATCCTTAAAGATTTACCTTGGATCTAATTGTCAGCAAGAGAGAGGGATGCAATGGTGTCTTCGAAAAGAAAGAAGGTGTGCCTGGTGAGTGTTTAGTTGTAATTATGTCAAGGTTATTCTACTGCGGAGGGGTGGAGAAAAGTGAGCCTCTAAGTGAGAGGTAATAGTACAACCCAAGAAGAGACACACATGGACTGGAAGGGTCCACCTAACATCAAGTGGAATAGTCCACAGTGGATGCAATGGTCGTTACAACCAACACATGAGGAAAGATTTGTCTAATATCTTGCGGAATAGTCCACAATGATGGGACAACAATAAAAACCATTACAACACATTCTCAATAAGATAAGTACCAAAATAACCGAAGAAAGTTCAACTATCTTAGCACATGTGAAAGAAAACATGAAATACAAACATCCACATAATAGTCTTACAAACATTCATAATCCATGCATGAATAACGTTCTGGCCTTGAAGGATTTTGTTATTAAGTAAAAGTTCCAAGACACATGTTTACAACATACATTACTAGCTTCAGTAGTGGAGCATTGGAGCCACTCCTTGCTCCTCAAAGAACTAGCTTGTCTCTCTAATGCCTTGCGGGAGGAGCCAAGGTGAAAAGTATTTTTCTCATACAAAGAGGGGGTATATATAACCATGGGTGACTCTTTGACTGCCCTCATGACTATTTGACTTCCTATGACTTTTCAACTTACATGACTCTTTACATTCCATGTGTGTCCTTTGGGCTTCCACTTTACAATACATTTTTAATACAACATACATGATCCACAATAGTGATGTGGCACATGACCACTCATGACATGACACTGCTGACATGTACTAATTGACGATGTGGCAATGTCAAGTCACTGTTGCTGCTAAGTATTGGATGTCTTCTTGAAGATGCTTTCTCTTCACCTCCTCATGGCTTGGTGATGCAGAATCTTCAATGATCTTCGGTCTTTGATAATCGTTTAAAACTAGTGTCCCTTCACTTTCTCTTGATCAATTAACTTGTAAGTTCAGCTACAATAGAGTCTTTAAGAATTATTCCCTCCTTCCCCATCATCTTTCCATGACATGATAGGGTAGTTGTTCCTGCAATTCACTCATGACGAGATGACATCAATTTGAAAACCCCCTAGTCTAAGATGATGCATTTTGATACACCAAATGAGCCCAGAACAGGTGACAGGATGGGAAGAGGGATTCAATGACTATGTAATGTGTAGTTCTAGTAGCCAAGGGAAAATCTTGAGCCCTGAGACTACACAGTGCGCAGCCCAAGCAGGCCTAAGGGACAAGACTGCACAATTTCCAGAACTAGTGGGGACAGGATGAGAGAATGGACACTGGGAGAGCCAACTGCACAATTTTGGGAGTCAAGTAAGGTTGGACTATTGCGTAGATGTGAAATTCAAGGACTCAAGGGATGATCTTGAGGCTTGAGGATTTGAAGTGTGCAGTTTAATTTGGGCTGGGGACATGATTGCACAATTCTGGAGGTCAAGGCTGAGACTTGGGCACATAAACTAAGCAGTGCAGTAGCCCTGGGAGACAGGAGTTGTGCATTACGCAGTTCCAAGAAGCAAGGTCAAAAATAGAGTACTAAGATTGCGTAGCTCAAGAGAGGCTCGGAGAGGCTAGGTTGCTCGGTTGGGAAGTTTTTCCGAAAATGGCTAAGTGTGGAATCGGTGAGATTGGTGATGGACTTTGACTGTGATCACACACTTAGAATATTTTGACAACATGACAACATAGATCATCCAAACACATGAACAAAGCATTTCCCTCCATGTGACAGCTTTACAACAATATATGACAAGTGCGACACTTAAGATAGACTTTGGGATGACCGTGACGACACTTATGTGACAATGCTCAAAACTTTGTGAATGAGTGTGACAGATGTTTACATAGTTAGAACAACTCATATACACAAAGAAAAACCTTTGAAACCATTAGAATAGGCTTGTACACATTGCACGACAGCCAAACATGCCAAAAGACGACAGTTTACCCAACATGCAAAAGGGAACAAAACATTACAAGAAAGCTCATGAAATAAGCTCTAATGTTTGCGACAACAATGTACAAGACCAAGGAAGGCTTCGAAATTAAGTGTAAGCCAAAATTTTGGAGGGTGTTGCAGTAGCTACAACACTTGGTGACACATTGGTTGAACTCTAGCTTCTCTATCTTGGTTTAAAAAAATGTGGAGGGCCTCAGTTCTTCAGGGAGTATTGATTCATCATGCAGATTACTTTGGTCTTCCCACTTACCCCATGAATAGACATAATCCCCTTTGTACCTTCTCTGTTGAACACAACATAATATTTAACAATATCACAATGTTTCGAGTCGGGAAGGGTAGTGTAGCTCGCAAACTTAAGATTTTCAGAGTATAATTTTTCATCTCTAGTGTTGCTCCACTACCAGCAGGCCTGGACAGTACACTAGCAGAGTCACGCAGGAACACAAACATTGCTTCGTTGTTAGTGAGCTTGGATAGTACCCTGGTGGAGTTGTTTGCTTCAACTCTCTGCACAGGAAGCCTTTCTCTTCTTTCGCCTTTATTTATTTATTTTAATGAAAAATGTGCATCGACACTTATTTATTTTGGGGCAGAAGAGGGATCCTGACTTATTGAGAGAAAAAGAGGTTTTTCCTTCAGAGAAGCATATAGAGACCTTTGGTTTAGGTTTTCTCATTTATATTTTTTCCCATTCTCCACTTATACTAGTTGGATAAGCATGGAGACATTGAAACATAAAGAACGGGTGTGGGCATGAGGTTTCCATAATAGAAATGGGTTCATGGTTGGACCAAAATTATCCTTACGGATGGATCGTATTTTCCGTCAGAACTTCATCGGCCAAAATATATAATCAACACAAGGAAGATGGACATAAGTCTAGCCAAATGTTGAAGTGTCACAAGATTCTTTAGAGTTCGGCCACACACATACTTAGAAGCCACAACATGTACATGCACACCACTTATTCACATGACGAAAACAAAACAAAACTCAAGCAAATAAAAATAAAATACTATGTACACGATGTAGGGCACAACCCCAGGTCTTCATTGAAAATAGTTTTTTAAGTATTGGCCATTGACAGGGAGAGAGTCAATATTCCCGTCAAGTGATTGAAGAGGATAGGTTTGCTAGCCAAGCTTTTCATGCACTGTGAATGGCCCAATCCATAGGGACTAAAAGTTAGTGTGTTTTCCTTTGTCCTCATGGGTTTATCCCACTTAAAGACTAAGTCACCCACGCTAAAGTTGTTCTTCCATGCAGACTTCTTATCGAACCACCTCTTGATATGATTCTGGTGAAGTGAAATTTTTTCTTTTGTTTTCAACCTTTCTTCCTGTAGCTTGCGAAGGGTATCCATCCTACGTTGCACTAACAGACATGGCTTGCCTTGGGATTCTTGTGAGAGTTGGAGAGCAGGAAAGTAGATGTTGGGCAGGATTATGGCTTCTTTTCTGTACACCAAGAAGTAAGGGGAGGTGTTCAAGGAAGGTTTCAGCGTGACAAAGTCAGCATAAGGCATTAACCAAAGTTGAGTGCCAGTTTCACTGCTATAGAATATGGTCTTTTTGATAATGTAGATTAGGTTCTTATTCATGGATTCAGAAAGACCATTCCCCTGTGGATAATAATTAGTTGAATGTTTCAATACAATACCATTTTCCAATGCAAAATTGTAAAGTCTTAGTGATGAGAAGTATGTTGCATTATCAAAAACAAGTGAAGTAGGAATGTCGAACCTGGAAATGATGTTCTGCTGAAGGAAATTTATGACTTCCTAATCATTCACCTATTTTAGCGGAACCACTTCTTTCGACCACGTGAAGTAATTTGTGGTAGTAAGGATGTAGCGGTGTTTCTTTGATGAAAGCGGAAATATTTCTCTAATAATATCCAAGCCCCACTGTTGAAAAGGTCCTTCCATTGCAACGGGATGCAATGGGGCGCCTGACTTCTTGTTTCTGTTGGCACACCTTTGACAAACCAGCACACTTGTGAGCATAAGCACGAGCATCTTTGAATAATGTAGGCCAATAAAAGTCAGCCTGCATGACCTTATGCATCATTGTGTTGCCCGCAAAGTAACCCTCTTCTCATCCGCCGTGGAGATCACACAATACCTTTTTAGAATTGTTACATAGCATTTTGTCACTATCCTTGTACTCCGCATTCCTCGATCCTGGAGGACCTCTACAATGAACCCTACATGATTTCCCATCATGAAGAAAATCCCATTATGTCCCTCTTCATGAGCAGAACATTTCCCTTTCGCATCATTTCCTAAGAATCTTCCTTTTACCCCAGTTTAAAAGATCGACGCTAATGACCCGTTCCCTCCTCGTGCCGATTTGCAACGTTTAAAACTTGGCCTAGCGTTGTACGGCACAAATGTGCCTTTCCTTAGTCATGCCGATCCTGTCTTGGCAAGTTTGTTAAATATGGAAACGAAGCTTCTAGGTCTAGAAGCTTTGTAATGGAAGTCTGGTAAATGGTTGGGCTGGATGGAGTCGAGGAATTCAGTTTGGGATCCTTTCCCCTATGAAGATGGAACAAACCAAAGAGATAATCCCTCTCCCATCATAAGAGGAACCATCTCCCCTCCATCAAAGCTATATAAACTCCTCATTTTCCAAGCTAAACTAGTCTTTTTGGAGCTTAAATAACTAGCAAGATATCTATAGCTTGTAGCTTTCTAGTTTATGTTTGTGGATGGAGAATAGTGTGTTTGGTTTGGTTTGAAACTAAAGGGAAGAAGCCTTAAAACTTCCATTGTTGGGGCTATCCATGAGATGCTAGCAAAGGTGTGGGAACCCAGATACATCGGAGGAGACTTGCAACGTCAAGGATTTCGTTGTAATCTCTTTCTAAACTTATATGAATACAACTATTGATTGATTTCCTACATTAAGTGTTATCTTACATTTGATGGCTTAAGATTCATTAACCTTTTAAGTAGGCTAAATGCAATTTGTATGCTATCACGTTTGTTGTTGTTGTTTGTTTGCTTGTTTTAGGTATCTAAAGGAAGGAAGCATGATCATCACCAAGCGGAATAATGTTCTAAGAGGTAGGCCCTCTTATTTGATTCTAGCCTAAGGAAGTTTTCACTAGATTGTTTGTTTGTGGCTAGACTCGCTCTCTCGGGCTAGAGGAATTGTCTTTGTCTGCATCGAGAATTTACCTACACCACAAATTGGCGACCACAATGGGAGCCAATCCTCTCGTTTGATTGATTTTCATTTCATGGTTTGTGTGAAATTTTGTAGTATCACCTTTCCCCTTTGGTTTTCTCTGCTTTTCCTGGTTTACTGCTCTAAGTCTGAAATTTACAGTGGCAGGTTTGGTTTTGGCTTTTGAAATTTTTTATTTTTTTCTTGAAATCCTCGATCAGCGTGTTTAATTTTTTGATAGTCACGCTGACCAACGTGTTTTGTTTTAAAACTGTCGCGTCGTACCCCCTTGTGGCGCTTGTTGTCAGTTAGGAAATCGCGCCGATTCCTGTAGGTGAAGATCAGGGTTTCTCCTGGATCATAACCAGTGTGTCTTGCCCTCTTAATTTCTACCTCTTAGCCTGTTTTTCCTGTGTTCTCCCTAACTGGAAAGCTTCATTAGCTTGGTTTGTGTGCTTGTTTGGTTTTCCTTTTCCTTACTTGATTTTTGAGTCTTTGGATGGTTTATGGCTTTAGGGCATCTAGGTCATCATCCATTCAGCTGTTAGTGTGCTCAGCAAGTCAAGTTTTTGGTTAGCTGCTCCATGCATTTTGTTTTTTAGTCCTTTTATCGCTTTGATTTCAATTAAACAAGTTTGAAAAGTTTTATTTGTTCTTCTCTTGATTAAGCGTCTCTTTTTGGGCATAGATTACATTGCTCATCTTGTTTTTGGTTGAGTCTTTGCATCATTGGTTTGGAAAGAATTCTCTTTTTGTGCTTTGTATTTGATTGATGTTGATTGTTTGGAAATTTTCATTGAAGTGTATGTGAAAAATTCATCTTATCATTCCATTGAAAATACATAATTCTAGTTTTCTTAACCAATATGTTACATTAGATAGCATCATTTAAAACTAGAGTTGCATCATCATTTGCATTCGAAAAGAAATGAATTCTCTTTATTGTTGAAAGGACTACTTGAAGTGCATTTGATAGGGAAGATAGGAAGTGGAAATAAATTTCATTGTTTTGTTTTCAAAAGCAAAGTAGTGAAAAGGTCATCTTGCTTTCAGTTGCTTGTTTGTTGCATTGATTGGTTTCTCTACTCTCATTAGTGTAGACATTCATTGAATTGAAAGGGTTTTGTCTCATTTAGCTGCATATAGGAGTTTTTTCGAGTCACATTGATAAGGCCTGAAAACTGAGACATAATTTCAAGATAAACTTTAAAATGTTTTTAGTTAACGTAAGGTGCATTTGAAACTTAACGCTCACATTTAGAGGGTCTAGACTAGAGA
The DNA here is from genome assembly GCA_031772625.1 of Pinus tabuliformis. Taxonomy (NCBI): domain Eukaryota; kingdom Viridiplantae; phylum Streptophyta; class Pinopsida; order Pinales; family Pinaceae; genus Pinus; species Pinus tabuliformis. The sequence goes on from CM062820.1 coordinate 522,622,794, forward strand.
CGTGTTCCGACGTCTTTAAACCTAGTAGTTGTCATTCACTTCGGAACTAGACAGCACTAGTACGAACTTGTGCTCCCCATACTGTCACATATATAAAGGGAAACCCCACTAGGTTGCAATCCTTTATCCGTTGGAAGCCGAGTCTGCTGCCTGGTAAACCTGATACACCGAACACAACATTCAAGGAGATTATCGGCACATACTTCTCGGTTCGCCAGGAGGTATTCTGCAGTTCACGGTTACCTCATAATCCTTTATGCCTAGAGTACCCTGAGTAGTCATTTTGGTCTTTTTGACTCTTTAAATTTAAAATATCATCGAGCACTTGTCCTTTCGAGCTCGTTAACCCTAAAAGCGACTAGAGTCACCTTTCATCCTTTTCTCGACTCCTAAAATATGAAAAGGCAAAGTTTTGTTTCAGTGTCTTAAAATTAACTACCCAAAAAACATTCCTGGTTAATGTTATCTTCCTTAATGATTCTTTAGGGTCATTTCCAATGGAAACATTTCCAAAGTCTACCAGTCAAGGATTCCCCTCAGATGGGAATCCTAGTCCTTTTCCTTCTTTTGGAAACGTTGGTGCTCCTTATATGGCAACGTTGTCCCTCCCTGGGTTAACCATTGGTTTACCTGTTTGGTTATTTTCGACCTCGATGGTACCGAGTGTCCCGACTCTTGTCTATCCATCTCCTTCATTTGAATCACAACACGATGATTCTAAGGTTGACCTCTCACCTTCTTCCCCTATTTATTCACCTTCCTCTTCTACTTTTCCTGGTTAAAGTTTGAAATCCAGTAATGAGGAGACTAAGAAGAAGAAGAAGAAGATGAAGAAGAAGAAACCAGATAAGTGAGAGGCCAATTGTGCAACTGTTACTCCAAATTCACTTCCCGTCGACAAACCTTTCGATCCTTTGTGGAAGGTAAAATTCCATTGCAAGCTATGTAAGGGTAACCATCTCCTTTGAGATTGTCCTGGTATTCCGAGAGTCTTAGAGGTATGGTCTCAAAATCCGAATCAACCATTCCCATCGACCTTTGGAGATCATGTCGATGCTACACCCTTGGCTAGTGATGGTAAGAAGAAGGGAAAAATTAAATTCCCTGTAGGTTATGTGAAGGAGAGCGTCTTCTTTACCTTTGTCCTCTTATGGATAAAGCTTCCAAAGTTTGGAAAACCTTACAGCTCCTCAACCCCAACTTCATGTTGGTTATCAGAGGCTTTCTTCTAACCCTCTCCTAGTTAGTAAAGAGATTTACTTGGATTCATCTCTTTCCCATCCTACTCTTCTGAGCATGGATCTATTGGGTCTGTTCCCGACCAACCATTGGTCGAAAAGAGTGTCGACTTGGCTCCGCCTTCAGTTTTTCATCTATTCCCGAAGAGAGTAGTAATGATCATACTACTCATGTTCTTCTAATCTCCTTAGATTCTCGTGAATCGAAGAGTGGCCCTCTCATCCCAGTTGTTTAGAAGAGTCCTCCTCCTTCTCCTGCAAGGCATGGGGGCAATCATATGATAACCCCCACCAAGTAGTTCTGTCGTTTCTTTTGATTGGAGTCAATTGACTACTTTTCGCCTCCCATCTTATGTGCCTTTCCATGTCACAATACAAGCCTATAATATGGTAGTACATGGCACTATATTAGATGGTGTTTCTGTTAGCATCATGTCTTCTACTACTTGGAAAGCTTTGGGTTGCCCATAGCTTGTGCCAGTCACCCAAAATCCGTTGGCTTTCAATGGAGGAACCAGTCAACCCTTAGGGATCCTTCCAAAGTTCCCTATTAATTTGGGAGGAAATATTGTCTATATAGATGTGATGGTAGTCCAAGTTCCCTTAGATTTCAATATTCTCCTTGGACGCGGCTATGTTTATAACATGGGAGCTCTTGTTTCTTCGCTTTTCCGTGTGGTCTGTTTTCCACACGAAGGGAGAATACTAACCATTGATCAATTATCATTCATTCGTCACCAAGTTCCTCCTATGCAACCATCACCCCCTATTAGTTCTTGTTTGCAAGAAATTCCCTCCCCTCCATAGGTCAATTATGTGGCTACCCATCCCGTCTCCACATCTACTGATGATCGCACAGATGGTATAGTACATTATGTACTGGGGGCAATGGAACCCAATCTGTCTTTGATACCAGTTGACATGTATTTCTCCCAGAGTGTGGTTCTCCCATCTAGTGATGACCTCTTGGGAGTCATGTTTTCGTATGGTCCATGAACAGATACGAAGCATAGTTCCTTGTCTTGTGTCAATCTCCTTAAAAAATGAAACAAGGACCTTGGAGCATAGTTCCTTGTCTTGTGTCAAGCTCCTTAAAAAATGAAACAAGGACCTTGGAGCAGAGTTCCTTGTCTTGTGTCAAGCTCCTTAAAAAATGAAACAAGGGATGTGAGCATAGTTCCTTGTCTTGTGTCAAGCTCATTAAAAATGAAACAGATGTCCGAGGACAGTCTCTTCCTATATCAACCTGGTTAAAAAATGAAACCGATGTCCAAGGATAGTTTCTTCCTATATCAACCTCGTTAAAAACTGAAACAAGGGATATGAGCATAGTTCCTTGTCTTGTGTCAAGCTCGTTAAAAAATGAAATTGATGTCCGAGTACAGTTTCTTCCTGTATCAACCTCATTAAAAAATGAAATCGATGTCCGAGGATAGTTTCTTCCTGTATCTACCTCGTTAAAAAATGAAACATATGTCTGAGGATAGTTCTTTTATTATGTCAACCTCATTAAAAAAATGAAACAACTCCCTTTTCCAAATCGAGTCTTTGATTAAGATCTCGTAAAATTCTAGTCGAGTCTTTCCTTGATCTCGAAAGTGAAACTCCATTCCATCCACCTTTTGGCAACCCAATGTCTACTTTGGTGAATGAAATGAAGTTTGGGGGGCATGTGCCTCGGCTCTCATCATGCTGGGGGCATGCCATTTTTTTCATCCAAGCATAGTTTTTCGTTTCAAGCTTGTGTAAACATGAAACAGAATCCAGGCATAGTTTTTCATTTCAAGCTTGTGTAAACATGAAACGGAATTCAAGCAGAGTTCCCCATGGTTCAAGCTTGTGTAAAAATGAACCCATGCCTAATTTAAATCTCATGATTGTCATTTTTATCAGCTAATTTCTGTTATATGAGCCTTGGTTGTTTCATTCCATGGCCACCATCTCTTTGGTCGGTCATATTCTTTCACTTGGTTGTTTTTCCTTTCCTGAGGAACCACAGTAATGAGTGGTTTTGTTAGCCAACCTCTTGATCATTACATGTTTTGAGAAGTTCCATTATAACCGGAACCAGTTGCTACCCTTTATACCACTCATTCCTCCAGGACAAGTCACCTTTAAGATCTTTTCTAGCTCGTAAAAAATGAAAAGATTGACGAGTCACCTTTAAGCTCTTTTCTGACTCGTAAAAAATGAAAAGATTGCCGAGTATTTTTCTAATTTTGACTTATTAAAGTAAATAAAAATGGGGAGTCTTCTTTAATATCTTTTCAGACTCTCAAAACACGAAAAGATTGCCAAGCTATTATCATTTTGAACTCTTTAAAGGTTGCGAAACGTCGTTTACCCAGTATACGTTTACCACTTTTTCGAGTTGGGATAAACTATTTACAAAAAAGGTACTCCTTGACTGAAATGGTCAAGTGGTTCTCTCAAGTATCGTTTTCTACCTTTTCGAGCTCGAGAGACACAAATTTACGAAAAGGGACCATGTGGAGTTTTCTTTTCTATGTCTTTTTCAAACCCTCTAAACATGAAAAATATACCGAGTTACACCTTTGTTGAACTCATTAAAACATTAAACGACATCAGATTCGTCACTATGATGAACATGAGCTTCTCCTTCCTAGGGATCATTAATCTTACTAGGTCGGATTCATCTGAAGGATGGACTTACAGTGCAAGCACATGCTATCCCCTTCAAGCTTGTGATAAAAAATAATTGGGGTACCTGCCAGAAATGGTGGGGGGAAATGGGAAATTCTATCAGTTGTGTCAGCAACTCACTCTTGAACATGACACTTTCTGCTTCGTGTCGGGTTGGGATATCCTCACTTCATCATTGACTTTCCTGGGTTGGGTCATTCATTTTTGCCTTCCATTTGATCTCTGCCATGTCATCATGACCTCTGATCCTATGGATCCAAAAGCTACCAAACTCCGGAGTCGTGTCGCCGATATGTTCAAGAGTTGTCCTTCTGCAGTTACACTCATTCCTGATCTCTTTATCATCCCTAATCATTGCATCCCTTTATCTTTTGTTGATTATGTGGGATACACCGTAACCCTCCTTCGACACGATCACTTCCTGTCGACTTCAGCTCATTATCCGGGAAGTTGGCTAAGAGACTCCCTTCCAGTACCTTAGAGCTTACATGCCCTAATGGAAAGTTCTTCACACTCGACGACAAGTTCACATCATTGGCTTTCGATCGGGTGTTCAACTTCAGTTCCTTTATTCACATTTTGTGGATTGTTCTGCTGGTACCTTGAGAACCATTGTCATTATTGGTGGTCTCTCTTGCGCTTGTTAACGGTTCACATCATTGAAGAATTTGTACTTTGATCGGGTCCTGTTAGAGCGTAAGACCCCAGGCTCATATTACAAATTTCTAGGTTGCAAGGCTATGTGACATGATCATGCTAAAGTACATGTCTCTCTCATATGGATGGCTGTTACCATACCATGAGTTATTATATATGATCCTCTTTATTGGATGGATATGCCCATGCCTTGGATCCATTTACATGATCTCTCTCTCAATGGATGAGTCCATACCACGATTCACGTATCATTTGTCAGAGTTTCAGTGATGTATATGTATATATGCTTGTTTGCATGTTTTTCGACGACAGAATCCGGTTCCCTACATCTACTTGTAAAGCATTTCACCCCTCACTCTAGTTCAGACTTCATGCTTTAAGGGGCATCTGTTACATAGAATTTTGTCACTATCCCTGTACTTCCTGTTCCTCGATCCTAGAGGACCTCTACAATGAACCCTACATGCTTTCCCATCATGAAGAAACTCCCATTATGTCCCTCTTCATGAGAAGAACATTTCCCTTTTGCATCATTTCCAAAGAATCTTCCTTTTACCCCAGTTTATAAGACCGACGCTAATGACTCGTTCCCTCCTCGCACTGATTTGCAGGGTTTAAAACCCTGCCTAGCACCGTATGGTGCAAATGATCCTTTCCTCAATTGCACCGATCCTCTTTTGGCAAGTTTTTTAAATATGGAGTCGAAGCTTCCAGGTCTAGAAGCTTCGTAACGGAAGTCTAGTAAATGGTTGGGCTGGATGGAGCCAAGGAAGTCAGTTTGGGCTCCTTTCCCCTATTAAGATGGAACAAACCAAAGAGATAAGCCCTCTCCCATCATAAGAGGAACCATCTCCCCTCCATCAAAGCTATATAAACTCCTCCTTTTCCAAGCTGAACTAGTCTTTTTGGAGCTTGAATAACCAACAAGATATCTATAGCTTGTAGCTTTCTAGTTTATGTTTGTGGAGGGAGAATAGTGTGTTTGGTTTGGTTTGGAACTAAAGGGAAGAAGCCTTAAAACTTCCATTGTTGGGGCTATCCATGAGATGCTAGCAGAGGTGTGGGAACCCAGATACGTCAGAGGAGACCTACAATGTCAAGGCTTTGGTTGTAATCTCTTTCTGAACTTATATGAATACAACTATTGATTTATTTCCTACATTAAGTGTTATCTTACATTTGGTGGCTTAAGATTCATTGACCTTTTAAGTAGGATGAATGAAATTTGTATGCTATCACGTTTGTTGTTGTGGTTTGTTTGCTTGTTTTGGGTATCCGAAGGAAGGAAACAAAAGGTAGCTGGAGTAAGGAAGCAAGATCATCACCAAGCGGAATAGCATTCTAAGAGGGAGGCCCTCTTATTTGATTCTATCCTAAGGAAGTTTTCACTAGATTGTTTGTTTGTGGCTAGACCCGCTCTCTTGGGCTAGAGGAATTGTCTTTTTCCGTATTAATAATTTACCTACACCACAAGAATCATGTGCTTCCAAACACCTGAGCAGTACTTTGTTGAGGTGCTTTCTAAAGAGCACCTCGTGCACCAATTGATAGTATAATGCTTCAATTCTAAGTGCCCTCTTATGACATGTGAAAAAGTGGGATGGAACTATGTCGTGCTCAAGGTATTGGTGCACATCCGCGTACCAAGCATTTGTGCTAGTAGTGGGGGAGGCTCGCTCAACGTTGTACATCTCAATTTATTGCTCCCATCTTGAAAGATATTCTTCTTCTTCCTTTGTGTTCATACCACTGCTAGTCGACAAAGACCATGGCCCTTGACTATGTGGACTGAATTGATCTCTATATCATATTCTTTCAACCCAATTAGCCAATTTTCTCTTCTTTCACCCAACTCTTGTTGAACAAGCAATAATCTAACTGTTGGGTGAAGAACAAAGATAATGCAATGATTCTTCAATAGATAGGGTCGAAAGTGCTTTACCGCCTTGTACACCACATAAGCTTGTTTATCCACGGTGGGGTAGTTAAGTTCTGGTCCTTACAGACTCGCACTCATGAAGGAGATAGGCCGCTTATTGTTCAGTTCATCCTTTTGGGTGAGTACAAAGCGAGAGAAGTGTCAGAAGCAAAAGTGTAGAGAAAGAAATATTTATTGAAGTCTGGGTTGTACAATGCAGGTGTTTCTGCGATTGTTTTCTTAATATGGGAAAACACATCCTTTTCCCTTTTATCCCATTTATAAATTGCATCCTTCTTCACCATCTCCTATATTGGCTTAACAATATGAGCGTAGTCAGAGATGAACTTGCGGAGGAAGTTGATTTTCCCCAAGAAGGACTACATGGCCTTCTTATTCACTAGGAAGGGAATCTACGTGATTGTCCTGACCCTATTTGGGTCTATCTTAATCGCACTTTTGGAAATCATTTGGCCCAAGAGATTACCCTTGGACACCATGAAGATATTTTTCTTGGGATTTAAGGATATCCCGTACTTGTGACGTCGCTCGAAAAATTTATTTAGTTGGTGTATGTGGTCTGACCTCTATTTGAAGAACATTGTTACTCGTTAAGATAGACCACTATGCTTCATCCTATCAGTCCGCAGAAAGCGATGTCCATATCACGTTGAAATGTCGCACCAATGTTGATTAAACTAAACAACATTTGCCTAAATGTGAATGTGCTCCACTTCGTATGGACGATGGTCTTAAGTCTGTCAGGCTCTGAAACCAGAACTTGGTTGTATCTGGAATAACTGTCTAACAGAGAAAACATTTCTAACCCCTATATCATTTGCAATATTTGTTCCATAAGCAACACAGGGTAGTTTTCCTTGTCTGTGGCGTGATTGAGAATTTGGAAATCTACACACAAGCGAGTTTCCCTAGACTTCTTTCTCACTGGGACCAAATTTGACACCCAAGTTGAGTGCCACACTTGTATATGATCCAAGCATCCAATAGTTTCCTCAACTATTTCTAAATAAGAGGCTCAAGTGTTGGATGTACTTTTCTCAAATTTTGTTGGAATGGCTTGGCCCCTTCTTGTATTGGTACATATGCTGGATGATTTTGATGTCATGTGTTTTAAGCTCATTGTACGTCTATGAAAACACATCTCGGTACTGCTTGAATAAGCGGATAAAGGCTTGTTTCTCTTGTGGTGTACAACAAGTACCAAGATTGCCATACCTCGAGCCTTTTTCTGTTCCCAAGTTAATATGCTCATGCGACAGTGTGGAACCGTGGGTCTTAGCATTAACAAGCCGCCAAAAGTGATTATGTAGGTCATACAACTTCTACAACGATACCACACCCTTTGGGATGAGATTTCCTTTACTTGCACTGGCTAAATCTTGCAATGTGTAGAGTCTCATGACTGTTTTGTTTTTTACACTCTTTTCATCCATTTTTCCTCTTTTCATCATCGCTATCAACTCAAATAAGTAGTAAACTATAGATTTTCACATGGTAAGTCCCATTGTGAAAACACACATCAATGGTGTGGAGATCCCAAATACATTGATTGATCTAGGAGCAGCCATAAATATCATGAGTAAACAAACTATGAATCAATTAAAACTTTCTAATCTTCAATATACACCTACACTATTACAATTGGCAGATAGATCTATAATCAAACCTGATGGTGTATTAGAAGACATATATGTATCCTTATATTCTTGGGAATACCCTGTTGATTTTATGATTTTAACACCCAAGAATAACTTAGGAGGACATCCATTGATTCTAGGAAGACCATGGCTAGCTACAACCGATGCTTTTATAAGTTGTAGATCTGGTGATATGTTCATTTCTGATGGGAGTACAACAAAGAAATTCACACTGTATCCACCATAAAAAAAAAAACAGTAGAGGTTGAAAATGAAGAATGGATAGATGATGACTTTGATATAAGACCAATCTTTGCTACTTCACAAATAGATGAAGAAGATCAAATTTTAAATTTAATGGAAAATAATGAATCTTCATCATATTGTGAATCTAGTCATAATTTTCAAGAACAATGCAATATTGAATATGTATCATCCTGTCAACTATCCTTGCATTCTATGGAAAAATTTGGCGATTCTACAATTGAAATATTTCAAGGAAAAACTTTGAATATCAACACTAATTTGGAAGAATTTCAAAAGAAATAATTAATCAAGATGTTACAAGGACATTCATCCGCTTATGCATGGGAATATACTGACATGAAGGGAATTGATCCTAATACTTGTATACATCATATATATATTGAAGAAAATGCCAAACCAATTCGACAACCTCAAAGAAGAATGAGTCCAAATCTAAGGGAGATTTTTAAGGAAGAACTACAAAAAGTGTTGAATGTCAATTTCATCTATCCAATATCATATAGACAGTGGGTTTCACCCTTAGTAATTGTTCCTAAAAATAATGGAAAATGGAGAGTGTGTATTGAATATAGGGAATTGAATAAAGCCACTTTAAAATATCACTTTCCACTCCAATTCATAGATCAAGTTTTAGATACATAGACAAGAATGAAATATTTTTCATTTTTAAATGGTTTTAGTGGGTATAATCAAATCCAAGTAGCCCCAGAAGACCAAGATAAAACTACCTTTACCTGCCCATGGGGAACTTATGCTTACCGAGTACTTCCTTTTGGATTATGTAATGCTCCTGCAACATTCCAAAGAGCAGTATTAGGCATTTTTTCTAATCTAATTCATGATTGTGTGGAAGTGTATATGGACGATTTTACAGTTTATGGAAATTCTTTTGAAGAAGCTCTTAAAAATTTGGAAAAAGTTCTCATTAGATGTAAAGAGGAAAATCTCTCATTAAGCCATGAAAAATGTTTTATGATGTTTACTGAGGGAATTGTTTTAGGACACCATATTTCAGGAAATGGAATTAGAGTGGACACATCTAAAGTAGAAGTTATTTCTAAATTATCAATTCCAACTTGTCAACGAGATGTTAGAAGTTTTCTTGGTTTCACTGGTTATTATAGAATATTCATAGAAAACTTTACAAAAATTGCATCTCCACTTTTCAAACTGCTCACAAAAGACTGTGAATTCAATTGGAATTCTGATTGCCAAAAGGCCTTTGAGTCATTAAAAGAGAAAATCTCTTAAGCACCCATTCTTAGAGGACAAAATTGGAAATTACCTTTTCACATTTCAACTGATGCTTCAGACACAACTTTAGGAGTTGTACTAGGACAAAAAGACTTAACTCCATATGCCATTTATTACACTAGTAAAAATTTGACTCTTGCAGAGTTAAATTATATTGTCACAGAGAAGGAGTTTTTAGTTGTTGTTCATGACATCAATAAATTCAAACATTATATTACTGGCTATGAAACTTTTTTACATACTAATCATTATGCAATTAGATACTTAATGAATAAACCAATCACTAATGGCATAATCATTAGATGGTTATTGTTGTTGCAAGAGTTTAACATTACTATTTTGGATCAACCTGGAAAAAAAAATACAGTTGCTAACTTTTTATCAAGGATTCAAAATGATAACAATGACATGCCTGTAGAAGATAATTTTCCCGATGAATATCTTTTTGCAGTATCTACTAAATCTCCATGGTTTGCAGATATTTCTAACTATTTGGCTATAGGAAAATTACCATCATACTTGTCTCCTCGATAAAAAAGGAAGGTAATTCAAATTAGTGCATCTTATTCATGGATAAATGAAGAATTGTATAAAACAAGGCTAGATCTGATCATCTGAAGATGTGTTAGAGAAGATGAAGTACCAGAGATACTGAAATCTTGTCATGATGAGCCATGTGGAGGACACTTCGTTGACAAAAGAACTTCTTACAAATTCCTTCTCTTAGGATACTATTGGCCTTCCATTTTTAAGGATGCCAAGGAGTATGTTAAGAGATGTGATAGTTTTCAAAGGATGGGGAAACATGTTCCTTCAGATGAGATGCCTCTGCAACCTCAGGTACTTATTGAACCCTTTGAAAATGGGCTCTGGATTTTGTTGGTCCAATCAATCAACCTTCGATATAGGAAAAGTAAATTCTTGTTTGCACTAATTATGTTACAAAATGGGTAGAAGCTAAAGCACTTCCTTTTTCTACTGAAAATGTTGTAGTTTCATTTATTTTTTAGGATATCTTTACTTGTTTTGGTGTCCCAAGAGAAATTGTAACAAATCAAGGTACTCAATTCACATCCAAGTTGGTACAGAAGATAATGGAGGAATACAAAATCAAACATTGGAAGTCTACTCCATATCATCCTCAAGAAAATGGACAGGTGGAGTCCACCAATAAAGTCATTGAAGCAATTCTCACCAAAACTGTGCATTTTCATAGAAGAGATTGGGAAGAAAATCTTCCAGAAGTTTTATGGGCATACCGCACCACATGGAGAAATACTACAGGGCATACTCATGATATTGTTTATGGGAAACAAGTCTTGTTTCTTATTGAGTTTCAAGTCAAAACTTTCAAGACAACAGTCAAATTGGGTCTTGATCTTTCAGAGGCACAAAAACAAAGAATGGAGCAACTGAATGAACTTGATGAGATAAGACAAGATGAAATCCAAAGAACCAATCTAGTTCAACAATAGAGATCCAAATGGCATGACAAATATATCAAAGAGAGAAAGTTCCAACCAGGAGATTGGGCATTACTGTTTGATTCAAAGTGAAAAGATTTCCAAGGGAAATTTCAAACTCATTGGCTTGGACCTTATGAGATTGAAGCAGTCTTTGAAAATGGTACAGTTAGGATCAGAACTATTGATTAAGAAAGGACCACTTTTCTTGTGAATGGTCATCGACTCAGAATCTATCATAAGCCATTGACCAAAGGAATAATTTATCAAATATTTGCAAGATAATACTGATTTACAGTTGGTGAAGAAGGATTTTCCTTCTTCCCCAACTTGATCTTCAAAAGTCTTTTTCTTTCTGAAAAATAAAAGAAAATAAAAGTAAATAAATAAAAATATGTATAAACTTGAAAACCAACAATGGTTGGTGTAGAAATTTTGAATAATATAACACTTATTCACAGAGATTATCCTGATTATACACTATTTGCGGAATGCATGCATAATACATAACCTCCTCTACGTTGATCATCAATTTGCGGAATTAAAAACAATCGCATGCGCACATTGAAATATCAATCGCACATATCAACACAGTATGTAATGGGGAAAGCATTCAGCTGAAAACCCCGAAATATCTGTATATTATAATGATAGAGAACATGTAACAATACATAGTAAAATACTCCTCACAAGTACTCAGTACTATCTCCACCTGCTACACAAAAACTAGCTCAGATCTGAATCAAGTCACAAGTTCAAATCTCTGTTGGAATTATGATACATATGTTGTACTTGATGGCAACCCACTCATCTCAGATAATAAATTATAGTGTAGAGAAAAGTTCACGCACTTTTATGCAGAGAAAAGTTTATTTCATGTAGAGAAAAGTTCACGCACTTTTATGCAAAGAAAAGTTTATTTCATGTAGAGAAAAAGTTCACGCACTTTCATGCAAGGAAAAGCGCGTATATGTTGGAGAACTTACCTTTGGTCCATGGTAGTTAGTCCTTGGTATTTGAACCTATGAGGAAAAGCACGTATATGTTGGAGAACTTACCTTTGGTCCATGGTAGTTAGCCCTTGGTATTTGAACCTATGAGGAAAAGCGCGTATATGTTGGAGAACTTACCTTTGGTCCATGGTAGTTAGTCCTTGGTATTTGAACCTATGAGGAAAAGCGCGTATATGTTGGAGAACTTACCTTTGGTCCATGGTAGTTAGTCCTTGGTATTTGAACCTATGGTTTTGGACCATGGTACTTCGTCAAAAGTGTTGATCTCACGTACTTTCATGGTTGGTTCATGGTATTAGTCCAACAGTTTTTCTATGGTTTTGGCCCGTGGTATTGTGAAAGGCCTAAGCCTATATAAAGCAAAGGAGATCACTTGGCTAATTCATTCTTGCAAATCGAATATCTTAAGATCTGAAATATTGGGTTATTGTTTTAAAAGTTTGATCTATGAAAGGGAAGTTGAAAGCGAATCTGTGAAGGGTGATCTCTCGAGCGCTGCAGCTGCGGAAGTGCGGAGGCGCCACAGAAGGTGCAGTGCAGAGGCGCCACAGAAGGCGCAGTGCGGAGACACCACAGAGGCGCCACAGAAGGTGCAGTGCGGAGGCGCCACAGAAGGCGCAGTGCGGAGGCGCCACAGAAGGCGCAGTGCGGAGACGCCACAGAAGGCGCAGTGCGGAGGCGCCACAGAGGCGCCACAGAAGGCGTAGTGCGGAGATGCCACAGAGGCGCCACAGAAGGCGCAGTGCGGAGGCGCCACAGAAGGGGCAATGCGGAGGCGCCACAGAAGGCGCAGTGCGGAGACGCCACAGAGGCGCAGTGCGGAGGCGCCACAGAAGGCGCAGTGCAGAGGCGCCACAGAAGGCGCAGTGCGGAGGCGCCACAGAAGGCGCAATGCAGAGGCGCAGTGCGGAGACGCCATAGAGGCGCCACAGAAGGCGCAGTGTGGAGGCGCCACAGAAGGCGCAGTGCGGAGGCGCCATAGAAGGCACAGTGCGGAGACGCCACAGAGGCGCCATAGAAGGCGCAGTGCGGAGGCGCCACAAAAGGCGCAGGTGCGGTGGTCGCGGCGCCACAGAAGGCGCAGGTGCGGAGGGTTTTGGGTGCATAACTGATGTTTGGTTACTGGTATTGAGTTCAGATAATAGCATGATTAATGACTTATCTTTATGTACTAGATCTGGTTGATAACTCTCATAATATCATTGTATATGTATGGATCTGGTGATTGGGTGATTCAGAAGGTTGTTTGATTATGAGCTTCAATGTTGTTATTGGGTCCAGTATGAAAATTGGATGAAAAGTGGCCTTTCAGATTATGTGTTGTGCTTCAGTGTATCCAGTCTAAAAATTGATGAAACGTGGTACCTGGAGGACAGAAGATTGTAGGCCAGCGCCTATGTACTAGTATCTAAGCTAGTACAAAAGCTAAGGGAGATCTTTGGAGCATTATAGCAGGTAGCAGCCTGCGTACTAGTAAATGGATCGGCTAGTACAAGAGCAAAGGGGGTTGTAGCTCCCGTACTGGTATAAGACTGCACCAGTACAAATATTGTAAAAGGATTTTCTTATTAAGAAGAAGATTGAGATGACTTGCAGTAGGTGGTTTTTCTCCCGCATTGGGTTTCCACCTTATATCATGGTGTTCATGTGTGTGCCTTATGTGTGATGATCTATTCTCTATTACGGCATCTGTTATCTGATAATATGGTTGATAATGTTCTAATGCACTCATTGAAGATCAATTAACTTAATCATAAGAAGTTGTGGAAGTAGCATATATGAATCTGATTATGGAAACGAAAAAGTTTTATTAATGTGATAATACTGATTCACCCCCCCCTCTCAGTATTATTTCCAACAATCTCCTCCATTGTTTGCCTGCCTCTACTGCGCAATCCAAGATGAGAATGGATCTGATCCAAGCTCGTTTTCCTTGTCTTGTACTGCTCAATCCTCATTGGCAATCTCAATCAATGATTGTGCAAATCTCATGCACAGCTATAGTCACAACTGGTAGTAGACTCACCCTTTCACCCACCTCTAACACTTGTCTCCACTGAACTGTCCATGCACTAAGTCAACCGATGTATTCTTTAGTTGATTTATGAGTTAATAATTAGTGAATTAATTAATAATTAATTCACACCACTCATCACTAGTGTATTTGGCAGTTAGACTAAATACAACTAGTTCAACTAAGTCAAACTAAACACAACTCCATCAACTCCTCAATCAACTCCACCAAACTCAATCACTTGAGTTCTAACTGAAGTCCATCATGCAATAGCTCAACTAACCCATAGGAAAAGTGTATTTCCTTCTGGCAGTTGCATGTGCCACATCCATAGCTCGAACTGAAGTGCTGCAAGGGGATAAGATAATGTTTATAGTCCAAATATTATTAAGAGCTAATAATATTCGACGGTTCTATTTTTTGACTGGCAGTCTAAAAATAGACTCCGCCCATATGTTTAAAATAGAAGTCCATCTATTTTTACCAACATGACCAATCATCCATAAACAGCATCCTGCAACTCATAGACCATGATCCATATGTCTAAAAATAGACTTTGCGCCAAAAAATAGCCTGTGGGCCCACTTAGTGAAGGCGACTTCTTTTCACTAAGCTCCATCATCTTGTTGCATTTTCAACACTCCCTCTCAACAAGATATGGATTATCTGCAACCCCTATCCTGCCTCTGTGGTATTCGAATTTGCTCCTGGTGAGTGCCTTCGTCAAGATTTCAGCATCCTGATCCTCCGTGGGAATGTATGAAAGTAACATGATTCTCCGCTACACACAATCTCTGATATGATGGTACCTAATGTCGATGTGGTTGGATCTATCATGAAATACTAGATTAGCCGAGAGTTTAATGCAACTCTGGTTATCACAACAAATCACAGTAGGCTCCAAGTGTGACCCGAACAACCCGACCAGGATCTTCCTCATCCATATAGCCTTGCATGCAGCCAAACTTGCTGCCATATACTCGGCCTCTGCTGAACTAAGTGCCATGGAACTCTGCTTCCTGTTGTACCAAGAAACTATTGTCGACCTGATACTGAAAAATCCCTCCAGATATGCTCTTTCTGTCCGTTGGGCTCCCTGCCCAATCTGCATCCGTGAAGCCACATAGCTTCACCTCATCCTCCTGTCTGTACCACAATCCATATCCCGATGTGCCTCTGAGATAACGCAATACATGCTTGCCTACCTTCCAGAAGAGCTTGGTTGGCTTAACCATAGCTTGTGAAAGCTGGTTAACAGCATAGCATATATCGAGTCGTGTATTGACCAGATACATAAGTGACCCCACCAACTGTCGATAAACAGTGGCATCCACTACCTCCGCTGAAGTAGCATCCTCCTTCCTCCAACCTCCAGGAAGAGGAGTATCAACAGGCTTGCAGCCATGCATGTTGAACTTCTCCAGTATCTCCCAGGCATACTTACCCTGAGAAACAAATAGTCCATCACTGTGCTGCCAAATTTCCAATCCCAGGAAATAATGAAGGAGGCCCAAGTCCTCCATCTCAAACTCTCTAGCAAGATCCTCTTTGCATGAAAGTATCAACAGCTCATCTCCCGTCAAAATCAAATCATCTACATAAAGTACAATGATCAGCAACTTCCCTCCACCACAATCTGGTATAGGTTAGGATCTTCCTCACTCTTGGAGAATAAAATTCCGGTGAAATAACTGTCTATCCGTGTGTACCAAGCACGAGGTGCTTGTTTCAACCCATACAGCGCTCTCTTGAGCCTGCACACATGCGACTCGCTTCTGAAGATCTCGAAACCTTCGGGCTGCTCTATGTACACCTCCTCCTCAATGACTCCATTGAGGAACGCAGTCTTCACATCCATCTGATGAATGTGCCACCCCATCTGCGCTGAGAGAGCAAGAATCGTCCGTATGGAAGAATACCTTACGACAGGTGCAAAGGTCTCCTCATAGTCAATCCTATCTATCTGTGAGAAGCCTCGGGCAACAAATATTTCCTTGTACTTCTCCTTACTCCTGTCAGCTACCTGCTTCACTTTGTAGATCCATCTCGAACCCACCACTGATTTCCCCTCCGGTCTTGAGACAATCTCCCATGCACTGTTTTTGACAATCGAATCATACTCTTCCACCATGGCATCTACCCATGCAGGATCCTCCACAGCTTTCTCGAAAGAGGATGGCTCAGTCACGACACATTTGCTCACAAGAGCCATGTATCCAGTGTACCAATCAGGTGACTATCTCTGTCTGCGCTGCGCTGTAGGTGGTCCTACAACCTTCTCTGCATCTTGAGCTAGTTGCTCAGCTTCTGTAGTGTGCTTTCGCCCTCTGATGGTTGGCGCTACATGAGTGGTCTCTTCCACTCCATGAACTTCATCTTGTGGCTGATCCACATCCTGAAGCTCATCCTTAGGAACTAATAGCTCCTCATCTGCATGCAAGTGTGGCTCCCTCTCAAGCGAACACTTCATGGCTTTCTCCTCCTGAAATTTGATATCCCGTCGCATAACAGTCTTGTGACTGTCTGGAAAATACACACAATAGTTATGGGGCGTATCAGTGTACCCCAAAAATATCCCAACCTCTGCGGTTGGCTCTAGCTTCTTCTTGGCATCCTTCGTCACATGCATGTAAACAGGAGAACCAAAAATCCTCAAATGGGAAATATCAGGCCTCTTACCAGAATAAGCCTCCTCGGGTGTACTCATGCCAAGTATCTTGTGAGGACAATGGTTCTGCACATATACTGCAGTATTGCATGCCTCCGCCCACAAGTGAAGGGGTAGGCCCTGATCATGCAACATCGCCCGTGCAGCACCCACGACCGTTCTGTTCTTCTGCTCAGCAACCTCGTTCTGCTGTGGGTAATGGGGAGCTATGAGCTCTCTTCGAATCCCTTCTGCGCTGCAGAAGTCCTTGAACTCGCCATAGATGAATTCACCACCATTGTCACTCCTAAGAGCCTTCACCTTCTTCCCCAATTCCTTCTTGACCAGTGATTTGAATTCACAAAACTTTGAGTATGTCTCCCTCTTCTTCTGCATGAAGAAGATCCAGCACTTTCGAGAGAAATCATCAACAAAGATCACATAGTACTTGTGCTTTACTATTGAAGCTACTGAGAAAGGTCCACACACGTCTGTGTGAATTCTCTCAAGGATCGTAGTGGCGCGTCTATCCTTCTCGTGAAAGGTGGCTTTCACAAATTTTCCCAAAGTACACCCCTTTCACTGATCTGACTGCGCAAGAGTACCTTTAGGAAGCCCAATAGAAATCTGCTGTAGTGTCTTCAAGGCTCCATGGTGAAGGTGGCCCAATCTCCTATGCCACAGCTCACCATCATCCCGGCTCACCAATCCGTCTGCCTTGTATGCCATTGCTACACAGCCATCTACATGCAATTGATAAAGGTTCTTGACTCAAACCCCTATCTTCCGGGTTTCTCCAGTTGTCTTACTGCGCAGGAAAGCCTTTCCCTCGCTGAAAACAACATCATATCCCTTGTCTTCTAACATCGCCACAGAGATAATATTCTTCTTCAATCCTGGAACATGCATCACTTCCTTCAATACGAAGGGTTTACCAGACTCCCTCTCAAAGGAAATGGTACCGATACCGGTCACACTGTATCTACCATCATCGCCTATCTCGACGTGCACTCCAAGATCTTTCTCATCCAGATCAGAAAACAAATCTCGATCTCTTGTCATGTGAAAAGACGTACCATTGTCCAAGAACCATACCGATCCCATCACACTTGATACCAAGCATGCAATCAGTGAAAAATCCAGCTCAAACTGCGAGGCTAAGGCCTCTCCCGCTGCAGATCCAGCAGCTTGCTTATTTTTCTTCTTCTGCGGACAATTTGTGGCATAATGTCCGTGCTGGTGATAGTGAAAGCACTTCACCTTGGACATGTCCTGCTTCTTGCCTTTCGCACTGGAATGAGAAGCTTTCTTGTTCTTCCCCTTCTTTGCTTTGGCAGCCAAAGCGCAATTTTCTTCATCATATGCCTTTGATGAAGATCCGTCCCTAGTATTCTGCCTGCTCTCCTCTTGCACAAGATCAAACCAAAGTCTCTCCCATCCTAGAAATTTCTCTCGACCACTGACAGAGTCCTGATAGGAATGCCAACTCTTCGGAAGACCAAGGAGAGCCAAGCTTACCAAGTCCTCATCATCAACAGTCACCCCCACACTTCCCAGCTCATCCCGACATTGGGTGAACTTCGTGAGATACTTGGGTATGCTGTCTCCTTTCTCACACTTAATGTTTCTGAGTTTATCCTTGAGCGCCAACTTCCTCTGGTCGCTCTTGCTTTGGAATAAATCTGTCAACGCTTTCCACATCAAGTATGGAGAAGCCTTTCCATGCAGGCTGGATACAATGTGATCCTTCACGCCCTCCAACAGAATCCTTCGACACTTTGTTGTCTTCTTTTGCCAAGCCTCAACTTGAGCAGCATTAGTAGGCTTTGGGACCTCATCATCTATGAACTCCTTCAACCCATTGTCATCTAACACCACCTCCATCCTGTCTTTCCATGCAATATAATTCGAGTTGCCTTCAAGGGCATACTCCAATCGCAATCCGTTGAAAGACATTTCAACTTCGACACCAAGAAAACACTGCTGCAAATTCGAATTCCACCAGCTCAAAACTCAACTGCTTTTGATCTAAAATTCGTGAGAACAAAGTATTTCTCATACAGAGATTGACTGTATGGGCATTCACCGGATATCTCACCTTCGAAAAGAAGGATGAATCCAGAGGCTACCTGGCCCGATTACAGACTCTGCCTGAAGAAATAAAATGTAATCACTTTCTGAATAATAGATCTGATGATCAACTTCGCTCTGATACCATGTAGAAATTTTGAATAATATAACACTTATTCACAGAGATTATCCTGATTATACACTATTTGCAGAATGAATGCATAATACATAACCTCCTCTATGTTGATCATCAATTTGCGAAATCAAAAACAATCGCATGCACACATTGAAACATCAATCACACATATCAACATAGTATGTAATGGGGAAAGCATACAGCTGAAAACCCTGAACTATCTATATATTATAATGATATAGAACATGTAACAATACATAGTACAATACTCCTCACAAGTACTCAGTACTATCTCCACCTGCTACACACAAACTAGCTCAGATCTGAATCAAGTCACAGGTTCAAATCTCCTCCACTATTTGCCTGCCTCTACTGCGCAATCCAAGATGAGAATGGATCTGATCCAAGCTCGTTTTCCTTGGTTTGTACTGCTCAATCCTCATTGGCAATCTCAATCAATGATTGTGCAAATCTCATGCACAACTATAGTCACAACTGATAGTAGACTCACCCTTTCACCCACTTCTAACACTTGTCTCCACTGAACTGTCCATGCACTGAGTTAACTGATGTATTCTTTAGTTGATTTATGAGTTAATAATTAGTGAATTAATTCACACCACTCATCACTAGTGTATTTGGCAGTTAGACTAAATACAACTAGTTCAACTAAGTCAAACTGAACACAACTCCATCAACTCCTCAATCAACTCCACCAAACTCAATCACTTGGGTTCTAACTGAAGTCCATCATGCAATAGCTCAACTAACCCATAGGAAAAGCATATTTCCTTCTGGCAGTTGCTTGTGCCACATCCGTAGCTCGAACTGAAGTGCTGCAAGAGGATAAGATAATGTTTATAGTCCAAATATTATTAAGAGCTAATAATATTCGACTGTTCTATTTTTTGATTGGCAGTCTAAAAATAGACTCCGCCCATATGTCTAAAAATAGAAGTCCAACTATTTTTACCAACATGACCAATCATCCATAAACAGCATCCTGCAACTCATAGACCATGATCCATATGTCTAAAAATAGACATAGTCTAAAAATAGACTTTGCGCCAAAAAATAGCCTGCGGGCCCACTTAGTGAAGGCGACTTCTTTTCACTAAGCTCCATCATCTTGTTGCATTTTCAACAGTTGGCATGTTTATACAGAAAATCTAAGGTGAAAATCATTTTTTGACACCTTAAATTTTCCTCATACCTATCCATATGTCTAAAAATAGACTTTGCGCCAAAAAATAGCCTGCGGGCCCACTTAGTGAAGGCAACTTCTCTTCACTAAGCTCCATCATCTTGTTGCATTTTCAACAGTTGGCATGTTTATACAGAAAATCTAAGGTGAAAATCATTTTTTGACACCTTAAATTTTCCTCATACCTGTTTTAAACCCATTTTCTTTATATCCCACTATTTTCTTTTCAGAAATAAAATAGCTACAAAATTACTGAGTTTCTGCAGCTCTAACAAATTTCTGCAGCCAATTTGACAGGAAATTCTGATGAAACAATTCAAAGAGTAATTGAATCCCTCTATTGCAAATCACTTGAATACAATATAAAGGACAACAACCAAAGGTTAGAAAGCAATAATTCAAAGGTATGCAACTCTTTAATTTGATAATAGGGATCAAAAACATTGAGTGCATGAATCATATAGACATTGTACTACCAAAATTCAAAATCATTATTACTAAGAGTTGATAGTATCATGTCAAATCGAATCTAATCCACCATTCACTCCTCATCATTATACTTATGCTCCAACCCACATCACGATTTTATTGATCTGATCACCCAAATCATGCTCTCAACGGTTAGATTCGGTTGCACTTCTTTATACCCTTACCACTTACAGTCACATCATTCACACTCTCATCCTCATCGCTTTGAAACCCTCCTACCTTGTCAAACAAAACAATCTTGAGACAAATATTCTCAACCATGGGGGTTATAGTTAGAACAGAACCAACAAGGAGAGAAATTTTAAAAGGATATCCACAGACAAGAGAATTATTGCAGAAAGCGCAGTGGCTGGAGTTTGTGGAGAAATTCAATGGTTTCCACAAAGAAGTAACCAAATCCTTCGCCAGAGCTTTTGATGGGGTGGAAGTCGAGATAGGGGACATAAAATTTATAGTAACAGAGTCCTTTGTTGCCGAAGCTACTGGATTGCCTCGAATTGGAGAAAAATGGTTTAAAAACAGAGGTATTGAGAGGGAGGAATGGAAGGTTTTTCTGAAGAACCCTAGCATGGACACCACCATTTTTAAGAAGGGAATTCCGAGCACAACATTGAAAAGTAAGTGGAGAAATTTACTTTTGATAATTCAAAAAATTGTTACTTGCGAAGGGAGGTTTGGATGCATGTTTTTCTATCATATTCGATTGTTAATGAATTTTATTGAGGATAATGAAATAAATATTCCATATTTCTTACTTAATAGTCTAAGGAAGATGTCACGGAATGTTCAAAGGAAAATTCAGTTTATAGAGAATACCATGTATCACCATGGTCTTGTTAAAATCCTTGTTGAATTTCATCTTAAAAATGTGGGTGATAATTGGGAAAGCTTTTAGTGAGGAATCATTTTAAGGAATATACTCAAGAACAACCGAGTAGAAGCAAAGCCAAGAGAGGGAGAAAAAGAAAAATTGAAAAACCAATGGAACAAGAACAACAACGGCCACAGCAGTCGTCACAGGATGACATTCCTCTTGTAGAAATTTTAGAGAATATAAACAAGAAAAATGTTAGAAGAGAGAAAGCCAGCAAAAAAATAGAGAGCACACCCAAAACAGAAAAGCCTAAGATAGAAAGGAAGAAAGAAAAAATTCAAATGCCTCCTGTGACAAGTTTAAGAAGAAGTACCAGACTCAATCCAACAACAAAAGAACTTCCTTCAAAAAGTATAGAGCATATCGACTTAGAAGCAGAGGAAGATTCAAGGGTTTCTCTGCCAACTTTCATCTCACCTCCTCAAAGCCCAGGCCGAAGAACACCTGAAATTGATCCTGTACAGCAGGAAATTTATGATTATATCGAGTCTCTAGAGAAAAGAGACGCGGCAAGAACATCATCTTTAAATCAAGAAGAAGTCCAGTTTAGTAAACCACAAGAACCTCTAGTGATAAATGTTTTAAAACAATAAATTTTTGAGTTGGAGACACTAAACAGGTACATTCAGAAGGAGAATCAAACCCTAAAGGCGCAAAGTGAAATCCAAATAGCTAAGAGTGACAATATTATTTTACATCTAAGTCTGTGGTATAAGAAAATTAAGAATTTGAAGTAGAAAAATAGATCTCTACAAAGACAATTCATAAACCTGAAGTACAAGATTCTCATGAAAAATCCAAGGATGGCAGTGGTCGGAAAGAAATGGAAAACGATGAATTTGTATGTACTTGCAAAGGTCTCAAAAGAAATGCAGTAATTAAACATGATACATCATTTTTGTGTTTTGCATGAGGACATGCAAAAACCTCAGCATGGGGGAATGTAGAGTCTCATGACTGTTTTGTTTTTTACACTCTTTTCATCCATTTTTCCTCTTTTCATCATCGCTATCAACTCAAATAAGTAGTAAACTATATATTTTGACATGGTAAGGTACTCAGATGTCTTATTTTTCATATTTATTAATGTGCCTTATTATTAAGTTAAAATATTGCAATAAGCTACTGAAGATTCTACAATTGTTTCATGATTCCGTGAATATCTCCATGGTTTGTTAGATTCCAGTACGCCAGCAAAGCAAAGAAGCACATGGGCAGATGGAGATTGATCTCCTCATGGATCTCCTCCTATTCGCCCGAGCCAAATCATCAAGGAAATCGCCCAGTGGCGCAGTTAAAGAAGCAGGTCAACATGTGGATAAGCGGAGCAACGAGAGTTCAGATAAATCATAACTCTCTCATTTTCTTTCTAAATAGAAAATCGTAGAGAAATGTTATTACTTTGTTATATATTAGAAATCAAACTAGAATTGTTTTAAGTTTTATAAGGCATAAAAGTCTCAATCTGTTGAGCACGAGTTATATATATATACTCTGTAAACAGAAAGCAGAGAAGGCGTGTATGTAATCTTTGAATGATTATTTGAAGTTGTATAACTCTGGTCTCATTAATTGAAGAAGCATTTTTTGTCAACCTCATGCACAATTAGTTGTTGAATTAAAGTTCTAAAACCTATTTTTTTGTGGAGGTCCCCTGCAGACAGTTGAGGTTCAATATTTTACTTTTATCTCAGTCATTTCGTTTTCATTATTTCTAGAATTTCATTATCGTAGCTTTAGTTTCTTTATAGTCATTTGTTTATAGTCTTTCTTTTGTTTTCTACCAATTTCAATCATTTATATGCTTTCTAAAATAGAACCATGTATATAATCTTCTTCTTTTCATAGAAAATACATATGTTAGATTGCATTCCTTCTATTTTTGCTTTATCATTTCAAAATTAAATTGTTAATTACAGTGTGGAGATCTTAACATAGGATGCTTTATAAATTCATTCTAGAATAGAAGTGATTCTCTTTTAGAGCATAAATAATTGTCTTTCTAGAACATAAGTAGTTTATTCACAGATTTTAGAATAACTTTCTTTTTAATTTCTTTTCAAAAACACAATTTATCTTAAATAAGTTTTTGTAGAATTTACAAAGTAGTTTTTCTTTTCCATTACCTTGCATAGTAGTTCTTTTGAAACTAACAATAGTCAGTTAAATAGGATCATGATAGCTTGTTTTAATTTTCTTTTCAGAGTTGATTGTAGGAATTTAATTGTAAATCATCAATTTCATTAGGAACATAAGAATAAAGAAAATCCTTAAAATAAACACAATCATCATTTTAATAAACTCAAGAAGGATTCTAGCATATATAGTTCACTTGCACTTCACAAGTTTACCAACTCCGGTTGATAATTTATGTAATCAATTTAAGAACATTAAATTGACCAAACATTTTGGCGTCGTTGTCGGGGAGGTGTAACTAGAAGTATTGATTTCTTTTGGATAAAAAAGACAACCACAAACAAACAAACAAGAAAAAGAAAAAAGAAAAAAACATGATATGCATAGGGAAAGAGACTCTAGGAGTAGATTTTTAGGTAGAGTAAAGAGCTTAATTCCAACAACATCACTTACCCCACCATGACCTCATAGTGCCACACCACCCACAGAAACTTGAAATCCATCCATAGCAGGAAAACATAAACTTCCAGAGGAATTAATATCTAAAATCGAACCTAGAGATTCACCAACTTCATCAAAAGAAGCCATAATAGAAGAAGATCCCATATCCCCAACAACAAGAATAATTTTCCTATATTCAATTGGAGAACAAGTTCTAGCTCAAGAGTTGGAAGTTCCTACTGAAGAAAAGGAAGAAGAAGCCTACTTCAAACCATTGATAGAAGAACCATAGGAACTAGAGGAAGTTGAAAACCCAATCTTAGAACCAAAACCAGAACCCTATATTAGTTATGAATAATCTACAATGGCTGGAGAAGGGGAAGGAGAGGTACATTAATTTGAATGGTGAACAACCTAGGATTGGACGGGGAAGAAGAGGTGGAAGAGGAGGTGGAAAAGGAGATGGAAGAGGTGGAGGAAGAGGAAGAGGAGAAGATATAAATCCAGAACCCTTTGGATTTCCTATACTCGATGAAGATACAACTGTAACAATAAAAAATATG
The DNA here is from genome assembly GCA_031772625.1 of Pinus tabuliformis. NCBI lineage: Eukaryota > Viridiplantae > Streptophyta > Pinopsida > Pinales > Pinaceae > Pinus > Pinus tabuliformis. The sequence goes on from CM062820.1 coordinate 522,647,500, forward strand.
TCACCCTCTATTCTTACAAACTTTCATGGATTAAGGAGTGAAGATCCTGAGACATTTCTCTTTGGATTTGAAGTCTTGTGTATATCATATGATTATCTACATGATGCTCAAAACTTGAAATTATTCCCTGCAACCCTTAAAGATGCAGCATTAAAATGGTTTATGAGTTTAGGAATAAACTCCATAAGAACATGGGAACAAATGAAAACTACATTCTTAGAGAAATATAAGGATTATTGTATGCCCCATAACATTAAAGATGAAGTCTTTAAAATGATGCAAAAAGAAGATAGAAATCTTGAAGATTTCGTCGAAAGATTTGCTTACAATGTAAAAAGGGAAAAAATGAATAATCTATATGAGGAAACTTTGAAAGCTTTCTTATTGAAATCCATTAGAGATGAGTGGATTGATCTTCTCAATCTAATGGGTAAAGGAGACATTTCTTAGTTGTCACTAGGAGAAATTTGTGAGTTTCACATACACATTTCAAGAGGCAAAGAAAGAACCGGGAAAAATCCAAGAGATCTTGTTTTATCAAGGATTAATAAATTTGCATCTAGGACAGTAAGTAGAGCAGAATTAGGAAATTTGTTTGATAATTTAAAAACAGATATTTTAGGGAGTCTTAGTGATCAGGTGCTCAAAATTATGCTCAAAAATAAAAGTGTCAGAATTTTGTTAAACTTAGCTTCAGATCGAAGAGTTCATCATTCTGATTTCAACAGTGCGAACGACACTCAAATATGAGCTCGTATGTAGAAGTTATAGCAAGTCAAAGTTCAAGTTTGACTTGCTTACATGACATGATTGGATGACGTGGAAGGTCTTTCAACGAATGAGGAGGCGCAGGGCAGAAAGCTTCCATTGGCCCTCGCATATCACAAATCGCATGTCGCAGGCGGGTCTGCATTAAAAATCAGCCCCAGAACAGCTAGGGTGTGATGCGATGGATCGCAATCGTAGATTGGGAAAGGGGAGGTGTTACAGAATCGGTCTCGGCAAGGGAAGGGTTGCGAAGTGATAAATCGCAAAGGAAAGGCTATACAGAAAATCAGCCCCTGGCGAGTTCAGGTTGCGATGTGATATCGTAATCGCAAATCGCAACAGGGCAAAGTCCCATAGACCTTAAGACCACCAGAACTCCACCGATTACGATATCCCGGATGTGATTTGTTTATGGATTCCAGTTAATATCCCATTCGGTCTGCGCACATCACAATCAGACATTTCCGTCGTGTTCACAGACCTTAAGCCGCTGGTCCTTGCCGATTGTGATTTGCGATTCGGCCGACAGAATATGGCCCGCTGCGCTGCGAAATTTTCGCCCAGTTAGCCGTTTTCGGGGATAATTTGTAGGATCATGTCGAATGTGGAGCATTTTGTGGAATGAATAGTGGGGAAACTATGAAAATTCATAACTACTTCAATTTTTCACCAAATTGATTGTAAAAAGAGGCTAGATAGCCATTTTTTAGTATGTTGAACTCATTGAGACAGGTTTCATAGGTTATTCAGCATTGTAAACACATTTTTTGTCAGGCCAGGGTAACTCCAGCAATTAATGAGCGCAAGACAGAACTGATGGATTTATTCATTAGACAATTATTTATTTATACATATACACAACGGATCAGTTCATCTTCTAGATGACTGTCTAGCTTCACCTCATCCGTTTCGGATTAGGTGTCAACATTCCCCCCCTTAATCTGAAGGGATGTTGGTGAGTCCAAGCATCGTTCTGAATCTTTCAAGCTTTTCTCTTCCAAGCGCTTTGGTGAAGATGTCTGCAATTTTCTCGTTTGTGGAACAATGACGGAGATGGATTGTTTTGGCCTCAACATGATGTCGGATCAGATGATATTTAGTATTGATGTGCTTAGTACGATCATGGAACTTTGGGTTCTTGGCCAATTTTATTGCAGAGGTGTTATCAATCATGAGTGGAGTTGATTGTATTTGTTTTACCTGCAAATCTTCAAGAATTTTCCTGAGCCACACAATTTCTTTCGTTGCTTCAGCTGCTGCCACATATTCTGCTTCTGTTGTGGAATCTGCTGGTACTGATTGTTTGCGTGATCTCCAGGAGACAGCTCTCGATCCAAGACTCATAGCATATCCTGAAGTAGATACCCCAGTTTCTTTGTCTCCATCGAAGTCTGAATCAGAGTATCCAATCAAGTTGAAGTCGTCCACCTGTGTATACTTGATTCCAAGGTCTTGAGTTCCCTTCAAGTACCTTAGAACTCTTTTTGCAGCAGACCAATGTCCCTCACAAGGCCTTTGCATAAACCTGGAGAGGATTCCAACAGCAAATGAAATGTCTGGTCTGGTAGTAGTGAGGTAGATGATCCTACAAGCTATCTATACTTTGTTGCATCCTCAAATTCCTTTCCTTCAGTAGATGTGAGCTTCAAGTTTTGTTCCATTGGAGTAGAAAGGGGATTGCACTCTGTCATGCCAAATCTGTATAACAAATCTCCAATGTATTTCTTTTGAGAAAGAAATATGGACTTTGGATGTTGGGTTACTTCAATGCCAAGATAGTAATGAACATAGCCCAAATCAGTCATTTCAAAAAAATTTCCTAATTCTTTCTTTATGGATGCAATATAGCTTTCATTGTTCCCTGTCATTAAAAGATCATCTACATATACCACAAGATATACAACTGTTTTGCCAACTTTCTTGACAAATAAAGTTGCATCATCAAGATCAAAATGATTGAAGTTGAGTTTCAGAAGATGCTCAGTTAATTTTTCATACCAGGCTCGTGGTGCTTGTTTGAGGCCATACAAGGACTTCACAAGTTTGCATACTTTGTGTTCATGTCCTTTCACAGCAAATCCTTCAGGCTGGGACATAAAAACATTCTCTTTTAGATCTCCATTCAAGAATGCAGTTTTTACATCCATTTGATGGACTTTCCAACCGTTCTGAGCAGCTAGTGCAAAGAGTGTCCGGATGGTGGCCCATTTTGCTGTGGGAGCAAAAGTTTCCTCATAATCGACCCCTTCCTTGTGTGCAAAACCTTTTGCCACAAGCCTAGCTTTGTGCTTGTCAAGTGAGCCATCAGCTTTGTACTTGTTCTTGTAGACCCACTTGCAGCCAATAGGTTTGGTTCCAAATGGAGGATCAACCAGCTTCCAAGTGCCATTCTTTATGAGGGCATCATACTCCTTCTGCATCGCTTCTTTCCATTCATCATGAGAAGCAGCTTCTTTGAAGGAAGTTGGTTCAAAATCTGTAGACAAGTTCAATTCACAATCATAAGTAACATCCATATCAACAGGTGAATTAGAGTTATCTACATCACCTCCATCTTGTCTGTTTGTATTTCTGGTTCCTGTTTTTCCAATTTCATCAGGATGAACACTTTCAAGTGTCTTTGTCAGCCATTTTGGGGGACCTTTCTGAGATGGTCCAGGCTGTTCTGTTGATTGAGTTGGGTCTGAATCAAGATTGAGTCTCCCAATTCTATCAATTACATCACTTAAAGCATCATCCGTTGTTGGAGTGTCATGCAAGGGAGATTGTTCTTCAGAAGAGGATTCCACATGTTGATCTAGTATAGGAATCCCCCCTTCAAGATGTGGAATCTGATTATCAAACTCTTGGAATGATTTCGGTTTTGTGAATCTATCCAAGCGATCAAGTTGCCGCTCAACAACACTGTCAGATTTGGATGATTCAAGAAAAATGACATCTCTAGATAAAACAAACTTCTTATTTACTTCATCATAAAGGCAGTATGCTTTAGATGTGTTTGAATACCCCAGGAAGATACACTTACGACTTCTAGCACCAAGTTTGTTTCTATGTACCTTTGGTATTAAAGCATAACAGGTGGAACCAAATATCCTGAGATGTTTTACCGAAGGAACATGTCCATACCACAATTCATAAGGAGTCTTGTTTCTTATAGCACTAGATGGACATCTATTCTTTATATATGCAGCACATAGAACAGCATCAGCCCAAAACATTGTCTTTACATTTTTGAAGAAAAGCATGGATCGTACTATATTCAAAATTGTTCTGTTCATTCTTTCAGCGACACCATTCTGTTGAGGATTATAAGGCACAGTTGTTTGATGTTTAATCCCATGTTGGCGAAGATAGTGTTCAAATTCATTTGATGTATATTCTTTTCCATTATCAGTGCGAATAGACCCAATATGAGATTGTGCATCATTTTCAATCCATTTATGAAAATTCTTGAATGTTTGAAAAGCATCAGATTTGTTCTTCAAAAAATAAACCCAACACATTCTGGTGTAATCATCAATAAATGTCATGATATATTTATTTCCATTTGCAGAAGAAACAGGCATTGGACCACATAAATCTGAATGAATAAGTTCAAGCTTCCTATGTGCTCTTGAATGTGAATCATGAAAAGACTGTTTGTTGTGCTTTCCTAGAATGCAAGCATCACATTGTTTATGTTTTCTAGGAAATGTAGGCAAACCAGCAACACCATTTTTCTTCAATAAGCGGAGACTATCATAGTTTAAATGTCCAAATCTAGCATGCCATAATAAACTTGATGGAAGTGCACCTTCTTCATGATGAGAAATATATGAGAAATGTTGTGCATGAGCAGAGGTTCCTTGCAGTTTAAGAAGTCTTTCTTCTTCTATACCCCTCATGACAAGTGAGTGGTCAGATGCCTTTCTTACCTCAAGCTTGCCATCAAACATGTGAATGGAGTGACCTTGCTGGCGGATGTGGACCAGGGACAGCAAGTTTCTCTTGAGCTGTGGGAGATATAGAACATGATCCAGAAGAAAGTCTGGAAGACCAGGCAGTTTAAGCCTGATTGTGCCAAGCCCTGATGGCTTGATTTTTGACTGATCTGCAAAGTATACTGCTCCATCAACATTGTCAGTGAAATCTTCAAAGAAATCTTTCCTATGAGTCATATGACAGGTTGCTCCTGAATCAAGCAACCAGTCATTTTTCGAACAAGCAAGTGAAGCATTAAACAAATCTTCATTTACTCCAATGTTACATTGTGCCTCAATATAGTGAGCGGATTCAGGTGCTTTACCTTTGTCTGTGTCATCAGTTTTACCTTTCTGCTGATTTCTTCTCTGCTCAACTTTGTCCCATGGTAGCTTGCATGTAGAAGCATCATGTGATCCATTTCGTTTGCAGCGAATGCAATGCAGATCTGCCTTTTCTGCTTGAGGATGTCTGCCCCCCCTGCCTCTGAAGTATCTTCCTCTTCCTCTTCGTCCACCTCTTCCTCTTGTAGAATCTTGAGCAGGATGCTTTTCTTTATGAGCAAGGCAAACAGTCTCTTCAGAAGATTCAGGGACTGTTTTCTTTCCAAAGGCTTTCTCTCTTTCAGCAAACTTTTTCACAAGAGTGTCAAAGGTTATATCTTTAAGATTTCCATTTGCTTGTAAAGACTCAAGATAGTTAGAGTAGGTAGGATAGAGTGCTTTGAGAAAGGCAATAAGAGAGATATCCAGCTCAACCTCAGTGGATTTAATATCATGCACTATAGACTTTATTTCAGATGCAAGAGTAAGAGGATCATTATTTTTCAGTTCAAGAGTGAAGAGTTTAATCATGAGCTGAACAACTTCAAGTGCAGAATGTGTATCATAGAGTTCTTTCAGCTTTTGTAAAGCTTCAAAGGCAGTGGAATAGGATGAAATATGACGACTTACTTCCTCATTTACAGATGCTGCGATCAATGCAAAGGCTTTGCTGTTCTTGTTTTCCCAAATGGCGAGTTCTTTTTCTGATGTGGGCTGCACAGGGTCTTTGTCTTCTTCTCCGACACACACTCCTTTCCACAGTTCATTGTAGATAAGGGTGTGTTTTACCATCCGGGACCATTCAGAATAGTTCTCCTTGCCAGTGAGAACTATTCCAACCATAGAAATGATTGAATGCATTCTGTAAAAAAAATATCTCTGCCAGAAAAAAAACTTCTGTTGATAAAAGACTTCTGCTGGAAAAAAAAATTTCTTATGTCACAGCCTTATGGAACCTCTCTATGTACCAATGCATCAGTTATTAAAAACTGTCTTTTACTTGAGAACAGATTCAATGGTGTTCCATTTTCCTTCATACATCAAAGGCTCTAAAACATTTCATAGAGCACTACTGGAGAAACTTTGAAATAGTGAACTAATGTATGAACAGTGCATTCAAAACTCAAACATAAAGTCTTTTGGACAGCGCATTCAAAGAACACTGTTTGGACAGGTTTTTATAAATGCTCAACTTCATTGCAACATTGAGTTTGCCAATATTAAACATAGCCCTGCAAAATTTCACCGCACAAGGGGAATAACATACACAGTCTCCAACACACAACTTTCACCGCAGAACCATGCACCAAACACCATTCAAAACTGCGCGCACTGAATGAACCATATCAGTCTTCAATAAAAAACGCAGTCACCATTAAACGCAGTCAACCATATACTACTCCCTTCAAAAAAAAAAACGCAGTCAACAGATACCATGTATGTCAGTCTTCAATAAAGAAAACGCAGTCACCATTAAAAGGCAACAATACATCAATACGCAATCTTCTTGCATCAATACGCAGTCAACCATTAAAAGGCAACAATACATCAATACGCAGTCTTCTTGTGTTGCTTCAAACAGCCAGATGCTTCTAAACCTCAACCAGATCAGTGTACAGAAAGGGGTAAAGCTTTAATGATTGATGAAAACTGTAAATGAAGAGATGACAGCCAATTTTCCTATAGTTTTACTTTTAAAACTTCTTAATCAACCTCTCTATTCGAGAAGCATCTTGCACAACAATGAGCACAGCGATTGCTTCATTACCATGTCACTGCTCTTCTCCTCGCTGTCCAATACCACCTCGCTGCGGAACAATGAAAAAGACTGTTGTGGAACTTTCAGTTCAACAATGAAAAAGACTCTTCGAACTGTGAGATCTCTGTGAAAAAAAAAGCAGCAGCGTCTTGAATGAAAAGGGCGCTATTTTGGATCTGAGACAGTTCGATGATGGCGTTCACCTACAGTTTGCATAGCTATATCCCTAAAAGAGCTTTCGCATCAAATGCTTTGACGCAGGTCATGGCCTTCAGGTAATGTGGAATATGCAATTAGTGTTTCAAAAAAAAAGACCAGCGGAAAGGGAGGGCGCAGTCTCTGGCAGTCAGAGAGCGCAGGGCGTTCAATATCAATCTGAAACGCATCAACGTTCATAGCTCAGGAAATACATTTAATATCAAAACGCATACCAATTACTCATGGTCTGAGGGCGCAGTCTCCATGTCAGGACAGAGGGCACAGTCTTCAGCAGTGTCAGGTAATTGCTCAGGATGATGCAGCGCTCAGCAGGAGTTACACTATTTTGGGACCTATGCTCTGATACCATGTCAGGCCAGGGTAACTCCAGCAATTAATGAGCGCAAGACAGAACTGATGGATTTATTCATTAGACAATTATTTATTTATACATATACACAACGGATCAGTTCATCTTCTAGATGACTGTCCAGCTTCACCTCATCCGTTTTGGATTAGGTGTCAACATTTTTGTTGTAATTTCGAGCATAATAGAGAGGCCCAAGCATTGGAAGATGGACCAAGGAGACGTAGCCCAGGAGGGGTGAAATCCTCATCAAATCTTTGTGTTGTGTGTTGTATTTTCATGTTCTTTGTTGTTATTTTGTTGTTGTTCAACATATGTTTTATGTTAAATTGTTTATAACATTTACATAGGAAACTCTCATGGGAATCAGTTAATTAAGAAAAATGGTGAATCTTTAAGCACTTGATAAGCAAATGATAAGCATCTTGGGTTTTATTCTGGATGGGGAATTAGCACATCATTACTAATCTGGTCCATTTCAGATCAAGTTGGTATTAGAGCACTGGTTTTTGCTTACTATATTTGCTTGTGCAAAGAAGGATTTTATTATTTGCTAGTTTTGTGTCATGCTAACAAGGTTAAAAATCAAAAGAGGTGAAGGAAAGTTGGTTGGAAGCCCTGAAGTTGGGTCAAGGGGAAGAAGAGAAAGGTTGCCACAATCTCCAACACCAGTTCAGCCTCAAGTTGTAGTTGAGACTCCATAGATCATGTCTCATGAAGGAGAACCTACAAACATGACAGAAGATGAGAATACCTTTAGAAAGGCTTTCTTTGATATGACAAAGATGGTGAAGGTCCTCTATGAAGAGAGGAATAGCAGGTTACAAGGAGAAAGTTCCAAACCTCCCAAAGGAGAAGGCTCTTTAGGAGGAGGTAATGGAAAAGGAGGTAATGGGAATGGAGACAAACCTCCACCCTCTCCACCATCTTCTTCATCCTCTTCTTCACAAGCATCTTCACACTCTTCCACTAATACAACCCTTACTCATACTCATCATCATTCTTTAAAAGGAACTGATAAATCACCGTTTTTAAAACTTTATGATAAATTCGAGTTGCCCATGTATAATGGTGAAGTGAATGCAGAGAAGCTTGATAATTGGATTCGTTAGTTGGATGTCTATTGTAGAATTCAGAACCTTCAAGAGGATGATATCAAAATTTAGTTGGCTTCATTGAGAATGGAGGGTGCAGCACTCATTTAGTGGGAAGTAAGGAATCAAGACGAGATCAAAAAACATGGTAAGAACTCTGTTACTTGGTCTGACTTCATTGCTGCTATAAAAAGACAATTCTACCCTTTAGCTCATATGAAAAAATCTATCATGAATTGGCAAAATTTCAGACAGTTAAAAGGTCAAAATGTGCAAGAGTATGCTCAGGAGTTTAGGAGAATATCTCTTATGCTAGGAGTAGACTTGTAGTCACAAGATACTTTGCTGAAATACATAGGAGGTTTGCATAGCTATATTTGACACACCATTCTTATGTTTAATCCCACGAATCTTCATGAGGTCTTTGTTCAAGCTACATAGCTCGAAGCAAGAGGGAAAAATGTACAAGAAGAAGGTAAGAAGAAGCCACTCTAGAGTAGTGAAAAAGGAAATAAATCTAAAGGAAAGCAGAAGAAAAATGCTTTTGTTAAGAAAGAAAGGGAGAAACTGTGTGCAAGAATTGTTCCAAAGAGTGCCATGATGAAGCGCGTTGCTGGAAGCTTCATCTTGAATTAAGACCGAAGAAATTTAATAATAAATGGAAATAGAAGAAAAACGTTGTTGTACAACAAGACTTGGGTTCTGACTCAAGTGATGAAACAAAGATTGCAGCCATAGTCACTAAAGGAAAATCCGTGGCAAAAACAAGCAAAGAGGAAGTTGTGGCAAGCACCAGTGCAACAAATAACTCCAAAAACACTTCAAATGAAGAAAATAGAATTGAGTTGTTCCATATTAGAGTTATTTCCAAACACACCAATATTGATATGTTGTTTGACAATGGATCCCAGGAAAAATTAATTTCTACAGACTTGGTCAAGAAGTTGAATCTAGAAATCGTGCCTCATCATAAACCGTATCTGTTGGGTTGGATAACCAAGGATGAAAATCTTCAGGTCATAAGGAAATGTGTTTTCAGGTTTGCTATTACTGCCAATTTCGTTGATGAAGTCGAATTAGATGTAGTGTTGTTGGATATTTCTGGAATTGCGTTGGGAAGCCCATATATGTATGATCGGAAAGTCGTTTTCAATAGATTTGAGAACAAATATCATTTTTTCAAACATGGAGTGGAGTATAATGTGAGATCCCATCGTAGAAAGCTTAACCTGTCTTTAACAAACACAGGGAGTATAAAGTGACTGGTCAATTCCAGTAAGAATCTCGTGCTCCTTATGATCAAGCAGAAGAATGACATGGAGCGTGAATCCTTTGCAGGCTATGAGGTGAAGCTGAAAGCCAAATTGGTTGATGTGGTAAATCAATATGGATATGTGTTTCAAGAACCAAAGGGATTGCCACCAAAAAGGGGAATTCAACACGAAATTCAGCTACAGTAAGACTGTCCACTCCCAAATATCGATATGTATCGAATGTCAATTCTGGAAAGTTTAGAATTTAGAAACAAGTCCAAGAATTGTTAGATAAAGGTGTAATTCATCCCTCTACTTCACCATGTGGTTCAAGAATTGTTTTGGTACCCAAGAAAGATGCAACCTGGTGGATGTGTGTAGATTATCGAGATTTGAAGAAAATTACCATAAAGAATCGATACCCACTTCCCAGAATAAATGATTTGCTAGATCAGTTGAAGAATGCAAAATATTTCACTAAATTAGACTTGAGAAGTGGATATCATTAAGTTATAATAGTTGAGGAGGATATTTGGAAGACTACTTTTAAAACCAAACAGGAATTGTTTGAGTTGTTGGTTTTTCCTGTCGGCCTTTGCAACGCTCTAGCTACATTCATGAGAGTTATGAATGATGTTTTAAGATCCTTTCTTGATGAGTTTGTAATTGTCTATTTAGATGATATTTTGATATTCAGCAAATCACAAGAAGAGCATGTCAATCATGTGAGGAAAGTGTTGGATGTCTTGAAAAAAGAACAGTTATTTCTGAAGATGTCTAAATGTGAATTCGGGAAAACTTCCTTAGTGTATTTGGGCCACATAGTTGGAGGAGGTGAGATGAAGATTGACCCCTCTAAAGTTTCGGTCATTGTGAATTGGCCAATACCCAAATTAGTCACAGAAGTAAGGAGTTTTCTGGGAGCAGCACAGTACTAGAGGAAGTTCATTGCCAATTTCTCTTCCATAGCAGCTCCACTACATGCTTTGACCATCGTGAAGGTTGTCTTCCAGTGGGGAGGAAAACAGCAAAAAGCATTCGATGTTTTAAAACAAAAGATCAGTTGAGCCCCAATTTTAGCATTGCCAGATTTGAAACTACACCATGGGTGCAGTTCTTTTACAGCATGGTAAGCACATTTCATTTCATTCTAAGATTTTTAATGGTGTTGTTATTAACTATCATACATATGATAAAGATCTTTACGTATTGTTGCAAAGTGTGAAGAAATGGAAGCATTACTTAATGGGAAAAAAAACCATTATTCACACCAATCATCAATCTTTGCAATATCTGCAATCTCAAACAAAATTTCAGCAATCAAGGCACTTTCGTTGGATGGTATTCTTACAACAATTCAACTTGGTAATCAGGTACAAGAAAGGTATTTATAACAGAGTTGTTGATATGCTTTCTAGACCAGTTGTTAATGTAGCTATTTTACTCAAGAATCATTATATTTTTCCTGAAAGTTATGTTGAACAATACACACATGATGCCGAATTTCAAGAGGTATATTCAAACTTGAGTCAAAGCCACCAAGTTGAGGAATTAGACTACCATGTACATGATAATTTGTTATATCATTTGCGAAAACTTTGTGTTCCACAGGGAGAGAGAGTAAATGTCACAAGGGAAGCGCATAGTTCTCTTATTACTGGACATTTCAGTGTAAGTAAAATAGTGGCAAATCTTCAAAGGTATTTTTACTGGCCTTGTGTGCTTGAAAGTGTGTTAGGTAAGCCTAGCAATAGGAAACTAGGATTGTACACACCACTTCCAGTGCCTTCACGTCCATGGGAGAGTGTTTCTATGGATTTTGTAGGAGGTCTTCCTTTATCAAGAAAAGGTCATGATTATTTGTACGTAGTTGTGGATAGGTTCAGCAAGATGTGCATATTAATGCCTTGTAAAAACAAATTACAGTTAAACAAGCAACTCAACTTTTCTTTCAAAATGTATGGGTTCATTTTGGATTACCTACTTCTATTGTAAGTGATCGTGATTCCCGATTTGTTGGGAATTTTTGGTCAAATTTATGGAACTTGATGGACACCAAGTTGAAGAAAAGTACAACCTTCCATCCACAAACAGATGGTCAAACTGAAGTGGTTAACATGACAATTATTCATTTGCTAAGAGGATATTGCAGCAAACATCCTAAGTTGTGGGATGAACAGTTGCATTATATTCAGCATGCTTACAACCGAGCAAAACACTCTTCTACTCTAACTTCACCTTTTGAGGCATGTCTTGGTTATTTTCCTAAATCGCCTTTGGATTTCATCTTTGAGAAATATGTAGTTGTAGATGGACATAGCGACATAGACAAAGCAAAGAAATTCATTGAGAAAATTTAGTTGATTCACCAAACAGTTCAAGAACAAATAGGAAAGAGTTAAGGCAAGTATAAGGCAAGGCATGATAAGCATCGTGTGGATCATCAGTTTCAAGTAGGTGATGAAGTTTGGCTTTACATTAGCAAGGAAAGGTTTCAAGGTGAAGGTAAAAAACCGAAACCAATCCATTATGGTCCATTTAAAATTTTGGAAAAGATTGGTATAATGCATTCCAGCTTGATTTTCCTTCATATATGCAAATTTATTCGGTTGTTAATGTTGAAAAATTGAGATTGTATGAGCCTCCTTTGATTGGATATCAAGGAGAAAGTATACAAATTCCATCAATTGAATATTTTTCTCTAGAATTTCTTGATGAGCTTCAACAAGACACCATACTTGACAGAAGAACGAGGTCATCAAAGAGGGGAAATGTTGATTATCTTTGAGTGGTTCTAAAAGGTAAAAATCCATCAAAGGCCAAATGGATTGAAGAGGGAAAGGTTAGGGAATAATACCCTCATATGTTCAATAATTGAATATAATGTTTTGGGGTCCAAAAAGCTTCCAATGGGGAGGAGTGATGAGGTGCTCAAAATTATGCTCAAAAATCAAAGTGTCAAAATTTTGTTAAACTTAGCTTCAGATTGAAGAGCTTGTCATTCTGATTCCAACGGTACAAATGACACTCAAATCCGAGCTCGTATGCAGAAGTTATAGCAAGTCAAAGTTCAGGTTTGACTTGCTTACATGGCAGGATTGGATGACGTGCCAGGTCTTTCAACAAATGAGGAGGCGCCAAGTGGCAAGATGTCATTGGCCCTCGCATATCGCAAATCGCATGTCACAGATGGGTCGACATAAAAAATTGGCCTGAGAACATCCAAGGTGCGATGCGATGGATCGCAATCGCAGATCGGTGAAGGGGAGGTGTTACAGAATCAGCCCCAGCAAGGGAAGGGTTGTGATGCGATAAATCACAATCGAAAATTTCAAAGGAAAGTCTTTATGAAAAATCGGCCCCCAGTGAGTTCGGGTTGCAATGTGATATCGCAATCACAAATCGCAACAGGGCAGAGTCCCGCAGACCTTAAGACCATCAGAACTCCACCGATTCCGATATCCCAGATGCAATTTGTTTATGGATTCCAGTTAATACTCCCGTCAGGTCTGCGCACATCGCAATCGCACATTTCTGGCATGTTCACAGACCTTAAACCTTCGGTCCTTGTCGATTGCAATTTGCGATTCAGACGACAGAATATAGCCCACTGCGCAGCGAAATTTTCGCCCAGTTAGCGGTTTTTAGGGCTAAGTTGTAGGATCATGCGAGATATGGAGCATTTTGTGGAACAAATAGTGGGGAAACTAGGAGAAGTCATAACTCCTTCAGTTTTTCACCAAATTGGTTGCAAAAAGAGGCTAGATAGCCATTTTTGAGTATGTTGAACTCATTGAGATAGGTTTCAGAGGCATTTGAGCATTGTAAACACACTTTTTTTGTATTTCGAGCATAATAGAGAGGCCCAAGCATTGGAAGCTAGACCAAGAAGACGTATCCCAGGAGGGGTGAACTCCTCATCAAATCTCTATGTTGTGTGTTGTATTTTGATGTCCTTTGTTGTTATTTTGTTGTTATTCAGCATATGTTTTATATTAATTTGTTTATAATATTTACATAAGAAAATCTCATGGGAATCAGTTAATTAAGCAAAAATGGTGAATCCTTAAGCAATTGATAAGAAAATGATAAGCATCTTGGGTTTTATTCTGAATGGAGAATTAGCATAACATTACTAACATGCTCCATTTCAAATCACTTAGTGAACAAATTGACGCCCTTAAAATACAAAACAAGCAAAAAGCTAAAAATTTTGCATTGTCCATTTTTTGCCCTAAGTGTAGAAAGAAACATGCCTTGAGAGAATATCCTCTTGATTTAAAAAGTGTAGAAACTTGTGTTATTTGTGCAGAAAATTATGATACAAAAGAATGTCCCTCAATACTAGGTCTTAAATCTATCTATCAAGAAGGAGTACCGAATCAAGTAGATCCTCTCTATTTTATTTCTAAAAGACCTTGGTAGAATCCACAACCAAATACAACTCAAGGTTTTAATACTCAACCATTTGCACAATCTTTACAAAGTAATTGGACTGCCCCAATGCCTTGGAAATCTTGGCCACAACCTTGGTCACAAGGATGGAAAAATCCTTATGGAAAATACCCTCAATATCCTCAATATCCTCAATTTCCACAATTTCAACAATCATATCCTACTTTTCCTCCACAATATTATCCTTGGCATGTTCAACAAACTCAACCTCACAATTTGAATCCACAACTTTCATTACCATTTCCTCAAAGACCAAACCAATTGCCTGCCCAACCACTCCCAAATCCAAATAATAATAAAAATTCACAACCTATTTACAATATGGAAGGACAAAATTTTCAAACGTAAATGATAACTCCACTATATCTAAACAATGTTCAACTTAGATCTGGTAGAATATTAGAAAAGAAGACCCCATCGATTATTATTCAAGAAAGTGAAAAAGAAAAGATCTCTGAAAAATAAAAGTCTCTTGATGAAAAAGAAAAATCTCAAAAACAAGTTACTCCAACACATTCAAATAACTCAACTTCTATTATGGAACAACCTTCAGTATCTATTTCAAAACCACCTTTCCTTGAAAGATTAAAAATTGATGAAGGGGTAGAAAAGAAAATTGTTTGCCTGATTACGACATGTTAGATGAACTGAAGATTGTTTGCATAAATTTTCCTTTGCTTCAAGCCATTAAGGAAATACCAATTTTCACAAAAACAATTAGGGACTTGAGCATAAAAAGACCTGGAAGAAAAAGAAAAGAAATCAAAAGAATCCAACTAGTTGGAAAAATTGCAGATATCATGATGGGTAAAACAACAATTTAGAAATATCTTGATCCAGGAAGTCCCATTGTGAAAATACACATCAATGGTATGGAAATCCCAAATACATTGATTGATCTACGGGCAACCATAAATATCATGAGTAAACAAACTACGAATCAATTAAAACTTTCTAATCTTCAATATACACCTACACTATTACAATTGGCAGATAGATATGTAATCAAACTTGATGGTGTATTAGAAGACATATATGTATCCTTAGATTCTTAGGAATACCTTGTTGATTTTATGATTTTAACGCCCAAGAATAACTTAGGAGGACATTCATTGATTCTAGGAAGAGATGCATTTATAAGTTGTAGATCTGGTGATATGTTCATTTCTAATGGGAGTACAACAAATAAATTCGCATTGTATCGACCAGCAAAAACAACAGTAGAGGTTGAAAATGAAGAATGGATAGATGATGACTTTGATATAAGACCAATCTTTTCTACTTCACAAATAGATGATGAAGATCAAATTTTAAATTTAAAGGAAAATAATGAATCTTCATCATATTGTGAATCTAGTCATAATTTTCAAGAACAATGCAATATTGAATATTTATCATCCTGTCAACTATCCTTGCATTCTATGGAAAAATTTGGCAATTCTACAATTGAAATATTTCAAGGAAAATCTTTGAAAATCAACAATAATTTGGAAGAATTTCAAAACAAATAATTAATCAAGATGTTACAAGAACATTCATCTGCTTATGCATGGGAATATACTGACATGAAGGGAATTGATCCTAATAATTGTATACATCATATCTATATTGAAGAAAATGCCAAACCAATTCGACAACCTTAAAGAAGAATGAATCCAAATCTAAGGGAGATTGTTAAGGAAGAACTACAAAAACTGTTGAATGTCAATTTCATCTATCCAATATCAGACAGTCAGTGGGTTTCACCCTTAGTAATTGTTCCTAAAAAGAATGGAAAATGGAGAGTGTGTATTGACTATAGGGAATTGAATAAAGCCACTTTAAAATATCACTTTCCACTCCCTTTCATAGATCAAGTTTTAGATACATTGGCAGGAAAGAAATATTTTTCATTTTTAGATGGTTTTAGTGGGTATAATCAAATCCAAGTAGCCCCAGAAGACCAAGATAAAACTACCTTTACCTACCCATGGGGAACTTATGCTTACCGAGTACTTCCTTTTGGATTATGTAATGCTCCTGCAACATTCCAAAGAGCAGTATTAGGAATTTTTTCTTATCTAATTCATGATTGTGTGGAAGTGTATATGGACGATTTTACAGTTTATGGAAATTATTTTGAAGAAGCTCTTAAAAATTTGGAAAAAGTTCTCATTAGATGTAAAGAGGCAAATCTCTCATTAAGCCATGAAAAATATTTTATGATGTTTACTAAGGGAATATTTTTAGGACACCATATTTTAGGAAATGGAATTAGGGTGGACAAGGTGTGTTAGAGAAGAGGAAGTACCAGAGATACTGAAAGCTTGCCATGGTGAGCCATGTGGAGGACACTTCGTTGACAAAAGAACTTCTTACAAAGTCCTTCTCTTAGGATTCTATTGGCCTTCCCTTTTAAGGATGCCAAGGAGTATGTTAAGAGATGTGATAGTTGTCAAAGGATGAGGAAAATTGTTCCTTCTGATGAGATGCCTCTGTAACCTCAGGTACTTATCAAGCCCTTTGAAAAATGGGCTCTGGATTTTGTTGGTCCAATCAATCCACCTTCGAGACAAAAAAAGTACATTCTTGTTTGCACTGATTATGTTACAAAATGGGTAGAAGCTAAAGCACTTCCTTTTTCTACTGAAAATGATGTAGTTTCATTTCTTTTTGAGGATATCTTTACTCGTTTTGGTGTCCCAAGAGAAATTGTAACAGATCAAGGTACTCAATTCACATCCAATTTGGTACAAAAGATAATGGAGGAATACAAAATCAAACATCGAAAGTCTACTCCATATCATCCTCAAGCAAATGGACAGGTGGAGTCCACCAATAAAGTCATTGAAGCAATTCTCACCAAAACTGTGCATTTGCATAGAAGAGATTGGGTAGAAAAGCTTCCAGAATCTTTATGGGCATACCGTACCACATGGAGAAATACTACAAGGCATACTCCTTATGAGCTTGTTTATGGGAAACAAGTCATGTTTCCTATTGAGTTTCAAGTCAAAACTTTCAAGACAGCAGTCAAATTGGGTCTTGATCTTTCAGAAGCACAAAAACAAAGAATGGAGAAACTGAATGAACTTGATGAGATACAACAAGATGCAATCCAAAGAACCAATATAGTTCAAAAATAGAGATCTAGATGGCATGACAAATATATCAAAGAGAGAAAGTTCTAACTAGTATATTGGGCATTATTGTTTGATTAAAAGTTCAAAGATTTCCAAGGGAAATTCCAAACTCATTGGCTTGGGCCTTATGAGATTGAAACAATCTTTGATAATGGTGCAATTAGGATCAGAACTATTGATGAAGAAAGGACCACTTTTCTTGTGAATGGTCATCGATTGAGAATCTATCATAAGCCATTGACCAAGGAAGAATTTATCAAATATTTGCAAGATAACACTGATTTAAAGTTGGTGAAGAATATTTTCCTTCTTCCCCAACTTGATCTCCAAAAGTATTTTTATTTCTGAAAAATAAAAGAAAATATAATAAAAAAATGTATAAACTTGAAAACCAACAATGGTTGGCATGTTTATACAGAAAATCTAAGGTGAAAATCAATTTTTGACACCTTAAATTTTCCTCATACCTATTCTAAACCCATTTTCTTTATATCCCACTCTTTTCTTTCAGAAATAAAATAGCTACAGAATTATTGAGTTTCTGCAGCTCTAACAGATTTTTGCAGCCAATTTGACAGGAATTTCTGATGAAACAATTGAAAGAGTGATTGACTCCCTCCACTGCAAAGCACCTGAAGACAATATAAAGGACAACAACCAAAGGTTAGAAAGAAATAATTCAAAGGTATGCAACTCTTTAATTTGATAATAGGGATCAAAAACATTAAATGTATGAATCATATAGACATCGTACTACCAAAATTCAAAATCATTATTACTAAGAGTTGATAGTCTCATGTCAAATCGAATCTAGTCTGCCATGCACTCCTCATCATTATACTTACACTCCAACCCACATCCCTATTTTATTGCTCCAATCACCCAAATCATGCTCATTCATGCTCTCAACAGTTAGATTATGTTGCACTTCTTTATACCCTTACCACTTACACTCCCATCATTCACACTCTCATCCTCATCGCTCTAAAACCCTCCTACCCTATCAAACAAAACAATCTTGAGACAAAGATTCTCAGCCATGGGGGTTATAGTCATAACAGAACCAACAGGGAGAAAAATTTTAGAAGGATATCCACAAATAAGTAACCAAATCCTTCGCAGAGCTTTTGATGGGGTGGAAGTTGACATAGGGGACATAAAATTTACAGTAACAAAATCCTTTGTTGCCGAAGCTATTGGATTGCCTCGAATTGGAGAAAAATGGTTTAAAAACAAAGGTATTGAGAGGGAGGACTGGAAGGTTTTTCTGAAGAACCCTAGCATGGACACCACCATTTTAAGAAGGGCATTTCGAGCACAACATTGAAAAGTAAGTGGAGAAATTTACTTTTGATAATTCAAAAATTTGTTACTTGCGAAGGGAGGTTTGGATGCATGTTTTTCTATCATATTCGACTGCTGATGAATTTTATTGAGGATAATGAAATAAATCTTCCATATTTCTTACTTAATAGTCTAAGGAAGATGTCAAGGAATGTTCAAAGGAAAATTCAGTTTATAGAGAATACCATGTATCACCATGGTCTTGTTAAAATCCTTGTTGAATTTCATCTTAAAAATGTGGGTGATAATTGGGAAAGCTTTTTAGTGAGGAATCATTTTAAGGAAGATACTCAAGAACAACTGAGTAGCAGCAAAGCCAAGAGAGGGAGAAAAAGAAAAATTGAAGAACCAGTGGAACAAGAACAACAATAGCCACAGGAGCCATCAGAGGATGACATTCCTCTTGTAGAAATTTTAGAGAATATAAACAAGAAAAATGTTAGAAGAGAGAAAGCCAACAAAAAAATAGAGAGCACACCCAAAACAGAAAATCCTAAGATAGAAAGGAAGAAAGAAAAAATTTAAATGCCTCCTATGACAAGTTTAAGAAGAAGTACCAGACTCAATCCAGCGACAAAACAAATGCCTCCAAAAAGTACAGAGCATATCGACTCAAAAGCAGAGGAAGAATCAAGGGTTTCTCTACCAACTTTCATCTCACCTCCTTAGAGCCCAGGCCGAAGAACACCTAAAATTGATCCTATACAACAGGAAATTTATGATTATATCGAGTCCTTGGAGAAAAGAGACGTGGCAAGAACATCAACTTTAAATCAAGAAGAAGTCCAATTTAGTAAACTACAAGAACTCCCAGTGATAAATGTTTTAAAACAAGAAATTTTCGAGTTGGAGACACTAAAAATGTACATTCATAAGGAGAATCAAACCCTAAAGGAACATAGTGAAATACAAATAGCTAAGAGTTACAATCTTGTTTTACACCTAAGTCTGTGGTATAAGAAAAATAAGAAGTTGAAGCAGAAAAATAAAGCTCTACAAAGACAAGTCATAAACATGAAGTACAAGATTCTCATGAAAAAGCCAAGGATGGCAGTGGTCGGAAAGAAAGGGAAAAATATGAATTTGGATGTACTTGCAGAGGTCTCAAAAGAAATGCAGTAATTAAACAGGAGACATCAGTTTTGTGTTTTGCATGAGGACATGCAAAAACCTCAGCATGGGGGAATGTAGAGTCTCATGACTATTTTATTTTTTACACTCTTTTCATCCATTTTTCCTCTTTTCATCATCACTATCAACTCAAATAAGCATTAAACTATAGATTTTGACAAGGTAATGTACTCAAATGTCTTATTTTTCATATTTATTAATGTGCCTATTATTAAGTTAAAATATTGCAATAAGCTACAGAATTAATACGATTTTGCAGTTGTTTCATGATTCCGCAGCTATCTCCATGGTTTGTCGGATTCTAGTATGCCAGCCAAGCAAAGAAGCACATGGGAAAATGGGGATTGATCTCCTCATGGATCTCCTCCTATTCGCCCGAGCCAAATCATCAAAAAAATCACCCAGTTTTGTAGTCAAAGAAGAAGGTCAACACGTCGATAAGCGAAGCAACGAGAGTTCAGATAAATCACGACTCTTCGATTTTCTTTCCAAATAGAACATCGTAGAGAAATGTTATTACTCTGTTATAGATTAGAAATCAAACTAGGAATATTTTAAGTTTTATAAGGCATAAAAGTCTCTATCTATTAAGCACGAATTCTATATATATACTCTGTAAACAAAAAGTAGAGAAGGCGCATATGTAATCTTTGAATGATTGTTTGAATTTTTATAACTCTGTTCTCTTTAATTGAAGAAGCATTTTCGTCAACCTCATGCGTAGTTAGTTGTTGAATTAAAGTTCTAAGCCCGTTGTTTTGTGGAATGCCCTTGCAGACAGTTGAGGTTCAATATTTTACATTTAGCTCAGTCATTTTGTTTTCGTTATTTCCACAATTTCATTATCATAGCTTTAGTTTCTTTATAGTCATTTGTCTACCAATTTCAATCATTTATATGCTTTCTAAAATAGAACCACGTATATAATCTTCTTCTTTTCATAGCAAATATATTTGTTAGATTGCATTCCTTCTATTTTTTCTTTAGCATTTCAAAATTGAGTTGGCAATTACAGTGTAGAGATCTTAACATAGGATGCTTTATAAATTCATTCTAGAATAGAAGTGATTCTCTTTTAGAGCATAAATAATTGTCTTTCTAGAACATAAGTAGTTTATTCACAGATTTTAGAATAACTTTCTTTTTAGTTTCTTTTCAAAAACACAATTTATCTTAAAGAAGTTTTCGTAGAATTTACAAAGTAGTTTTTCTTTTCCATTACCTTGCATAGTAGTTCTTTTGAAACTAACGATAGTCAGTTAAATAGGATCATGATAGCTTGTTTTAATTATTTTTTTCAAAGTTGATTATAGGAATTTAATTGTAAATCATCAATTTCATTAGGAACATAAGAATAAATAAAATCCTTAAAATAAACACAATCATCATTTTAATAAACTCAAGAAGGCTTCTAGCATATATAGTGCACTTGCACTTCACAAGTTTACCAACTTCGGTCAATAATTTATGTAAGAAATTTAAGAAAATTAAATTGACCAATCATAATGCCTTCTCGTGCTTGTCCTCATCAATCACTGCGTATTTCAACAGATCAGTGTTCACAATGAAGCATAGTATCTGCTGGTCATCATTAAAAAACGTGTAAATTAGTGATATTATCGGGCACAGATGGCTTATAAAGAATTTCATCAGAAAAATCACCCCTCAATGGTGACAACCTCGCAACAAAAATTCCTAATGCATCCGTGCTTGCATTACGCATTCTTGGAACATAAATGATATTGAAATATTGGAAATGTGAAATCAGACACCATACCTCGTATTAATAGCTTCTAACATGACGTGACACACAATGTATGGCATTACGTACCTATTTCACCACAATTTCTAAGTCACCCACTTCTTTCAGGAAGGCAACTTTGAGGTCAATATCTCTTTTTAAGCCTGAGATGAGTGCTTCATATTCTGCAGTGTTTTTCGTGCACTCAAATTCTAAGTGACTAGATATCAAATGCTTTCTCTATAGCGTGTCTATTAAAACAGAACCAACTCCAGAGCCCTCATGTGTTTTGGAACCATCGAAGTACAAAGTCCACATATCATATGTACAGGGACTCAGAACTACACTAGTACTATTATTACTACTACTAATTGTACAAAGGTCATTTTCACTAGTTGGACTAGGAAGGAGCTCCAACTGTGTATCTGGTGGGACTGGGGATGGTTGTGCAAGATAGCACCCCAGTTGGGTTTCCAGGAAGAAATTGTCGAAAATTAGTTCTGTGAAAGTCATCAATTCATTATGTTTGTTCAAGGGAGTGACAATGTGTTTCATATATATTTCTGAATCCACCCGGATCTGATTATTTCTTCCCTTATACGGAAGCCATAAATGTGACCAATACGTGGCAAAGTACCCTTGTAGCTTGCTAGACCAGTCTCTACTCATCAACACTCTGTATTTTTCCGGAATTTCCAAAATCACTATGTTCATACATTGGTGGACTCTCCCATCGGATGATAAGCAGATGATCACATCTCTAATTTCACCAATTGCATGGACATGAGTTTTGCTCAACTGAATAATCTGTGCATATGTTTTGTCCCATTTTGCGTTGATTTTCTTGTGAACAAATAATGGCATTACGTTCACTAGTGCAGCAGAATCGACCAAGAAATTGTGTACATTGAAATTAAAGATTTCAAAAGTTAACAGAAAAGGGGAGCGGAGTGTATTTGCATCCATCGTTAAATTGTTAAGTATATATTCGAGAGAACCATAAGTCTTACTAGATCCTTTTTCTAAAGAAGCAGTATTACCTGCAGAGGAGTGCCCAAGTGCTTGTAATAGGATGTCTCGCTGGCTCGTGATCTTTGTTAACTCAAACATTGATTTGTTCGTATGAACCTTCTTCATGTCATCAACTATGTTGTAGTCCACATCAAAAAGAATGACCAAAGTGTCTGGGGATGTAACTTGGTATGGGGCTTCCAGAGTGATGGTTTTGTCCTTACTTCTCGTGGAAGCACTTTTTGTTGAAACTTATTTCCTAGACTTGCTCTAAGTGTTCTACGCTAAGTTGACGGGTGGACTGATTGTCCTCAATAAAATTTCTTTTATTTTCTACATCATTAACTCTATGGTAGTGGTTAGCCCTTGGCTTCTCAAGTTATACCAATTGTTTTGCTTCTGGGCCAGACCATCACTCAGAGGCTACTTTTCAACAATACTATTTTGGGTTGTGAGTATGAAATTGAACATGTTCACTGGGTGCCCGAAACTCTGAGTCTCTTCGATTGCAGGAACTTCTTCCTTTTCTTTTGCAGGCTCAGTCTGCTCCTCAGCCATTACCGCATCAACAAGATGTGTAGCGAGCATGCTTATGGCCTGATTCTACTGTGGGAAAATTTTCTCGGAATGACATTCTTTAGTATACGAATAGTATTGATATGTTCCCAAATGTTCAATATTCAATACAATATTGGAACTCTAACTTAACTAGTTGGTTGTTGTTACTGCTAGAAGTTGCAGTCCTTCTGAATAGGTTGAATCTAGGTGGTTTGTTTCTCACGGTGGTCTCGCTTGACCTTTGTTTGAGTTCTTCCATCTCATTTGACAGAGTCTTGATAAGATGGGTCAAGCTTTCAATATCATAAGGTTCTTTCTCTTTGGCCTTGCTCACAGAGGCCTAAGACCTTTTACCCGTGTCTTTGGAGTCTTTTGTTGGTTCATCGTCCAAGATGACTCTAATTGAACGCAAGTCCTTGTCAACAGTGATAGCCTCATTATAATTTTCCGTTAATGTTTTTTTCGCAGTACGCTTCACAAACTACGCAATGCTTGTTGGCAAGGTAGGTCATGAGGTTTCGTGTTTTCTAGAAATTTAATCAAGATGTGGTTGAACCTATTATTGAAATCCTTCATTTTCTCCTTTTTCTCCATCTTAAGATTACTCATCTCTTTCAATAACATGGCAGGGGTCTTATCATCAACAAATTTTTCAAGGAAGATTTTCTTAAACCCCCTCCAATTCTGGATGGAGTTCAAAGGAAGGTTGTGATACCATACAACTTCTCTACCATCCAAGGTACATGGAAAAAGTCTACATGCAACATCATCATAACATATCACAAGTGTATGTAGGTAAAATTTGTCCAGATGATCTTCAACATTCATTGTTTTATCAGGGTCATACTTCGTTAAGAGCTTCTCCGAATGCTTTGGCATCTTGTGTAGAACACCCAGAAGTGAAAGTGGGCCCTGAGTCATCTAGTCCAGATCTTGGTCTTCCATGTCTTCTTCTTCACTCTCCTCCTCTTCTTTGTCAGAATATGATGGCTCTTCTTCGCCTGACCCGCATAAAGTTTTGTCTGAGAGTACAATGTTATCACCATCACCATCGTGAAAGAGTGGAGGCTCTTTTGCATTCTCCACAAATTCTACTAATACTTCAAGGGTGGTAAGAATCAAATATTAAATATTAGAAACCAATATCCCTATGGGGGTGGTCATGTTATTCTTCGGAGAATATGGAAGACTAAGTACTCCCGGGATCAATCCAACAACTTTTGCAAACTGACGGGTTATAGGATGGATGGCCTAAATCTGATCATATGGGATTTCACAAGTCCATTCAGGCTTGGGCTAAGAAGAGTCACCAAATTCAGAAATATGAGTAGGGGAGGTGCAATGAAAATTGTTGCCTTGACCAGAAGATGAGATGTTGGGGTCGATGGCGTTATCATTCATAAAACACTAGCGACCCTCCTTCTAGCACCAGAAATGTTGACGGTGCTGGACCTCCCAACATTAAGAGGATCTCCTTGATGTGAAGTCCCAATTAGACCTCACAACATTTGGTGTAGGAGTCCCATCTGGTATAAAGGCTTGGTTTTCGAATCCTTAAATATTTTCCTTAGCTCTAATTATCAGCAAGATAGGGGGATGTGATGGTATCTTAGAAAAGAAAGAAGGTGTGCATAGTGAGTGTTCAGTTGCAATTGTGTCAAGGTTATTCTACTACAGAAGGGGGGAGAAAAGTGAGCCTCTAAATAAGAGGTAATAGTACCACCCAAGAAGAGACACACATGAATCGGAAGGGTCCACCTAAGATCCAGCATAATAGTCCACAACAGATGTGACAATTGTTACAACCAACAAATGAGGAAAGATTTATCTAATATCCTGCGAAATAGTCCACAATGATGGGACAACAATAACAACCATTACAACACATTCTCAATAATATAAGTACTAAAATAATTGAAATAGTTCAACTAATTCAACACATGTGAAAGTAAACATCAAATACAAACATCTGCAGAATAGTCTTACAAATATTCATAATCCATGCATGAAGAACATGTTGACCTTGAAGGCTTTTGTTATTAAGTAAAACTTCCAAGACACATGTTTTCAATGTACATCACTAGCTCCAGTAGTGGAGCATTGGATCCACTCCTTTCTCCTCAAACAACTAGCTTATCTCTCTAATGCCTTGCAGGAGGAGCCAAGGTGAAAAGTCATTTGCGCATACAATAAGGGGGTATATATAACCATGGGTGACTATCTGACTACCCTCATGATTATTTGAC
This sequence comes from Pinus tabuliformis, assembly GCA_031772625.1. NCBI lineage: Eukaryota > Viridiplantae > Streptophyta > Pinopsida > Pinales > Pinaceae > Pinus > Pinus tabuliformis. The sequence continues at coordinate 522,672,830 of CM062820.1, forward strand.
TTGCTATGACTATTTGACTTCCTATGGCTTTTCAACCTACATGACTCTTTCATTCCATGTGTGTCCTTTGGACTTCCACTTTAAAATACATTTTGAATACAATATACATGATCCACAATAGTGATGTGGCATATGACCACTCATGATATGACATGACATGAAACTACTGAAATGGATTGCTTGATGATGTGGTGATATCAAGTCACTGTTGTTGCTAAGTGTTGGATGTCTTCTTGAAGATGATTTCTCTTCACCTCTGCATGCCTTGGTGATGTGAAATCTTCAATGATCCCTTTTCTTGGATAATGGTCGCAAACTAGTGTCCCTTCACTTTCTCTTGATTGATCAACTTGTAATTTTAGCTACAAGAGAGTCTTTAAGAATTATTACCTCCTTCTTCTCCTTCTCCATCATCTTTCCATGACATGATAGGGTACCTGTTCCTGCAATTCACTCATGATGAGATGACATCAATCTGAAAACCCCCTAGTCTAAGATGATGCATTTTGATCCACCAACTGAGCCTGGAACAAGTGATAGGCTGGGAAGAGGGACATAATGACTTCCCAATACGCAATTCCAGCAGCCAGTGGCAAAGCTTGAGCCTTGAGTCTACGTAGTGCGTAACCCAAGCAGGCCCAAGGAACAAGATTGCACAGTTTGCAGAGCCAGTGGGGACAGGCTGAGGGAATGGACACTGGGAGAGACAACTGCATAGTTCTGGGAGTCAAGGGAGGTTGGGCTACTACGCATCTATGTAGTTCAAGGACTCAGGGGATGAGCTTGAGGCTTGAGGATGCGAAGTGTGGAGTTTAAGTCTGGATGGGGACATGAATACACAATTCTTGAGGTCAAGGGAGAGACTTGGGCACAGAAGTTGCGTAGTGTAGCAGCCCTGGGAGACAGGAGATGCACATTGCACAGTTCCAAGTAGCAAGGTCACAACTAGAGGACTGAGATAGTGTAGTGTTCATATCGGGAGAGGCCCGAAGAGGCTAGGTTTCTCGGTCAGGAAGTTTTTCTGAAAATGGTCGGTAAGATCTGTGATGGAATTTGACTATGATCACACACTTAGAATACTTTGACAACATGAAAACCTAGATCATATGGACACATGAACAAAGCATTTCCCTCTGTGTGACATCTTTACGACAAGATACGACACTTAAGATAGACTTCGGGACGACCGTGATGACACTTATGCAACAGTGCTCAGAAATTTGTGAATGAGTGTGTAAAATGTTTACATAGTTAGGACAACTCATATACACAAAGACAGACCTTTGAAACCACCAGAATAGGCTTGTACACATTACGCGATAACCAAATATGCCAAAAGATGACAATTTACCCAACATGCAAAAGGGGACAAAACACTACAAGGAAACTCATGAAATAAGCTCTAATGTTTGCGACAATAATGTACAATACCAAGGAAGGCTCCAAAATTAAGTGTAAACCACAATTTTGGAGGGTGTTGCAGCAACTACAACATACTATAACACATCATTATTGTCAGCTATGATCTCCAACCTAACTTTCCATGCAGCAAAGTTTGATGAGTCACCCAACTTCTCATGCTCCTTGAAGGTAGAGGAAGACATCTTGACTTTGACTAGATAAGCTCCTTCAACTTTCCAAAGGTAATGGCTTCAATTCTTGTCTCCTTTTGGGCTTGTCCTTCACCTTAGCTCTGATTCCATGTTAATTTTTCATATTTTTCTATGTTGTTTCAATTATTTCAGCCCAATTCAATTCTCTATTTAGCATTGCGTCCAATTATTAACAATGTTTCCAATCATAAACATTAATTGAAGATAGAACAATATATGCAATGACAAAGGAGACAATAGCATAACCACAAGATACACTAGATTGGTTAAAGACCAGGGAAAAACCCCACTAGTGTTTAAACCCTTTCAAATCTTCTTCTTATAAGATTTTCATAAAATGTTTCAACATAGAGTACAATGAGCCCAATACATAATCGTCCAGCAAATATTTACCCAATAAAAATCAGAAACAAACTTCCAGAATTATTGTACAACAAAGAGAAACCTTCCAACCTTCAGGCATATGTAGTCAACTATGGTCAACTATCAAATCCTATCTCAGAACCCCAATCATACTCATCAAGTTATTCTGCGAGCGACTGTGACTTCCCGGTCACTCCCTAAGACACTATGAGCAAGCGACTATGACTATATGGTCACTCTCTTAAGCATTGTAAGAGAGCAACTGTGGTCAGATTTGCCCAGAATTATCTTAGAGCCTCGATCACACCCTTCAAGACATTATGTGACTAACGGTGGATTCCCAGTCACTCTCTTAAGTACTACGAGCGTGCGACTGGAAAATAGAAACCCCAAACATTTGTGAGCCTCAGACATGTAATTTTTAACCTTGCACAAACATCCTCCTTCAAACCTGTACGAACCAAATAATAAAAGAAGAAAAGAAGATGCTTGATGATGATACCTAAATGAGTTTTATGTCTCTTGTATTTATATGCTTTCATGGGTGTACATTTGATGTTGACGTTGACCTATCCAAATGTACACGTGTGGTTACATAAATTCAAAATCCAACTTATGCTTGTCCAAATGAGGTGATCTCTAGGTCGATTTTGGTCCTCTTGAAAAGAGGAATTCAATGCAAACATCATATCCATCATATGAGATGTCCAAGGTTGAATTTTACCCTATCTGCATAAATTAACAAAATATTCACTAGAGCCCTCGAGGTCACCAACACAAAACAGGGTCGTCTTTATAGTCATTTTTCATGACTTTTCTCTAGGAATTCAACTGTGCAGTTTATTTCTTTAGCAGAGGTGTGAATGTTTAAGCCATCCCCAGAAGTGAAGGTATAAGGTGCCATTTTGTAATTGCATGTAATTTTATTTCGTTTTTAATTAATGAAAGAGGCCTCCCCACATTGAGCAAGGCCTAGAGACATAGCCCACACCGAGTGAACTTCGTTATCAACTTGTTTGTGTACCTTTGTTCTCATGGTTGCTTTTAATTTCTGTTTCTTTTATGTGTATGCTTTAGTTGGTTACATGCTCTTTTAAATGTGATTTTGTATGCATCCTTGAAGTAAAATATTAGTATCAAGTTTGGTATCAGAGCATGTCTTCTTGATGCGAATTGCATGAGTGAATGCTAACTAGGAACAAGCTCCAAAGAGGTGAAGGAAAACCCAAATCATTTGATCCTGAAGTAGGGCATGTAACGTGAAGATAGAACATGGTAGATGAGGATGCTCAGTTTGAAGAAGAGAAAAATTATTACAAGATCTTTTTCACCATGGCAGAGAAAGTGGACAAATTGTTTGTAGAACATGAGAAGACAATGGTGAAGCCAGAAAAGAAAGAGCCATATGATCATACCTCGTAAACCAAGGAGAGGGAAAAGAGCCTCCTGAACCTCCCTCTCCATCTTATAGTGACAGTTCTTTTTCTTCCTCTTCTCATCATTCTAACATGCATCAAAGGAATGCATCTAAAAATCCATTTATAAGTTAGATGTAAAGTTTGATTTGCCCACATATAATGGAGAATGCAATGCAGAAAAGTTAAACAATTGGATTATATAGATTGAGATCTATTTCTGAATTTAGTAGATCGATGAAGATGAGGCCAAGATCCAATTAACATCTCTTCATCTAAGTGGCACCGCTCTTGTCTGGTGGGAGAGCAAGCTGCAAAAAGGTAGAAAAACTTGGGTAGTCTCCTTTATTCTTGGTCCAATTTTGTTTTTGCATTAAAAGATGAATTTTATCCTTTGGGTTATCGACAAAAGGTTTTAATGGAATTGAAATATTTAAGACAAGGGTCAAAATGTGCAAATCTTCACAAAAGAGTTTAGGAAACAAGCTTTAAATTTGGGCAATCCACTTGTTTCACCAGAAATTGTAACAAAGTATATAGGTGCTTTACATAGTTACATCATGCATTATTTTTTATTATTTGAGCCTACTACAATTGATGTGGCCAGTGTGAAGGCCATTCACCTTGAAGGCGAGGGCATGAATAATAAAGAGATTCATCCCAAGGAATCATCTTTCAAACCTAATAATGGAAAGTTCATACGAAAAGGCAAGGGAAAGGGACAAGAAGGCAATTACAACCAAGAAGGAAGAAGGTGCAAAGTCATCTTGCATGCCTTGCAAGAAGGAAGACCATGATGGTGAACATTGTTGGAAGTTGCATCTGGAATTGAAGCAAAGGGATTTGGTGGAAAGGGAAAGCAAAAGATGGTGAAAATTGTGCAGCAAGACCTTGGATTCGACTCTGGTGACGAGACACAGATCACAACAATGGGCATACAACGTAACCTTTCTCTTCATCATGCAAGTAAAAGTTCTTCAAATTAGTCTCTTGTTTTTTTTTTGAAAAGATCAATTAATTTTGTATTTCCAAAAATAAAAAAGGAGCTAGCTCCTATTACATTTGAGAGTGCTTAGAGTCAAGCCATAGAAGGAGAATGGGAGCGCGGTCCCTAAGACCTGAATGCTTGAATCCCAAAATTCTGATAGAGCCTAAGACTATTCTGGCGTATTGCCTTATGAACTGACATAGTAACAAGATATACTTACATGACATATTTCTTAGAGACTATTGTAGAACTAGAAGCTGCTTAGTATTGGTTTACAGAGTTTTCTTGTTGGGACCTCTGCTTTTTGCCCTGACATATTGAGTTTTCTCCCTCCTGGATCAAAGTGGAGTTTTTGGTGAATGCAATAGCCTCCTCCAGATGTACACATTTGTTTTTTAGGGCTATGATTTTTGCTTTCTAGTTCTCAAACTGCATCTTTTGATAGCTGATATCCATCTTCATTTCAGATCTAAGGTCTTGAATTGTTTCTTTAAGTTTGTTGATCATGAATTTGTTTGCTTTGCAAGTGGCGCAGCTGTCATTCTGAGCAGCTTTCTCCATCGGGTTGAACTCCATTTTTGTAGTTTGATTCCTATTTGTGTTGAGCCTTAGTCGATTCTCACTTTCTTTGAACTGATGACTCCTCTTATGCTTCTACTAACTGAATGATTTTTCCCCCTTCTTTGAGCTATTAATAGGGGCTGGATTAAGTCACCAATGCGGAGCTTAACTGTACTACAGGCTTGTTGGAGAGTTTCAATGAGTGTTGCAAAGACAAAACTCTCTCCCTTAATAAATTTAACACGGAGGAATATTGGTCAGGACACTGTCTACAATGTGAATGCATAAGGAGGGAGGCTCTTCGCACTGGTTGATTGATAGAGGTTTGATGAGGGAAAAGCTCAGGCTTTTAAGATGGTTTGTGAAACCGGGGAACCGATGAGGAGAGTGTGAAACAGAGGCTTCAATATTCTCATTGACAGGGCTGCATATGAATATGGGAAGGGAGGACTCGTATTTTAAAGAGGGAAGGTGGTTGAGATAACTATCATAAAAAATGTGATTCGTGCAAATATTCCAGGGAATGAGTGGCTTATCCTCCTTGGACTTCAGGTTGAGATAGAACTTTGATTCTCTCGGGATTTTTTGGTATAAATCACAAGATCTCCATGTAGTTTGGGCTTTTGATATCTCTGTGCACTGATTTGCTATGAACCTTCGAATCTTCCTTTTGTTAATCTTCTGATTTTTTTGGAGGAATGTGTTATTTGTCATGATCATTGATTGGAAAGAACTATGGGATTGAGTTATGGTAGACCTCATCATTTTCTCTTATTTCTCCTTCCATTCTGGTAATTTCCATATTAGCATAATGATCAGTTGTGTTGTTATTCTCTCTTAATATATGTTTGAAAGTGACTTTGCCTGCACTTACCAGATTATTCCTTATTCATTTGAAAAACCTGTTCATGGCTGCATTTGAAGGATTTTTGTTACTGGCCATTGCTTCTATAATGATTTCTGAATCCCCCAATATTATTGGGTCTTTCATAGATTTTTTTTTAAGTATCATTGAACCCAATAGCAAACTGTAAGCCTCTGCTCTATTGTTTGTAGTTTCCCCGCCTCTACTCTATTGTTTGTAGTTTCCCCCAGTCCCCATTCATAGGAGATCAACATTATCCCCCAGGGATCGTTTATGGTGCCTCCAACACCTACTTTCCCATATTATTTTTAGAAGCCCCGTCAAAGAATAGCAAAAATCTATTTTGGTTTCCTTTCCAGTTTGTAAATGCTTCCTCATTTAGTTTGATTTTCCAATTCTGTGTTGTAGGTGTGTCCCTGAGATTTTTATTTCCATTGTTTCTTATTGTTTCCTTGCTAATCCAATCCCTTTCTTCTTGCTATATGAGATTATTATCGATTGTTGTTGTTCCCTTCATATTCAAAAATTCAGAGGTGAGACCCCATGTTTTTGACAATATCTTCCCAATTTTTGGTGCCTGGTCTTTGAATATGCTTTTGTTCCTTGAGAGTCATATTTGCCAACAGAGAAAAGCTGGGAGGCAGTACCAAAACCTTTTAATGGTTGCATTGTTCTTTGTCATTTAGGGGTATGTTTTTTTTCCATTCTATGAAGAAATCCATGAAAGTTCTGGAGAAGTTTAGATCAACTTCTAAAGGACTTCTTAGTTGCTTCCAACATTCTTTGATGATCGTGCATTCCAGAAAGAGGTGATGAATAGTTTCTTCTTCCTTTGAACACATTGGACACCTTGACGGACCAGAAAATCCTTTTCTTTTGAGGTTTTTTGTAGTTAGAATTTTTCCTTTTAGCAGGGTCCATATGAAAAATTTGATTTTTGGGAGGCTTTCAGTTTTCCATATAGACTTCCAAGGTGCACAATCTTGTTGATTTTGTTGTTCTTGTAGAGTTGTATATCTGGTCTTAACTGTATAGCTTCCTCCACTTGGGTCCCATACAAATGTGTCATCCTCCTCCATGCTTGTTGGTGCTGCTCCTTTGAGGTGTTGTAGAAGGTTGTCCCATTGACCTTTTAGATTTGGAGGGATACTTGGAATATGCCATTCTTGCCAATTTTGATTTTCCCAGCTGGAGATGGAGTGAAGAGTTTTCATTCCTCTATCCTTCATCCAATTTTGTATGTCTTCATGGCCCGAGAGAAGGTTTAAAGGCTCCTTCCCCATTATTCTATCGTCCCATATCATGACATTTTTATCGTTGCCTAGTATTTTTTAGATGTATTTGTTGATTGTTGGTATCATTTTCTTCACAATATTCCATACTTGCTTGCACGGTCTTCTTGGGATATTTTTGAACAACAAATTTTTTCTTGGGTGGTTCATGTATATTGAAGCTAGAGTTTTTTTCCACCATCTCTCCTTGTCGGTTATCATTCTCCAAATTATTTTAATTCCTAAAGAAGCATTCATCAATCCAGGAAGCCTTATAGACAAGCCTCCTTTATCATAAGGCAAAGTTACTTGCTCCCATTTTACCAAACTAAATTTTTTATTCTCTTTTTTTCCTCCCCGCTTGAGGAAGCCTCTTACAATTAGTTCCATTTGCTTGTGTGCACTATCTAGAGCCAAAATTGTAGCATATTGATATATTGAGAGCACTGTGAGCATAACTTTAATTAGAATTACCCTGCCTGTCATGTTCAACCACATCATTCCCCTCTTTTGGATTTTTTCTTTCATTTTTTCAATTTGTTTACTCCACAACTCTACTTTTAGATTTTCTTTTGAAATGGGTAGTCCAAGGTAGAAGAAATGGTTCCAGCGTTCTTGTATAGGGATATCCAAAATTTGTGAGATTCTTTGCATGGTTCTGGAAGAGGTATTCCAGCCATAAATTCTACACTTAGTATTGTTTAAAATACCACCAGAGACCTGCACAAAATTATCTATGACTCTTTTAAATCTTCGGGCAATTATGCTTGAAGCACCTCCCAATAAGAGAGTATCATCAGCAAACAAAGAGTGATTGATACTTTTGATTTTGTCAAGCTACTTGGATTTTGTCAATCTACTTTTGATTTTGTCCATCTACTTGGATTTTGTCAATTTGATTTCTTGCTCTTCTCATTTTCATGGAATTGTGAAAGAATGTTGTGTTTTTATCCCCTGCTTTCAGCCATACGCTTCTTGACTTTAATCTCATCTCTTCTTCTTCTTTTCTATTTTCTCTGTATATTTCCCAAAAGAGTTCCTTTTCTTGTAGATAGTCCTGTTTATACCCTCTTGTAAGTTGTCCATTTTTTTAATCAACTTTGCCCTTCTTTTTTTATTTTGCTTTTCATTTTCTCTTGCCCATATTTTCATTTCTTTTCTCAAAAATTTTAGCTTGGTTTCCCACACAAAGTAAGGAAAACATGTAACCTTCTATGACCATACTTCTGAGATTAGTTTTCTAAACTCTTCACTATTGTCCCATATTGGACAGTATTTAAAAGGTAACGGCCCTTGGTTGTCCATCATTCCCAAAGTGGTTGCCACCGGCTTGTGATCAGATGTCGTGGTGTGAATAATTTTTTATCTTGCTGAATTAAAACTTGAGATGATGTTTTCTTGAACCAATATTCGGTCCAATATTTCTTTTATATTGCTTTTTCCCACCCTTTTGTTATTCCACGTGTACTTTCCATTACTTGGAGGGATATCAATTAGCTTGTTTTGTTCCATGATTGTTTCGAGAGCCTCCCTAGATGGATCTGCATGGTAGGACCCTCCAAATTTCTCCTCAATATTTAGGACCAGATTGAGGTCCCCACCCAAAATTACTTTTCTATTTTGTGTTTCATTTAAAGTTTCTTGAACCATGTTCCAGCATTGTTCTTTTTCCCTGTAGTGGTTTGGAGCATATATGTTGATAAAACAATATTGCTCCTTGGTGTTTGTTTCCTTTAAATCTATTCGGATCCAATGTTGTTCCTTTTTTTGCTGAAGCATTTCCCATTTTCCTTTCTTCCATAGTGTACAAATTCCTCCTGAGGCCCCTATGGCCTGTTTTGTTGTTCCTTCATAATTTTTTAAGTTTTTTATCATTTTTTTTTATTCCTGGCAGCTTGTTTTGGTCTCCTGAAGCATGAATATATCTGGGGTTTCTTTTGCTAAAATATCTCTTGCTGCATTCACTTTGAAGGGTGTTCCCAGTCCACGACAATTCCAGGAGACCATAATCATTACTTGTTTGTTTGGTGAGATGAGGGACCTTTCCCTCTGTGCTGATTTTGATTTTTCTCATTATTCCCAGAACTTTTCCCAAAGAAAGAGTCCATGGGTTGTTGTGTTCCTAATGCCATCTCTTTAGTTGTCACTTCATCTCTCAGCTCCTTGTTGGATTTTCTTCCTGCTTTTTTTTGGTGTTCAAGGGTTTGGAGGGATTCCTTGGATTGATTTCTAGTTAATATTTTGTCCACTGATGGTGGAGGAGGAGTGTGAAGGGTAATAGGGATTGAAGGCATAAGGGAGGAGGGAGGGGGATGAGGGAGGAGGGGGCAGAGAGGGGAGATGAGGACTCTTCCAAGGGACCGAAAGGGTTGGGGTTAACAAGGGAGGAAGGGTTATCGGCGTTGGGCGAGGATGGAGAAGGTCCGAGGAGGCTTGAGGTTGGGTTGAAGGGGGAATGGTCAGTTTGTTAGATGATTTTTTCCTTTTGACTTGTTCCCTTTTGGTTTCGGGTTCTTCAAAATTTTCATTTTCTTGCTTTTTTGGACATATATTTGCAAAATGACTGTATTCATGACATACCTTGCACTTGAAGGGGATTTTTTCGTAGTCCAACTATTGTATATGCGTCCATTGGTCTACTTTGATCTTTACTGCCTCTGGAAGGCCTTTCCCTAGATCCACTTCAACACAAATCCTTGCACATGCATGCATGTTCTCCTTTGGTTCACATCTTTCAATGTATTTCCCCACCGCATTCCCAATAGCTTTTACTAATTCATCTCCCCAACAGTGAAGAGGGAGATGTGGTAGTCTAACCCAAACTGGCACGACACTGGGAACATCCATTTCAGGATCAAAATCAAGGGTCCATATATTTAAATATAATCCTCGCATGTCCATGAAGTATGGGTCGTTCCTGAAGATTAAATCGTGGTCTTATTTTATTTCAAAATGGAAGGTATAATACCCTCTTCCACAAAACCTTATGGAGATTTTCCCAGTGATTGATGAAGTCCAGTTTCTTTCTACCCATTTCTGGACAGATTTGGGGGATGGCCATAAACCTGTGAACTAGCCAACCAAACCGCATTCTGCTAGGGACAGCACTGCTCATCGAGGGAGAGTTAGAGGGAGGGATATCTCAAGAATGTCATCAAGTTTCTTCACAAACTTGGTTATTGACGACCTGGTTTTTGGAGGTCCAATAGCATAAATGAGAGATGCAAAAGCATTTGCAGATTATTCTTGCTCCTATTGATGGATCTCCATCTTCTAGAGGATCCGTTTGCTCCATTGAAGCAAAAGGGGTCCACTAGAAGGCGGCTAGGAACATTGTTCACCCAGGCTAGGTCACGCGCATTCAGCAGCTTGAATCGAACTCAACTAAGTAACAAATAATGACAAGACACCATACGAACTATGGAAAGGGAGACCTACTTCGGTAAATTTCAAATGAGTCTCTTGTTAATGAATGAAAGAGGACTAAATTGTTCCATATTAGAGTTGTGAGAAAACCTACTAAAGGGGAAACCTTGTTTGATCTAGGTTCTCAAGTAAATTTGATTTCAGAATCCTTGGTTAAGAAATTAGGTTTGGAGACCAAGCCTCATCCAAAACCCTACCCTCTTGGTTGGGTGTGTGACAAATAAAATTTACATGTAACCAAATAGTTTAGGGCTTGATTTTTTATTGCATTAAAACTTGTAGATGAGTTTGATCTTGATGTTGTACCTTTGGATATTTGTGGCATTGTATTGGGGAGTTCATATTTGTATGACAGGAAAGAAAGTTTCTTTCACCATGAAAACAAGTATCATCTCACGAAAGATGGGTTGGAATACATTGTTAGGGCTCATCGTGCCAAGATCAGTGCAGGTTAGATGAAGAGGTTGATCAATTCCAACAAAGGGTTCATGATCATACTTGGGAGACCAAAATATGCGAAGACATCCAAAGCTTTCCAAGGTTGTGATCTCACTCATAAAAAAGAATTGTATGAAATTGTTTCTAACTATAATGGGGGTTTCCAGGAACCAAGTGGGTTGCCTCCAAAGCGTGAGATCCAACATGAAATTCACTTGTAGCAGGATGATCCTTTATGAAATATTGGTACGTACAGGTTATTAGCCATTGAGATGGAGGCGATAAAGAAACAAATGCAGGAATTACAGAACCAAGGGGTCATAATTCCAAGTTATTCTCCGTGCAGCTCACCCATCGTGTTGGAGCCAAAAAGGATGGCACATGGAGGATGTGTCTGGACTATAGGGCACTCAACAAAATAACGGTGAAGAATATGTACCCTCTCCTTCGCATTGATCATTTATTCGACCAATTGAAAAATGTTGTATATTTCACAAAACTGGACTTGCGCAGTGGCTATCATCGGGTCGTGATTACAGAAAAGGATGCATGGAAGACTGCATTCAAGACAAAACAAGGGTTGTTTGAATGACTGGTGATGCCATTTTTACTTTGCAATGCTCTGACCACATTCATGAGGGTGATGAATGACATTTTTAGACTTTTTCTTGATGATTTTGTACTTGTGTATCTTGATGACATTCTTGTTTTCAGTAAAACTTGGGAAGATCATGTGAGTCATGTTAAAAAGGTGCTTGATGTTTTACAAAAAGAAAAATTGTATGTCAAAATGTCTAAGTGTGAATTTGGTAAGACCTATTTAGTTTACTTAAGCCACATTGTGGGAGGTGGACGGTTAAAAATAGATCCTTCTAAAGTTGATGCGATTACAAAGTGTCGTAAACCCACCAATGTTACAAAGATTCGTAGATTTTTGAGTGCATTACAATACTGGAGAATATTCATTGCCAACTTATCCTTCATTGCATCCCCCTTGCATGCTTTGATGAGTGTGAAGCAGACCTTTCAGTGGGGAGGAAAGCAACAGAAAGCCTTTGATACACTAAAACAGAAGATCAATACCGCACCAGTTTTGGCCTTACCTGACCTCCAACAGCCTTTTGAGATCGAGGCAGATGCCAGTGGCTATGCCATGGGAGTCGTGTTGATGCAGCAAAGGAAACATATATGTTACCATTCAGATACATTCTCCCAAGTTGTAATGAACTATCCCACATATGACAAGGATTTGTATGCCTTGATTTAAAGTGTGAAAAAGTGGAAGCACTATTTGATTGGAAAGGAGACCATCATTCACATAGATCACCAATCCTTACAATACCTCCAGTCGTAGACCAAGCTTCAACAAGCACATCATTTCATATGGATGGGGTTTCTTCAGCAGTTTCATTTAGCAATAAAGTACAAGAAGAGCACTAGAAACAAAGTGGCAGATATGCTCTCTCGCCCTCCTATTTTTGAATCTATTGTTTTGCAAAATTCTTCTTTATCTTTTGAAAGTTATGTTGAACAATATGTTGTTGATGAAGATTTTAAGGAGATTTATGCAAAGCTAACTCATGGATCGCAGGTAGACAATTACCATTTCCAAGGAAAATTGTTGTACCACCTTGGAAAACTTTGTATCCCCACCAGTGAAAGAATACATGTAATCAGAGAGGCACATACCTCTCTTGTGTCGGGTCATTTTGGTGTAGGGAAAACTTTGTGTCATTTGTAGAGGTTTTGTTATTGGCCTCACATGAAAAACATTGTAACAAGATATGTAAAGGGATGTGTGTTGTGTTCAGTTTGCAAGCCCACTAATATAAAATTGGGGCTCTACACACCACTCCATGTTCTGAGTCATCCATGGCAAAGTGTGTCAATGGATTTTGTTAGCGGTTTTCCATTGTATAGGAGAGGTCATGACTATTTGTATGTCCTTGTGGATTGATTTAGTAAAACATGTGTCTTAATGCCTTGTAAAAAGTAGATCACTACATAGCAGACTGCTCATCTCTTCTTCCAATTTGTATGGTTCCAGTTTGAGTTTCCCACATCCATTATGTCTAATCAGGACTCTCGCTTCCTTGGAGAGTTTTGGACAAGTTTTTGGAGAATGATAGACACCAAGCTGAAGAAGAGCACAACATTTCATTCGTAGACCAACAAGCAAATAGAGGTTGTCAACCACACAGTGATACATTTACTCCAGGGCTATTGTGGCAAGCATCCCAAGTTATGGGACAAGCAACTTCCTTATGTACAACATGCATACAACACGGTTGTGCAGTCATCTACTTAGAGCTCATCGTTCGAGACATGCTTTGGATATTTGCTAAAGAATCCCTTAGGTATGGTATTTGGGAGAGATGAAGATTCAAGTCAGCAAAATGATAGGGACAAGGCATGGAAGTTGATTCAACAGATTCAGATGATTCACCAAGCAATGCAGGAGAAATTGGAGAAAATTCAAGCTCAATACAAGGCTTGACATGACAAGCATTGGGTTGATCACCAATTTCAGGTTGGAGACAAGGTGTGGCTCCACATAAGCAAAGACATAATTAAAGGGGAAGGAAAGAAGTTGAGACCAATCTGATATGGTCCTTTCACCATATTAGAGAATATTGGAGACAATGCTTTTTGTCTTGATTTTCCAGCATACATGCAGATGTACTCAATGGTGAATGTTGAAAACTTGAAGCTTTATGAGCCTCCTTTTATCATGGACATTGAAGAGGTTGGACAGGTTCCTATAGTGGATGATTTTTCACCTGAATACTTGGACAAGCTACCTAAAGATATCATTCTTAATAGGAGAACTAAGACTTCATGACGGGGATATGTGGAGTAACTTTATATTGGTTTCAAGGGAATGCATCCAAGGCCCATTGGATTGAAAAGGAAAAAGTGAGGGAGAAATTCCCTCACTTGCTAATTAACTGATAAATATTTTGGCAACCCAAAAGCTCATTAGTGGAGAGGAATGATCCAGGAGGATCCTAAAAGGCCAAATTTTCAAAGTCCTAGAAATGCAATGAAACCAATCCAAAATTGAATATCGTTGTTCTGAATCCAACGACATGAAAGACACCTCAATCTGACATCATATGAGAAAGTTATGGCCCACTGAGGTTTTTGTGAAACAACTAAATTTTGACAGACGGGACCCACACAAGATGACACATGGCGCTTACATCAGCAGTATAGATGCTGACATCATCCATACATATGTTGATGTCATCATATGAATTGGTGGTACGGTCGGTAGGGAGCCAATCGGGAGGCAACACGTGGAAAGTGATGTCAACAACCCAATCCGTGATACGAATGAATCAAGACGCGCCACATGGTACCTAGCTAACAATTAGTTAGTTTTCTTGAGGAAACATTTTTCACCTTTGCGGCGCTCGGCGATGATGAAATTGTCGCCCAGTTAATTTTTCCAATAACCCCAAAAGAATCGGAGGGAAAAAATGTATCGTTGGGTTATGATATATGAAAAATAAAATAAAATTGGCAAACGGTTAATGAATATATATTATATTTTAAATAATACTGACGGCACGAGTTGAACCCGCCTGGCTGGTCGGTCCGTCAGTGTCGGTCCCAATACAAAATTCTGACCAAAAACAACGTTATAACAATGCACAAGCGAGAGTCGACCCCAGGTAGTGGCCACCACTACGCCAACTGGCGAGCTATGGTTTGTCTACTTGACCAAAATTATTTAAACCCATTCAAATCGAGCATTGAGGAGAGGACGACATGTCAAGAAACACACCAGCTTGCGGAAACCAGAGCCAGAACTGTGCCCCGCCTGCCCACGGTTTTTTAGAAATATTCCTTGGAATCTTGGGGGAATATTCCTACATGGAATCTTGGGGGAATATTCCTACATGGAATCTTGTAGGGAATTTAAAAGATTTCCTAGAGCCCCAGAGGTTACCAGCATAGAACAATGTCAACTTTATAGTCCTTTTTCACGATTTTTCGTGAGGAATTCAACCATGCAGTTTGTTTCTTCAACAGAGGCATGCATTTTCAGGCCATCCCCGGAAGTGGAGGTATAAGGTGTCATTTTATAATTGCATGTAATTTGATTTCATTGCAATTAATGAAATAGGCCTCCCCACATTGAGCAGGGCCCGAAGACATAGCCCACACTGGGTGAACTTCATTATCAACTTGTTTGTGTGCCTTTGTTCTCATGGTTGCTTTTGATTTCTGCTTCTTTTATGTGTATGCTTCACTTTGTTACATGCTCTTTTAAATAGAATTATGTATGCATCCTGGATCAGTTACATTGAAAATTTCATTTTACATAATCATGGCCTATATTTGTTTAACTTAGGAGTAGGTTAAGTTTAGTTTCTTTTGATTTTGTTTTCTTTAAGTTTATGTTGCAACAAGCCTAGCATGAAAGTGGTGTTTTGGTTCTGAATAAGCATTGCAAATTTTGAAAGTACATTGTAAAACTATTAATGATTGGTTAGTTGCTTATTCCCTTCTTTGCATGGGCCTTGTATCTTTTAGTCTATGATGCTTAGACAGAAAATATGTTCTTTCTCGAAGAAAACCTTAGTGAATCTATGATGCTTGAATCTATAAATAGGATCTTCTTCTTTCAATCGACTTTCTATGTTTAATCGGTTTTAACTTGTCAACTCGATTGAGTAGAGAAAGGAGAGGAGGAAACTTAAGTGAGTGGACTGTTTTTCAAAGGTGTATATATCCTTCTATGAAGGATAAACCTCTTTTTCTCTCAATAATTTGGGATCCCTCTTCCACCCTAATGCAATAATAAGTGCCTAATCATAGTTCTAGAAGTAAATAAATAAAGTGTTAAAGTAGAGAAAGGCATCCTGCACAGATAGGTGAAGAAAGCAACTTCGTCGGGGTACTGAACAAGCCTGTTGGCAATGAAGCAATGCTTATTTTGTTGAAGTGGCTCTGTTGGGGTACTAAACAGGATTGCTGGGAGCGGAGCAATGCCATAGATGAAAACTAAGACTCTGGCATTATTTTCACTAGCAGTTATATATATTCCTTACTCCTAATCGAAACAACCAAAGTTTGACTTGCTTGTGTAAGTGTTTGGCCGATGAAGGGAATGAAATAAACTATATATTTAAGTTGATCTAAGTAAGGAAACTATGGTGATTAATGGAATGAACAATACTTCTTAAAGAGATATATTTGGTATCAAGAGTTAGACCTGTACAGAGAAGCTAGAGTTCTACTAGTGTGTCGCCAAGTGTTGTAGTTGCTACAAGCCCCCTCCAAAATTTTGCCTCGGCTTCAATTTTTGAGCCTACCTTTATCTACAAGAACTGGATTTTTCATTTTCAATTGTTCCTCTTGATTTCTTAAACTTATCTTTCCATACGTGTCCCTTGTGTGATATCTTAATTGTGACTGAGTCTTGTCAAGAGCAATTGTATAACTTCTAAAGACAAGCAAACCCCTTTCAAACACAAGCTAAGTATTGTCCTGATCTAGCCTTAATTGTTGGTGTTTCCTCTAAGAATCATCCAATATTATGTCACTGGAAACTGCATAATTCCTTGAGGAAGTGAATTGCACAATCTTGTGATACAAGCAGTCATTGAACACGCAAATTGTGAAATCACTCATTATGGAGCAAAACTGTGCAAACCACTAAGCCAGTGAACTGCGTGATCCCTTGTCACTGGGAATTTTGTAGTCCTTTCTGTTAGTGGATTGTGCAGTCTTCCAGATCAACCACTATTGAATCCCCATAAAATAGGGATTTCTCATTCCATTCTAATGGTGTGGCACAAGTTTCCATTTTTGATCTATGGACAAGTGTCGCATCACTTTCTTGTCTTTTCACCTACAAGAAATTACTATTGTTGGGTTTATTTATGCATGCATGTTCTTCCTTTTCTATAATCTTATATGGGCGATGCTTGTGATTGATTTAACTGATTCCAAGACTGATCTACACTCGTTTCTTACTAAGTCCCACGTCTGAACTTTTCCTCTCTCCCAGGCTGAACTACAACATTCTTAAGGTTTTTTGTCTCCTCCTATTTCTCATCGCGAAATCCCATGCAGCAAGCCCCTCCTTTTCAGTTGAAACTATGCAATGTGTTGTTACTAGCCTCCTCTAGCTATGCATTATGTAATCCCAACTAGCAATGGCCCAGCCTGGCCACTGAGACCACGCATTACGCAATCCTTCCCCTCTTCTACCAGGTAAGACTACACATTGCACAATTTCAACCCTCGAGAAAACCCTTTGTCAATCAGGACTATGCAATCCCCTCTCTCACTATGCATTACACAATTCCATAGCCCACTCTGCCTCCTTGCAGCCCAACATTGCTTAATCTCTCTCCTTAGTCAGTGTTTTTCCACTTTAAAGATTGATTGTTGAACTGATTTACTAATGCTAACTTGTTATTGCCATGAGTGCATCTCTTGCTACAGGTACTGCAAGTCTCTCTCTCACCAACATATAGCACTATGCCTCCCAAGTTATTAACATCAAAGTAGGCTAAAGAAAGAAATACCGAGGAAGTTGTTGAAAGTCCTTCAATATTGGTTCCCATTTTATCTGATACATAGTTGTACATTGAGAATGAATCTAATATAACTTGGCATACTATCAAGGATGAATTCACTGCTATGAAATTTAAAGCAAATATGGAGGATAGACAAGTTTACATCAAAATCCAATGGTTAGGGCCTCACAGGGTTGCTTGGATATACCCAATGTTACCATGTGCAGATGTCATTAGATGGATTCTACAAGGCTTGGATACCAAGAGCATGTCTCTAAACAGTGTTAGTGGGCAACAGCTTGCCTCCTATCAACCACAGGATGGCTACTTGATCTACAACTTTCCTAAGCCTAAGAAACACGTGGAGTCTCATTTAAATGTAGCAATAGGTTATCTAAACACTAAGGAAGTGATCAAGATGTGGGTAAAAGAACCGCAAAGTTTTTCCATACACCAAACAATACTTACAAGAACAAATCACTCAAAAAGGTGTTTCAATACTTGATAGTCTTGTGTTGTCGATTTATGGACACAAGAATACAAAATCCTTCCCAAAATGATGGTTTTACATGCTATATCAAATTCTCTTAGAAGGGAAGATATTTAATTAGTTCGATCTTGTGTCTTAACAGCTAAATATCAATGTGAACAAGGTGAAAAATCCACCAAATGGCAAGCAATAACAATTCTACATGTCTACCTACCTGTTGGAAAGAATTTGTGCTCGCAATGCTTTCCCTAACATGATTTGGAAATGGACACCCAAATATCCTCCTATCCATATTTATTGCAAATAATTAGTATAATGCAGCTACAAAGGAGTATTTGAAACATTTGTTGATTACTTCTTCAAAGACTTATACCAGATGATCTCTGAAGAAGAATCCCCTTACATGTCTCGTGAGGTAATGAGTTAAATTTCAAAATTTATAGATTGGTTTGCCTCACTAGATGGTAGATACCTCAGAGTGTATGGCTGTCAGAAACCATCTCATCTCTTATCGAGGTATGCCACACACAAAGTAGTCATGAAATAAGTTGCATATCATCTTGTCACAGGTCTAATTGTAGTACTGCAAAGGAAGAAGAAGGCACCATGGATTTCTTTTCCCTTGCAGGTGGGTTCTTACAAGATTAAGAACTTGAAGGTTACAAAATTTGAAACTAAGAAATTGGAAAACGTCAAGTCCAGTACGATAGATTATCATCAATATGATCATAGATGAGTTTAAAAGAAACACCATTCCAAGTTTCATTTTGTTTGGCCTTATGGGACCTTTGTTAGGCCAGAGGAAGAAAAGATCAAGATTCACTTTAATATCTCTCAGTCACATACCCCAGGAAACCAGGTAGGCCCTTCTAGTACAATTCCGAAGCAAAATGTTCCCCAGGAAATAAAACAACTGGAAGAGCACACCCCATTGACCATCAAGTACAAGAGGAAGGTTGCCCATAACCCAGTTGAGGAGAAAATCCGCAAGTTCAAAGTATATCTTGCCATTGTAAAAGTGACTATGGTAGCAGGAAGGAAAAGAAAGTAGTGGGAAGAAGAGAGGACGCAGGAAGAAGAACAAAAATGAAGGAAGAGTGGAAGAAAAAGGAAGAGTAGGAAAGGAAGAAACATGAAGAAATGTAGGCATAAGAAGAACTGAATAGAATGGAAGAAGAAAGCCAGGCTAAAACAAGTAGAAGAAGAAAAGCAGAAACAACTTGAAGAAGAAGAGAGCAGACAGAAGTAGGATTAAGAGCTTGTTCAAGAGATTGAGGAGGAGATATTAGCCTAGAACATGGAGATAGAACAAGGGAAAATAACCAAGATGTTGACCTCATGACATTTCAAAACAGATCATTAGCCATCCTCTGCCCCCCCCCCCCCCAACAAATGGGAAAACCCCAAGTGGTGAAGAAGAAATCGCTCCTCTGGATGATGAACCAATCATGGATATCTGCAGCCTAACCTTTAATGAGCTCCAGAACATAATTGTACATGAAAGGGAAAATATTTCCCTAATTATTTGGCACATCCTGCTTTCATTCACATAGTGTTGATGGTGCTGGACCCGCCAACATTTAGTGGATCTCCCCAATCAAAAGTCCCAAGTAGAACTCAAACCTTTTGGAGTAGGAGTAGGAGTCCCTGCAGTGAGTGGTAGTGTAATGCCTTGACCGTGGTAGCGCACAGAGGTAAGCAAGACAACTTTGGTGAGAGAAAGTGTATGACCCTACGGAGAGTCAAGTGTGATGCATGGGGGTTCTGAAACATGGAGGGGAAAAGGAAGTGTGCCCCTTAGAAGCCTGTAAGAGTACACAGCTTGAAAGGAACACACGAGAAAAATGACATCACAATATAAAATGCATAATAGTCCACAAATTAAAGTGACGGGTTAATCCAACAACACGCATTCAACAAGATTCGTACAATTGCATACAAAGTAGTTCATAAGAAAATGTGTAAGTTAAACAACATACATTGCTAAAGAAACCAGAATAGTCCAAATACAATAACAACATATGCATGAAAGTGTGTTGGCTCTGTTATTATTATTATAATTGAAAGTTCCATACATACATACACCATTGACGACCATGAACCCCAATAGTGGAACATTACAGTCAATAACACTTGCTCCTCCAAAGAAGTATACTCGCTCTACGTTGTGGAGAATCCAAGGCTCATCACAATACTCCCAAGCCTTTTCTAAGCCTAAGCCTAGCCAAAATCTTGGCTCCCAAAAGCTCCTTCTATGAGTTATGAGGTTCTATTTATAACAAAGGGTGGGGTGACCCTTGACATTCCCCTTTGTGACTCTTTGACTACCCTCATGACTCTTCAAATTCTTTACAAATAACTCATTACATAACATGATGACCTTTCACATTCCACTAATGACACTTGGAATTTCACTTACAACATATTTACAAATAATATTACATTTTCCACATGTACCTATGTAAGACAAAATAGGTTAGAGACAACCTAATAAGACAAAACACTATGACTCTGAAGTTTGGGGAAATACCAACTCAGCAACATCAACTTGGTCCTTCTCGATCACATATTGATGCCAAGCTTGGTACTGCCTGATGATGTCCCCAAACTGTTTGATGGTGTCTTTTTGATAGCGGGCTCTTGCCTCCACAGCACCTGGGTATATGGTCTTGGAACCTGTATCCAACTCGTCATGAAGCATGTGCAGCACGGTGTTGACCATGACAGGACCACCAATGTACTTTCATATTTTATGTACGCTCAGCTCCAAGTCATCCCTAGTGGCCTCTCGCCTTAGCTGCTCCATTTACTCATTGATCTCTAGCTGGACTTGGTTCTTGGGTCTAGCCTCGGTGAGGGAACTAATTTACGGGATCTTGTGCCTACAACCACCCTCCAAAATTTTGCCTTAGCCTGTTTTGAAGCCTCCCTACCAACCTTACACAACACTTTGTCTTGCTTCATCAAGTACTCAAGCTTTAAGTGTTTTCCTCACACAAAGGCAGCCTGTCGATCATAGTTGATCCATTCCCCTCACAGGCTTCTCACCCAAACTTGGTCCAGCTGCAAGCTAAGCAGCTTCCCCTTGAAAATTGTGCATTTCTGGAGGGAAACCAGCCTTCCCTCCAGGAATTTCGCAATCCTCTCTGATAGCCTATTGGGCTCCAAGATTGCTCAATCCTACCAGCAAACCCTTCCAGCAGGATGAAGTGAACAAAGTTCCTTCTACAAATTAATTACTCCAGAAAACTTGGAATATAAAGATACCCATTGGGAATCCAAATATTATATATTAAATGTGTGAATAAGAATGATTTACAATGAGAATGAGAGGATTTCTTATATACCAAGCATGTGTCTCTTCATGGAGAGTCATGTCCTATTTAGACATGCCTCTTCAACCTAATTACTAATTATTATTAACTAATCATTATTACAATTATCCTCATTACTTATATTTATATTATTTATATATATTTTATTCGTAACATTGCCTTCTTCCTCAAAAATCTTTGTCTTTAAAGCTTTTCGATGAAAAAGGCTTGATCTCTTTTTCGCGCTTCAAATGACTTTCTCTCTCGGAACAATCATCTCCGTCAATACAAGCTGATATGATCTTCTAAGTGACAAACAAAATTGTCGCACTGAGAAGGGATCAGACCATCCTAGATTAATCTTCTGTGTCATATTCTGATAACTGGAATTTTGTAACGACTTGTCAACTTAAGACAAGATTGATGTTACGTCATTATTCTTTGGAACATCAGTTTGTTGTTTCTTGTCTAAATGGTCCCGATACGTAGCGTGGTTGAGTTGTCTACTCTCATGATTCAGATGTCGATATGGGACTTTACTTTCCCTTATTAGGTGTGTAGAAATTTTTTTATTTACTTCAGGGGATGATGTTGTTGAGTTCGTTACCAACCTTCACTTGGGGTGTTTATCATCTGAACTGCAACATCCAAGCGTGTCTTTTCTTCAACTTGCTTGTCTTCTTCCTGAGTTGTGACTTTCACTGAATCGGTATCTGTTGTTTTGTTGTCAACTTGACTTCCCACATTTGATGCTTCCTTCTCGATAAGTTGTTGTACCTTGTTTTCTAATGACTTCTTATCTTTATTAAGTTTCTTAATTTGCGTAAGTAATTTTTCACTATGGTTTTTAAGTCGAGAAACTTCTTCATTTTTGTCAACAATGATTTTGTCAATTTCATTTTTCATATTTTGTAATACTTTTTTACCTTCTTGAGAAATTACTTTTGAAATATCTGATATATCTTCTGGCGTTACTGAATTTGGTTTCAGTGTAACATCTTAGAGTGTTATTTTCTTCTTTTTGTGGAAAATGTCAAAAACTTCTTTTTTGTATTTAAAATAAAGGACCCTAGAGTTTCCATCCAGGGTGAGCCCAAAACAATGTCACTATCGTCAAAAAATAAGGTTTTCACGGTGAATTGTGAGGTAAAAGTATAATCTCCAATACTTAGGTGCAGATTTCTTATGTCGTATTGTTTGTCACACATGTCAACAAAAATTGTTTCAACTATATTTGATTTAGGAATCACCAATTGGTTAGCACATTTAGGACTAACATAATTACTTCTTTGAGTAGGACTGATAGAGATTATGATATCTCTTCCTGTGAGTGATCCTTTGATTTTAAATAGTGTGTCACCACATTTACTAAAGGTTTTGGGAAATCTTCCCTCACTAATTTCCATTTTGTGTTGATGTTTTTACGTCAACAATATGTCAACTTGAGCTTCTTCTTTTTTTTCTTTTTTTTTATAAATTACTCTTTTTTTATAATTTAATTACTCCCTTGATACTTCTCTTTTGAATCTTTTTAATGAAATTTACTCTAATATACTTCAAAAATACCCTTAGTATGTATATTTAAAATACATAAAAGGTACCTTTATAATGAATTGAAATTCTCCAAATTCCCTTTTCCCTTTATATATATAACACCCTAGAATTTATTTTATGAAAAGCAAAACGATATGAGAGTTTAGAATCTTTTTAGAAGCAACGTGAATTTAGCCGAAGTTGTTGTTTTTTATAACCAATGGTTATATGATGAAGTGTTGTGACTTTATCCTAACTACTTGTTTGTATGGAACCCCAAAATGCTCACTCTCAATTACACCATGTAATTATACTATAAATAACTTTACGGTTTTCCAGTTATGAAACCCTTTTGTAGTTTACTGATGGCACTTTCGGTGGACTTGGTTGCAGATCGAGCCGGTTGTGGTCGTCTTTGAGAAACACTTGTAAGGATAGCACAGTATGGACGATATTGCCCAGAGTTTTTTTTTTTTTTTTTTTTTAAATACTTGTGAAATTATTAAAAGCGGATTTAGGAAAAGTTGTGATTCTTCTGAAAATGTGATTGTGACTATTGGAATCTCTATCCCAACTTCTAATCATCGGTTTCTTGCACTGAAAAACCACAAATATATACTATATGATAAATTGGCATCTCGATGGGATGCAGCAGATGTACAACGGTCAGGGAATAACACCGGCATCTCAATTGGATGTGATATGAAGAGATTACTGTGTGGGGGAAGGCAGTGGAGGGGCAAAGGAATAGTGAGTGACTGATAGCGATGGAAGTTGTGATGGCTTAGACAATGATTCACTCGCTGTTGTTTTGACAGCGTCTCTATTTGATGAGCACTGCGGATGGGAATCAGGGCTCTGTTGGTGGGTGCAACAGACAACTATGGCTATGGACGCAGTGACTATGTGAAGTTGCTTAGTGATTGTAGTTTGACTACATTTGTTTTCAACTGGGTCTAGAATGCAGGCGGTTGCATCGATGGCAACTGTTGGTGGAAGATGGATGTAAGAACACTGCTGCGAATGCGGAATGCTAGTTCTATGGGTACGTGCAGGTGGAGAAAGTGACAATGTGGATGGGCAGTGGTCGCTACAGGTTGGTAGATTCTGCGAAAATGCAACGGCAGTCCAAGACGCTATATGCTTGGTGATTGGTAGGGCTATAATTATTTTTCGTTTGTTTTATAATAATATTTTTTTATTTTTTTTGAAATGCCCAAAGGCCTGATGGCAAATCCGATAGAATGGAGAATCTCCAAGACTGGTAGAGAAACGCTTCAAGTATGACAACAACAAGGTTGATGACGATTGATGACCAAGGGCCGGTGACCGGAGAACGAGCTCTGTGCAGCAGTGAAGCGACCAAAGGATCGACTGCTCTGATGCCAAATGAAGTGAACAAAGTTCCTTCTACAAATTAATTACTCCAAAAAACTTGGAATATAAAGATACCCATTGGGAATACAAATATTATATATTAAATGTGTGAATAAGAATGATTTACAATGAGAACGAGAGGCTTGCTTATATACCAAGCAAGTGTCTCTTCATGGAGAGTCATGTCCTATTTAGACATGCCTCTTCAACCTAATTACTAATTATTATTAACTAATCATTATTACAATTATCCTCGTTACTTATATTTATATTATTTATATATATATTTTATTCGTAAGAAAGGATTTGCAAAAAAATTCCCAACAGCAGGCTGTTCAGCCCAGGAATTGCGCAAATCTGGGCAACAGTCAACTGCTCTGCCCAGAAATTGCACAAATTTCCTGGGTAGCCAACCCAGCTCCTAGCTAGAAATGCACATTTTTCTCCAGTAGTCGAGCAGTCTCTTGCATGTGCAACTGAGTTGACCAGTTCCCTCCGGGACTGAGCAAAACAAACTTGCATGCATGGGTTTCTTCTCCCAAGGTAGCATGCAAAGGCATATCTTGTTTCAGGGATATATATTTAGCAGTTGGAGGTTACATGCAATGAGCAATTCCAAAACATCACACCAAGTGTTGCTTCCCCTAGATTCATGGCATGTGTGTCACAACCTCGATGTTATCAAAACTCATCAACCGGACGCTGCAGAGCTCATTCCTCACATCAACCTTGCAGCTCTGAGATCCCACATCACATTTAGGAGCAGTCGGTACATTCAGCTCAGCTATTTTGGGGTAAGCCCACTTCCCATGCCTTGTGCTGCATTTCTATTGCTTTTTGTGTTTTCACTTGTGGGAGTATTGTTTGCTTGATTTCTTTGAATGGTTGTTTTCGTTTACATATATACTAGCTTGTCCTAGCTCTATTTCAGTTTCTGTTGCTATTTCACTGTTGTCGCATGCATGAAACTGTTTTTCACAGGCATTCACCCAACCAGCGAACTGCCTCACCCACATGCATGTTGATCTATTGCTTAATATTTCATTCATGTTTTGCATGCACTGTAAATCACTTATGTTATCACTTACTGTCGCCATGCATTTACTGTCTTAGTTGCTTTCAGTTGCCCGTCGATGAGTTGGGCCAACCTTGGCCCGAACTCTGCCTTCAGCAAGGCTGCATTGTGCAATATGGGGAAGGAAGGCTCACCTTCCCCTTCAGATTTGTGCATTCTTGCCCAGCACTAGCCTCCGGGATTGTTTTTTGCATTTCTGGAGGATAGTGGCTGCTTGACCCAAGAAATTACACAAATCTGTCCCTGGGCCAACAGTCCTTCCCAACTGGAATTGTGCATTGCGCAATCTTGATAGTCAGCAGCCAGACTGGACTATGCATTGTGTAGTTCCAGCAATCACCCAGTCTCCCAACAGCCCAGACTGTGCCTTGAGAAGTATTGGTAGTTGGTCTCCTAACCTCCCGGACGAAATTGTGCAACCTTCATGATCATTTACCTAGGTATGTTGTAAGTCAGTTCTCATGTTCATTTTGGTTGTCGACTGACAGATTGCTTAATATCAGCGTTGCCATGTCTCCAGGTATCGCAAGTGTTCATCTGCCTCTCAACAGTACAAGTACAATGGTCTCTAGGAGAGTAGAGACAAAGACACCATTCAGAGAATGCTTGGGGATGCAGTCAATCGAGTGTCTATGAACTTTCCTACTCACGAAGACATCAAGTTTTTCATAGACAAGGAAATCAAGAAGCAACATCACAGCAAGCAACATCATGAACAACAGCTGAAGGCATCATACCGAATGCAGCGAAAGTAGCGAATGCAAGAGGAAGGTTGTTGACAACACAGAGGCAGAACAAAGTTGCAAGATCAAGTAGATCCACTGATAATGAAGGAAAATTTGGAGACTCATGCTATGGGGTGTCGGTGCAACATGAAGATCGCGTGAAGGCAGAAGATGGAACAAAGAAGGAGTTGCATGTGCTGAAGCAGCATCTCAGGAAGAACATGAAGCTGCACAGACAGACGAATGAGTTAAAACGGGAGCAGGAACAGCAGTGGGCACAACATGCACTCACGGATGAAACTGTGCCCGTACAAGCTAAGGATCCATCCCAACAGCTGACACAGAGCAGACATGGTGAGCAGTGTTGTTGATCGCATGCAAGGGATTCAGCAGCATGCATGTCGTTGAGCGCACGCATGCAATCCAACCCATTCAACACACTCACCAAGGCGAAGACAAGAAGCAAGTCCAATTGGGGCTGAACATGTACTTCGGCAAGTTGATGTGCATGACCACCAGCACACACTTGAAGATCAGCACGGACACTATGCATCAGTGTGTTGTCGGTTCAACCGTACCCAAGAAGACCATGCGCATGTTAGCAGACGAGTTGGATGAAGGGGCCGAACCAATGCACCGATTGCAATGGAGTCAGAGTTCGCTTCAGCAAGATGTCACCGTGAGGTGTATGCACACCATCACATATGACCAAGCTTGGCATCAGCTCACCACCTTCACCATCACAAGCATGTCAAAGAGTTGGTCTCATCACAGCGGACCAAGTGTCAGTGATGTCTTGAAAGACTTGCTCAATCCATGTTCTCACACATGAGCACATGTGCATTGTAATGTTGAGTCATGTCAAGTGTAAGTCAAATGTCAATGGCTTGGTGTAACAGTCATAGAGTAGGTGAAGAGTCATGAGGGTAGTTGAACTGTCACAAAGGGAAATGTCAAGGGTCACCCCACCCTTTGCTATAAATAGTCCCTCATAACTCATTGTATGGGCTTTTGGTCAGCCAAGCTTCTACAAAGACTATTCTAAAGAAGGCTTGGACAGTATTGTAATGTGCCTTGGCTTCTCCACTGCATGGAGCTAGTACATCTCTTTGGAGGAGCAGGCAGATGTGGCTGTAACGTTCCACTGTTGGGGCTAGAAGGTTTACATGGATGTATTGTATGATTGTGACTTACACTTCTTTATATAATAAGAGCCAACATATTTTCATGCATATGTTGTTATTGTAGTTAGACTGCTCTGGTTGCCTTAATGATATGTG
This sequence comes from Pinus tabuliformis, assembly GCA_031772625.1. Lineage (NCBI taxonomy): Eukaryota > Viridiplantae > Streptophyta > Pinopsida > Pinales > Pinaceae > Pinus > Pinus tabuliformis. Next base: position 522,700,100 of record CM062820.1, read on the forward strand.
TTTTTTAACTTACGTACTTGTGTATGAACTGATTCACATGCAATTATATGAATCTTGTTGTTAATGTGTTGCAAATGTTGTTAATTCTGTCATCATCCGTGTCGATTGCTCTGCCGACATTAGACAGACCTTTCACTTGAACCTTGCTATAACAACCGTCACACTCGTCTCAGACTGATCCGTGAGTGTTGTACGTGTTATCTTACCTTGTATGATGTGACTGTCGCATCCGAGTGGACTGCTCTACTGGAAGCTATGCATGTCCTTTGTGTTGTGTGTTCCTAGCCGAGTTGGGATTGATCCCTTTCAACCTGGAACTCACCTTCACCTCCTTCCCCTTTCGAAGTGTTGGAACCTCTCATACACCTTCCTTGACTCACTGCATCAATCACACCCTTGCTGCTGACAGAGTTATTCTACTTGCCTCTGTGCGACACCGCGGTCAAGGCATTACCTTACGACCCACTGCTAGGACTCCTACACCAAACAGTCTGAGGTCTAATTGGGACTTCTTACCAGGGAGATCCCCTTGACATGTTGGCGGTCCAGCACCGTCAATATTTCTGGCGCTAGAAGGAGGGCCTAATGACAAGTTGTGTCCTCTCATCTAGTTTTGAACCTTTGCATATCTTTCATGGAGTCTTGCACTCTTCTTCCCCCAAGACGTTTTTCGAATCGTGAAGATGTCTCCATCTCGAGGAAACTTTTCAATCTCTCGTCTTCTCACACGTATGATGGTGAAGGCGAAGTGGCCTGGCCTGAGCATTTATATAACTTTCTTTTCATGATTTATGAGGCGGATGAGTTTTCTGACGAACAGGTTGGTTTGTTGCTTGCATACACACTTCGAAAATCTCCATTTCATTGGGTGCTTAGCCTATCGGCTGACACCATGCACTCATTTGAGAACTTTTGTGATCTCATTGAAGACACATTCTATCATTTTGATCCAGACTATCTTGACTGGAAACTGTTACAGCAACGGAGGGCTCCACATGAATTCGTTATTGATTTTTGGCAGCGCTTCCGTGACTTGCAGTTTCAAGCTCCGAAGATCCAGATGAAATTTGCTTATCTTTGGGACCGGTTCGAGTATTGCCTTAATAAATCTACCCGTCCCAAGAGGAATCTTGATATCAAGCCTCGCTCAACATTCTTCATTGATGGAATTGTGCAATCTCATGTGGGAGCAGGCACTGTCTCAACTGACTATCCGCCTCCCTCTCATTCAGCAGCTCCACCACTGTCCAGTGATGTTGAGGATCATGCTCACACACCTGTTCATCCTTCACACTCTCCCAACATCACTCCACTCGATTTTCACGCAGATTTGGTTTTGAGTTCTTCGAGTCCTCATATGCATTCTTTTCTACGACCTCCATCTTCGCACCCAGGTGTTCCTCCAGATGATGTTGTCTTGTGTTCAACCATTCTGGACTCTTCACTTGTTGTGAACGGGGAACAACCCACTGACAGAATTGGTGTTGCAGAACCAACATGTGTTATCATTCATGAAGAGTATGAGTGGGAGCTTGAGCATCAACACTCGGTGAAGGATGACTCCCTTCTGTCTGAGCCCCTTCGTTCTTTCCTAACATCGTTGGTGAACTTGCCATCCATGATTTCGCATGTGTGTCTTCATCCACGAATGCACCCATTGTTGATATTTTGCAGGACACACTGTATCTTAGCCCATCATACAACAATGGAGAGGACCAATCATTCATTGGAAATCCATTTGATCTTTCACATAATTTTTCCTGAAACGCAGAGGGTGAACATCCTTCCTCCTCATCTACCCATTTGTGTGATTCATCAAGCCAGGAGGATGTCAAACAACATCCTGAATTTTCTGATCTTGGTTGTAGTGATATCTTCACCTCATCATCTGATCATGATGTTTTTTCACTCGTTGTTAATCAGTCTAAGTCACTGGTCTACAAAGATCCATATGTCAATGAAGTTGAAACCCCATAAACCATCGAGGCACTTCAGCCTGAGCTGATGGTTATGTCAGGCCCTCATTGTCTTGAGGTTGGTTTCGCTTCCGATCAGGAAATTGTTCAAACACTCAAGGCTCCTCATCACTCATCTGTATGCACTCAAGATCAATCTAACACTCATATTTTACTTCCTCCACTCGAACTACATGATCCCATTGCTCATGCATTGGAGGAGTCTTACATTGCAAGCACTCGTGCGCGACGCAAGTTATCTTTGTTTCTTTTGTTTGCTTGCATGTCACAGTCAAGAGTGTGCTTATGCTTCAAAGTTGCACGTAGTGTCACACAGCACCATGATAAGTCCACGGGCTATCCATCATGCACTTGCACTCACTTATGTTCCGTGGGCATTTTGAAACACGAAGTGTGGTCGTCTTCATTGTTATATCTTTCTTTCTTGCTGGTCCACACAATTGGGTTGCTCGCCGACCAAGCCTTCATCAACATGGGTCTATCAATGTGTCAGTAGCTGCATTGGAAGTATCACTTCACGTGATCAGGCCCATGTACCATTAGTGTAGGAGTAGGAGTAGTGTTTGATTTCAGTTGTTTTCTTGCATGCTTGTTTGCTTACGTACTTTGTTTGCTTGTTTTTTTACTTGCTTCGCTTTCATTTTTGCTTTTGCTCTTTCTTTGCTTTGTTGATTGTTAGTTCGTTCGCTTGTTTTGTTCATAGGTTAGTTTTACATGAAACCATGTATGACTCTTGAAGCGAGCTAGGTAAAGTACAAGAGGGCTTGTACAGCTATCACTACTTGGTTATCTATCATCTTGCCTCTGTATGATGAGCTTGTTACTTTTAGTCCATGATACGTCGAAGGAAAATACGTATTGTTCGAAGTGAACCTTGGTGTAAACACAACGCTTGCACGCTAACTAGTGTCACCTTCTCTAGTCGATTATTTTTGGGTTAACCCTTGTCAGCTTAGTCAAGTAGAGTAAGGTGAAGCGAAAAACCTTAACAAGCACATTAGAGATACAATAAACTACTTCTCTGCTGGAAAAACCTCTTCTGCTCTCAATAAGTTGGGATCCCTCTTCTGCCTCTGAAATGAATGAGTGTTATACACAGTAAAAATGAAAAAAATGAAAAGTAAAAAGAAAATGAAAAATGAAAAATGAATAAGGTGAAAGAAGAGAAAGGCTTCTTGCGCAAGGAGGTGATGCAAGTAACTTCGTCAAGGTACTGACCAGGCTCGCTGGCAGCAGAGCCATGCTTGTGTTCCTATGTGACTCCACTAGGGTACTGTCCAGGCCTGCTGGCAATGGAGCAACACCAGTGATGAAACAAAGACTTTGATGACTATGCTGCTTGTGCACCTATATACCCCTCAACCCTAATCGAAACAACTGTGTTGCCTTGGCTTAGAGTGTGTGTCAATCGACCAGGAGTCTGGCAGATGCTACATCTTATAATCAAACTAGTGTGAAGCTAAGATGAGCTGAGAGCTAAACAATACTTCTGGAGGTGTTAGACTTGCTTTTCATGAACAAGGTCCATTCAGAGAGCTGAAGTTCTACCAGTGTGTCGCCAAGTGTTGTAGCGGCTACAACCACCCTCCAAAATTTTTCCTTACCCTATTTTGGAGCCTCCCTACCAACCTTACACAACACTTTGTCTTGCTTCGTCAAGTACTCAAGCTTCAAGTGTTTTCCTCACACAAAGGAAGCCTGTCGATCACAGTTGATCCATTCCCCTCACAGGCTGCTCACCCAGACTTGGTCCAGCTGCAGGCTTAGCAGCTTCCCCTTGAAAATTGTGCATTTCTGTAGGGCAACCAACCTTCCCTCCAGGAATTGTGCAATCCTCTTTGACAGCCTGTTGGGCTCTAGGATTACGCAATCCTGCCGACCAACCCTCCCAGCAGTATTTGCGTAAATTTTCCTAGCAACAAGTTGTTCAGCCCAGGATTTGCGCAAATTTTTCTAGCAGTAGGTTGTTCAACCCAAGATTTTTGCAAATCTGGGCAACAGTCAGCTGCTTTGCCCAAAAATTGCTCAAATCTCTTGGGAAGCTAGCCCAGCTCCTAGCCAGAAATGCGCATTTTTCTCCAGTAGTCGAGCAATCTCTTGCATGGGTAGTTGTGTTGACCGGTTCCCTCCGGGACTGAGGAAAATAGACTTGCATGCATGGGTTGCTTCTCCCAAGGCAGCATTCAAAGGCATCCCTTGTTTCAGGGATCTATATTTAGCAACTGGAGGTTACATGCAAGGAGCAATTCTGAAACCTCCCACCAAGTGTCGCTTCCCCTAGATTCGTGGCATGCCTGTCACAACCTCGATGTTATCAAAACTCATCAACTGGATGATGTAAATCTCATTCATCACATCAACCTTGCAGCTCTAACATCCCACATCACATCTAGGAGCAGTCGGCACATTCAGCTCAGCTGTTTTGGGGTAGGCCCGCTTCCCATGCCTTGTGCTGCATTTTAGTCGCTTTTTTTGTTTTTGCTTGTGGGAGTACTATTTTCTTGATTTATTTGAACGCTTGTTGTCATTTACATATATACTACCTTGTCCTAGCTTTGTTTTAGTTTTCATTGCTATCTCACTATTGTCGCATGGATGAAACTGTTTTGCACGGGCATTTGCCCAACCAATGAACTTCCTCACCCCACATGCATGTTGATCTGTTGCTAAATATTTCATTCATGTTTTGCATGCACTGTCAATCACTTCTTCTATCACTTAGTGTCTCCGTGCATTTACTATCTTAGTTGCTTTCAGTCGCCCGTCCGTGAGTCGGGACAACCTTGGCTCAAACTCCGCCTTCACCAAGGTTGCATTGTGCAATCTGGGGAAGGAAGGCTCACCTTCCTCTCTAAATTTGCGCATTCCTACCCAGCACTTGCCTCCAGGACTGTTTTGCGCATTTCTGGAGGATAGTGGCTGCTTGGCCCAAGAAATTGCACAAGTCTGTCCCTGGACCAGTAGTCCTTCCCAGCTAGAATTGCACATTGTGCAATCCCGGCAGTCAGCAGCCAAACTGGACTATGAATTACGCAATCCCGGCAGTCAGTAGCCAAACTGGACTATGAATTGCGCAATCCCGGCAGTCAGCAGCCAAACTGGACTATGCATTGTGCAATTCTAGCAGTCAACCAATCTCTCAGTAGCCCAGACTGTGCCTTGAGTAGTCTTGGCATTCGGTCTCCCGACCTCCCATCCAAAATTGCGCGACCTTCATGATCATTTACCCAGGTATGTTGCAAGTTAGTTCTCATGTTCATTTTGGTTTTCGACTGACAAATTGCTTGTTATGAGTGTTTCCATGTCTCCAGGTATCGTAGGTGTTCATCTACCTCTCAGCAGTACAGGTACAATGGTTTCCACGAGAGAAGAGACGAAGACACGTTCAGAGCATGCTTGGGGATGCAGGCGATCGAATGTCTATGATCTTGCATACTCACGAAGACATCAAGTTGTTCGGAGACAAGGACATCAAGCAGTAGCATCACAGGAAGCAGCATCATGAATAGCAACTGAAGGCAGTATACCGAATGCAGCGAACACAATGAATGCAAGAGGAAATTTGTTGACAACACAAAGGCGGAACAAATTTGCAAGATCAAGCAGATCCACTCATAATGAAGGCAACTTTGGAGACTCGGGCTATGAGTTGACGACGCGACATGAAGATCGTGCGAAGGCATAAGATGGAACAAAGAAGGAGTTGCATGTGATGAAGCAACATCTTAGGAAGAACATGAAGCTACACAGATAGACGAATGAGTTACAACAGGAGCAGGAATAGCAGTGGGCGCAACATGCAGTCACGGATGAAATTGCGCCTATAGAAGCTAAGGATCCATCCTAGTAGCTGACATAGAGCAGACATGGTGATCATCGTTGTTGATCGCATGCAAGGGATTTAGCAACATGCATGTTGTTGAGTGCACGCATGCAATCCAACCCATTCAACACACTCACCAAGGCGAAGAGAAGAAGCAAGTCTAACTGGGGCTGAACATGTACTTCGGCAAGTTGATGCGCAGGACCACCAGCACACACTTGAAGATTAGAATGGAAACTATGCATCAGTGTGTTGTCGGTTCAACCGTACCCAAGAATACCATGTGCATGTTAGCAAACGAGTTGGATGAAGGGGCCAAACCAATGCACCAGTTGCAACAGAGGACGAATTTGCTTCAGCAAGATGTCACCATGAGGTGCATGCACACCATCATGGACGACCAAGCTTAGCATCAGCTCACCACCTTCACCATCACAAGCATGTTAAAGAGTTGGTCTCATCACAACGGACCGAGTGTCAGTGATATCTTGCAAGGTTTGCTGAAGCCATGTTGTCTCACATGAGTACATGTGCATTATAATGTTGAGTCATGTCAAGTGTAAGTCAAGTGTCAATGGTTGGATGTAACAGTCATAGAGTAGGTGAAGAGTCATGAGGGTAGTTGAACTGTCACAAAGGGGAATGTCAAGGGTCTCCCCACCCTTTGCTATAAATAGTCCCTCGTAACTTGTTGTATGGGCTTTTGGTCAGCCAAGCTTCTACTAAGACTATTCTAAAGAAGGCTTTGACAATATTGTAACGCTCCTTGGCTTCTCCACTACACGAAGCTAGTACATCTCTTTGGAGGAGAAGGCGGATGTGGCTGTAACGTTCCACTATTGGGGCTAGCAAGTTTACATGGATGTATTGTATGATTGTGACTTACACTTATTTATATAATAAGAGCTAGCACATTTTCATGCATATGTTGTTATTGTAGTTGGACTGCTCCAGTTGCTTTAATGATATGTGTTGTTTAACTTACGTACTTGTGTATGAACTGATTCACATGCAATTATATGAATCTTGTTGTTAATGTGTTGTATATGTTGTTAATGTTGTCACCATCCATGTCGACTGATCTGTCAGACATCAAAAAGACCTTTCACTTGAACCTTGCTATAACAACGTCACACTCGTCTCGAACTGATCCGTGAGTGTTGTACGTGTTATCTGACCTTGTATGATGTGACTACCGCATCCGAGTGGAATTCTCCCCCAGAAGTTGTGCATGTCCTTTTTGTTGTGTGTTCCTAGCCAAGTTGGGATTGATCCCTTTCGACCTGGAACTCACCTTCACCTCCTTTCTCTTTCGAAGTGTTGGAACCTCTCATGCACCTTCCTTGACTCACTGCATCAGTCACACCCTTGCTGCTGACAGAGTTATTATACTTGCCTCTGTGTGACACCACGATCAAGGCATTACCTTACGACCCACTGCTAAGACTCCTACACTAAACAGTCTGAGGTCTAATTGGGACTTCTTAGAAGAGAGATCCCCTTGACATGCTGGCGGGTCCAACACCGTCAACACTCTTCAAATTCTTTACAAATAACTCATTACATAACATGATGACCTTTCACATTCCACTAATGACACCTAGAATTTCACTTACAACATATTTACAAATAATACTACATTTTCCACATGTACCCATGTAATACAAAATAGGCTAGAGATAGCCTAACAAGACAAAACACTATGACTTCGAAGTTTGGGGAAAGACCAACTCAGCAACATCAACTTGGTCCTTCTTGGTCACATATTGATGCCAAGCTTGGTTTTGTGTGATGATGTCTTTCTGATAGCGGGCTCTTGCCTCCATAGAATTCAAGTATATGGTCTTGGAACCTATATCCAACTCGTCATGAAGCATGGGCAGCATGGTGTTGACCATGACAGGACCACCAATGTACTTTTGTATTTTATGTGCACTCAGCTCCAAGTCATCAGTAGTGGCCTCTCGCCTTAGCTGCTCCATGTACTCATTGATCTCTAGCCGAACTTGGTTCTTAGGTCTAGCCTCGGTGAGGGAACTAATTGACAGGATCTTGTGCGTTCTCACCATGACATCCAAACTCTTGTACAACCACGCATATGAGGCATGTATGTTGTTGATGAATGGGGCGAGATGCTCATAGTTTTGGATCAACATCCAAACCTTTGCTTTCTCCAACTCTTCTTGTGGCTTCATCTTCTTGGGCAAGTGAAGCGGGGCCCCTTTGTACCGGATTGTCCACTCTTGCACATGAGCGATGGCAACATGTATGTTCCCGAGAGTTTTAACAAACTCTTTGCTCCATTGCTATAATCCATGCACACAGACAACTGCTAAGTGCACGATGACAAATCCACCGTAGCGCTTCCGCATGGTAGTTTCAAGCGTTGATACTTCAGCGAGTATCACTTTCCTCTTTTTTGCCTTTGTGCAAACAACACTCTGCACTTGAAGCTGCTCTACCTCTTGCCTAGAAGCCTACAAGTTCTTTACCATTTGTTCATTCTCACCCAACAGGAACTTAACATTTGATCTCATTGCTCCTACATAGGGCAAGGTGGAATCGGAAAGGGCAACTGGATGCTTTCTAATATCTGGCACTATCATTATTTCCTTGATGAATTCAGGTGATGCGTGATCTTCCAGGAAGTGCTTCCTCCACACCTATAAAATCCTATTTTGCAACTCATCATATGATAGATTGTACACATCCATGATCAGATCATCATCAAGGAGAATATCTTCTCCTTTCTCGCTCGGTACTGGTTCTGACACCAGAGGTGGTGGAGACTGAGAGGTGACCTCTAGTGCTCGCGGTATAAGGTTAGTGTCTTCATTTTGTAGCTCATGCTCCAAATCCATGTCTATCACTTCAATCAGTTGCGCAATCTGTTGAGCAAGCTTCCGATCCTGCATCTGTTCACCCTCCTCTTCCGTTGTCGGCTGTTCTAACTCCTCAACCTGTATGGGCATTGTTTTCTCTATCATCGTGCCTTGCCTTTGTTATTCTTCCTGCTTCTGCTCCTCTTCGCTTTCTCTTCTCCTCATCTCTTGTTATTCCTTCAAATTTTTCTGTCTCCTACAACTTCAGTTATGATTCCTGCAACCTCTTCTTTTCTCTCTTCCTTCGCTCTACTCTCCTTATCTGTTGCTCCCTCTTTGTCTCCACTGCCAAAGTTTCTTTCTCCGTGATAGGAACTTCCCTCATCTTGCAGCTTTGCTCTGCCTCTAGGTTCTAGGTAATCTTCCTCTTACCCTTGTCTTGCACTGGATTTCTGCCTATTGCTACTATTGTTGTTACTTCTTGTCCTGCTACATTCTGTAGAGTGGAATTCCAAGTTGTTGCTATATTGATCAACTCGTGGAGTTTGGAGGCATTGTAGCAGTACCTCGAAGGGTCCTCCTCGTTCCAGTGAAATGTCTCATGGATCCATGTAAAGTACACCCTCACACATTAGTCATTAAAAATATCGTGGGGATCATACGGATTAAAGTATTTGGTGATGAACTTGAATCCTACTATCTCCTTAGCTTCTGCATCTGAACCCTTCAAACTCTTAATCTAGTACAATCTGATCCGCAAAGGAAGAGCAGGCCATGGTGTCTTCTTCTTCCTATGTAGTCTTGTTGACAACCCTATGGAGAGGTGATATGAGACCTCTTGCATGACCAAATTTTCAATGGCATACCTTGGTAGAACATGCAGAGGCTTCTCTCCGCCATACACTCTGATGAAGGTGCCACCTAGTGAGGCATACCAATCTGCGATGTTCACTATCACATCCATTGCTTCTTGGGACATGCAAGGTGGATCCTGCTCAAAGATTAGCTTGTACAACAAGATGATGAAATGGTCAGTTAGCTTTTCCATCACTCCTCGATAGTTGCAGTCAGAAAGAAACTTGCAATAAACATTGATGATAGTCTCCTTAGGTGTCCATGTCCAACTCATGCCAGGAAACTATTGTTGGGCATAGATTGCATCAAGTAAGTATGCAGACATGTAGAATCTCACTTGCTCATTCTTAGGTGGATTCTGGGCATTAGTCACATGGATCTTCAACTGATGAGCCAACAAGTCTGACTAGTTGAATGGCTTCCCATCATTCACCAATTGGTCCAGCATGACTACCCAACCTTCAGGAAATGTTTTGTGTTCTCTTGACCATATATTCTGCATGCAAAGATGATCAGAACTGATAAGCCTTCCTGAGAGACTTTGTCTTGTAAACATGATTGGGTGTCTTTCTAAACTTTGATGACTCTTTCACCCAGTGCTTGATGATGTCTATAGTGTTCATAAAGTTGTGGGTAGTATAGAAAAATGAATCCATGCACTTCACCGGTTGAGGTTAATGATACATCTACTCAAATTTTTCCACCCTAAAAGTGGCAAGCTCTATCCCGCTGGCATTGCTCAATGTCATAGTCCTTTCATCTATGTGTGAGACTATCCAATTGATAATGTCTGCACATGGGAAGACGGGGTACCTAAATGAAACCTTATATATTCCTAATCGGTGGATGCTAAGGTAAACTTTTTGATCCTCTAAGTCTTCCTTGAATTCCTCTGCAAAAGTATCATTGATTTGTTGCCATGTTAATGTTGTACCCTTCTCAATGAACAATTGAGTGTCTACATAAACTAGTATATTAACTTATGTCTTCTCAACTACGTCCCAAGTACTGCTCTTGATGGTATCCTTTGATGTAGCTCTCTTGGAGGCCATGTTAACTGTAACTACTAGAGAGATGCTCAACAACTATTATACCTAGAGACAGAGAGGACACTCATGGCAAGCAAATGTAATCTTGAAAACCGATGCAACTTCAAGACAAGACCAAGTAACAAATAAGGATCATGATGGGATAGATTGCACAATTTTGGTTCACAGAGGGCACTAAATTCCTGTCAGAACTGCGCATTGCGCAGTTCCAGCAGTCAGTGGGGAGGCTTGCTGACTGGAACTACGTAATACACAGTTAAGTCTGGGCAACAGTCGGGAGAGAATGGCCAAGTTGGGAGGCTGGCTCCTAGGACTACACAGTACGCAGTTGGAGCCAGCCAAGACAACCTCTACGTAATTCCAGAAACCAAGGCAGAGGCCTTGAGATTCCAGGATAGGTAGTGCATGCAAGGGAACACAAGATTCGGGCAAGGAGAGCCCATATCTACCCAAGCGGAGTGTGAAATCGAGCAGATATGAAGAATGATGTGATGATGAGTGTGTCTGACTAAGTGATGATGCATGTAAGTGAAACAAGTGCATGAATCAATCAAACTAAAGGAAAACGAAGCATGTGAAGAGAGTTTCCGCAACGATGATCGTTAGTGCAAAAACAATGTAATGCATGCGATACTTGGGAAAGGCAATGAAAAACTTGAAACAACACTTCTACAAGTTAAAACGACAATAGTCATTCAAAGAAACAAGTGAAACAACACTCTCACAAGCAAAACAAACAAAAGCGACAAAAAAAAAAAAACCGACAAAAGACTAGAAAGACAAAACTTACTCAGAAAAGCGACGACGATCGCACCGAAGGTTCCTTGATCTCCTCGGGAATGCCAGACCTCCAAGATAAAATTTGAAAATTAGCTTTGATAACATCGATTAAATAGATTTGGTCAATTTAGGGTTTATAATGTGATGGCTAAAAATCAAGGAAAAGGCGACACTTGGCAGTAGTTTCCAAAATAACTCAAGTGCCTCCTTCAGGCTGCTAAAAATAGATCCCAATTCTTTAGGGATGCTTTTTCGCTTTTTTTTCTTTTTGATTTTTCAAAAAAATATGCCATGCATTTCCTGAAGATATTGCACAGTTATGGGAGGAACCGGGAAACTCTTTGGTTCATGCACTATCCAACTTCTAAGCAAAAAGGCTTTTGCGTAATTTCTGGGATGAGTGGCTCTGGGCTACCCCTCCTTCTCTACATAATTTCCCAATTGAATTCCGGTTGTCAACTAGCACTACACAATTCTTGAGCTCAACGCTCATTGCCTGCTTAGACTATGCAATTCCCGAGAGCAAGGCTAGTTGCCCTTAAGGATTGTGCAATTCTCTAAGGCAAGCCCTGAAACTGGATGGAAAGCAAGTCAAGAGATTGGCTTGTGGGTTAGACAGTAAACCAAGTAAGCAAACACAAGCCAAGATGAAAAGGATGAGGCTCAATCAAAGCACAAGTACCTGGATCAGTACAAGATGAGCTACTATGATTTAGAAGGGAGGCTCCAAAACGAAGCATGGGAAAAATTTTGGAGGGTGGTTGTAGCCACTACAACATTGGCGACACACTGGTAGAACTCCATCTCTTTGTATGGACCTTGTCTCGTGCAAAGCGAGTCTAACTCCTTTGGAAGTATTGTTCATTTCTTCAATTATCAAATCTTCTTCTCTAGCTTGAGTAAGGATGTAGTCCCTACCATTCCCTTTATCGACAACACACACAAAGCCAAGTAAAATTGATTTGTTTCTATTGGGGATGTGGGGTATATAAGTGCAAAAGTAATATAAACTGTCGGAATTTTTAGTTTCATATTTGGTGTTGCTCCGCTGCCAACAGACATGGATAGTTACCCCGACAGAGTCACTTCAGGAACACAAGCATTCCTCCGCTGCTAGCAATCCTGGAAAATACCCCAGTGGATTTACTTGCTTCACCTCTCTGTGCAGGAAGCCTTTCTCTTCTTTCACCCTTTATTTCATTTTTCAAAGAATTGTGTAGAGGCACTTATTTATTTCATGAGGCAGAAGAGGGATCCCGACTTATTGAGAGAAAAAGAGGTTGTCCCTTTAGAGAAGGATATTTATATATACCCCTGACATACTTGTTAAGGTTTTCCTCCTCTCCTTACTGTACTTGACTAAGTTGACAAGGGTTAGCCGAATATATAAAGCTAATTAGAGTAGGTGGTACTAGTTAAGAGTGCAAGTATTGTGATTCCACCATGACTTTCTCTGAACGGAACGTATTTTCCATCAGGGTATCATCAACTAGAAGAAATGAAATATTCTCATAAGGAGAGGGAATAGACAAGTAACCAAGTGTTGATAGTTGTACAAGTTCCTCTTGGATTTCACCCTGCTTGTCTAAGAAGACAAACATGGTTTCATGTGGAACTAACCTACGGGTGAAAAAGAAAACAAACAAAGGAAAGAAGCAAGACAAAGCAAAATGAAGTAAGCAAATCTAGAAAGAAACATGGAAAAGAAAACACTACTCCTACTCCTAACCTAAGCAGAGCATAGGCTAGCTCACGTGAAGTGATATTTCCAATGCAGCTACCGACGCATTGTTTGGCCCATGCAGTTGAGAGCATCATTGACAAGAAATATATCCAAGCAAACCAACAGATAAGAATGATACAACAATGTAAACTAAAATGTTCGAAGCTTGTATGCATCCACAAAAAAAAAAAGTAAAAATGAAAAGCACATTTAAGGCACTCTATGGATGTATCACGGTGTCACGTTACATTTCTCATAAAAGAAAAGCATGTACACACCTTTGAACTTGAAATACGAGCAAACACAAAGAAAGAATAAAGAAATCATTTCGCAACAGTGCTTTCTACGTATGACTCCTCCAATGCATGAGCGATAGGATCATGTGATTCTGGTGGAGGATGCGGAACTTGTGAAATATATTGATTTTCAATGTGAACAACAGAGTGATGAGGAGCCTAGAAAGATTCAACAAATTTCTGATTAGAAGTGGAACAACCTCAAGGCTAAGAGGACCTGACATAACCATTAGCTCGGGCTTAAGTGCCTCGACATCTTGAGGGGATTCCACTTCATCATCATATGGATCATCAAATATTGGTGGCTTTGAAAGATCAACATCAAGCAAATCAGAATCATGATCGAATGAATGAATGAAGAGATCACGATAGCCACGATCAGAAACTTCAAGATGATGAACAATGACATCCTCATGATCTGACAAATCATATAGAGGGGATGATGAAAAATGACAAATTTCACCCTCTTTGTTTTTGGAAAGGTAAGATGAGAGATTGGGTGGATCAAGGAAGACAAATATATCCTCTCCACAATCAAATGAAAGACTGGCATCCCACGTGTTCTGTGAATGATCAGAAGTAGAAAAATCCATAAATGAATTTTCACAAGATGGAACAGAAATGGAAGAATTGTGGAAGATGTCAGGATAAAGCAAACGAGGTGCGGATAGAAGGAGGTCATCCTTCACCATAGATTCTTGTTCAGACTCCCACACATATTAAAAATAATAGCGCAAGTTGGTTGTTCAACACCAACTCCATCCAAAACTTAATCCTCATGAACATCACATGTGATATCTTAGACAGATGAGCACAACACACCAAAATCTGGAGGATGAAAGGAACCAAAGGATAGAGGCTAAGGAGATAAGACCACATGACAATCATCGGGATTACAGTCCAAATCTGTGCAGAAATGCTGAGTAGGTGGTGTAGGAGAAGATGGTGACAGATCACCAGGTGGATTCTCAACTTCTCCCACCTCAACCTGTGAAGATAGAGTTGTTTGATGAGAAAGGGACGGAGGGTCACTTGGGACAGCAACCTTTTCCGTCTCATATTTAGAAGCTATAACAATGAGGTATGTTGGGAGAGGTTTGAAAGATTCTAACTCATGTGGATTTTGTGAAATGTGAACAAGATATTGAAATATTTCCTCCAAAAATTCCCAACCAACTTCATCTTCAGGAAATTCATAACAATAATGAAGAAAGCGATCATGAAAGTGCTCAAGAGATTCATCAGGTGATTTTCAATTATTTTTTTTTTTGTTATTAAGTACTTTACAGTCATACAAAACGAAAGCATGACATAATTCAATGAAACATGTGATCAAAAGAGTGTATAGAGGTTGTGGGCAATGTGTGACACCATTTCTTTGCATGCCCTTCGAACGTGAAAGTGAAAAACCCATAGGCAATGTCATCTGAGGGGACATCATGCCTATCACAGAAGCCAACAAAGGAAACTGTGTGCATAAACAAGGGAGTTTCATTATCACCATTGAACTTATATTTGGACAAGTCATCTATAATGCTCACCGACACATCGAAATCAAAAAAGTTAGAGAAACATATCGGGGTTGTGATTTGGATAGAAGTCATGAAATATGTGTAGAAATTCAAAACAGACTTCAAGGTTTCAGCTTGTCATTTGGCCCTCCTTCTAGTGCTATAAATGTTGATGGTATTGGACCTACCAACATTTAGGGGATCTCCCTTATAAGAAGTCCCAACTAGACCTCAAACCATTTGGAGTAGGAGTCCCAGTAGTGGGTGGTAGTGTAATTCCTTGACCGCGGTAGCGCGCAGAGGTAAGTAAGATAACTTTGGTGAGAAAAAGTGTGTGACCCTACGGAGACTCAAGTGTGATGCATGGGGGTTCTTAAACATGGAGGGGAAAAGGAAGTGCACCCCTTAGAAGCCTGTAATAATACACAGTTTGAAAGGAACACATGAGCGGAATGAAATCACAAGCTAAAATGTGGATAGTCCACAAATTAAAGTGACGGGTTAATCCAACAACATGCATTCAACATGATTCGTACAATTGAATACAAAGTAGTTCATAACAAAATGCGTAAGTTAAACAACATACATTGTTAAAGCAACCATAATAGTCCAACTACAATAACAACATATGCATGAAAGTGTGTTGGCTGTGTTATTATTATTATAAGTTAAATTTCCATCCATACAGACACCATTGATGACCACTAGCCCCAATAGTGGAACATTACTGTCAAGAACACTTGCTCCTCTAAATAAGTATACTCGCTCTACGCTTCGGAGAATCCAAGGCTTGTCACAATACTCCCAAGCCTTTTCTAAGCCTAAGCCTAACCAAAAGCTTGGCTCCCAAAATCCCCTTCTATGAAATATGAGGTTCTATTTATAACAAAGGGTGGGGTGACCCATGACATTCTGCTTTGCGACTTTGAGACTCTTATTTAGAAATAACTCATTACATAACATGATTACCTTTCACATTCCACTAATGACACTTGGAATTTCACTTACAAAATATTTACAAATAATATTACATTTTCCACATGTACCCATGTAAGACAAAATAGGCTAGAGACAGCCTAACAAGACAAGACACTATGACTCCGAAGTTTGGGGAAAGACCAACTCAGCAACATCCACTTGGTGCTTCTTGGTCACATATTGATGCAAAGCTTGGTATTGTGTGATGATGTCCCCAAACTTCTTGACGGTGTCTTTCTGATAGCAGACTCTTGCCTCCATAACATCTAGGTATATGGTCTTGGAACCTGTATCCAACTCATCATGAAGCATGTGAAGCATTATGTTGACCATGAAAGGACCACAAATGTACTTCCACATGTTATGTGCGCTCAACTCCAAGTCATCGTTGGTGGCCTCTCACCTTAACTTCTCGATGTACCCATCGATCTCTAGTCGAACTTGGTTCTTGGGTCTAGACTCAATGAGGGAAACGATTGAAGGGATCCTCTGTGTTCTCACTGTGACATCCAAACTCTTGTACAACTATGCATATGAGGCATGTATGTTGTTGACAAATGGGGCGAGCTACTCATAGTTTTGGATCAACATACAGACCTTTGCTTTCTCCAGCTTTGCCTATGGTTTTATCTTCTTGCGCAAGTGAAGTAGGGGTCCTTCGTACAGCATTGTCCACTCTTGCACATGGGCTATAACAACATGTATGTTCCCGAGAGTTTGAACAAACTCTTTGCTCCATTGTTGTAATCCATGCACACGGACAACTGCTTTATGCATGGTGAAAAATCCATTGTAAAACTTCCACATGGTAGTTTCAAGTGTTGATACTTCAACAATTATCTCTTTCCTCATTTCTGCCATTGCAGAAACTGCACTCTGCACTTGAAGTTGTTTTTCCTCTTGTCTTACAGCCTGCAAGTTCTTTGTCATTTGTTCATTCTCGTCCAACATGAACTTAACATTTGAACTCGTTACTCCTGCATAGGCTAAGGTGGCATCAGCAAGGGTAGTTGGATGCTTTCTAATATCTAGCACTATCACCCTTTCCTTGATGAATGCAGGTGATGCATGATCATTCGGGAAGTGCTTCCTCTGCGCATGTACAATCCTCTTATGCAACTCATCAAATGATAGATTGTACACATCCATGACCGGATCATCATCAAGGAGAACAACTTCTCCTTGCTCACTCAGGACTGGTTCTGACACTAAAGGTGGTGGAGACTGAGAGGTGACCTCTAGTTCTCACGACATAAGGTCGGTGTCTTCCTTCTATGGAATCTGCTCCAACTCCATGTCTGCCACTTCAATTAGTTTCTCAATCTGTTGAGAAAGCTCCTGATCCTGCATCTGTTCACCCTCCTCTTCCACTGCCATATTTTTTTAATCCTCAACCTGTATGGGTGTTGTTTTCTCTATCATCGCGCCTTACCTTTGTTCTTCTTCCTACTTATGCTTCTCTTCTCTTTCTCTCCTCCTCATCTCTTGTTCTTCCCTCAACTTCTTCTCTGTATCTTGCAGCTTCAGTTCTACTTCTTGCAGCATCTACTTTTCTCTCTTCCTTCGCTATGCTCTCTTTATATGCTGCTCCCTCTTTGCCTCCGCTACCAATATGCTTTCTCCATGATAGAATCTACCCTCATCTTGTAGCTTTTCTCTACCTCTCGCTTCTCGAGAATATTCCTATTTCCCTTTTCTTGCAATGGATTGTTGCTTATTGTTGTTGTTGTTGTTGCTTCTTGTCCTCTTGTTGTCTGTAGAGAGGCTTTCCAAGTTGTTTCTAAACTAACCGGCTTGTAGATTTTGGAGGCATTTTAGTAGTACCTCCAAGTGTCCTCCTTGTGCCAGTGAAATGTCTCGTGGATCCATGGAAAGTACACCCCAGCAAAGTGGTCCTTGCAACTACCATGGGGATCATACGGATTAAAGTCTTTGGTGTCGAACTCAAATCCTACTATCTCCTTAGCTTCTGTATCTACATCCTTCAAGCTCTTAATCTCGTACAATCCAATCCATAACAGAAGAGCAGGCCACATTTCCTTCTTCTTCCTATGCAATCCTGTTGACAACCCCGTGGAGAGGTGATATGAGACCTCTTGCATGACCAACTTGTTAGTGGCATACCTTGGTAGAAAATGCGGAGGCTTCTCTCCACCATACACTCTGATGAAGGTGCCACCTGGTGAGGCATACCAATCTGCGATGTTCATTATTGCCTCCATTGCTTCTTGGGACATGCGAGGTGGATCCTTCTCAAAGGTTAGCTTGTATAACGGGATGATGAAATGGTCCGTTAGATTTTCCATCGCTTCGATATAGTTGTAGTCGAAAAGAAACTTGCAATAAACATTGATGACATTCTCCTTAGGTTTCCATGTCCATATCATTCCAAGAAACTATTGTTGGGCATAGATTGCATCAAGTAAGTATGCAGACATGTAGAATCCCGCTTGTTCATTCTTAGGTAGATTTTGGGCGTTAGTCACATGGATCTTCAACTAATGAGCCAACAAGTCCGACCAGTTGAATGGCTTCCCATCATTCACTGAGTGGTCCAGCACGACTACCCAAACTTCAGGAAATGTTTTTGTGTTCTCTTGATCATATATTTTTCATGCAAATATGATCAAGAACTAATAAGCCTTCCTCAAAGAATTTGTCTTGTAAACTTGATTGGGTGTTTTTCTAAACTTTGACGCCTCTTTCACCCAACACTTGATGATGTCTCTATTGTTCACAAAGATGTGGGTAGCATAGGAAAATGAATCCATGCACTTCATCGGCTGAGGTAAATGATACATATGCTGAAAGTTCTCTACCCTAAAAGTGGAAAGATCTATCCCACTGACACTGCTCAACGTCATAGTCCTTTCATCTATGTGTTAGACTATCCAGATGATAATGTCCGAACATGGGAAGACAGGGTACCTGCTTGAAACCTTATATAATCCTGACCAGTGGATGTTAAGGTAAACTTGTTGATCCTTTAAGTCTTCCTTGAAGTCCTTTGTAAAGTATCCTTGATTTGTTGCCATGTTAATGTCGTACCCTTCTCAATAAGCAATTGAGTGTCTGCATAAACTGGTAGATTAACTGGTGTTTGCTCATCTACTTCCCCAGTACTGCTTTTGATAGTTTCCTTTGATGTAGCTCTCTTGGAGGCCATGTTAATTGTAACTTATAGGGATATGCTCAACGACTGTTGTACTTGGAGACAGAGAGGACACTCATGGCAAGCAAATGTCAACTTGAAAATCGGAGCAACTTCAAGACAAGACCAAGCAACAAACTAGGCTCATGATGGGACAAACTGCGTAATTCTGGTTCACAGAGGTCACTGACTTCCTACTGGAACTACGCATTACACAGTCCCAGCAATCAGTGGGGAGTCTTGCTAACTAGAACTGCGAATGCGCATTTCAATTTGGGCAAAGGCCGGGAGAGACTGCACATTGCGTAGTCTCAGTGGCCAAGCTGGGAGGCTGGCTCCTGGGACTGTGCAGTGTGTAGTTTGAGCCAGGCTAGGACAACCTCTGTGCAATTCCATAAGCTAAGGCATAGGCCTTGAGCTCCCAGAATGCGTAGTGCATGCAAGGGAACACAAGATCCGGGCAAGGGGAGCCCAAAGTTGCCTAAGGGGAGTGTGAAATCGAGCAGATATGAAGGATGATGTGATTTTGAGTGCATATCTGACTAAGTGATGATACATGCAAGTGAAACAAGTGCAGGAACCAATCAAGTTGAAGGAAAACGAAGCATGTGAAGAGAATAGGTGCAATGGCGACCGTTAGTGCAAAAACAAGGTAATGCATGTGACACTTGGGAAATGCAATGAAAAACTTGAAACAACACTTCTACAAGCTAAAACAAGTTAAAACGACAACAATCGTTCAAAGAAACAAGTGAAACAACACTCTCACAATCTAAACAAGAAAAAGTGACCGAAGGTTCCTTGATCTCCTCGGGAATGCTAGAGCTCCAAGATTGAATGTGAAAATGAGCTCTGACAGTGTCGATTAAATAGATTTGGTCAATTTAGGGTTTATGACACGAAGGCCAAAAATAAAGGAAAAAGTGACACTTGGCAGAAGTTTCCAAAATAACTCAAGTACCTCCTTCGGGCTGGTAAAAATAGATTCGTATTTTTTAGGGATGATTTTTCATTTTTCGCTTTTTCTTTTTTGATTTTTTGTGAAAAGCTTCCATGCATTGCCTAGAGAGATTGCACAATTTTGGGAGGAACCGAGCAACTCTCTAGTTCATGCACCGGGCAACTTCTAAGCAGAAAGGCTTCTGTGCAATTTCTGGGTTGAGTGGCTTTGGGCTGCCTCTCATGCTCTGCATAATTTCCTAGCTGAAGGTTGGTTGTGAACTAGCACTACGCAATTCTTGAGCTCAAGGCTCACTGTCATCTTGGACTGCGCAATTCCTGAGAGCAAGGTTGGTTTCCCTCAAGGATTGTGCAGTTCTCTAAGGAAATCCTGGAACTGGATGGAAACTAAGTCAAGAGATCGGCTTGTGGGTTAGATAGTAAACCAAGTAAGCAAAGACAAGCCAAGATGAAAAGGATGAGGCTCAATCAAAGAACAAGTACCTAGATCAATGCAAGATGAGTTGCTATGATTTAGAAGGGAGGCTCTAAAATGAAGCATGGGAAAAATTTTGGAGGGTGGTTGTAGCTGCTACAACACACAAAAAGGGTGATCGGCATTGACACCAGAAGGAATCCTCAAACCATTTTCGCAGCTAAATTAACCTTTGTAGGAGCTTCAAAAGCGAATTCATATTTCCTAATGGTAGAAAACAAATAAATGGCAAAGGATCTAGAAGTTGAAAAGCAACAAATATAACAACTCCAAGCTAAGAATCAAAGGCTATCTTCCACACATGCTTACTTGAAAGATATTCAAGCAGATATATATGAAGAGATCTAGGTATTGGGAGTCACTATGAGGTATCTTTATAAGGAGTTGGTCACCTTGCATAAAGCAGTAGTTCCCTTTAAAGATATGCAAAAGAAATCATGAGAAAATGTGAAAGCTTTGAAAGTCATTCAAGCAACCATTACCACGATCCATGAATGGGGAACTAAGTACAGGAGTGCACTAGCATATTTGGCCAAGAAGCAAAGTTGGAAAAGTCGAGGTTAGAATTCTCATACAAGGAAACAAACAATTTGGCACTTTTGTGGCCAACATTTTAGCTACTTATGCATGGTTATACAACAGTTTGGATTCCTTGGTTCAAGCACACAATATCCCCTTAGTTGGGCCATTTGATGAGGTAAAGGGCCGAAACATTATGAGATAGGAGATCGAGGATTACTTGAACCAGCTGAAGTAGATCACTACCAAAGAAGCCTTGCAGGTTAATAGACAAAACATGCAGACATATATAGGTGGTCTTGTTAAGGTCAATATGAAGTTGTTCTTATTGCAGAAAGAAGTGCAAACTGGTTACAAAACCATCTACCTAGATGCTATGGAAGCTAGAGTTTGTTTTCAGCCTAACCTTCCTACAAAGTTTGAGGAGAAAATTGCACAGTACAAATCTTGGCATCAATATGTAACTATAGAATTACAAGATGAAGTTGTTGAGATAGAGTTTCCTCAAACTCAAGTTTAATGTATCTAGCTTGTCTTATTAGGCTCTAACTTTTTTTGTCCTACATGGGTTTTATCTTATTGTATTTGTAAATAAAATATGTAAGTGGAAGTACACGAGTTAAATGTGGAATATGAAATTCATTAGTTAGAATAAAGAAAAAAGAAGTCCAAGAGTCATGAGGGAAGCTCAAAGGTCACAAAGGGAGATGAAGGGTCATCTCATTTGTTATAAATAAACCCTCATAACTCAAGCAAAGGGCTTGGAACTGGAGATTTAGAGCCTTGTCTTCTCTAGTCTAACATACGAAGAGTATCATTCTTTGGAGAAGCAAGTGTTGGCTTCATGTTCCACTATTGGGGCTAGTGTTATATCAATGTAATTGTATTCTCAGAAATTTCACTTAATAATAAGAAGCTCTCAGAGTCGGCACACCTTCATGCATACGTCGTGAATGTAGTAAGATTATTCTTTATATGTTTGCGATGTAGGTTGTTTAATTTATGCTAATGCTAATGAAATAATTTGTGTTCTTTAGTATGTAGCTTGTTGAATGTGTGTTGTTTGTGTTATCACGATCATTGTTATCTTGTGAACTATTTTGCAAGTTAATCAATGATTCTTTGTATTGCTCGTGTGTCTCTTTTAAGTTAGTACTATTAATTTATTTCAAGGGGCCCACTTATTTCCCTTTGATGTGAACGAACCTTTCATACATTACATTTGATATCTCACAAAGTTCATACACTTGCTATCACCAAATCCATGCATATGTCATCTTATGTGTTTATTATAGCCAAGGCATATCTTTGAGACCATTGATTTGGAAACTGACCGTATTTTGGTTAGGGAATCCTACTCCAAACAATGTGGGGTCTAATTGGGACTTCGCATCAAGAATACCCCCTTCCCTATTATCGAATTCCAACACCATCAACACCACCGATTACATCATTAGATATTGTAGATAATCAAGAGACCAACCATCACATGCAAGTGGTAAAGGAAGACAAACAAATCTAGGATGATGTAGAAGAGGACTGAGAGAGTTATGATTACATTGGAAGATGGCTCCAAGAAGTGATCAAGCCACAACAACACCTTGCAATTCAATATATCTTGGAACCATGTCAAGAAGATCACCTAGTTCTTCATGTTCATGTATATTTTAAGGTTTACATCTCAAACCTAAACATGAATTCATTTGTAACCATGTTGCACATGTGGCTCCACTGGAAATATACATATACTTGAGGAAAAATTTTATTTTTTTCAAGTAGAATAGTACCATATGTGGTGAATAAAGGAATAATTTGACTATGCAAATAAGATCTTCCAGTACAACCTAGCATGGGCATAGTGGAAAGTAGACAATTCACTACATCCCAAATAATCATGTCTTCCCAAATTAGTAAAACAAGTCTGGTTTTATAATTCTCTTCAACAATTGGGAGCTTGGATCTATAATTATCTACCTTACTTAGCATGTCAATCACAGGGGCAGAACCTTTCTTCTTTATGTGATATTTTTGGAAACTTACAGGATTATTAAGCAACAAACAATTGTTTTGAAGGAGACAGTGC
The DNA here is from genome assembly GCA_031772625.1 of Pinus tabuliformis. NCBI lineage: Eukaryota > Viridiplantae > Streptophyta > Pinopsida > Pinales > Pinaceae > Pinus > Pinus tabuliformis. Next base: position 522,723,101 of record CM062820.1, read on the forward strand.
TCATCCATACTTATAACAAGCAATATTGGTAGTGTTTTAATAAGCCTCTGAGTTTCTAGTTACAAGAAATACATAGAGGTGACATGAATACATATAAGTAACATGTGTATATGTAAGTACCAATGGTGTACCAAAAGGTCAAATTGAGGTATGCATATTTTTGTTCTTTCTTATTTCATTGATACAAAGGAAATTGATATTATAAAAATAGCATTTACTTACATGCTTATGGTTTTACCTTAGTTAACCCAATTCTGTCATGATATGATTTGAACCAGCCATATAATTCCCATATGTACTCATTGGAGGCCTGTGTTTTGAGATACCATGTCTTTTTCTAGATTCCTGTAATCATTAGCGAGACCACAAAACAATGAACATTACAAAATAAGCCTTTATGTATAAAGATGCATTCATAAAGATTTTCAATGAAAAATATCTTTATGATGGGATTATCATTGGAAATGTTGTTAGTTTCCTCTTAACTATTGCATCTACAACCATACCCTTAACAAAATGAAAATGTATCCATACAATGGTTCAAAACTTGCATTTCGAGATTTAAATATTATGCCTTAATTTATCACTTTTCATTATGATGATTTCACTTGAACTTGTAATCATCGCTTATCCCTATATTGCTATAATAACTCAGACCATTACCATTACCATTTCCACTTTCTACAATTGTTTCCATACCATTCCTTTGTAAATAATTGTCTATTTCCTAAAAATTATGTTTCGGTGTAACTTGACATCATTATGGTTAGCTAGAGTATTCCTTTGATTCATTCAAATCATTGAAAGGATTTGAATGAGTCTTACCTCATTTCTTACTAAACCTCCAACCATTTAGCTTTTTGTATGCCAAACATTGAGTCGCCTTATCTTTGCTCAATTTCTATTACACTTTGAGGAACCATGGGGAGATCGAAGTATGACCGCCATGAACTATCATCGCTTGAGGAGTTTGAACACTTTACAGAGTATAATTCCTACAAGTGAGGCTAGTAGCAGAAGGATGGCATATTTTCCTTGCAAATTTTCTAGGGTCTGGGGATGAAGTTGTTTTACCGTTTGCAAAGGGATTTAATGGTAAGGTAGCATGTTTTGGGGATTTGATCATGACAGTAAATGAAAAAACCATTTCTCGAGTGATTGGATTGACACTAGAAGGATAAAAATGGCTAAAAAACAAGGCCATTGACAAGTAGTTAAGTATACAGTTTCTCAACCTTGAACATCAAAATGTTGATTGGGTGAAAGGGGTGCCTCGTTCTTGGATCAAGGATGAATGGCACAACCTTTTATTTATTCTCTAGAAATACCTAACTTGTGATGGAAGGTATGCAACCACATTTTTGTATCACATTAGGTTGTTGCTTCATTTTGTTGAAGGTCGGAAAATCAATGTTCCTTATTTTCTATGGAAAAGCTTACAGAAAATGTCTAAGGGAGTCTAGAAGACCCCAGGAAACCCTCATGCTAGTATTGACCACTACATTCTTATTAAATTGTTAATTGAAGATGCATTAAGTATTGAACGATACTTGGGTTAAGTTCCTAGGTTGAAATGGGTTCACTTCGACCAATACAGTTCTTGAAGAACAAAATATTTAACATAACCCTGAAACATAGGATGTGGGAGAAGTTGCAAATGGTAGTGAACCAAAATGCTTCCTTTCTTCATACACCAGGAGGTTAATGAAAAGGAAGGTCAGTGTGATAAAAACCCTTGTAGCTCAAACACATGTAGCTCAAATTCCTGTAACTCAAACCCTTGCTACTAATCGACAAGTTACACACAATATGGAAAAGGGGTTAATGGTTTGCCAACATTGTTTTGCGCCCCAAAAGGATCTGTAACTCTAAACAACTATCGATTTAGACTAAGATCAAAGGGATGAAGAGGCAATACCAAACACTCTAGGTGCCTCAGATAAGGCAAAAGGTAAATCTCCTAGGGTTGAAGAATTTGTGCCTATGGAATTTGTTTCTCATGCAGACTTTGTTTCTCAGTCTAAGTTTAAAACCCCGGTAGTAGACACAAATGCATAGTTTTCTTCTCAGTTTGAACCCCCTATTGTGGAGACAAATTATGTTTATTATAATGATAGACAAAGGCCATATGATTCAATTGATCATGTTATATTAAATAAGAATAGTAGGGAAATTAAAAGACTAAAGAAAGATATTCGAGAGCATCTCTTCCTTAACGATCATATTAAAGAAAAGAATGAAAGACTAAAAGCTCATAGTTTTAAATTGCAACACAAGAATGATAAGTCGGTTGCCAAAAATAGGAAGTTGCAAAAGATGGCCAAGGAAAGGTGCAAACGAGCTAAACCGTATGATGTTCATAATAGGGAATTGAAGAAGCAATTTAAAGATTCCAAAAGCGAAGGAGAGAGGAACTTGAACATTTTGGTCAGTGCAGTAGGACTTTAGTGGTAGGTTTTAGTCACACAAATTTGGTTCAATTTTGGTTATCACCTAGTGGTTTTGTTTGCTAATGTGGGGGAGTGTTGGAGCTCCATTTTGACATGGTTTCGCCTACCTTTTTCCTCATAATTGCCTATATCTATACCTATTTCTTACCAATATGTGCATATTTTTGGACCAATACCATAACTATAAGCATGATAAGGTAAATTGTTAGTTGATTATGCATTTCCTTTGTTTTCAATGTTTTAAGGAGGTTTAAATAAGATTTTACTAATGATGGTGAATGTTGGGGATTAGTTTTTATACTAGGTGAAGAGTTTTTGTTCACTCATATCAGTTCTTGTTAACAGAGTACAATTATTGCTCTTATATCACAATTTTTCATATGTCCAACAGTTTTGGTGAGAATCGAGCACATGGGTTTTGTAGAGAAAAGACCAAAGATGGTTTCATGTTGTTTCATTCGCGCCTAGATCCTCAAGAAGAAGCATGGAGCCATGGTCAATAATTTGGTCAAACCTCTTTATACACAACAAATCCCTCTTCTTATAGGAAACATTGGACAACTCAATAGATTGAGATTCTCAATCTTATTCCTATGAATCAGATCGAATGAGACATATGTAGGAGTTCCATAGTTTGTTATTATCCAACAACATCTTTAGATTTTATCATGGAAACGTACTTGGTTATTTTTGGTGACTCTATCTATGGGTTGAGACAGGAAAATATTGTAAGGGATCTGCTCATGTTGATTTTATGGAGAATAGACCAGTTGATACAAAACCTTTGGTTCATGAGTTACAACTCACTCATTCTGATGCAACCTAGAACACTCTTGCTAATTTACAAAGATTGAGATGAGAACATAACAACTAGAACTAATCTTGCCTTAAAATGTATTTAACTTCTTTGCTCTCTAATCCATGAGATCAAAGGATTTGATTTATCCAGTTGGGGGATTCTTTGCCTATAAATAATGTATCAAATCTTGTAATGGGGGGTAGAGAGAGTACAAGAGAGACATTAATATGTAAGTTATTTCTTTAATATAATAATACTCTGTCTTTTTGTAGTGGTGTTGATATATTATTGATTTTTAGTTAACCTGCTTCCAAAGAAGGCAAGGCCCCCTTCTTACTAGAAAGTGAGACTACAACAATAGGTTTATTTCATTTCTATTTTGTTTGATGTTTATGTATTTTATTTCCAGAGTATTTAGCGATTGGTTTAAAGACTCATTAAGGATATCTGCTAAACTATTTTTTCATCTATGCGCCAGTATATTGTACTAGGTGACTTAGTGAGCTATTAAATCATCATCTCAGCTGAATATAGAAAGGAAATGTAGTACCTATGAGGAGAATGGACCTTAATATCACGATTACATTTCTCTTACTTGAACCGACTGAGCCCCATCTACTATTCAAAGCTTGAAAGGAAGTAGTTGTTTCTTTGATGTATGTTGCAAGTGTGATATCTAGTTACAATTTGTTGTTGTGCTTCCGAGATATCCTAATCTTTAGTCCTACACATATTGTGTTTGTACCTTATAAGTCTATGAGCCTTGGATGGATTATTAATGTCTGAGGTTTATGCAATTAAATAACTCAATAATGAATAGTCACTCATAGTCTTCTACTCATATTTTTAACTCACATGTACTTGAATCATCATTCTATTCTAAGAAAAAGGTAAATGAAAGCAAGGAACTATAGTGTTTGAAATATTCAACACAGAAAGGCAAATTCCTCAAGAGGTTGGAGCCTTCTCCTTGTAGCAAATTTGTGTACTGCAGTCACAATGCCTTAGTTAATTTGATCATTTGGGTTGATTTTTCAAACAAATAATCTATGATATTCAAAAATTAGAAATGAGACTAAAATCTATGGCTATGCGAAGAAATACAAATTTAATAATGCAATGGAATTGTCATGTAGCTCATCAAATGCAACTATGAGATCTATGATAGTCAAACCAAATTATAACAAGCGAATGAAACCAAAATATATTTAAGCTAACAAAACCTTAATCATATAAAAATATGCTAATCAAATCTAAGTATGTTCAATCAATATATAATCTGATAACTAATTTCTAATCAAAGTTTTAAATACCTAGGAACTAGTAACTAGTATAACTAGTAACTAGTGACTAGTGACTAGTACTTAGTAACTAGTATATAATATCTAATAAATATTTATTTTAATCATAACATTCACTCAAATCCTTTTATTATTAACTAATGCTCCTTAAATTTATTTAAACTTCAAAAAATGATGCATTCCATTGAGGCAAAATCAAACAAGTATGGTTTCCCATTCAAGACTAAAATACTAGGACAACTCTACTATATATTCTACCAAATAACTAGCTGATAAAACTCGTGTTAGAACTGTTGAAGAATATAACTAGGTTCGATCTTCATAAATGTATTTAAGTCACAATATATTATATTTGTCAAAAGAAAGAAAATGAAATTTGATTATTATTATAATTGACTTATTAAAGCATGGGTTTCATGCTTGGGTCAACTATTTGTAGGTCAAAGCCTCCATTGCAGGCTTCTAGGGTTTGTGTCAAGTGTCCTTGTCCATGACATAATGTAAGGAACCCTTCTTGGGAATTACTTGTTAAGAAATAAATTTATTTTATAATAAAATTAGTCTTTTAGGCCTCCTCCACCAAGTCGTCCTCAAAAATGGACAAGTCAACCTAAAACCGGGCAACATAATCACTATACAAAGGAAACAACTCAACCTCATTTGTCACTCACTCACTCAAGTTCGATCTGCAACTTCTGGGGCCATAAAAAGTGTGAATTTCAAGGAAGAAGAGGAAGAAGGATAACAAAGGAGAAGAAGCTCTCTCACAAACATAAGAAGTCAAAATTTTCTCTCTCTTTCCCACACGTGTGAAGTTGTGCAACTGTTGGAAGGGGGCCAAAATTTTGCAGTAACTGGGAGGCCAAAATTCTGTTGTTGGGGATCGAAATTCTGCAACTGGAAGTCAAATTGCTAGATTGTTGTTGGGCAGAAGCTGGTAGATAAGAAGAATACTACTACATCATCTTGGAAGGCTGACTTGGTGGAGGAGGAAGGTCTATTGGTCTAGGGTCTTGGTCCATCTCAATTTGAATTACTGAAGGAAGAGTTCTTGACTGGGTTTTCCCCTATATAGGGGTTTTATCCCTAGTTGTCCGCCTACATCTGGTGTCCCTAATATTCATGTTTTTCTTTTGATAATTGCTTGATGAAACAAAGATAAAAGAACAAAATAAGAACATAAGAATATCACAAGTAATTATCAACATAAGAAAATATTTTTGCTTTTCTAATTTTCTAACATGGTAAGAGAGCTAAGGTGAAAAAAAGTAAAGAAAAAGGCAGGCTAAAGGATCTATTAATGAGGAAGGAGATCAAGAAAAGGGACATTAAAAGGAAAATCACACAAGAAGGCAAGCCTAATATTTACAAGAACAATGAAAAACACAATGAAGGCATAGAAAAAACTAGGAGCCTCCAACTATAGGGCCTGGAAAAAGGGAATAATCTCATTCTTGAAAAGAATAAATTTTTATATCTTGTTCAAGGAAAAGTCAAGAAACCTATTGATGAATCAAGTAATGTAGATAAATCATAGTTTAGAGAACTTGAAATCATGGCTATGAATCTAATAGTTGATTTAATTAAGTATAACTTAATTATGTACATATCCAACATAGATTCTGCTCAAGAAATGTAGGAGGCTCTCTCCAAGTTATTCATAAATAAAAACATTGGTCAAATAGCAAGCCTCAAGAATGAACTAAGATATGTTAATATGACAAATGATGATATTGTTTCATCATACTTTATAAGGATATCTAGAATCATGGATGAACTCCAAGCAATAGATGAAGTCATCCCACAAAAGGAGCTCGTAATTACTTCCCTTCTAGGACTACCTAAATCTTGGAGTGCCTTTGCATCAGGACTCAACATTTGGAAGGATATTCCAACTTTTAAACAAAAGTGGAATGCATGTACCCAAGAAGAAGCCAGAATATCGATGGTAAACAACAAAAAGGAGAAAGAAGAAGTAAACACCTCGAATGGTTACTTTGCTCATCACGAGAAGAAGCAAACCGTCAAGAAGTTCAAAGGAACAAAGAATAAAATGGACCTATCTAAGGTTGAATGTTACAATTTCCACAAGATGGGACATTACTAGAATCATTGTCCTGAGAATCCAAGAAATAAGAAAAGAAATAGGGATCAAGAAAATGTCATTGATGAAGCTCCATTTAAGAAGAACAAGACTGAATAAGAATTGGAAGTCAAGGACTTATACTACTAAGTCCCATCTTACCTATATCCTCCCTTGGTCTTCTATTCTAGGTTTTTAATTTTTTTTCCTTTATGTTTTGATATCTAGAATTTGTAGGTCTAAAAAGACTTGTTAGAACACCTTTTATTTTGATAAAGTTGTAGGTATCCCTCAAGAATGGATTAAGAGGGAGCCCTCATCATTTTACCAAAGATAAGTATCTTACTCCTTGTCTTATATTTTATGTTTGGTTTCTCTCTCATATCAAAGTATGTTTGCATTGTATGCTAACAACCTTTCTCTTTATATTTTTCTTAGTTTGGAAAGCTTGTTGTTTACTCAAGGGTTATGGAGAAAACTTCAAAGGATAGACTTGAAGCATGAAATAAGTTCTATTGAATCCATTCAAGCATTGATGTCCTATAATGTTTGTTAAGAAACAACCCAAGGTATGTCTTAGCCTATAAGTTTTTTTATAAAGATGTATTTATATAAAGGTATAGTAATTCTTCTTTTAAATTTTGCTCTACATTACTAACATCATTATGTATAGGGTTTTCAATCATAAGAGATTCTTATTTGGATGATTAATCATTAGATTGAATCTACCCTCATTATATTTTGATCATTCGTATGGAACCCTAAAAGGTTCTCTATAAAACCCTAACCTAAGGGTATGTCTATAGTTATGAAACCCTAGTCTACTTAGGGTTAATGATGAAGTCTAGAAATCCTATTCTCTTGTTTAGAGTCTTGGTATTGTTATAATAAAAACCCTAGTCCTTTGTGGTTTATTATTAATGTTTAAAATGAATCCCTAAAAATTCAGGGTTTGTTAAATTAGGGTTTATGCTCAAAACCTTTATAATGTATATAGTAAGATTCTAGGGATAAAACCCTAGGTGTGTGTTCATATATTTGATCGAAACCCTAGTCTAGAGAAAATTTGTTGATGTTTGTGTCCTAGGTTTACCTAGTAAATATTGATGAGAAATGCATCCTAGATATGTATATTCAAGTATAAATTCTAGGGCTTATAGCAAATCCCTAGTAGAGATTGATATTGTTGACACCTAATCATAGGGATTGGGTGAACAATTGTAATTAGTATAAATAAATAATAGAGGAAATGGAGAGTCATCGAGAGATGAACTGAACAGTCACTCCCTCTTGTATATAATAGTGAACAACCTAAATGAATAATACAATTACATTTGAGGAGTTACCTCCTGGCCTAACATGATATTAGAGCCAGATCTATCTTTAGCATTACAGTTTGCCCTCCTCCTGGCCTATGTTCTGCCTATTTTGCAGAACTGACACCTTTGTCATGCTCCAGAGACCTGAATAGTGCACTGTTATATGTGTTTTCTTGGTCCTCTAATCAGAATTGGCATCTTCTGCCCTGCTACTCAGAGTTTCCTCTGCTTTACATAAACGTTGTCCCCATATACCATATGTGTTTTTGTTATATGCGTTTTTATACTGTGTGCCTCCCTCATATATGCGCTCCACCAGACTCGAATACTGCTCCATACTCCCGCTCAGCTAATACTCTCCCGCTCAACTAATACTCTCCCACAAAACAGTTGTTTTTTGCCCCGAAAATCCATCACAGAGGCATTTCAAAAGCTCTTCTCTGTTCATTATTTTTTTTGGGGGTTCGTCGCAAATTTCAACGGATTCCAATGGAGAGGAATTTAACATAACGTTGTTTGGCTCCACACTGTTTTCATAGTCCCATATATACGTTGTCCCATGGTATAAACGCTCCTCCATATATACGTTGTTTTCCATGGTTTGCTAGGGCATCTGCCAAGTATATGCATTATCATATACGGTGTCTATGCTCTCTCCGCATTTTTTTTAATACAGGTGTTTTGGATATAACGCAAGCCTATTTTATATATTACTGTGTGGAATGGGTACTATTATGTACCACTTATTGGGTTTTGTGAGCATGTCCATACCTCTGTTATATACATTAAAATTGTAGTTTTTTTTACAAGCAGAAGTGCAATTTCTTACAGTGTATTGGCAGCAGAAGTATATTTAAAACAAAAAAATGCACTCATTAATATCTATTGTGGGAGTGGTCCTCAATGGGAAGGAAAATTATCCTGAGTGGTCTCAGAAAATCAAACACACTCTCATTTTTAATGAGCTGTGGAAAGGAGTGTGTTGGAAACGGAGACAAAGAGCCAGAATGACCTACCTTAGACAAGGAATTCTCCATTTGGGAAAATAAGAACAGCAAGGCTTATGCATTGATTGTGGCATCAGTAAATGAAGAAGTGAGTCGCCATATTTCACCATTTTCAAATGCTTTCGAAGCCTTACAAAAACTGAAGGAACTCTATGACTCACACTCTGCACTTGAAGTTGTTCAACTCATGATTAAATTGTTCACCCTTGAATTACAAAATGATGATCCTCCTACTCTTGCATCAGAAGTAAATCTATTATGCATGATATCAAAGTCACTAATGTTGAACTGGACATTCCTCTGAAAGAGAGAAAGATTTTGGAAAGAAGACAACTCCTCAATCTTCTGAAGAGACTGTGTGTCTTGCACATAGAGAGAAGAATCTTGCTCAAGATTCTTCTAGAGGAAGAGGTGGTCGAAAAGGAAGAGGAAGAAATTTCAGAGGTGGGGGGGCAGACACTCTCAAGGAGAAAAGTCAGATTTGCACTACATACACTGCAAAAGAGATGGATCACATGATGCATCCACATGCAAGTTGCCTTGGGATAGAATTGAGAAGGAAAGAAACGATCCCAAAGGTAAAACTAATGACAAAGACAAAGGTAAAGCACTTGAATCCGCTCACTATGTTGTGGAACACTGTAATATCGAAGTAAATGAAGACTTATTTAATGCTTCACTTGTTTCTTGGAAAAATTATTGGTTGATTGATTCAGGAGAAACTTGCCACATGACTTTTAGAAAAGATTTTTTTGAAGAATTTACTGACAATGTTCATGGAGAAGTAAACTTTGCAAACAAATCAAAACTCAAGCAATCGGGGCTTGGCACAATCAGGCTTAAATTGCCTGGTCTTCCGGACTTTCTTCTGCATCATGTTTTATATCTCCCACAACTATGGAGAAACTTGTTGTCCTTGGTCCACATCCGCCAGCAAGGACACTCCATTCATATGTTTGATGACAAGCTTGAGGTGAGAAAAGCATCAGACCGCTCACTTGTCATTACGGGGATAGAAGAAGAAAGGATTCTCAAGCTGCAGGGTACCTCTGCTCGTGCACAAAATTTCTCATACAATTCTCATTATGAAGAAGGTACATTTCCATCAAGTTTATTATGGCATGCTAGATTTGGACACTTGAACTATGACAGCCTCCGCTTGTTGAAGAAAAATGGTGTTACTGGTTTGCCTACAATTCCTAGGAAACTTAAGTAATGTGATGCTTGCATTCTAGGAAAGCATAGCAAATAGTCTTTTCATGATTCACATTCCAGAGCACATAGAAAACTTGAACTCATTCATTCAAATTTATGTGGTCCAATGCCTGTTCCTTCTACAAATGGAAATAAATATATGATGACATTTATTGATGACTACACCAGAATGTGTTAGGTTTATTTATTGAAGAACAAATATGATGCTTTTCAAACATTCAAGAACTTTCATACATGGATTTAAAATGATGCACAATCTCATATTGGCTCTATTCGCACTAATAATGGAAAAGAATACACTTCAAATGAATTTGAAAACTATCTTCGCCAACATGGGATCAAACATCAAACAATTGTGCCTTATAATCCCCAACAGAACAGAGTAGTTGAAAGAATGAATAGGACAATCTTAAATATGGTGCGCTCCATGATTTTTTTCAAAAATGTAAAATTGATGTTTTGGGCTGATGCAATTCTATGTGTTGTATATGTAAAGAATAGATGTCCATCTAATGCTATTAGAAACAAGACTCCTTATGAAATGTGGTATGGGCACATTCCTTCCGTAAAGCATCTCAGGGTCTTTCGTTCCACGTGTTATGCCTTGATACCAAAGGTACATAGAAACAAACTTGGTGCAAGAAGTCGTAAGTGTATCTTCCTGGGGTACTCAAACACCTCCAAAGCATACCATCTCTATGACAAAGTCAATAAAAAATTTGTTGTATCAAGAGATGTAATCTTTCTTGAATCATCCAAAACTGACAATGTTGTTGAGCGGAAACCTGATCGCTTGGATAGGTTTGCAAATGAAAAATCATTTCAAGAATTTGATAATCAGATTCCACATCTTGAAGGGGGGATTCCTATACTAGATCAACCTGTGGAATCTTCTTCTGAAGCACTCTCTCCCCCACATGAAACTCCAACAACGGATGATACTTTGAGTGATGTGATTGACAGAATTGGAAGACTCAATCTTGATTTAGTCCCAACTCAATCAATGGAGCAGCCTGGACCATCTCATAAAGGTCCCCCAAAGTGGCTGACAAAGACACTTGAAAGTGTTCATCCTGATGAGGTTGGAAAGATAGGAACTAGAAATTCAACCCGACAAAATGGAGGTGATGTAGATGACTCTGATTCACCTGTTGATATGGATGTTTCTTATGATTGTGAATTGAATTTGTCTATATATTTTAAACCAACTTCCTTAAAATAAGCTGCTTCCCATGATGAATGGAAAGAAGCAATGCAAAAGGAGTATGATGCCTTGATAAAGAATGGCACTTGGAAGCTGGTTGATCCTCCATTGGGAACCAAACCAATTGGCTGCAAGTGGGTCTACAAGAACAAGTATAAAGCTGATGGCTCACTTGACAAGCACAAAGCCAGGCTTGTGGCAAAAGGTTTTGCACAGAAGGAAGGGGTCAATTATGAGGAGACTTTTGCCCCCACAGCAAAATGGGCTACCATCCGGACACTCTTTGCCCTAGCAGCTCAGAATGGTTGGAAAGTCCATCAAATGGATGTAAAAATTGCTTTCTTGAATGGAGATATAAAAGAGAATGTTTTTATGTCCCATCCTGAAGGATTTGTTGTGAAAGGACATGAGCATAAAGTATGAAAACTTGTGAAATCCTTGTAGGGCCTCAAACAAGCACTGCAAGCCTGGTATGAAAAACTAACTGAGCATCTTCTGAAACTCAATTTCAAACATTATGATCTTGATGATGCAACTTTGTTTGTCAAGAAATTTGGAAAACCAGTTGTATATCTTGTGGTATATGTAGATTATCTTTTGATGACAGGGAACAATGAGAGCTACATTTCATCCATAAATAAGGAATTAAGGAAAGGTTTTGAAATGACTGATTTGGGCTATGTTCATTACTATCTTGGTATTGAAGTAACTCAACATTCGAAGTCCATATTTCTTTCTTAAAAGAAGTACATTGGAGATCTGTTGAATAGGTTTGGCATGACTGAATGCAATCCTCTGACTACTCCAATGGAACAAAACTTAAAGCTCACATCCATTGAAGGAAAAGAATTTGAGGATGCAACAAAGTATAGACAGCTTGTAGGAAGTCTCAACTACATGACTACTACCAGACCAAACATTTCGTTTGTTGTTGGAATCCTCTCCAGGTTTATGCAAAAGCCTTGTGAGGGACATTGGTCTGCTGCAAAAAGAGTTCTAAAGTAATTGAAGGGAACTCAAGACTTTGGACTCAAGTATACACATGTGGGAAACTTCAGCTTGATTGGATACTCTAATTTAGACTTCGATGGATACAAAGAAACTAGGGTATCTACTTCAGGTTATGCTATGAGTCTTGGATCATGAGTTGTCTCCTAGAGATCACGCAAACAATTAGTTCCAGCAGATTCCACAACAGAGGAAAAATATGTGGCAGCAGCTGAGGCAACAAAAGAAATTGTGTGGCTTAAGAAATTTCTGGAAGATTTGCAGGTAAAACAAGTACAATCAACTCCACTCATGATTGACAATACCTCGGCAATAAATTTGGTCAGGAACCCAAAGTTCAATGATCGAACGAAGCACATCAATACAAAATATCATCTGATTTGACATCATGTTGAGGCCAAAACAATCCATCTTCGCCATTGTTCCACTAATGAGCAGATTGCAGACATCTTCACCAAAGCGCTTGGAAGAGAAAAGCTTGAAAGATTCAGAATGATGCTTGGAGTCACCAACATCCCTTCAGATTAAGGGGGAGAATGTTGACACCTAATCATAGGGATTGGGTGAACAACTGTAATTAGTATAAATAAATAATAGAGGAAATGGAGAGTCACCGGGAGATGAACTGAACAGTCACTCCCTCTTGTATATAATAATGAACAACCTAAATGAATAATACAATTACATTTGAGGAGTTTGTGTCCTAGGTTTACCTAGTAAATATTGATGAGACATGTATCCTAGATATGTATATTCATGTATAAATTCTAGGGCTTATAGCAAAGCCCTAGTAGAGATTGATATTCTAGGATATGATGATATTGTTTTCAATATGATTTAGTCTAGGGTTTGCATCAAACCTTAGTAAATTCTAACATTTTTGAAACATTATATGCATGGTAGGATTATTATTAATTATTAATATCTAAGGCTTTGTGTCTCTAAGATGGAATCTAGGGTTTTTAATGGATCATAATAGAAACTATCGTATATCTATGAAAATAATATTGAGGCCCTAGATAGAATGAGAGTGATCTAAGTTGCTTTATGTTGTATTCTATGGTTTTTAAAAAAACCCTAAGAAAGAAGTTGAAGTTTAGAAGTATATGTCTCTTATTATTTATGAGCCTAACTAGGTTTGGGTATTTGATGTCTAGAGTATTTAATTGTTTTGATGGTTTTGATATTGTTAACTTCATGCTTCTATATATATATTTGGTTGTACTAGCTATTAAAGTGTTGTAGGTGCATAATCTTCAAAATGACGAAGATGTTCGTATAAGCATAATGAATGAAGCTATGTATCAAGATGACTTTGATACCGTGAGAGGAAGTGAAACCGTGAAAGGTTCTCCAATGTTATAGAAAAGTGAAGTAGTTGATCTCCCTAAGTTAAGAGGGAGCATGGATAGAAGAAAGGGTATATCTCCCCAGTTGAGAGAGAGGGAATATTATGACAGTGAAAACTTTGAAGTATGCAAAAGTACTATTGATAAATGTTCATGATTCATGAAGTTGCAAATAAGGGACTTGAGAAGTAATGAGGCTATATTTGGTACTGCTGAAGAAATGAGTTTCTAACAAGATGTATTTGGATAACTTGATGATGATATAAGCAACATCTGAATGAATGAGGACCCTGAAGGTTTGTGTTTACTTATATATTTGAAAGTTTATTATTGATTGGTGTGGTGTTTGAACAAGTAAATCTCTCCATAAAGAAGGATGGTCACTTGAGAAGCATTCTTGGACAATTGGATATATCTAGTTTATTAGGAGAATTGAAGTATCTAACGGCGAATGCTTGGGAGGAAATTTGGCTGGCCTATCTGTTGACGTCTAGATCCTGAAGAGGGAGGGTGTCGTTGGCCATGGAGATTTGACCTTGGATACACACCTATATACCTAGATTGATGGTTAACAAGTAAGCCTGATGGTACCTAAAGTGGCTGAAAGCTTGAGTCCAACTTAGTCCCACCTAGATAGATAACCCTGGTTAGGCATCTAGTCTATGGCACTGAGTGTGCTTGAACTCTTCATAGTTCACATTGGAGATCTTCCATGTACCTCTATATGGTTGAAGAGTTAAGAGGGAGTGTTGTAGAATGTAATTACGTTCGGTCAACATTATGTATTTAAGTCACAATATATTGTATTTGTCAAAAGAAAGAAAATGAAATTTTATTATTATTAAAATTGACTTATTAAAGCATGGGTTTCATGCTTGGGTCAATTACTTTTAGGTCAAATCCTCCATTGCAGGCTTCTAGGGTTTGTGTCAACTGTCCTTTTCCATGTCATAATGTAAGGAACCCTTCTTAGGAATCTCTTTCCAAGAAAAAAAATTATTTTATATTAAAACTAGTCTTCTAGGCCTCCTCCACCAAGTTGTCCTCAAAACTAGACAAGTCGGCCTAAAACTAGGCAGTGGAATCACTATATAAAGGCAACAACTCGACCTCATTTGTCACTCACTCACTCAAGTTCGATCTACAACTTCTAGGGCCAGAAAATTGTGAATTTCGAGGAAGAGGAAGAAGGATATCAAAGGAGAAGAAACTCTCTCACAAGCATAAGAAGTAAAAAATTTCTCTCTTTCCCACACGTGTGATGATGTGTAGTTGCTAGAAGGGGGCCAAAATTTTGCAGTAACTGGAGGCCGAAATTCTACTACAGGGGGTCAAAATTCTGCAACTAGAAGTCAAATTTCTAGATTGTTGCTGAGCAGACACTGGTAGATAAGAATAATACTACTACAACATCTTGGAAGGATGACTTGGTGGAGTAGGAAGGTCTATTGATCTAAAGTCTTGATCCATATCAATTTGAATTACTAAAGGAAAAGCTATTGACTGGGTTTTCCCCTATATAGGGGTTTTAGCCTTGGATGACTACCTACATCTGGTGTCCCTGATCTTCATGTTTTGTTTTTTATAATTTCTTGATGAAACAAAGATAAAAGAAGAACATAAGAATATCACAAGTAATTATCAACATAAGAAAATATTTTTGCCTTTATGATTTTCTAACAAGAACAACATTAAAAAATGTAATATATGAAGATTACAATCATAAAATAAGAAAGATAAACATATATAAACAACAACTTAGAAACTAGGTTTTAAGTCTACCTACACACTATCCAATGAGATAGTTTGTAATTTGATTTAAATATGAATGTACAAGGATTTCGGTAATGGATATAAAAATGGAAATATTATGTAAATCAATAGAAAATAACAAGTATTTACTAGGATATTTGCACAACAAAAGACAAGGTGCACTAACTTGAGATACGGGGACCCTCCATGGCTCAAGCAAGCACACAAAATTAAAACCAAGAGTCAAGACTTCAAAAAAACTTCATTACTTGATAAAAACAACTATCCACAAGTCTAAAAATTGAGTCTAAGTTGAAAATCCAAATTTTGGGTTCTCAAGCAAACTTACATATCAAAACAAGCCATGTTTCCTTACCTTAATAGGCAAAAACTTAACCAAAAATCCAAAAATCTTGTTTTGTATCACCGACAACCTATTTTAAGGGTTGAATATGATCCATTTGACCCTACTGGCTAATAAAATCATGGATCTAACCTTTCAAATTTGAATATGGGTAGTTTTTGGCGCTATGTTATGTTTTAGCTACTAGAGTGTCTGTATTGACCACATGTTGACTTGGCATCTCGGGGTAGTATTAGCTCGAACAAATAGGTGTTTCACCATCTTGGGATACTTGACAAAACCAATCTCTTCGTTTTCACCGAGATTGCCTATAAATGTGACAATGAATGATGAACTGCAAAGTCTACTAAAATGTGTGATTTACTTCAAATGCATTTAATTACATAAAATTTTAGAAATTGAAAATCCAATCAAAATACATTTGGGAAATTTTGATTGGATAATGTCCAAAATGACTATAAGAGGTGTTTTCAAAACTCAAGGAATCACATAAGCCATAACAAAACTTCGTCATAAAAGAGGATTGAAAATGGTTATAAAAAAAGAAGGTTTGTGGTGTATGTGTCTAGATTATAAACAACTCGACAAAATGACAATCAAAGATAAGTTTCCCATTCCTATCATTAATGAATTATTAGATGAATTGCATGGAGCAATTTTCTTTACTAAGTTGGATTTCCATTATGGATACCATCAAATCATAGGCAACAAGACATTGCCAAAGCAACCTTTAGAACTCATGGAGGTCATTATTAGTTTTTAGTTATACCATTTTGACTTGCACATGGACCTTCAACATTTCAAAGCTTGATTAGTTCTATTTTAAATCCCTTATTTTAGTATTTTTTGATGACATACTAATCTACATCAAATCTTTGGAAGAACATGTACAACATGTTGATAAGGTCTTAACACTATTGGAAGAACAACAAGTATATACATAGCCTTCCAAGTGTGCCTTTGGGATTCAAGAAGTGGAATATTTGAGACATAT
This sequence comes from Pinus tabuliformis, assembly GCA_031772625.1. Lineage (NCBI taxonomy): Eukaryota > Viridiplantae > Streptophyta > Pinopsida > Pinales > Pinaceae > Pinus > Pinus tabuliformis. The sequence goes on from CM062820.1 coordinate 522,739,946, forward strand.
AATATCACATTAGGGTGTTAAGGTGGATCCTAACAAAATCAAAACTATGAGGGAATGGCTGATCCCCAATACCTTGAAGAAACTCAAAGGATTCTTAGGATTGATTAGATATTGTCAATAATTATGGTCAAATAGAAACAACCCTAGAAAAATTATTAGAGAAGGAAGCATTTTATTGGAGTAAAGAAGCAACCAAAGCTTTCGAAGAACTTAAAGAGGCTATGTGTGCAATTCCCATCTAGTCAATGCTTGACTTCACAAAAACCTTCATTATGGAGTGTGATGCCTCAGACCATGACATTGGTGTAGTTTTTATGCAAGAAGGAAGGCCCCTTGCCTTTGAAAGTAGTGAACTTAAAGGAAATAACTTACTTAGACCCATCTATGAAAAATAAATGTTGGCCATACTACATGCAATTAAGAAATGACATCCATACCTAATAGGAAGACACTTCAAAGTAAAAACAAATCATGATAGTCTGAAGTACTTCTTGGAGCAAAGACTATCTTCAAAAGAGAAACAAAAATGGGTCACAAAGATGTTGGGTTATGACTTTGAAATTATCTACAAAAAGGGAAAACAAAATATTGTGGTAGATACACTCTCAAGGAAGAGGAAGACACAAATGGTTTACCATGCAATATCTCCATTCCACATTCTGATTGGGTGGAAGAAATAAGGATAGAACTGGAGCAATATGAGAAGATATTTAAGATCAATCAACAACTATAGGAGGACCTCGATGTAGTAAAAACTTATGTGGAAAAATGATTTGTTATGTTATCAAGATTGCTTATACTTATGTAAGAATTATCAACTCAAATAAAAGATCCTTTCAGAATTACACACTTCTCCAGTAGGAAGTCATTCAAGGTTCTTAAAGTCATACCATAGGATGAAGAAAGATTTTTTTTTGGGAAGGTCTCAAAGCATATGTGCCAACTTTTTTGTGGCTGAATATGTGGTATGCCAAAAAAAAATAGGGATAGACAATCAAGACCCTAGGGCTCCTTCAGCCATTAGCCATACTAAGCTAGTGTTGGGAATTGTTTTTAATGGATTTTATTACAGGTTTACCCAAATTTGAAGGAAAGAGTGTCATTATGGTAGTGGTAGATTGAATGACAAAGTATACCCATTTTCGCTCTCTTTCTCATCCTTTTAAAGCAAGTACAATGGCAGAAGCATTAATGGAAATAGTCCAAAAGCTACATGGAATACTAAAGATTATTGTAAGTGACAAAGATCCAATTTTCACTGGAAATTTTTGGATTGAATTATTTTCTTGTTTGGGTACTCAATTGGCTCACAACTAATCTTACCATCCTCAATCTAATGGGAAAACTGAGATTATGAATAAATGTTTAGAAGGATATCTACATTTCTCTATATCTGATAAACAAATGCAATGGGTCAAATGGTTTTGCTTGGTGGAATAGTGGTACAACACATCCTTCCATACCTTGTAAAAAAAGTCACCATTTATGACACTTTATGGATACCCTCCTTCATCCATCACATCACCCTTCAAATGGACTATAAAGGCTCAAGCAGTAGAGGACCACATACGACACCAACAAGAGGTTCTCAAACTATTGAAGGAAAACATGGTTATGGCACAAAATAGGATGAAATGACAAGCATATCAACATTGCAGTGAAAGGGAATTTCAAGTGGGGAATTGGGTATTTATGAGACTACAACCATATAAACAAATGTCCCTCAAGGAACAAAAGAAGGACAATAAATTATCACCAAGGTGTTATGGCCCCTATATGATGTTGGGAGGATTGAAAGTATGACTTACAAATTGGAGTTGCCTCAATATTCATGTGTACATCTAGGCTTCAACGTTTCTTGCTTAAAGAAGGTAATTAGTGACAAGATCCCAATCCAAACTATTCTAATAGAGATTAATGCAGAAGGTAAAATAATACTACAACCAGAAGGACAATAAATTAGCACAGAGGTGTTGTGGCCCATATAAGGTGTTGCACAGGATTCAAAGTATGATTTACAAATTGGAGTTGGCTCAATCTTCACATGTACATATAATCTTCCATGTTTCTTGCATAAAGAAGGTAATTGGTGACAAGATCCCAATCCAAACCATTCTAATAGAGATTAATGAAGAAGGGAAAATAATACTACAACAAAAAACAATCTTGGTAACAAGGAATAAATAGATGAAAATTTGAGCAATTATTGTGTTATGAACCAGCTCACAAAAAGATAGAAAATATAGATCAACGACTTCAAGATCAGCCTCTTCAAGGGGGCAACCTCCTTTACATTACACAAATGAACAATTCTTGGATGATACAAATGACAAGACCTCCTTTCTATTTATAGGAGCCTAAGAGGTCCTAATACAATCAGAGCCTACATAACAATAATATTGTAGGGGCACAACAATAACAATAGTGGGCTTCTATGGGGCATAATAATAACAACATGGGGACTATGTGGGCACAATAATACAATAAGGAGGTTGTACTGATAACAATAAGGGGTTACACTAGTAGTATAGGGACCTAACATGCCCCTCTCCTTCAAAAAGTGTTGTCCTCAACACTTGAGTAGTTCTGGATGCTTCTGTATAAAATTCTCATCCTCCCATGTGGAATATTCAGCGGGTAAGTTCTTTCACTTGATGAGATACTCTAAAATTGATCGATTTCGTAGCTGTCCATTTTTTTTGTGATTGCTTTCGGTTCCAATATGATTTTTCCTTCCTCTTCAAGTTCTGGCAATATTGTTTGAACTAGGATCTTCTCACATATAACCTTCTTTAAGCATGAAACATGGAAAACTGGGTGCACTCAGGAAGATGCAGGAAGCTCCAATTTGTATGCCATAGTACCAATCTTTTGTAACACCTTGTATGGACCATAATACTTTGGTGATAATTTATTATCCTTCTTAGCTTACTTGAGGGACATTTTTTTGTATGGTTGTAGTCGTAGAAATACCCAGTCACCTACATCAAAACTTCTTTCGCTGTGATGTTGATCTGCCTGTTGTTTCATTCTATTTTGTGCCAAAGTGAGGTTATCCTTTAAGAGTTTGAGAACTTGTTGTTGATGCTCGATGTGATCTTCCACTGCTTGAACCTTAGAATTTTCTTTTAAAGATGATGTGATGGACGATGGATGATATCCATAAAGTGCCATAAATGGGGACATTTTTGCTGTAGTATGGAAGGAAGTGTTATACCACCATTCAGACAGAGGCAACCATTTGACCCATTTTGTCTCTTATCAGATACAAAGCAACGAAGATATCCTTCCAAACATTTGTTCACTACCTTCGTTTTCCCATAAGATTGAGGATGATAAGATGAGCTGTGAGCTAACTGAGTACCAAAATATTCTACCTATTGTACTCCAAAGATACATTTGGAGCTTTTTTCATATAATTGTTTCTCCTCCAATAGTTTGATCACCCTGTCAACATGTTGAACATGATCCTTCCAACACTTGTTGTAGATTAGTATATCATCAAAAAATACTAACACAAATTTTCTAAGGAAGGGTTTGAAAATGGAATTCATCAAACCTTGAAATGTAGAAGGTGCATTGGTAAGGCCAAAAGGCACGACCAAAAATTCATAATGACCCTCATGAGTTCTAAATGTTGTTTTCGGAATGTCTTCAGTATTCATTCTGATTTGATGATATCCTAAACAAAGATCCAACTTGGTGAAGTAAATTGATCCATGCAATTCATCCAATAATTCATCAATGACATGAATGGCAAATTTATCTTTAATAGTGAGCTTGTTGAGCTCCCTATAATCCGGACACATGCGCCATGATCCATCCTTCTTGTGCACCAATACTACTAGAGAAAAGAAAGAACTTTGACTAGGTTCTATTATAGCAACCTCTAGCATTTCTACAACCATACGTTAAATTTCACTCTTTTGGGCATAGGGATATCTGTAAGGCTTGATGTTTGGAGGAACAATTCCTAGCATCAAATGAATAGCATGATCATGATCACAAATAGGTGGGAGGCCTTTGGGAGTCTCAAATAACTTGTAATTATTGTCCAAGACTTTTTAGAGATCTTGAGAAATAGATGATTTCGATGTGGGAACCTCTAGCGAACATAATTGTGCAATTACGCCTCGTTGCTCTTTCTTTAGAAGCTTTGTTATTTCGTTAGAGCTAATTATATTTACTAGTTTCCTTGCGATACCCCTTAATTCAACTTCTTTTCCTTCCGAACCGAAAAAAAAAATAATAAAATAAAATAAAAATAAAAATAAATAAATAAATAAAATAAAAATAAAATAAAAATAAAAAAATTAATAATAATAATAATAATAAATAAATATATATAAATATAAATATAAATAAATAAAAATAAATAAATAAAAAATAAAATAAAATAAAATAAAAAATAAAAATAAAAATAAATAAAATAAAATATTATATATATATATATATATAAATAAATGTATTGGAATGGAAAGCATTGGGATATTCAATACATATTCTCCCATGGATAGCTTGATATTATGGCACTTTCCAGAGAAATTTATGGTTCCTCCACTTGCAACCATCACTTGACACTTTGGTGCTGGATATAGGAAGCAATTCAATTCCTTGGCTATCTTACAATGAGTAGAATCATGGCTACTACCCAAATCAATCAACACTATTACCTTTTTCATCTTGATATGTCCTTCTATCTTGATAGTTTGAGGAGTGCTAATTCTGGCCAATGCATTACAAGATATGGTCGGATTCATTTCTTCTTTCTCTAGGGTTTGTTCCTTGTGTATATCCTCTTATTTTGACGTGGAGAGAGAGGAAAGAAGAAAGAGTCTCACAAAGACAAATACAAACATAGAAGTTAGATCTAGAAAGTCAATATTTTAGATTTTCACTAAAATAGATGTATTGATTTCAATGTAGTTGTTGTTGGCATTATGATACATATGTTGTACTTGATGGCAACCCACTCATCTCAGAAAATAAATTATAGTGTAGAGAAAAGTTCACGCACTTTTATGCAGAGAAAAGTTTATTTCATGTAGAGAAAAGTTCACGCACTTTTATGTAGAGAAAAGTTTATTTCATGTAGAGAAAAAGTTCACGCACTTTCATGCAAGGAAAAGCGCGTATATGTTGGAGAACTTACCTTTGGTCCATGGTAGTTAGTCCTTGGTATTTGAACCTATGGTTTTGGACCATGGTACCTCGTCAAAAGTGTTGATCTCACGCAATTTCATGGTTGGTTCATGGTATTAGTCCGACAGTTTTGATCCTATGGTTTTGGCCCGTGGTATTGCATCCAAAAGTGTTGATCTCACGTACTTTCATGGTTGGTTCATGGTATTAGTCCAACAGTTTTTTGATTCTATGGTTTTGGCTCGTGGTATTGATCCATGATTTGAGGAAGAGCCTGCCTATATAAAGCAAAGGAGATCATTTGGCTTGTGTAGTTTTTGGGTTGAACATCTTATGGGAGCTAGATCTGAAATACTATGATCTCTTGGGAGTAATGTCTAGATCTAAATAAGGCGCAGTGCGGAGACGCCACAGAGGCGCCACAGAAGGCGCAGTGCGGAGGCGCCACAGAAGGCGCAGTGCGGAGACACCACAGAGGCGCCACAGAAGGCGCAGTGCGGAGGCGCCACAGAAGGCGCAGCTGCGGAGGTGCGCGGCGCCACAGAAGGCGCAGTGCGGAGACGCCACAGAGGCGCCACAGAAGGCGCAGTGCGGAGGCGCCACAGAAGGCGTAGTGCGGAGACGCCACAGAGGCGCCACAGAAGGCGCAGTGCGGAGGCGCCACAGAAGGCGCAGTGCGGAGACGCCACAGAGGCGCCACAGAAGGCGCAGTGCGGAGGCGCCACAAAAGGCGCAGTGCGGAGGCGCCACAGAAGGCGCAGTGCGGAGGCGCCACAGAAGGCGCAGTGCGAAGGCGCCACAGAAGGCGCAGGTGCGGAGGGTTTTGGGTGCATAACTGATGTTTGGTTACTGGTATTGAGTTCAGATAGCAGCATGATTAATGACTTATCTTTATGTACTAGATCTGGTTGATAACTCTCATAATATCATTGTATGTGTATGGATCTGGTGATTGGGTGATTCAGAAGATTGTTTGATTATGTGCTTCAATGTTGTTGTTTGGTCCAGTATGAAAATTGGATGAAACGTAGTCTTTCAGATTATGTGTTGTGCTTCAGTGTATCCAGTCTGAAAATTGATGAAACGTGGTACTTGGAGGAGAGAAGATTGTAGGCTAGCGCCTATGTACTAGTATCTAAGCTAGTACAAAAGCTAAGGGAGATCTTTGGAGCATTGTAGCAGGTAGCAGCCTGCGTACTAGTAAATGGATCGGCTAGTACAAGAGCAAAGGGGGTTGTAGCTCCCGTACTGGTATAAGACTGCGCCAGTACAAATATTGTAAAAGGATTTTCTTATTAAGAAGAAGATTGAGATGATTTGCAGCAGGTGGTTTTTCTCCCGCATTGGGTTTCCACCTTATATCATGGTGTTCATGTGTGTGCCTTATGTGTGATGATCTATTCTCTATTACTGCATCTGTTATCTGATAATATGGTTGATAATGTTCTAATGCACTCATTGAAGATCAATTAACTTAATCATAAGAAGTTGTGGAAGTAGCATATATGAATCTGATTATGGAAATGAAAAAGTTTTATTAATGTGATAATACTGATTCACCCCCCCTCTCAGTATTATTTCCAACAATTGGTATCAGAGCAGGTCCTTTGATAGAAGCTTGATCGCTTGAAGGAGATCCGTAGAACAATGGGAAAGAAGCTTAAGAAGAAAGCACCTAAGAAAAAAAAGTCATCTCAGAAGAACTATGACAGTGGGAGAATCGATTGGGGATTAGGTATAAGAAGCTCTTCAGATTCAGAATCAGATTCAGAATCATTATCAGGTATGAATATATTATCCTCTGATGTTCCAGCTATCTTTCCTTTTGGAAGAGATGAAAGTGATAGCGAAACTACTGAATTTTCTCTTATGGGTGAACAAGAAAGATATCAAATAGAGGCAGAATTTAAAAGGCTGACAGACAAAATTAGAGATCAACAAGATCTATTGAACAAAAGGGAATGTGATTTCAAAGAAGAAGCTACCAAACTAAAGGCCCAACTAGAAGAAGGAAACAAGGTAAGAAAGCTACTCAAGGACAAGGAAGACCAATGTCAAAAATTGCAGCATGAAGTGACATCATTAAGAAAAGAAGTCAACGAAAGAAGCACAACCATCAAGAAACTCAAAGATAGATCCAGCTACTATGAAAATCTTGAACCTACAATCCTCTCACTAAAAGGAGATCTTGAAGAATCAAAGAAGCAGAATACAGATCTACTCCAAGCTATTGCAAAACAAGAAAACGAAGTCACAAGCTTAAAATCTCAACTAGAATGTGCCTTCCGAGTTCGTCAAATGCAGCAGGATCTGAATGAAGAACAAGAAAAGGAGATTCTCAAACTAAGGGAACAAATGGAAGAAGGAAGGAAAGCTGAAGAAGATTTGAAAAAGCAATCTCTTGAAAAGGAAGAACAGCTTCAGGTTGAGATAAATATCTTGAAAGGTAAACTAGAAGAAAAGGATAAGCTTTTACGATTTCAAGATAGTTCTAAAGTCTTGGATGATATTCTTAGTAGTCAAAGGTCTCCTGCTATAAAGATTGGTCTTGGTTTCCATGAATCTGTTGAAGGTGAATCTAGTTCACAAGGTGAGGCAAGGAACTCTAAAGAGAAATCTAAAGTGATCAACGAAGAAATGAAAGATCAATCTCATCATCAACCAAGAAAAGAGATTCCTCAAAGAAAATCCTTTACTCCTCCTATGAATAATGTTGAATGTTATGTATGTCATAATCTTGGACATGTTGCAGCTAGATGTAGAAGAAGAAGGGTTCAAGACCATTATGCAGAAAGATCATCACATTCAAGGTACTTTTATGGATATTGCTTTGCTTGCAATATGTTTGGTCACAAAGCTGTTGATTGTTACAGGAGGAATATGAAACATGTAAGATGTTATGCATGTAACAAGCTTGGAAATATAGCTAAGGAATGCAGGAACAAAGTGTGGGCACCATATCAAAAGGAGAAAATGTCATCATCACGCTTGAAGATATGGAGAAAAAAGGAAGTACAGTCAGAAAAAGGCGGCACTACACAACGTACAGACATACCAGAATCAGAGGGAGCTGAAAGTACAAAACTTCAGCGTCCTGAATCTCATATGCAAACTCCATGAAGGAAAGTCGCGTATATACGCGAGTTGGATACTGCAAAATCGCGTATATGATTGTTTGAAGAAAGGCAGTAAGAAAAGTGAAGTTGATCTATGAAGTATGATCTCTCGAGCATAAAATCAGATCTGAGTATCTGACAGATGGCACCAGTTTAGGGGGAGCATATGTTCTTAATGCATTGTTGGCATTATGATCCTTGGTGACAATGCTTATGATTCATCTTGCTATGGTTATGAGTTGTTCACATGGTCCTTGGATCAGATTTGTGGTTGATTCTCTAATGATGCTTGCATGGAGTCTTTATTGTTCTTGGCACATATATGGATGAGGATTGTTGGCTGGATTCATGATTGACTACTCAAAGTTGCATTGTTGGAGACATGATGATGATGAGATCTTACCTATATGATGATAGGTTGTTTCGTACATCTGTTGATTGATGCAGATGCTTCCATTTGATGACTCTTGGTTCATGTAGATCTGGATGGTTATGAATGAGTTGATGCAGACGTACCTTGCTGTTGACAGATACTATGAAGCAGATCATACAGTGTTGTTGCTGATGTTTATCTTAGGTGATTGGTCTTTATGTCTCTATTGTAGTTATCTCTTCAGGTCATGTAACGGCCTATGTTTCCCCACTATGCCTGGGATGAATGATGTTATCATATGTAAATTTTTGTATCACCATTGTGATGAATGTATGTATTGAGTCTTTTGGTGATAGGAAGGTCATTTATGATATATAGAGTCATGTTCTTCTTGTAGAACATCTTTTTGCAGACCTTGCTTACAGTCAGGGGGAGCTTGAGCATGAGCAGCACTATATAGCAGAGCAGATATTTCAGCTTGTTCTCAGAAAGAGCATTATCAGATTGGAGCACCATGGCATATACAAAGGGGGAGTTCATTCAGAGACTTCAGCAGATCTGGTTTATAGTCAGGGGGAGCATGTTCTTAGGGGGAGCATAACCCTTTGCCCTTGATGTCAAAGGGGGAGAGTGATTGGTTGTTGTTGCCATCAAGTCCAAAGGGGGAGATTTTTGGCATTATGATACATATGTTGTACTTGATGGCAACCCACTCATCTCAGAAAATAAATTATAGTGTAGAGAAAAATTCACGCACTTTTATGCAGAGAAAAGTTTATTTCATGTAGAGAAAAGTTCACGCACTTTTATGTAGAGAAAAGTTTATTTCATGTAGAGAAAAAGTTCACGCACTTTCATGCAAGGAAAAGCGCGTATATGTTGGAGAACTTACCTTTGGTCCATGGTAGTTAGTCCTTGGTATTTGAACCTATGAGGAAAAGCGCGTATATGTTGGAGAACTTACCTTTGGTCCATGGTAGTTAGTCCTTGGTATTTGAACCTATGGTTTTGGACCATGGTACCTCGTCAAAAGTGTTGATCTCACGCAATTTCATGGTTGGTTCATGGTATTAGTCCGACAGTTTTGATCCTATGGTTTTGGCCCGTGGTATTGCATCCAAAAGTGTTGATCTCACGTACTTTCATGGTTGGTTCATGGTATTAGTCCAACAGTTTTTTGATTCTATGGTTTTGGCTCATGGTATTGATCCATGATTTGAGGAAGAGCCTGCCTATATAAAGCAAAGGAGATCATTTGGCTTGTGTAGTTTTTGGGTTGAACATCTTATGGGAGCTAGATTTGAAATACTATGATCTCTTGGGAGTAATGTCTAGATCTAAATAAGGCGCAGTGCGGAGACGCCACAGAGGCGCCACAGAAGGCGCAGTGCGGAGGCGCCACAGAAGGCGCAGTGCGGAGACGCCACAGAGGCGCCACAGAAGGCGCAGTGCGGAGGCGCCACAGAAGGCGCAGTGCGGAGACGCCACAGAGGCGCCACAGAAGGCGCAGTGCGGAGGCGCCACAGAAGGCGCAGTGCGGAGACGCCACAGAGGCGCCACAGAAGGCGCAGTGCGGAGGCGCCACAGAAGGCGCAGTGCGGAGGCGCCATAGAAGGCGCAGTGCGGAGGCGCCACAAAAGGCGCCGTGCGGAGACGCCACAGAGGCGCCACAGAAGGCGCAGTGCGGAGGCGCCATAGAAGGCGCAGTGCAGAGGCGCCACAAAAGGCGCAGTGCGGAGGCGCCACAGAAGGTGCAGTGCGGAGGCGCAGACGCCATAGAGGCGCCACAGAAGGCGCAGTGCGGAGGCGCCACAGAAGGCGCAGTGCGGAGGCGCCACAGAAGGCGCAGTGCGGAGACGCCACAGAGGCGCCACAGAAGGCGCAGTGCGGAGGCGCCACAGAAGGCGCCGTGCGGAGACGCCACAGAGGCGCCATAGAAGGCGCAATGTGGAGGCGCCACAGAAGGCGCAGTGCAGAGGCGCCACAGAAGGCACAGTGCGGAGGTGCCACAGAAGGCGCAGGTGCGGTGGTCGCAGCGCCACAGAAGGCGCAGGTGCGGAGGGTTTTGGGTGCATAACTGATGTTTGGTTACTGGTATTGAGTTCAGATAGCAGCATGATTAATGACTTATCTTTATGTACTAGATCTGGTTGATAACTCTCATAATATCATTGTATGTGTATGGATCTGGTGATTGGGTGATTCAGAAGATTGTTTGATTATGTGCTTCAATGTTGTTGTTGGGTCCAGTATGAAAATTGGATGAAACGTAGCCTTTCAGATTATGTGTTGTGCTTCAATGTATCCAGTCTGAAAATTGATGAAACGTGGTACCTGGAGGAGAGAAGATTGTAGGCCAGCGCCTATGTACTAGTATCTAAGCTAGTACAAAAGCTAAGGGAGATATTTGAAGCATTGTAGCAGGTAGCAGCCTGCGTACTAGTAAATGGATCGGGATTTTCTTATTAAGAAGAAGATTGAGATGACTTGCAGCAGGTGGTTTTTCTCCCGCATTGGGTTTCCACCTTATATCATGGTGTTCATGTGTGTGCATTATGTTTGATGATCTATTCTCTATTACTGCATCTGTTATCTGATAATATGGTTGATAATGTTCTAATGCACTCATTGAAGATCAATTAACTTAATCATAAGAAGTTGTGGAAGTAGCATATATGAATCTGATTATGGAAATGAAAAAGTTTTATTAATGTGATAATACTGATTCACCCCGCCCTCTCAGTATTATTTCCAACAGTTGTTGATTTCTAATCCTATTTGATCACATGCGCTATATGCATTGATTTCAGTGTAGATGTCGATTTATAATTCTATTTAATACCTTACACTAGATGCATTAATTTCAGTAGCGATGTTGATTTCTACTCCTATTTGATTGCTTTCACATGATGCATTGGTTTTAGTGTAAATATTGATTTCTAATCCTATTTGATCACTTGCACTATATGCATTTATTTTAGTATAGATGTCGATTTATAATCATATTTAATAACTTACACTAGATGCATTGATTTCAGTGTAGATGTTGATTTCTACTCATATTTGATTGCTTGCATTAGATGCATTGATTTCAGTGTAGATATTGATTTCTAATCCTATTTGTTTTCTTGCACTAGTGATCCGTTAATGAAAAAGGTGTTATAGACTATGTGTGAATTTTCTTATGTGATTTAGTGCAATAGATCGAAAAGATTGCGAATAACATAAACACATAAACAACTTGAAAACACATAAACACAGCCAAATTTAATAAAGGAGTTCACCAGACTTTCTGGCTACGTCTCCTTGTCCTTCCACTTCCAGTGTTGACCTCTTTATTTTATCTTCAAATTATTGTTACAGGTATGATCTCGAAAACAGAGTCTCAAATAAGAAAATGGACATCACCATTGCGTTCAGCTCGAGATTTTGAGTCAAACGAGTATAAAATCGACCATATTTGGCCACTGTGACCTCTAGACCCCCTGGAATGGTCCAAAACCACCTCTGTCCCTGCAAAACCACCCTCTGTTTGGAAAAAACCACCTCGGCCTACATAAAACCACCTCGGACTGCGCGCTGGTGGTAGGGCGAGTTCGGCACCTGCAATGGTTTATTAAAAAATTGGTGGCTTGGTTAACCAAGTCCCACCCTTCGGCATGTTGATTTTGTTTCGGTGATATGGTATTGATATACCATACGTAGTTGCAATCTGCGGTGAATGTGGAATAATGTGATAACATAAAATCAAAGGACCGGCGGTGGTGGGGTTGACCTCGACCGTCCGAACTTTTTCCGGCGAAGATCCCGACACCAAAATAAATACAAGTTTATCATATCCATTACCAAGTCCCATCCGATCCAACGGTTATCGCGTCACCCGTTCGCCAACTATCTTGGCCGATCTCCACCGTCGATCAATCCCGCATGATCCAATGGCTATCGCGCAATCTCGCGTGAATTCTTGCACGACCGATATTAGATCGAGAGCGCATGAGAAAAGTGGTTTTCTCGTGCTACGTGTCACCCGCTAAGGTTAATTGTGTGAAATTGAGGAATATTGTTTACCATTTTATAAGCGCACGAGATATTGCTTACCGCTTACGAATACTACTCCTCTGTTCTGCTAACACATGGCTTAATCTGATCTCTTCATTTCTTAACTTTATTTTGCGCGACTTAATCCTAGCTGTCTATCTCCCTCACTCTCGTTCATTGATCTGACTGATCCAACGACTGTGCTTCGCTGCTCTGATACCACTTTCATCTGCATTTGAAGACTTTGATCCGAAGGCAAAACTGAATCCATTTTGGATCACTCCTCCCCACTAGAAGCTTTTGGTCCACCAAAAGTTGGTTTTAGTTGTCGAGTAAGTGAGGATAAAGTTCCCTCACTTTTCCAATCTCTATCCATCGTGCTTTACTTGGATTTGTACCTTTGAGTCCAACTCAAAGATACTCAACATTTCCCCGTTGCGAAGTCCTTATCCTCCTGTCAAGAACTGTGTCCTCCTGTAGCTCATTGAGATACTCGGGAAAAATATCTTCAATGGAAGGTAGCTGACCTTGCTCTTCGGGATCTTCAATCAATGAGGGCTCATACAATCGCAAGTTTTCAACATTTACGATAGAATAGATTTGCATGTAAGCTGGTAGATCTAGGCAGAAAGCATTTTCACCAATTTTGTCAAGTATTTTGAAAGGACCATATCTAATTGGTTTCAACTTTTTACCTTCCCCTTGCAGTCTTTCTTTGCTGATGTACAACCAAACTTGATCACCAACTTGAAAACTATGCTCAACTCAATGCTTGTCATGTCGCGCCTTATACGCTGCTTGGCTTCTTTCCAGCTGTTCCTGTATTGCCTGGTGAATTTCCTGGATTTGTTCAATGAACTTGGTTGCTTTGTCCACATCACTGTTTCCATCAACTGATATGTCTTTACCAAAGACAAAATCCAAGGGAGACTTTGGTACAAAACCAAAACAAGTCTCAAAAGGAGATCTCTGAGTAAAAGAATGTTTTGCATGGTTGTAAGCATGCTGCACATAACACAAATGCTCATCCCAAAGTTTGGGATGCTTGCTGCAATATCCTCAAAGAAACTATATCATTGTCCCGTTGACCACTTCTATCTGACCATCTGTTTGCAGATGAAATGTCATGCTCTTCTTTAACTTTGTGTCCATTAACTCCCATAGACTTGACCAAAATTTCCCGACAAATCGAGAATCTCGATCGAATACAATAGAAGTGGGTAACCCAAAATGAACCCATACATTTTGAAAGAACAATTTTGCAGTTTGTTCAGCTGTGACCTGTTTATTACATGGTGTCAAAATACACATCTTACTGAACCTATCCACAACTACATACAAATAATCATGACTCTTTCTAGACTTTGGCAATCCCCCAACAAAATCCATGGAAACACTTTCCCAAGGACGAGAAGGAATTGGAAGTGGAGTATACAAGCCTAATTTTCTATTACTTGGCTTGCTTGTAGCACACATAGTACATCCTTTAATATATCTAGAAACTGTCTCATTCATTCGTGGCCAATAGCAGAATCTTTGTAATTGTGCAACTGTTTTACTTACACCAAAATGACCTGATATGAGAGAAGTATGTGCTTCTTGAATTATATTAACTCTTTCAATTTGTGGAATGCATAACTTTCCCAAATGATATAAGAGTTTGTCCTTTATGAAATAATCCAATTCTTCTACTTGCTTGCCATGACTTAAAGTTGCATATACATCCTTAAAATCCGTGTCTTGAGCATATTGTTCAATGTAACTTTCATGAATTACTAAGTTATGCTTAAGTATTGTGGATGCATTTATAATTGGTCTTGATAACATGTCTGCAACCTTATTATGTATGCCCTTCTTATATCTGATAACAAGATGAAATTGTTGTAGAAAACCCATCCACCGATAGTGTCTTGATTGTTGCAATTTAGTTTGTGAGTGTAAGTATTATAGTGGTTGATGATCTGTGTGTATGATTGTTTCTTTACCCATTATGTAATGTTTCCACCTTTTAACACTCTGAACTAATGCATATAATTCCTTATCATATGTAGGATAGTTAACTACTGTTGATGTGAATGTCTCAGAATGAAAGCATATAGGTTTTCTGTGCTACATCAACACTGCCCCCATGGCATATTCACTTGCATTTGTCTCGATCTCAAATGGATGCTGAAGATCTGGCAGTGCTAGTAGTGGCGCTGTACTGATCCTTTCTTTCAATGTGTCGAAGGCTTTTTGTTGTTTGCCTCCCCACTGGAACACCTGTTTCACACTTGTCAAAGCATGTAAAGGAGCTGCAATCAAAGAAAACTTAGCAATAAACTTTCTCCAATATTGCGCTGCCCCTAAAAAACTTTTAACTTTTGTAGCAGTATTGGGCTTAGGCCAGTTTACAATGACTTTGACCTTAGAGGGATCTATCTTCAATTCACCACCCCCTATAATATAACCCAAATAATTCAAAGATGTTCTGCCAAATTCACATTTTGACAGTTTTACATAGAGATTTTCTCTTTTCAAAACATCTAAAATCTTCTTTACATGTTCATCCCATGTTCTACTGAAAACAAGAATATCATCTAAATAAACTATTACAAAATCATCAATGAATGGTCTAAATACATCATTCATGACTCGCATGAATGTAGCTGGAGCGTTAGTTAAGCCAAAAGGCATAACCATCCATTCATAGAGTCCTTGCTTCGTTTTGAAAGCAGTCTTCCATACATCCTGTTCTGCAACTCTGATCTGATGGTAGCCGCTTCACAAGTCCAATTTAGAGAAGTAAATTGCATCTTTAACTGATCTAACAAATCATCAATACGAGGAAGAGGATAACGATTCTTTATTGTGATTTTATTTAATGCTCTAAAATCAATGCACATTCTCCACGAATCGTCTTTCTTTCGCACTAACACAATAGGTGATCTGCATGGTGATGTGCTTGGTCAAATAAACCCTTGATTGAGCAACTCCTGTACCTGCTTCTTTATCTCTGCATTCTCTAGAGATGATAACCTATACATTCCAATGTTAGGTAGTGGAGCATCTTGCTGCAAATAAATCTCATGTTCTATCTCTCACTTGGGTGGAAGCCCTTTAGGCTCTTGAAACAGAATATCATAATCGGAAACAACTTTAACTAGATCTGCTTTCTGTTTAGGATTACAGCCTTGGAATGCATCGGATTTATCAATATCCTTTGCTTTTACAATCATAAGTAAAAATTGTTTACTTGAATTTACAATTCTTTTCATCTGTCCTGAATTTATGAGAGAGAAATTATCTTTGAGTTTATGAGCCCTTACAATATATTCAGTTCCATCCTTAGTGAGTTGATACTTATTTTCAGTTCGATAGAAGATAGCATTTCTATCGTACAAGTATGGACTTCCTAATACAATTCCACATATGTCCAATGGGACTATGTCTAACTCAACCTCATCTACAAACTTTGACCCAATAGCAAAACGAAGTTTACATTGTTTCGTAACTTGTAGCTTAGTTTTATCACACACCCAACCTAATTGATATGGCTTTTTATGAGGTTTTGTTTCTAGACCCAACTTCTTTACAATTGCTTCAGAAATCAAATTAACTTGTGACCCACTATCAAATAAAGTATCAATTTTAGTATGCTTGGAAATGACTCTAATGTGAAATAGCTCGTTTATTTTCCTCTCATCATTATCATTATCAACAAAATGCGAAGAATTACGTGTAGTTGTAACCGTTGTCTCGTCACCTGAATCTGATCCCAAGTCATTTTGAATAGCAACAACATTCTTTCGCTCTTTACTCCCAAACTTCTTAGGCTTCAATTCCGGATGCAATGACCAGCAGTGTGCCTCATCGTGTCCTTCCTTCTTACAATGAGTGCATGAAGGTTTATCCTTCTTCACAATGTTTGTTTTCTTCTCCTTCCATTTAAGTTTCTTTTTGCCTTTATTCTTGCTTTCAATAGGTTTGGATGATTTCCCAACATCTTGGGTTACATTTTTGCCTCTAGCTTCTAGATGAGTTGCTTGAACCGATACATCATCTAAGCTAGTTGGATTAAACATAAGTACAATATGCCTCAAATAACTATGAATACCACCTATGTATTTCAACAATGTCTCTGGTGAGTCCAATGATATGCCTAATGTTAAAGCTCTCTTACGAAATTCCTGAGTATAACTTTGAAAACTTTAACCTTTTAATTGACGTAGTGTTTTCCAACTCATCATTGCTTGTTGCATATAAGCCAAAGGATAAAATTTCTTTTTAATGGCAGAAATAAATTCATTCCAAGTTGAAATGATTTTACCATGATTTTGGAGATCTGCTTGTGTCTTGCCTTCCCACCATACAAGTGTGGTTCCTCCAAGTCGAAGGCTAGCAAGTTGGATCTTCTTCCTTTCTGAAACAACTTTCTGCACCCTGCAATACACTTCAATTTGTCTTATCCAATTATCAAGCTTTTCAGTGTTAAGTTCTCCATCATAAATTGGCAAATCAAATTTTACATCTAATTTGATCAAAGAGGATTTCTTCTTCTTCTTCTTAGAAGGACTAGATTTATGAGAAGAAGAGGATGATGATGATGATGGTGATGATGGAGGAGATGGTGGAGGAATCATTCCTCCCTTTCCCTTATCTTCTTGATATTTAGGTGATGAAGTGCCTTCATCTTTGTTCTTCTTAAACTCACGATACATCTCTTCCACCATTGCACGTATTGTCATGAAACTATCCAAGAATTGAGATTCTGACCCAAGTGGAGTTTCATCTGCCATCCTTCTTTGTGAAAAGACCCTTCCAATCTCTAGATTCACCTCAACAAGTTCACCTTCACCTCGTCCGAGCCTCAACCTAGTAAGCATTCAAATCTCCACACAAACTTGTAAAACCTTTAAAACCTTATGAGTTATGATACCACTTGATCCGTTAATGAAAAAGGCATTATAGACTATATGTGAATTTTCTTATGTTACTTAGTCCAACGGATCGAAAACATTGTGAATAACATAAACACATAAATAACTTGAAAACACATCAACACAGCCAAATTTAATAAAGGAGTTCACCAGACTTTTTGGCTACGTCTCCTGGTCCTTCCGCTTCCAGTGTTGACCTCTTTATTTTGTCTTCAAATTGTTGTTACAGGTATGAGCTCGAAAATAGAGTCTCAAATAAGAAAATGGACATCACCACTGCGTTCAGCTCAAGATTTCGAGTCAAACGAGTATAAACTCGACCATATTTGGCCACTGTGACCTCCAGACCCCCTAGAATGGTCCAAAACCACCTTTGTCCCTGCAAAACCACCCTTTGTTTGGCAAAAACCACCTCGGTCTGCATAAAACCACCTCGAACTATGCACTGGTGGTAGGGTAGGTTCGACACCTGCAATGGTTTATTAAAAAATTAGTGGCTTGGTTAACCAAGTCCCACCCTTCGGCATGTTGGTTCTATTTCGGTGATATGGTATTGATATACCATATGTAGTTGCAATCTGTGGTGAATGTGGGATAATGAGATAACATAAAATCAAAGGACTGACGGTCATGGGGTTGACCCCGACC
Source organism: Pinus tabuliformis (assembly GCA_031772625.1). Classification (NCBI taxonomy): domain Eukaryota; kingdom Viridiplantae; phylum Streptophyta; class Pinopsida; order Pinales; family Pinaceae; genus Pinus; species Pinus tabuliformis. The sequence goes on from CM062820.1 coordinate 522,758,182, forward strand.
ATCTGCCCTTTTTCCGGCAGAGATCCTGACACCAAAATAAATACAAGTTTATCATATCCATTACCAAGTCTCGTTCGATCCAACGGCTATCGCGTCACCCGTTCGCCAACTATCTTGGCCGATCTCCACCGTCGATCAATCCCGCGTGATCCAATGGCTATTGCGCAATCTTGCGTGAATTCTTGCCCGACCGATATTAGATCGAGAGTGTGCGAGAAAAGTGGTTTTCTCATGCTACGTGTCGCCCTCTAAGGTTAATTGCGTGAAATTGAGGAATATCATTTACCATTTTATAAGCGCGCGAGATACTGCTTACCGCTTACAAATACTACTCCTATGTTCTGCTAACACGTGGCTTAATCTGATCTCTTCATTTCTTAACTTTATTTTGCGCAACTTAATCCTAGCCATCTATCTCCCTCACTCTCATTCGTTGATTTGACTGATCCAACGACTGTACTTCACTTCTCTGATACCACTTTCATCTGCATTTGAAGACTTTGATCCGGAGGAAAAATTGAATCCATTTTGGATCAACTAGATGCATTGATTTCAGTATAGATGTTGATTTCTAATCCTATTTAATTGTTTGCACTATATGCATTGATTTTAATGTAGATGTTGATTTATGATTTGATGCAATAAGATGTATGACATACATTAATTTCAAAGTAATTAGATTAATAGTGTCCATTGATGTCAGTGTAAGCACATCTCTACCTCCTCCATCTATATCTCTATCTCCCATTGTCTCTCCTTCTCTATCTCTCTATCTCAGCCCCTAAACATACAAACTCTCTAATCCTATTTGATCGCTTGCACTAGATGCATTCATTTCAGTGTAGATGTCGATTTCTAATCATATTTAATACCTTACACTAGATGCATTGATTTCAGTGTAGATTTCTACTCATATTTGATTGCTTGCATTAGATGCATTGGTTTCAATGTAGATATTGATTTCTAATCCTATTTAATCGCTTGCACTAGATGCATTGGTTTTAGTGTAGATATTAATTTCTAATCCTATTTAATCGCTTGCACTAGATGCATTGATTTTAGTGTAGATGTTGATTTCTAATCATATTTAATACCTTACACTAGATGCATTGATTTCAACGTAGATGTTGATTTCTACTCATATTTGATTTCTTGCATTAGGGGCATTGGTTTCAGTGTAGATATTGATTTCTAATCCTATTTGATTTCTTGCACTAGATGCATTGATTTCAATATAATTGTTGATTCCTAATCCTATTTGATTGTTTGCACTAGATGCATTGATTTTAGTGTAGATGTTGATTCTGATTTGATGCAACAAGATGTATGATGTACATTAATTTCAAAGTAACTAGATTAATAGTGTGCATTGATTTCAGTGTAATCACATCTCTACCTCCTCCATCTATATCTCTATCTCCCATTGCCTCTCCTTCTCTATCTCTCTATCTCAGCCCCTAAACACACACACTCTCTCTCTCTATATTTATCTATATCTCTCTCCCTCCCTCCCTTTCCCCTCCCTCTCTCTCTCTTCCCCTTCTCTCTTTGTCTAACATTTATCCCTCCATATACATATATCTCTTCCTCCTTCCCTGTCGTTGCCTCTCTCTTCTTGCCTCTTCCCCCCCATCTATATCTCTATCTCCAGTTGTCTCTCTTTCTCACCCCCAAAACACACACACTCTCTCTCAATGTAAGCACATAAAAATAATTCAACCATAAATACAATACTTGAATTTTCATCCTAAATAAAATGTTTGCTTACCCCAAATGTTTGCTTCTTGAAACTATAAACTATTTATAATTGGGTACATTCTTGTTATTCCCATTTTCCATCATTCAACATTGTTAATTACTTTGCATTCAAACGCAGTAATAGAAAATAACTACCATTGAAAATTATTTGGGATTTAACACTCCATAAGTCACAATGATTGACTTTGGAGAAAACTACTATTAATATTGGAGAGCAACAGAGACAAGGTATGTTGTTTACTACAGTAGCTCGAGTTAAATATTTGAATGGTCTATGATTCCAACTACTCTTTTCATATGATCGATATGAGAAAATGGAAAAACTAATAGGTGTGACAATAGGAACAATAGAATAAATAGTTTTAGATTGATTGCAATGAAGATTGTTTGTAATTGACTATATTCTTAGTATTCACATTTTCTATCTATCAAAATTGTTACATTGACACTTTGCACTCAAAATTTGTATTTCATCATTTTTCATCATTCAAGTTACTAATAGTCTCTCTCATCTCAACAAACTGAGGTAACTAAGCAAATTTTAAATTAAATTGACCAAATTAATCTTAGACATATTTAGCATATTTAAAATGATCAAAATAATTAGATGTTCAACAAATTTTGTATGACCGCACATGACTGAAACCAACCTAGATCCATCTTAACACCGGATCTATCAAGCGTTGAGAGGGATAAAATATCTCGAGGTGCAAACCTTTCCTGAAGTTTTTCACTCAAAAAATAAGTTTTCACCTCGATATATTTGATCCCTGTCGGTGCTTGATAGATCCGGCGTTAAGATGGATCTAGGCTAGTTAATAAAAAAACATATACATATGAGATATAGGTTTTTTTACACTTGTTAATTAAAATTAGATCAAGTGGTTGGGAGGAGAACTGTTTACCTTCTTCATCTTGGTTAAAATACCATTTGAACTAGGATATTCTCACCTATAACCTTCTTTAAGCATGAAACATGAAAAATTGGGTGCACTCGGGAAGATGCAAGAAGCTCCAATTTGTATGCCATAGCACCAATATTTTGTAACACCTTGTACGGACCATAATACTTTGGTGATAATTTATTATCCTTCTTAGCTTGCTTGAGGGACATTTGTTTATATGGTTGTAGTCATAGAAATACCCAGTCACTTACATCAAAACTTTTTTTGTTGCGATGTTGATTTGTTTGTTGTTTCATTCTATTTTGCGCCAAAGTGAGGTTATCCTTTAAGATTTTGAGAACTTGTTGTTGATTCTAGATGTGATCTTCCACTGCTTGAACCTTAGAATTTTCTTTTAAAGATGATGTGATGGACGATGGATGATATCCATAAAGTGCCATAAATGGGGTCATCTTTGTTGCAGTATAGAAGGAAGTGTTATAACACCATTCAGCTAGAGGCAACCATTTGACCCATTGTGTCTGTTTATCAGATACAAAGCAACGAAGATATCCTTCCAAAAATTTGTTCACTATCTCCGTTTTCCCATCAGATTGAGGATGATAAGATGAGCTATGAGCTAACTGAGTACCAAAATATTCCACCTCTTGTACTCCAAAGAAACATTTGGAGATTTTTGCATATAATTGTTTCTCCTCCAATAGTTTGAGCACCCTGTCAACATTTTGAACATGATCCTTCCAAGACTTGTTGTAGATTAGTATATCATCAAAAAATACTAACACAAATTTTCTAAGGAAGGGTTTGAAAATGGAATTCATCAAACCTTGAAATGTAGAAGGTGCATTGGTAAGGCCAAAAGGCACGACCAAAAATTCATAATGACCCTCATGAGTTCTAAAGGTTGTTTTCAGAATGTCTTCAGTCTTCATTCCGATTTGATGATATCCTGAATGAAGATCCATCTTGCTGAAGTAAATTGATCCATGCAATTCATCCAATAATTCATCAATGACAGGAATGGGAAATTTATCTTTAATAGTGAGCTTGTTGAGCTCCCTATAATCCAGACACATGCTTCATGATCCATCCTTCTTGTGCACCAATACTACTGGAGCAGAGAAAGAACTTTGACTAGGTTAAATTATAGCAACCTCTAGCATTTCTGCAACCATACGTTCAATTTCATCTTTTGGGCATAGGGATATCTGTAAGGCCTGATGTTTGGAGGAACACTTCCTAGAATCAAATGAATAGCATGCTCATGATCATAAATAGGTGGGAGGCCTTGGGGAGTCTCAAATACCTTGGAATGATTGTCCAAGAATTTTTGGAGATCTGGAGAAATAGATGATTTCGATGTGGGAACCTCTAGCAAACATAATTGTGCAATTATGCCTCGTTGTTCTTTCTTTAGAAGCTTTTTCATTCTGTTAGAGCTAATTATCTTTACCGGTTTCCCTGCAATACCCCTTAATTCAACTTCCTTTCCTTCCGAATTTTTTTTTATGAAAAGTTCTTGAAAATTAAAAACTATTGTACCCAAGGATCGTAGCCATTGGACGTACAACATAAGCACCACCAATTGGAATGGAAAGCATTGGGCTATTCAATACATATTCTCCCATGGATAGCTTGATAATATGGCACTTTCTAGAGCAATTTATGTTTCCTCCACTTGCAACCATCACTTGACACTTTGGTGTTGGATATAGGAAGCAATTCAATTCCTTGGCTATCTTACAATAAATAAAATCATGGGCACTACCCGAATCAATCAACACTATTACCTTTTTCTTCTTGATATGTCCTTCTATCTTGATAGTTTGAGGAGTGATAATTCCGGCCAATGCATTACAAGATATGGTCGAATTCATTTCTTCTTTCCATAGGGTTTTTTCCTCGTGTATATCTTCTTCTTTTGGCGTTTCTTGTTCCTTTTCTTCCTCCTCTTCACAATCTATATAAAATAATTTCTTCTCAGCACACTTATGACCGTTAGTGTATTTGCTATCACAACTGTAACAAAGCCATTTTGCTCTTTTTTCTTCCAATTGTTGTGGTGTCAACCTTTTAGGTTGTGGAAGACTAGGGCCAATAACATTTCCATCTTTATAGTTGTGAGTGGTAGGCTTCCTTGTTGCCATAATTTTTCTTTCCATTTTTCTTGCCAACCTGAATGCCTTCTCCAATGAATCAGGTTCCCAAAGGCGAACCTCATGTTGGATGTTATCCTTTAAAGTCCCTAGGAACACATCAATTCTATGCTCCTCTGGAATATCTTTTAGCCTTATATTCAATTCTTGGAAGTCCTTAATGTGCTCCATCATTGAATCCTTTTGTTTGAGATTTATCAATTGGCTAAAAAAGGTGTTGCTTTTTGTATCCTCATAATGTGTTATCATTTCTTCCGTAAAAATTGCCCATGTGAAAATTTGTTTACGAGAGTAAAGCCATCGATACCATACAAATTGATTTGGTTCCAAATATAAAGTTGCAATGTGTACCTTTTGTTTGTTTTGCACATTATGGAGATCAAAATATTGCTCCATCTGTAGTATCCATGTTACATGATCCTTTGATCCGGATTTAAACAAGAACGCAACAAATCACAAAGATAACCATATACACAAAGACGCAGCGGAAATAATACTTCATTTCATTAATGGAAAATACTGAAATATGCTTACAACCAGAAATGGAAATAAACCAGCTAGGGCGATGGTAGCTTATCTCTGAGAAGAGATGTGATGGCTACATGCCTCTGAACTGTTTCTAACTGTGTTACAATGAGGCTCAAAGGCCTATTTATTGTTGAGAAACAATGGAAAACCCTTCACATTCCAAAACCTAACCCTAGAAGATGAAACGCCAAATTGTGGGCCCCGTTTGGGTAAATTGGTACATCAATTTCCCGGGGTCGTAACTTTGGCCTACGATCTCCGTTTGACGCGTACGATAGCTCATTAGAAAGATCTATCCGAGTACTACCACTTTGGGAGGCGACATGGGTCCATGGACCCATGTTGCCCCAGATTCCCAAAAAAACGTCATTTAGGGCCTCAAAACGGCTCCGGAAGTTCAGGACCCGAAAAACTGCTAAAAATAGTAAACTGTGCTACAATTTAGGAAACTGAAAATGCTGAGAAAGACAATGGTGGGGGTCCAGGTGGACTTGGCAGGTGGCCACCAATATCCACCTGGATCATTCCTCCCCCCTTAGGAAGCAATGGTCCCCATTGCGTTGAGCTCCTCCATGAGATGAGGAAACTTCTACTGAACTTGTTCCCTGGTGAGCCACTTGCCCTGCTGAAGGAGTTAGCCTGCTTTGACAACTCGATACAGTTGGATATTCTGTTGGCGAGTGTTCTTGATCTATGTGTCCATGATCCGATCAGTTGCAGCTTGTTCCATGCAATCTGGATTTAATTCTGTGGGTTTGAGTTGTTCTGCAATGTCGGATGTGTCTAGCAATGGTGGAAAGTATGGCCGAAGGCGGTCCACATTGAACACTGGGTGCAGGCCAAGGAATGGGGGAATGTTGAGCTCAAATGCATTGTCTCCCATAGCCTTAGTAATGGTGTAAGGACCATATCGGAGTGGTCTCAATTTCCGATAGGCTCCAGTAAGGCGTTCCTTTTGCAAATGCAACCAGACTTTGTCGCCCACCTGAAACTTGTGTGGCACCCGGTGTTGATCATGTCGCTGCTTGTACTTGGCATTTGATTTCTCAAGAATGTCATGGACCTGCTAGCGAATATGTTGGATGCGCTCAATGAAGCTGGTGGCCTTATCTGTTTCGGACTGGACATGAGCTGAATTCATGTGAGTAGCTGCAAGGGGCATGGCCACATCAATGGGGCATAGTGGTTGGAATCCCAAACCCACCTGAAAAGGGCTATGGCCAGTGGAGCTGTGAAGAGCTCGGTTGTAGCTGTGCTGAACATAGGGGAGGCTCTCGTCCCATGTGCGTGGATGCTTTGAGTTATACATGCGCAGAATGTGCACAATCATCCTGTTGACAACCTCTGTCTGGCCATTAGTTTGAGGATGGAAGGCTGTGGACTTCGTGAGTTTGGTGTCCAGCATTGACCAGAGACTGGACCAAAATGTGCTGAGAAACCGATTGTCCCGATCTGAGATGATAGACTGTGGGATCCCAAAGTGCACCCACACTCGTTCAAAGAAGAGTTTAGCAGTGGCTTCTGTTGTGATATTCTTCTTGCAGGCCATCATAATGGCCATCTTCGAGAACCTGTCGATGACCACAAAAACACAGTCATTTCCATGCTTAGTGGAAGGAAGGCCTGACATGTAATCCATGGAGATGGATTCCCAAGGTCGACTAGGGGTAGGCAACGGGGTATAGAGGTCGTGCTTCTTAATGGTCGGTTTGGCAATGGCACAGGCAGTACATGATCGGATGTACTTCCCAACATCTTGTCGAAGATTCGGCCAATAGAAATAATTTTGCAGTACTGCCACTGTTTTCTCGACCCCGAAATGCCCAGCAGCCCGACTGTAGTGTGCTTCCCAAATCATCTTGGCACGCTCGCTTGAAGGAACACAAAGGTGACCGAGGTGGCATAATAGGGCGTCCTGGAGGTGAAAATCTGCAACATGCCGACCCTCCAAGAGTGTCTGGTATGTGTGGCCGAATTCTGGGTCGCTTTTGTAGAGAAGTGGCCAATCAGCAGTCTCGTGCCCACAAGAGTTGAGCACGGTGGTTAGTGCCATGATCGGTGGCCGACTGAGGCAATCTGCAACATTATTGGTGCTGCCCTTTTTATACTTGATATTCAAGTGAAACTGTTGCAGGTATGTAGACCACTTCTGATGGCGATCATTCTGCAATTTCCCTTGGGTCTGTATGAACTGTAGAGGTCGGTGGTCTGTGTGGATGACCATTTCCTTCCCCAAAATGTAATGCTTCCATTGTCGGCAGGCCTGTACAATGGAATACATCTCTTTATCATAAGTGGGGTACTTCCGAACTGTGTCTGAAAGTGTTTCACTGTGATATGCCACTGGATGTCCATGTTGAGTAAGGACTGCCCCAATAGCATAGTCAGAGGCATCTGTCTCGACCTCAAATGGTTGTTGTAAATCTGGTAACGCGAGCACTGGTGCCGTGCAGAGGCGATCCTTCAATTCCCTGAATGCCTTCTGTTGAGATTCAGACCAAAAGAATTTTGCTTTCGCCCCACCCTTGGTGACTTGACTCAAGGGCCAAGAAATATGCGAAAACCCCAACACAAACCTGCGGTAGAAGTTGGCAAGACCTAGAAAGCTGCGGAGCTCTGTTAGAGTGGTTGGAGAGGGCCAATCCCGAATGACTTGGATCTTGGCCGGATCGACATGCACCCCCTGTTCATCAATGATGTATCCCAGATACTGAACCTGGGTCATGCCAAAAGTGCATTTCTCCAAATTGGCACATAGCTTGTGTTGCCGCAGTGTTTGGAGAACCTGTCGGATGTGGTGGAGGTGCTCTTCCCAACTCTGGCTAAAGATCAGAATGTCATCCAAGTAGACTACTACAAAGGAGTTGGTGAATGGCCGCAAGATGTCATCCATTAGCCTCATAAAGGTTGCAGGAGCATTCGTCAATCCGAAAGGCATGACCAACCATTCAAAGAGGCCCTCCTTGGATTTGAAGGCAGTCTTCCACACATCGGAGGGTTCGATTGGTACCTGGTGATATCCTGACTTCAGATCGATCTTGATGAAATATTTCGCCCCCTTTAGTTGGTCTAGGAGGTCATCAATCCGCGGGATCGGGTACCTATTACGGACAGTGATCTTGTTCAACGCCCGATAGTCAATACAAAGTCTCCACGTCCCATCCTTCTTCTGTACCAACACGATCGGGCTCCCACAGGGCGATGAACTCGGACGGATGTGACCTTTCTGCAGGAGCTCCTGAATCTGCCTCTTGATTTCATTGTTCTCCAGAACGGAGCGCCGATAAATTGGTCCATTGGGTAGCGGCGCACCTGGGGTCAGATCGATGGAGTGCTTGACCTGACAGTGCAGAGGAACCCCTACCGGGGAGGTGAAGATGTCCTCTTACTCCTCCACAACCTTGTCCATCTGTAGTTGTCATGCATAGGGACCCCGTTTGGAGGCCGCGACCACTGTCTTCTTCTTTCCTTGAGGGCGTATCATCAGGAAGACAAATTTCCTGGTTTTGGAAATGATCTTACTGCATTGTTTTGCAGTAATCAAAGAGATGGCGGTAGGTGGTGCTACCTCTGGTATCCTGAACAACTTATTTCCCAATGTAATAATAACAGCACGGGGCCTTGATTCATACACAGCATGTCGCTTCCACAAGTATGGTTGTCCTAGTAATACATCACAAACTTCAAGGGGAGCAATGTCACACAATACCTCATCCGTGAAGGGCTTGATGTTGTATGGAAGGCGACACTGCTGGCTCACGCGAAGATCTCGTCCTTGGTGAAGCCACCCAATGGTGTATGGTTGTGGATGTGCTGTGGTCGGTAAGCCCAACCACTTCACGACCTCTGCCGAAATGAGGTTCTTTTGACTCCCGCTATCAACAATGAACTGTATCGGGGAGCCCTTTACCCACATCTGGGAATGGAAGAGACGCTCCTCCTCCTCTGGATCTTCGGGTTCATTTTTCTGGATCTTTGCGGTAGCAACAGTGGCGCTGGGATCCGCATCAATGATCTGCTTCCCTTTTTCATACCCCTTATCGGGTTCTGACTCAGAGTCGGAACATGCATCTGATTCTGAAACCTTTAACTCAGCCACCAGTGACTGCTTGGCCCGACACTCACTTGTGTTGTGAGTGGAGCTCTTATGGAACTCGCACCATTTTCCAGTGTCCTTTCTCGGTTTCGCGGCGTTGTTCTTTGCTTGCGGCTTCGGCTGGCTGTCTTGGGCTGTCCCGCCTTGGCTTTGTCCTTTGTTCTGTGGTTTAGGGGCACCTTTCCCCTGCTTTGGATTCGCAGATCCAAAGTCTCGCTTCTTTTGTTTAAACTTCTGCTCGACCTTGACGGCATATCGGTATGCTGCGCCGAGCGAGGGGATGTTCAGGAATTGTATTTCTTCCTGGATGTACTTGTGCAGGCAGCCACGGTATTTGAGTATCAAATGTTGCTCTGAATCCTTGATACCCAACTTTGTGCGAAGAGTATGGAAAAGATTGGTGAACTCCGGCACGTCTTGGTCCCTTCCCTGCCGTAGCGTGGTCCACTTTATGTATTCATCCTCATAGCTTCTGACAGGGTAGTACTGCTCCTTGATGGCATCCCGGAACGAATCCCAGGTGGGTGCGGCTGAAAATAGTGAGCCAGTACTTTCATCCTTCTGCTCGCAGTAGGTTTCCCACCAGTCCTTGACGTGGGGGGCTGCTTTGAGAAGAGCAAAAACAATCTTTTCCCAACTCAAAAATTCATGAACAGAAAAATAACCCTCTAGCAGATTTAACCATTTATCTACGGCATCTGCGTCTATCTGACCCTCGAATATGGGGATTTCAAAATTAACTTGTACCTTAAAGGGTGTGGCGTTTCCAGAGTAGCTGCTGGAAGCCGATGCGTTGCTTCTGGGTAGCCGCTGAAGGATCTGGGCAAAGCTGTCCATCATCGCGTTCCATTGTCGCTCGAGGGCTTCTTCGAGCAAGATTTTGATGGGATCTCCTGCCCCCTCGTCTTTCTTCTCGTCCGCCATGGGAGGCCGTCGGGATTTGCGAGGTTGGTCTTGCAAAGGTTCAACCAGTTCAAGCCCTAACTCCTTATATCCCGACCTTGTTGGGGACATGCAAAGAAAAACAGAGAAAAAGCAGACCGCTCTGATACCACTGATCCGGATTTAAACAAGAACGCAATAAATCACAGAGATAACCATATACACAAAGATGCAGCGGAAATAATACTTCATTTCATTAATGGAAAATACTGAAATATGCTTACAACCAGAAATGGAAATAAATCAGTTAGGGCGATGGTAGCTTATCTCTGAGAAGAGATGTGATGGCTACATGCCTCTGAACTGTTTCGAACTGTGTTACAATGAGGCTCGAAGGCCTATTTATTGTTGAGAAACAATGGAAAACCCTTCACATTCCAAAACCTAACCCTAGAAGATGAAACGCCAAATTGTGGGCCCCGTTTGGGTAAATTGGTACATCAATTTCCCGGGGTCGTAACTTTGGCATACGATCGGACCCGAAAAACTGCTAAAAATAGTAAACTGTGCTACAATTTAGGAAACTGAAAATGCTGAGAAAGACAATGGTGGGGGTCCAGGTGGACTTGGCAGGTGGCCACCAATATCCACCTGGATCATCCTTGCCACCAAACTTCCTCATATCGATCTTTGGAACATGGTGGGTCTTCAATCCAATGTTAGAGTCTATGAAATCATGACTAACATTTATTTTTTTCTCATCATGAGTTTCCTTTACTGTCCTTTAGCCATTAGTGAGCATTTCTTGTAGCAACTGTAGGAATTTACAGGGTAAATTCCTCAGAAAGAACACCAAAAAGGACACCGCTCACAACCAGATCTCAAATCAATACACCAGTATTTTTGACGTGGTTAAAACCCTCAAAGTGCAAGGAGGGAAACAGTCCACGGCCTGTCCCAACGTGGGTACTACAGGCAATTTATTAATCAAAGAATGAAAATTTACATAAGCTTCTCTCATGCATGGATTACACGAACAATGACCCTCCATGCGCTTTAAATAGAACTCATGGACCAATCGGGTGTCAAGCCATGGATCAAGTGTCGGTAATACCGAGGTGAGAGTGAACCGTCGGATCACTACATATCGTGACCGTCGGATTGTAAGTTACAAAATGTACAACGGTAAAGAAAGACACTTTACCTAACTCTATACCTAACTCTATACTAGACCAAGTTGAACTTAACTATATCCTATGTGTCGAAATATCCTAACATCCCCCCTTAAGAACAACTTGGGATAGGATTGAAGGATTTACAAATATGACACAATAGGAGAAGGAAGGAGGCACTAGAGCCTATCCCCCCTTAGTGACAACTTCCTGAACTCCAAGCATATATCGAAGTTTAGTGAACTTCGCCTCTGTGAGAGCCTTTGTGAAGATGTCTGCAACCTGATCATCTGTTGAACAATATTGCATTTCAAGAACATGGTCATGAATGAGCTTTCTAATGAAGTGCATGTGTAGTTCAATGTGTTTGCTGCGCTGATGCTGGACTGGATCTTTGCATAGCTAAATGGCACTTTGATTATCACACCAAAGTGTGGTTGGATGCTGCTGCTCAAAGCCAAACTCTGATAGGATCTGACGAAGCCACAAGGCTTCCTTACTAGCTTCCACGGCACCACGATACTCTGCTTCTGCTGACGAAAGAGAAATGGCAGCCTGTTTCTTACAAGCCCATGTAATAGGTCCTGAACCAAGAGTGAAGACATAACCGGCAGTAGACTTCCGATCATCAGGGTCACCAGCCCAATCAGAATCAGTGAAACCAACTAATAGAGGAGCTGCTTTGGCACTGTAATGAATCCCAAACTGTACTGTACCTCGAACATAACGAAGTATTCTTTTAGCTGCTTTCCAATGACTTTCACGGGGGTTTTGCATAAAACGAGCAACAAGGCCAACAGCAAAGGAAAGATCAGGACGAGTATGGGTTAAGTACAAGAGTTTTCCTACAAGTTGACGGTATAAGGTAGCATCAACTTCAGGAGAAGTACAAGAGACTGAAATTTTGACTCCAGACTGAAAGGGAGAAGGGGCTGGCTTACAGTCTTCCATGTGAAAATGACGAAGAATATCACAAGCATACTTGGACTGGGAAAGGGAAATACCCTCCTTGGATTGCAAGACTTGAAGACCGAGAAAATAGTGTAAGTGTCCTAAGTCTGTCATTTCAAATTTCTTTTTAAGGCTAGACTTCACATGGTTTATAAGGTTGGGATCACTACCAGTAAGGATAAGATCATCAACATAAAGAACAAGGATGATAAGAGAGTTGCCCACTTTCTTGGTGTAGACAGTATTGTCAGAATGACACCTAGAAAAGCCAGATTCTAAAAGAAAGCTATCCATTTTGGCATACCAAGCCCGAGGAGCTTGCTTGAGACCATAAAGGGATTTCTTAAGTCGACAAACAAGGCTGGAGTCTGTTTGTATGAAGCCAATGGGTTGTTCCATATAGATTTCTTCCTGCAAGTCCCCATGCAAGAAGGCAGATTTAACATCCATCTGATGGACTTCCCATTTTAAAGAGGCAGCAAGGGAAAGAACAAGGCGGATAGAGTTCATTTTGGCAACAGGGGAGAAGGTTTCAGTGTAGTCAATGCCTTCAACCTGTGAAAAACCCTTAGCAACAAGACGAGCTTTATGTTTATCAATTTTCCCATCTGGTCCATACTTGGTTCTGTAAACCCATTTACATCTAACAAGTTTGCGTCCCTTTGGTAGAGGAACAAGATCCCATGTATCATTTGTCAACAATGAATGATATTCTTCATTCATAGCTGCTTCCCAATGTGGATGGCCTGAAGCTTCTGCAAAAGTGTCAGGATCATGATTTACTGGAGCTTGAGCCAGTAAAGAAGAGGCTCTTTCAAACTGAGAACGTGTACGTCGCTGATCTGTAGGATCACCGGCAAGATCACCTGCTGCATCCCGAGTAGCACGGACCCATCTTGGAAGTTGAGGATCCTGAGAAGGTGGGGGAGGATTATCATCCTCACTTTCATCATCTGAAGAAGAAATGTTTTCAAAAGTAGAAGAGATAGGAAGAGGTGGCACATCCGCCGGACTAGGCTCGCAGGCCGATTTATTTTCATCAAATTTTACATCTCTTCTAATGATAACATTTTTGGACTTAAATGGAATAAGTCTATAACCTTTTACATCTTCAAAATATCCAACAAAAGTACATTTCTCACTCTTAGGTTCTAAAGCTTTATGCTTTTCATCTGGAATATGGGCCCATGCTTCACTTCCAAACACACGAAAGTGACTTACATCTGGTTTAATGGAACTCCAAGCTTCTTCTGGAGTGATATTCTCTAGAACCTTAGTAGGAGTGCGATTGATTATATAATTTGCACAATTAATTGCTTCGGCCCAAAAACTAAGACTGAGTCCTTTAGATTGCAGCATACAATTAGCCATTTCCTTTAAGGTGCGATTTTTCCTTTCAGCTACACCATTTTGTTGTGGAGTGTATGGAACAGTATGTTGCATTTGAATTCCATTTTCGGTGCAAAAGTTGATGAATGTGTTTTTAACATATTCTCCACCATTATCAGTTCTTAGCTTAAGAATTTGATGTCCAGATTGTTTTTCAACAAAGGCTTTGAAGGCCAAAAATGTGTTAAATACTTCGCTCTTGAGTTTTAAGAAGTATACCCAAGTGCGTCTGGAGAAATCATCAATGAAAGTTAAGAAGTACTTGCAGCCAGAGAATGAAGCAACAGGAAGAGGACCACATAAATCACTGTGCACAAGCTGTAAAGGGGCTGAGGCGTGCCAAGAGGCACGTTTGTCAAAACTGTCCCGATGATGTTTTCCGAGTACACATCCGGAACAAACACCATCTCTGCAAGATACCATAGGAAGACCTGTCACCATATTTTCTTTACATAGATGCTGAAGGGAGCGATAGTTTAAGTGACCAAATCGCTCATGCCAAAGTTTGCTCACTTCATCATTATGAGCAACAAATACTGAGGGAAGATTTGATGACCCAAAGTTGTGAAACTTATACAACCTTGTGGAATCATCAGCAAGACCAGTAGCTAGAATCTGTTTAGGATCTTTTAGATCCTTGATTACAACATCATGAGGTGAAAATTCAACAATTTTACCTTCACCTGAATGAGTTATCTGATAGACAGATAGAAGGTTGCAGGATAAGGTTGGAACACATAATACATCATTAAACTGACCATTGTCTAGATGAACAGTTCCAGTCCCTACAACATTAAGAGATCTATCATCACCAACATATATATTTTTGGTGTTACAATCATTTAAAGAAGAAAACATGGCTTGGTTTTTGGCCATGTGATAAGAGGCTCCAGAATCAATGAGCCACTCATGAGAATGAGAAGAATAAGAAGATACATTTAATGCATAACCAGACTGAGATGATTGACAACGACATGCAGAAAGTGCCATTCCGGAAGTTGAAGTTGAAGTAGGCTCCACATGGATGTTATGTTTCTTCATTGCGGCTTCCAAGGCTTCCATCTTCTTAAAGCATTTAGATTCTAAGTGGCCATCTCGATTACAAAAGTTACAATGTCTATCAGTCTTCTTCCATTTGTTTTTATTGGTCTTATCATTTTGCTGAAATGATCTTTCATTTTGAGGCTGAGTTGGTTTAGGACCATTCTTTTGAGGATATGACTTCTTAGGATTCTTTGAATTTGGTTGCTGCTGGGCGGCTAACGCTTTCGTGGAAGAGTTTCCAAGATTAAGAAGACCAAGGTGTAAGAGTTTTTCTTGTTCTCTTATTAAGGAATCACAAAAGGAGTCAAAGGAAGGGGCCTTGTAGTCTTTTCCTTGACAAATGAAACCTTCCCTTGTAGAATGGAAAGTGGAAACAAATACAGAGTAGGCTGGTCCCAACTTAGTAAGGATGGAATAAATAAGGTTACCATCTTCTTTCTTAACTTTAACACCTTCCAAGAGATATATAAGGGTCTTGAATTTGGACAAGAAATCTTCAATGCAAGAAAAATTATTAGGATCCAAAGTAAGCAACTCATTTTCAAGTTGATGGGCTCTAATTTCATTTTTAATCCCAAAAACTTTAGCGAGTTTTTCTAATGCTTCATGAGGAGTCTCAAGTTCTGCAATGTGGAATCTAAGATCAGGAGAAATAGACATCCCTATCAAACCACGTGCTTGATCTTGTCTATTTTCCCATTTTGCAGCCTTGTCTTCATCTTTTGGTTTCTTCTCTTGGTCTGTGGCTATTCTGAAGAGACCTTTACTTCTAAGTAAATCTTCCATGTAGGCTACCCATTGGAAGTAGTTAGTGCTGTCAAGAATGACTTGGCATGAACTTTCCATTTTTTTTTTTTTTAAAGACTGAAGCTGAAGATGCTGAAAGTAAGTGTTCCAATGGATAGATCTTGAAAAAATAGGCGGTTTTAAAAAAAACGGCTCTGAAAAAGGCTTCCGGATGAAGAAGTTATGGCTTTTTGAAAAAAAATTGTTGATGTTGCCGGCAAAGTGCGTGAATGTGCGGGAATGAAAAAATCCGCCCCCACAAAATGGAGACTTGAACCCAAGACCTCTACTCTCTAAAAATATCTTTGAACCAATTGATCTATACAAAAAATTTGAGAGAGAGAGAGAGAGAGAGAGGGGGGGGGGCCTTGGTTTGCGTGCTTGCCTTGAGAAAGCTCTTTTTCCTTACAAAACACAAAACACAAAACCCAACACGAATATGCAAAGAAAAACGAACCTTGCGGCTCGAAGTTAGCTTTAGCCAAAAAACTATAAATTTAAAAAAAAAAAATCTCAAAGTTAGCTTTAGCCGAAAAACTAAATATTTTTCTCAATGTTTCTGATTTTCCGAGATAACACTAAGGTGCAGGGAAAAGAGCATACGCATGAGAAAAATCCTTCCTTTCTGTTTCTGATTTGCCCAGATCGCACAGAGTCGCAGGGCAAAGAGCATACGCAGAAATGAAAGGTATAGATCCGGTTAAAAAAAAGGGCTAAATAAACCGAAACCGAAATAAGCAGAGAGAAAATAACAGTAAACTACAAAAAACACTGTATACCTCCCGATCTGAAAAATGACGCAGCTAGGGCTACCGGAAACCTTTTCGCGTGAAACGAAAGGGGTTCCTCACTGGAACAGATGCTCCAAACGCAACAGAGCAGTCCTCTCGGCCCGAAAGCAGTCAGAAACAGCAGATCTAGGAAACGACAGCCGCATGCAGTTCTACCGGCTTCAGATTTGGATCACCAACAGACGCGGCCCTCAAATAGCTCTGATACCATGTAGGAATTTACAGGGTAAGTTCCTCAGAAAGAACACCAAAAAAGACACCGCTCACAACCAAATCTCAAATCAATACACTAGTATTTTTGACGTGGTTAAAACCCTCAAAGTGCAAGGAGGGAAACAGTCCACGGCCTGTCCCAACGTGGGTACTACAGGCAATTTATTAATCAAAGAATGAAAATTTACATAAGCTTCTCTCATGCACGGATTACACGAACAATGACCCTCCATGCACTTTAAATAGAACTCATGGACCAATTGGGTGTCAAGCCACGGATCAAGTGTCGGTAATACCGAGGTGAGAGTGAACCGTCGGATCACTACATATCGTGACCGTCGGATTGTAAGTTACAAAATGTACAATGGTAAAGAAAGACACTTTACCTAACTCTATACCTAACTCTATACTAGACCAAGTTGAACTTAACTATATCCTATGTGTCGGAATATCCTAACAGCAACTTTGTCAAATCTATCTTCAAATCTTCCTTGTTGCCTTTAAGTTTTTCTTCTATACCATCCATCTTAGCTTCCACTCCATTCATATTAGCTTCCACGTCTTTCTTTAAACCATCCATATTAGCTTCCATGGCATCCATATTAGCTTCCATGCATTTCTTTAAACCATCCATCTTAGCTTCTATTACTTTTTGTGAGAGTGAATTTTGATGCACTTGGTCTCGTAATTTTGATATATCATGTTGCATTTCTTCCTCTTCTTCATGAGTCACGTTAGAGATTTCAGGTTGCTTACTAGGTGTTTCCATTTTCTTTCTTTGGGACATAAATTAATGATAATTATGCTTCACTATGCCCTTTGAATTCCTTCAAACTAATTTTTCAAACCAAACTTATGCAAAATTTTAAAAAAACTACACACCTTTTTTCACTTTGTAGGAGCTCGATATTGAATCTATTGTGTCTCTGTAATTTCGTATCTCCAAAGTCTGAAATTGTGTCATGCGATAGCCCTCTCAGTCCTCTTTCCAACCCCGAAAATTTGATCAAGATTGGATTCTCCAAGGATGAGTTATGCCAAATCTCCCACGATGACCTAATTATAAACTGGTTCCATAGAGCGAACTTGTACAAAGTGCCACATGTCACTGTTTCTACCTTAGGGCCTGAAACCGATACACATAAAACTACAAGCCATCCTCTTTGTGTAACGTTTTACAAAATTTCAATCTGATGCTCAAAGAGAAAGTTATGACGATTTTTCCAAGGTCACCTATTTGGGATGTAATTCGGGATCCTACAAAACCCTAAATGTCTTGGACCATATCTCTGAAAGTATAGCAAAACAAGATCTGAAATTCGGGCTCGAGCTTCATTCAGATTTCTACTCAAATGGGTTTTAAATTGTGTCTGAACCTTCGTAGTCAAAATATTATAGCGAAAATTCCACGATGACCTATTTGAGATGGAATTTTGGAGCTTGCAAAAACCCTAACTTCCTCAAATCATATATTTGAAAATATAGCGAGACAAGATCTGAAATTCAGACTGATTTAGGCTCAAATGGGTTTTTGTTTTAGTGTCTGAAACTTCGTAAGCAAAAAGTTATAGCGAAAATTCCACGATGGCCTATTTGGAGTAGCGAAACCCTAGAATCCAAAGTCTCTGATACCAAATGTTATGAAACCAATTCACAAAAATATAGAAAAGATAGATCGACGACTTCAAAATCAGCCTCTTCAAGGGGGAACCTCCTTTACATTACACAAATGAACAATTCTTGGATGATACAAATGACAAGACCTCCTTTTTGTATATAGGAGTCTAAGGGGTCCCAATACAATCAGAGCCTACATAACAATAATATTGTAGGGGCACAATAATACAATAAGGGGGTTGCACTAATAACAATAAGCGGTTACACAAGTAGTATAGGGACCTAACATATTGAGTACTCATCAAATGGAAGAACTTACTAGTGGAAGAAGTGACATGAGAGGATGTGTTGTTCATGCAAAAACACCTAGAGATAGTCAAGTATTGAGGACAACAATTCTTTGAAGGTAGGGGCATGTTAAGCCCGATATAAGGCCCATGTTAACCATAAAACCCCTTATTAAACCCTAGATATTGAGTGATTAAATTTCTATTTTATATTGTTATGTAGGCTAGAACTCTCTCATAGTCCCATTTTATTATACTTGTACCTTTTGTCTCCTATATATATAGATATATATATATATATATACACACTAAGGATGCCTAGTCTTAGGATCATCAAATATTGTCTTGTACATTGTATTCATTGTAAAATGAGGTTTCTCCTTTGAAGATGACTGTAATTATTGGTTTCTTATCATTTTTAAGGTGCAAGGTTCATAACATATTTCATCTATGTCATAAACCCTTCTCAATCCCTCCCTTCCTTATTCATTATCTCTATTGTTAATGATTTACATTATATTTCCCTTAATTATTCTCATTCTCCGATTTACATTCTCATATTTATAAAGTGTTTATATAGTATATTTCCAATAAATTCTAGAAAAAGATTCCAATTAGCCTATTAAAATTAAATATGTCACAAACAATATTTGAACCAAGATGAAGAAGGTAAACATTTCTCCTCCCAACCACTTGATCTAATTTTAATTAACAAGTGTAAAAAAACTTATATCCCATATGTATATGTTTTTTTATTAACCAGCCTAGATCCATCTTAACACTAGATCTATCAAGCACGGGGAGGGATCAAATATCTCAAGGTGCAGACCTATTTTTTAAGTGCAAAACTTGAGGAAAGGTTTGCAACTTGAGAGATTTGATCCCTCTTGGCGCTTGATAGATCTGGTGTTAAGATGGATCTAGGCTGGTTTCAGTCATGTGCGGTCATACAAAATTTGTTGAACATCTAATTATTTTGATAATTTTAAATATGCTAAATATGTCTAAGATTAATTTGGTCAATTTAATTTAAAATTTGCTTATTTACCTCAGCTTGTTGAGATGAGAGAGACTTAAGCAAAGTCTTTCGATAGAAATTACATAAGAGAAATTTTTGGCCAACGCGTTTCGCACCAACAAGTGTGGTTCATCATCAGGACCAAATGAAGAGGCAGACCATGGGAAAGGCTTAAATAGAGACTGTTAGTAACTTGAATGATGAAAAATGATGAAATACAAATTTTGAGTGCAAAGTGTCAATGTAACAATTTTGATAGATAGAAAATGTGAATACTAAGAATATAGTCAATTACAAACAATCTTCATTGCAATTAATCTGAAACTATTTTCTTCTATTGTTCCTATTGTCACACCTATTAGTTTTTCCATTTTCTCATATCGATCATATGAAAAGAGTAGTTGGAATCATAGACCATTCAAATATTTAACTCGAGCTACTGTAGTAAACAACATACCTTGTCTCTGTTGCTCTCCAATATTAATAGTAGTTTTCTCCAAAGTCAATCATTGTGACTTATGGAGTGTTAAATCCCAAATAATTTTCAATGTTAGTTATTTTCTATTATTGCGTTCGAATGCAAAGTAATTGACAATGTTGAATGATGGAAATGGGAATAATAAGAATATACCCAATTATAAATAGTTCATAGTTTCAAGAAGCAAACATTTGGGGTAAGCAAACATTTTATTTAGGATGAAAATTTAAGTATTGTATTTATGGTTGAATTATCTTTATGTGCTTACATTGAGAGAGAGCGTGTTTGTTTTGGGGGTGAGAAGGAGAGACAAGGGGAGATAGAGATATAGATGGGGGGGAGAAGGAAGAAGAGAGCAAAGGCAGGGAAGGAGGAAGATATATATATATACGGAGAGAGAAATGTTAAGAGGGAGGGGAAAGGGAGAGAGTGTGTATGTTTAGGGGCTGAGATAGAGAGATAGAGAAGGAGAGACAATGGGAGATAGAGATATAGATGGAGGAGGTAGAGATGTGCTTACACTGAAATCAATGCACACTATTAATCTAATTACTTTGAAATTAATGTACAAAATACATCTTGTTGCATCAAATCAGAAATCAACATCTACACTAAAATCAATGCATCTAGTGCAAACAATCAAATAGGATTAGAAATCAACATCTATATTGAAATCAATGCATCTAGTGCAAGAAATCAAATAGGATTAGAAATCAATATCTACACTGAAACCAATGCATCTAATGCAAACAATCAAATATGAGTAGAAATCAACATCTACACTGAAATCAATGCATCTAGTGTAAGGTATTAAATATGATTAGAAATCGACATCTACACTAAAATCAATTCATATAGTGCAAGCGATCAAATAGGATTAGAAATCAATATCTACACTAAAACCAATGCATCTTGTGCAAGCAATCCAATAGGAGTAGAAATCACCATCGACACTGAAATCAATGCATCTAGTGTAAGGTATTAAATAGAATTGTAAATCGACATCTACACTGAAATCAATGCATATAGTGCATGTGATCAAATAGGATTAGAAATCAACAACTACATTGAAATCAATACATATATTTAAGTGAAAATCTAAAATATTGACTTCCTAGATCTAACTTCTATGTTTGTATTTGTCTTCTTCCCTCTCTCTCCACCTTCTATTATGTGTCTATCTCCCTCCCCCTCTCCTTCTCTCTCTTCCCCTCCCTCTCTCCCCTTGTCTCACTCTATCTGTGTCTCCCTAACTTTCTCTATATTTCTCTTCTTTCCTCTCTCCCCATGCCATCTATATTTATACCTCCCTCCATCTCTCCTTATTTGTCTCTCTATCTCAACACCCTAAACATATGTCACGCTCTCTCTCTCTCCCCCCATATCTATCTATATATCTATTTATCTATCTCTCCGTCTTCCTTTCCCTCTCTATCTCTCCCCCCCCCCTCTCTCTACCCACTCCATCTATATCTCTATCTCCCATCTATCCCTCTGCCTCTCTCTTCTACCCTTCCCCCGCCCCATCTATATACATCTCCCCTTGTCTCTCCTTCTCACCCCCAAAACATACACACTCTCTCTCCATACCTATCTATCTCTCTCTCCCTCCTTCTTCCTCTCTCTCTCTCTCTGACTCTCCATCTCTCCCTTGCCATTCCCTCTCCACCTTTCTCTCTCTATGTCTTTCTTCCCCTTCCAACTCCATCTCTCTCCCCCCTCTCTCTCCTCTCTCTTTTTCCTTCCTCTCTCTCCCCTTCTCTACCACCTCCCTCTGTCTCCCCTCCATCATACACACACTCTCTCTCCACCCTCCAACTCTGTCACTATCTCCCTCCCTCTCTCCTTCTCTCTCCCCCCCTCCATATCTATGTCTCCCTGTCTCTCTCTTCCCCTTCTTTCCCTATCTTTATCCTCTCCTTTTCTCTCTCTTCCCTCGTCTTCTCTCTCCCCCATTCCATCTTCATCACTTCCTTGTCACTCCCTCTCTTTCCCCCTCCAAATTTATCTCTCTCCCTCCATCTCCCCCTCCTCTCTCTCTTCCTTTCTCTCTCTCACTATGTCTCTCACCTCTATGTCTCTCTCCCACACTCTATTCTCCCTTCCATCTCACTCTCTTTCTTAAATATGATCCCATTGTATTGTATTTAAGAAAGTATCTAAATTAATAAAAAACATAATTGGTTGTAAAATATTAAACATATATTTTGGATCAATCATGTTAAAGAAAATACAATTAAAAGCCCATGGTATTGGCCCATGGCATTGTAACAATTAAAAGGCTAGATCCATAACATAATAATCAAAAGTCTATAGGGCCCATGGTATTGATAAACCATGGTAGTAGCCCATAGTATTATAATTTTCTTCCCTCCTCTCCCTCTCTATCTTTCTCTTATGGGTATTGGCCCATGGTATTGTAAAAAAATAATAAATTTATAGATGGAACACATCTATATTAATTGTTACAAATATATTGATTACATAAAATATAATATTACATTATTATATGTTACCCAATATTTATAACCACCCCCACCTAATAAATAGTGGCTAGGGTGGGGAGAAATGCTAATTAAAATGTAATATTATTAAATTTTACCTAATATTTCAGGTCAACCCCACCCTAAATATTACATTCTACTCAATATTTCCCATCACTCCTACTAATTTTATTGATCAACTTCCATTATATTGAGTTTACCTTCCTATAACCGAAAACCTGAAGGCAACTAAATATAAATTTACTTGATTATTATTATTACAGGATATGCCCAATTGAACCCTCGGCTTCCTTTGCCTAATTATCTTTGTTATTCGATGAATAAGCTAATCGATCTCTTTTTAAATTATATATATATATATATCATTTTCAAAATTAAATTTGTTAATATTAGCCGACACATTTATTTTTTATTTTTATTTTTTAAAGTAACATTACACATATCTTCAACATATACAATATATATTCGCTGACATATATATTTTTTACTATTTTTTAATATAACATTACCTCATAACATCTCTCATATATTAGAGCATAAAAAATCTCTCAATATAATCATTTATTTAATAATATAAAATAAGTAAATACTAATTACAAAATATATCATCTAAATCAAAATAACAACAATATACCTCTTATCCAAAATCCCAATCACTAACTTGCAATAAAAGAAATATCACATTTCGATCTTTGTAAAAGAAAAGAAAAATGCTATAATGATGGAACACAATATTATATTATATTTTACATTGAGATTATTTTCCAAAAAGTATAAGTTTTGGAGACTATTTGATGACCACTCCTATAAAATATTTTTGAAGAATGTCAAACAATTATGTCTAACATTTGTTTGATTTCGACATTGATCATTTTCCAATCAATTCTATAAAACTGAATGCCAATTGTAAAACAAAATGTCTAAGTTCTTGAAGAACGTCTAAGTCCTTGAAGTTGTGGTTGAAGCTTCTAAAGGATGCGAATACCAATATTGTCTCTTTCATGTTTAGAGATTTTACATCTCTACTCACAAATTAACCCTAACATATGTAGATTCCAATGGGAATTCAAAGACAAAGTAAGCATGTTGGTAGTGGATTAATTAATGGGGTATTAGAACAAGAAAGGTAATGCCCTTGCTTTCTTCAAATTCTATTTACATATTTTCGTATTGGGTTGGGAGTTCTTTAAAATAAAATGACAATTATGATAAATCCATGGTACACTATCTTGGATGTGGATGTGGTTAAGTACAATTATATTCCAAACCCAAGTTTTTCACCACTTTTTACTATGGTAAATTCATTGTACATTACTATCTTGGTTGTGGATGTGGTTAAGTCAATTATATTCAAAACCCAAGTTTTCCATCACTTTTTATTATGGTAAATTTATTGTACATTATTATTGGGTAAACAAACCAAAATTAAAAATATAAGTTCATTATCATTATTCCAAAATTTTAAGATATAGTTTAGAATTTGAATTTACTCATAATGGTATGTGATTGTGTAAGCATTTTGTCTGCTCAAATTACATAAATAATAATAATAATAATAATAAATTATTATAATTATTAATTAAAGTATTTAACTCTTTCAAATTATATAAAAATGTCAAAAATATATATAATTAATAATTAAACCAACTTAGATTCATCTTAATTTCAGATCTACCAAGCATTGAGAGGAATTAGGGTGTTAAGGAGAATTAAACTCGTAACCTCTCATTAATGAGATACTTTAACAACGAGAACTCAACCAATTGAACTAACCCTTAAGGCTTTTGAAATTTAAATATATATATTTTTACAAATTTTACAATAATATCTAATAAAAATAATAATAAATGCCAATTTATAGTTATAAAAATAAAATTAAATATATTTATATAAATACATAACAAAAATGAATAAATGATTTAGATTTAATAATTTGAAAATATTTTAAATAATATATGGAAGAGATAAAATCAATTTCATCTTTATTTTAAACTTATAAGATGTGTAGTGTATTTACATCACAAATTGTTAAAGCTTCACTTTAATTTACAATTTTTTTACCTTACAAAAATTAAATAATATTTATATAAAGTTAAATTAAATAATACATATACATATCTATATAAATCTAAATTAAATGTACATTTATTAATACAGGTTCTGTATTTGATTTACTATGTATATGAGGTGGCCCGTAATTTTTTTTGGCTCGGGGAGTTGGTCTATGATATATACTATGAGAATTGTCAAGAACCGCTTCGTATCTCTTTGTATTTCAATATTCTTGAGCACAAAGTGTTGGACAGTGGTATAGAATAGTGGTGGAGGCCACCCTAGTCCATTTTCAACCTTTCTGTCAGCCTTTTGCCTAACTCAATTCGTTTCCTGCTCCTCTTTAATGTTTCTACATCATGTCTTTATAAACAATGTTTACATTGTGGATGCGTGTTCAAAGACTGGTATTGGTTCTCGACCTACCCTATCTATTGGTCTGTCTATAGTCTGTGTAATTTGAAGGTAAACAAGATGGCCCGCCCTTCCCCTGGTACTAGCTCGACTAGTAATGGAGGACAGGGCAGAGGCCAGAAGACTAGTAATCTTGGTAATAGGGGTTCCCCATCAGTTTGGCCACTGAAATGAAGTGGGCACAAGTCAGATGCTTAGATTATACAGGAAACGGTTCAGGCTTATAATATTGGAACTCCAGCTCAGGTGAAACAATTGATATCGTCATGGGAAGCTGATCTTAATCAACAAGCAGAAGCTGAAGTGCAGGTGGAGTATTGGCGAGTTCTTTCCAGATCCTGGTCATACTCGTGGGCGCACCACACTGTACAAACAAACAATGCACATCTATTGGCTTATGAAGAGTCTCGTGGCTAAAGCCATCATGTCATGGTCGGTTGACTCTAGCAAACCTGACCCAGGCCTTCAAGAAATCCAGAAGGAATTGCAACTTATTCAATCCCAAATCCAGCAGTAGAATGTTCGCCTTTGTCGTATAAAAAAACACATTCCATGCCTCCCCCAGTCAGAATTACTCAGATCTAATGCTAAGGACTCTGCACCTGTGGAGTCCTTTGATGATGGTTAGCTTTTAGTTCTGTTATGACTTTTTTTTGTATATGTCAGATAGTATCATATATTACATCTATGTAGATGAACACTAGTTTTTAGACATTCAGGCCTATATATTACAACTATGTAGATGAAGACATTTATGCCTATAAGGTCTTGTTTGACATACTGAAGTTATTGAGATTTTCGATGGTTTATAATGAGTTTTGGTGGCCAACCAACCTAGCTTCCCAATGGACAGGTTGAGACGTCTTTCATAAATATAACTTGCATTTGAAAATAAATGAATAAAATTAACCTATTCAACTTAAAAAAAATACATTTATTAACTATTTAATTTATATGAATGTGATACTACTATCCCCGGTATTCATGGGATATTCACAAAGAAAGAAAGAAATTATTTTAACGTCCACGAGGCTAAAGATAGCCTATGAGACAGATTGCTTCTTCATCTGCTTGATGTATTCGGCCCTTTTTCTGTGAAGCTTCAAAATAAATGCTCCCAACTTCTCGACAAACCCCTCGCTAAATAGATTATCCCAAGAGCTAGCTGCCAGCATATCTGCATAACTTTCCCTGTTGTCTTTGAAGGCCTCACATTCTAAAATGAAATGTTTTTCTATTTCCACTTTTCCAGAAGAACAAAAAATGCATACCCTTTCCTCCCACACTTCCTTTGGCCTTTTTCAGCGCCCCGTTTCACAACGGAGTTGATGAGAATTAGTCCTTAACTGAGCAATGAGAATTTTGGCTCTCCAAGAGATATTGGCCTCTATATATGCTTTTGGTTGATGATTATGAGTGGGATTAAACACTTCAAGATAGTAATTTTTCTTTCTTCCTAGCTCCTTATCCCAAGTACATTTGTGGAAC
This sequence comes from Pinus tabuliformis, assembly GCA_031772625.1. NCBI lineage: Eukaryota > Viridiplantae > Streptophyta > Pinopsida > Pinales > Pinaceae > Pinus > Pinus tabuliformis. The sequence continues at coordinate 522,784,711 of CM062820.1, forward strand.
TTTTCCATAACAAAAGCTTTTATCTTTTTGTTGTTTATGGGACATGCATTCAAGCAAATGCCCCATTTACTAAACCATTTGTTATTTTGCTGCATCCAAGTTTTTTTGCTCTTGCACAATCTATCATTAAAGACAACCTTAGGGCATCTACCCTCTTCCATTTGCTCAATTTTTTTTAAATACCTTATGACTTGCACCATAGCAATTGCTTCAATAGGAGCAGTCCTTGTTTCACTTAACAATATATCATAAGGAACTGCACTTTTAATCTTAAATTTGTTTGTAATCAGATGCTTCTGAATTTTCTCAATTTGTCTCCACTGCATGTCGGAGGTACTGCTAGCCCACAGTTCACAACCATAGAGAATCACCGGAATCACTAGAAGCCCAAAAAGAGTTTGAGTGGTTTTCCAGTCTCATAACTCTGCCTCTCTACACCTATTTTGAAAAGCATAAACTGCAACTGACCTGGCTTCTCAATAGACAAGTTAAGACGTCTTTCATAAATATAACCTACATTTGAAAATAAATGAATAAAAATAACCTATTCAACTTAAAAAAAATATATTTAGTTATGAGAAAAAGTTTTTCAGCGTAAATCACATGATAGATCATTTGTCGACGCGTTTTGAACCAACCAATGTGGTTCATCGTCAGGACAAGTTGAAGAATCAGATCCAGGCTGCATGTTAAATAGTTAGAGCAGAACCTATAATGGCTATAATTAACCAGACACCTATAACGGTTATATTTGACCAGGTAACGTCTATATTTAACTGGAGGTTAGACCTCCTAACAATTATATTTGACTAGGAAACGGCTAGATAAAAACACATAACTATATTTAAATAAAAATAAATATTTAATTAGTTTAAGCAAATAAGTAATTATTAAATTAATAATAACCATTTAAAAATATATTTATTAACTATTTAATTTATATGAATGTGATACTACCATCCCATTATTCCATTATTCACAAATAATAACAGTAATCAAGATTACTTCCAATGCCGCGGGGAAATATTCGATAGTTTGGATAGTTTTGCACAAGTCGATGTGATGGCTTCACGGCATTGAAATAAAAACGCTTCTTTTCAAGGAAATCGAAGACATTTTATCGTCAATGGCAGCAAATGACATCCATTTCTTTCAGAGCACTTCAGCGAGGTTTTCGTGGTTGGCTTGACAATAGTTAACTCACAATCTAAGTGCCCTCATGCGGTTCACAAGAGGAAGCTGCAGATATGATGCAGTACAGAGCTTCCCTCTGCCCTTCGCGCGAAGGAAAACCATTAAGGCTGCTCTCAATATACCATATCCTTTCCATCTTGAAATCTTCCTCTCATGCCAAACCAATTGCAAATACTACAGATGAATGCTGCTACAATTCCATTCTCAAGCCACCCTCTAGTCCAACAATCAATGATGAATTTTCCAATCAACACGACATACCATCACGAGCTTTGTTCTCCTTAACAGGCTTGTGGAAGCAACCCAGGAAAACGTGCGCTTTTCAATCTAGTTACTTTTCAAATCAAGTGGGTACGTCCCAGAACAGCAAGCGGAGCACTGCTAGTTTCTCCCTCATTAGTTACGGTAATGCTGTAAACGAAAGTGTCGAGACAAAAACAGCAAAACCGGAAGGAAAAGAGAGAGATCTTGGAGCTGTCAAGGGTGCAGGAGAAGACCAGACAATGGAGGAGAACATCCATCAAAGGTTGGATACTCTGATTGATACAAAAACAAGGAAATTGGTCTCCAAAAGGGCTGCAAAAAAAGGTAATTTTAGGTCTAGTTCGGATGAAGTATTGACAGATTTAGAAAAGGTCTATACTGTTATCATGAAATTCCATAATAACATTAATATGGTAGAAATGGCCTTAGATAAGTGTGGGGTGAGTGTGACCCCTGAACTTGTAGTGCAAGTGTTAAACCGATGCGGTGCCGCTGGGAACCCAGCTTTCAGATTCTTTATATGGGCTGGTAAGAAGCCTGGATACATTCATACCAATGAGGCATACAATATTATGATCAATATCATGGGCAGAATGACCCAATTTGAAACGGTTTGGGCAATGCTGGAAGAAATGAGGAAGACTGACCCTTCTCTGATCACACCTGAGACCTTTATTATTATGATGAGGAGGTTTGCAGCAGCAAGAATGGTACAGAAAGCCATAGATGTTTTGGATGAGATGCCCAAGTTCGGCTGTGAACCCGATGCACATACATTTTGCGCTCTGCTGGATGCTCTCTGTAAACATGGTAAGGTCCAAGAGGCTATAGCTTTGTTTGGAGACATGAAAATCAGGTTCCCACCCAATTTGAAGAATTATACAGTTCTGCTCAACGGGCTGTGCACGACAGGAAGGCTGAAGGAAGCCCATTCCATGTTGGATGAAATGGTGGAGTTGGGGTTTGAGCCAGACTTGGTGGTTTACAACACGCTTCTCAATGGGTATGCCAAGGCAGGGAAAATAGGTGAAGCTTTTGACTTGTTGAATGAGATGAAGAACAGGGGATGTCCACCCAATACAGCATCGTATACAAACTTGATCCATGCTCTTTGCACGGAAGAAAGATTAGAAGAAGCCTCAAGGCTCTTTAAAGATATGAAACGAAATGGTTGCTTTCCAGATGTGGTGTCTTATACGACCTTGATCAATGGTTTTTGCAAATTAAGGAAATTAGATCAAGGTTACCAGCTTTTGGATGATATGGTCCAACAACGCTGTGTTCCCAATCAATTGACTTATTCTTGTCTTCTTAGAGAACACGAAAGACGGGAGGAACTGAAAGAAGCTCTGGACCTTTTACAAGAAATGTCAGAGAATGGTTGTGATCCAGATCTTAGCATTTACAATATATTGCTTAGGCTCTCTTGCAAGTTAGGGAAATTAAATGAGGCCTCGACTATCTGGAATAAGATGATCAACGATGGCATCAGCCCCAATCTTGATACTTACACTATATTTATACATGGACTTCACAACCAAGATAATTTAGCAGATGCTTGCAAATATTTTAAGGAAATGGTTGGGAAAGGTGTTCTTCCTGCACCCCAATATGGCACCCTTAAAGCCCTATTGAATACGCTTTTGAGAGCAGGGAAATTTGAGGTGGCTGCTGATATTTGGGATTGTATGAAAAAACATGGTTCCCATATCAATATCTTCGCTTACACAATCTGGATACAGGCGTTGTGTTCAAACGGCCAGGTCAAGGAAGCTTGCAGTTACTGTGCTGATATGATAGAGGATGGATTGCTGCCTCGGCCTAGTACTTACCAAATGATCATGAAAGGACTTCGAAAATTATATAACAGGTGCATTGCTGATGATCTTAGGGCAAGGATTAGAAAACTGATATCTGAGAAGAATCTAAGCTTTAAGAGCTTTGCAACACAGGGTGTCAGAAAGTCCACAGTAAAAAGAAAATCAAGAAAAAGAGGTGGAAGGACAAGGTCAAATGAAAAACAGAAATGACTCAGACGGGGATGAGATGATTCACATAAGCTCCTACGTGCTTTACTCCACAGAGAGAAGCTTATGATGCCAAGCTGAAGGCCTTAACCACTTCCTTAAAGGTTGCAATTGCACGTGGCGTTGACTATTTCTTGCAATTTCTGAACTTAACTAATGGTGGAGTTGTAGATGTTGTGAATTTTTCATTGCTGCCTGCATTTTCAATAAAATTTTGCTATGTGCTTTCTATCTTTGTTGGGGGATTTTAAATTGCCCGTGGGTTTATTCAGATTTACAATATTCTTCTTGATTATTCAAATTCTTTTAAGTATATGTCAACAAGAATAGAGGATTAAATGTTTGCTAATTGAAACTTTTACATAACTTTTCTCACATTTTCAATTACTACTTGTATGATCTATGAACAGTAACATCGATTGGTGGATCTGAAGGGGTATAATTTTCTCACCTCCACAATAATTACAAGTTGCATGTAAAAGACTTGGAGGTGCTGAATACCTTTGACTACATGGCACATCAGAAGGTAATGATACACAAAAATTATGTGTTCAATCGAAGCTCTGGGGGAATGCTTAGAAAAACATTGTTTTTCAGCAGAGGTGGGGGTGGCATGCACCAAAGGAAGTGATAGGTGCTGTTAGTGCAGAATACCTTGCCAAGTTTGAGAATTTTGAGGAGAGTAAAGCTAGGGAAAAGGCTATCCAAGAAAAAATTCAAAGGAAGAAGGAAATTTTACAAGCCATGAAAGATGGTGGTATGATGCTTTTGAGATTCAAGACTCCTCTTCTATCCCTTCCACCAATGACCCTTTTCACTATGTTCCTCCTGCTCTTGGGCCTTATCATCAAGGCCAACAATCTAAAGGAAGAAAGAGGATGAACATCCAGAGTTATTTCAGAACCTCTGCCGCCAGTGCCTATGCTAATCCCACTTCCTCCCAACCAAGTCTAACTCAATGTCAACCCACTTTGGATGACCATTGGAAAAAGAATTGCAAAAAATCTTATTTTCAATACATTGCTAGATGGTGGTATGATGCAGATATTCCATTTAATCCTGCCTGCTCACCTCTTTACCAAGCTATGTGGGACTCCATTATAGTTGCAAGAAAGGGCTTCAAAGGCCCTAGTGTGCATAACTTGAGGAGAGCTTTTTTGCGAAAAGATATTTGTTCCATTGACGAGTATTTGGTTGAATATAGAGAGTCATGGGTCAAAAAACACTGTACAGCATGCCAAGTGCATCACAAAATACATTTGCAACCACTCATAGGTATTGAGCCTAATGAGGAAAAACACTGGGGGCAAAGAGCTTGTTAGGTCTGGAATTACGAGATTTGCAACTCGCTTGCTTACATTGCAATGTTTCAATTCTCAACAAAAAATCTTGCAAAAAATGTTTTCTTCTGATGAATGGACTTCATCTCGGTGGGCTTGTAGAAAAAATGGCAAAGACACCAAAAATAAAGTTTTTGACAATTATTTTTGGAAAAAGTTTGTAGAAATTGTGAAAATTACCGAGCCCCTTGTTAAGGTGCTACGGATGCTGGATGGGGAAAAATTGGCCATGGGCTACATGTATGAGGCTATAGATCAGGCAAATGAGTAGATACAGACAACTTACAAGGATAAATTAGCTATATATTGGCGTATTTGGGAGATCATTGATAATAAATGGAACAATCAACTCCATCATCCTATACATGCAGCTGGGTAATTCTTTGAACCCGAAGTATCATTATAAAGCTCGGCTAGGAGATGTGCAGGTTGGGGAGATCAAAGATGGGTTGTATGATTGCTTGGAGCGCATGGTCCATGTTGACCCTGCTGCATACACCTACCTATGAGTTAGTGAGAAAAGCTTTTAACCCCACAATGTGTGGTTGGTGGCAAGGAACTCAGAGAAGGGGCTGTCACACTAATCCCGACTCTCTCTGTTTGAGCTATCTCCTAGGTTAGCTAAGGGGGGTGGTCCCTAATGAAAAGTTAAGTTAAAAAGATGTGAGTTTCTAGGAAAATTGTTAGAGTTAAATAGATTATTTCTTTAAGATTTATAAACAAAAACTGAAATGAGCAATAACCATCATAAGATAAGCATGAAATACATAAACAACCAGTGCCTTCCAAGTATTTGCTCTTTAAGAAATGAAATTGTATTTTGCTTAAAATGAAGTGAAATGCTTTCAAATGGAAAGCCAAAATAACCCTGAAAAGTGAAACAATAAATTGTTAGCACAAGATATTATAAATGCTTTCAAGATGAATAAGTCTACAAATCAAAGCATGGAAACTATCTTGCTCAAAAGGATACAAAAATAACTCAAATGTTAGACCAAGATGACAACATGCAATTAAGTTTGCAATCCAAAATAATAGTACTTGAAAGTGAAATCAACCATTTATGACAATAAGTAAACCACAAGATGTGTCAATTTCCAAGTACAATAAAAAATAAACTTGTTGCAAAATTAAAAGGAATTACAATGCTTGCATCCAAAGTGCCTCTTGAAATAAGATTTGCATGTGAGACTTTAAACCATCAAGATAGCAAGAAATTTAAGAACTTTGCAAACAAAGCAAATATGATGGAATGAGTTCTTGGTTTATTTTATTAATTAGCGCTAAGGCAAAGTTACAATTGAACTCTAGTCCTCAGACCTCATTCTCGCCCAAATGTTTGGATCTCACAATGAGGAGTCAATAGAGGTAAAGGGTCTCTAAAAGTCTATTCAACCAACTTAAGTTGGAGGTAAGTTTTAATAAGGCTTGACGCTTTCCTATATTAAAATGCCTAGATGGAGTGCAAATTGTGTTAATTCTCCAAATTAAACTAATGCTTCATGCAAATGCTTCAAAGAGAAATAGTTTGCAAAACTTGAGAGCGCATGCATGTGGTAATTTAAATACAAGATTAGTAAAAATTTGCATGTGAAGTGAAATATATTGATTTTAAGCATGCACAATATGAAATTAAAAACTAGAAAGCTAAGAAAAAACTAAAAGCAAGATTAGGCCACCCACAAGAATCCCTCCTCTAAATGAGAAAAGGGGGTGCCATGGAAAAAATCCCAGACTCCCTCCAACAATTTTTTTAATATTTTATTAGCACTTAAACCGGGTAAAAATGCCTCTAAGAGGGCAGCTCACAATACGAGAGAGATCTTTACAAAGATGAGACTCCTAGACTCTCTCTCCAAAAAATATAACAACAAATTTGAAGATGGAAAAAACTCTCTAAAAGAGATTTACAAGGCTCAAAAGGCCCACGACCTAGATGAGTTTGCAACTCTCTCCCAAGTGCTTATGGCCTCCCTAGAAATCAGTCTTTGGACAGCATGAGGGGGTCCTGCATATACACGAGTGAGTTGTTTTCCAAAGTTTCTCCTCAGGCTCCTTGTTGCCCAAAGCTCAAGCCTATGGGCTGCAAAACACAAAAAAAAATACCAATTGTCAGTGTGAAATTAGGAAAAAGAAACTGAAATTAAACTTAGAACTTAATTTATAGAGTACTAGCTCAAGTAATGGGAGTGAATCCCCATACTTGCCTAGTTTTAGAAATGACTCTTGAATAGGAGATATAACTTTGAAAGGACTAGAACCGAAGAAGTATTTTGAATTTTAAATGGATGATCAAGTAGCTATAGACTAAGAAAATTCCCTTTTGCTCTTCGTTGGATGGAAAACTTGGAGCGAAAAAATGGTTGAGTCTTGGATTGTTGCGACTCTAGGAGTGAGTTGATCTAATTGAGATTTTTCTCACTTCGAGATGGATTCTTACACACAATACAAAAGATCTTTTCTACACACTTGAACACGTATTAGTTTGCACAAGATTAGAGCAATATAATGAATAAGATAAACCAAACATTCCTCCTAAAATGAATTGGCAAACTTATCCCTAGAATACTACTCTAAATCAATGATATGTGCAAGATATCTTGCACACATCAATCCAAGCAAGATGAAAAGCACAAACTAATATTAATTCAACTTGCAAAAGAAATTAAACATAATAGCAGTAGTATGAAAGGACATCACTTCATAATGCCAGTGGAACATCAGCCAGATAGCCCCAGAGTCTTGATTATATTAAGAAAGTATGCAAGTACAAAATGACAGAGTTTCCTCAAGCCCAATAGCTTATTACATGATACAAATGAGAGCTCAAGGTTATATTATATAGAACTATGAGAGCTAATCCCAATGTAGAAGTGATCAAACAAGCGGCATGAGGTGACAATCCCAAAAAGAAATTCGAATTTGTTGAATGGAGTTCCAATGCCAAGTGTAAAAATCGAATTCTGGCAAGTGGACATCATTTTCTTCTTCCCTTATGTGCCAAATTCGAATTTTATGATGGAATGAGAAGTGTATACGGGTGGTAACCCATGTGGGGACAATTTCCCACAAAAATCTCCTTCAAATATTTTCCCAAATCCTCCCAAATCCTCCCAGATGTGCATTACTTTCACAAATTCGAATTTCCAAGTAAACAACTTTCTCATTTAATGCTAGAAATTTGATTTTATTTGAGCACACGTCTTTTCCTAGATTTTAGGAGTCCACATCACCTTGGGACTTCAATTTAACTCCCCCATAATTTTCCACTTCATTTTCACAACATTTAGCATGTGTGGATATTTATTTTTCTCCATTTATTTAATTTTTGGCTTAATTAATTGCTAAATTTCCCACTAAACTTAGGAAAAGTGGGTTTTGAGAGTTCAAAACACATTATTAACTCCTCAAAGTGTGTCATAGTAGATAGTTGAGGGTGAAAGGTGTAATGTTGATTATTCATACCCCATACAACTTCTCTAGACTACACTTATTACAATTTAAATACAATTTTATTTGCAATTTTTGACTTGCGGGAAATCTAAAAAAATAAAAAATGACTATTTAGACCTAACCAAATTCCACGAAATTTTTTGTGTGATTTAGTCTGGTAATATAAATCGATTTTAGACACGAAGATGTGTTAGAGGCTCAACCTTCAAATCATCACTTTGGTTTTGGGGTAAAAAGTGAGTGAAAAAACTCAGAAAATTATCCGCCTCTGAAAAAGAAGGGATAATTAACCAGAAAAAAAAACACTTCAAGGTGTACTCATTTGCTGATCGAGTCCCAACATCTTAGGCCTGTTATAGCTCAAAAAATTCATCATTACTAGTATCACTTATTACAATTCCCCGCAGGGTGTGGAATCTGGGTACAAGAAAGATGATGAGAAGATAGAAGTAGAGTTAAGAAACTTTGTTGACTGATGATATCTGATGGTACAAGTGTCCTCTGGATCACTTGGGCATGGATTCTTCATATAATCATCAGGTGCCACTCCAGTGGTCAACAGTCCCTAACCATTCGACTAGTTGGAAATACATAAACAACTTACTCTTTTCATTATGGAAACAGGTACTTGTTACCGCTCAAACTAGTAGGGGTCTTAGGAAGGGATCCTATTGAACAACTACTAGGTCAATTGGCAACAATGGAGCAATAGCCCATTGTCACCTCAACGAAAACTCCCTTCTCTTCACATACTTTCATTGATGGGAGGAGTCCTGGTATGAGAGGAACCACAAGTAGGGATAGATAAATGTTAAGATACAAAGTGATTCCAAAAACCTATTCATAAGAGAGGCTCTCATAATGGCCTTGCTATAGAAACAAGATGGATGGCTCTCTTAGAAGGGCTATGAGGATACCTAGACCTAGGGTTTGAGGAGTGGTACCTGAAAAGAGGGGCCCAAGATCAAGGTATCCTAAAGAATGGGGTTTCTAAGTGATCTTTGTACAATTGAAGTTAGAAGGTAGCGGGACCACAAAGAAGCCTGAATGGGCCCAGACAAGGTTAAGGGTTTGGATTGGGGCAACCAATGGATGATCTTGACCAGGTTAGGGAGGAGAATAGGATCAAAGGAACTGAATTTCTCTTGGAATTTGAGTACAATGATCCAAATGAAGGCACTAACCAAAAGAAACCTAGGGAGAAAAACAGTATTTGAGCTAGGGCTTGCAATATCTTGGAATTCCACCGTCGGATTGAGCTCAAAGTTGGAGGACCTCTCAAGAAGACCCCAGTGCAGTTCTTGAAAAATTTTCAAGGATTTTTGATGGCTACAAATGATTTCGTGTGATGACCTAGGGAGCCTTCTAGGGTTAGGCCTTAGAAAGAAGAGGAGGTTAGGCCTTAGGACTAGACTAGTGCCTAGCCAATTGGGAGAATGGAGTCTAATGATTCAATGCTTAGTTAGTTTATACTTCTTGATGTTGAAAACAATGTCTTATCAAGTTAAATCATGAAGAATCACATACCCCTAGGACAATAATTCACCATACTTCACTATAATCACATGAAAAATCCCTCACTGTTGACACCTAATCTTCATGATTGGGGAATTTGTAAAATAAATAAATCAGGAATGTGAATAGTCATCGGAAGATGAACTGAACAATCACTCCTAATGTATAAAACAATAACATACCTATGGAATAAATATATCAATCAGTTTTTCTGCCTTTGGAGAGTTACTGCCTGGCCTGACATGGTATCAGAGGCAGTTCTAAAATTAGTTGTAACTCCCTTCATTTTTGCTACTATGGGCTGTACGCAGGCCTGAGCTCTGTCCTCAAACGCCTCTGTCGTTCTATCCACTGTTCTGCTCTGCCTCTGTCGTTCTGTCCACTGACATGCTGCGACTGTTCGACCTGCCGGATTCTGGTGAGCTGGTTCCGTTGAAAACTCACCTCTGACCATAACGCGCTGCCTTTTCCAGCGCTGCCTCTGCCGCAAGCTCATCTGCTATCCATTTCCTGTTGAATGCTGCGGCACCAAAGCTCTCAACAACCATTGTCTTGATACAATCTCTGTCTATTATCCCTCCGCCTTCCCAATACAAGGATCTGGTGTGCCGATGGTGATACTCCCGAGCAGGCACATACTCAACAAACTTGCCTCTCTTCAACGCAGTGGCAACATGAGTGTGGAACCAAGCCTTATACCACCATCCAATCTCATTAATCACATTCCCTTTGCGCGTTGCCTCTTCTCTTGAAGCATACCTGCCTGTTGTGATCACAGCGTTTGTGTCGTTGAAGATCATAGTTTCAACAAAATCAGGCACCTTTTCTTCGTAATCGTTTTGAGGGAGCTGAATACCCAAAGGCGCCTGTTGTCTAAGCACCAGAGTATGCCCTTGCGTTTTACAACGTTCATCGTTGTAAACTCCTCGGCCGTCAGAATATCCGCTTGTTGTCAGCCGGAGGCATTGAAGCTCACCCTGTTACACGGTTCCTTGAAAGAGCGTTACAGAGGAACGCCGCTTTTGATCTGAACGTGCCACCTAATTTGGAAGCATTGAAGCTTCCTTAAAGGAAGAAACGACAAATCAACAATAGGATAAGTCTCAAGGAATTGTTTACGCATAAGTGATTTTCGTTCTGGCCATAACCTATAAATCTGAAGAACGAACTTGAGATGCCCGACATTGCATCCGCTCAACACTGGATTTGTTAAGGTAGATAGTTCGGATTCTGACTGATAAGTTCTGTTGTGTTTGTCATCGCTTACGACCGTCAATCTAAGCTTTTGGGGCATGGATTTGGAACCGAAGATGAAGATGGCCCTAATGTGTTGCGTGGCTTGACTTGGTTGTCTTCCGACCGACTTTTACTTCTGTTGGTATAAACCGTTAGTCTGCGATGTTGGTTTTGGTAGTCTGTAACTTTCTGTTATCCACTGTCTAGTGATTGATGTGTGAACTAGTGCAATGGGGATACTTCAATATGATAAGCTGCAGGCTTCATTAAAAATTTTCGTATACTGAGATAGAGGAATACTCTGTTTGCTCAATACACAATTTGTATATTGATATGAATAGTTTATTTGTAACGAAGGTCTACAGTGATATGTAATATTGAAGTGATATGTACATAATAAATCCTGATACTTCTATCAAATATTAGAGGGATTTAAAAAAAAATATAGTGCATAAGGCTGTAACATAAAGAATTTTTTTTATCAGGAGAAGTATTTTTTTTACAGAATGCATTCAATCATCTCTATGGTAGGAATAGTTCTCATTGGCAAAGCGAACTATCCTGAATGGTCCCGGATGATAAAACACACCCTCATCTTCAATGAGTTGTGGAAAGGAGTGTGTGTCGGAGAAGGAGACAATGACCCAGTGCAGCCAACATCAGACAAAAAGCTCGTCATTTGGGAAAACAAGAACAACAAAGCCTATGCATTAATCGCAGCATCTGTAAATGAAGAAGTAAGTCGCCATATTTCATCATATTCAACTGCCTTTGAAGCTTTACAAAAACTGAAAGAACTCTATGACTCACATTCTGCATTTGAAGTTGTTCAGCTCATGATTAAACTCTTCACTCTTGAACTGAAAAATAATGATCCTCTTGCTCTTGCATCTGAAGTAAAATCCATAATGCATGATATCAAATCCACTAAGGTTGAGCTGGATATCCCTCTTATTGCTTTTCTCAAGGCACTCTATCCTACTTACTCCAATTATCTTGAGTCTTTACAAGCAAATGGAAATCTTAAAGATATAACCTTTGACTCTCTTGTGAAAAAGTTTGCTGAAAGAGAGAAAGCCTTTGGAAAGAAGACAGTCCCTGAATCTTCTGAAGAGACTGTTTGCCTTGCTCATAAAGAAAAGCATTCTGCTCAAGATTCTACAAGAGGAAGAGGTGGACGAAGAGGAAGAGGAAGATACTTCAGAGGCAGGGGGGGCAGACATTCTCAAGGAGAAAAAGCAGATCTGCATTGCATTCGCTGCAAACGAAATGGATCACATGATGCTTCTACATGCAAGCTACCATGGGACAAAATTGAGCAGAAAAGAAACCAGCAGAAAGGTAAAACTGATGATACAGACAAAGGTAAAGCACCTGAATCCGCTCACCATATTGAGGCACAATGTAACATTGGAGTAAATGAAGATTTGTTTAATGCTTCACTTGCTTCTTCGAAAAATGATTGGTTGCTTGATTCAGGAGCAACCTGTCATATGACTCATAGGAAAGATTTTTTTGAAGATTTCACTGACAATGTTGATGGAGCAGTATACTTTGCAGATCAGTCAAAAATCAAGCCATCAGGGCTTGGCACAATCAGGCTTAAACTGCCTGGTCTTCCAGACTTTCTTCTGGATCATGTTCTATATCTCCCACAGCTCAAGATAAACTTGCTGTCCTTGGTCCACATCCGCCAGCAAGGTCACTCCATTCATATGTTTGATGGCAAGCTTGAGGTAAGAAAAGCATCTGACCATTCACTTGTCATGAGGGGAATAGAAGAAGAAAGGCTTCTCAAACTGCAAGGAACCTCTGCTCATGCACAACATTTCTCATATATTTCTCATCATCAAGAAGGTACACTTCCATCAAGTTTATTATGGCATGCTAGATTTGGACATTTAAACTATGACAGTCTCCGCTTATTGAAGAAAAATGGTGTTTTTGGTTTGCCTACAATTCCTAGGAAACATAAGCAATGTGATGCTTGCATTCTAGGAAAGCATAGCAAACAGTCTTTTCATGATTCACATTCAAGAGTACATAGGAAGCTTGAACTCATTCATTCAGATTTATGTGGTCCAATGCCTGTTCCTTCTGCAAATGGAAATAAATATATCATGACATTTATTGATGATTACACCAGAATGTGTTGGGTTTATTTATTGAAGAACAAATCTGATGCTTTTCAAACATTCAAGAATTTTCATAAATGGATTGAAAATGATGCACAATCTCATATTGGGTCTATTCGCACTGATAATGGAAAAGAATATACATCAAATGAATTTGAAAACTATTTTCGCCAACATGGGATCAAACATCAAACAACTGTACCTTATAATCCCCAACAGAATGGTGTAGCAGAAAGAATGAATAGAACAATTTTGAATATGGTACGATCCATGCTTTTCTTCAAAAATGTAAAGATAATGTTTTGGGCTGATGCTGTTCTATGTGCTGCATATATAAAGAATAGATGTCCATCTAATGCTATAAGAAACAAGACTCCTTATGAATTGTGGTATGGACATGTTCCTTCGGTAAAACATCTCAGGATCTTTGGTTCCACCTGTTATGCTTTGATACCAAAGGTACATAGAAACAAACTTGGTGCTAGAAGTCGTAAGTGTATCTTCTTGGGGTATTCAAACACCTCTAAAACATACCGCCTCTATGATGAAGTAAATAAAAAGTTTGTTGTATCTAGAGATGTCATTTTTCTTGAATCATCCAAATCTGACAATGTTGTTGAGCGGCAACTTGATCGCTTGGATAGATTCGCAAAAACAAAATCATTTCAAGAATTTGATAATCAGATTCCACATCTTGAAGGGGGGATTCCTATACTAGATCAACATGTGGAATCTTCTTCTGAAGAACAATCTCCCCTGCATGAAACTCCAACAACGGATGATGCTTTAAGTGATGTAATTGATAGAATTGGGAGATTCAATCTTGATTCAGTCCCAACTCAATCAATAGAGCAGCCTGAACCATCTCAGAAAGGTCCCCCAAAGTGGCTGACAAAGACACTTGAAAGTGTTCATCCTGAAGAAATTGGAAAAATAGGAACCAGAAATTCAAACCGACAAAATGGAGGTGATGTAGATGACTCTAATTCACCTGTTGATATGGATGTTACTTATGATTGTGAATTAAACTTGTCTACAGATTTTGAACCAACTTCCTTCAAAGAAGCTGCTTCTCATGATGAATGGAAAAAAGCGATGCAAAAGGAGTATGATGCTCTCATAAAGAATGGCACTTGGACGCTGGTTGATCCTCCATTTGGAACCAAACCAATTGGCTGCAAGTGGGTCTACAAGAACAAGTACAAAGCTGATGGCTCACTTGACAAGCACAAAGCTAGGCTTGTGGCAAAAGGCTTTGCACAGAAGGAAGGGGTCGATTATGAGGAAACTTTTGCCCCCACAGCAAAATGGGCCACCATCCGGACACTCTTTGCACTAGCTGCTCAGAACGGTTGGAAAGTCCATCAAATGGATGTAAAAACTGCATTCTTGAATGGAGATCTAAAAGAGAATGTTTTTATGTCCCAGCCCGAAGGATTTGCTGTGAAAGGACATGAACATAAAGTATGCAAACTTGTGAAGTCCTTGTATGGCCTCAAACAAGCACCGCGAGCCTGGTATGAAAAACTAACTGAGCATCTTCTGAAACTCAACTTCAATAATTTTGATCTTGATGATGCAACTTTATTTGTCAAGAAAGTTGGCAAAACAGTTGTGTATCTTGTGGTATATGTAGATGATCTTTTAATGACAGGGAACAATGAAAGCTACATTGCATCCATAAAGAAGGAATTAGGGAAAAGTTTTGAAATGACTGATTTGGGCTATGTTCATTACTATCTTGGCATTGAAGTAACCCAACATCCAAAATCCATATTTCTTTCTCAAAAGAAATACATTGGAGATTTGTTAAACAGATTTGGCATGACAGAGTGCAATCCTCTTTCTACTCCAATGGAACAAAACTTAAAGCTCACATCTATTGAAGGAAAGGAATTTGAGGATGCAACAAAGTATAGACAGCTTGTAGGAAGTCTCATCTACCTCACTACTACCAGACCAGACATTTCATTTACTGTTGGAATCCTCTCCAGGTTCATGCAAAAGCCTTGTGAGGGACATTGGTCTGCTGCAAAAAGAGTTCTAAGGTACTTGAAGGGAACTCAAGACCTTGGAATCAAGTATACACAGGTGGACGACTTCAGCTTGATTGGATACTCTGATTCATACTTCGATGGAGACAAAGAAACTGGGGTATCTACTTCAGCATATGCTATGAGTCTTGGATCAGGAGCTGTCTCCTGGAGATCACGCAAACAATCAGTTCCAGCAGATTCCACAACTGAAGCAGAATACGTGGCAGCTGAAGCAACGAAAGAAATTGTGTGGCTCAGGAAAATTCTTGAAGATTTGCAGGTAAAACAAGTACAATCAACTCCACTCATGATTGATAACACCTCTGCAATAAAGTTGGCCAAGAATCCAAAGTTCCATGATCGAACAAAGCATATCAATACAAAATATCATCTGATTCGACATCATGTTGAGGCCAAAACAATCCATCTCCGTCATTGTTCCACAAATGAGCAAATTGCAGACATCTTCACCAAAGCACTTGGAAAGGAAAAGCTTGAACGATTCAGAATGATGCTTGGACTCACCAACATCCCTTCAGATTAAGGGGGGGAATGTTGACACCTAATCTTCATGATTGGGGAATTTGTAAAATAAATAAATCATGAATGTGAACAGTCATCGGAAGATGAACTGAACAATCACTCCTAATGTATAAAACAATAATATACCTATGGAATAAATATATCAATCAGTTTTTCTGCCTTTGGAGAGTTACTGCCTGGCCTGACACTCACAAGACAAATTAGCAACTTCACATTAGTTTTGAAGCAACTTCACCAACTTCATGAACGAAAATATTTCATAGATTATTTCATGAGACAAATAGAAAGAATAAACATGAAAAGGAGTACTCACAAGTATAGCGAAATTATTCCAAGCATCAAGATGCAGAAAAATCGAAGCTCCAAGCCAAGATTAAGCTCTTCCAAACATCAAAATGCATTTGAGACACCAATTTCTCCATAAAAAAGGCTAGCTGAAATTCTCAAGAAGAGATAATCTAATCCAAATGATGATGAGAGAAATGAATGAGCCTCTCATCTATTTATACAATCCATAAGGGGGTTTGAATAGCCTATTAGCCTAATAATGCCCCTTAATAATAAAATAATGTGCAAGAATAACAAAACTTGGTGACAAGCCCACCAAGATAGCTCCATAATACAAAGATAAGCCTCTCAAGAGGGCAAAATAGTAGATACAATGAGTCATTGGGCCATTGAAGAGGCCTAGTGGAGTCCAAAGTGTGCCAAGGTGAGAGAATAGGCTTCAAACATAGTGATCAAGGGGGTGGCCCCTTGATATCCAAGCAAATCAAATGTGGTGTCACCAAGTGGGTGTGGGGGCACAATGACATCCTCATGGGTCTCCAGGTGGATCGATAATGCCCGTATACCATCATTAAGGGCTAGAATGATGACATAAGCCCTCCCTCTATCTCCCATGGTGAGACACATCCTCATCTGGGCCCTGCCAAGTGTGTGGTGCAAGTGTGAAGCCGATTGGGCATGTTGGTCTAGGTGCATCATCATCATCCAAAAGGTGGAACACGAGCTATCAATGGATGGTGCTGAGAGATCCACGAAATGGCAATCTGCTCTTTGCTATGGTGGAGGCAAATGGCTCTCAACGCTCACCCTACAAGTGCCAATGTGACCCTTTGGAGGGCTTGGACCTCGTATAGGGAGACCAAACCCCAAATGGAGACTTATATGCAATCTTGCATAAGATCCAATGCGTCCTCTCGCCTTCTAGTATAGAAAATCATTAGAGTAATCGAGTAAAAGAGATTACGAATCATGGAACCAAGTGGACACTTCATAGTGGCGTGCCCTTCCATGGTGGGCTTTAACATGTATAGGTGTCTCCAAGTTCAATAAGGGGTTAACCAAGGACCATATTAAGTGGTTTCAACCTCTAAAGGGGGTGACATGTCCATGGTACGTCCATCAAGTGGTAGGTGGCATGTGATATAATGATGGAATGGGGCGGGGCATCAGGGGGAGGCTCCAAGCCACATACCATAGTACAAGGGTAGCTATAATAGGGGAAGACCATACTTGGGTATATGAATGTAAGACGGAGCAATTATGGTACATGAGTTACCCCTACCTTTGTTTTTCCACCCTTCTTCATATGCCTTTTGCCTTTGATTGATTTTTCTTCATAACTACTCGGGGTTCCAGGGGATGAGAGCATGATGTGTAGGATATAGCAGTGGATACCCCCTTAAGGTGGGGCAGTTCATCGTCCACCAGGGGTTGGGACAATCATGGGTTCCTTAATGATGTAAAGGGCTAATATGAGAAGCCCTAGGAACCAGGGTTATTGCCATAATGATAGGGGTAGAGTTCGTGCTCGACTTTTGTCCATGTGCTAAATTTGTATGTCCCGACCATCTTTTGCATTTTATGGTACATTTCCTGTTGAGAGTGATCAAATTATGCTTTTTCCTTTCTTTTTAGCTGCATCAACCTATAAGGCATCGTTCCAGGCCCAGTCCAAGGTGTGGACAAAGGGAGGGGGAGGCTAACTCCTTGTGGACCCAGATGGGAAAAATGATGAATGGGGTTGTAATGAGCGGAAGGGGGGTGATATATATGGTGTTGGGAAGCGAGACCATGCAACCAAAATTGGGGTTTCCCATGTAGTGCCATCCCTAAAGCTTAGTAGCCAATAAAGGAGATCCCACGGGACTAGGATACAAGGTTAACCATCAAATTAGGCAGAGGAGACAAGAGTACAGACCTAGCCCACTCTTTCCGCCAAATCCCCCCACTAATCCATGCCCAAAAGTGTCCATGATAAGTAAACAAAAATACCCAACTACACAATGAAAAGCCATACCTTCGGGGTTGGAAGGCCCACCTTCAAACATACGATCATAACAGATGGGTGAGGGACCACATGGCTGGCTCAGGGGAGGAGATAATGGCACATCAAGCAATTTGGTAGCTGCAAGGGGCTGCTTGCTGTCGTCTGAGGACCATCTAGGAGAATTTTTTTTCTCCTCTGGATACTACCCATAGTTGGTGGGTAACAATACCTTTGGCAAAAACTTGGCAAAGATGGCAAAAGATGTGGATCAACCAGGTAAGCAATTCCAATTTGTTTTTCTTTTAAAGTTCAATTGTTTACAAATTTACAATTCAAATTGTTTGTAAATGCTTGTAAATAAGTAATGAAATGAACTAAGTTACTAATTAATGCAATTTTCTTTGTAGCACATTGGTGGTAGTCATTTGGCGGCCAATGTCCTAAATTGCAAAAGTTTGCAAGTAGAGTCCTCAGTGAAACTTGCAGTGCTTCAGGTTGTGAGCGCAATTGGTCTGTTTTTGAGCGCATACACACGAAGAAGAGAAATCGTTTGGAACAAAAACGGTTAAATGATTTTGTCTTCGTGCAATACAACCTTCGACTAGGGCACAACCAATTGATGAACAAAAGACTTGATTTATATCCCATTGTGTTGGACGATATTGATCCAACATCAGAATGAGTGGAGGAGATTGAACTAGTTGAGTTTGATGCTGATTTTGATATTGACATGGAGTTAGGGGGGTTGATCCCAATGCAGATCTGGTAGCGCCATCGGAACCAGAATTAGTAGCCAGATCAAGCAAAGGAAAACAACCAATGGAAGGCACTAGTCGTGCAACTCGACCAACTTGTGCTTCCATTAGGTCTAGTTCTATTGTTATTGGTGCTACTACTGAGGTTGCAGATGAGGTTGAGGCATCCTTAGACTCTGATCTAGATGATGTTTATGTAGCTCCTGTTGATGATCCTGTGTCTAGTAGTGGTGATGAGTTTGATCATGATGAGGAATGATCATGTTGATCATTGATATGTACTTGTAGACTTGTAGTCTTGTAGTAGGCCAATGGCCCCATAGCTTGTAGCATTGTTTTTGGACTTTATAGGCCATTTAGAGCCTCATTGCTTATGTATTTTGTTGATGATATGTATTGCACTCGGTGCCATTTTGATATATTCACCTTTACATGGTATATAGATGAGCAAACTTTGCATATTTTGTCTCTATTGGTTTGGAATCATGGTTTTAAATCTTAAAAATAGTTTTTTTCATTAAAAATAATTATTTCATGTATTTTTTTAAAAACCGGTTCATTGAGATTTGACCAGTCCCGGTTTGAAACCTGATTTATTAGGTGGACTGGTTCGGTCACTGGTTCTGGTTTTGAATACTATCCCTGCAAGATGCATATGCTTGACCTTATTCTGTTGGCATGTCATGCTTTCCTTGACGTATTTCATCGCATCTTTCTTCAGACCCTTCCAAGAAAATTGTTCCCTAATTTTAGATCTGAGACTTTTGTGATCCATGTTGTAGATAAATGTCTTTCGGAATAATCACATCATTAGGGTTTGGTCAGTATGTCTTGAAAAAACCCTGATGTCCATCCAATGGAATGCCATGGGTGATCTTCAAAATATTGTCCTTGAGCACAGACTCAGGAACCAAGCATATTCTGTCCTTATAATAAATAACCATGTCAGCTAGTTTGTACCTATTGTCTTGGATGATCCGGTCGATAATTGCACAAGCAAACTGGTTCTTAGCATACTCCGCTAAGAGGTGAGCCTTCCAATCTTCAGTAAGTTCTATGAGGGCACATGTTGTTGGTTTCCTAGAAAGTGCATCGGCAACAACATTCTTCTTTCCCTTCACATGCTCAATATCAAAATCATAAGCTTGGATCTTGCTCACCCATTTCTGTTGTCACTCATTCAAGTCCTTTTGTCCTAGAAAATGATGCAGGTTGTTGTGGTCTGTCCTGACTATGAACTTGTTTCCTACCAAATATTGCCTGAACTTTGCCAACGCATGCATGATAGCCAACATCTCCTTGTCGTATATGGAATTGTAATATTCCTAATCCAGAATATTCCTCAAACCCCAGCAAAAACTCCAACCAAATATGTGAAAATGATATAATAACCCAGAAGTGATAAAATAACAGTGGAACAACATATAATAATGTAAACCGGAAATATAAGCAGATACACAGCGATAAATGCTAAGCCATTTTATTATACTGAGTAATAAATGAGTACAAGAGGTGATTAGACAGATGGCACCTCGACTTGCATAAGGCAAGTGAAGAAATACTCTCAGAATGACAATAATGGCCTCTCTGCGTGGATGCTGCTGCTGTGCTGCTGTTGCTGCTAGAAAGCAAATGATGATTTGGGGCTGCTCCCCTCCTCGGAAAAAGCTGAAACTATGGATTCGGGCTCTACTCAAGAAACCCAGAAAAACCCAGAAAGCTTTCCTAGAATGGCCTCACACTGATTTGCGTCCCAGCTGTTGGGAAATTGTCGTGCTGTTGCTGCTGCTGGAAATCGAATGAGGATTTGGGGTTGCTCCCCTCCTCAGAAAAGGCTGAAACTTTGGAATCAGACTCTACTAAAAAAACCCAGAAAAACCTAGAAAGCTTTTCTGAAATGGCCGACCCCCGAAAATCACCCCCTTGGGGTTTTGCGCAGTTCCTCAAAGACGCTGATGAAACTGTTGCTGAAATGCTGATGAAATTGCTGCTGAAATGCTGATGAATCTACTGCTAGAATGCCAATGGAAATACCTTGCCCGAGTAGGCACTCGAAGTCCCTCGGGGCTAAGGGTGAGATCTCCGAACGGAGACACTCAATGCACTAAACAGTGCTGCAGACTAGCTAAACAGCCAGTGTGCTCTAAGTCGAAATGACTATCACAAATGCTCATAACCAGAATGATCAAAATGAGGGGGCTCCTTTCTCTTTTATAGCCTTTGCCTCTCTTAATCCCAAGGCTCACCTCCTCCAGTGTGATTCCTCTCTTGCCACATGTTTCTTTCCTCCTGCGTAGTTCCTCCATGTGTCTGTGTGGGCTCCATTTCTGCGTCCCCTTTTGGCCCCCTTGGCTCCCCTTTAAGTCACAACGTTGTGCTACTAGGAAGTGACTTTTTATTCTAAAAGTGAGTTATGCCCCCCTTCCTCACTTTTTTATTTACAAATAACTATAGAAGGCAAAAATCGAACAAAATTGAATATTCCAATTAGCCATGGCTAATTAGGAATATTATAGGAATAAAGCTTTTTTGTGTCCTGAAGCTTCCAATTTTCGAATGCGATAGGGTGACCCTTTTGCATTAAGACGACCCCTATGCCTTCTCCTGATGCATCACACTCCAATATAAATGGCTAACTAAAGTCAGGGAGGGCCAACATAGGACATGAGCTCATCACTTCTTTGAGCTTGTTAAATGTCTTGTCGGATTCGTCTATCCACTTGAATGACCCCTTTTTAGTTAAATCTGTCAAGGGTGCACTTAGCTGAGAGAAACCTTTGACAAACTGTCGGTAATAACTGCAAATTCCAAAGAATCCTCATAATTTTGTCAGGTTCTTGGGTGTGGGCCAATCCAATATTGCTTGAATCTTTTCTTGATGAACCTATACTCCCTTTGCGCTAATTATGTGTCCCAAATAAAGAATCTTTGTCAACCCAAACTAACACTTTGATGCTTTGGCATAGAGAGACTGCTCTTGCATAATACACAAAATTGTATCCAAATGCCCCAAATGGTTGTCCCATGTTTCACTGTAAATGAGAAGGTCGTCAAAGAATACCAATAAAAACTTCCTTAGCTGCTTGTTGAAGATACTATTCATACAGGATTGGAAAGTGGTAGGGGCATTCGTTAACCCAAATGACATGACCAAAAATTCAAATTGTCCATAATGGCATCGGAATGTTGTTTTCGGCACGTCCTCTTCTCGAACTTGGATTTGGTGGTACCCTAATTGTAAATTAATCTTTCAAAAATAAACTGCTCCATGAAGTTCATCTAGTAATTCATTGATTCTGGGGATAGGGTTCTTGTTTTTTATAGTTTTCTTGTTGAGAGCCTGATAATCAATGCACATTCTCCATGTGCCGTCCTTCTTCTTTACCAAGACTGCAGATGAGGCGAATGGGCCAGAGCTAGGTATGATATGGCTGATTGCCAATAATTATTGGATGGTTTTCTCTATCTCATCCTTGAACTTCTTCGGATGTCGGTATGGTGTTGTGATTACGGGTTTAGCTCCTCCTTCCAATTCTATAGTATGCTTGAATCCCCTCTTGAGAGGCAATCTTGTAGGAATGCCACCAAACACTTGAGCATGTTTGTCTAGCACTTGTTGGATACCTGTCGTGTACTGTGGTTTGCCCTTGTTAGGGGTTACTTTGTTCATAACCCTACATTCTGATGCATATGCCATATCTTCGTGCTTGAATAAGGCCTCCATTCTTCTAGCCGATAATAACCTGTGGGCTTCCATTTGTCATCCCCCTCAAAGCGACTTTGTTGCCATTACGGGCCTTAAACTCCATTTCCAGTGCTTGGTAGTCCATTAAGTGTATTCCCAACGAATACAACCATTGGATCCCTAATACCATATTGAGGTATGCAAGATCTATTACATAAAATCACTAGTAAAAGTATAGTTACCGAGTGTTACGCTCAAACCTGGCATCATTTGGGTGCAATCCAAATTGTATCCATCCGCAACTATCACGTCCATACCATCGAACACTTCGGTGGGAAGTCCCCTCTTGGCCACTAGTGTTGTGATGTGTTGACCCTTGACAACCCTTCTGACTCTGAATGTGTAATACTTGGGTGTGCCGGAAAGAGTTGCAATTTTGACTTGTGGTCGAGGCTTCTTCTCTCCGATGGCTTTTTCCTTTTCTTTCGCCTCTTCTTGTGGTGGTTCTTCCTTGGAATTACTAGGTCTTTCTTCTTCCTTTGCTTCTTGTTGCGATGGTTCTTCTTCAGTGTTTGAGATTAGTTCTTCTCCTTCTTCCTCATCGTCAGAGGCTACTTCTATGTAGTGAATTTTCCCCTTGCTCATGCAACAATGTCCTGGTTCCCATGGCTCCTTGCGTGTGAAGCATAACTTCTTTCTCCTAAGTTCACTTAGGGTTTCCTCATCCAACTTGTCTCTTTGAGGTCCATGACGTTGGAAGGGCCTTCTTTCCTTGTCCTTTAGGGGAATAATAGGCTTGGGTGGAACCTTAGACTTGATTGATGCATTTCCCATATCTCGAGTCTTTTTGATAGCCTCTTAAAGTGTTGTGGGATTGAATGCCTTGACCCAACCTTGTAGAGGTTCGGCTAAGGCTTCTGTAAAGAGCATGACTAACCTTTCTTGAGATATATCTGTTACCTTGATGGCGGTTCATTCAAATTCTGTAATGAAATCCTCTGGTGATCTTGTCTGTTTTATTAATGCTAATTCCTTGAAATGTATGTTTGGATGCTTTCGATCGAATTTGTCCATCAACTGTTGAGTGAAATCTTCGTAAGAAATAATATTTGCATGTCCCAATGTAACTAGTCCATGATACCACCACTCATGGGCTTCCCCTTCTAGTTGTAACACGGTGAATTGGATTGCATCTATTTTTGACATTGGGTGGGCCTGAAATAGGTGTCTAGTTTTTGCACCCAAGCTCTTGTTGAACACTTAGATGATCCTTTAAATGAAGGTAGAGGAAGTTTACTCACCTTGCATGCTAGTTCCCCATTAAGTTGTCCCGAGGTCTATTCTGTTGAAGAATCTAGGGCAAGTGCAGTTAATGAGATTCTTCTTAGCATGACAACTATTTGTGAGGTTTTTCTTATTAGTACAATCTTTCCTTATTATTAGAGTGTGTCTTCTTTAGTTCATCAAATAGCTATCAAAATATAAGAGACAAGAACACAAAATGTTGGCTTTTTGCCAGGGCCAAAACCTCTCACTCTTTGAGAGGAAAACCCGCACAAAATTCTTCTTATAGAGATTCCAATTGACGAATACCAAGACCATGACCCTTGACCTATTAGGCCACTCCAAGACTAAGACACCAATCCTCTTCTTTGTCACTGTTGAGTTCATCATCATCATTGCTGCTTCACCGAGGTCTTTACTACTGTTGTACTATCAAGGTCATTACTGAGATCACTATTGTTGCAACACTACTGTACTGAGACTTATGACAACATCTAGAAGTATGCCGAGAGAGTATCACTGAGATCCTCATCATAATAGTTATGCCAAGAACGTGACTGTGTCTTTCTTACTGATATCTTCACCGAGACTGTAATTATATTCTCCTTGCACCGAGATCATAGTTATGCCGAGAGTATATCATTGTGGGATTACTGAGTTCCTTCTTATCATAGTTATGCCGAGACTGTGAGAGAGTGTATACCCCTGTCATACCCATCTGAAAACCATAGAATCCTTCTCCAACCGAAACACTGTAATACTGTCTTCATCCGAGATTCCTGTACCATTTCACTTGTCCGAGATTTCAGAGAGGTGTCTGAAGATGTCACTGTAATTGTTACCGAGATTTCAGAGGTATGCCGAGGTTCTGTCCTCATCCGAAGTTGCAGAGGCTTGTCCGAAGTTCTTTCTCTCTGTGGTGACTCTAGCCGCATATTTATAGTTGTTTGTCCATGTATTCAAGCCGACATGAACTAGTGAACTGTTGTGTCTCCATATGTGAGCCGACTTGATATTTATATACATTTTGAGGCCGACATAACTACTTTCTTCATCGTTTTGCTTGCTGCCTTCTTCAAGAGGATTGTGCTTGTCTTGGAGGGCTGATCTAGACACTAGGTTGACTCATATACATTACATATATGCTCAAGAAGAGCTCTTTAACATTTTCTTTGACTCTTTGACTTTCCTATAGCACTTCAACATGTGCTGGACCTATGTAATGAGCAAGAAACTCATTTTATAATTTAAAAAAATAATATTTCTTTTCTTTTACAAGTACAAAGATCAAAATTACATTTATGAAGACCGAACCTAGTTACATTTTCTTCAACATATTCCTGTACTTGAAGTTGCTGTATTCATTGAAGGTCATAGCTGCTTGAGTGTTCTCATCCAATCTCGCATAATCCTGAATATACTCATTAAGAAGTTGATTCAGGTCAACTGCTTCTTAGGCCGTCATCTCTCGACTGTTTGTGAATTGGGGAAGTAATGGTCGACTGCTCCTTCTGTCGTTTGCACAGTTATTAAGCAAACCAGGATTATGATTACCACTACCTTCACTAGTGGTTCTATTGTTGGCAGCGACATTTTGTTGTCCTGTGAGATGAGCAATTAGTTGAGCAGGTTGTTGTTGTCCTTGAGTCAAAACTTGTGCAATCTCCCATTGCCCTTGTTGTTGCAACTGCTAGTTCATTTGATATTGACCATAGAGTAATTTATTCAACAAAATGTCAGGGTCATGTTCTCCTTGCCGTGCTTTATACCCCATGGCTGAACGATGAGTACCCCTTTTTCTTCTTACAGTGATGTTGCTTGTATCCTTAGGAAGCATACAAGGCTCATGCACTCACAAGTTGGTAGGATGCTTGTGCTCTGATACCACTGTAAGGTACTAGGGTAATTTTGCCCTAGTTTGCCCTAGGGTTTTCAATAAAAAATGCAACTAGATAATGACAATGTAGATTGTTGAGCCGAGAGACTCATTCTATAGTTCCATATGAGGGTTATGTGTAAGTATGTTCGTGCTCAATGAGAAGTTGACACGTGCCCCTCTTAAAATAAAAATAAAATATTCGTTAAATAAAAAAGCAATGTCCTCTATAATAATGTAATATAATTTCGTGTAAACTAATTAAAATTAAAAAAAAATGTTAAAAGAAAATATTTTAATGTTGCATATACTAAAAATATTCAATGTGGGTTATCAATAAAATATTTTAATAAGATAATGTATACTTAAAAATATATTAATAACAAAAAGACCATTTTAGTGTGCGTTGATAAAATGTCTCGAAGCACATGTTATGTAAAATATTTTAAGGTCAACTATTTATATATTATATATTGTTTAAAAAAAAAACTATGTATATATTGTATAAAACTATTGCAAAAAAAGTTTTGATGGTTAAAACGTTTGAAGTAGTGTCAGTGTTTTACAGTTTAGTCCTTTTTTAGGTATATGTTTTTTTCGAAATCCAACAAAGATTTTTTGGACTTACAAGTTTAAGTTATGTACTCTATATAGTATTCAAAAATACAACTTAAACAATAAAAAAATACACATTGTATTTTGCACTCTCAAAGAAGTTTGTATGTGAAGAAATTTGATTCCTCTCGGTTCATGTTAGATCCGTGCTTAAGGTGGATCTATATTGGCAATACTGCAATTATGGTACACAATATAAATCGTCAATTCACCAAATATGATTGTAATGATACTATTGTGATAATAGTGCTATGCGAATTTTTCCACTGTAATTTAACAGTACAACATCCAATCCAATGATTGCAGTGTTTCGATATTCACAACTTCAGAAATGTAATTGTTAACAGTTGCATAGATAAAGTTCACAACAAACACACGTATTTGCTACCACATAGAGACCAAGAAACCCAAATACGAAATTCCACAGACTTGAAACAAATTCTTTGTAACCCTAACTACATACAGATTCAAATCAGACCACGGGTGAGGGCCGAACACACTAGACTACATGCAGAAACCCTCGGTGTCCTTCGTAAACCCTTTTCTCAAGTGCGGCTGCTGTAATAGGCTTCCTCTTTCACGCTTACGGGCCTCGACTTGGCTGCTCGCTTCAAATCTTCAAACTCAGGTTCAAATCACTGTAAACTTTTGTTGGACAGACAATCCTTGTTACAGAACAAGGGTTTGGTCCTGCAAAAAACTTTGGTTACCCTTAGAGATCCGAATTTTTTCCCGCAAGAAAGACTTCCTTGGAGACTATTCAAATCACTGTTTTTCTAGCTGCTCCTTTTCAATTGCTGCCACAGATCAATGCCCATAACATAATAAAGGGCCTCGCGGTCCTCCCTCAAACAAATCCTTGTGCCCAAGATCAAGGCAAGAGCAAGACCTCGTTGTCCCCTTAGTAGAGTTTTTGTGCCAAAACAAAGCTTTGTTGTCTCCTCAAAAATATCTGTGTCAAACAAAATAACAGGAAACCCTTGTGCCAAGACTAGGAATTATAATCCCAACAAAATTTGCTGTTCCCCAATAGTATTCCTGTACCCAAACAAAGAACAATCCACCAAGAATTTCGCTCTTCTTCAGACAATACTTCTGTGCCAAAACAAAGAGAAAATGGAGGAAGGTGTCAACTAGGGTGGAATCTTTCACCACGGAAATTGACAAAGAGAAAGGGGTTTTAAAACCCTCAGAGCTAATGCTTAAAACAAATGAGATGATCCACACTTTATGCTCCTAATGAATTCATCCCTCTCATATTTATAGATTTCCTAGAAGGGTCTCTTCTTCTAAAATGATTGAGTAAACTTTACTCCAAGCCCCAATTTTGGGTTTTTTCGCCCAGCTGCCCCAAAACTTGCCCAACAGTGGGAACTTTTGGGGGTTTTCCCCTTTATGGAGGACTATAGCCTATGAGGATTGATAGGCTACTTTGTTCCATTTGTCCCCAATTCGTAAAGGACATTACACAGCCTCAGAATCTGTGCAACAGAGGATATTGTCAGGTTGGGGGCACAGTTACAAGGCACAACGACAGTTATAGGTAGAGAGCACATCCATGTGCCAGCGTTAGAGAGATCCCGGTTATGTCTTTGTTGAGAATTATAGCTCGGAGAGGAATTTAAATTTTATACAAATGTTCATTGTGAACATATTAGAGATATTTTTGAAAAGGAATTTCTAATTTTGGAAAAGTAATTTTATTGTGTAGTTCACTCTAGTTAAAAAGGTGAAAGTCTTATTTTTAGCAGTTGAGTCTAAAATTGTATTTAGGCCAGGACTAATTTTAAAAATAGATTATTTGCTAAAACTCTAAAGGCAGGGCAAGTTAGAGGCTTTTACACACACTTGAGCAGTGGAGTGAGATAGAGAGAGAAGGCAGCCAGGGAGGAGGCATTCTCAGGCATCACATTGTTCGAGATATCAGTTCTATATAGTTGTACAAATGTTTATACAGCCTCATAGACAGTACCATATACTTGTACAGAATCCAGACAACAACATTGTCCAGCATCCGTACAGTCGATACAGTGGTCCTGTACAATAGAGAATTGCTATTGCTGATTTTTCAGCAGTTGTATCTTGCTAACAGCTTGTAGAAGCTCAACTTCAAGGCTTTTTTGGTATCCGTACATGCTGTTCTTTTTTGGGCAACGTGTGCAGGTTTCTTTGTAAGTTTTTTGAAGGAATGAAAGCTGATTTGAGGGACTAATTACCTATATGTGTGTGAAATTAATTTTTATGCTTTTGCTATTAAATTTCTAGCTATTACGTGATTGATGCAATGGTCAAAATTTAATTAGAACATTAATTAAATTAAGCTATTTAGTTGTTTGATTGAGATCATAACGACATTAGTCACCTAGGACTTGAAATTTTAACATGGTGTAAGAGCTTGATCTTTGATTGAGATTCTCAGGGATTTGCTTCAATAGATCTACTGCAAGGAAGAAGGACCAATAGTAAGAGAATTTCAAAGTTTTTTTATTTGGGAATTTGTTCAATAGATCTTAGAGGTGACAACAATGGGCCTCTGGTTTGAGGATAGATTGGATGGTTACTTGAACTTCATAGCATGGGAAGTGAGGGTCTTCCTAAAAGAGAATGATCTCTGGGATATTGTCCAGGATGTTGTGACTCTACCGATAGATCCGTAGGACTTGGCAGCTCAGAATGAAAAGGAAGCAAAGGCTAAGCAGATGATCTTGGATGCCATAAAGGACCCTCTGATCCCTCATGTATCCGAGAAGACTATGACAAAGGAGATGTTTTAAACCTTGATGCTCTAGTTAGTGTTTTCCAGAGTCAAAACATAAATAGGAAGATTGTTTTGCGGAACAAACTTAGATCCATAGAGATGACCTGATTAGACACAGTCACCCGTTACCTTATCAAGATCCCATGGTGAACTTGCAACAGTGGTGAGAAGGTTGCAAATGCAGAGCTAGTGAACATGACGCTAAATGGTTTTCCAACTTTATGGTAACCACTTGTTAGAGGTATTTTTGCTCAAGAAAACCGTCTTGAATTTGTGAAGCTTTGGGATGACTATATCCGAGAGGAGACTCAGATGGAGTCAAAGGCTAGCAAGAAGGGTCGTGATGAGAACTTAGCTTTATTTGGTCAATCTATTAAGAGCAGACGTAAAGGAACCAACAAGGGTAAGGGAAGAGTGAGGAGTCAACTTCACAATCAAGGAAGAACTTTAGTAAAATCAAGTGCTTCATTTGTCATGAGCATGGGCATTATGCATCACAGTGTATAGAAAAGAAGAATGGTAAAAGGAAGCAACAAAAGTAGGTAGTAGTCTCCGCAAAAACTTAGATGAACGGGTTTGTTACCAAGTTTGAGAAGGACTTCTCAATGATATTTTGCCTTTCTACCAATGCTATTTTGAGGGATGCATGGTATGTGGATATTGGAACATCTCAACATATGACCTAAGTCACAAGACACGTCCTCCAGGGTCCCGTGTCCCGTATTTTACGTATTGGACATGAAAACGGCCCTAATACGTGTCGAATACGGTTTTTATCGTGTCCTGAATTTCGAAAACGCGTATTTCGTTTGTTGAAAACACGGCCCTAACGTATTTCGACCGGTTGAATACGTATGCTGCAAAAAGTGTAATTTAAAGGCCGCGCGATGGATTTTTGCAGGTTATTTTCGTCTTGTGCTGTCTGGAGCTGTCGTGTGGAGGAGCCTGGAGTAGATTGTGGTGCGGCTGGTGCGATTGCTGTGCAGCGTTCAAGACCGGCCCGTAAACCGGTGCAGCATTCATTGTGGGTAAGCTCTGTTTACACTTCAGTTATCTTGACCAGTGTTTGGGGTACTGTGCATCATTGTCTGATGGTAACACAGTTGACAAAGCTTTGAATC
Source organism: Pinus tabuliformis (assembly GCA_031772625.1). Taxonomy (NCBI): domain Eukaryota; kingdom Viridiplantae; phylum Streptophyta; class Pinopsida; order Pinales; family Pinaceae; genus Pinus; species Pinus tabuliformis. Next base: position 522,814,823 of record CM062820.1, read on the forward strand.
CTATTATCCTAACATATATTATCTTTCTTTAAACTTCACTGTGGATGCCTTTGTTCACTATCTATTTCATGCAGTTTTGTCAGTTGGAGCATTGCAAGATTAGCCATTGGACTGCGGTTTGAATGTTGGTGTCTTGACTTTGTTTAGAGCACTATAGGCATGCTGATTGGCTGCTAGTGCTAACTTTATCATATCACTCTATTATCACATGATCTCATCATTGTTTGACAATAGACCTCTGGCATGTCACGTTGGTGCATTTCATTCAATTGTAAGTACTGTTCACTGCTCCCTGAATCTACCTTTCAATGCCATGGAAGAACAACACCTGGGATAACCTCGAAACTGATAGGAAAAATCAGAATTGATAATTTGATGATTCCCTTGAGTACAATGTGGCCTCCTTAATTGCCAGGCTGCTACAGGAATATGATAATTCTCTTGAATATATTAGAACACTTACCTACTGTAAAAAGAAACCAGACTCTATGATTACTCTAATTCTGTCCTCTTTAACAAGCTGCTACAGCACTTGGTTTATGAACTCGGCCAAGACAAACCTGCATCTGAAGTTGACTGTAAACATATATTAGATAGCTCCCCTTTTTAATGAAGTGGCCTCCTTAAGAGATGACAGAAATTAGTTCTGGCCCTTTCACTGCTGGAAATTCATCATTACATCACTGACTAATTGTGGTGATTACACTCTTGATAACATACTATTCATGGTAACAATTTGTCCTAGATTACTGTGGTAAATGTGCTTGTATCAGTTCACTACTCAGTGCTCACTCATGTCAGTGCTCTCTCAGGAGTCAGTATCTACTATGATCTATGATCTATCTATGTACATTGTAAACACTGAACAGTGATACATTTTGATTTTGATGACTTAATGGAAAATATGCATTTTATGGTTTTAATATCTAAGTTCTAAATTTATAATTAGTAGTAAGTACTTACTACTTAGTTTCTTATTTGCTTGTAAGTTGTAAATTTTGATTCTATTTATTTTTTTAAAGTGAACTATGAACTTTGAGAAGTAATTATATTTTAATTTGATTAGATAAGCTGCAACCTGCAATTTAATATGGATAAAAAACTATATTTCGGTATATATATATATATATATATATATAATATTTTTTATTAAATATATATAAAACGTGTCCCCCGTGTCCTGTTTCCGGGTCGCTGCATTTTGTATTGAATACTCGTATTTACGTGTCCTCCGTGTCTCGTGTCCTCGTGTCATGTGACTTAGAAGACAACCAAGAAGAAAATGAGACACAAAGAATCTAGGTCCAATGACCAGGGAAAAACCCACAAGGGGAAAACCGAACCATATTCTTCTTCTATTAGATATCAATAGTCCAACAAAGATACAAAGTACAATGAGAGATCAAGAGAATGAGTAAGTTCACCGAAATTTGAACAAGTTGTAGCATGAAGATCACTAGTAGCAGCAGCAGATGCAAACACTAAATCAACCTTCCCTTCAACTGAATCAACACTGAAACACTGAATCAACCTTGGCTCACCAAGTTCTGCTCTTACTCTCCAAGTCTATCTCTCTCACAATCTTCTTCAAGTCTCTCCAACTCTCTCTCTCAAGTTCGAATTCTTCTTTCACAATGCACAAGTAGTAGTAGAAGGTGAGAAGACATGAGACACATATATAGGAGGAGCAACAAATTCTTGTCATAAAGGAGGAGCAATATGCATGCCTTGAGGAAGAGTAACATATGCCATTTATGGGAGTGTAACTCATGCCATTAAGGAGAGAAACACATGCCTTAGTAACTTATGCCATTAAGGAGAGGTATGCATGCCTTAGTAACTTATGCCATTAAGAGAGGAACACATGCCTTAGTAACTTATGCCATTAAGAGAGGTACGCATGCCTTAGTAACTTATGCCATTAAGAGAGGTACGCATGCCTTAGTAACTTATGCCATTAAGAGAGATGCGCATGCCTTAGTTAAGGAGTGTAACATATGCATTAAAGAGAGTATAAGAGGAATCTTTTATGACATGCCTTTAATGAATGCGTAAGAGAGAGTGTAACAAATCATTAAGAGAGAGAGAGAGTTACGTAGTGCCATTTGAGTCATCAAGGAAATAGGCGCGAGGTGATTGAAGTGATGAAGGTAAAGTGACTTGTGATTCCTTTTAATAATAATATCATAGTATCATAAAGGATAAATAATAATATTAATAATGTTGATGATTAAGTTGAGATTGAATTATTAGGATTGATTAATGATAAGTGATTTTTCTTCAACTATACTTGATTACCAATTGATGCAAGGTGATTTAGTATTTTTGGAAAGTCATACTTGAAATGCTAGACATGACTTTCTATTTTTAGAACATCACTCCAAAATTGTCAGAAATGAGATATTATTTAAGGAAATTCATGCCTGAGCTTCCAATTTTCAACATTTCTAACACAATATTGACTATAGTCAATTTCTCTTCAACCACTAGTTGACCACCAGTCTTTGTCGACTTTATGCGTGCCCTCGTTTAATAGCAGAAGTGTCCTCAGACACACAACTTTATTAATCAGAAATGAAATTACATATTAATTTTGCAAGAGTTTACACACACACTCCAACTCAATTGCAATCAAGAGAATGAGCTATATATAATCTTAATTTTCTAACCTATTCTAGTTATGGACTACTTATTAAATTAACAAGTGTCTATTTACAATAAATGCCATTCTAACCAATCGACTAACTATACTCCTAAATTGAAGCCTAAGATACGACATTATTCTAGAAGTCATATCTTTTACAACAATATTCTATTTCTAAGTTTCTCCAATATTTAATTAAATATTTTAAATAAATAAATATTCTATCCTAACTTTGTGAACTATAATTTTGTATTTTGGATCATCTAACATTCCCCCCTATGATCCAAAGATACATTACAACAAATACCAAGTTCATCTTTGAACTTAGTAAATTTGATCCTACCAAGAGGTTTTGTGAAAATATTGGAGACTTGATCTTCTGAAGGACAATAAACTGGCTTGATGACGTCCTTGGCAATGAGCAATCTAATGTGATGATACTTGGTGTCCACATGTTTTGTTTTGGAATGAAAAACTGGATTCTTGGCAAGCTTTATGGCTGACTGGCTGTTGATGAATAATGATGTAGCTTTTGCTTGAGGAATGCCCAAATCCTGCAAAACTCTGTGTAACCAAACAATTTCACATGTTGCCTCCCATGCTGATATGTATTCTGCGTCAGCTGAAGAAGTGGCCACTATAGCATGTTTCTTGCAACTCCAAGATATAGCCGCTGATCCCATGTTCATTAAATAACCGGAGGTTGATGCTCGATCATCAATACTGCGAACAAAGTCGGCATTTGAAAATCCACCAAGTACAAAGTTTTTAGTCTTGTTGTAAAGAAGACCAAAATCTTTTGTTCCTTGGATATATCGTAGAACCCTTTTGGCTGCATTCCAGTGGTTGTCTCGTGGTTCCTGCATAAAACGTGAAAGAATACTAACTACATAAGATAGATCTGGTCGAGTCGTTGTCAGATAAATTAGGCTGCCAATCAACTGTCTATAAGTAGTGCTGTCCACCTTTTCCCCCCTTCAAATTTTGAAAGTTTCAAGTTTTGTTCCATGGGGGTAAGAACGGGCTTGCAATCCTGCATTCCGAAGCGCTAAAGCACTTTCGCTGCATACTTACTCTGAGAAATGAGAAGATGATGTGGACGTTGGATTACTTCAACTCCAAGATAGTAGTGAAGTAGTCCCAAGTTTGTCATCTTAAAACCTGCATGTAACTCCTTTTTCACTTGTACAATATGATCATCATTGTTTCTAGTAATGATCAAATCATCTACATACATAACAAGAATCACCAGATTTTGTTCCTGTTGACGTACATACAAAGTATCATCATATTCACTTTGTTGAAATCCAACTTTCCGAAGGTATTCATCCATTTTGGCATACCAAGCTCGTGGAGCTTGTTTTAACCCATATAAAGCCTTAATCAGTTTACAGACTTTATGTTCTTGCCCTTCAATTTCAAAACCTGGCGGTTGTGTCATATATACATCTTCCTGTAAATCTCTGTTGAGGAAAGCACTCTTTACATCCATTTGATGAACTTTCCATCCTTTTTGTGCTGCTAATGCAAGTGTTAAGCGGATGGTGTTCCATTTGGCTGTAGGAGCAAAAGTCTCCTCATAATCAATGCCTTCTTGCTGCACAAAACCCTTAGCCACAAGTCTAGCTTTGTACTTGTCGATTTCTCCATTTTGGTTGTACTTAATTCTGTAAACCCATTTGCATCCGATGGGTTTAACACTTTGAGGACAATCAACAAGTTTCCAAGTGTTGTTGTCTTGAATTGCCTTATATTCTTCAACCCAAGCTTGTTTCCATTCTTTATATTTTATTGCCTCTTTGTATGTGGAGGGCTCAATAAAAGCATTCGAGATTAAGGTAAAATTTCCTTCATTCCTGGTGGACCCCCTTGTTCTTGTTTTATTTTTCTCATCGGGTCTTACATCTTTCAAAAGTTGAAAAATCCATTTTGGCAATCTATATTCACTTGTTTGAGATTCTGAAAAGTCACCATCATTATAAAGAGGATTAATGTAAACAGAGGTATGTTGATCAACTACAGATTCTGGGGGCGGAGAATCATTGTCAGAAGAACTACTGCTACTAGGAGATTCTGATGAACTGCCAGAAGACCTAGATTGTGTTGGTGAAGTAGATGGACTGGATGAATCATCTTCAGAGGAAGGAAAATCAAGTTCATACCAATTTTGTGAATTTGGTTGACTTTGAATGTTTCCTTTTCTTTTATCTCCTTTTGTTTCCAATTTTTGAAGATGTTCTATTTCTTCAGCACTCTTACTCTCAGTTTCATAAAAAATTACATCTCTACTGACAATAAATTTCCCATTTGACAGAAGCCTGTACCCTTTCTTTTCATCCAAATATCCAATCATTGTGCATTTCAAACTTCGTGAGTCAAGCTTAGTTCGTTTTTCTTTTGGAACTAAGGCATAACACACAGAACCAAAAACTCTAAGATGTTTAATTTTAGGTGTGAAGCCAAACCATTCCATCCAAAGAAGCAGTGGGAGACATGTTCCTTAAATAAACAATTGTATGGATTGCTTCTGCCCAATAAATAGGACTTAACTTTTTAAAAGTTAACATAGATCTCGCCATTCCTAACAAAGTGCGATTCATTCTTTCTACTACTCCATTTTGCTGTGGAGTGTAGACATTTGTAAGATGTCATTTGATCCCATTGTCTCTGCAATAACTTTGGAATTCATTTGAAGTGAATTCTCCTCCATTGTTAGTTCTAAGAGTGCCAATCTTTTCTTTGACTTCATTTTCAACAAGTTGACAAAAAGTTTTAAACTTTTCAAATGCCTTCGATTTATGCTTTAAGAAGTGAACCCATGTCATTCTGCTGAAATCATCAATAAAGAGTAAGAAATATTTGCAACCTCCTAGAGAGGCTTGCAAGGGTCCACAAATGTCACTGTGTACTAATTGCAAACGCCTGTTTGCTCACCATGAGCTTGTCGGGAAAGGTTCTCGACTTTGTTTTCCATAAATGCAAGCTTCACATCTTGCATTTTCTTTCTTAAAGGTAGGAAGTCCCTTAACCATTCCTTGTTTTTGCAGTTGAGAGAGACTGTCAAAGTTTAGATGTCCATATCTCACATGCCATAATTTGATAGGTGAAATGTTTGTGCTGGCTGCCCCTGCAAAGTCAGAATTCCTTGGAATAACTGTTCCTTTCATTCGTAACAGTTTTCCATCTTCATATCCTATCATCACTATTTTCATGTTCTGTTTGATTGAATTAATTTTAACTAGGCCATCCTCCAAAACCACCTGATGTCCAACTTGTCAGATCGAGACTAAAGACAACAAATTCTTTTTAAAGGTGGGTACATACCATACATTTGAAATCAATCTTTCTCCAATGTCAGGAAGATAAACTTTAACGACACCTTTTCCATAAGGAGTATGTTTTGTATCATCAACAAGAAAGATTGAACTAAGGTGGCATGGTTGGTAGTTCCAAAAGAAGTCTTGTCGAAAAGTCATGTGTTGAGTTGCTCCTGTATCTAAAATCCATGCATCTTCATAATCACTTTGAAAAAAGGTGGAAACTAATGTTGCTGATTCTGATCTTTGACTTGATGTGAAGACATATTCTGAACCATCATTATCTTGATCAGTGGCAAATTGAGTTGTGTTTTGATGGAACTTTGGAATTTTATCAATGGAAGTTCTACAATCTTTTGCAAAATGGCCCACTTTGTTACATCTTCTGTAGACAATTTGATTCAAGTCTCTGCCTCTTCCTTGATACTGTCCTCTGCCTCTGCTTTGACCTCTGTTTTGAGTTGGCCCTCTACCTTGACTTTGACCTCTTCCTTGACTATTTCCTCTGCCTTGAAAGTTGCCTCTGTTTTGAAAGTTTCCTCTGCCTTGACTGTTTCCTCTTCCTTGAAAGTTTCCTCTATTTTGGCTTCTTCCACGACCTTGTCCACTATGTGTTGCTGGATGTGGATTGAAATGTCCTCTTCCTTTAGAATTGTCAGTTGATGATTTACTTGTGTTGGCTTCTGTGAAGAAGACATCTTCCCCTTGTTTCTTCTTCCCAAAAGTTTTGTCGTGTTGAGCTAACATCTCACTTAGCTCATCAAACTTTAATTTATCTAACTTTCCAGTCACTTGTAGAGTTTCCAAAAAATGCGTGTAAGAAGAAGGCAATCCAACAATTATAATTGTGGTCATGAAATTGTCATCTACTGATGGAAATCCGGATTTTACTATTTCTTGCTTAATATTTGTAAGCCTGCAGATATACTCAAGGACATCTCCTCCTTCAATTAGTTTTTGTTGAAGCAACTTAAGTTGTAGATCAACCTTTTTTGATTCAGGTTGTGTATCAAATAGATCTTTGAAAGTATGCAAAGAAGACCATGCATATAAGGCGTTTTCAATATGAATATACATCTCATCATTAACTGAAGACTTTATAAGAGCTAGTGCCTTTACTGTAATATTCCTAACCCAGAAATATTCCTCAAACCCCAGCGAAAACTCCAACCAAATATGTGAAAATGATATAATAACCCAGAAGTGATAAAATAACAGTGGAACAACATATAATAATGTAAACCGGAAATATAAGCAGATACACAAGAAATGCAGCGAGAAATGCTAAGCCATTTTATTATACTGAGCAATAAATGAGTACAAGAGGTGATTAGACAGATGGCACCTCGAATTGCACAAGGCAAGTGAAGAAATACTCTCAGAATGACAAGAATGGCCTCTTTGCGTGGATGCTGCTGCTGCTAGAAAACAAATGATGATTTGGGGCTGCTCCCCTCCTCGGAAAAAGCTGAAACTCTGGATTCGGGCTCTACTCAAGAAACCCAGAAAAACTCAGAAAGCTTTCCTGGAATGGCTTCACACTGATCTGCGTCCCAGCTGTTGGAAAACTGTTGTGCTGTTGCTATTGCTGGAAATCGAATAAGAATTTGGCGCTGCTCCCCTCCTCAGAAAAGGCTGAAACTCTGGAATTGGACTCTACTCAGAAAACCTAGAAAAACCCAGAAAGCTTTTTTGAATGGCCGACCCCCGAAAATCACCCCCTTGGGGTTCTGTGCAGTTCCTCAAAGACGCTGATGAAACTGCTGCTGGAATGCCAATGGAAATACCTTGCCCGAGCAGGCACTTGAAGTCTCCCGGGGCTAAGGGTGAGATCTCTGAACGGAGACACTCAATGCACTAAACAGTGCTGCAGACTAGCTAAACAGCCAGTGTGCTCTAAGTCGAAATGACTATCACAAATGCTCATAACCAGAATGATCAAAATGAGGGGGCTCCTCTCTCCTTTATAGCCTTTGCCTCTCTCAATCCCAAGGCTTACCTCCTCCTGTGTGATTCCTCTCTTGCCACGTGTTCCTTTCCTCATGCGCAGTTCCTCCATGTGTCTGTGTGGGCACCATGTCTGCATCCCCTTTTGGCCCCCTTGGCTCCCCTCTAAGTCACAACATTGTGCTACTAGGAAGTGACTTTTTATTCTAAAAGTGAGTTATGTCCCCATTCCTCACTTTCTATTTACAAATAACTATAGAAGGCAAAAATCGAACAAAATCGAATATTCCAATTAGCCATGGCTAATTAGGAATATTACAGTCTCCCCCGGCAAAATGTTGCTTGTCCTCAAGCAACTGAAGTGATGGATGCTGTAAGATCTGCTCACTCTCCCAAGTGGCATCCTCATCTGGCAAATTCTTCCACCTCAACAAGAATTCCCGACTGCCTCTCCCTGGTATCAATGATAGCCTCCGGCTACAATACCAAATGCCCCTCATCATCCATGGGTGGTAGCTCATCTGTCACTGTCACCTGCTGCCCCAATGCCTTCTTCAGGCATGATACATGGAAAACGTTATGAATCTTGCTCACTTGGGGTAGCTCCAACTCAGATGCAACCTGTCCAATCCTGCGTATCACCCTGTATGGCCCATAAAAGCGGGGCTTGAGCTTCTCAGCCCCCTTCTACTTCAGTGACGATTGTCGGTATGGCTGTAATCGTAGGTAGACCATGTCCCCTACCTCGAACTGCCTCTCCACCTGACCCCTGTCGGCATACAGCGTCTGCTGGTTCTGTGCTGTACCCATGTTATCCTTAAGAGCTTGGAAGATATCTTGACTCTCTTGGATCCACATCTTGGCTCTAGGAGCCCTGCTATCACCAAACATCACGTCAACAAAAGATAAAGGATGATACCCATATAAGGCATAGAATGGTGACATACCAATGGACATGTGATGTGAAGTACTGTAGCAGTACTCCCCCAGATGCAACCATTTTAGCCATGCTCGCTGCTACCCACTGGTTACGCAAGTAGCCCTCTAGCCACTTGTTAACTATCTCTGTCTGCCCATCCGTCTGTGGGTGATAACTGGTACTCGGTGTCAATTCCATCCCCACCAATCGGAAAAGCTCCTGCCAAAACCCGCCCATGAAACGGTTGTCCTTGTCACTGACGATGGTCTTAGGAAGACCATGTAGCCTAAAGAACAGCTTGGCCACCTGTGCTGCTGTATAGTGTGCGGATATGGCAAAGAAATGTGCGTACTTCGTCAGTCGATCAACGACGACAAAGATACAATCCTTGCCCTGTACCATGGGCAACCCTGTGATGAAATCCATCGAAATACTCTCCCATTTCCCCTTCGGAATGGGAAGAGGCTGCAATAATCCTGCGGGATGGCTCATCTCTCCCTTGTTCCTCTGGCAAACATCACACTCCCGGATGTGTTGGAGTACGTCCTCCTTGAGGCCCTTCCATGAGAACCTCTCCCTAATGGCCCTGTAGGTTTTGGTAAAACCCTGATGTCCTGCCAATGGGGAATCATGTGATGCCTGGAGTATCTTCTTCTTGAGCTGAGACCCCTCAGTCAAGAAGATCTGGTCCCTGTAGTAGATGATCTCATCAACCACCCTGTACCTGTCATCTGCCACCTGCCCATCCAGAACCTCACATGCAAATCTGTCCTTGGAGTACTCTACTAAGATTCGAGCCCTCCAATCCGTATCCAAGCTCATAAGAGACAACGTGGTTGGTCTACGTGAAAGGGCATCTGCTACCACGTTGTTCTTACCCTTGACATACTCGATGTCAAAGTCATATGCTTGGATCTTGCTGATCCACTTCTGCTGCCTCTCTTGTAGCTGCTTCTGCTCCAAAAAGAACTTGAGGCTGTTGTGATCAGTCCTCACCCTAAACCTGTTACCCACCAGATACTGCCGGTACTTAGCCAATGCATGCATGATGGCCAGCATCTCCTGGATAGCCCACTCAATCTCGTCCCGATAGGCCTTGGGGTGCCTATAGGGGGTGGTGATCATTGCCTGGATGCCCTGCTCAAGCTCGATAGTGTGCTCAAACTCCTGATCCAATGGCTTTCCTGGTGGAATCTCTCCAAACACTATGGCATACCGATCAAGGATGGACTGGATCTCTGGATGTATCGTCTGCCCTGTAGTCCCTGCCTCTGATGCATGCAGCTCCACTGCCCACTCTATGTCTCCCTTCCGGAAGACTGCCTCCATCTGATGAGCCGAAACAGTCTGAGGTGGATATGTGTGTTGTCCCCGTTTCTTCTCGTGCCTCCCTGTCTTCTCATCATCCCACTCCATCTCTAGGGTCTCCCAATCCGTCGTGACCTGCCCTAGAGTAATAAGCCACTGAACACCCAGTATCATGTTGGTGTCCGGAATATCGACCACGAAAAGTGGTCAGTCAATGTGTAGGTGCCCATTGTCACTGAAAGCTCTGGAACATAACGAGCACATGTCATGGTCTGATCTCCTGGGACCAATACTAGAAATCCATCGAAGCTCTCTGTCTGGATGCCTCTCCGCTCAACCATCTGTGCATCGATGAAGTTGTGGGTTGCCCCACTGTCAACCAAAACTGATATGCGCTGGCCACGTACTGTCCCTCGTATGCATAGCGTCAAATACTTGGGAACTCCTCGCAACGCTGCAAGGGCCCCTCCAGTGGGTGCGAAAGATGCACCACCTGCTGGTGGTGGTGGAGGTGGCGAAGGTCCCTGTATGGCGTGGCTATCTCTTGCCTCCACATCCTCCTCGTCATCCTCTTCTCCACTGCTCTCGGAGAAGACCTCAATAAAATGTGCTTTGCCAGCAGCACATCTATGTCCTGGTGCCCACGACTCCTGACATGTGAAGCACAACCGCTTCTTCTTCAGCTCCCTCTTGACATCATCGTCAAGCTGTACTCGTCCTGGATTCCCCTTTGGAAGTGGAATCCTCACATCCTTCCCCTTAATCTAGAAAGTCTGTCTTTGGGGGTAAGGTGTCCGGGTCCTGGGTAAGACATCCTGTAAGTCCCGGGTCCTGTTGATAGCATCCTGGAGTGTGGCTGGTCTAGTGGATCGGACTAAACCTCGAAGTGGCTCTGCTAACCCCTCAACATACATATAGACCCTCCGTGTCGTGGATAGGTCTGGCACCATCACAGAGACCCTCAAGAAATCTGCAATGTAGGTCTCTGGGCTCCCTGTTTGTTTGAGCCTTGTCAGCTCAACAAAATGCTGCTTTGGATCCCTCTGATCAAATCGCTCCATTAGTCTCCTAGTAAACTCGACATATGATGTCATTGTGGAGTGCTCCAATGTAACCATCCCATGAAACCACTAATCCTGGGCCTCGCCATCCAAATGCAACGTTGCCACCTTGATGGCCTCTGCCTCCAACATCTGGTTAAGCTGGAAATAAATGTCCAGCTTCTCCACCCAAGACTTTGCCGAACTGTTTGATGAGCCATCAAACGTAGGCAAGTGGAATCTGCTCGCTGCACGGTGGGTGTTGCCATCATGGTAATGCCGGTACCCTCTGTGATGATCGCGGGGTCTGCTATCCCGCTGGAGCTGAACAAAATCTCTGAATGAGAGGGCTTCCCTGAACTCCTGCCCATAGGCCTGGTACTCTGCAAAATAATCGCCCATATGCCCGGGCTCTACCTCCTGCTGGGCTGTAGCCCCCGTGTTTGCTCCTAAGAAGGTGGGCATGGTAGAGCGTGTAGGGGCATGTGAGGCCGCCTGCTGCGCAATATCACGCTGCTCTGGCAAGTGATGGGATGCACTTGATCCCTCACCGATCTGAAAAACTCGTGGGCTCTCCCGTTGTCTGGCCTCTACTGCCGTGAATCTCTGCCCCATCACCTCAATCTGCCTCGACAGATCCTGCACTGATTTGAGGAGCATATCCGCAAATCTCTTCCCGTCCTCGTCTGCCATCTGCTCTGCGTCCACTATTGGCTCTCTCTGTTTTGCGTCTACCACAGGTTCCTCTTGTTCTGCGTCTGCCACAGGAACACAATCTCCCTCTTCGTAGGTATTCTCCAACCTATGCCTAGTGTCTCTGTATCTCTGACCTCTGTAACAGATATAGGGTTTTTCCCTGGTGTCATAGATTGTTAGCTCCACAGGCTGAGCTAGATCTATGCTCTGATACCACTGTAATATTCCTAACCCAGAAATATTCTTCAAACCCTAGCAAAAACTCCAACCAAATATGTGCAAATGATATAGTAACCCAGAAGTGATAAAATAACAGTGGAACAACGTATAATAATGTAAACCGGAAATATAAGTAGATACACAGGAAATGCAGCGAGAAATGCTAAGCCATTTTATTATACTGAGCAATAAATGAGTACAAGAGGTGATTAGACCGATGGCACCTCGACTTGCACAAGGAAAGTGAAGAAATACTCTCAGAATGACAAGAATGGCCTCTCTGCGTGGATGTTGCTGTTGTGCTGCTGGAAAACAAATGATGATTTGGGGTTGCTCCCCTCCTCGGAAAACGTTGAAACTCTGGATTCGGGCTCTACTCAAGAAACCCAGAAAAACCCAGAAAGCGTTCTTGGAATGGCCTCACACTGATCTGCGTCCCAGCTGCTGGAAAACTGTCGTGCTGCTGCTACTACTGGAAATCGAATGAGGATTTGGGGCTGCTCCCCTCCTCAAAAAAGGCTGAAACTCTGGAATCGGACTCTACTCAGAAAACCCAGAAAAACCCAGAAAGATTTTCTAAAATGGCCGACCCCCGAAAATCACCCCCTTGGGGTTCTGCGCAGTTCCTCAAAGACGCTGATGAAACTGCTGCTGGAATCCAATGGAAATACCTTTCCCAAGCAGGCACTTGAAGTCCCCCGGGGCTAAGGGTGAGATCTCCGAATAGAGACACTCAATGCACTAAACAGTGCTGCAGACTAGCTAAACAGCTAGCGTGCTCTAAGTCGAAATGACTATCACAAATGCTCATAACCAGAATGATCAAAATGAGGGGGCTCCTCTCTCCTTTATAGCCTTTGCCTCTCTCAATCCCAAGGCTCACCTCCTCCTGTGTGATTCCTCTCTTGCCACGTGTTCCTTTCCTCCTGCGCAGTTCCTCCATGTGTCTGCGTGGGCTCCATTTCTGTGTCCCCTTTTGGCCCCCTTGGCTCCCCTTTAAGTCACAACGTTGTGCTACTAGGAAGTGACTTTTTATTCTAAAAGTGAGTTATGTCGCCCTTGCTCACTTTTTATTTACAAATAACTATAGAAGGCAAAAATCGAACAAAATCGAATATTCCAATTAGCCATGGCTAATTAGGAATATTACATTTACATTTTTAACTTCCCATTTTGCAAGTGAAGCTACATCTGTGGGTTTATTTGGCTTAATGTCTCCATCACATATGTCTTGCCACAATTCATTATATATTAGAGTGCTTTCAATGAGACGTTTCCATGTTTTGTATGATTTTACCCCTTCAAGCTTATCAGAATCAGAGAACAGATTAATTAACTTCGACATTGTAGTTTTGAAGCTTTGCACCAAAAAGAATCAAGCACAAGAAAAAGATGAGCAACACGTCACACGAAACACACCACGCAAAAATGATCTATCGGGGCTTGGCCTTGACCCTCGTATAGTCGTTGAAGGAGAAAAATGACTGAGCTTTGCACTTGGCTCTAGTCAATTTCTCTTAAGAATTTACAATGAAAACTTTCAAAAGTTTGACTGATTTACAATCCCCTTGCAAAATTGTGTGCAAGAAATATTTTAACCCCCCTCAAAGTAAAAAATTACTTTGAGTTACAATGTCACTCTTATCTCTCCAAAATAAAAAATGAAAAATTACCAAAGATAGAATCTCCTTATTACTCCAAGAATTACAAAATTTTACCACTTCACAGAACTTACAAATGATCCTTTCACACCTTATTACTCCTAAAAAAAATATTACAAATAACAATACATTCCTCCAACCATGGTACCATAGCAAAAATTACCATTACATGCGAGTTCAATTGGAATCAAATTGCAGATATGCCAAAAACTAGATATATAAAAGAACGCATTTAATGTAAAAAAGGCCACACTATCCAGGTACTGCGTTTAGCTCAGCACTACGTCCTTCTCCTAGAAATGTGTGCTGCCTCTCACAAAAAATTCCCTTTATCTGCTTACGCAGTGCTACCAAGCTTCCACTCTCCAAGGAACAATGTTGCTGCTTCACGCTGGCTTCTTCTGCTGCGTGCTTCACGCTGGCTTCTTCTGCGCAATCATGTTGAGGAGGTTGACAAGGAAGTATAGCTTGAGAGTAGCTTCATATTACTTTACAGGCCTGAAAGTTCCACTTTAGCTACGCTACAAACATGGCTTCATTTAACTTGGAAGAGGATTTATCGACACTAGGAACAATTTCTTTCTATTTTCAACAACAATTTTGCTTTCTGTATAAACAGTCTTGTACGAATAATACAAAAATTTTAGGCTTTCGTTTTGGTTCACAACAATTTGACATGAAGCTGTAAGGATAACTGATTTGAATGTGTTATTTTGGAGCTTTTGTATATGTTTATATGCTATCTATCTTGTACAAATAAAACAGAAATTTCCAGAAGTTTCTGTCCAAAAACATAATCGGAAAAGTGGGGAAATCATCGTCGGAATTGCTTGGACTGAAGGGGTTGGGATCAAAGGAACATATCCTGTGAACAGTGCACACTGCAGACAGATCCGAAAATAAAACAACGGCTTATCAACGTTTCCGAGATCGTGTTCTGTATTTCTTTGAATCTTTCAGGCTCCACCTTAATTTAGCCCACACAAAGAAGAGGTAGCAGAGGGAGGGATGGCAGTTTCACAGATGTAGCAGCGTTACATTAATTTCACTAATTCTCTTTTTCAGGAGGGATTCGTGGATGAACAATTCACACAACTCCTTTTGATAATAATACAAAAATTGATTTTCAGATTTAAAAATCTAAAATCAATAAAATAATAAAATTTCTTTTCTTTTGAACAAAAACTGGACAATTTTCATACCAATCATTTGTTGATCAATTCAATGGAGTTTTCCAAGAACTTGTAGAGCTGGAATCTCCTCCTCACATCAGCTGCATTATTGGAGCTCTGATACCACAATAATAGTAGAAGTGTCCTCAGACACACAATTTTATTAATCAAAAAAGAAATTACATATTAATTTTGCAAGAGTTTACACACACACTCCAACTCAATTGCAATCAGGAGAATGAGCTATATATAAGCTTAATTTTCTAACCTATTCTAGTTATGGACTACTTATTAAATTAACAAGTGTCCATTTACAATAAATGCCATTCTAACCAATCTACTAACTCTACTCCTAAATTTGTGCCTAAGATACGGCATTATTCTAGAAGTCATATCTTTTACAACAATATTCTATTTCTAAGTGTCTCCAATATTTAATTAAATATTTTAAATAAATAAATATTCTATCCTAACTTTGTGAACTATGAATTTTGTATTTTGGATCATCTAATATCGATTGCAATCCCATGGATAGCTTCAACCAATTATTGGCTTCCATCAGTTTCTCAACCATGGTAACTACTTTTGACTTCATTATTGACTCATCAACTTGTCTTTGACTTAATTGTTGATTGACCATCCCATTGACTTGACTTTGATCGCCTAGTCGACTTGCTCCCTTGTTGATTGTCCTTGACTAGACCTATTGAGGTTCATCCCTATTTGACTCTAGTCGATTACCTGTAAAGAATACAACATCTGAACATTCTCCCACTTCTCTTCTTTGCATGAACTGCTAATATTGTGCTTTAGTGAACTAGGGCACCAATGTTCACCACCTCTTTGCACCATGAGAACTTCACGACACTCACTGACTTTGTTAGAAAGTATGCAACATTCTTCACCTTGTCTAACTTTAGTAGTCACACCTTTTTGTTTTCCACCATATCTCTAATGAAATGGTACTGTACGTCAATGTGCTTTGTCCTTGAATGGTAAGCTGAGTTCTTTGCCAGGAAGATTGCACTTTGGCTATCACAACCTATCCTTACTGCTTATTGAGCAAACTCGATCTCTGAACAGAATTCTTGCAACCAAACTACTCCATTGATTGCATGAGTGGCTACCATGTATTTAGCTTCCATTGTTGATACTTGAATATGTATCTGTAAGTAGACCTTCTTTTGACTAGTTTTCCATCCCAATCGACATTGCCAAATCGATATACAATTGCTTCAGTATCGTCCTTAGGCCTTTCATGGTAGTAGATCACACGATCACTTGTGCCACAGAAATACTTGAATACTCTTTTGACAATGGTCCAATGCTTTTTACCAGGTGTCGTCATGTACTTGCTAAATATTTGGTTGAGTGCAGGCCATTATATACATCAGATTACCTATGGCACTAGCATAAGGGAACATGGGCCTTGTCCTCTATCTCCTCCTATGTCGTTTGACATTTTTTATCAGTAAGCTTTCCTCAACAAGAATTGTTACCTTCATTGACTTGTAATGTTGCATGTTCAAATACATCATTGCTGTCTCCTTGTGTTTCTTTTGATTCACCTAGAATTTCCTAACTACACAATCTCTCTTGATTTCCATTTCAGGAATGAAGTGTGTAGCATCTGTTGAATTTGGAGGGCATCCACATCTTCACTACCCTTATTACACCCATGTCGTTTCTGACCAAGAACATGTCATTAACATACAATACTACATATATGAAACATTGGCCTTTCAACCTATAAGATATATACAGTGATCAAATCGACTTCCCACAAGTCCCAATCCCTAGATGTACATGTTGAACTTGTGGTACTTCATCGTAGGTGATTGCTTCAAACCATAAAGGGACTTTCTTAGCTTGTAGACCAACCTCTCCTTTCCCTTTACTGCAAATTCTTCAGTTAGTTTCATGTAGGTTTCTTCCTCTAGGTCACCATGTAGAAATTCTTTCTTTACATCCATTTACTACAATATTCCTAATGGAAATATTAAGTGAATAATAGAAACATGCACTATGAACAACAAACAGAAAATTCAATACACACATAGTACATCAGAACACAAGAAAATGCACCGAATCTTTGAGCTATTTTATTAAATTTGAGTATAATGGATACATATGAGTTGGAATAGAGGAACCTGGTTTTGCTACACCAAGCTAGACAGACCCAGGTTGATAATGTGATGCTCAAGTGTTGGAATGACTCCACCAAAATCTTTGCGGTTAGCTAATAATTTGTCTCTCCAACTAGAAAGAAATAGGAATTCAACCCTCAAATGTGCTCAAAAAATTCTGTAAAATTAGCTGGAGCCTCCCCTCAATAAACCCACAAAAAACCCAAAAGGGTTTGGCCTAAATCCAATAATCTCAGAGACCCCCAAATTATGCGAATTGCCTAGTATGGCGTCCTGTACGCACTTGTTGATGGTGCTGGACCCGCCAACATTCAGGGGATCACCCCAGTATGAAGTCCCAACTAGACCTCACACCGTTTGGTGTGGGAGTCCCATCCAATATGATGGCCCAGTTGCCATTGTCTTAAGGATTTGCCTCAACTCTTGCTTGTCAGCACAGGAGAGTGGTCTGCTTTGTCTTTGAGAAGTGATGTTCGCATGCCTGGTGATTGCTAGTGTTACTTGTGTCAATGGTTCTTTCACTGTAGAGGGAGAGGGTGAGAGTGAGTCCCAAGTCGGTTGGGAGGAAGCTCCAACTCTGCTAGGAACACACAACACAATAGGACGTGCACAGCTTCCGGAGGAGCAGTCCACACAGATGCGGCAGTCACAACACACAAGGGAAGATAACACGTACAACACTCAGCGGATGAGTCTGCACGAGTGCAACGGTTGTTACAACAAGTTTTATGTGAAAGGTTTGTCTGATGTCTAGGGAGGTAGCCACCACGGGCGAGACAACGTTAACAACATATACAACACATTTTCATTAATAGATTATGTATTACAACAAGTGAAATAAGTTCAAGTGTTCAACACAGGTTAAAGCAACATGCATTACAAGTGTTCAAGATTAGTCTTACAACAGTTACAATACATGTGTGAAAACGTGCTGGCCTGTTAGCAGGCTTCTGAATTAAGCAAAAGTTCCAAGACACATTGTTACACCATACATCACTAACCCCGTGCGCGGGGCGTTGGAGCCACTACTTACTCCTCAAAGAAAAGATTACAGACTCTCTTGGCTATGTGGGAGGAGCTGAGGTGAAAAGTCCTTTCCATGTACAAATGAGGGGGTATTTATAGCCAAGGGTGAAACTGACTCGTGGCTGTTCAACTACCCTCATGATTGTTGGACTTCCATGACTTTTCGACTCTACATTATTCTTTGTACAAGTGGGTCTCTTGGACTTCCACGTTACATTACATTGATTGACAACATGGCCCACAGTAGAGATGTGGACAACATGACTCATGACACAACTCGACATGACCGTGCTGGTATATTCGTGCTGCTGCTAGAGTGCATGTCGACCTACATTGCTGCTGGATGATGGTTGTCTTCATGGTGTGTTATAGTTTCACCTTCGCATGGCAAATTGCGCGGAGTCTTCGATGGTCGTTGGTTCGCTTGATGTTGCTTTGGCATGTTGCTTCTTGCTTGTATGTTGGGAGGCTTGACAGGCTCGTTTGCTCGTGAAAGATCATGTTTGTTCGTTCGTCCGTTCGTGAGCACATCGTGCATGTTTGCTCGTCCATTCGTCCGCGAACACCTCTTTGCATGATCATCTGTTCGTGAGTACATCTCTTCACATGCATTGTTCGTTCGTCCGTTGGTGAACCTGTCCTTCTGTATGTGCTCCCTTCCTTTATCCCATTCGTCGTCGCACCATGTTTGTTGGTGTACCTATACGTGCAGTCACTCATGACGAGACAATATCAAATCCAAAAAACCTCCTAGTCTACCATGACACATGATCATTTTGGATGCAAGTGACCGGGAGAGGCAACAAGGTTGTGAGGCGGGATGATGGCTCCGGGCACTGTTGATGGAAACTACGCAAGAGTCACTAGGTGATGAAGATGAGCAAACTGAGACGACAGTGACTGTCTGTGAGGTTTGGCTCGGCTGGAAGGCAAAAGTACACAAATTTTGAGAGGGACAATCCGGGCTGCGAGAAGGCAAGGTAGATAAAGTCTGCGCATTTTCTAGAACGAGCGGGCAGCAGGGCTTGATAGCAAAATTTGCGCAATTTCTTGGAGGAACAGGTCGGGCTGCAGGGAGGATTGGCAGACAGGATTTGTGTAGTTTTTTGGAGGAATTGGCCGGGAGCTTGGCAGCCAAAACTGCGCAATTCCTAGAGGGAACTAGCAGCTGATTACTAGGTCACTTGCTGCAGAAACTACGCAATTCCCAAGGGGAACAGGCAGTCAGCTGTTGGGAGCTTGGCAGTGGAAATTGTGCAATTCCTAGAGGGAATTGTCAGTCTGCTGCTAGGAGTTGCTGGCGAGAGAAACTACACTGAGGTTGGGAGGTCGGCCTACTGATCATCTCTACGCAATTTCTAAGCTGAGCAGACTACTGGGCAACAGAGGGCCTGCTCATGAAAACTGCACAATTTTCTGGATGAGTAGCCGGTCAATTGTCGGGAGGACTGACTGTAAAAACTGTGCAATTTTCTGAGGAAGACAAGGACAGGCACTGGGTCTCTGTTCGGCCTGTCTGTGCAATTTCTTCAGTCAGCAGAGCGGGCAAGGTCAATAGCCTCTGCGCAATTTTTGAGGGGAGTCAGTCCCGGGGTGGTTGCCGGGTCCGACTCTTCGGGTGGCCAACATGAAGGTTGATTGAATTGCTTGCAAGCAGCGCAACTTGAAAAGACTTGCTTGGTGCTTTTGCACTGTTCTGGGTGACAGTCGATCGAGTCGATGGCGGGGTGATGGTCCGGCTGTCAGAGGGGAGTTTGGTCGTCAGAACTTCAGCAAAATGACTAAGTGTGTGAATGAGTGAAAGATGCAAATGTGATCTTACAAACACACACCCTCATGACTTGACGACGAGACGACTCAAACCAACCAGACACACATGTTCAACATGACTGACCGACGGTGCAAGCGACAAGCACGACACTCGTGATTGATTGTTGATCGATCGTGACGATGCTTGCGCGACAGTGAATGTGACTCTGTGTGTGAGTGCGACAGATGTTTTCATAGCGAACATAACATGTACACACGAAGTGAAGACCTTGAGCATGACCAGAACATGGTCGCAAGCAAGACATTGACATCAACATGCAAAAGCTTGGGTGGAATGAACAAGCAAGGTGGGTGCGAAGGCTCACACGAGCTCACGGAGTGAACCTGAGTGTATGCAACCATCAAGTGAAACTCTCAAGGGAGGCTCTGAATTTGGGTGCAGGCCAAAATTTTGGAGGGTGGTTGTAGCCGCTACAACAGCACTACTGAGAGAAATGTTGTGGAATGCTCCCAAATTTTCCCCTTAAGGCCTCCTCCAAAACTTCTGTAAAATTTATCCTCATAAACTCCCTTATTTCTCCAACCCTTATCACGTCCAACCTCCTTGTCCCTCAACCCCTACGCAAGCCCAGTTAGTGACCCCTGCGCAAGCTAGAAATTGTGCAAATCCGTCCCTCCAACTAGCTCCACTTCCAGCGCTGCAACACCCAAAGGAAAGCTTGCTCTCAAGGTAGATAATCCTCTTGCAAAAACCTATAACAAGCAACCTCTTATCACCTGCTCGAATTTGCCCCCATGAGTTGCTTTCTGTGCCCAGAAAGGTGCGCATTGCTGGCTAGAATGTTGGTCGAACAACTTGGAAAGAGACCAGGATAGTCTCCTTCCTCCCTACTAGGGAGACACTCAAGGTTCTCCAAAGAAGGGGTTGGATTTCCGCTTGGAAATCCTTGTGCTAAGCAACACTGGTAATCTTGAGCTAAGCAACTACAAGAGAACTGATATTCTGAAGTTAAAATGACAAAAGACCCCAAATGAAGGCCCTCATCCTCTATTTATGCTTGTTGCCTCTTTCTCTCTCCTTGTGGGCCCCATTCTCCACTAATACGCCCTCCCTCTTCTTTCTCCTCTTCCCACAAGTGTGCTTTTCCTAAGGGAGTGTGAATTCCCTCTTTGTGGCCCCCACAACCCACTAAGGAATTGATTTTCTCCTTTCTCCTAAGTCAAAATTGCCAAAATTGTTGCCAATGTCAAAATTGTCAAAATTGTAATATTTCCTAAGTGACTTAGGAAATTGGGGATATTACATTTACTCTATCTCTAGATCAAATGCTATAGCTAGAGACATTAGTACTCTAATGGAAGTTAACTTTGCAACAAGAGAAAATATCTCATTGAAGTTGACTCCCTCGATTTGGGAATAACCTTTCGCCACTAGTTGAACCTTGTACTTCTCAACTTGATTTGCCACATTCAACTTTTTCTTGAACACCCACTTGCAACCAATGGGCTTTCTCCCATCAGGTAATTTGACCAAGTCCCATGTTTTATTCTTGTGCAAAGATTCCATTTCTTTGACCATGGATTTCGATTAGAGTTTACCCTCAATCAAGTCAATTGCCTCCTTAACCAACCTAGATTTGTCATCTGTGGTAGATAACACAAAAGCAAGTCGAAAATGTGGTGGATTGTACCTTTCAAGTTGATTTCTTTCTCAACTAGATCTGCTCAAGATTGAAGCTTGCAGTTCCACCTCTTCGTTTGATTCAATTGACTCATTTGAATAAGTCTCCTTCGACTTCAATTCAATTTCTAGCTTTTGTATCCTTTGCCCTTTTCTGGAGTCTCTTTAGTCCTGGAAGTACACCTAACTTCCTTGAATTTCAAATCTTGGCTATAAACTGTTTTACTTGTCATTGGATCCCACAATTTATATCCTTTCATTTCATTCTTGTAACTAAGGAAAATACACTTGACTGCCTTGTTATCCAACTTTGTTCTCTTTTCTTTTGGAACATGGACAAATGCCTCAACTAAAAACTCTGAGATGTGTGAGCGATAGCTTTTTACGAAACCATACTTCACGTAGAATCTTGTTGACCAATGCAAATGAAGGATACCTGTTGACTACACTTTGTCAACAGTCCAAGGAAGCAAAATACAAAGATGTGAAGAAAAATTTTCAAAGTTCAAAATCATCGGCCAACACAATTTTATCATTGTAAACCCAATTTTTGCAAGTTATATTGTAAATGATGCTAGTATGACCATTTAATTATGTAGAAACACCTAGGTAAGACTCTGATTTTGGCAAAGGATTTCATCCTAGGAAGTTTTTTAATCTCACCGAATTATGTTGTGTTTTTAAACATGGATAATTGGCATAGTTTTTCTTATAACTTAAACCCCAAAGCTAGGGTGGAATTCATTGACAAGGTCTTAGGTGAGTCCTAATGTTATATCGAGTCTTTGTAAAAGTGTGTTTGGGAATAATTTAAGCACATTTGGCTAAATTATTTTATTACAAACACACTTGGTCTATACTAGATCACATAGTGTCGTAGAATTGGATTAATTATTGAGGGTATGAGTCTAAATGTGTTTTCCCCTTTCGACTGTTGATATTATAATAATTTGATGTAAAAAATATTTTAGTGCATGGTCTCTCATATTTAGACATGGCTAGAATATTTGAGGGTGGAAAAAATTATTAATCCCCTCTAGTGTCAATTAATTAATTTTTCTAGCTAAATTAAATAAAAATCCTAAGCCAAAAAATTAATTAATTTTGAGTCAAAAATAATTATAGAGAAATTAATTTCTCTCCAAGTGGAAAATAATAAAAAAATTCGTGGGTCAAAAAGAAGTCAATTTTTGGAGGTCCCCCACCAAGAGAAAAATGGATATTTTAAGAAAATTTGAGCCCTTGGACCTTGGTGGTTAAGTCAAAGTCAATTTTTTGAGGAAATTAATCCAAAATATTAATTTTTGGATTAATTAAAAATGGGTTTTAAGAAAAAAGTTGTTAAAATTGGCAACTAGAGCAAAACTCCATGTGGGTCATCTTATTAATGGCAGCTGATATTTTTCTTGGATCCCTCTCATCGAGAGGTGTAGCATTGATCTAAAGATCATCCGATTTCGATAAGTATTCATGGAGATATGAATTAATTTGTGTTATGGGACAATTCGTCAAGGTTGGCCAGCAACCAAATAACCCCCATTTGTGCTCAACGTTTTAGTATAAATAGAGGTGCCTTGAAGGTCATTTGAACACACTTTTTGTGATCTCTTCCTCTCCACTTGTCTTGGGTTTTGGTGTGAGGAGAGATTCTAAGAAGACAATGCTGCCTTAATAGAGAAGATGCCCTAAAACGCAGTAATGAAGATGATGCGCTAAAACACAGTCATGGAGAGGATGCCCTAGCTCAACGATGTCATGGAGAAGGCATGCCCTAGATCTGAACGTTGCCATGAGAAGGAAGAGTCTTGGACGTGCCCTAGCCGCAGTCAAGAGGGGCAGTAAAAGTGTAAGCCCTCAATGCAGCCAAGAAAAGGGTCTTCTATCTAAGGGAGTTTCAACGCTATCCAAGGAGCGTTAGAGGAAGCCCTAGCCGCATAAATTAGGAGGACGTTCGTAGCCCTATGGATGCTGTTAAGAGGGATATGCCATGCCCTCATCCACTATGCTAAAAGAATCAAGGACACAGTCAAAGGAGGTCTTAACTTGTAAAAGACTTTGCTGTCATGAGGAAGCCCTACTGCCTAAACTGCTGATCTAAATCAAGGCAGCCCTAAACGCTGTCTTTAAAAGATGTTCTAGCCGCAATAGGAGGAGAGTCCTAGCAACCATTAAGGGAGAGGTATAGCTTGTGAAAATTCTATCGCTGCAGCAACTGATTTACTTTTCCTACTTATTTCATCAAAAGTTATTCATGAAATTACTTCAACAAACATTAAAATAAATACTGTTGCAGATATCACACTGTAATACAAAAACAAACATATGCATACATTGACACAATTATTTTGGATTAATGTCCCCGGAAAAACCCAATGTGGGAAAATCGGTGCAGCAAGGGAGGATTTTATTATTCAGCAATTTTCTAGTACAACAGGGTGCCAAACTGGCTTACCCACAGATAGACAAATTTCTAGCAGTTCTTCTGAATCCAACGTAGGCCCTACTGACCTCTGCGTCAGCCTGAAACCCTCTGCGTGGCCTCAGACCCTCTGTGTAAGCCTAAAACCCTCTGCGTCAGCCTACTGAGGCTCTGTGCAGCTTCTCTGGCCTTCTGTGTCACTCCTGCAGCCTCTGCGTGGATGACGCATGCCCTTCTGGCTCTGCGTAGTCTCTGCTGCCTCTGCGTGGCTTCCTCTGGCTCTGTGTCTGCCTCTTCTGCCTTTGCGTTGATCTCCCGTCTCTCTGTTCCGTACTTGTTGCCTCCTGACTGCTTTCCAGACCACTGGTTCAATTTCTCAGCAAACCCTGCTCCAGAAATTGAACTGACTGGTCTCCCTCAGTGTGTTCTCCAAGTGCCCCTCAAGCCTCTTATACTTTTCCTGTTGACATCTCAACGGCCGAGATTAAGTCCCTAATCAACGGCTAAGATTAGATCTGGCTTGATCCATGTCTTTTGGACCATTCTAACACAGATTCATATTAATACACATAAATATTTTATTTTCCCTAAGTTTAGACTTGGGGACTCCATTAAAAATATTAATAATTTTAATATCTCCTGATCTGTTTAGAATCTGCCCAAACCCTTTCTAGGTATTGGAGATCTCATGTGCCCCAACCTCTCCGCCAAATTTTGTGGCTAGAGCACATCCGATGCTACCCCAAATCAACACTCTCTCTTAGCGAGGACTGTGCTCTAGCAATACTCCTCACTTAGTATTACTCTGATCCTCCGGCATTGGTACCTGTGCTGATGCTAGGCCTTCCTGCCCAACATCCTCTGCACTGCTACCTCCTGTACTGCTGCCCATGACTCTGCTACTGCCACTGCTGCATCTGTACGACAACTCCCTCTGCATCTGTGCTGCTGCTGGTCCTTTCTCCCAACACTGCATCCACACTGCAACTCCCTTTGCATCTGTGCTGCTGTTGGTCCTTTCTCCCAACACTGCATCTGCACTGCAACTCCCTCTTCATTCGTGTTGCTAACACACTACTTCTGAAAGGGGTTCTTTACCATCCCCATCTTTTCCCTGAAGTAGTCAAATTTTGACTTTCCAAGGGCCTTGGTGAGGATATCTGCCACTTGTTCCCCTATAGGAGTGTAGCTCAACTGTACAGCTCCTCGTTGGACACAATCTCTGACAAAGTGACATTGGATATCAATATGCTTCGACCTCTCATGGAATACTGGATTTTCAGAGAGTTTGATGCAATTGTGATTATCACACATGATCTTGGTCGCCTCCATATTTCTTCTGAATAGGTTTACCAATAGTTTTCTAAGCCATATGGCCTCACACGAAGCTGTGCTTGCTGCCACCTCAAATGAGCTTAGAGCCACGGACTTTTGTTTCCTACTGCACTAGGAGGTC
Source organism: Pinus tabuliformis (assembly GCA_031772625.1). Taxonomy (NCBI): domain Eukaryota; kingdom Viridiplantae; phylum Streptophyta; class Pinopsida; order Pinales; family Pinaceae; genus Pinus; species Pinus tabuliformis. The sequence goes on from CM062820.1 coordinate 522,840,245, forward strand.
ATTCCTGATCCAACGTTGAAACAATACCCAGAGGTACTTTTCCGATCCACTGAACTTCTTGCCCAATCTGCATCAGTAAATCCAATCAACCTGATATCCTTCCCCTTGTTGTACAAGAGCCCATAATCAACTGTTCCTTATAAATACCTGAGAACGTGCTTGGTTGTTGCCCAATGAGTCCTCTTTGGTTCCACCATGAACTGACTGAGGGTGTTGACAGCGTAGCAAATATCTGGCTTGGTATTGACTAGATACATCAGGGACCCTATGAGTTGTCGGTATAGGGTGGGATCGACATCCTTGTCTTCTGATGCATCAATCTTCTTCCAGTTGGTGATCATTGGCGTAGCCATAGGTCTACAGTCTCCCATCCCGAACCTTTTCAGGATTTCTGTAGCATACCTTCCTTGCCCAAGGAAGATTTCACCTTTTTGCTGCTAAACTTCCAACCCTAGGAAATAGTGCATTCGTCCTAGATCCTTCATATCGAACTCTGTGGCTAGGTTCTTCTTGTAGTCTTCAATGAGTTTGGATGATCCTATCAGGAAGAGATCATCCACATATAATTACTAAGATAAGTGGCTCGCTCTCTACGACTGGATAGTAGAGATTCGGAATCGCGTCACTCTTGACAAACCCCATCTTCTGCAAGTATCCATCTATTCGACCATACCACGCTCTTGGTGCCTGCTTCAGCCCATACAAGGCTTTCTTCAGTCTGCATACATGAGACTTCTTCTCATGAGTTCCAAAGCCCTCTGGTTGTTCAATGTATACTTCTTCTTCTATTACCCCGTTCAGAAATGTCGGCTGGACATCCATCTGATGGATCTCCCATCCTATTGGGGCTGCAAGAGATATCACGGTCCTAATAGATGTATACCTGGCTACCGGGGTGAAGGTTTCCTCATAGTCAATCCCTTCCTTTTGAGCATACCCCTTAGCCACAAACCTGGCCTTGTACTTTTCAACACTGATGTCCGCAGCATATTTGATCTTGTAGATCCATCTTGAACCTACCATAGATCTGTCTTTAGGCCTTGACAACACCTCCCAAAAATATTTTACCATTACGGAGTTATACTCCTCCACCATCACATCTAGCCAGACCTGATACTGAGCTGCCTCCTTAAAGCTGGCAGGCTCCCCATCCTGAGCTACTAACGCCTGATACCTGTTTGGCTGTTTTCGCTCCCTTTTACTATTCCTTGGCTCTCCGATGAAGTTCTCTGCATCATGTAGAATCTGATGAAGTTCCCTGCTGGTTCTTCCTCTGCCAACAGGTGCTTCTGTTCTCTCCTCTTCCTCATCCTGAGAATCTTCCTGATTCGAGGAAGAATTCTTCACTTCCATTGGTTGAAGAGGCATGACCAACGGATCCTCTTTCGACTGCTCCTCGGAAGGCATTTCACGAGATCTTCTGAAAGCTCTGTCCTCCATGGACTTTACATCTCGTCGTACTACTACCTTCATGCTCCCTGGAAGATAGATCCTGTATGCCTTAGCATTCTTGCTATATCTTGCTAGATACCCCTTTTCTGCAGTCTGATCTAGCTTCTTCCTCTTGTCTTCGGGTATGCGACAATATGCCAAACTCCCAAATATCCTGAAATGAATGACTTCAGGTGTCTTCCCAGTGAAGACTTTCTCTGGAGTAATCTTGCCCAATGCTCGATGAGGAGTCTTGTTCTGAACGTAGACAACTGTGTTGCATGCTTCCGCCCACAAGAATTTTGGCATATCTTGATCATACAGCATGGCCCTAGCTGCTTCTACAATAGTCCTGTTTTTCCTTTCTGCCACCCCATTCTGCTCCGGATTGTAAGGAGCTTTCCACTCTCTTTTGATGCTTTCCTTAGCGCAATAATCAGTGAAGTCCTTATCGACATACTCTCCACCATTATTTGAGCGCAAGACTTTTATTTTCTTACCTGTCAGATTCTCCACTAGAGCCTTGAACTCCTTGAATCGACAGAAAACCTCATCCTTGGTTTTCAGAAAATAGATCCAAGTTTTCCTCGAGTGGTCATCAATGAAGGTAAGGAAATACTCGGCACCACTAAGAGCTTTGACGGACATAGGTCCGCAGATATCTGAGTGTATCAATCCTAGTACACTCTTGGCCCTATGGTTGCTCCTAGGAAATGCCGCCTTGGCATACTTTCCTAGAGCGCATCCCCTGCATACATCATCTCGTTTTGTACTGAAATCCGGAACTCCTGTTGCAGTGCTCTAGAGAATTCTCAAAGCTCCATGGTGCAAGTGACCCATCCTTCTGTGCCATAGTTCATTCAGGTCTTTGTTCCCATGACTGCCTATTAGTGCCATGGGAGATTCTAGTTGTAGTCTATACAACCGATTACTTTTGATCCCGATCTGCACCTTTCTTTTTCTAGCTCGGGTGTTTGACATATACCTTTTACTTGATGAAGTAGACGTCATAGCCCTTGCCTTGTAGTTGTGATACGGAAAGTAAGTTCATCCCCAACCCTGGTACATGCAGTACATTTGTGGCACCGAACTGCTCTCTTGATTCTGTTTGAAAAACTATGGTACCCTTTCCTACTGGAGTACACTTTGCCTTGTTCCCCATGGTGATCTGAAAGTTCATCTTCTCTTCTTGATATTTTGAGAAACACTCCCTGATTCCCATCATATGCCATGAGGCTCCACTGTCTATATACCATACTTCTGATGATGCAGCACTAGTCATGCACGCCACTTCTTCTTCCAACCTGGAAGCCAACATAGAGAAATCGAAATCTCTCTCTCTTGTGCAATCTTCTGAAAATTTGCGTGAGTCCCCTGAGGTGGATGCCTCTGCATCGTGGTCCCGACCCATAATTGATTTTCCCTTTCTGTCTCTGATTACTTGCTCTAATACCATGTGAAAATTCTATCTCTGCAGCAACTGATTTACTTTTCCTACTTATTTCATCACAAGTTATTCATGAAATTACTTCAACAAACATTAAAATAAATACTGCTGCAGATATCAAACTGTAGTACAGAAACAAACATATGCACACATTGATAGAGTTATTTTGGACTAATGTCCCCGGAAAACCGGTGCAGCAAGGGAGGATTTTATTATTCAGCAATTTTCTAGTACAACAGGGTGCCAAACTGGCTTACCCACAGATAGACAAATTTCCAGCAGTTCTTCTGAATCCAGCGTAGGCCCCACTGGTCTCTGTGTCAGCCTATTGAGGCTCTGTGCAGCCTCTCTAGCCTTCTGCGTCACTCCTGCAGCCTCTGCATGGATGATGCAGGCCTTTCTGGCTCTGCATGGTCTCTGCTGCCTCTTCGTGGCTTCCTATGGCTCTGTGTTTGCCTCTTCTGCCTGTGTGCTGATTTCCCGTCTCTTTGTTTCATACTTGCTGCCTCCTGATTGCTCTCTAGACCACTGGTTCAATTTCTTAGCAAACCCCGCTTCAAAAATTGAACTGATTGGTCTCCCTCAATGTGTTCTCCAAGTGCCCCTCACGCCTCCTCTTATACTTTTCCTGTTGACATCTCATCGGCTGAGATTAAGTCCTTAATCAACGGCTAAGATTAGATCTGGCTTGATCCATGTCTTTTGGACCATTCTAACACAGAATCATATTAATAAACATTAATATTTTATTTTCCCTAAGTTTAGACTTAGGGACTCCATTAAAAATATTAATTATTTTAATATCTCCTGATCTCTTTAGAATCTGCCCAAACCCTTTCTGGGTATTGGAGATCTCATATGCCCCAACCTCTCCACCAAATTTCATGGCTAGAGCACATCCGATGCTACCCCAAATCAACATAGCTGTTGTGAAAGGAAGGTTTGATCGCAGTCATAGGAGGCCTATTTCAGCAGTCAAAAGAACCTCAACCACAACAAGAAAGAGACTGATCAGCGTGTACATTTGAGAGCTGTTTCAGGGGTCAAATTAAAGGGCTGAACTGCTTGTTGGTAGGAGGTTTGAGTGAGCTCTTGCTGGAAGGATATCAGCCACTCTATAGGCTGTCATAATCATGTTCTAAGGACTGTTGTATGCCACTTGAATGCCACTGTAATAAGAAGTGAGCATAGACATAGTTCAGTCATTGTTTAGGGCTTGAAGGCTACTCTGAATTGTAAAGGAAATGATATTTCCTTGGAGATCAATTGCAGTCAAATTTGGGCAAATTTTAAGGACTGTTAGGAGACTGCAACTTAGACCTATTAAAGGAGTCTAGCTGCTCTGCTAGGCTGTAAGCCATAGCAAGCACCTAAGACTGGTGAGTGTAATGGCATGATGGATGTAGCATGATGGGTGTAGCTCAGTGATGGGAGCAACACTATGATGAGAGCAACTCAGTGATTGAGTGCAACACAGTGACAAGTGCAGCAAGATGGGTACAACATGATGAGGTACAACTCAACAGTGATGCAGAATGGTGCAACTCTATGATGATGGACATGGTATGATGGTGCAACATGGTGCAGCACTATGATAGGGTGATGGAATCACATGAGTCCATATCAGTTACCTCACGAGACATCTTCTTAGAGAAGATCTATGTTTATCTATGTTCTTATCTTGTCAAGTCAAAGTGTTGACTTTTGATGTATATGTACTCTCTCTCTTTGCTGAACTATTGAAGAAGAATTGGTCAAGGGTTTCCCCACATTGGGGTTTGTCCCTAGCTAGCACCACATCTTGTATCCTCTTGTCTTGGCTTGTCTTCTGTGATTTATGTTTATGTTCTATCTGCAGTTTACTTTAATGCTGATGTGATTGCTAATTTGGAAAAGATATTGAGCTAACTATGAAAATTGAAATAAATTGCTCTAAGCATAGAACATACCCAAATTTAACATGGTATCAAAGTTGAGGTGAAGACGATGCCCAAACAAGAGTGAAAGAGCAATCACCGAAGACAGTTAGGAAATGAAAAAAGGATCAATGGGTTCCTCATCCCTCTTCAAATTCACCGGGGGTGAAATCGAAGCAGAGAATATTATCAGTATGGCGCAGCGGAATATGGCCTACCTAAAGATCACTTCATTGAGAAGACCGGATCTCAGGGTGGAAGGAAAGGCAGATAACTAGTTCGACCACTATGCGAAGGAGTGTCCGAATGGCAGGGACACATCACTTGATGATGATAACAATCATTCCAGGGACATCTTCAATGGTCAAAGGAATGACAGGTAATGTAGGTCATCAAGGAAACGACCGACTCTTTAGATAAAGTAAGGAACCCCAGGCATGAAGAATCAAATATTATTTATGATAAGATAAAGAAGTGTTATCTTGTATTGGCCCTCTCCTTCAGATTCTTTGGGAATCTGGCTTATTAATTGTAGTGCCCCAAAGCACTTCAACAGATAGAAGGGTGCTCTCACCAATTTGGTAGAGATGGAAACAATCGTGGGATTATACTTGGAGCCGATGCCACCTATCCCGGAAAGGGTGTAGGAAATGTTACCCCTCAATTGAATGAGGGTAACTCGATTCATTTACAGAATCTCTTTTGTGTACCTGATCGCAAGAAGAACCGGGTGTCCATTTCGGCAATGGAAGTCAAAGGTTACATGGTGGCATTCATCAATGAAAAGGTACGTGTTTGAAAATGAAATTTTCAAAGATGCTTTTACTCATGAGTTCAGGGTTGGCAATTTGCGTCAATTTGTAGGATGGTCCACTAGGGACCATGTCAGTTGACACATCTCATCTGTAGCATCGGAGGTCTGCTTATTATGGGGCCCTACCCAATGTGAGTTAGATGGTGATCGGGATGTCTGAATTCAAGAAGAGCTGAAGGTACATGTTTGAGATGTACCAAAGGAAAATTTTACAAGGGACCATTCCCCTCATGTAGCAGGTCCACAGGTTTGGAACAACTCGAGGGGTTTGAGATTCATGATCAGGAATCTCATGTATGCAGGTGGAAGAAAGCCCTCTATGGCTTGAAATAAAACACTACGGACCTAATATGAGAGGATTGATCGCTGCTTGATGAAGCTAAGATTCACTAAGAGTGAAGCTGATCCAAACCATTGTTTAAAGGTTGCGGATGATAGACCTCTCATACCGGCATCTTCTGAGGAAGACCTATTTTTGATAGGTGCAGACCCTCTCACTTGCAGAAGTAAGAGGGAGTTGGATTTCAGATATGGAATGGTAAACTGCAAGGCCATGACTACCTCGAGGATCTTAACTTTCAGAAGTTATATGGTTGTGATGACAGACCAGGTTTGGGAAATGCCTCTGAGTTTCATAAACTCATTTGCATTGGTGTTCTTGGTGAACTTTCGTCCGGATATATGTTTTGCAGTTAGCATGGTGAGCTCATATTTGGTTGAGCCTCACTGGATTGGTGCCAAGAATCTTTTGAGATATCTTCGGGGCATGCCGCACAATCTCTCATGGATTGAGATACACTGCTAGAATTATGAAGCTGCATGATTGTTCGAATGCTAACTGGGCAGGTAGTGTGGAGGATCGCTAGAGCACTTCTCAGTGTTGGTTCTCTCTGGATTCTGCTTCGATATCATGGATGAGCAGGAAGCAGAAGTCGGTTGATATAAGCATCGCTGAGACCGAATCAATAGCTACAAGTATGATCTCGTGTGAAGCTACCTGGTTGTGGAAGTTCTTCACTGAACTGTTTGTACACATGATGAATACCACGGTGATTCTTTGTGACAACCAGGGGGGGATTCGATTATTGAGGAATCCCATGTTCGATGATTGCTCCAGCAGATAGACATCAGATACTACCTTATCTGGGATATGGTAAGTCAATGAGCGAGGAGGCTCCATCGCATTGAGACTGATGTACAGGTCGTAGACACTTTGTCAAAGCCCCGGGGAAAGGTCAAATCTGTGATTTTCCCGAATGACTTGGAGTCGTTGAGAGACCTTCGTATAAGGGTCCTACATGTTGCATGCATTGAGCTTTGGGAGCTCTGGGGGGCTTGGGGTACTTATTGGAGTGACATACGACCACAGGGCGACTCACCCTCCCCTGGTGGTACGCTATGCAAGGGATGATTAGTTCTCCTGTGGGCTGGGATGCTTAGTTCTCCCATGGCAACTGTGGAACAGGATGATTAGTTCTCCTGTGGGCCAGGATGATTAGTTCTCCGTGGCGACTTTGGAACAGGATGATTAGTTCTCCTGTGGGCCAGGATGATTAGTTCTCTGTGGTGACTGTGGAACAGGATGATTAGTTCTGTTGTGGGCCAGGATGATTAGTTCTCCTGTGGCGACTATTTGACAGGATGATTCGTTTTCCTGTGGACAGGATGATTAGTTCTCCTGTCGAGGCATCCTACCCATGCAGTTTGGGACTCATGGGAAGTACCTCTCATCTGATCAATGAGTAGGGAAATGGGGTTAGGGACCATTAGTAGTATTGTCGATGGACGCATCGTTGTATCTACCGTACTCCCTATGCTAGGATGACCTCCATTGATCTGGGATCAGTATGAATGTTTTGAGACACTCTCTTGTGATATTGATATGGGATCAATAAAACTGACTTCGGGTAAGTAAGAGTGATATGACACACTCTCTTCAGATGAAACTGACTTCGGGTCAGTAGAGAATGGTATGAGACATTCTTGATCAATTCTTCTTCTTCATGGTTCAGCAGAGCAGAGCAGAGCAGTGCAGGGCATTGATGGCAGAGATAGTACAATCAGACAGATGGATCAACGGATGGAGTTCTCCCTAGTTGAGAGGGAGTGTTAAAATTGGCAGCTAGGGCCAAAATCCATGTGGGTCATCTTATTAATGGCAACTGATATTTTTCTTGGATCCCTCTCATCGAGAGGTGTAGGATTGATCTAAAGATCATCTGATTTCGATAAGCATTCATGGAGATATGAATTTATTTGTGTTATGGGACAATTCGTCAAGGTCAGCCAACAACCAAATAACCCCCACTTGTGCTCAACGTTTTAGGATAAATAGAGGTGCCTTGAAGGTCATTTGAACACATTTCTTGTGATCTCTTCCTCTCCACTTGTCTTGGGTTTTGGTGGGAGGAGAGATTCTAAGAAGACAATGCCACCCTAATGAAGAAGATGCCCTAAAACGCAGTAATGAAGACGATGCCCTAAAATGTAGTCATGGAGAGGATGCCCTAGCTCAACAATGTCATGGAGAAGGCATGCCCTAGATCTGAACACTGCCATGAGAAGGAAGAGTCTTGGACGTGCCCTAGCCGCAGTCAAGAGGGGTAGTAAAAGTGTAAGCCCTCAATGTAGCCAAGAAAAGGGTCTTCTGTCTAAGGGAGTTTCAACGCTATCCAAGGAGCCCTAGAGGAAGCCCTAGCCGCAGAAATTAGGAGGACGTTTGCAGCCCTATGGATGCTGTTAAGAGGGATATGCCATGCCCTCATCCACTATGCTAAAAGAATCAAGGATGCAGTCAAAGGAGGTCTTAACTTGTAAAAGAGTTTGCTGTCACGAGGAAGCCCTATTGCCTAAACTGCTGATCTAAATCAAGGTAGCCCTACTGCCTAAACTGCTGATCTAAATCAAGGCAGCCCTAAACACTGTCTTTAAAAGATATTCTAGCCGCAATAGGAGGAGAGTCCTAGCAGCCATTAAGGGAGAGGTATAACTGCTGTGAAAGGAAGGTCCGATCGCAGTCATAGGAGGCCTATTTCAGCAATGAAAAGAACCTCAACCACAACAAGAAAGAGACTGATCAGTGTGTACATTTGAGAGTTGTTTCAGGGGTCAAATTAAAGGGCTGAACTGCTTGCTGGTAGGAGGTTTAAGTAAGCTCTTGCTGGAAGAATATTAGCCACTCTATAGGCTGTCATAATCATGTTCTAAGGACTATTGTATGCCACTTGAATGCCACTGTAATAAGAAGTGAGCATAGACATAGTTCAGTCATTGTTTAGGGCTTGAAGGCTACTCTGAATTGTAAAGGAAATGATATTTCCTTGGAGATCAATTGCAGTCAAATCTAGGCAAATTTTAAGGACTGTTAGGAGACTGCACCTTGGAGCTGTTAAAGGAGTCTAGCTGCTCTGCTAGGCTGTAAGCCATAGCAAGCAGCTAAGATTGGTGAGTGTAATGGCATGATGGTTGCAGCATGATGGGCACAACATTGGGTGCAACTCAGTGATGGGAGCATCACTGTGATGAGAGCAGCTCAGTGATTGAGTGCAACACAGTGACAAGTGCAGCAAGACGGGTACAACATGATGAGGTACAACTCAACAGTGATGCAACATGGTGCAGCTCTGTGATGATGGACATGGTATGATGGTGCAGCACTATGATAGGGTGATGGAATCACATGAGTCCATATCAGTTACCTCACGAGACATCTTCTTAGAGAAGATCTATGTTTATCTATGTTCTTATCTTGTCAAGTCAAAGTGTTGACTTCTGATGTATATGTACTATCTCTCTCTCTCGCTGAACTATTGAAGAACATATAAGAAGAATTGATCAAGGGTTTCCCCACATTGGGGTTTGTCCCTGGCTAGCGCCACATCTTGTGTCCTCTTGTCTTGGCTTGCCTTCTATTATTTATGTTTATGTTCTATATGCAGTTTACTTTAATGCTGATGTGATTGTTAATCTATAAAAGATATTGAGTTAACAATGAAAATTGAAATAGATTGCTCTAAGCATAGAACATACCCAAATTTAACATTCGACGGTGGAGATTAAAAGATGATCAAGCTATTTTCAACAGTCGAGATTATTCTAACGAGGATCAAGCCAACAAGTCGTTATTTTCCTTTTGGAGGGGTTTCTCTATATAAAAAAGCTATTGTGCTTCTATTTCTTGTCTTTAGATGATGTAATTCTTGAACACTGGTATTGAGCTGCTGCTCTGCTGGGAACATTTTTTTATCATAATAGAAAGACTTTGGGGTTCAGTTCATGGTGTTCTTCTTCTGCTGATCTGTGGTATGTGTTAGCTATGTGTGATCCTATATTGTGCTGAATATTGCTAAATAATTGTTATTTCATTTGTTGGTGATAAGAACATTCTATTGGTACATGCTATCTTAGGTGATCTGATTCACTATATGATCTAACAATTTTACTTTGAGAATATTATAGAGATTTACAGGTACGCTAGCCCTTGGGCTCCAAGTTCACAGATTGTGGGGAAGAGCCGACTATGTTTGGGCTCTAAGATTTCATTGTGGTAATTGATTTTGCAGGAGGGTTTTGGCCAATATCTAATTTTTTGAAGTTAATTCATCCATTGTTATTTATTCAAAAAATATGTCAAAATTTTTATTATTTTCTAAATAACATTTGTAAATAATTTTGTAAATTATTTCTAACCCATTTATTTTGCAGCGCTTGGGGTTTTATATTTTTGGGGGTTTTATATTTTGTATATATATTTGGGGTTGGACATTCTTTCATTCGTTTTTCAAGTGATAGCTCAAGGGTTTGAAGCGACAATTTTTTCTGGGCTATTCAACCGAGCAAGGAAGGCTGATCTAGTCCCTTGAGAGTAAGATCTAGCCTCCCCAACTTCCAGACACTCAACGTCTAGCTAAAGAAGGGAAGTTGTCTAGCTTTATGGCAGGTTTTTAGCATTTGTAGGCTTCAGAATTTTGTTTTAAGGTCCTAAGGCCTAGCCGTCCTCCTCCTCCAGCTTAGCCTTAACGCCTAGAGGCCTTCTAGGGCCCTCGGCCCCCCTTCCAAGCTAGGCCGGAACCTTTTTAGGGATTTTCGTGGGCTCTTAAAGCCCTTGGCCCCCTTCCTTGGCCTAGCCGCGGGCCTCCAAGGGCCCTTTCCTTAGCCACTGGCCCTGTAGGGCCTTTTCTTGCCCAGCGTCAGCCCTTAGGGGTTTGATTTCCCTAGCTGTTGCCTTCTTAGGCATCTTTTCCCTCATCTCTGCCCTTGTTTTCCATTTCCAGCCTTTCATTGGCCCTTTCTAGCCCTAGTGTTAGGGTTTCCTAGCCCTAGCTTCTCATTCAGCAATTATTCAGTCATTGATTTAATTTTTCATCTCTAACATTTGGTTTTGCAGCAATTTAGAGCTAACTTGGTGGTTGCAGGGTCTCAAGTCCATTGGAAGTCTATCTGGCCATCTACAAGGCCATTAGGCCTCTTGGTTTGCTCTCTAATTCTTCACTTTCATCACTGTCCTCATTTCAATTTCTGAAGTTTTTGCAACAACAGTATATTTAAGGGCTTAACACATTTGAAATCAAGCCTAAATCCATTAATAATTCACCTAAGGCATCCAGAAATAATCTAAAGTCAAATTGGGTGCATATAATTGAATATTTTTTTTGGATATAAGTTAATTTCCAGATCTGATATATTTGCTACAGCCATATAAATTCACTTACAGTAGTGGCAAAATAACATAATCTTGGTCTAATAATCCATTTACAAGCATATTTTGTCATTGGCCAATCATTTGCATTCATTGGGCTTGCATTACTTGGTACATTTGATCATTTTTGGAGGCTGAAATAATAATTTGAAGTCTGATATACTCTACATAAGGTCTGATATAAAATTTACAGTGGTTAAAAAAAGTGTTAAGGGCCTTCTAGTTTCATTTGGTATTTGTTCCTTTCATCTTGTGGACGTTGGATAATTATTTAATGTTAAATTGGGTGATTTCCTTAGTGTTGCAATCATGTGTCTCTTGGCTGATCCATATTGCATTTCTTCATCATTGGCATCAATTTGCACTCTTGCATTAACACACATAAGTGCTCTAATTGATTTGATAATTGTCTAACGAGATTGACCTAACAAGTAACATTGTGATTAATGCTCTTGTTTCTCATTTGATATCATTGGATAAGTGGATACATTGCTCATTATTGAGTTAAATAGATCTTGTGGATTTTGTAATCTAAGTCACTTTTAAAACACCTTAATTGAATATAATCTTTATTAAGAGATCTAATTGTGTCCATAAGGAGCTCTTCATTGTATCTAATTGGCGTATTGGTGATTCATTGTTATAATCTTGGAGGTTGCTAATTGTGTTAAGGAGCATTGATATTGTCATCTTGATCTTGTTTATCTCTTAAGCAATTGCCTTTTGGTATTATTGGTAACATTTTCTAGTAGTGTTTATCTTGAGCACTTTCTCTTGTGGTGAAGATTGTTATTATTTATTGTTTAAGTACTTCATTGTTCTTAATTGAAAATCATTGTCATTAAGTACTTAAGAACCTTAATAATCTCACCTTAAGAGCACTCATTCATATCTTGCATTTGCATTTTAGGATTAACCTCTTGCATTAATTAATTAACTTCCAAGCGTAAGCTTGGTTGATAGAGAGATAGACCCACCTTTTTCATCTAGCTTGAGGAGTCTAGTATCTCTTTCGTGGTTAACATGGTGACCTTGTAGTCGTCAGAGCCATAGTTTCCGCAACGCCAGAGGCATTAGGTGGTTAGAACCCCAAGGGAGGGATCGTTAATCAAGCCACAACTTGCTTCCCTTTGGTTTCTCTCTCACAACTTACTCTAGAGACTGGCTTCAAAATAGTTGAGAGGAAGGATACACTTAGATAGACATATAACTAAAATTAAATCAAGATTTTGCATCTCACCTAGATTGTAAGATTTGCATCTCATTTAGGATAGAGAAGCATCCTTAAGCAACAATTGTTCATCCGATAACTTGGTAAATAATCTATCTTAAGCAAGTAATTGACTCCATTTAAGGCGTTGGTCTTCCACAATAATCTAATCATTCAACTTGCTAATTTAACCAAGTTGCTAGGCCATTCAGTTGTGTCTCCCAGACTTGTTGGTTGCCAACAAGTCTCCCATCTTCACATCTCATAGGGACTACCCCCCATAGCTTGTTGTAGGGAGACAACTAGAACAGAGAGGGTGGGGATCAGAGTGGCAACCCCCATCCTGAGCATTGTCACATCTTTTCTGTACAGTTTGGGTGACAACAAGACCTATTTACCAAGTAACACATAGTGTTGATTGCCTCTGCCGAGAATTCTTGTGTGAATCTTGCACTATTGAGCATGCTTCTTACCTTATCCAATAACATCGTGTTCATTCTCTCAACAGCTTCATGCTACTACAAGGTATATGGAGTGGTCATTTGGTGTACTATCCTGTGGTTTTTGCAGAACCGCTTAAACTCTTTACTGTGAAAATTTCTAACATGAAATTCTACTGCAGTAACTGATTTATTTCTCCTACTTATTTCTCACAATAAGTTATTTACAAAACCCTTCATTAAACATCAAAGTAAATTCTACTTTAGTTGTCACAAAATAGCATAGAGAAAAGAACAGTGAAATACAAGAACAAGAATCAATCACATCAACACAGTTGTTTTTGGACAATAGTCCCTGGAAAAACCCAATGCAGGAAAATCGGTGCAGCGGATGAGGGTTTGTTTATTATTCTTTAGCAACAATCTCTTTACAAGGAATGATTTGTAGAACATAGAGAAACCTTTGTGAAAATACTTGAGATAATTTTCCTCCAACCACTGGAGAAATTCTGACACTCAAGAGGCCCTCCAGCTTCCACTGCATCACCTCTGCATCATCTCTGCGTCCTTTGCTACGCTGCCTCTCTGAGTTGCCCCTCCGCGCTGTCTCTCTGATGCACTGTGTCCCCTCCTCCTTAGTCTCCGATTGATGCTGATGCCCTCCTCTTCCTTCACCTTGCAACTCTCCCTCTGAAATCGAACTCTTACTTCTTGAGAATCGACTTCCCTCGGGTTACTGAGTATTTGCCCGGTGTGTCTCCAAATGACTCTCAAGTCTTTATTTATACTTTTCCTGTTGAGATATCAATGGTCGTGATCTAATCTCTAATCAATGGCTAAGATTAAATTAGACTTGATCCTTGTCTCCTAGAAGCTTCTCATCCATATTTACATTAATTCACTTTAATTATTTTAATTTCCTAAGTTTTAACTTAGGCACCATTAAAAATAATTAATTATTTGAATAACATGCACTCTGGGTGGAATTTCTCCAAACGATTTCAGGGTCTTGGAAATCTCATGTGTTCTAGCCCCTCCACAAAATTTTGGAGCTAGAGCACATCCGATGCTACCCAAAAATCAACATTTATCACATAATTCATCTCTGTTATTAGTTCTCAACACCTTTATCTTCCTATCTGTATTGTTTCCATGTTGAATTTTCTACAATATACACATTAGAAACCAATCCTCTGATCTGATAATTACTACCTAATGATGTTTAAAAATTTATCTTTATGTCACTGATATCATTGAGCAATTATACACAGAAAATATCAATAGTAATGCAGCAAAAATAGTAAGATCATAAAGAGACAACCATACACAATAGAGACACCAACATTTCCCTAGGAAACCCAAGCTTGGGAGAAAACCAAATAATTATTCTTCAACGAAGTTTACAATTAAATTTCTAGAAATTTGTGCCAAAATCCAAGTCCAAACTTCAATCAATTCGTCCTCTATCTGCTCCCACATGTGATTGCTATAGAAGAGGGATGATAATTCGAATTGGTCAAATGAAGATGTCACATTGTATATATATACAAGTCGAATGGGTGCATTTACCCCAAGGGACACGTAGGCCAACTTTGTTGAATGGTATTGTCATTGATGCCAACATCGGTTCTTGAACACTCTTAATATACGTCATGGATTCAGTTAGTTGGAAACTCCAATGGACAAGGAGCCCTAGTAGGACACATGCCCCTATAGTATGGTCAAGAAGCATCACTTTTAATAACAAAGATGACAAGGAAATTCAAGACTTTTGGGGTCAAGATTGTTTTCATTGGATGGTCCTCGTCATGTCAATTCTAATGGTAGGTGGTATACGCCATAACTCCTCACGGTTGAGGAGATATGCCTTAAAGATTGAAGCCCCATTTGATGGTCAAGAATCCCTAAAGGAGATGCTACAAGCACTGTTTGTCTCTTCAAGGAAATTAAAATGGGCTTATCCTATCCTTGTCAAAGTTAAAACAGGGGAGAATTCTTCAAGGATAATTCATCAAATTTAAATTAAATTGGTACTAAATTGGTGTGGGGTTTTTGGCTCCAATTTTAAAATTTGAAATTGCTCTAGGCGGCTCACTTCTAGAAGCCTCCTCATCTACTATATAAGGGGACTCGTTTTCTCTAAGAAGATGCATCGAACACTGATCTAATATGAATTAGTTCTGTGATGAATTACAACCTAGTGTAGTCTTGCAAATCCAATGTGAAAGGTCAAATTTCCGAGTTTATCATCAAAAAATTTTCGCTGGAGTTTCTACAATATTTTTTGGGCTATTTGCATCATTTCAAGACTAAGGTCTTGTTTGAGTCTTTGAGTTTAAGTAACAGTTTGGTTATTATAAGAAGAAATTTCGGCGTAAATCACATTCAGAAAATCATTGTCGACGCGTTTTGAACCAACCAGTGTGGTTCATCGTCAGGACAAGTTGAAAAATCAGATCTATCTTTGCCAGTTAAATACTTTGAGCAGAGCCTCCAACGGCTAATTAGGATAACGTCTAAATTTGACTAGGGACCAGGGTCAAACGAACCGGTTATAAATTAAACATAAATAAGGGACCTTACCTATATATAAATTAAATGCATAAAGTAAATTTAATTAAATTGGTAGTTTAATAAATTGTTAAAAGTATTAACTATTAATAGATAAATAGAAATTATAAATATTAGTATATCATTTTTTTTTTGAGGTAGTTTTTTTCCTTCAGGGATATTTATATTTATATTTATTTATTTATTTTATTTTATTTTTTTAACTGAATATTATTCTAATATATTTATTTATTTTATTTATTTTTGTATTTTTTGTATTTATTTATTATTATTATTTTTTCATCTAACTTTAAACTTAACCTCCTATTTAATTAAAATAATTTTTTTATAATTTTAATAGTTATATACTAATATTTATAATTTCTATTTATCTATTAATAGTTAATACTTTTAACAATTTATTAAACTACCAATTTAATTAAATTTACTTTATGCATTTAATTTATATATAGGTAAGGTCCCTTATTTACGTTTAATTTATAACTGGTTTGTTTGACCCTGGTCCCTAGTCAAATTTAGACGTTATCCTAGTTAGCCGTTGGAGGCTCTGCTCAAAGTATTTAACTGGCAAAGATAGATCTGATTTTTCAACTTGTCCCGACGATGAACCACACTGGTTAAACGCGTCGACAATGATTTTCTGAATGTGATTTACGCTGAAATTTCTTCTTATAATTGTTATGGATCACAAAAGCCTCAATTCAACCACTAACAGTTTGGTGTGAGATTTTTTGGCCCTCTTAGGGCACAAATTGATGGGATTAATCCAAGTTCTCTTGTAATGCAATCTCATCATATTCGTGGGGCTAATCCGAAGTTTTGAAGCTCATTATTTTCGGCCCTCTCTAAGGTTGATACAACTTGTTTCCAGAGGCCTTCTCGTCTAGTTATCTATGCACTAATTTGACCTCTTCTCTGGAAGACATTCAACCCTCCAAGACTACAATACATAGACTTGTTTGTGACACAATCTTGCTGATCTTGAGGCATAATTATGAGTTATGTTTTCGGCCTCCTGAGAAGAAAAGCCCTAACTAGTTACTCAGTAATTATTGTGAAGTACTCTCATGTGAGGTGGAGCTTTGACCTAGTCACTAAGGCATCTCGACAAATCTTGGTAAGGCTTATCTTCCCATAATGTAGCAATTTTGTGAAAAAGTTAGTTCTTTTGGAGATTGGTTTGAGCCAAATTGAAGTCTATTCTGTGACATTTTGTCTTGAATAATTGTGAATTGTTGCTCTATCCTCTCGGCCTAATTATTGAATGTTAAGGCATCCGATTAAGTCTCTTTGAGGAGTATGCTCCATTGTTTCCTCAGCCTAGTTCTTGTGGTAATCAACATGCATTGAACCTCCTTTCAATGGAAAAATTTAATACAAGCTTGATAAATGGTTTTTGAGAGTTAATTTGGCAGCTCAATGACAAATTCCAATTATGGGACTAGACTCCTTCTCGAGAGTACCAATTTTGACCTTTGAAGCACTTGATTCGGACATGGGAAAGTAGATTTTTGAAGTGGAACCCATAGTTGCACAAATTGTCAAGTTGGCCTAGAGGTTAATTAAGCCCTTCTCTAGTGCCTATAAATCAAGGCCACCTAAAGCTCATTTGGAGATCAATCATCACACACATCTTCTCTCTCCTCTCCTCATTGGGTTGTACAAATTGCAGGGTCTCTTCACATGTGTGGGATGGAAATAAGGATGAGTTGCAGGTGGCCGAAAATCTGAGTTTTGCAGCACTTTGACCAATGTTGACCACTTGTTTTGGAGCTGTTTTGAGGTTCGATCTCTTGGGGTTATTTCTGTTTTGGCAGGCTGAGTTTCTTGGCAAAAGAACTGAGATTTTTTGAGCAGTTTGACCAGCATTGACCGCAGGAAATTGCAGACTTGACCGCAACAAATTCTGTCATTTGACTGAATTTGACAGGGATATCTTTGACTGTTTTGGGCTAAACTTGACTGGCATTCAAGGCCGCATCAATTTCTGCTTTGACCGATTTGATTGGAGGGTTGATTGTTGACTGTTGTGGACTGGTTAGGGCAGACTTTCACTGTTGTTGACTTGGACAAAATTGCAGATTTCAGATAGTTGACCAGATTTGACTTTTCATCATTGGTATATTGGATTTATGGTTGGTTTGACTTGGTTGATAGTCAAAGCCTTTGACTTTGACTCTTGTTGATGGATATTGCTCATTGTACTCTCTGCTAAACATTTTATGACAATCTAATAGAAGAATAATTACAAAGGGTTTTCCCCCTTGTGGGGTTTTTCCCTGGTCTTTGACCAAATTGGTGTCTCTTGTTGATGTGTTGATTGTCTCCTATTTGTCATTGCATTTACTGTTCTATCTTCAATTACTGTTGATGAATGGAAGAATTAATTACTGTTGAAAAGATTGCTAATTGAAGAATTGAATTGGGCTAAAGTAATTGATACAGCATAGAGCAATGTAAAAATTAACATGGTATCAGAGCTAAGGTGAAGGACAAGCCCAAAGGAGACAAGAGTTGAAGCAATCATTTTTGGAAAGTTGAAGGAGCCTATCTAATCAAGTCAAAATGTCTACCTCTTACTTCAAGGAAAATGAGAAGTTGGGTGACTCATCTAACTTTGTTGCATGGAATATCAGGCTGGAAATCATATCAAAAGATAATGATGTTTTGGAATACATACAAGGAAAGGTTCTTGAGCCCTCGGAAAGTGCTCCCGTTGCTGCTTAGAACAAGTATAAGAAAGGTGAGTTAAAAGCAAAGAAAATTATAGTTGATGGTTTACAAGATCATTTACCTGCCAATGTTGGAAATTTGAAGAAGTCTAAGGATATGTATGATAAGCTGGTCAGCATGTATGAAGTCGATCATTTGAATGAAATCATCACCTTGAAAGATCAACTGAAAGATATGAAGATGAATGAAGGAGAGACTATGCAATCTTACATTACGAGGATATCTCATATTAGAGATCAATTGTAGAGAGTTGGGGAAACTGTGCTTGACAGGGACCTGGTGGTGGTAACCTTTACAGATCTCCCTCTAGTTTGGAAAACCTTCATTACCACCATAAGCAATAACAATGCTTTTCTGTCCTTTGATGAACTTGTTGGAAAGCTCACTCAAGAAGAATCGAGGATGATCTCAAAAGGGAGAATTCATAAGCATGGAGGAGAAGAACCCGTTGCATTTGCTACTCGTGATAAGGGGAAAAAGGTAAAAGGAAGGACATTTCTCTTGAGTCAAAAGACTCTAACAAAAGATCAAGGGATATTGAATGTTACAACTGTCACAAGTGTGGTCACTATGCCTGAGACTGTCCAAGAAAGAAAGATGCTCCAAGATTTGATTGAAGCTACAATGGGTACGATGATAGAAGAAGAAGAAATGATGGAAGAAGAAGTGATGATAGAAGAAGGCGAGATGATAGAAGAGGGAGAGACGATCGAAGAAGAAGAGATACTCTGGATGATCGTGAAGAAAGTCCTCGTCCTCAAAAGAAGTCAAGAAACTCCAAGTATGAAAGTAACGTAGCTACTAGTCAATCTGAATACATTCTTATTTCAGCCCTTTCTAGTTCTTCTCCTCCAGATTCGTACAATAGCTGGTTGGTAGATAGTGGGGCTTCTAGACACCTCACGGGTATAAGGAAGTCCTCTCAAATCTGGTTGAGAGGGAGACAAGTTTGAAGTTATTCTTGGGGACAACTCTACATATCCAGTGATGGGCTTTGGTACTGTCAAATTTGATTTGGACTATGGAAAATCTATTATTCTTCATGAAGTAATGTATGTTCTGGAACTAAAGAAGAACCTGATATTTATTTCTGCCTTGGAAGACAAAGGAATGAGAATAGTCTTCATTAATGGAAAGGTACTCTCTTGGCTGAAGGGATCTCGGATGAAAGATGCCTTTATCTTGGGATCTAGAGTGGGAGGACTATATAGAGTCACTGGAAGACCTCTTCTAGCAACGGTCCATGACACCAATCATCAAAGTGAGCTATGGCACCGAAATAAAGAAAATTCAAGGGGACCATTCCCCTCTAACAGGATTAAGACCAATGATAATTTTGAACAGAATGAAGTAGCTATGAGAGAACAAGTTTGGAAGGATATTGTGGCTAAAGAATCAATTATGAAGGATGATGTATGGGATGGTGCAAGTTCAAAATGGCTATACAAGGAAGAAGTATGTGTTGCGCAGCCTCAAGGGTTTGATGTACAGGACAAGAAGACTCACATTTGCAGATTGAAGAAAGCACTATGTGGTGTGAAGCAAGCTCCTTGAGCCTGGGATGCCTGAATTGATGGTTACCTGGTGAGGCTTGGATTCACAAGAAGCAGTGTCGATTTGAACCTCCACTTCAAACTGGTCCAAGGTATGACTTTGATTTTGGTTTTATATATTGACGATCTATTCCTGACAGGTAGTGAGCCTCCGATGATCAAGCGTAAGAAGGATTGTGGTCTGAGATATACTTCCAGAGATATGAGATTATATGGATACACTAATGATGATTAGGCTGAAAGACTCTGTCATACTTTGACTAATGAGCAGATTGCAGACATAGAGCAACATGGATTGATGGATGTGACCCTCCCGAGTAAGGGTCTGGGCTGATCAAGGACACTGAGCTAACTCTTCCCCCCTGTTTGAGCTCCCAGGGAGAGGAATTGAGTCATAGAGCTCCTGGGGTTAAGGGACCTCTAGATTTAACAGAGTATACCCCAGTTGGCATTTGTCTTTCCTACCCATTTGGCCAAAGGGTGTTGGCTGCTTGAGTTAGGTGTGATCCTTATTATTTATGGTAAGTGTATCCCGCTCAAGCTAAATATGCAAGTGTTCTACCACTGACTCTTGAGGGTCAAGTTGGGAAGATCAACAAATAATAGGATAGGTGTGATCCTTACCATTTATGGTAAGTGGTATCCCTCCTATTATCACCAGGTAGTGGGATAAGCACGATCCTTACCTCATAAGGTAAGTGGCATCCCTCCTATTGTCTGTAGGTTTCCCGGGTCGTAGCATTGGCTCTTCGCTGGCAGAGCTTTCCTAGGTCATAGCATTGGCTCCCCGCTGACAGAGGTTTCCCAGGTCGTAGCATTGGTTCCCTGCTAGCAGAGATTCCTGGGTAGCAACATTGGCTCCTTGCTAACAATTATTTTGGGTGGTAGCAATGGCTCCTCGATGGATAGAGGGTGGTAGCTGAATCTCCCCTATGATTCTTCTTACATTCGAGAATGTTACAACAAATAGAGTTGAGTAAAGATGGGACATGATATGATGAAAAGAATCAGGATACTTATGATGATCACATGATGCAGTTGGAATTTCTCCCTAGTTGAGAGGGAGTGTTAATTTGGCAACTCAGTGACAAATTCCAATTATGGGACTAGACTCCTCTTCTCAAGAGGACCAATTTTGACCTTTGAAGCACTTGATTCGGACATGGGAAACTAGATTTTTGAAGTGGAGCCCACAGTTGCACAAATTGTCAAGTCGGCCTAGAGGCTAATTAAGTCCTCCTCCAACACCTATAAATCAGGGTCACCTCAAGCTCATTTGGAGATCAATCTTCACACACATCTTCTCTCTCCTCTACTCATTGGTTTGTACAAATTGCAGGGTCTCTTCACACCTGTGGGCTGGAAATAAGGATGAGTTGCAGGTGGCCGAAAATCTGAGTTTTGCAGCACTTTGACCAGCGTTGACCACTTGTTTTGGAGTTGTTTTGAGGTTCGATCTCTTCGGGTTATTTTTATTTTTGGCAGGCTGAGTTTCTTGGCACAAGAACCGAGATTTTATGAGCAGTTTGACTAGCATTGAGAGTAGGAAATTGCAGACTTGACCGCAACAAATTCTCTCTCCTTTGACCGATTTTGACAGGGATATCTTTGACTGTTTTGGGCTAAACTTGACTAGCATTCAAGGCCGCATTAATTGCTGCTTTGACTGAGTTGATTGGAGGGTTGACCGTTGACTGTTGTGCACTGGTTAGGGCAGACTTTGACTACTGTTGACCTGGACAAAATTGCAGATTTGAGATAGTTGACCAAATTTGACTTTTCATCATTGGTATATTGGATTCATGGTTGGTTTGACTTAGTTGATAGTCAAAGCCTTTGACTTTGACTCTTATTGATGGATATTGCTCATTGTATTCTCTGTTGAACATTTTATGACAATCTAATAGAAGAAGAATTACAAAGGGTTTCCCCCCTTGTGGGGTTTTTCCCTGGTCTTTGACCAAATCAGTGTCTCTTGTTGATGTGTTGATTGTCTCCTATTTGTTATTGCATTTACTATTCTATCTTCAATTATTGTTGATGAATGGAAGAATTAATTATTGTTGAAAAGATTGCTAATTGAAGAATTGAATTGGGCTAAAGTAATTGTTACAACATAGAGCAGTGCAAAAATTAACAGTCTTCCCATAATGTAGCAGTTTTGTGAAAAGGTTAGTTCTTTTGGAGACTGATTTGAGCCATATTGAAGTCTATCCTTTGACATTTTGTCTTCAATAATTGTGGATTGTTGCTCTATCCTCTCGGCCTAGTTATTGAGTGTTAAGGCATCCGATTAAGTCTCTTTGAGGAGTATGCTCCGTTGTTTCCTCGGCCCAGTTCCTGTGGTTTGATTGTGGTAATCAAAAAGCATTGAACCTCCTTTCAATGGCAAAATTTAATACAAGCTTGATGAAGGGTTTTTGAGAGTTCTTACAGTGGGATAAAATGTGCATTCAGTTGAAGAATATTAATCTATTTGGCCCCTCTCTGGAAAACTGTCTTGTGACAAATTTATGGTGAGATCTTGACTTAGTGCAGACATATCAGATGTTTGATATCAGCATATGCATTCAACACTGGTTGAGGAAGGTCTGGTCATTGTGAGCCAGTGACATCTTTGCCAACAACAGTAGCAAGACAATAAGAGTGTTACAGAGAAGCAAAGTTGTCCAATTCTTTTAGCCAAAAGATCATTTGATATATGCAAACTTAAGGGGCATCTACAGTGGCACTCTTGGCTTGAAAACTTGAGGAGTCTGACAACATTACAGGAACATTGTTTTACATCTGATAACATCTAAGTAGTAATAAGGTATATGACAGTGGACCTCCTAAGGTGACAACAAAGACAATTGGAAGAAGGTCACAGGTCTGATCTGTGACATATAGGACTATGTATTCATTGGACTATAGTGTCAACATCCTTCAGACCAGTCTGTGAAGCAACACGTTGAATGATATATCTTGTGACATCATGTGGGGCCAAGAGAAACTTGGAAATAGCTTCATGTGTATTCTCATATATATCCATCTGTAAGTGTTGTTGTACAAGTGACAGTGTTGAGGACAACAGTAGTAGTTACAAGCGGTATGACTGACAGAGTATAGAGGGCATAGTTTGTTGATGGTTTGCATATTGTTTCCATTGCAAAAAAGTTTGATCATTGACTTGCATACACTACTTCATCTCCTATTTGAAATTGTACCAGTCACTGGTATGTGTTAGTTTGGTTGAGTGTACATCATGATATTGATAAGCTAGGGTTTGTTCTTATGTCTACTCCCATTAGCAGTTAATGTATTGCTGAGCAGTGTTAATGTGCTAGGCAAAGTTGATCTTGTTTGTGACTTGGATCTGGGATTGTTGATCAGTGCTAGGGTTTCAGAGGTTGATGTAACTTGAGCAGAAGTTAACCAAGTTTTATGAAGCAAGGGTTAGATCATTTGAGCAGAGGAATTTGTTATTACAGTTGACGACCTTGTGCCAATATTGCAAATCGACAAAGCCAATAATTTTTTTTGATATTATTTATTTAATTGAGCATAGGTAGATCTAGTCTAAAAATTGTGAAATGTGGTCTTATTGCTGAGTAGGGTGGCAGGGTGGTGCAAGGTAGGAGATTGGAGTCTCCTTTAGGTCGAAGCCTGAGAACACTTAAGGGTGGCAAAGTGGTGCTAGGGTAGGTTGGAGCTTGTGCATGGTATTGGAGCATCCTTTCAGTCAGAGCTGATAAAATCAAGACCTGGTAGCGCCCTTCTGGTTGGAGTTGGTAAATCAGGGCATTGGAGCGTCCTTTTAGTTGGAGCTAGTAAATCAAGGCATTGGAGTGTCCTTCAAGTTGGAGCCTGTAAACCAAGGGGTTGGAGCATCCTTCAGTTGACGCTGAAAATATTGGAAGTTGGAGCTTTGTATTGATGTAAATTTTTGAAGACCTATATTAGGGAGATTTCAGTGGTTCTTCTCTCGGAAGGGTTTCCACCTAAAAATCTCATGTGTATTGTTCTTGATGATTGTGCATTGTTGAATGGTGTTGCTCATTTATGTTTTATCTAATGCTAATGATAATTAATGCTCTGTGAAGTTAAAATTAGCTAATTAAAGTGAAATATTGATTCACCCCTCTATCAGTATTTCCAACAAACTTGTCCATTTTGAGCATACATGATGCCCAATAAAAAATTGAATTTTAATTTTATTTTTCATAAATCTTCTAGGCTAACTTAAGAGACCTCTTGGCATGCAAGAATACCTCCTGATGCTACAAAAAATTCAACACTCCCAATTAGTGCGGTAGGTAATCTCCTTGGCTGCAACAGATTTTCCCTTCGTTGAAATTTCTCCTCTATAAGAAAAGTTCATGAGTTTGCTATGTTGATGCATGTCTATAGATAACTCCATCCTAGAGTGGGCAATGTAACACCTCACATGCACGTTTATAGATCACTCCATCCTGGAGTAGGTAATGTGAGTACCCAGGGCCTTTTATCTCTGGCCAAAGTCCTTTATGTATCCTTAGGTAAATGTGTCAATCTCCTCAGGTCAAAGTCCTTTATGACCTAGCCAAGTCCTTCTGGCAACCAATTCCTTCTGGCTTTTAGGAGAGAATCTGCCCTTGGACCTTTCACCTTACGCCGAAATCCTTTATGGCTTCTCAGGTGAATACATCTATCTCCTCTGGTCAAAGTCCTTCATGACCCAACCAAGTCCTTCTAACTTCTTAGGAGAAGATATGTCCAATCCTGTAATTGCCCTAGGCCATTCATCTTTGGTCAAAGTCCTTTATGACCCAACCAAGTCCTTTTGGATTCTCAAGTGAATGTATCCATCTCCCTTGGTCAAAGTCCTTTATGACCCAACCAAAGTCCTTTATGGCTTCAGGAGATGGTCTGCCCTAATTCTGCAAAGACATCAACATTCCCTCTCAACGAGAGAGACATTCTGCATCATGCCAATCTTGTCTTTGAAGTGTACAAACTTCGCCCTAGATAGAGGCTTGGTGAGAATGTTAACAATCTGCTCATCTGTGTATATGTACCGGAGCTCCATTGCTCCTTTCTATACCATGTCTCGTATGAAGTGTCTTTATCAAGAAGTCATGCAAGAACCGTCTGAAGTCAACAATTTCACGACTTGTGATATAGGTTGCAATATACTTTGATCATGCTGTCCTGAGTGTGAAAAAGGTCAGCTTCTTGCTAAACCAAGATATCATAGTTGATCCCAAGCTCAAGCAACACCCTGATGTGCTCTTTTTGTCCTATGTATCCTCGGACCAATTTGAATATATATATCTTGCAGCTTCACTTCACCACCTGAGACATATCTTAAACCATATCTACAGTTGTCTGTACCATACAAGTACCTCAACCATGCTTTGTTGCAACCCAATGTATCTGCCTTGGCTTGACCATATACTGGCTCAGGGTGTTCACTGCAAAGCAAATATTAGGCCTGGTGTTAACCAGATACATCAAAGATCCAATCATCTTCTTGTACATTGTGAGATCCACCAAATCTGAATGTCCAATCCCAAGAAATAGTGTATCTGACCAAAATCCTTAATCTTCGAGGCCAACTCTCGTTGACATTGAAGCAGGTCTTCTTGTGGTAGTACTCGTTGCTTTCTCTATCATAGAAGCAAACCCTTCTGCCACTACTACTCCCTCTGTCTCGTAAGCAAGTCCTTCTGCTATTGCTGCTTCCTCTGTAACATAAGCAACTACTTTTGTTATTGCTTCTCCCACTGCCACGTAAGCAAGTCCTTCTACTATCTGATATGGTCTCCTCAAAGAAAGACATATTGCTCCTAGAGACCTTCTGTATTTGAGCATCTTGAGTCTTGACAATCTCAACTCATGACATTCTCTAGGAAAGTTGCTCCTTCCACTTTGCCTGAGTCTTCTCCCTTAGAACTGGGACCTCTTCTTGTCATTTGGCACGATCCTGGATGTTTGTACAATTTCTCCCTCTCAAACACCAATCACTCTTGTTGAGTCTATGTTCAAGCCTTTAGGCCATACAAGAACCTATCCATCGAAGATTGGAGCAAAAAATATCCTTGTAGTCCATTCCTTACTAGGAGATTCCTCTTGCCACAACCTTTCTTTGTTCTTCCCGATGCTACCATCTGCTACCAAAACCATTTCCTTGGCAGCCTTCACGATCTACCTGCAAACCTCATTCAGGAGGCCATGAAAGAAGCAATTATAACCAAGCAAAAAATACAAAGAAAGAGGCTAACCAAGGAATGAAAATAATAATAGTAATTAAGGGAGAAAGATATGAAGTACTTATCTTTTGATTAAGAAACAAACTGCTGAGGGTTGTAAGAATTTGTCAACTCCCTCTTGATCCTTGCCTCCTTATAGAAATCATTGAAATCCATCTGCAATCTTAGATTCCTTTGTCTTCTTCTGTGATGGATGCTCATCCTCATCCTCAACATTAGTTGTTGATGCATGCTACTTTCCTTTCCTTTTCCTTGCTTGAACTGTAAGGGCTAGATTTTCATCATCTTGTTGATTTATTGAGTTGCATCTAACATTCCAAGTCTTGCTTTAGGGTTTGATCCCACAAAGCCTAGGACATTCAATAAGCATAAAGACTCCGAGATTAATAGATTAATAAAATCTCCTCAGCGCCCTGATCATAACAACCACCATCTTCTTGATGTTAGGTCCTTTCTTTGCCTAACAAACCTCCCTTTGTAGCCCTAATTTGCCCCTTCTAAAATTTGGCTAGCTACAACAATCTTACAACCCCCTTGATCTATCCTCAAACTGCTCCCTGTTGCCTTAGGACAACCCTTTTCTGCTTGTGTAGGTCTCAACCTACCTCCCAATAGTCTTGGCTGGCTCTGCTTGGCACTTAAATTGTTGCTGCTTGCCCTACCATGCTTGGCACTTAAACTATTATTGCTTTCCCTAATTAGGGCTACTAGACAACTGTCTAGCCCTCTGTTAACAATGCTTTCTTTGTTGTCTTCTATTGTAGGCTTCGACCTACTTCTCCACCATAGACCAGCCCTCAACTAGGGCTTGAATCTGTCTTCTAGCCTGTGTTATTTCCCTTCTTTCTTTTGCGACTTAAACCTCAGACCTTTTCTAGCAGCCTCGACCTCCTCAAATGACCTCAGCCAAATCTGTTTCTCTTGCGGCTACCTAGGCAAGCCCCGCAACCCCTGTGGTCTCTACGACTTGCTAAAACATAGAATAGACTTGCTGCGGCCAGGTGTCTTGTGGATACGACCTAATCTAGACACAGTCCGACCTACAAACTAGGGCTCATACCTCTTTCTTCCTGTGCAACTTCAACTAGGGCAAATCAACCCTTCCTTTCCACAAATTAGACTTCATAGAACTTTGTCCATCAAACTCTTGCTCGTCCTCCTCTTGGTTGTGGCTAGTTCACATTAGCCTCCTTTCTTCGCAATATGAAGTCCTGAACCTTGTCTTTAGTGGCTGGTCTCTCAACAACACTTTGATACCATGTTGAATTTTCTAAAATATACACCGTAGAAACCAATTTTCTGATCTAATAATTACTACCTAATGATGTTTAACAATTTATCTTTATGTCACTGATATGATTGAGCAATTATACACAGAAAATATCAACAATAATGCAACAAAAATAGTAAGATCATAAAGAGATAGCCACGCACAATAGAGACAACAAATTTTACTTGGGAAACCCAAACTTGGGAGAAAACCCGACAACTCTTCTTCTAGGAGAAATTATTCTTCAGCAAGGTTTACAATTAAATTGTCTAGAAATCTATGCCAAAATTCAAGGCCAAACGTCAATCAATCTGTCCTCTCTCTGCTCCCATGTGTGACTGCTATAGAAGAGAGATTATAATTCAAATTGGTCAAACGAAGATGTCACATTGTATATATATATATACAAATCAAATGGGTGCATTTACCCCAATGGACACGTCCCTTCATGAGTTGGGCTGACTTGTCCATTTTGAGCCTACATGAAGCCCAATAATTTTTTTTTATTTATTTATTTATTTATTTTTTCATAAATTTTCTAGGCTGACTTAGGAGGCCTTTTGGCATGCGGGAATACCTCTTGATGCTACACAAAAATCAACATTCCACAGGGGATTTGAACCCCTAAAATTTGCCGAAAACTTCATACTTATGTCTCAGGAGATACATCCATGTCATTATGGAGAAATCATTAGTGAAGGAAACATTATACAGAGATTGACCTAGTGACTTTAGTGGTATTGAATTAAATACATCACTATGAAATAGAACTAGGATCCCCTTTGCTTGTGTATCACTAGATGATAATCTAACATGTTTCTACTTCCTATAAATGCAACGTTCACAACAATCAACTTCTAGAGAATTACCAAGCAAACGTTTGACTATACCTTTGCTTTGCATAGCTCGAAGACCTTTCTCCCAAATATGTCACATCCTTAGATGCCAAAGCATGGTTTTATTGACTAGACCAGAGACTGACTTGTTGATTCCAAGAACAACACCATTGCATCCAGTCGGGTTGACTTGGCTTGACAACTTGTACATTGCCCCAATCCGAATACCTCTCTTCGACACCATCACAGTGCAAACCATCTTACACGAATCCTTCTTGAATATGGTATGCACCCCTGCATCACCTATTTGATTGACATATATCAAGTTTTTGGCCAAACTTGGAATGTGTAGCACACTTGACAATGTTCTACTCTGACTATACTTGAGCATCAATCGAACTCAACCTTGACCTATTATCCTGGTTGTCGAGTTTCCCCCTAGGTAGACATCTGCTCGATCATATTCTTCATACTTGGAGAATCACTCCTTGTGAGGTGTCATGTGGTAGGATGCTCCTGAGTCGAACAACCATGTGTCATGATTTGATTTTGTACTCGTCAAAGCTAACTACACGTCCCCACCTTCATCCAAAGTTCTTCCTTTAGTTTATTGCTCGTTGGATCCCTTGCTCTATTCAACAACCTTCGACTTGCAATCTCTTTTTAATGTTCTGCTTTACTACATTTCCAGCTTCTTCTCGTCGACCTCTCAACAACAATGCATCCTTGTTTGATCCTTCCATGTTTTTCACCTCATCTCCTTTGATAACATTGATGCGACCACTTCATCAAGTGTGAGTGTGGTCGTATTACTCTCAATAGCCATGACTAGACTATCCCATGGGTTTGGAAAAAAACACAATAGCTTGCTACTTTTCTCCTCTGTTACAAAAACATCTACACTCAATAGCCATGACTAGACTATCCATGGGTTTGGAAAAAAACACAATAGCTTGCTACTTTTCTCCTCTGTTACAAAAACATCTACACTCAATAACTAATTGGTCAAAATATTGAATGCATTTATGTGTTTTGTGGATGAATCACCCTCTCTCATCCTTGGAAGATAAATTTTCTTTTAAAGAAACAACTTGTTGACCAATGATTTCTATTGGTACGAGTTTCCCAACTTATCCGCACAACTTCTTGGCCATGTCTTCCCTCGAGATGTTCAACTACATTGAATTTGCAAGATAAAGTCATGACTAAAATTGTACCCATTTTTCTTTTATGTTTATGCTAATCCTCTATTGACATCCTTGTTGGAGGGTGTTTTGGGATGCACAATGGTCCTGTTGACCACTACGTGTCAACTTCCCATAGCAGTACACCCCCTTTTCTTCGCAAAAGGGATAGTGCTTAATCGACATGTCCGTGACATTTGACAGTCATTGTCGACTTGATCAATTTATGTTGTAAACCCAGTCTGCATGTGTGAATTGTAAATAATCTTAGCAGAGTTGAGTCATGTATGTAAATTGCCTAGGTGGACCTAATTTTCTAGTGATAATCTACGTTCCGGAAGGTTTTTTGTCTCACCGATCCATGATCGGCAAAGTTTTCCTTTAGCCAACCCCAAAGCCGAAATGAATTTTGTCATTATAATTTTAGAGGAATCCTAGTGTGTTGATCTGCTAGATTATATTTGGTCGCAGAATTGGGTGGTCTATGAGGGTCTATGTCAAATGGGTTTTCCCCTTTGAGATGTAAAATTGTAAAAGTCATGATGTAAAGTGTTTTGAAGGTTAGAAAATGTTTTAATCCCCTCATAAGTCCTAGGTCCTAGGTGATTTTTCCAAAGGCTAAGTTCGAGGATCCAAAAATAAAAATTTAAAATTTAAAAAAAAAATTTAATTAATAAAAAAATTTTATTAAAAAAAGGAATATATATATAAAAGATATAAAAATAAAAAAATAAAAATAAAAAAAAATAATAATAATAAAAAAAATAATAAAATAAAATAAAAACTTAAAAAATAATAAAATAAAAATATTTTTGAATTTTTTAATGCATTAAAAATTCGACGGATGAGATTAAGAGATATCTTGATCCTCACAACGGTCGAGATCACTTTAACATGGATCACTTGAACTAGCCGTTGGGATTTTTTCCTTTAAATAGGGTGCTAGGGGTCATTTGAGATCAGATTCGATTTGTGAGTCTTGTGCTGAAGAAAGCTCTCCTGTAAACTTTTTCTGGTGCTAATAAAGAAAGACTTTGGGGTTAAAAATCTTGCTGGTGTTACTCCTCCAGAAATGCTGTAAGATTGTTTTATTTTTCTGCATAATTTTATTTTCAGCCATTGAGGATAGCTTAATGAAGATTGATCTAGGCACAGGTATCTTGTCTGATCTTTGGGGTTTGAATGATAGTTTAGATACCGAAATATAGTGGCAGGTATCTCCATTTGATCGGGGTTTCGCTATTGTTTTCTCCTTCTATGTTGATGGTTGATTTTAAGCTATGCAGGAAATCCTTTTTTTTAGATTACCGGGCGTTAGGGGAAGTTCTCGGCTGAACCAGCCAACTCCCGGATTGTGTTTTCTGAAAGAGCCCAGCCAGTTCTTGATCCCGGGCTTATCATTTGAAATTTTTTATTAATGCATGCAGGGTTTTCTGAAGCACCTCACATTAAGTTTGAAATTCTGAAAATATAACTGTGGATTATTGACAAATCTGGCTGCTAAAGAGCCTTAGATCTGTAAATATTGTAAATTCATAGCTGGTTTGTAGGGTTTTATTTTTAATCCTTGCATATATTTTCTGGGTTTTTTGTTTTCCATTTGCAGGTTGCAGGTCTGGGAAGAAATCTAGTTTTTGCAGGGTCTCTGTTTTGGCTGTCCAAGGGTTTTAAATTCTGTTACTTTCAGATCTGGAAATCTTTTGAGAGGGTTTCATCTCCAGAACCTGAAAACAAGTGGCTGCCTCCTGCAAACACCAGATCAAAGCAGCATTTTATCCACGCATTTTTTCTCTCCGCAGCTCCTCATTTGCTGCAAACTCCTGTACGCTGCCAAAGTCTGCAAAATTATTACACTGCTCCAATCATTCCATGCATTTCTACCTGCATTTTTCTGAAGCCTTTTGATCTACTCCAACGCTGCCCATTCAGTCAATCAAATCCGCATTTCAAAGAAAAGTTGCAGCCGTATTCTTTTTTGAGGCCCTTCTCAACCTGCGTCTATTTTCACACTTCCTCCAGCAGCTCTCGTTCAATCTTACTAATCCGCAGCTCCCTTTGCTCGAAGCGTCATCCCTCTCTCTGCGTCCATTGCTTTCTCATCTCCACGCAGTCTTTCAGTCATCCTCACACACTCATTTTTTTTCTCGAGCTACCAATCCTGCAAGCGTTCCCTCCTAGCCGTCACAGGTTTGCAAAGCCATTGTCTAATGTTGCTCTCCATCCGCTGTTGAAGAAATACAACACGCTGCTCCAGTTTTTGTTATCGATCCGTTGTTGAAGAACTCATCTTGCAAACGCTCAATTGCAGATCGATTCCAGCTGTGCCTTCCTTCTAGACATCACCTGTACACAAAACAGTTTAAAAAAAAATATTTTAATAGCACGGGCCAGGTAACGCATTTTTGTGGTATTACGGCTGAACTGTTTGTGCGTAAATCTCCTCTCCGTCTGCGTAGGAATAAGTCGTTTTTGGCCCAGCGTAAATGCATTTTCAGAACGTTAGATTTTGGTTTCATTAAATTTAGATTATAGTTTAGTTAGGGTAGCGTTTAATCTATTATGTATTGCATTTTTCCGTTTAGTTTTTGCTTTAGTTTAGCTCAGTTTTTTTTTTTTTTAGATTTTAATTTAAATCATTGTGTTTAGGTTTTGATAAAAAATTAAAAAAAATATATGAAAAAAAGAAATGTCGATTTTCAATTTTTTTTAGATTTTGTTTTATTTGATTTAGAATTTTTGAGTTAGCATTATTTTAAATTGATTTAAGCTTTTATCAATTTGGTACATAGTTTTAGTTTTCTTTCATGTTTCAAAAAATAAAAATTTTTAAATTTTCATTTTACATTAAAGTTTAGGTTTTTAGATTTTAAATTTAGATTTGATTTTTTTTTTTAATAGTTTTAGATTAGTTTTCTTTAATCTTTGTTTCATTTTTAGTTTAAGAATTAAAATTCATAAAAACTATAAAGCTTTTAAAAATCATAAAAAAAAAATTTAGATTTTAATTTTATAATTTAGTTTAGGTTTTATTTAAAAAAAATCATAAAAATATAAAAAAAATTAAAAAAATCCTAAAATTTCATAAAAATTATAAAATTATAAAAAGAGGCATAAAGAGTTTCTTTCCTTTTAGTGTAGATTTCGATATTATTTAGATTTTTGATTTAAAGGTTTCAAGTTTTGTCTGAAAAATATAAAAATATTTCGAGAAAGTCTTTTGCCAGTTTAAGTCTTGGCTCGGGGATTTGCCATGTTTGCGAAATATCTTTTCTGTTGAGGCTAAATTTTTGATGTGGAATTAATGTTTATCATTTTTTTTTTTAACATGCTTGAAGATTAGCTACATGAATGAGATATCTGGTTAGCGTTTAAAATTTCAGGTTGTGTATCGAACTTTATCCTTCGAAATATTAAATTGCTGGAGTATCATTAAACCGATAAGCATTTTCTTGCAGTTGATAAAAGTTAATCTTCGCTCGGGTTATTTGAATTTAAATGATTGCTCTACATGGTTTACATTTCTGCAACATTTAGTAAGTAATCATTTAAACATTAACTTCATAAGGCACTAGTCTATTTAACAAATCATTTTAGTGCTTGTTCTTTCGTGTCTCCCAACCCAACTGGTTCACTGTTGGTCATCCATTTCCCTATAGGGTCTACCCCCCTTAGCTGCGGGAGACAGGCTTAAACGGAGAGATCGGGGATTAGAGTGACAGCCCCCGGTCTGAACGGTGTCGTGACAATCTGTGCGACAACAGGTCCACAAGGAGATTTTTCATTTTAATCTTCTAGAGCTTAAGATTTTGGCCATTAATTTTCTCGATCTCATATCTTGTACTGCTAGCCATCCTTTAATTGAAGTTTTATCTTAAGACTCCCACTCGAACAGGCTTATCTCAGACCTAATCAATACTACCTTTCTTGATAAATCCATGTCCAAGATTCACAAACTTTGATGGTAGAGGTGTCTCCCCTGAAGCCAAAATGTGCTCTGATACCAAAGGTTTGACGTTAAATACTAGATTTACAATTCTAATACCAAACTATGGAAATGTTGTGTGATCTTTATCATTCTTGAACACTCTTTATGTCCAATTACAGAGTTGACTAGATATATAAACCAATTTAGAAGCTCAGTTAACATAAAGCTTTAAATGCACATGAGAGAACTTAAATAGCAAACAATAAACATTGACAAACCATAAAGATTCACACAGTACACAGATATTTTACCCTGGAAACCCTTAACCGAGAAAGCCAACCAACCTTTGAGCTTCACCACTTTTATATTTTCAATCGAACATTTAGCCATGGTATAATTAATGTTGACCTTCATCTTCACCTAAGACCAATGCGCTCATACATCACCCAATCTCTATTGATCGTGAGCCTTCATTACTCTGCATCAGCCTTACATCATGCTCTATTTATAGGCACAAAACCCCTAATTGGTAGATCCTGAATTGGTTACAGATGGTTGAATCCTATTGGCCAAGTTCTCAGGAACCTTGGTATTCGTAACCGTTTGACAGTTCTGGCTATAGTCATCGTCTCTTCAGCCACTAGTTGATCACTAGTCTTAGTGGACTATGTGCATGTGCCAGATTGTGATCCCATCAATTGCTTCAGTCAATTACTGACTTTCATTAATTGCTCGAATTCCCATTGACTTCAACTGTGGTAATTGATTTTGACTTCACCATTGACCCGTTGACTCGACCATTGTCTCATCTTCGACTCAACTATCGACTAACTAACCTAACAACTTGACTTTGATTGCTCAATCAACTTGCTCCTCAACTTTCTCTCCTAGTTGATTGTCCTTGACTAGATTTGTTAAGTTTCATATTTAGTTGACTTGCCCATCTAGTCAACTGATTGACTGAACTCCAGTAGATTGAGATTACTTGCAAAGAATAAAACATCTCAACAAGCTTAAGAAAGCCTTGTATGGACTCAAGTAGGCACTGAGAGTGTGGTATTCTATGATTGATGGATCATGGATATTTGTAGAGTACGGGCTTCATGAAAAGCAAAGCAAATTCTAATTTGTATTATATATTTTTTTAGATTGATTTTGTTTTGTTGGTGTTGTATGTGGATAACTTGTTTTTGACAAGTACTAAGGAGCTCATTACAAGGTGCAAAACAAACATGGCAACTAAGTTTGTGATGAATGGGGTTGGAGGTTTGGCAGAGACCAATGGAGATTTTCCTTGGGTAGGGTAAGTATGAAAATAGATCTTGAAGGGGTTTTAGATGGAGGATTGCAAATCTATGGCAAACCCCCTAATCACTAATTTGAAGAAGGTGACAACTTCAGATTCAAAGTTAGTGGATCCCACGATGTAGGAAGTTGATAGGTTCCTTAATGTATTTGGTCAACATCAGGCTAGATATATGTTTTACAATGAACACCTTGTGTTAGTTCATGGTCGAGCCAAGGAAAGAATGTTGGGTAGCCCTAAAAACATGTGCTCAGGTATTTGAAGGGCACAATGAAGTATGGCCTAAGATATGTTGAAGATGGTGAAATGAAGTTGCAGGGCTATTAGACTTAGATTGGGAAGACAATGTTGCAAACAAGAAGAGCACCTCAGGGTGTTGCTTTAGCTTGGGATCAACAATGGTATCATGGTTTAGCAGGAAGCAGACTTTTATGGTAGTTAGTTGAGCAGAGGCATAATACATTGTATCTATTATTGCTAGTAGCCTAGTTGTGAGGTCATCTAGCTTCGCAAGTTACTTGCATGATTGTTTGATGAGGAGATGGAGCCTATAGAAATTTATTGTGATAATCAGAGTTGTATCAAACTCTCTAAAAATCTAGTATTTCATGATAGGGCCATGTTGCCGCAAAATCTAACAGGATTTGGAGAGGGGAACCCTACAAGGCATAAACTAGACCAAGAGACAACAATGGGGTAGTGGCCCACTGCCACCACAGCCAAAACCCTTGCTCTTTATGGATTTTCATTGATGGGAGGAGTCCCAGTATGTGATAAAGGTCACCTATGTACGATATTCTGCGTAGAATGTATTAGATGATTTGACTAGGCCTCCTACAACATAGACACAACAATGGCTCAAGGCTCCAAGGGGAGGCAATTCACTTTTTATGTAGAGGCCTAGGGCTACAAACACAAGACCTAGGTTTTGAGTAATTTGTTGTGTTTGAGTCTCCAAAAGTCAAGGCTAAGAGAAAAGGTTTCCAACAATGTGTATTAACAAGGTCATGGTTCATCAAACCTTCAAGAAGTCCCCAAGTTGAAGGAAGATAAAACTAGGGTTTCCCTCTTAGGGCAAAGAACTAGGGTAAGAGAATTTATGGATGAAATTGAAGTGGATGCCCACCCAAAGGATAGGTTTTGTGGCAAATGGTATCCTCTTGATGTTTAAGTTCTTTCAACCCCAAAGATTCTACTTGCCTAGGGATTCGCATCAAGCCCTAGTTTATTATCTTAGCCTTGAAGGGGCCGAAATTTAAAGGAGAGAGAAAATGGATAAGAAAGGTAAATGATCACCAACCAATTGGACCAGTCCCTTATCCCTTAGGAGTATGGAGTCAATGATGTTTCAAATCAGCCAAATAGTTTCTAAGGAGGCCAAAATTTTGATGCCCTAGCTACCAAAATTCCAACAATTACCTATCAAGGGAAGAAGGATTTTTCATGGGAGATCTACCAAGAGTTCACTACTAAGGACATTCATTTGCATACTATGTATGAGTAATGCATGCAATAGATCATTTAGATTTAACATTCAATATATATTCAACAAAATTAGGGCGCTATTGCAATCACTAGAATCAACAAAATTCCATACATTAGACATGTAAGAGAGAAAATGGATAAGAAAGGTAAATGATCACCAACCAATTGGACCAGTCCCTTATCCCTTAGGAGTATGGAGTCAATGATGTTTCAAATCAGCCAAATAGTTTCTAAGGAGGCCAAAATTTTGATGCCCTAGCTACCAAAATTCCAACAATTACCTATCAAGGGAAGAAGGATTTTTCATGGGAGATCTACCAAGAGTTCACTACTAAGGACATTCATTTGCATACTATGTATGAGTAATACATGCAATAGATCATTTAGATTTAACATTCAATATATATTCAACAAAATTAGGGCGCTATTGCAATCACTAGAATCAACAAAATTCCATACATTAGACATGTAAGAGATAGATATTCAGAATTTAATTCGACTAACAAGATAACATGCAAATAGTCCATATCATTCATCCAAAGAATAGCTCCAAAGTGCAACGATTTAGCTCCAAATATCAAAATGCATCAAAGATCCAAATATCTCCACAAGTTCAAGAGGTCGAAATGCACAAGTAGGCCGAAAATATCCAACTGTGATGTGATGAGATACAAGAATGTTCAAGCCTCCTCTATTTATATGAGGAGGCTGAGTTCTTATTTAGCCTAAAATCCCTCTAAACGATAAAGTAATGTGCTAGGTCACAAGGCAACCTAGTATCCTTTGAAAAACAAATTAATTCTTCATGTGCGAGCCGAAATAAGCAAAAGTATTGACGTCATGCAAGCATAAGCCTTTCTAGGGTTGGCGTTGAGGGCAATAGGTGTCATGATGTGTGTAGAAGCTCTCTAAAATCAACCTCTAGGGGTTGGCCCCTAGATCTCTGACATAATCCATCTGTGGACCCCAATTTTGGCTTTGGGGCACAAAAGTGGTCTCATGGGTCTCCAAGTGGCCAAAATGCCTGTCTCTTCTCCAATGTTGAGGGCTCTCATGGTGCTACTAGCCCTCCCATGTCTCAATGTGTGAGACCATCCTCATCTAGGCCCTGGATTGGCTTTCATCCAACTGATTAGTGCTAAGTTGACTGGGGGCATGCTGGTCCAGGTGCATCATCCCATAAAAGTCAACAATGTGGGGAAAAGTGTTGGAATATTGTGGTGTAAGAGGTGCCCAAGGATGTCAGTGATGCTCTGCAATTGTCTAGAGTCCCATGGCTCTCAATGCTTCACCTGTGGGTGTGCATATGTCCTTATGGAGGACATAGACTCCAGTTAAGTTTCTCAAACCTATAGATGGAACCACCTATCAATTACACACAATATCCAGTGCTGCAACTTTCACCATTAGGTACATTTAATCATTATTGCATCTAAGTGAACCAAGCTTGAAAGTAATGGACATGTAACACTTCATACAAGGCTTCCCTTCCAAAATTGTGGCTTTGGTCACGTGACGTTGTTACCTCCCTAGATAGGAGTGGTGAATAGACGATCCTATTAGATGCTCTCAACTCCCAAGGGGAGGTGACATGTCCTTGGTCCACCCTTCAATGGATAGGTGTTATGTGAATAATGATGGAATGGAGGGGAGAAGACTTCATGGCCAAGTGCGATGGTCAAAGGGACCAACCTTTTGGGAATCCTCATCCTAGGTGTATAGATGTGATGAGGGAGAAATTGTGGATGCATAAGTTACCAACTCGACCTTTGTTTTTTTTTCACCCATCTTGATTTTTCTTTGTATTACTACTCATAGCTCAAAGGGTTAGAACTTGCTTTGTGTGATGTATAACAATTATTACCCCCTCAAGGATGGGGCAATTCATCGCCCATCAGGGGTTGGGACATGCAAGGGTTCCTTGTTTTCTATGAAATAGGACAACATTGGCCCAGGAACCGGGGGACGGCCATATGAGTGAGGCAGAGCTCATGCTTGGATTTTGCTCACATGCTAATTTTTATGCCCTAACCATCTTTTGCATTTTTAATATTCTTTTCTTTTCCTTTGTTTTGTGGCCGTTATATGCTCTTTCTGTTTCTTTAGTTGCATCAACCTCTCAAGATACATTTCTAGGCCCTACCCAGGTATGAGGATGTGTGGGTGCCAAATCCCAATGAACCAAGTTGAACCAAAAGAATGGAGGTGGAATGGGGGCTTGTAATGTAAGATGGAAAGTGGTAAGTATGGAATAGGAAGAGATGAGGCTATGCTATCTCAATCATGGCTTCCCAAGTAGTGCTCCTCCTATACCCATTAGGCCATTAGTGGAGGTCCCACTATACTAGGATTGAAAATTAATCCACCAATTTAAGGTTAATGAACAAGATCACAATCAAGACCCTTCTTTCTTCCAAGTTACCCCATAATCCATGTCAAATGCCCAAATACAAACAAGTATAAGCACCCAATTGCAAAATGAATAAAGTACCTTTTGATTAGAAGCCCTCTGGGTGGGTAACAGGCTAAGCATATAGATATTAGATATCACTTCATATGAGATAGGGTTCAGAGGGAAGTAGTGAAGCTCCAACATATTCCTACAGATCAACATGTCATTAATATTATATCTAAGCCCTTGGCTAAAGGGAAGTTTGAGACATATACAAGTAAACTTGGCTTGGTGCACAATTCATTCCTCAGTAAGAGAGAGTGACAGTTATAATTCAGATAGGAACTTCCACACATGTTCATTATGAACATGCGAGAAGTAGTTAGAGATATATTTTTGAAAAGTAATTCTAATTTTGAAAAAAATAATTTTATTTTGTAATTCACTTTAGTTAAAAATGTGAGTCTTATTTTAGCAATTGAATCTAAAATTGCACTTAACTAATAGTAATTTTAAAAATATATTCTCCACTAAAATTACAAGGAGAGGGCAAGGTAGAGGCTTTTACACACACTTGAGCAGTTGAGCAAGCAAGAGAGAGTAGGTAGCCAATGAAGATGCATTCCCTTGCAGCACACTATTTGAGACACCAGTTCTGTACACTTGTTTAAACTTTAGACAATATTGTAAAAATCTGTACAGCGACATTGTACAAAATTCATACAATCTATACAACAGTGACATTTTCAGCAGTTGTACCTCTCTAACAACTTGTAGAAGTTCAACTTCAAGGCTCTTATGGTATCCATCCATGCTGTTTTTTTTTGGGTAGCGTATGGAAAACACTTGTAAGTTTTTCAAAGGAATGAAAGCTGATTTGAAGGAATAATTGCCTGTGTGTGAGAAATAAATATTAATGCTTCTTTTGTTTAATTTCTAGCTATTGTGTGATTGATGCTATGGTCAAAATTTAATTTCAGCATTAACAAATTAAGCTATCTACTTGTTTGATTGAGATCATAGGGACATTAGTCACCTAGAGCTTGAAATTTTAAGAGTCTTTTCTCTAATTAGAAGGTGTTTTTCCTTTTTTTTGACTTGTTTTTTCAGATTTAGAAAAGATGCATGAGTTAGGAAGTGTTGCTAGATTTAGATAGGGTGGTATTTCCATAGATAGAAGAATCATGCATGCATGCCTTCACCCTTTTCTAGTGTTAATGATATTCTAGGCAGGTTTCTCATGCAAACTAGGTGCACTTTTCTAGGTAGCGTATTGGTAGGGCTTCCTAGTTTGGTTGAACCATAGGGATAGTCTAATTTTCTGATTCCTCAACTTTTTCTTCATCTATAAAAGAAAGGCAGGTTAAGGGTATTATTCATTGAGTTTTGTCCTTGCGCTGTTTTTTTGTTTGTTTAGAGGTGTGATTGGTTTCTACAATTTTTAGCTTATCGTTTGGTTTTTAGTGATCCATGTCTTTGTAGATTGAGTGATTCATATTAAAAGTTGGTTACTTGGAGAAGGATTTTGTAGGTTTAGGTCAGAATTTGTGGACATTTTGGAGGTAGACCTACTAATGTATGAAGATGAGATTGATTATTCAATAGATTCCCTAGAGGGTGTCCAAATGTTTTTGAAATGATCATCTAACAACTTCGGAAAATTGGGTGGAGGTGAGGGTAATAGTTCTGTGGCCAATTTGACAAAAGGGTGGGTATGGAGGTAAGGTGCCTGGTGGGTGGTTGTTAAAGGGGTGATAACTAAATACCATCTTATGAGGGTAGTAAAAGCAACTTTCATCTCTTTCCTAGATGTAATGATGGCTTTGACACTTTCCAGATGGATAGTCAAGGTGCCTCTGGTTCTTTAATCTTGTCACTTTGGAGGGTTTTAGAATGGTGATACCTCTGTGCCCTACGCCAACTTGTATTATGTCAAGACTCAACCCTTTTGATTGACTTCTTAGCTCCATTGGGAGGTGGGAACACCCATCATTTTCGTGAAGATTTGTGTTGGCGAAGCAAAGTTAAATGCTGGAAGGAGATTGCGGTGAATTTTTGGAAGGAGGCTCCATTGAGTCACGGTGCAGGGGATTTACTAGGGAAGATTATTGGATTGTGGGGGGGAATACAAGAAGAGGTATGTAAAGAAAAAAATGGATTAGGTCAAATTGGTACTTGGGGATGATGTCAAAATGCACCAAGTAATAGAATTTTCTACTCAAGCATTGGTTGGTAGATTCCACGGGAGAGTCATTTGTGAGAAGTCACTAAAGGAATGGTTATAGATGGAGTGGAAACTACAGATTGACTATATTCTAGTCTCTCACATTCTTCTAGGGGATGGATGACATACATCTTTAAGACTACTAAGGATGCAAAGATAATTGTGAGCTCCCATTGGAAGTGGGGTTATTCACCTTTGACTATTAAGAGGTAGAGTCGCTTTTTTGATGCAAGGTTGGAATGGTCTGGAAGCTTCCTAGTGCAAGTTAAACTTCTAGGGCTCCCACTCAAGTGCTGGTCTTTGGAGGTTTTTAAGGAGATGGGGAACATTTTGGGCACTTTTACAGAGGCAAACATGTGCCTTTTGGAGTCTAATGCCTTTTCTAGTGCCTAGATCTTGGTGGGTGTTGATTTGTGAAACAATTTGACAAAGAAATTGTCATAGAAAAAGGGTCCTCCCATTGTCAAATGTTGGATATTCTAGTGTGCCTTTCCATTGTGCTAGATGCCATAGATATGGTTATTTTGAGGTGGGATGTGAACTTAAGTTTAACAAAGAGTGGTAAGAAGACCAAAAGGAAAATCAAGGAGCATTAGCCTTAGGGCATACCTTTTGATGTTATGCGTAGGGTTGATTATGAAGGAGGGAAGGATTTGGAAGTTGGTTTGGTTATACTGGAGAATGAGGAGAGTATGAAGCTACATAAATAAATTGATTCTTTTTAGTGTTTTGATTTTAAAAACTGGCTAGACTTGAGGATGAACAAGATAGCTAGGACCTCAATAAAGAAGAGGAGGTTCACAGAAATGGGAAAGCTATTGTTGGCTTTGTTTGTTGTAAAAGTTTGGAGGGTGGTGTTTTTGTAGTTACCCCTTTGGAAAGTTCTAAGATAAAGACTTCTTTGGATAGCCAGAGCTCCTCCTTAATGGCGGGAGCCAATCTTCCTATTAGCGATTCAAGTATTCATTGAGGTCTAGAAATGTTGCCCTAGGTCTTCAAGATTCAGGGGTATTAGGTGGTATCGGAATGGTGGATCTCAAAGGGGGGGTTCAAGGCTATGGAGAGGGAGAAAATCTCACCTGGCCATTGCTTAAGCAAAAGACAAGAAGGAAATTTAATTTGGAAACAAATGATATAGTAGGGGTTCTTAGAGCTAACTAAGCCCTCGAGAAAGGGTGCTCATGACTTGCATGTTGTTGAATATATGAGGGTTGGGAAACACCTCGAAAAATAGGCCTTAAAGTGGCTTGGAGCCTTTTGCAAGCCAAAGTTGTTATTTTATGCAAGAAACAATGGGAGAGGGTTCAAAAATGATTTGTGATTAGGGGAATTTTAAGTGGGATTAGGTGTTCATTTCCATTGATTTTGTGGGGTGTTTGGGGGTTTTTAATTTTTGGTTGGAGTAAGAGGGCATTAAATGTTATAATTCATTACCTTTTGAATCAGGTTTAGGTGCAGTTTTTTATTCTCAAGAGTTGGGGAGCACTTTGTATTTTTGAGCATTTATGGGTCCTAGGTAGATAGAGTGGCCTATTGGTACAAAAATTTTGCTATATACTTGTTTAGGCAAAATAACATTATTGTAGGTAGGGATCTTAATTTCACTTTGAGCACAGCTGAAATTTGGATTCAACAGATTTTCTAGGTGGACCTTGAGCACATTCTCCTATGTTGAGATATTTTGTTGTATTTTACATGCATGCATCTTGGAGGGTGAACTTGATGTGGACATTTTATCCTTTTAACTTGATCAAAGGGCCTATTTCTAGTGATGCAGCCTCTCTCTTGGAGATATGTTGCATATTCTTCATATTTTTAGAGGGTTCAAAAATGATTGGTGATCAGGGGAATTTTAAATGGGCCTAGGAGTTCATTTCCATTGATTTTATGGGGTGTTCAGGGGGTTTAATTTTAGTTGGACGAAGAGGCCATTAAATGTTCTACTTCAATGTCTTTTGAATCAGGTTTAGGTGCAGTTTTTTATTCTCAGGAGTTGGAGAGCACTTTGTAGTTTTGAGCATTTCTGGGTCTTAGGTACATAGAGTGGCCTATTGGGATAACACCTCCAAAAAGAGGCCTTAAAGTGGCTTGGAGCCTTTTACAAGCCAAAAGTGATATTTATGCAAGATACAATGGTAGAGGGTTCAAAAATGATTGGTGATCAGGGAAGTTTTTTAAAGCAAGAATTTGTTCTACTCCTGTGAGTTCATCAACGTGCTTTCCACCATGATGTTGAGTCACTTACCATGGGGGCCTGTGCTTATATAATGTCCTTTCTAGGTTTTGTGGAACGACACTTCCCTGGTCCCCAGTGGTCTGCATAATGTAACTATCTTGAACTCTGTTGAGGTAATATATGAAGCATTTTGAAAACAAAAAAATGTTTGGCATGTTTAGAGGTGGTCTATAAGGTTATCAACTTATCATGAAATTGCACAATAACATTAATATGCTAGCAGCTAGAAATGGCCTTATGTAAGTGTGGGGTAAATGTGACACGTGAACTTGTAGTGCAAGTATTAAACCAGCATGGTGCTGCTGGAAACCCAGGTTTCAGATTCTTTTTATGGGCTGGGAAAGCAGACTGGATACATTCAAATTTCATACCAACGAGGCATACAATATTATGATCAATATCATAAACAGGATGACCCAATTGAAATGATTTGAGCAATGCTGGAAGAGATGAGGAAGATTGATCCTTCTCTGATCACACCTGAGACCTTTATTGTTATGATGAGGAGGTCTGAAGCAATGTTGCACGAAGCGGGAGCGTTTTTTGGAAGCGGGGACGCCGAAGCGTCATTTTCCAAAAATCTAGGAAGCGAAGCGTCCGCGGAAGCGTCTGCTATATATATATATATATATTTTTATTTTTTTGCATTTATACTCA
This sequence comes from Pinus tabuliformis, assembly GCA_031772625.1. NCBI lineage: Eukaryota > Viridiplantae > Streptophyta > Pinopsida > Pinales > Pinaceae > Pinus > Pinus tabuliformis. The sequence goes on from CM062820.1 coordinate 522,883,803, forward strand.
AAACAAACATCCCAAATACCAAATTAATTGTAGAAGACATGAAAACATGCATATTTTTGCATAAATCAAGATAGATATGGCATCCATGATTCCATTGTAGTTACTAGTATGTACAACAATCATCTATATTCTAGCTATTACAAACATACATCAAATTTTTAAGCATATTATAAAACATAAAACATTTAAGCATATTATAAAACATAAAACATAGAGCATATTATGATTTATCTAGCAAGTGAGCAACTGTCAACATTTGTCATGTCCAAAATTCAAATAATAATGTTTACAAAATATGTCACTTGGTCACTGCCAAGCCAAAGAGGTTCAAAATTCAAATTCACAAGTCTACAAGTCTAATGAGTAATCTATGACAAAAAGTAGTAGATTGTGAATATATCTACTAATCTCTCCTCCCACCACGAATAGAATGTGGTGGCGGGCCTCCACGTGGTGGCAATGAAGAAGATGGTGCATGTGGAAGTCGTGGCACTAAAACTGATGAAGAAGAACCCCCTGCTGTTGGTGTTGAACCATGGAACCTAGGAACCAAGGGACCAGATGGGGGTGGGGGTGGCATATCAACACGGTCATCATCATCCTAGAATCGCTCAAAAAATTCATGCAAAAAAAAAAACACTAGTTAACAAAAAAATTAAAAACAGGAATTAGAGAAATGCTTTATAAGGGAAAATTGGAAAATTCATACCACAATGGACATACCTGGATAAGAGCATCCTCTAATTGCTCTAATCGCAACACTCCATCCTCCAAATTGGGCTCCTCTGGATTCTTGTCCCAAATCAACAAGTCTTTATTAGACTTTGCATCTTCACAGTAATGGGACAACAATCGCAAGTTGTAATGAACATAAACCAAGCTCTCTGCCCGGTCTAAATTCAACCTGTTCCTTTTAACACTGTGGATGAAAGAATAAGAGCTCCAACACCTCTCTGCAGAAGAAGTGTTTACCACCTGTGATAGCACCCGCAATGCCAAACTCTGTAGAAGTGGAGTACCCCCTCCATGCATGTTCCACCACTCAAGAGCAGAAAAAGTCTCTCGATCTTTAATTGCACGCATGCTTCCAAATGGACCAGTGTTGAGCGTATAGTTGCTCACCTGTCTCCGTACCAATGCAGCCTCCTCCTCATCAGGGATTAATTTACTCAATGCAACCATATATTTTTTGTGAACCTCTTGATCTTGGTGTGGTTTTCTCCTGCTTCCCCCCCCAGGTGCTGGTGTTGAAAGCCATGATGGATGATAGTATTTAGGTGTCAAAACATATGCTAATGCATGCAATGGAACATTTAGCATTTCCCATCGGTTTTCCACCTCTACACGAATATAATTGTACAAGGTGGTATCTCTAGGCTCAACAATGTCTTTAATCTGCCCCAACATGCTATCCATTTGCTCATACACCTCCCCAATTACTGGTCGATCTGAATCTGCAAACTTGATCATGTAATAAATTGGTTTGGTGAATTGCAAAACATATTTAACCTGTCCCCAAAAGTAACTGTCAAGAACAGTGTCCTTGACTGCATTAGCACCATCTATGTTAGTGTTAATTTCATCCCATGTTTCAGCACACACCAGATTAGTTAAAGCTTGTCTCACCTTCACTAGCCGCCTAAAGGTGAGGTAATAACTAGCAAATCTTGTCTTTGCAATTTTAAGCAATTGCAACTTGGAGTAAGTGCCATAGAAGTAGTTTACCCTTGTATGCCCTGTGATGAATTTAATGAGCTGCTTCCCTCTCCTGTAAACCTCAGCAATCCACCCACATTCTTTGTGTTTCACAATATCATGCATCAAAAGGTTCAATGTGTGAACCAGGCACCCAGACCAAAAGATGTGTGGATGAGTACGCTCAATAATTTTTCCTGCTGCCTTACAATTTGCTGCATTATCTGTGATCACTTGAACCACATTATTCGGACCAACATCTTTGATTGATTTCAATAGGAGATCTGCAATGTTTTGTGCAGATGCAGTGATGGAGGAGGAGTCATGACATGCAATAAATACTGCACCACTAGAAGAAACACCAAGAACATTTATCAAATGTTGGTTTCTAATATTTGTCCACCCATCTGATACAATGGATACCCCAGAATCTACCCACTCATTTGTAAAACGTGTCAAAGCTCTTTGAACCTTAGCTTTTTCTCTTTCTAATAACACTGTTCTAGCTTTCTCATAGTTGGGGGCCTTGTATCCTTTTGGGGCTTCATTGATGGCCTTTACCATTTCATGCCAATAGGGAGAGCGAAGCACATTGAATGGTACACCGCAAGCACAAAGAAAACGGACTATCTTTCCATCCACATCATCCCTCCCAGCAACATTAAGGAAATCCCCTATTGTTCTTCTACCTCCAGAGCTTGCAGAAGTACCATGAGGAGATGAGCAACTACCAAATTTAGAGGTTGCACTTGATTCAGAATGAGTTTTTTGTTTCTTGTTTTTTGGTTGTGCAGCCATCTCTATTTGGATGTATTTTCTTCTTTCTTCAGTTGAAATGTTTGGGCAAATTTGTACCCCCACAGGACCCTTTTTTTCATCACTGTCCAGCACCCCACAAAGATGCCTCCTCAGACGGGTATATGAACCACAATATGGTTTTCCTCCATGACAACCATGAGGGCACACAAATTTGTAAGATCCACCACCCTTTCCCCCATCAAGTTTGGTCACATAGTTCTACAAGGGTGTTGATGTAGCTTTCCCATCTTGTGTTTCAGTGTCCCCTTCAGGTTCATCCCCTTCCTCTTCAAACCCTTCCTCCTCATCATACATTGGGTCACTCCTATTAGGACCATCACCACTGTCCTCTTCTGTTTCTTCCCTTCTATTCCTATTCACCTTTGCCATCATTAAAACCAAGAGTGGAATGATACATAGAAGCCAAAAGAACACCATCTTGGAATATGGATATAGGTGGTGGACAACCTATAAATAAAGGAGCAAGTAGAAACAATGGGAAAGAGTAGGAGAGGGAGGAGAAAAATACAAAAAAATTGTCAAAAAAACAAGGGAGTTTGGGGTTTGAACTTACCTCTTTAGCTCTTGTAGATGAAGTCCTCCAAGCTCTTGCTCCAAGCTCCTCCTCCTTCTCCTAGCTCCTCCTTCACTCCTCCAAGCTCTCCTCTCTTCTCTCTTCTCTTCTCCTCTCCTCTCTTCTCTTCTCCAACTCTCATAAACTCAAAGTGAGAAAATGAGGAATGAATGGGGGCTTTATTCTTTTCATTCCTCACCTTCACCTCACTCTAACCTCACCCTAACCCACCCCCTTAATGTTGAGTTAACATAACTTAAAAAAAAATTAAAAAAAGAGTGTTTTTTTTCCCTTGCGCGCGCCCTTTTTGGCCGAAGCGTACGGAAGCGTGCGCGAAGCGGCCGCTTCCTGCTCCGAAGCGCCGTACGAAGCGCGCTTCGGAGGCATGGAAGCGGCGCTTCCGGCCGGCGCTTCGGAAATTCCAGGAAGCGGCTTAAAAAGCCGAAGCGCCGCTTCCGATGAAGCTTCCTAGGCGCTTCCGTACGGGACGCGCTTCGGAGCTTCGAACCGGGGGGGGGGGGGGCGCTTCGTGCAACACTGGTCTGAAGCAGCAAGGATGGTGCAGAAAGCCATAAATGTGTTTGATGGGATGCCTAAGTTCATCTGCAAACCCGATGGACATATCTCTGGTGCCCTGCTGGATGCTCTGTAAAGAATCAAGATAACAATGTCCAAGAGGATATAACATTGTTTGGAGACATGATAATGATGTTCCCACCCAGTTAGAAGAATTATGTTGTTCTGCTCAATGGTTTGTGCTAGACAGGGAGGGTGGAGGAGGGCCATGTCATGTTGGATGAAATAGTGGAACTGGGGGCTGAGCCAGATTTGGTGGTTTACAACATGCTTCTCAACATGTATGCCAGGAGAGGGAAAATACAGGAAACCTTTGATTTACTGAATGAGATGAAAAGGAGGGGGTTCTGCACCCAATACAGCATCATAGACAAACTTGATTCACACTCTTTGCTCAGCAGAAAGATTAGAAGAAGCCTTAAGGCTCTTTAAAGATATGAAAACGATTGCATGCTTTCCAGATGTGGTGTTGTATATGACCTTGACTGACAATTTTTGCAAATCAGGGAAATTAGATTAAGATACCTGCTTGTGGATGATATGATCCAGCATCGTTCTGCTCCCAATCAAATGACTTATTTTTGTCTTAGATAACACGAAAGATGGGAGGAATCAAAAGAAGCTATAGAGCTTTTCTGAGAAATGTCAAGAGATTGGTTATAATCCAGATGTTAACAGTTATAATACATTGCTTAGGCTATCTTGCTGGCTCGGGCAACGATATGAGGCATCATCTATCTCAGACAAGATGGACAGTAAGGGTGTCAATGCTGATATTGATACTTATAATATATTTATACATGGGCTTCTCATTCAAGGTAATCAAATTGATGCTTGCATATATTTTAAGGAAGTGATTCGGAAAGGTCTTCTTCCTGCACCCTGATATGGAACCCTAAAAACCCTATTGAATGCGCTTTTGAGAGTAGGGAACCTTGAATTGGTTACTGATATTGAGGATTGTATTGAAAAGAGTGGTTCCACTTCCCATATCATTATTTTTGCACATACAATCTAGATTCTGGATACATGCATTTCCGAGATTAAGGAAGCTTGCAGTTAATATGCTGATATGATAAAGGATGGACTTCTGCGACAGTCTAGTACTTATCAAATGATCATGAAAGGAATTCGAAAATTATATATCATGCTCATTGGGGATGAGTTTAGGGCATGGCTTAGGCAACTGATATCTGAGAAGAATCTAATTCTGTAGCTATGCAAGACAGGGTATGGAACAGGCAACAGCAAAAAAAAATCAAGATGTTGGAAGGACAAGGTGAAATGAAAAGTAGAAATGACCCAGATGTAGATGAGATAATGCACTTAACTCCAAAAAGAGAAGCTTATGATGCCAAGTTGAACGCTATCTCCACATTCGTGAAAGTTGTATTTGTCATTTGCTATTTCTTACAATTTCTGAACTTAACAAATGTTGGAGTGAAAAATGATCAGGTTGTAAAATATTGGTATGTACTCACTATTTTTTTTGGGAACCTTTGTTGAGTTAGTTGATTGCAATTGGGTTAGTCAGGTTTACAATACTCTTTCTCATTTATTCAAATTCTTCTTAATATATTTCAGCTAGATTAGAGGAGTAATTGTTTGCTAATTGAAATTTTTACGTAACTTTTCTATTTCAATTACTATTTTGTATGATGTATAAACTGTGCCTTTAAATGGTGCATCGGATAATGTCCATCTTCGGGGATACAAGTTATCTCACCTCTAGAGCAGTTATAAGGTACATTGTAAAAGAGTTAGAGGTAGTGTATACCTCCACTACTGGGCACACCAGACCATACCAATACATAAAAATATGAGTTCAATCAAACCTGCTGAGGGAAGGTGTAGAAAAGCATTATTCTGGGGGGAAGGACGGGTAGCTGTTCAAGTTTTGAAATTAAAATTTTAGACCAAGGATTGAAATCTAAAATTGATTTTTGAAATCTGAAATAACAACTTACTGTAATTTGGATTTCAGATTCTTTTCTTAAATCATGTCTTGGCATGTTTTCTTTTTTTCCACACAGAAAAATTTCCACCACGTTTTCTGATATTTTTTTCACTCCATTCATTCTTGATTTGAGCAAATGATGTCCCATAATAATTTAGAATCCAAAATGGAAACAGTTCAAGTAATCTAGCTCAAAGTTGACTATGGGCCCACAGATTCCCAAGGAGAGCGTCTCACCTTTGATATCAGGAATAAAAGGCTCTTGGCAAGTGAAAACTACCATAAATTTCCATTAGTAATATCACCTGATGTTTCATACTAAAGTCTCAATCACATACCACGATCTTCAACCTCTTCAGTCTTATCAAAATCAAATTGAAGGAATTTGATTTTGACAAGACTGCACATAAGAAAAGTACATAGATAGGGTTATGTATATATATAAGTTGCATGATGGAAGGAAATCGGTTTTCAAAACAGAAATGCACAATAAACATGACTAAAACTTTGGAAATACAGATAATCTAGTAAATTGTGATGTGTCATTTGTCATTTAGATGTTCTTGCTTTTATATATATCTATGAATAAATAAACAAGAACATCTAAATGACAAATGACATGTCCAAAAACACTCTTTGTAAATGAAGCTATATATCCAAAATCAACCTTTATATATGAGGCCACAATGCTACATGTATCAAATGTAGAAATAAAACATGGCTATGCTATTAATGTCTAATAGTCACATCTTCATATTTGTCTTCATCATGAAAAATAGAACGAGATACACATTCAATGGTAGAAGGTAGAGTGGGATAAATATTTCCAATTTCAATTGTGCAGCAAGAAATATTTCCAAATTAGAGTATTTTGGTTCCACATCCCAATCTTTAGAAAGCCACTGTTGTATTGTGGACCCCTAGGAAATGCAAGGCAAAGTCTCAAATGCACATAAACAAGATCCTTGGTCTTCTATGAACCTAACCTATTGCACATCATTGAATGAATAAAGTTGTAGGTTCTCCAATTCCTTTATATGGATGAAGAGGTTGTCACTTCTGAAACAACATGAATGTAAACTGTTTGCAAATATATACCATTTGCTCCATGGAAAATACACCATTCACTCAGACTTGGGACTTATTGCACTCCTCTCATCCATAGTTGATATGTTTGAATAATTATTCAAACCGATATCAAAACTACAAATTCTTCCTTCACCTTCTTGTGTAGATGAGCTTGAAATATTATCATAAGAGTTTCTTTCACTCTATTCACCACCTCCCTATTCTTATGTGGTGTTTTCATCTTCCCATTGCTTTGAGAAATGAGGCCTTTATCGTAAAATGTTAGGTTCGAGGCATGTGCTAAAGTGTGCAATGAAGTGATGAACTGGTTCCACCTCTCAACAATGATTTTCTTCACTGAATAAATGAAATAAGCATCAATGTATAAAAGTAAAGAAGACTCCCATTAAATGATTTCCATAGCTTTTTAAACTATGGTATCCATGCTATCATAAATATTTTCCATGAAAGGTTTGTTCATGTTAGCTCTTTCGAGAAGATCAAATGTAGGTGTTGTGAACTTGAATATGAAATATATCTTGTACCACCACTCTTCATCAAGATATGATCTATACACCATAGTTTTTCACTTTGAATTTTTTTTTGTCTCTGGTCAACACAAAGTTGACTCACCACCATAGAGATCAATCTCTATTGAACCTCAAAAAGATAGTGTAACATGATGAAGTTTGAGATATATCTTGTCTCACCAACTTTGAACAATTTCAATCCAGAGTATCCTTGAATGTTGCTTGAGACTAGTGGTGGTTGATGATGAATTTGATCATGTCCCTAGCTTGCCTTGTGAGTTCCTTAATCCACAAAACTTTATTTTCAATCTCTTTTAAAATCATTTATAAGTTATGAACAATGCAAGGAGTTCAAAAAATATGTCCATACATTTTCTCAACAATCACACCTGCAACATTGCAAACTACTGTTGTAATGTCCCAAATGAAGAAAATTTGGAACAAACCTTTCACATGAAATTTCTACTCATAAACAGAAGATTGCCATGTAAAAAAAATTAAACAAATGAAGCATGCAATCACATAACACAATGAACAAGAAATTCTCAGCTTTATTATATTAGATAACTAGGGTTTTACATGCACATACAACCCATACAACTGAGATAATCTAGCCTCAAACAAATCTACAACAATGCCGCAAATCGGCCTCCAAAACAAACTGAAAAACAATACACTGCAATCTATGAACCCTGAATGGATTCACCAAGGGAAGAGATGGGTGCTCCCCCACTCTCACTGAATTGTTGATTTTTAATGTACCTTGGACAAGTGGTTTCCCATGGGTTAGTCTCTAACTAGGGAAAAGTGTCCAAAATAATCATTTTCCAAAGTATGACTTTATAAGTGGTAAAGACAATGTTAAATTATAAAGCGAAAAATGACTTTAGACATAAAGTACAATGTGAGTATTTTATTTAATGGGTGAGTTAAAAAAAGGAAAGTGAGAATTAAATGCATGTTTATTCTCATTCCTTGATCTAAATGAATCTGGCTCATTAGATCTTAGGGTTGCTCAAAGGTCATTTAGGGAAACAAAAGGGGGAAAAGGAAAAAGAGACATCATTCATTCTTCATGCGCAGATTGGAGAAAGGAGGCTGAAAGATGGAGAAAAGTTCTGAAAGAGAAATTTGTTGCAGCAAGCTAAAGAAGTGATTTCTGAGCAAAGGTTGGCATGTAAATTAAGGCATAGAAGACAACGAAAGGTATAGTGCAAACAACATTGAATGTTGTGAGCTACACGCCATTTGAGAGAAGTTTTTTTTTTGAAAAAAAATCCATACAATACAGTTTGTACAGTGGTATCCGTATAGTACATATTTTCAGCTTCAAGTGGGCACAATTTTCAAGGGGTTTTGCGCTGAAGAGATAAGTTGTATTTTGTTGTTTTGTTTTGTCTGCAAATGTATTTTTCCTGAACTTGAAAGATAAAAAAATTTGAAGAGCTCTTTAACAAGTTTTCCTCAGAGAAGATTGAAGGGGTTTTCCCTGGGTTTAAGTTGACCAAAAATCTGTGTATTTTTATGTGTGTTGCTGGTCTGGTTTTATCCATATTTATTATTAGCATGTGTTGACAGTCCCATGTGTTTTAATTTGAAAATTTCATTTCCAGAATTCTATATGTTGAATGTATGTTTATGGAAAGGACATTTAACTGAATGGGAGTGATAAGGTGATTAAAACTATGTTGAGATTGCAGGAAACTTTTTTTTAGTCATCAAATTTCAACATGAATCACCGAGGGTTTCCGTCTTGGTGCTACTGTTGTAGTAGAGAATCGGGTTTTCAACCTCTCATACAAAAACAATACACAAATCCAAGATGTCTTCAAATGACCTTCTCCTCCTCTTTTATAGATCTCCAAGCCTCTAGAAGCATCTTATTTTATTATTTTATTATTTTTCTAGAAGCTCCTCCATTGACTTTATGAAGTGACCTTTTAATTTTATTTTATTTCACTTAAGTCACTTTTGGCCATTTTTCTCCAATTAATTATTAATTAAAGTCATTTTTAACTAAGGAAAATGACAAATCACCCATCATACTCTCTTCGGCCACTGGAAGTCTCTTCTCAGCGTCCCATCCTATAGATCTTCTCGTTCCAGTTCCAACGAGCTATTACACTGAGGTGTTCCATCAATTAATCTCCCCGGAATGCCACCTCGAGCATAATTAATTAAGTTATGCCCAATAATAATGCTGATTTTTGGAAGTTGTTGGAATGCGACAGAACGAAAGGAAAACTATGCAGATGATGGAATATGCCAAGCGAATGCCATCAAATCCCATAAAAACTCCTCAAAACTCCATTGGGACCCCTGATGACATAAACCTGCTCCACTGACCTGGCCATCCTCTGCCCTGGAAACCCACCCTGGTTGTACTATGAAGAAGAATAAAAATGGGGACATGACAATTGCATTATCTGTGATAACTTCAATTAATTTAGCAGGCACTACTTGTTCAATAGCTTTGATTAAAATATCAACAACGAATTGAGCTTCATTGACCTCCTTAAAACAATGTTTGGCCTTAAAAAACATTACTCCTTTTGGTTAATTGGTAATGATATTGATCAATGGCCTACACTTAGTATTTTTCCAGCCATCTAAGACAATATTAAGCTTGAAGCTTCTCCATTAAGCATGAGTAGGTGCTAAAACATCCTCAACAAGCTCCTTCTTTTTAGCAAATCGGTTTGGAGATTTTCATAGTTTGACCATGTTACCGCAAAATCAAGCAGGCGTAGTGCAAAGCCTCACTAAGCAATCTAGGTCTTATGGCAACAAATAGATCAACCACCACTATCACCTTAGTGGCCTCTCTAACTATTTAGAAGGTGGATGGTATCCCCACAAGGGAGGCTTCCCTAAAGAAATCACCAAACAATATCTTTAACAAACAAGGGCTCAAGGGCGATATAAGTGATAATGGTTATGGAGGAAGGTATTAGCAAGGTCTTGATGGGCGTGATAAGAGATACGATCAAACAAGCACATTTTCCACCACTTCCAATGGGTAAAAAGAGGGTTGCTAAAATGCAAGTTTATAACATGCAAAAGTATATAGCAGGCAAGAAATAGCCTCTAAGAGACAATTTCAACAAAGTATCAAAGGCTATCAAGGGGAAAACCATGGAAAAGGAAAAATTTGGAGTTTTTAATGGTTTAAGATGCATAAAACAACAAATTAAGCCTAGACATTAATCCTAACTTGGGCATAAAGATATATTTTGCCTTTTCAATTTATCCAATGCAATTTTTATTAATAGAATAATGATGTATCGCTGCAAATTATCATAACATGCAAATTAAAACCAAATCCTAACACTAGCTACCAAGAATTAAGAAAATAAGTAGAAATTTAAGGATGATCACCACAACTAGACTCGTGCCTTCTCTTAAATGGGCAATGGAGTTAATTAGGGCAACATCTATAATGGAGGGTTTTGGATAAAGAGGGTATAAGAGTAAATTTCTTCCCTTAGAAAGCCTAGCAACTTTGTCATATGGGAGATTTAAGGTCAAAGGATGCATATACAAAGTTCCTTTCATAGATTCTCGCAAATTTTTTTTTGCATACCATAAAAAATCAAGTTTTCATGAAATATATTGCACATTTGAATATGGCACAAAAGGAAATCCTAATTTTAGAAATGTAACATGCAAAATGGAAGATAATAGCAATAAAAGTACACAATTTCGACAAGGATCACTTCATCAATACCAAACAAGTCTCTCCATGTAGAAATTTCCCTCCCAAGGCAATTTGTTCCACAAAATATCCATTGTCCAAGAGAGCTAGTGCACACTTTTTAAGAGGAGGAGAAGTGAGTGAATGTGTGATGATACAAATGAAAGTGACTTCCCTTTATTTATATGCGGGAAACCAGGTCACTTTTCATAATTTTACAATCCCTAAAAGTTTACTTGAATGGTCAACTATGTCTAAAGATCAGAAATTGGCTTTAAGATAGCTTTAAAACATAATAAATACATCAAAATCTCCCACAGATGCGGGAATGAATGCTCTTCAACATGACATCATCCTCTTGGAATGGACAATCTCCATCAAGCAAGCGATTGAGTGATCCATAAGTGCTCCTCACTCCAAGTGCTAATCATCAAAGTGCATGGGTACATCTCTAAATAACATCTCGTCCATCATGATGTCATCTCCAAAGAGGCCCACATCAGCCTTTTAAGGCATGTGGGATGGCGTGGCAAGCTCTGAGGCAAGGTTTGGCATCTAGGTATGATGTGCTAGCCCTCCCAAGTCGTCTCAGTGACCTCCATCATTATTTGTGCTCTAGAACAGGTAACATCCATCAAACAGGGTCAACGCCAGCCTAGGGGCTTCCTAGGTCCATCTGGCCACATCATTAAATAAGCTAACACATTGGATTCCTGGTACAATGTTTCAACATCTAGAGGTGTGGCAAAGGGGATTACAACCATGTGAAGGCTCCTCAAAGCCCAATGTTAATCTCAGGAGGGAAAGGCTAGGGTTGCAAGGTCATATCTACTCCCAAGAATGGGAAACAAATCCTCTAAATGGTGTTAGATAAGTTTTAATTCATCCTTCAAAGGATCTCTATTCAATGAGTAATGAACCACCTAAAACACGCTCTCAAGATTAAGTGAGATCTACACCATTATGGATAAAAACCATTAAAGTATCTATAGGACCAAAGTTAACCTTAGGAGCACAAAAATAGCTCATGCAAGCCTTTCCTTCCAATTGTAGGAATTCCTTGTAGATTTAAATTGCAAACTGTAATATGCTAAAATAATTGACTTGAATCTACTTTATTCATCAGCGGAAACAATAAACGATTGATGGAATCACGAAGCATAAAAGAGAAATAGTTCAATCACACATAACACAATAATTTTATGGGGACATCCACAACGAAAAACACTTGCTATTTGTTTATTGCATTAATCATAAAATATGTGAAGATTACAATGCTTTGCTTAAGCCCAAGCAACCTCTGCACAATCTCTATCTATCTCACTACCAACCTGTGCACAAGCTTCTCTTGGCACACCTTTATCTCACAAGCTTCACGCACAAACTTGTGCTTCCTATTGCTTGGTCTCACCAAATTGTGTTCACCAAAACAATGATTAAACTTGTGCCTTGATTCCTCCTTTTAAAGGCAATTTGAATGGCTAAAATTAGTGAGTTTTTTAATTAAGGAATGATTTATTTTAGGCCTTCCTCTGATTGCATGCACCATCTGTTTAATTTAGATGATTTTACAACTGATAGTAACTTGTCTCTTAACTAGAATCTCAATTGGGTTTTTTTCTGATCTGACATGCATGAGTTAATTATGAGTGAATCTTTAGTTTAATGGTTGATCACTGCAGGCAGCACCAAAATGCACTTCAGGCAGCACCCCACTGTTCGACAGGTTACACCCCACTACTGGATCTCCCACTATAACTCAAAATAAACTCAACTAGTGCTCCTAATTGTAGGAAACACTCTACATGACTCTAGTTAGACCCTCAACTCGAATTAACTGAGCTAACTAAGTCAAATTAACTTAGTTAACTATTACAAGTTGTCATGAGATGTGGAATTACAATTTAATTCAAAGACAAATTAAATTAATAATTATTCTTGATGTTATTTTTAACATTTCTTCTTGTTATTTTCAACACTCCCTCTCAACAAGGAATTCAACTCTATCCCAATCTGGTACCTTTGGAATGTTATGCATGCAACTCTTGTTACTGTTATTGTTGCTACTACAACATCTGCAAACAAAAAGCATCCAAACAAAATAAATTGAATCAACTGTGTTTGCAATTGTCTACTGGGAAAACTGTGATGCTACTGACTCTGCTACTGAGCCTCCTACTCTATTGTCAACACTGCTATGCACTCCTTTGTATCTCACTGACATTGATCCTCCTGCTACTGAATACTTTAGGCCCCGATAGCAAGGTAATGATCAATGAGACAAAAAACACCTCAATAGATCCTGCCCATATTTCTGCACTCTTGGGCTAAGGTTTCATATCGCCCCACCTCACACCTGGAGGTATGGCTGCATGTGCTCTTTCTGCCCACTTGGCTTGAAATTTCCCCTACTGGAGGTCTCTATAATAGCCCTAGTGAAAATTCCATGGAATAAATGTTAAAAACAATAACCATGAATGACTGGGACACTTATTCCAAGCTGAATGTTGGGCAGGACATCCTAGTGTGTGTGTCCATTTGGTTGTTTATGGCTAAGGAAATTGGCAAACGCAATGGCTAAGGCATTAAAAGGAATTTTGGAACATTTATTTATGAAAATAAATGAAATTAGGAGAAAAAAGAGGTGAAATGTCACAGGTTGCATGTGAGGAGGAAAATGAAGGAAAATAATGGAAAATGAAGAAATAGAGGTCTCATTCATAAAAAGGCGTCTAAGTATCAGTTGGTAACATTTTGTCAATTTAGCTTTGGAGCTCTCTCATTATTCTCTCTCTCTCATACTCTTGGACACTTAGAGTTTCTTGGAGCACTTTGGCATTGGAGCAAGAAAGGCAAAGAAGGCAAGAGGAAGCAAAGATCAAGCAGCTACAATAGGCTTCATTGCAGGTATCGACTTGCATGTGTATTTTCCTTGCTAGATTTGGCATGCATGGGATTGCATGTGTTTCTTTTCTACCATGGCATGGGTTTTGCCAGGTGTGATAGTATTTTCAGCCTAGCCTTGCCATTTCCTGATAGCTTTGATGAGATGGGTTCTCTCATGCGGTTTGTGTGGGATGGTCGGATTGGATTTGAAGCTGAGTGGGGTGGATCTCTGAATTGACAAACACATGGTGGTAGTGGTCCCTGAATCGGATTGAGGATGCACGAAGCCACTGGCATAGTAACCCTTGAATGAGACTTTGGGTTATGGTAAAGTCAGATTGTGTGCCTCGGTGGGCCTAGGAATCCTTGCCGGTGAATGGTGGGATATACAGTAAAGCCAAGAGGTGGATTTTCTCTCTGTTGGGCCTAGTGATTCCGGGATGGAATGAACGGTAAAGCCTAGAGATTATGTCTCAGTGTAGGGCCTAGTGATCCCTAGATCAAACTGCGGATGCATGGTAAAGCCTGAGAGACTAGGAGGCACTCAAATTCCTCACGGTGTAGGTGGAGAACTCCAGTGGCATCCACATTGATTGGTGTTTTTTTATGTGTTCTATGAGTCCCACATTCATGCTTGGAATATGGCACGGGGGTGATTGGCTGAAGAGAGACTTGGCTTAGCCAATATATGGTCGAGTGGAACGTGGTAGTCCCATCACCGGTTGATTCATTACATTTATTAATGAGAAATTCATTCCCTTCATTTTCATGTGCAAATGTATTGATGTATATATGGATTTTGATGGTTGATATGTCCATTGTATTTATGTTCCTATTATGCTAGTTATATGTATCTTTTGTGACAGTAGCTATGTATGGATCTCAACATGTTTTTACTTGTATTTGAATGGATAATGTATCTATGATCTAATAAATGATAAGGCAACAAATGACATGAGGAAACAATGGTTCATGGCGATTCTTAGATAAGTATGAGATCCCTACACTTAATTATGTTATTTACACCTATAGGTTACATGTTGATGATATGTTTGACGAAATGCCTGTCATGGCTAGTAGGGGTTTGGTTATGGTCTTGTTCATCTTATTGCTTTTGCATCCTTGTTTCCTTGTATTCTTACCAATTTTAAGTGATCATTCAATTCTGGGTAGTGTCCCGGGCTCTGGGCCGAAAAAGGTGGCTCAATTCCTGGAATGCTAGCAAACAAAGCGTTAGTTTAGAGACTAACTCGCTTGGGTAGTGTCTGGGGAGCGTTATAACTCGCCTTGGCAGTGTCTAGGGAGTGTTATAACTTGCCTAGGTAGTGTCTGGGGAGCATTACTTTGCCCTAAGTTTCTCAAACAATAGTAGGACCTAGGGACAGGTTGTCTGGGTGGCCGACTTGTACCCTGAAGGTTTTGCGGATGTTGCTGGATGACTGCGTGTGATGTTTCGTCGATTCCACTTCCTTAAGGTCACCTAGGAGGCTGAATATGATCATAGTAGCCTTTCGTCGCATGTTTTCCTTGGTTGGCATGGTTACTTGGGTGGATGTGAGATGAAGGTGTTACAGTCTCTGCTTGAGTCGATGTCTCCACTCGGTCTCCTCTCTGCTTCTCCAATTATGGCTGCTCCACAACTTGTTGAGGCTGCATGTTGAGAGGTAATTCATGCTCCCTCTCAACCACCAAGTCTCTAACCTTTGCCTTTCTCCTCAAGGCTTTGCATGCATCTTGTACCTCAAGTGCATATAGGTTCTTGACTCGCACATCGATCTGTTTCACTTGTCCTGTGGCGATGTGTTTAAGGAAAACCTTTCCTTTGCTAAAAATCACATTGTAGCCATGATCTTCCAATATCGTGACGGAAACAAGATTCTTCTTTAGTCCTGGAACATACATCACATCTGTGAGTTTGAGAGGGGAGCCAGACTCCCTCTAAAAAGTAACAGTATCGATGTCGGTCACGTTATACCTCCCATCATCTCCAAACTCTATGTTCTGCTTGAGGTCTTTCTCCTCCAAGTCACTGAAGAGATCTCTATTCCCTGTCATATGGAACGAGGCACCATTGTCGAGATACCACATGCTTCCCATTACAATGCTTTCCATGCATGCAATGAGAGTGAAATCAAGTTCAAATTGTGAAGCTAGAGCTTCACTTGCTGATGCAGGCTCCTTCTTTCTTGCTTTCTTATTTGGGCATTTTGTGGCATAGTTCCCGAACTCGTGATAGTGAAAACACTTTATGTTTGACAAATCCTTCTTCTTTCCGCCCTCCTCGCCTTGGGACTTCTTTCACTTGGCTTTATTTTCTTTTCTGACTAATGCAAAGTGTTCTTCCACTTCTTTGGATGAGGTCCCATCTCTGGTGTTCCACCAAATCTCTTCTTGTACTAAGTCGGACCACAATCGCTCCCACTTTGGTAGCTTCTCGCTTCCATTAACTGAGTCCTAGTAGTTGTGCCATCTCTTGGGAAGTCCTATAAGTGTTAGGCTCACCCGATCGTCTTCAACAACTATAATACCGATACTTCCAAGCTCATCCCTACATTGGGTGAACTTGGTCAAGTACTTCAAGATTGTGTTGCCCTTCTCCATCTTGATCTTTTTGAGCTTGTCCTTTAGTGTCAGCTTCATGTGGTCACTATTGTTTTGAAACAGGCCCGTCAAGGCCTTCCACATTGCAAATGGAGTTTCCTTACCCTAGAGGTTCAAGACAATATGATCTCGAACTCCTTCTAGGATAATCCTTTTCACCTTTTCCACACACTTTTTCCACTTGGCCAGATCCTAAGCATCAATTGGCTTACAAATATCTTTGTCTATGAATTCCTTAAGCCCGTTGTATTCCAACACTGCCCTCATCATGTCCTTCCAAGCAATATAGTTTGAACTACCCTCAAGGGCATATTCAAGTCTCAATCCATAGAACGACATCCTGCTAGCTATGAAGTATGATACTGTGAATTTGATTTCTCCTGCAAAAGACAAACTCATATTCTCCTCTTCTATAGTGATTTCAACTCTGATACCATGTAGAAATTCCCTATAGATTCAAACTGCAAAATGTAATATGCTAAAACAATTGATTTGAATCTACTCTACTCATCAGCGAAAGCAATAAACGATCGATGAAATCACGAAGCATAAAAGAGAAAGAATTCAATCACATATAACACAATAATATTCTGAGGAAAGTCATAACTAAAAACCCTGCTATCGGTATATTGCATTAATCAGAAAATATGAGAAGATTACAATGCTTTTCTCAAGCCTGAGCAACCTCTGCACAATCTATCTATCTCACTACCAACCTGTGCACAAGCTTCTCTTGGCACACCTTTCTCTCACAAGCTCCACCCACAAACTTGTGCTTTCTATTGCTTGGTCTCACCAAATTGTGCTCACCAAATTAATGACTAAACGTGTGCCTTCATTCCTTCTTTTAAAGGCAATTCGATTGGCTAAAATTAGTGAGTTTTCTAATTAAGGAATGATTTATTTTAGGCCTTCTTCTGATTGCATGCACCATCTGTTTAATTTATATCATTTTACAACCGACAGTAGATTGTCCCTGAACTCCAATCTCAACAGGGTCTTTCTCTGATCTAACATGCATTAGTTAATTATGAGTGAATCTCTAGTCTACTGGTTGATCACTATAGGCAGCACCACACTGCACTTCAGGCAACACCCCATTGTTCAATAGGTTACACCCCACTACTGGATCTCCCACTAATTCTTCCATTAGTTGGAACTAGTTTAACTGACTTTAACTCAGTTAGACTAAATTAGATAATTATAACTCAAAATAAACTCAACTGGTGCTCCTAATTGTAGGAAACACTCTACATGACTCTAGTTAGACCCTTAACTCGAATTAACTGGGTTAACTAAATCAATTTAACTTAGTTAACTATTACAAGTTGTCATGAGATGTGGAATTACAATTTTATTCCCAATTTAATTCAATGACAAATTAAATTAGTATTTTTTCTTGATGCTATTTTAAACATTTCTTGTTGCTATTTTAAGCACTAATGTATTTTTAGTTTAGGATTTGTAAGCAAATTACCACACTTGTGTCAGGGATGATTATTCTTTCAACCCTACTAAGTGCCTCCAATCCCTAAGGGGAATGACATTTCATAGGTAGACCCATCAATCAATATTTGCATGTGATAATGGTGGTGATGGAGTGGGAAATACTCAAGGAAGATTATCATAGCCATGATACCAACTAAAGAGGTTAAACATCTCTAAGTACTACAATGAGAAAAGAGACTAATCATGGAGGCATGAGTTGCCCCTTTCCTTGTCATGCTTTTTCCACCCCTTTGGTGTGCCTTTTACTTTAATTATTTATTTTTCTTTCTTACATAGCTTAAGAAATTCAACTTGATTTATGATTTTCCAATATCCCATAAAAAAGTAGTAATTTCTCACTCATTGGTGTTGGGACATTCAAGAGTTCCTTTATGATGGAGCATGATATGCTGAGAAATTGAGAAATAGTTAATGAGGGGTTTAGAGCTTATGCTAAGATTTTTCCCACGTGCTTACTATATCCTAGCCATCTTTTTCATTTTTCATTTCTTTATTTGTTGCTTCATATGTTTGTATCTTTGTTTTAGCTGCATCAACCTCTTAGGGAAAATTTCTAGGCCCTGCTAAAGAGATGATGATATAGGGTGCCAATGCTAATGAAAAATGACAATCAACTCAAAGATTGGATGTGGATAATAAGGGAAATATGGAAAGTATCATTTATGGATTACCTTGGGCACACTACTTCAATCAGTGCATCCCATTGGTGCCCCTCCAAAAGAAAGGACCTCAGAGGAGGTCACATTGGACTAGGGGCAAAGGATAACCTCCTCGGTGAAACATGGAAACAAGGGTACAATCAAGAGAGACCAATCATCCAGTGTGGCTTGTGATCCATATTAGTATGCCCCAAAACATTAAATAAAAGCACATGATTACAAAAATGGTTCATGTACCTGTCGATAAATAACCCACATTCCGTGAAGAAGCATGTCAAATGGAACAAAAAACTGATTGGAGCAAAGGTGGATAGCTTTGATATAAATCTATTTGAGGGCCATTATAGGGCTACTAGCTAGCTCACTAACAAATGGGAGTAGAATTTTCTCCTATGGGTTACCCACTTAACTCCAACTCAGAGACATGCTCACTGCAGAGAGTATGATCCATGTGCTTGAACAAAGAGTGTATGAGAATCCTGCAATCCATGGTACTCATAGACATATTACCTATACACTCAGCAATTTGGCATGGTGTTGATCGTCACCCTTGCGATATAGGAGAATAATAATAATAAGATAAAATGTTAGCTAAAATAAAGAAAAATATATCTAATATGCAATTAAAATCAACATGCAGATAATGACAGAAGGATTGAAAAAAATAATGCAAGGCGTGCAATCCCATTCTAACCTATTCTAACATGCCATAAATAAGAACTAACTATAGTCATATAACTAGTGAAGCCAAT
This sequence comes from Pinus tabuliformis, assembly GCA_031772625.1. Taxonomy (NCBI): domain Eukaryota; kingdom Viridiplantae; phylum Streptophyta; class Pinopsida; order Pinales; family Pinaceae; genus Pinus; species Pinus tabuliformis. Next base: position 522,903,102 of record CM062820.1, read on the forward strand.
AGGTTATCATATCAAAATCAAGCACCTTACCCATATGCTTAATCATGAGATAAAACAAAGAAATGTCATAGTCTATAATCATTACCTCAACATATGCAAGAGCAAGATCAAGGTCATAAGGGTGGGTCGTGGGAGATTTACAATAAAACACTAATGGCTCATCCTCACAATCATCTTCAATAAATTGAGAAGGGATCATCAAAAATATGAAAGGAAATATGAGGATCTTTAAACAAACTGAGGATGAAAGGGGTAAATAGGTGCAAAATAAAAAATTTGTTCAAATTTCAAGGCTTGTTGCATTTTCCCTTTCAACTTGACATCTGTGCAATATATAACTAGTTGAAAACACTCTTGTCTGATAGTCATTTCAATACCAAACATGCAACTCCCAATTATATCTTTTGGGGCAAGTGGAGGATGATATGATGGAAGAAATGGATAAAGGACATCATTCTGAAAAACATTTTGCACCTAATAAATATCAAATTCAAAAGGGTAACCATAGTTAGTTTATCACACTAACAATCTCGTGAATCTAGATATGATTGGAAATCAACATCAGAAGAAGGTAAAAATGGCTCAAGAAAATATATAGTCATATATTCTTCATGATGCTCAAGATCTTAATCACCACATAATAAGGAAGGTTGGAAAATATTTCCATCATCAATCTCATACATTGGATCACTATCAATATCATAAATTGGGTCCCCATCAAAGTGATAATAACACACATCCCACTTCCCCTTTTCCATATGAAAAAAATCATCAATGTTATTCACTAAGGGACTAATGGGATCCTCATTTTCCATGATTTCAAACGATGTGTCATTGAACTCAACAACAATGGAAAGGATAAGACTCGTCATATCTTCAATAGGGTCCTCTTCATGACTATTAGGTTTTTCACTAGGATCATGATCTTCGTCAATATCTTTTTCAACATGTATCTCTTGATGATCAAGAAGGATATCTTCTTGCATTCTCATGGTAATCTTCTTCATCAACTTCTCTTCTATGCCTTCAAAAAGGTCTAAAATATTTTCCTTTTGAAGGGCATCAACCAAGTCTTGAAGGGTATATTCATAACTTTGAAACATTGTCCCCAATACTTTGAGAAATTTTTCAATAAACACTCTAATAGAAGGTATGCTTTTTGGTTCACAAGAATACTTAACCCATTCCCTTTGATTTTCTCCAATAAAGTTAATGAACAATCTCAGAAGAGCATCTTCATGAACCATATTGATCTCTAAAGTGTATTTGAGGAATCTTACCACATGATCAATTGTTGAAGAAGAGTTACCATCAATTTTTGGAACATATGTTATACAATTTGTACCATAATGATTAGGATATCCAAGTTTATCCTTAACATCTAAAGTAGGGTACATTTCATGCAAATCCCATGGAGCCATTTTCTTGAACTTTGCATGTCACACAACTATTTCATTCTACAAAAAATAGGGGATAAAAAAATATATATGTGAAAAACAAAAGAAAAGAATTAAAAAATTTAGAAAAAATAGAAAAATTACCCCTTATAGTGAGCCAATCAAAATGTTGTTTTTAAATTTTTACAAAAATGTCAATTTCATATTTTTGGTTATAGTCTATTTTGTTATGAAATAATACGACAAAGTATGTTTTGTTGTTTTATGGTTAAAGGGCGCATTCAAATCAACGACCTAGATTAATCTTGCCAAGATCTATGGTAGAGGGCTAATCCCCCCCGCGCTCTCAACGGTTAACATGAGTGGGTTGGGGGGGTGGGGGGGGAACTGTTTCTGCCCAAACCACTTGGGCTAACGTGGCGACACTTGGTGCATTTCAGGGTTCCCCTCCCGATACCATTAACCACCTACACCCCCCACCTCGAAATACTGCCCCTCCGTCTCCCGCCAACGACCCATTACCATCCATCATTCATCTCCCACCACATGTCTTCTCCTCTGCCACTCACATCCCACCAGCTATCTGTTACCTCCACCACTTCGCTCCCGCCATCTTTCCTACCACGTCACCCTCTCCATGTCAGATAGTCGTTCAACGTTTGGATATTTGCCGTCAAATACCAATATTGAACGTTATCGTATTTATTTCCCATTATTTATCCATTTTCATAATAAATTCCCCCCCCGCTCCATAATGATACCTTTTATGTTATACAACCGATCGAATTATTATAAAAATCCATTGAAAGCCAGCAAATTCGTTTCTTTCACCACGCCACTCATTCTGCCAGTTAGAAGATCGAGCTGCCACCAACTGTTAACCTTCAATATTAGCTTTTCCTCCATGAATTCGACCAATTTCCACTCGGGTAACCATTGTTCCTTTAGAATTCAGTTTTTCAAGTGTTTATTAGTATTGTTCTTCCGCTAGTCTATTATTTCATTTCCAAAATGTCGACCCACAAAGGAAAGGGAAAAATTATAGAGCAAAATCCCATGATTCCCCTTGTCCCTGATTTTGACAAATCCCCTTTGTTCACACCCATTATAAAATCGTCAAAACACAGTGTGAATTCAACCTGTACGAAATTCATAACTAGGCAAAAAAAAATTCATGGAAAAAAGTGATGATCTTAGCATTTGGGAATCCCTTCTCCCTCAGTTTGTTTTCCCCCAAACTCACTTTTTCCCTGAATTCTCCATTTGGTGCCATCTCTGATACCTGCCAAGACAAAAAGTTGTTATTTCCCACAATAATGAACTCATTTTCTCCATTTCCCCTAAAAGTATCTGCGAGACCCTGCAACTTGAATACCAAGTCTCTCATCATCCCTTCTCAACTGATATATTGATGGAATTATATAAAATATAACTTTCCCTTAGAGAGCTCAGATATTTGAGTGTTTCCTTCTAGAAAATGTTGAATTTCCCCGGACCAATCCCCCATATCCAGTCTCAATCTTCCTAGAAATTTCCAAATGAGTAATTTATATGGTAATGCGACTGCTTAGGTATCATAATGATCAATGGGTAGATGAAATAGTTCTAGGATTTTTGTCAATTTTTATAGTTGGCAAACAACCATCCATTATTTTCAATTATGGTCAATTTATGTCCAATTCAATCCATGATCAATTTGTAAATTTCAAATCAGAAGGTGTTTTTAAATATTAGTTAGTTTTGGTTTACCTTATGTTATTTCATTAGTGAGACATGTTCAGATTTCCTTTACAGAAGATAGATAATGAGGGCAATCCTTTGTCAGTGATTCACTGGACTTCTCTCATTAGAAACAACTCAGAGGAGTATACCTACACTGATTTTGTTGATAAATTTCTACACACATCATTATGTTTTCTTAGTAGTGATCTGATCCCAAGGATTTCACCAGAGATAAAGAAGTTTTTGCACTTGTCAGAGCAATCAAAAGTTGGAGACTGGTATTTATACCAGAATTACACTGAAATTAGAATATATGGATCAGAATTACCTCCTTATAGGTTACTAGTGTTTGTACCAGTCAGAATATTTGCATTAGAATACACAAGACAAATGCTAAATATGGATGAGCTGCACTTTGTCTCCTACAAAAAGAAAGCACAGTTCAAGCTTAAGGCTCATATAGGTCCTTATATTATCAACACCAGAGCTGCAACAAAGGAGGTGGAAGTTATTTTAAGTCAAATGAAGTTCAAGCCTAGTTTCTCTTGGTCTTATGATCCTCTAGGCATTATTTCAAAACTCAGATTGGAACAAAAGAGTACTTCCTATGCACATACACCAAGGCCCGAAATTGAACAATATGCTAACCAGGAGGAATGGACAGAGGGAACTTTACAAGAAGCTGAAGAACAACTAGTTAGTCAGTCATCCATGCAGACACCTATTCCTAAGGAGGAGGCCAAAAGGGGGAGAGAGGACATGTCCCCTACTGACTTTGAAATACAAGGTGCAGAATTTATTGTCTTTAAAAGGAAAAAGGACCCAAACACTACTAAAAAATCAAACCCTCAAGTTAATCCTCAGGTGATTACTATCCAATATGAATCTCTAGAAGAAAGAGATACACAGCAGCAGGCCACAGTAGTTTTGACAGGAACTCTTGTCAATCCTTTTCCTCAAGCAGAGGAAACAATTTAGTCACCTATTGTAGAAACAACAGTTAAGTCTCTAGTATCTTATAGTTCTCAAGTTTCAACTCAACAGAGTATATTTTCAAGGTATAGGGAGATAAAGTTGAAAAATGAAGCTTTAAAGGCTTCAACTTACTCAGAATTTTGGAATTAGACAACAAAAACAAAACATAGATTACTCTTTGCATTTGACTTAGAGAAAGGACAATTCCAAATGGCCTTCATGGAACCTTTAGTGCCAGCCCCCAAGAGTGTTGAAGACTACAAAGCCTCCATTTTCTCAATTGATATAAAGAAGATATATGAAACTGATCAAATCGATTTACACAAGAAAAGAGGGGGGTTGATATTTTCAACAATTACCAGTTCGGCCATGGCTTCTTCCAAACTATAGTCATCTTTGAACAATGTGCATTCTCAGTGGAAGATTGAGAAGATGTCCTCATTTTCTAAAGACAACATAATCAAACCTCTAGAAGATTTGATAATAAAGCAAGGACATGACCCTACTGATATCAAGCCAGAAAAAGAACTTATAAAGAGCAAATAGACAAATATTCAGACATTAAGAAAGCAATTGAAGCTACCATCCACAGAACATCCTCAAGTTATAGAAGTTGCTAACATTGAATTGGAAAAGGAAAAATCCTTTACAATAGTTGTTGAGCAGAATGCATAGATACAAAAGATGGAATAGGGCATGGAAACATTGTTAAGAGAAAAAGAACAGTGGGAAGAAGCAAGGACATCTACATCAGGCCCAGGTACAACAACAAAAACTTCAGCAAAGGAAACATCTTCATATTGTACAGAAGAGCTTGCTAAAGCTTTGGAAGAATTATCATCAGTTCAGGCAGAGAAAGAGAAGTTATCAACAACATTGACTCATATGGAGGAGAATAAAATTAAAATTGATAATGCATATTTGATATAAATGCAGAAGAATTACAAGCTCATTTAACAAATTTAGAAATATGAGGACCAATATTTTGTCATTCAGATGTTGGCAGAGGCCAAAAATAACATTTGGTAGAATATAAATGCTAATATAACATATATGTGGCCATCAATTCAAATCATTTTTGAGCAGGAGGAACTCATGCAAAGAGCTAAGACAAAAATACATAATACTAAAGCAGACTTGGAGCACAGATCAAAAGAGGCACAAAATATTATCAAGTTGTTAACCTCCAAGAACAAGGATGAATTGTAGGACCTAAACATTTCAGATAGGAAAAGAATAGTCATGGAGGTTAAGAGAGTTTAACTAAAAATAATTTGATGATACAACTTGAGAACAAATGTAAAGACCTCGAGTTGCAAGTCAGAAGATTCAACCGAAAGTTCACACTACTGCAGGAAAATGGTCTACCTACTCTAAGAAATTCTAATGGAAAAATGATTCCATTAGAAAACTACTAGGAGAAATTGTATAACATAGTTTTTGACGCTTCGAATTTTGTAAAGGCCAAGGGAGTTATTAGTGGAGAAGCATTTATAGAAGGCCTATAGTTTGACTTGAATATTCAACATGAGATTCACCACCTTTTTGTCAACAAGCCAACTTTTGACATTTACACTGAAGTGGATGAAAGGTTCAGAAACATGGTAAACCTTTCCATCCTAAGTGAAGAAAGGTGGGATCAACTACTAGAGTTTATCGAGTAAAGCATAACCGAAGCCCTGAAATTTCGGTAGCAGAGGAACAACATTTGCAGCAAAATAGCCACAATCAGCACTAGATTCCTTCAAAGCCTTAACAACACAGCAAATTTTTACCAGACTTTCCTTATTTTATTCTTCTATATCTTCTATATCTATGTCTTTAACATATATTATTTTGTAAATATATTTTATTTTTGAAGTTCGATCTGAGATGTAAAATATTTCTATAAATACTTAGTAAAAGGACTTAGAAAAGGTTAGAACTTTCATGAAGAAAGGAGCCACATTTTGATGTATGTTGTGTTGTACTAAAGTGATCAATTTGCAATAATACAGAGAAGTTTTGTTCCAGGATTCCTGTGTCAAGCTATTTGGTGATGTACTTTCTCATGTGAAATTGTTATTTTCTCAGTTTTCCATATGTTTTTAGCCTCTATTGTGTCAAGAAGATTAAGGGCTGAAATTGCTTAAATGTACTTCACTCTGGCTTGCAAGCAATATTAATGTTTTCAATCTGATGTTAAGTATAGAATTCATCTCAACGTGCTCTATATTTAATTGAACTTAAATCATTTTCATCCTAAACACTCCACAAATACCTTAAAAGATCCAAAATTTTGTCTATCCTTCCCTGTTACAATTGCTTTGACATTTTTGTATTTGATCACCCTGAGATTCATGACTCCATGCCCAATGGTCTTTCCTTGCAATTTTCAACCAAATCTTTTAAAAACCAACCTCATAACTCAATAACTATTCTAATACCTTAAGAACGAATTTAAATCAGATAGAGAGATTCCTCTCTGAAGTTGAAAGGGCTAGATCTCAGCTTTGCATGTGGTTTTGTGGTTACCTCCGGGTTTCTCTCCACAGTTGTGGTGAAGTAAAATTATAAGGGCGGACACAAACGAATTCCTCTAGCCTGATAATGGGTCTAGCCACAACAGATACATTCTATGGAAGATTTCTTTAGGTTAGAATCAATCAAGAGGGCCTACCTCTTGGTCGCTTATCTTGTTTGATGAAGTCTTCGCTTGCTCACTCCAGCAATCTCTCGCTTCCTTCTTCAAGTTCCTGAAACATGTAAACAATAACAGCACACAAACATAATAATAGACAAATTGTAATTCAACCTACTTAATGAGTCAAGAAGCATTAAGACACGAATATGTAATATTACAAAACATGTAGGAAATCAATCGATAGTTGCATATATTAATGTCGAAGAGAGATTACAACCATTCGTCTTGACGTTGCAATCTTCCTCTGACAAGACCAGGTTCCCACACACTTCTGCTATCATTCCATGATGGCTTCAAACAACAATAGTTTAAAGGCTCTTCCCTTTAGGCTTCATTCCAAACCAAACACACTTCTCCCTCACACAACTAGATGGCTACAACTAGTAATAGCTTGCTTGTCTAATTAAAATACTCAACCAACACTCTAACTATGACTAGTTTGTGCTTGGGAAGAAGGGAGGATTATATAGGGAATATGGATGAGAGATGGATCCTCTTCTCATGGGAGAAGGGCTTATCCCTTGAGGTAGTTCCATCATTATAAGGGAAAGGATCGCAAATTGTCATCCTCGACCCCATTCGACCAAACCATTTACCAAACTTCCGTTACTGAGATTCTAGAGCTGGAAGCTTCGACTCTAATTTAAAAACTTTCCATAACAGGATCGGTGTGATTGGAACACAGCTCAGTCACTCTAGTCGACGCGAGGAGTAGTGCTAATCTTTGCACATCATCATGGGGGAGACAAATGCCATTAGCACCGGTCTTGTAAACTGGGAAAAACAGAATTTTTAGGGGAAATGGTGCAAAAGGGAATCTATCTGCTCATGAAGAGGGACACAATGGGAGGGAAAAGCATGCGGGGTTCACTATAGAGGTCATTTAAGATCAAGGAACAGGGAGTACAAGGACAATGACAAAATGTTGTGTAATAGATGCCCCCTAAAGCGTGAAAGCCGAGCTAGAGTGAGGGATGAAATGCTTTATAAATTAGTGCAGGGAATCAATTTGTCGTCGAAAAACCTGCGAGCTAGTACAGATACATATACATAAAGTGAGATCTCTATCAAATGATACATGAATTGTGGCATGGAAGCAGCCATCCAGAGAATGATCATGTAAATGGATCCAGGTATGGGCGCAACCATCCAATAATGAGAAGGATCACATATGATAACTCATGGTCTGGTCGCAGCCAACCATCTGATAGAGACATGCATATCATCATAACCATGTCACACCACTTCGTAACCTGGACTTTTTGTGATCTGAGTCCAGGGTCTTGTGCTCCAACACGACCCGATCAAAGTACAGATCCTAGCATGCGAATGGATGTGTTGACGTCGAACATGCTAGAAAGTCGCTTGATTACTAGTCAATGATGTAAACTGTTAACAAGCGCGAGAGAAACCACCAATAATGACAATGGTCCTCAAGGTACTATCAACACAATTCACAGAATGTGAATACAGGAACTGAAGTCGAACACCTGTGAAATCACTCGATCGAAAGCCAATGATGTGAACTTGTTGTCGAGTGAAGAACTTGCCATTAGGGCATGCAAGCTCTAAGGTACTAGAGGGGAGTCTCTCGGTCAACTTCCCGGATAATGAGTTGAAGTCGACAAAAAGCGACCGTGTCGAAGGAGGGCCATAATGAATCCCACATCATCGACACGAGACGAGAGGATGCAAAATGATTTTGGATGATACAGAGAATCAGAGGTAAGTGTAACTGCAGAAGGACAACTCTTGAACATATCGGCGACACAACTGGAAGTTTGGCAGCTTTTGGATCCATAGGATCGGTGGTCATGATGACATAGCAGAGATCAAATGGAAGGAAAAAATGAACGGGCCACCACAGGAAGGTCAACGATACAAAGGAGGATGTCCCAACCCGACACGAAGCAAAGAGTATCATGTTCAAGAGTGAGCTACCAACACAAGTGATAGATTTCCAAATTTCCCCCACCATTTCTGGCAAGTACCCAATTATTTTTTAATCGCAAGCTTGAAGGGGATAGCATATGCTTGCACTGTAAGTTCATCCTTCAGACGAATCCGACCTAGTAAGTTTGACAAGTCCTAGGAAGGAGAATCTCATGTTTGTCATGATGACGAATCCGATGTCATTTAATAGTTTAACGAGTTCGACAAAGGTGTAACTCGATATCTTTTTCACATTTAGAGAGTTTGAAAAAGACACGTAAAAGAAAACTCCACATGGTCCATTTTCATACATTTGTGTCTCTCGAGCCTGAAAAGGTAGAAAACAATACTTGAGAGCACTGCTTGACCATTTAAGTCAAGGAGTACATTTTTCGTAAATAGTGCCTCCTAGCCCAAAAAAGGGGTAAACTTATACTGGGCACATGACGTTTCGCATCCATTAACGAGTTAAAAACGACAAGGGCTCGGCCATCATTTTGCTTTTAAAGGGTCAGAAAAGAGCTGAAAGCGGACTCCCCATTTTTATTATCTTTAACTAGTCAAAAGGGAAAATTACTTGGCAATCTTTTCATTTGAGTTTTATGAGTCGAGAAAAGTGCTAAAATGTGACTCATCCTGGAGGAACGAGTGGTATAAAGCGTAGCAACTGGTTCTGGAAATGGAGGAACTACTCAAAACATGTAATGGTCAAGACGTTGGCTAATAAAACCACTCATCGTTGCAATCCCTCAGGAAAGGAAAAAAAACCAAGTGAAAGCATATGATCGACCAAAGAGACGGTGACGATGGAATGTAACAACCAAGGATCATTTAGAAAAAATCAGTTGATTAAAACAGCAATCATGAGATGTAAATCAGGGCATGGGTTCATTTTTTACACAAAATTGAACCATGGAGAACTTTGCTTGGATTCAGTTTCATGTTTACACAAGCTCGAAACGAAAAACTATGCTTGAATAAGTTCGCATGCCCTCAGCATAATGACTCAATCGAGGTACATGCCCCCAAGCTTCATTTCAATCAACTAGATGGATGGAATGAAGGTGCACTTTCGAGATCTTGGAAAGACTCGACTGGGATTTTACGAGATCTTAATCAAAGACTCAATTTGGAAAAGGGAATTGCTTCATTTTTTTAAGGAGGTTGACACAGTAAAAGAACTATCCTCATGACTCCTTGTTTCATTTTTTAACAAGGTTGACACAAGACCAAGAACTATCCTCATCCCTTGTTTCATTTTTTAACGAGGTTAACACAAGACCGGGAACTATCCTCATGACTACTTGTTTCATTTTTTAAAGAGGTTGACACAAGAAAAAGAACTATCCTCGTTAATCTGATCATGGACCATATGGGAACACGGGTCCCAAGAGGTCTTCACTAGATGGAAGAACCATGCTCTGGGAGCATTACATGTCAATTGGTACCATAAACAGATCAGGTTCCAATGCCCCCAGTACATAATGTACAATACCATCTCTGTGATCATCAGCAATGCGGAGATGAAACGGGTAGCCACATAATTGACCTGTGGCGGGGAAGGTACTGCTTGAGAACAAGAGCCAATAGGGGACGATGGTTGCAAAGGAGGCACCTGGTGACCAATGAACGACAATTGATCAATGGTCACTATTCTCCCTTCATGCAGAAAACAAACCACACGGAAAAGCGAAGAAACAAGAGCTCCCATGACATAAACATAGTCGCGTCCAAGAAGAAGATTGAAATCTAAAGGACCTTGGACAACCATCACGTCTATATGGATGGTATTTCCTCCCAAAGTAATAGGGAACTTCGGAAGGATCCCCAAGTGCTGACTGGTTCCTCCATTGAAAGCCAACAAATTCTGGGTGACAGGCACAAGTTGTGGGGAACCCAAAGCTTTCCAAGTAGTAGATGACATGATGCTAACAGAGGCGTCTTCATCTAATATAGTGCCAGGTACTACCATATTATAGGCTTGTACTATGATCTAGAAAGGCACATAAGATGGGAGGCGGAAAGCAGTCAATGGACCCCAATCGAAAGAGATGACATAACTAATTGGTGGGAGAATCATATGATTTCCCCCATGTTGTACAGGAATAGGAGAAGGACTCTCCTGAACAACTGGGATGGGAGGGTCACTCTTCGATTTGTGAGAATCTGAGGAGACGAGAAGAACATGAGCAATACGATCATCACTCTCTTTCGGAACAAAGTGAGAAACTGGTGGCAGAACCAAGTCGACACTCTTTCCGACCAATGGTTGGTCAGGGATAGACACAAGAGAGTCTCCCTCAAGGAGAGCAGGATGGGCACGAGATGAATCCAATTCAATCTCTTTACCAACCAAGAGAGGGTCAAAAGAAAGCCTCTGATAACCAACAGGAAGTTGGGGTTGAGGAGCTGCAAGGTTTTCCAAAACTTTGGAAGCTTTATCCATAAGAGGACAAAGGTGAAGAAGATGCTCTCCTTCACATAACCTACAGGGGAATATAATCTTCCCTTTCTTCTTACCATCACTAGCCGAGGGTGCAGCATCGACATGATCTCCAGAGGTCAATGGGGATGGTCAATCCAGATTTTGAGACCATGCCTCTAAGAATCTGGGGACACCAGGATAGTCTCAAAGGAGATGGTCACCCTTACACAGCCTGTAAGGGAATCTGACCTTTCGTGGAGGATCGGAAGGTTTGTCTACGGGAGGTGCATTTGGAATAATAGCTACATGGTTAGCCTTTTGCTTATCTGACTTCTTCTTCTTCGTCTTCTTCTTCTTCTTCTTAGCCTCCTGGTTACTAGAGTTGAAACTTTCACCAGGCGAAGTAGAAGAGGAGGGTGAAGAAATGGGGGAAGAAGGTGAGAGGTCAACCTTAGAATCATCGTGACGTGATTCAAATGAAGGAGATGTTTGGACAGGAGTTGGCACACTCGGGACCACCGAGGTCGAAAACAACCAGACAGGTAGACCAATGGTTAACTTGGGAAGGGACATCGTTGCCATATAAGGAGCACCAGCGTTTCCAAAAGAAGGAAAAGGACCAGGATTCCCATCCGAGGGTGTCCTTGACTGGTGGACTCTGGAAATGTTGCCACTGGAATCGAACCTAAAGAATCACTAAGGAAGATAACTTTAACCAGGAATATTTCATGGGCAGTTAATTTTAAGACACTGAAACAATACTTTGCCTTTTCATGTTTTAAGAGTCAAGAAAAGGACGAAATGTTACTCTATCACTTTCGATTGGAAACAAGATCGAAAGGACAAGTGCTTGAATGATCTTTTACATTTCATGAGTCAAAAAGATCAAATGATTGCTTTGGATGATCTAGGTAAAGAGGATTACCAGGAAACCGTGAACTACAGAAAACCTCCCAGCGAACCAAGAAGTACGAGCAGGAAATCTCCCCGAATGCTATGTTTGGTGTATCACGTTTGCAAGGCAGCTGACCTGACTTCCTAAGGATAAAAGGATCGCAACCTAGTAGGGTCTCCCGTTATATACTCGATGGTACGGGGAGCACAAATCCGTACTAGCGTTGTCTAATGCTGAAGCGAACAACAATTGCTAGGTTTAAAGACGCCGGAACATGTCTCTAGCTTAGACCACTAAATGTGAGCATTAAGTTTCAATGCTTCCTTAGGTTAATTCAATAAATTTTAATGGTTGATCTTGAATTAGGTTTCAATTACAAGGCCCTGTCGTTATCATCTAAAAACTCCTATATGTCGCTATATGAGAAAAGAGATCTTTGTCTTCGATGAAAGTTATCACTAATTGAGAGATAGAGAACACAAAATTAATGCAACAATCGAAGAATTAAATCTTTCACTAATAAATCTCCTAAATTCACTTCCCTTAACAACAAAAGAAGTTTCATTTCATTTCCAATGCTTATGATGATGCAATTCTAGCTTTTCAATGATGTTATTGATGCAATATTTTCGCTTAAGTAAACTAGAATGATGTTCTTCTTTTCATAAAATGCAAAATGAATCTTTCACATAAAGCACTTTAATGAAAATTTTCACAATTCCGAACAAAAAAGCATCAATCAAATCCAAAGCATGATAAATGAAACTAAAAGCAACTTCTTCTTTGAATCAAACAAACCAAACACATGAATGCTTCAATCGACAAACCAAGCAATGTAATCTATGCTTGGAAAGAGAAAAGAGACACTTGAAATAAGAGAACAAATGAGACTCTTTCACTCATTCAATTGAAAATGAAGCAAACAAAGCATCCTAGTCACCTTTGGCAGAAGAAGAGAGTCTGAGGGTCAAGACACACTAGCATTGGAATGGGAGAAATTCTGATTTTTTTCTTACCCCTGAGACTGACGCAACTCCCTAACTGAAAACTAGCACTGATAAGCACGACTGACACGACTGACCAGTACTACAACTAGCGCTGATGGGCAGATCGACATGACTACCTTACTAACAACTAGCGCTGATTAAGGGATTCAAAGAAAAAATAAAAAAGAACTTCACACAGGGCCAGACTTAACACATCATAGGGTGGGCTAAACCAAGCAAGCACACAAAGCAGGCTAAATAAAGCTTTCTAGTCAGGGAGAAAACAGTTTAAAAGGCTTACAGGATCAAAATCATAAGAGCAAAACACACTGGCCAAGAATGGGGACAAACGCTAATCTTCACTTACAGGCATCGGCGCGACTGCCTAACTGACAACAAGCACTAAAGGCTGGTCAGCGTGACTGTGAGCTGAATAAATGCGTTATCCGAGGGAACTAAGGAAAAAAAAAAATCAAAACAGGGACCAGATCTGCTACTATGAATTTTAGACTTAGGCCAGTAAGCAGGAGAAAAGAAACATAACCAAAGGGAAAACGTGAAACTAGCAAAGTTCTCATGAAATCATGAAATCCAAAACAAAAAAAAGATGGGATCTCCCCAGTGGAGTCGCCAATTTGTGGTGAAGTAAAATTATAAGTGCAGACACAAACGAATTCCTCTATCCCGATAATGGGTCTAGCCACAATAGATACATTCTATGGAAGATTTCCTTAGGTTAGAATCAATCAAGAGGGCCTACCTCTTGGTTGCTTATCCTGTTTGATGAAGTCTTCGCTTGCTCGCTCCAGCAATCTCTCGCTTCCTTCTTCAAGTTCCTGAAACAAGTAAACAACAACAACACACAAACATAATAATAGACAAATTGCAATTCAACCTACTTAACAAGTCAAGAAGCATTAAGACACGAATATGTAATATTATAAAACATGTAGGAAATCAATCGATTGTTGCATATATTAATGTCAAAGAGAGATTACAACCATTCGTCTTGACATTGCAGTCTTCCTCTGACAAGACCAGGTTCCCACACACTTCTGCTAGCATTTCATTATGGCTTCAAACAACAATAGTTTAAAGGCTCTTCCCTTTAGGCTTCACTCCAAACCAAACACACTTCTCCCTCACACAACTAGATGGCTACAACTAGTAATAGCTTGCTTGTCTAATTAAAATAGTATACTCACACTCAGCCAACACTCTAACTATGACTATTTTGTGCTTGGGAAGAAGGCAGGTTATATAGGGAATATGGATGAGAGATGGATCCTTTTCTCATGGGAGAAGGGCTTATCCCTTGAGGTAGTTCCATCATTATAGAGGAAAGGAGCCCAAACTGTCATCCTCGACCCCATCCGTCCAAACCATTTACCAGACTTCCGTTACGGAGCTTCTAGAGCTGGAAGCTTCGGCTCTAATTTAAAAAAAAATCCATAACAAGACCGGTGGTACTATAACACAACTTAGTCGCTCTGGTCGGGGCGAGGAGTAGTGCTAATCTTTGCACATCGGCGCGGGGGAGACAAAGGCCATTAGTGCCAGTCTTGTAAACTGGGCAAAACATAATTTTCAGGGGAAATGATGCAAAAGAGAATTTATCTTCTCATGAAGAGGGACACAATGGGAGTTTCTTCATGAGGGTAAAGCATGTGGAGTTCAGTGTAGAGGTCCTCTAGGATCAAGGAACGGGGAGTACAGGGACAGTGACAAAATGTTGTGTAACAACAACCTAGGGAAATTACGGAGTGATAACAAGATCTTTGAATATCAATTAAATACTAGGGTTTCATTCTTCCAATGAAGTCACTAGATGAGCATATTTGTCCTTATCTTAGAGATGATATTATCCAAAGAAATGTAAGTATAGACTGTAGATCACAAGAAGAAGGATTCAACTCCTCCCCAACAACAACACCAAAAATGTTACCGTAAAATTTGGCAAGTCTAGTGCGAGGACCCACTAGGCATCTTGATCTCATGGCAACAAAGAGATCAACCGCCACTGTCACCTCAATGACCTCTCTCTAGTTATTTAGTGGTGGATATTATCCCCACAAGGGAGGCCTCGCTAAAGTAATCACCAAACAAGATCTTCAACAAACAAGGGCTCAATGGGTGATATAAGGTCTAATGGTTATGGAGAAAGGTACTAGTAAGGCCTTGATGGTTGTGATAAGAGATACAATCAAACAAGCACACTTTTCCAACAATTCGAGTGGATGGCTGCTATAAACTAGGGTTTATTTGATATGCAAGTTACAACATGAAAAAGTATATAGCAACCAAGAAATAGCCTCTAAGAGATAGATTCAGCAAGTTATCAAAGGCTATCAAGGGGCAAGCTATGGAAGAGGAAACTTTTGAAGTTTTTAATGGTTTTGGATGCATAAAACAACAAACTAATCTTGGACGCCATTCCTAACTTGGGTATAAAGATGTGATAAATTCTAGATTTTGCATTTTCAATTTATTTAATGTGATTTCTATCAATAGAATAATGACATATAGATACAATTTTACCATAACATGCAAATTAAAACCAAAACCTAACACTAGCTACCAAGAATTAAGAAAAGAAGTAGAAATTTAAGGATGATCACCACAACTAGACTAGTGACTTCTCTCAATTGGGCAATGGAGTTAATTAGGGCAAGGTCTATGATAGAGGGCCTTGGATGAAGAGGGTGGAAGGGTAATTTTATTCCCTTAGAAACCCTAGTGACTTCTTTATATGAGATATTTAAGGTCAAATGATGCATATACAAATTTCCTTTGATGGATTCTTGCAAACAAATTTCACATACTAAAAAGAATTAAGATTTCATGAAAGATATTGCACTTTTTAATATAATACTAACAAAAAACCTGTTTTCAAAAATATAGCATGCAAAATGGAATATAATAGAAATAAAGTTACACAATTTACACAAGAATCACTTCACCAATCCCAAACAAGTCTCCCCATGCAATAATCTCTCTCCCAAGACAATTCACTCCACTAAATATCAATTACATCCAATAGAAAAGTACAATAAAGTTAGTGTGCACTTCTTAAGAGGAAGAGAAGTGAGTGAATGTGTTATGATACAAATTAAAGTGACATTCCCCTATTTATATGAGGGAAACAAAACCACTTTTCATAATTTCACAAGTAAAAGCCATTCAAGTTTACTTTAGTGCTCAACTAGGCCTAAATGTCACAACCTTACCATAATATAGCTTTAAAATATAATAAATACATTAAAATATCTCACATGTGTGAGAATAAATGCTCTCCAACATTATGTCGTCCTCCTAGAATGGACAATCTCCATCAAGCAAGCGATAGGATAATCCATGGGTGCTCAGGTCAAATGATGCATATATAAAGTTCCTTTGATGGATTCTTGCAAAACAAATTTCACATGCCATAAAGAATCAAGGTTTCGTGAAAGATATTGCACTTTTTAGTATGATACTAATAGAAAACCTAATTTCAAAAATATAGCATGTAAAATGGAAGATAATAGCAATAAAGTTACACAATTTCCACAAGAATCACTTCACGAATCCCAAACAAGTTTCCCCATGAAGAATCTCCCTTCTAAGACAATTCGCTCCACTATATATCAATTACATCCAAAAAAAAATACAAGAGAGCTAGTGCACACTTCTTAAGAGGAAAAGAAGTGAGTGAATGTGAGATGATACAAATGAAAGTGACATTTCCCTATTTATATGAGGGAAACCAAGCCACTTTTCATAATTTTGTAAGTAAAATCCATTAAAGACTACTTTAGTGCTCAACTAGGCCTAAAGGTCACAACCCGACATAAGATAGCTTTAAAAGATAATAAATACATCAAAATCTCTCGCATGTGTGGGAATAAATTCTCTCCAAAATGATGTCATCCTCTTAGAATGGACAATATCCATCAAGAAAGTGATAGGATGATGCATGAGTGCCCCTCCAAAGTAATCATCAAAGTGCATGGGTACATCTCCAAATAAAATATCCTCCATCATGACATCATCTCCAAAAGGGATTGCATCACCCTTTTAAGGTATGTGGGGATGATGTGGAAAGCTCTAGAAAGCGTTGGCATATAAGCATGATGTGCTAGTCCTCCATGTCGTATCAGTGATCTTCACCATTTTCCAAGATCTAGAACAAGGCAACATCCATCAAATAGGGTCAAGGCCATCCTGGGGGTGTCTTGGGTCCATCTACCCACATCATCTCATAAACCAATGCCTTATTTTCTTGTTATAAAGTTCCAATATATTGAGGTGTGGAAAAGGGGGTACAATTGTGGGAAGGCTCCTCAGTGCCCAACGTTCGTCTCAGGAGGTAAACATTAAGGTCATATATACTCTCAAGAATGGGAAAAACGTCTTCTAAATGATGTTGGATAAGTGTCAAGTCATCCGTCAAAGTATCTATGCTATATGATTAATGAATTATCTAAAACATACCCTCAAGATCAAGTGAGGTCACACCATTAGGGAAAAAAGCCATTAAAGTGTCATAGTGGACCATATTCAATGTCATGGGTGCATAAATCACTCACACAAGTCTTGCATTCCAGTGTCTTTTTAACTTAGGATTTTTAAGAAGGTTACCACACTTGTGTTAGGGATGATTATGCCTTCATCCCTAATATATGCTTCCAACCCCTAAATGGGGAAAAACCTTTTATAAGTAGACCCATCAATCCATTTGTGCATGTGATAATGGTGGTGATGGAGTGGGCACGACTTCAAGGAAGATGACCATAGCCATCGTACCAACTAAAATAAGTCCAACATCTCTAAGTACTACAATGAGAAGAAGGAGAAATCATGGAGGCATAAGTTACCCCTTTTCTTGGCTTGCATTTTCCACCCCTTTGGTGCACCTTTTACTTTAATAATTTATCTTTCTTTCTTTCATAGCTTAGGAGACCCATCTTGCTTTATGCTTTTCCAATACCTCATAAAGGTGTACCAATTTCTTGCTCATAAGGGTTGGGACACTCAAGAGTTCCTTCATAATGGAGCATGATATGTTAAGGAATTGGGTTATGACTAATGATGGGTGGAACTCATGCTAAGCTTTTACCCATGTGCTTACTATGTTCTAACATTCTTTCACATATTTCTTTTATTTAGTTGTGCCTTCGTATGCTTTTATATTTCTTTTAGTTGCATCAACCTCTTAGGGGAAAATTTCTAGGCCTTGACTCAAAGATGAGGATATATGGTGTCAGTATCAATGGAAAATGAAACTAAACCCAAATAATGGATGTAGATAATAAGGGAAATATGGAAAGTGTCAAGTATGGATTACCTTGGGCACGCTACTTCAATCAATGTCTCTCATTAGTGCCCCTCCTGAAGGAAGGAACTCAGGGGAGGTCACATTAGACTAAGAGCAAAGGATAACTCTCATGTGAAGCATGAAAACAAGGGTACAATCAAGAGCGGTCAATCATCTAGCTTGACCTATGATCCATAACAAAGTTATCAACTTATAAGAACTTGACTAAGTTCTCATTTTTTAGAGGTCGCATGTAGTGTTGGTTTTTATGTTCATTTTTACAAAACAATTGTGCAACATCACTCTCTTTTCATTTTAGAGTTAAAATTCTAACATTTTTTAACCATGGAATTAAAAAACAAATATCATGAGTATGAAAGACATGAAAAAACATGTTGAAATGTAAATGTGGTGATGTAGCATCACCCTTTTTTCATCTCAAGGTTTAAATTCCAACATTTTTCGACCATGGAATTCTAACCAAATATCATGACTAAGAAATACATGAAAAACATGTTGAAACACAAAAGTGGTGATGCAAAATCACCCCTTTTTTCTAGCTTGAAAAACCAACATTTTTCAACCATGGCATTAAAGAGCAAATATCATGACTATGGAAAACCCTAAAAATCAGCTCCTGAGTTTGTCTAATTTTCTTTTCTTTTTCTAATGTTTTTTTATTATTATTGTTTTTCAAATTTGTTTAATTATTTTATTTTATTTTATTCTTTGAGGTTAAAATTACAAGTTAACATTATGGTCTTGACCACTGGTACCCTCAAAGAAAAAAAATGATTCTAATTCTAAAAGTGGCATTACATTTTTTTAACAGGAAAGCGTATTTGTATTTTATAATTTTGCGTCTAGATCGCAGCAAATACATCAAGCATTACAGAGCCAGTTCATCAAAATTTTCCAACTGTTTTCTCATTTCCAATAGAAATACATTATTTTACTGAGGATAATATATCTGAGCAACAAAAAGAAGATTTTTGTAAGTGAATACCTTACAAATACTCCCCGTTAGCATACTTATCTATTTCTCTGTTGAAGTCTTTTAGGACATAGAATATGCTTTGGATCGGATATCTTCCACAATTCTCCTAGTTCTTTTCATGATGTTTTTGTTAGGTTGTGTTATATTCTTTCCACGACTAGACCACGTAGTTAACCGTGGGGTTAGAGGGGGGCCGGAGCCCCCCTTCGTTGCACCAATTGTGTAGCGGGCCCGAGGAGGGGGGGTCACTGGGGGTTTGAGGCGTGCCCGTGAAAATTTTGGTTTTGGACCCTATGTTAGGATGGGCGGACCCACCGATGGTTTTGTGCATGATTTTCGCACATGTTTTTGGACGCGATGGTTTTTGGTCCATAGTATTGGACGCGATGGTTTTCGGTCCATGGTATTGGATGCTTAGGCATGTATAAATATGTATTATAACATTGAAAGGAACATAATGAAAAATCAAGTTGGTAGTCTCGGTTTTGGGATCTAGGGGAAAATCTCTGTGTATATGTGTTTTATGTGTTATGCTCTCGTATTGTTTATTTTCTGTGTTTTAGAATTTGTATGCAAGTAAGTTCTGTATGGGGTTAAAACCTACATTTGGTATCGGAGCTGTTTTTGGCTTCAAGGGGACGCCTTTGTTGCTGAGGGGTTTTGCTTGGGCCTATGGTAGACCCTGTTTAGTGGGAGATCTGCGAGATCGATTCTGGTGGTAAAAGAAGATGGCGAGCAGTGGAAAGATAGAGATCGATAAATTTAATGGTCAGAGTTTTGATTTGTGGAAACTCAAGATGGAGGATCTGTTGGTGGATAAAGATCAATGGATCGCGATAGATCCGGGTACTAAACCAACGGGAGTGTCTGATGAAGAATGGAAGAAGTTGGATCGGAAGGCAAAAAGCACAATACTATTGTGTGTCTCAGATTCAGTATTGTTGAATGTATCAGGGGAAGCTACGGCGAAGGATTTGTGGGACAAGTTAGGGACTTAGTACCAATCTAAGTCTTTGGTGAATAAACTGTTCTTGCGGAAAAATATGTATAAACTGAGGATGGAAGATGGAGACTCGGTGACAGAGCATCTGAACGCATTTAATACTGTGGTAAGTCAGTTAGCATCTGTTGATATTAAAATTTCAGATGAAGATAAGTGCATCAGTTTGTTGTGTTCTCTACCAGATTCGTGGGATAGTATGATATTGCAATAGGTAGCAATGCAACTGCCTTGCAGTTTGATGAAATAGTCTCAGCGTTGCTGACGGAGGAGATGAGACGGAAAAATATGGAGAGCCAGAATGGTGATGCCTTGTCTGTACGAGGATGGTCCCAGAACAGAAAAAAATAAGTCATCGAGTGGGAGATCTAAATCTAGAGGGAGATCTAAATCTCCAGGAAAACCTGTAAAGGTGGTGTGCTGGAAATGCGGAAAGGAAGGGCACTGCAAAAGGGATTGTAAATCTAAAGCTCCTGATAAAGGAAAGGGATCTGATGATGCTCCTTCTATAGAGGCGAAAACCACCTCAGATGAAGGTGGTGATGTGTACTTGGCTTCTTCAAGTACACATGTAGATCATGAGGCATGGTTGATTGACTCAGGTGCATCCTTTCACTTCACTCCCCATAGAGAGTGGTTCTGTGAGTATGAGAAATATGATGGTGGTGATGTCTTCTTGGGGGATGATAGGAAGGCTAGAATCGTTGGTCGCGGAAAAGTAAAGTTGAAGTTGCAAGGTGGAAGGGTTAGAACACTTCCGGGTGTTCTACATATTCCTGCATTGGCTAGAAATCTGATTTTTGTAAGCAAGTTGGATGATGCAGGTGTAAAGACAATGTTTGAGAAATATACTTGTAAGATGGTTTTGGGAGCACTGGTATTGATGCGGGGAGTTCAGATTGGAACTCTGTACAAGCTGCAAGGTAGCATTGTTGTTGATGGGTGCAACAGTTCTGTGGTTCCTGAAAGTGGAGCTGAAAATCTAGTGGTCTCTGGAGAGAAGACCATGCTGTGGCATCAAAGGCTTGGACATATTGGAGAGAAGGGCCTTCGAATACTTCATGGTAAAGGTATGGTAGAAGGTATGAGTAATAGCTCTTTGGTTTTTTATTTCTATGAAAATTGTGTATATGGGAAGCAGAATCAGGTGAGTTTCCCCTCTGGTGATAAGAGGGCGAAACAGATATTAGAGCTTGTGCACAGTGATGTGTTTGGACTTGTGAAGGTTCCATCACTGGGTAAGTCTGTGTACTATGTATCATTTATAGATGACTTCTCAAGGAATACATGGATATATTTCCTTAAGAAGAAATTTGAAGTTTTTGACAGGTTTAAAGAATTAAAGGCTCTGGTGGAAAACCAGACAAAGAAAAATATAAAGGTGTTGAGGACAGATAATGGTGGAGAGTTTTGCAGCAAGGAATTTGAAGAATTCTGTAAGAAGTGTGGTATAGCACGATAGAATACTACTCCATATACACCTCAGCAAAATGGAGTTGCAGCAAGAATGAACACGACGTTGATGGAAAGGGCAAGAAGCATGCTCAGTGGTGCCAGGTTAGGACAGGAATTCTGGGCAGAGGTGGTGGAGACAACATGTTACTTGATCAACATATCACCTTCATCAACGTTGGAGGATAAGACTCCACAAGAGGTATGGACTGGTAAGAAACCCTCTCTTTCACATCTGAGGGTATTTGGATGTGATGCATATGTACATGTTCCAAAGGAGAAACGAACCAAGTTGGATAGTAAATCTGAAAAGTGCATCTTTATTGGGTATAAGGATGGTTTAAATGGTTATAAGCATTGGAACCTAATCACACGGAAGGTTGTGTACAGCCGATATGTGGTGTTTAGAGAGGTAAAAGATGTTATTAAACATGAATTCCAACCAAGGAACCTAAGAAGATAGAGTTTGAGCTTAAGGAGGAAGAATCAGACTCTATAGCAGAGGAGGAATCAGAAGATGAAGAGCCACAAACTCTGGGTGTAAGAAGATCAGTTCGAGAAATAAGGCAACCAGAAAGGTATAGTCCATCTTCTTTCTGTTCAAATTTTGCTTTATCTATTACTGATGATGATCCCAGAACTGTGAAGGAAGCAGTAGATTCAGAGGATGGCAAACTCTGGAAAGAGGCCATGGTTGATGAAATTGCATCTTTGCATAAAATGGAGGCTTGGAATCTGGTGGAGTTGCCGGCTGGAAGGAAACCCATTGGCAGAAAATGGGTGTTCAAGAAGAAGACAAATGCAGAAGGAAAGGTGGAGAAATACAAAGCGCGGTTGGTAGAAAAAGGTTATTCCTAGGTGCCGGGAATTGATTTTTGTGATATTTTTTCTCTTGTTGCCAAGGTAACTTCTATTAGATTACTTTTATCTGTTGTTGTTGCTTTTGATTTTGAGGTAGAACAGATGGATGTGAAGACAACATTTCTTCATGGGGATCTGGAAGAGGAAATATACATGAAGCAACCTGAAGGCTTTGCGGTGAAGGGTAAGAAAGAACTGGTATGCAAGTTAAAGAAGTCTCTGTATGGGTTAAAGCAGTCACCAAGGATGTGGTATCATAAATTTGATACATTTATACGGGACTTGGCTTCACCAGAAGCAAAGCAAATCACTGTGTGTATTTTAAATTAATTGGTGACCATGTTATTTATCTGGTCTTGTATGTGGATGTTATGTTGTTGGTTGGAAATGACAAAGAAATTATCCAGGATTTGAAGACCCAATTGTCCTCCAAATTCGACATGAAAGATCTTGGTGCTGCAAACTATATTTTGGGCATGGAAACTAAAAGAGATCGGGCAAAGAGGAAGATCTAGTTAAACCAGAGGAAGTATGTCGAGACAATACTGCAAAGGTTTAATATGCAGGATAGTAAACCGGTGAAGGTTCCTATTCCTGTAGGTGTGAGGTTATCTGCTGAACAGTGTCCCAAGACACAAGAAGAGGAAGAGGACATGTCCTGTGTTCCATATGCAAGTGCAGTCGGTAGCCTGATGTATGCAATGGTCTGTACTAGACCAGACATTGCACATGCAGCAGGAGTATTGAGCAGGTTTATGTCAAAACCAGGGAAGGAACATTGGACAACAGTGAAGTGGGTTTTCAGGTATTTGCGTGGCACTAGTGATTATGGTTTGTGCTACTAAGGAAGACCAGGATTGGACAAAGTGTTGGATATTCGTGGCTTTGTTGATGCAGACTGGGCTGGAGATTTGGATCAGAGAAGATCTACAAGTGGGTATGTGTTTAACCTATTTGGAGGTGCAGTCAGTTGGATGAGTAAGAAACAATCTGTAGTGGCACTATCAACTACAGAGGCAGAATACATGGCAGCCACTCATGCAAGCAAGGAAGCAGTTTGGTTGTAGAGATTGTGTTCAAGTATGGGGTTAGTACAGGGAGCTATAAGGATAGACTGTGACAACCAAAGTGCAATTTTCTTGGCAAAGAACCCCACATATCATTCAAAGACAAAGCACATTGATGTTCAGTATCACTTTGTGAGGGATATGATAGAAGCCAAAAAGGTGGACACTTTGAAGAATATTGCAGATGCATTAACAAAATCTGTGAGCTCTGAGAAGTTCTCTTGGTGTAGAGAGACAATGGGAATTTCAGGGCTGGAAAAATGACTAAGCTCTCTTGTGGCCCCTTGTGGAAAGAAAACAACAAGTGGGAGAATGTTGGGTTGTGTTATATTCTTTCCACGACTAGCCCACGTAGTTAACCGGGGGGTTAGAGGGGGCCCCTTCGTTGCACCGATTGTGTAGCGGGGGGGGGTCACAAGGGGTTTGAGGTGTACCCATAACCCCACTTTAAAATTTTGGTTTTGGACCCTATGTTAGGATGGGTGGACCCACCTATGGTTTTGTGCATGATTTTTGCACATGTTTTTGGACGCGATGGTTTTTGGTCCATAGTATTGGATGCGATGGTTTTCGGTCCATGGTATTGGATGCTTCAGCATGTATAAATATGTATTATAACATTGAAAGGAACATAATGAAAAATCAAGCTGGTAGTCCCGGTTTTGGGATCCAGGGGAAAATCTCTGTGTATATCTGTTTTATGTGTTGTGTTCTCGCATTGTTTATTTTCTGTGTTTTAGAATTCGTATGCAGGTAATTTCTGTACGGGGTTAAAACCTACAGTTTTCCATTGATTACTTCTTTGGGAGGGAGTCTTTGACCAGATGATACAGGATTAGGAGAGAATCTCCCATAATCGTAAGTGTGTCCACCTGATTTTCTTTGGCTAACAAAAGTCCCTAGTAGAGACCATATATCTTTGCTTGATTATTTTTCATATGACCAAGGCATCGTCAATACCTTAATATTTTGTCCTCCTTGGGGCCATAGAGTACTGCACCCCGTCCTGCTACCCATGATTTTTCTTTTTAATTATTAATTGACTATTTTTTTAATAATTTACAAAAAAATATAAACTGAAAAAAGTAGATTTTTTTAAGGGGGAATTAATTAAACAAATTTTTTTTTATCTCTATGTTCTAAGAAAACTATAAAACACTATGTTTTCTTAGAAATTAAGGGGAAAAACAATAATATTTTTTAAAAGGGAAAGAAAAAAAAAACAAAAGGGAAAGAAAAAAAAAACAAAAAAACTAACTTTTACCTTTAAAAATCCAAAAATGCCCCAAAAAACTGCAAAATTGAAAATACTAAAAAAAACACTAAAAATAAAAATTAAATAATAATTTAAAGAAATAAATTAAAAACACAGATTAAATTTGAAAAAATAATTAAAAGAATAAAAATCATTAAAAAACGAACCTCGAAAAAATAATTTTAAAACAAATATATATATATATATATATATATATATATATATATATATCCCCGCTCAAGGTGTTATTACTGGTTGTCAGAAAGTTAATACAGGTCAAGGTGGGGGTTGTGTCGCCGCCATCAACCCAACCCTTAGCAAGGGGAGGCATTGCAACCCTCCCCTGTAACTACCTTGAACTTGCAATCAATATTGTGCCACACCATCAAGGTCAAGTGAGAGAAGATTTTTTGGACATGCACTGCATCATGTAATCAACAATGATCGAGAAAGTGATGGGAATAGAGAAACACATGATTAAGAAGGCAATTTGCTTAGGCTTTCAATCCATTTGTGTTATAAGCTACCAGAGAAATGGAAACTTGCTACTTCGGTCCTCATCATGTCAGGTCTTATTACTGCTTTTTCTTACTGCCAAGGGAAGGTCCATGCCCTCCTAACCTAGTCGCCCCCTTGAATCATCCTCTAGAATTGCTTTTCCATGCTTGATCTTGGCACACTACCTTGGTTTGGTCATAGGAAAGGGTCACATTGATTGAAGCTCACCATCCAAGCCAAAACTAAGTGAAAGGATGCTCTAGGGGTGCAACTCAGTGGGTCGCTTCTCACCTTGAGCTTTCTCATATAATTGCAAGGTTCATGGTACCTTAATCTGACTTTGTGTTCACCTTCAATTCAATTTCTTGATGCACATTGTTGGGAGCATCGACTTGGATTGGAACCAAGCCTTTGTCCGCCTCTTGAAACACTCTCCCTCACCTTGATAGTCTAGGTTTATCTTTGGTGGGTGCGTCTATACTCAAATTCCTTGGTATACCTTTGGTACACACTTCTCGTTCATTTCTAGTGGATGCTTCCCTACTCCGTTATGGGGGTGTTCTCGACTACTAAGTTCTTCATATATTGCCTCTATGCCTACATTTTCTCTCCATTTTGGATTTTCACAGCACTACTCGGTCTAACCCATGCTTCTTCGTTGCATATTGTTTCTCAACTTCTAAACACAATGCCCTGATAACAAGTTAGGTGTTGGCGTGGATCCTCCTCTCGGGGGGGGAGGTAGTTCATGTTGTCACCAATGAGCTCATGATGTTTCCCAATGATATAATGACTCATCTCCAAACCATATCCAATTGGAAAATCACAAAGCCTCTTCAGAAACCTGAGCAAAAAGGAAGGATTAATCTGATTCAGAATTTGTAAAATCTATTACTTATTGGCTTCTTGGTCTGGGGCATACCCGCGGGAGGTAGAACATTTACATATGCACAGTAGAGCTCTACTGGCATATGAATAATCTAATTGGAAAAGCTATTTTGGAAAGGAATGAATCCAAGTGAGATCTATCTCACTAGATGGACCACATACAAGAGGAGCACAAAGCCATATTTCTAGAACACTAGGACATGACACTTAACTCTCAAGAATTGAAGCATTGTTGACTAAAGGAAAGGGACCAACCTCCCTTGGCACTCCTACTACACCTATAGATGTCTCAACCTCGACTTGATGGCATTCACGATTTTAGTTTTTTATCATAGTTGCTCAAGTATGAGAATGTATATGTTATATGTTATGTTTTATGCCTCTCTATTTAAACAATAGTATAAATGTTGCATAATACTTGTAAAATTTTGGACAAAATTTTTTCTTTCGCTGCTAGTTTGGTTTACCCAGTGGCAAACCATGGAAAAATAAATCTTGATATGGTTGTGCATGATGTAATTTCTTGACTTAGTAATAGAATCTGAAGCTTATAATATAGGCATTGTCTAACCATTATATGTTTTGGAGTTTTTGGCTAGAATCTAGTGATTTTTTTTGTCAAAACTTGATATTTGTTGTTTAAAATGGGATTTTGATTGCATACATGGATTCATCACCCTGCAAAAACCTTGGGGCACTTAGATTGTGGATAATTCACACCTCAAACTTGTAATTCCAACAAATCCCTGCCAAATTCTAGGCAAATTAGACAGGAAAATATTCCCAAAAAACTTCCAAAACATATAACAGATGAAATATGATTACTATATATATATATATATAGCCATCACTTCCTCGCTCATTCCACCATCCTGAAGCTACTAGACTACTAGTGTGCGAGTTGTCCAACAACTATAGGCTAGTAGAGTAGGTGAGAGAGTGATGTCAAACATTGCCCCATACACCGTGGTATGCTATAGTGTTAAGAGCATATAGGCTTTCACAGTCCATATTCATAGTAATTCTATTTTTGGAGATTTTTACTGTGTATGTGGTGTGATTATTATGTCCAACGTTTCGGGTGGGCACTCCACCCATCCTTAAGAGCCAAGCGAAGTAGAATAATTAGAAAAGAGTGCAACTAGGTTTATAAATATGCGAAGAAAGGAAAGAGGAAAGTTAGATTTCATAGGTCAATAGGAACATAAGATTTCAAAGGTCAACCCAATGACTATGAAATTGGAGAAAAAATTAAAATAATTAATTAATAATTTATGATGAATAAAAATTGGAGAAATATAATGTTCCTCTTTCCTCTTTTTGTGTCTTTATAATACTAGTTGCACTCGTTTCTAAGTATTCTGCTTCATTTGATCCTTGAGTATGGGTGAAGTGTCCACACAAAATGTTGGACATAATCCTCGCACCACATACACAATAAAAATCTTCAAAAATAACATTGCTATGTTATATTGATTTTTTTGTTAGTATTGTGTGAAGAGGTGCTCTCCAACTCAGTATGGAAGAGATGTTGTAATGTCCTATCCTATTATGTAAACATTTTGATTCAGTCAAATTACATAAAAATAAGAAAATTAAAATTAAAATAAAATTGAGGCGTCCACGGGTCTTGGATAGATGGTGATTGGGTGCTCTGTTAAGGCACTCCTTTATATGAAGTCATTGGTTCAATTCCCTGCCCCGGTCGAGGTGATATATTGGACATGATGAAGATGTAATCCTGCCAAACTTACAAAAAAAATAAAAATAAAAAAATGAGGTAAAATAATCAAGTTACCATTGGTGGTCTTTGGGCTCCAGGTTTTGACAACCCATAGAAAAAATATTATATGATGATGATGATGATTAACATCCACTATTAGACCTTAATTGAGATTCTTTAATATTTTGTTTCTATGATAAAAAAATTAGGGTGAGAAGTGTTCCGAGATCCCCGTAGTTTTGTTGACTTAACAAGTCGAGAAGGTTCGCAGTGTGGAAAATATTATGAAAATTAGAACGGATGTGAGTAAGATCTAGGCAATCCAAAAAGAAGCAATTTTCATCTTCAAACCTCTTAGTATTGCAAAGGTGAAAAACTCTTTCATCCCAAGGTGTTTTAGGAATAGACTAATGTCTAATTCACTTTGAAGCTCATGAGAATTAGTTCTTATCTTGGAAATGTTAATTTTCTTCTTAGCACTAGTCAAGACAGAAAGATAATTATGGTTTCCGGTATTGGGGTTGATCACCTCCTTATAATACCTTAGCTTCCTTTCCCCCTCTAACTCCTTATTGTCCCACAACTTATCCCTAAATTTGGAAGTAATAACTTTTTTAAATGATCCATATTCTTCAAGATGATCTCCTCCTTGACCTCCAATGGTCTAGCCAACACTGGGCATCTTTATGCCAGCCTCGCTTGAGCTGTAGGTGGGGGTTTTGGCTAGAGTTTGAAGCAATTTTAGGATAACTCTTGGCTTCCATGTTGTATAATTTCTACTTATACATGAGATACCTATTCCTAGCCATGCTTTCAATGGAGGAAAGTCCAACTTAAATTAGGAGGATATGGTAGGGAGTATGTCCTTTAATATTGAGGTTATAGGTTATGAATTGCTTTTTGATCATTTCAATCTTCCTCCATGGTTCTCTAGATATACTACAAAGCCAAACCTCACATCCATATAAAATAACAAGGGTGACGAGAGTCTCAAACATGAACAATTTTTTACTCCATGCCCAAAGATCTGTCGACTTACAATTGTTTTCAAGCCCATAACAAGATTTCTAGCCTCCAATTATCCTTTTCTCAATGCTATAATTCCAATTGAGTTGATGATGAATGTCGATTCCCAAATATTTGTATGAAGAAAAATTCTCCAAGTAGTTATTATCATAAATGAAATTATCATAGTTGATCTTTTGGATTTAATTATCATGACTTTAGTCTTGTTGGTATTCATAGACATACCCATCTTGGAGGATTCTAAGTTGCTTGTCGAGATCATCATGGCTCCTAGCTAAAAGAACGACATTGTCGACATAAAGGAGAAGAGTAGTGACCATACAAGTGAGCTGGGGGCCATCACATCCTGCAGCTTCCAAACACTCTTCTAGCTTCTCAATGTAAATGCCAAAACGGGTAGGGGATAAGAGACATCCTTGCTTAACTCTGATATTGAATGTAATTTCTTCTAACCAACCCTTATTTTTCTTAAGCTTGGTAATAACATTCTTGTATAGCCTAGTCACAACAACCCTCAGCTCAGGAGGAGCCATTATCTTTTCTAGCCTCTTCCATATCTTATACCGAGGAATGGCGTTGAAAGCTTTTCAAAAGTCAACAAAGAAACATAAAGATTAGTCTTGTTATTGTGGCATTCCTCTGCAATGATCCTAAGAGTAAAAAGATGGTCTATAGTTGAGCGATCTCTCCTAATTCTAGCTTTCCCTTTAGCTCATTTATCATGGCTTTTAAGCCAAGGCTAATCTTCTTTTCCAAAATGACCTCATACAACTCCGCTAAAATGTGACTAATCACAATGGTCTTGTAGTTAGAGAGGATTTTTTTATCCCCACTTTTAAATATAGGCACAATAAGGCTTCACATCCAAGGCTTATGGAAGCCTTATGTCACTACCAGATTAAGGATTTTGTGTATATGAGGGATGAGGAGAGACCTTCCTATTTTGAGAATTTCAACTTAGTAGTCTTCAATATCCCTAGCTTTCCCATTAGCAAGTTGCTTAACCCCAAAATCAACATCTTCCAAAGAGAAGATATCCTATTCTATACGTCAAGATGATGCCCATGGTGTTAGAGGAGTCATAAAGATTCTTAAGATAGATATCCCAGTTTTTTAAGAGGATCGAATTATTTTCTTTCATTTTACAAACACAAATTTTCCTCTAAAAATTTTTGGGCTCAACTTTAGAAAAGTGAAGAAGATGCTCTTGCCTCCTATTTATAGAAGATATTTTCTTTCTTTTGATAAGAGCTTTGTACTTATTTATTTTTTCAATTTTTATGATTAATATCATCTCTATTTGCTTTCCTAGCAATTTTACAATCATTATCATGCCAGGGGTTGGAAGTTCTATTATTCTTCTTATAAGGCACCTCAGTATAGAACTTGTTAATGGTAGCAGAAAGGGTTGTTGTAAAATTGTGGTAGATGTGATCAATATTATCATTATACGTTAAGCAATCTAAATCTGTATTTAAATCTTTTAAGAAGAGATCCATTGTACTTCTGTCAAAGAAAATGTGCCTTTGACTCTCAAAATTCTTTTGCATGCAGCTGGTGTAAATGTCAAGGTTAAGAGTTAAGGTTATAGGTCTATGGTCAAAATCAAGCTCATGGTCAGTTAGGAGATAAAAATTTATGATACAGTTGGGAACATGGATATCAAATATCACATAATCCACAACACTGCTACCAAGTCCGTGAATACAAGTCATCTAGTTGGAGGTTGTCCACTTATTACTTCCATTGAAAATAATCAAGTCTTGGGAACTGCAAAGCTTGATTAGCTCGGTACCAAATAATTTCTCGGTTATGTCTTCAAAATTTCTTTTGAATCACTAGCTAAGTCAAAGCCATTATCTAGCCATAGGGGATTCAGGGGATAGTTATTTAGGATAGTAGTGGTTCTAGCATTGAAGTCCCCTAACATGAGGATATTACCTTCATTCCTTAGATTATGAATATCCTTTTTTAAGGTATTGGAGGGACAACTCTTATCCAAATTATTTTTCTTATAGCAGGTTGAGTTGATAGGAGAAAAATAACAAATTGCGAGATAAAATTTATTGGCATTAGAGTAAGAAGTTTCGATCCAAATGTAGCGATTAAAGGGGTTAATCTTATGAAGTTGAACATATGGAGAAATATTATTTTTTATATAGCAACTTATTCCACTAAAACCTCTATGAGAGGATTTCTTGTTCCAAGCCAAGAAAATAATGAATCAATCTATGTGGGGGACCTTGGATTCATCATGTTACCAAGTTTCAACTAAGAAAATAAGATCAATATCACTTGGGATCCAACTTAAAATAAGACCTTTATGCCTTGGAAAACCACGACAATTTTAGAAGAGGATCCAAAGTGATCCCAATTCCTATTTATCACTCTTAATTTGGTCTCTATCCCTAATAATAGCTTTCCTATTTCTAATGATTGCTCATTTGCCTTCCTTTCTTACCTCCTTTACCTTATGAGCCTCTTTCCTTAGTTCCACTTGGTATTCTAGAATAAGATCCTCATTTATAAAGATTCATGACCCTTTTAGGCTTGGAAATATACTAAGTATATAT